>CM048744.1:520044070-521389695 GCA_026315105.1 Locusta migratoria | reverse complement strand
AATCAGGCATTCCATAAGTGACAGGACATTGACACTGAGAAATTCACGTTTATTAGACATGTGTGTACTTGTTATTGCCACGGTTCTAGAGGTTAAGTGAGGGTATTTTATGGCTTTATTTATTCTTTCGAAAATTTAAGATCATGCAACTTGTCTGCACAGAATTTTTATTCATATTAGATTTAAAAATCAACACATGTAAAAATCGGTATTAAGTCAGTTCCGTGCTTCATTTCTAACTATTCCTGTTCAGCATACGAATATTAAAAATGTAAACATGAACATGATACGTATATTCTCCTGTGTTCATCTTTGTCTTTCGGGTTTGTTAGGCAGACAGAATTTAGGCCTAAATGTGGTAACTGTCAACACGGAAGATGGCGTAATTTTTACATTTGTATTATTCTTATGGTGAAATTTTCGAATCACAATTCATAAGAACAATCCCTTGCCCCTAAGAGAAAAACATAAGTTGTAACACGAAGGCAGTGGTTGTAGCGTTACGCATATTGATGCAACACAGGCTTGCCAGTCGGCTTTAAGTAGTAGCTTTTAGATGAGACTTCAAATATATGGCAAACTAAATGCGGAAATATAACACAATTTTATTACACTTATAATACAAATTTTATGAAATGTTTATAGTAGCAATTTGATACAGGTGTGGTAATTCTAACACTTGGATTCCTTGTTATTCAGTTCCTTTGTAGTACAGTGTAGTGCATTCAATATCGAACATTTTTAAATGCCCATTACGCAATATGATTTGGAACCCACATCCATGTATCATTATTCCATTGGCACTATTGCATGATTTACACGACCCGTTGGTGTCAGTTGTCTGTTACTTTTCGAAATGCAATTGGTGTGCATGTGTTTAAGCTTGACCTTAAATGATTTATTGAAACAGAAGTAAAGTAGTTGATGAATTGACGTCATCCCTCATGGGTGGCGCACAATTAGAACTTTTTTCCTTTTTTCCCCACTTAATAAATAACTGTCTTCTTGAAGTCCTAGTGCTTCATTACAGTTCACATACCCCAGCACTTTACAAAATTCAACGAAACAATATGTGAAATCAGAATGAGGGAACTCTTGGAAAACTCCTAAAGCCTTAAGTATTGTTGGTATTTACATAAAGAAATTTGTTTGTTGCTATTAATATTTCACAGGCTGCTACATTTTATATTTGCGCCTGCAAATCAAGCCTGTGTACCATTGCTTATATCAGACGGGAAAAGTCACTTGTGACGGCTCCTAGCGCTGCTTTTCAGAACTTCGTTCTCTTTGTACTTGATTTAAAACACAGGCAAGTTTTGGACCCAAAAAAGAAAAAAATGGGGCTCAGATTCGGGTAAATACGCTAGATTGTTTTCATAATAGCATATTGGTTTCACTTGAATAAATTCAAAGCAAGATAATTTTCACTTCTGTACAACTCAATAACTCTCCACCAATTAACAACGTACTTTGTCCTTTCTAAATAATGTATCCAATTGCATAATCATCACAATATTCAATAAGCAACGCAATTTGATTAGAAATTGCTTGTGATAGCACAGTGTCTAAAGCCTTCCGGAAATCTAGTAGTGCGGAATCTATTTGATATCCATTGTTGATAGCATTCACAAAATTTCTTGAAAAGTTTCAAAGTTTCCAAATTTTGAAGTACATAGCACTATCCTTGACACTTATGATCCTGTCTACCTTTTACTTCATTAGTATCACCATTAGTAATGTCTTGCTGTAATTAATCTTTTTAATACAGGTTTTCTTGAGATTGAGTAAGAATTTAAATTCTTCATTGTCAATAATTATTTGTTAATGCAACTATAGTGGTGTCACAATCATTGCTAAATAAGAGGCAAAGAAATTTTCTCATTCTCTCTTTTGCATTGTTATCAAAGCCTCTGCGTAGTTTGGTTATCATAATTAATTTCAATATAATTCGAAGTATGTAATGTAGATAAATTATTAAAGCTTATGGCAACACTGCTGATTTTTTTAAAAAAGTGTACTATTCATCGAACTAAGGCACGTTTCTTTCTTTGTTTTTTATTTTTATATGTGGTTGTTGTATTGGTGATAAGACTGCCTCTTTAACTGTTTTCATCTTCTTTATGACCAATTAAAGGTTTTCAGTTAGGAGTTGTTCTAATATTGAAAGTAAAGTATGTTATTAGGCATACATTATTTTTAAGATGGGTCTATGCCCTATGCTTTAATCACAGCATTTGAAAATAAATGTTTCTTCCTATTGTGTCTGGCATATTATTTATATTGTTTTCATGTTGATACACATTCGTTAATATTCTCGTTTGTTCAGCTGTGACAGCAGGAAGAACAGAGAACGAAACAAGACATTCTCCTCAAAGGGCTCCTGATGACGCTATTCCTGGCCCTAGTGGCCTAAGTAAACAGCAAGTCAAATTGAATGCAGTAGCATCAGCAAACCTTGCAAATGATGGAATTAATTCTGCCTTAGATCATAGGAACATCAGGCCACGGCCATCTCTGTCAACTTATTTAAATCAGTCTACTGTCAGCTCAGCTAGTGTTGACAGAAAAATAAATGGTAGGTCTGCAGACTTATTTAATTTCAGCTGTGTTGAAATCTTCAGATTTCAAATTTCTGTAATGTACATGTCTCTTGTCTAGGGGATGATGTGTCGGAGAGTAGTGAATCGACAAGTGGATGCTCATCACTCCCACATCGTGTGACTCATCAGACTTCAATTAACAACAGTGCATCAAATACAAAAAGAAACTTTGATAACACTAGTAAGCTAATATTTTGTTTCATTCTACAACCCTCGTTTTAAGTGTGTGTCTCATTTTTCCCAAATCACTTATATTATATTCCTTTTATTTGCAGCTCCCACGAGCAATAGGAGGTTACTTTTACTTAATCGTACACGCAGTCCAAGAGTGAACACTCCTTTGAACAGGAGGAGGAGTTTGTTTAATGTGTCAGCGTTTGGATCTCCAAGTTTGGTTAGTACATTTTAACACATAATTCTGACATTTATTCAGACATTGGGTGTGATGTATGCCGTCATCGTCGTCCTCCTCCTCCTCCTCCTCCTTTTATTGCCAAAAACATAGGTTCCCAGCATCCTCATTATGATGCGCGAGACCATGTAAGTCATGAACTGTTAACAATATTAAAGATCTGATGACGGCAGGTAACATCTGTCGAAACCAGATTAGGTAATTTAAAGGTATCTTTGGCAACTTATATTTTTTTACATTAAAACAGTTTAACATATTTTGTAAGCTTAAGCATTGCTTTTACTGTTTTAACTTTACTTTCAAGGAATCTGACACATCATTGTCAAGATCAGCTGTCATTAATTCACCATTTTATGCTGGACGGACTGGATATGGAGGCGCATCAGCTTACAGACGAAGCCATGACTTTACACCTGAGGTAATTATTCATTATAAAACAGGTAACTGCTTTCACGGAAGAACACCTACTGAAGTAATAATCTAAGTGTTTATCTTGTACAGGATGCAAACAATTTGACTGTAAAAGGCACAGCACGAGAGCAATATTTCATAGGCGACCTCGCCCACACTTACTTCCTTGGTTCAAAGCTGGCACAGGCAGTTTCAAATATTAAGAATGGTGCTATGTTACATTTTCATTTAAAATCATATGTTGCCTTCAGTAATAGGAGCCCCCCACCCTGCTGCCCCCCCCCCCCCCCCTCACACGCACACAGTGTTTACATATGGATTGCATGATATTGTAGTAAACTATTCTTCAGAAGAGAGATGAGAGATTGGCTGGTCAGTACTTACATAAGACGACCCTCCCCCTTTTATTTATTTACTAGCTGGTAACCAGCGTGTTGCTGCTGCAGAAGAAATAATTGTGCAAATAATGTATGTAATTTGAAAGTGTTAGCTTGTTTAATTACGAATGATATTAGTCGTCTCCTCTTTTACGTTCTCTCAGTTCGCCTGCTCCTCTCACTGTCTCCTCCAGTCCCTTTCTCTGTCCAGTTCTTCCACCCCTCCCTCTGTTCATCACCTTTTACTTGTCTGCCACCTCTTCCCTGTTTCATTCTCCTCCTCTCCCCTCTCCGTCCCTTCCCACCCCTTTCTGTCTGTCTCCTCCTCCCCGTGCTCCTCTGCCTCCTATATATGGATACATACATATGTGCCTTTCTCCCCCTCCTTCCTGCATCTTTTCCTGAAGAAGCGACCAACGGAAAGCTTGAATGTTTGTGTGTGTTATTATTTGTGTCTATCGGCAAGCCTGTGCTTTAGGCAAGTCAAACAATCTTTTTTTATATAGAGTGAAGTTTACTTACCAGGCAAAGAAGCACAGGTATGTGACAGCAAACATAAATATAACAAACACACACAAAAGCAAGCCTTCGCAACCTTAAAAAGGATAGGTAAACAAACACACACACACACACACACACACACACACACAGGCAAACATATGCAAAATGCAAAGAAGTTGGACAGAGATACCAGTCGAGACAGAGGCTCTGTCCAGAGATTGGAGGCAAAGATATTGTAGAATGGTGGGCGGGAATTTAAAACTAACGAAGGTTGAGACCAGGTGGGCAACGGGAAGAGAGAATAACATCTTTGCCTCCAATCTCTGGACAGAGCCTCTGCCTCGACTGGCATCTCTGTCCAACTTCTTTGCATTTAGCTTATGTCTGCCTTTGTGTGTGTGTGTGTGTGTGTGTGTGTGTGTGTGTGTGTGTGTGTGTGTGTGTGTGTGTGTGTGTGTGCATGTATATGTGTGTGTGGGTGTGTGTCTTTGTTTACATATCCTTTATCCCCAAAGGTAAGTCTTTACTCTCCCGGGATTGGAATGACTCCTCACACGCTCCTTTAAACCCAAATCCTTTCCTTTTCCCTCTCCTTCCCTACTCTGCCTGAAGAAGCAACAAGGTTGGGAAAGCTTGCTTTTGTGTGTGTTTGTGTTTGTTTGTTTAATTTACGTTGGGTGTCACATACCTGTCTCTTTTGCCTGGTAAGTAAACTTCATCTACTTTTTATATATATTATTTCCTGCTAGGAATTTTTCCTCTATAATCGAAATTGAATAACTTACCCAAAAGACAGGCTCGTAGGTAGGCACAAATAATCACACACAAACACACATACAAGCTTTCGTCACCACTGGCAGCTTCTTCAGGAAAAAGAGGAAAAAATGGGAGGAGAAAGGGGAGGATATGGGTTTTAAGGAAGTGGAAAAGGAGTCATTCCAATCCCAGGAGTGGAAGGACTTACCTTAGGGGACAAAAAGGAAGGTAAACAAATACACACTCTCACGCATATCAAAACGCACACACACCTAGACAGACATTTGTAAAAAGCAAAGAAGTTGGACAGAGATACCACTTGAGGCAGAGGCTCTATCCGCAGAACCGAGGCAAAGATGCTAAAGATGGTGGGCGGGAATTAGAATTTAGCAGAGATTGAGACCAGGTGGGCAACAGGAGGAGAGAATAAGCTGAAGGGCAAGTTCCCATCTCCGGAGTTCTGAAAGGTTGGTGTCGGTGGGAAGTATCCAGATAACCCGGACGGTGTAACACTGTGCCAAGATGTGCTGGCCGTGCACCAAGGCATGTTTAGCCACAGGGTGATCTTCATTACCAACAAACACTGTCTGCCTGTGACCGTTCGTGCTAATGAACAGTTTGTTGCTGGTCATTCCCACATAGAACACTTCACAGTGCAGGCATGTCAGTTGGTAAATCACGTGGGTGCTATCGCAAGTGGCTCTGCCCTTGATCGTGTACACCTTCTGGGTTACGGGACTGGAGTAAGTGGTGGTGTCCAATGTCTAATCTTCAGTTTTTTATCAGGAGTGAGGTTTCAAGGCACCTACCATGCGCACAGTTTTTTATGGGCATTACAAGCTCTTGCAAGTGGACACACACTTGCGAGCTGACTGATCATTGTATATATTGGGTTCATTAACCTCATTCTAAAGTGTCTGGCTGGTTGCCGTACACGGCCATCCACCACAAGCTCTTGTCATATGTTGCAGTCAGTAGCATCAAAGTGAAAAACTCTTCTAGAGCATTCTGTTTCTCATGCAAAACCAAATGTTCATCACCTAGTGTCTTGCTTCAGTTTTTAACACTCTTGCTTCAGAGGATTGTAACTTCTATCAGCAAAGAAAGTACTGTAAGTTGATCAAGCAATATGTCACATGTCATACTTCAACTAATATTGTAAACAGAAAATAAAATTTGGAGGCATTACTTCGCATCACACCATTCAGATTGCATTACCTGACTTACTGACACGTGCACACACTCTTTTATGCCCTTGCCACAAAATATCACCAACAGTTTATCTGCAGTGAACATTGTGGACATTATGGTTGGAAGTGCACTGTCACAATGTATGACAACAGTGCAGTATGGATGAAAGCAGTTATTGTCATGTATTAGTAATTCATAGCTGGGAAAGGGAATAAATGTTACTAGTGGATTTATTACAAAAGAGAGACAGAATGGTTTTTGACATGACAATCTATAGTGAAAGACATTGTATTGTTGTAATGCCTTTATCAGGCATTACTTTCTTGGGAAACTTACAGAATGAATCAGGCCCAGTACCAACTTGGTGTGTCTTACACACACCAAATACATCCAGTAGTCAAAAGGCTGCATTATGACCATTGTTGAGCACAAGATTAAATGTACACCCAGCTTAGCAGACACATTTCTTGCTCATATTATAGGGGTGCCCTCTATAACGTCATGTATGGAACTTGCCTTGTAACGGATAAATTGTAGCTGTCAGGGTGGTTGTGCCACCTTGCTGAAACAAAACTCTCTCACAGGGCTAGCCTTAAGCATGTGCAAATGATGCAGTAGCATGAGGCTCCACATTTCTAGGGGCCTGCACAAAACATTGGAACGTAATTTGAGAACTGTCATTTGTAATTTTGTTTCTGGAGCAACTTTTAATGTAATGTAATTCACATGTATATACATTGTGACGTGGCTGGCCACTGGAGTACATCTCAGATTTAGAAAATTATGAACCAGGGGTTATGATGCTATAGTAATATCCATTGTAAATACAATACTATTACTCATGCTTAAATTAAGAGGTACACAATTCATTGTTTCTCAGCACCTCTGCTCTATTCATAGTTGTGAATAATAATCAAGCATTATGTTCACCCTAAAGCAGAAGTTTCCCACAGGACAGACTTCAAACTTCAGCTGATCTATGCAGTGCTCTTTGCTCCTCTTGAGCTGTGAAGAGTCAAACGGGATGTCAAGTCACTTAGCACAACGTTGCAGAGCTCTGGCACAGTGAGTTTTTTTTTTAACCTGTCTGCTTTGCCTTACATAGGTGCCAAACTCCTACTCAACTGCTTATGACATAGTGACATGCTGCCTCAGGGAAATTGAAAATGAAATGATCGTATGGCTTTTATTGGCTGGGATACCTCCATCGGAGTTAAGCAACCTACTGCAACTCTTTTGATTGATACCACTTTGGCAACTTGCATGTTGTTGATAAAAGTGATGATTACGACAAACGTACAACACAGTCCCCTGCCGGTAATCGAACCTGGGCCCCTTGTGTTGGTGGTAAGAGACACTGCCACTGAGTTAAGGGGGTGGACAGGGAAATAACAAAATTAATCGCAAACACATATTACAACACAACATAGGAAATATTGGGGTTTTAAAAGATTTGCCACTTTAATGCGGATCATTGCCGGCATTGCGGCACTCACAGAAGGGCACCGAATGGCCTCCAATACAAGGTGGTGTTTGCTGATGAGAGGTGGGGGGCATCACTATTATGTTTCTGCCTTGATTGGAAAATATCGTAGATCTGGTACTGATGCAGAGGGTGGTCTTGTTTCGTCCTTTACAAAATATTGTTCCTTGGTTTTTTTGTTTTTCATTCCATAAAAAAGCTGCACAGAGGAATATTTTGTCCAAACATGCACATGGTCTTTGCAGCATTTTGTGCAGGTTTCATTTTATTATTATTATTAAAGTAATGAGCAATAGCATAACAAATTCTGGTATCTTGTCTTTCAGCAGGAATGGTCCCTTAGAAAGGGCACAGTCTATTTCGGTTCATATGTTTACCCCTACAACCACAGTGTGAGATCCATCTGTAATAACTGTGCTGTTGATGGGATGCTACACCCTAATCTTCGTACCTTCACCCCCTTTTTGTTTATCGCCGAAACTAGTACCTATGGTTATATTTTAAAAAGTCGGACGAGTGGAGGATGATAAACTTAAATTACTCACTGCTTTTGAATTTGCCGTAATTTACTCGATTATCCACAAAATTCATGCTCTTGACCACAACTTACATTACGCAGTTCCACTATTTCAGCACATAGTGCCTCTTGCTGAATGAAACAATGAATAGTCAAAAAGTCTCTCCCGAAAGTTTTTTTCATACTACAGAAAGGAGCTGATTCCACAAGAATTTCATACTGTCCACAGATTCACAAAAGGCCTCAAAATGTCATGCCCTGTTACAATGTAATAAAGCATTATCACTTCCAAAAAGTTCCTCAATTACTTGCAGTGGCATATCAACATAACACACAAATATTGAAACTTTGGCACATTTAGTTGTATCTGTGCTTTCTGTCAAATGCCAACAAAAGTATAACAAAGCTCTCACCTTATTTTAACAAGCTGTGTTCATTATTTGCTGCCATGTCTGGAATTCGCTAAGAAACTTCTGCAAAAGACTTCCCGCTCTTTTGGAAATAAGTATTTTGCAGCTGTTATAAAGCAAGATTTTTTATCACACATAGGCCTACCGTTGAACAACTAGTCACTATTACACTGCGTGAACGATTTTGTATAGTTCTCAAACTGTTGTTTTAGTTGCTTTGGTTCAGTGTCATTCGCAAGGAATGTTTCTCTTGTTGCAGCCATTATAAGCTTGGCTACTGACACTCTGTAATTTTGTCTTATACCTGCTGAAATGCCAAACATGAAGGGGTTTGTATGACTTGTTTTTGTAGGAGAATTAAATATTTAATTAAATAAAAGGTGTATTGACTGGAAACTGCTTCAGCTGTATGGTACTCTTTTATTCAAGCTATTAGGTTCGTGGCATTAGATCAAAATCATTAGGGTTATCTGTATACAAAGAAGAGCAAATACCACTAACACTCACATTATGATATTTTACATTTAGCTATAGATCAGAAAACTGTAGGTGAAAAATGTTCACAAATTATTTCATATTTTCTCCGTGATTTTTAGATGTCGCAACTTTCTCTGGTTGTATTCCATAAAATGGCATATAAATTGGATTGCCCGAATTGAAACAATCTGTAAATGGTAAATATGATAAAATTAAGCATACATACTGGTGGCATTGCGCTAGGGTCGACAGTTGTCAACTGTGGTGCTCTTGCCAAAGCTGGTACATCAGAAGTGCATGTGCACGAAAATCAAATTGAGCGTGAGGCTGTTAGCGTTTTGAAACAAGTATTGTAGCAGAGAAGGTTGGGCTATGTCTGTACATATCACAAACATTGTTCTTAAGGATAGAATGAACTTAACATCACTATTTGATTAACGATGGAAATTCTCGAGAGATGATAAATTATTTTTCAAAAGTGATAGATTGGCTGGCCAGTACTTACTTTTGTGCTGTACCACCGATAGTGACACAACTGAAGAAAAAAAAAAAAAAAAAAGAAAACGGACGAAAAGGACAAGCTTTTGTGAGAGATGGGAAGAAAAAAGGATGGGAACGACCTGGGTCAATGAGGATGGTGTTTGAGTGTAGAAGTCAGAGATACTGTATCAAGCATACAGTGTCTCTGACTTCCACACTCCTTAAACACTGTCCTCATGACCTAGGTCGTGATTTACCTTCCCCTTCCATTCTAATCCTTTTTTTCTTCCCTTTTCTCCCACCTGAAGAAGGAACAGTGTTCCAAAAGATTGTCCTTTTCATTCGTTTTCTTTTTTTTCTTCATTTGTGTCACTATTGGTGGTACAGAACAAAGGTAAGTACTGGCCAGCCAATCTGTCGCTTTGAAAAATAATTTAACATCACTATTTTATGCTGTTAAACAAGAAGCCACCTTCTTTTATATTATTGTAATAAAAATAGGTTTTTAAACACAGGTTGTAGTCTGGAAATAAAATGGTAGCATATAAATTATATTTTAAATTACCATCAAAATTTGATAAGATGTGGCAATGGCGCAGCTCAAGTTTTCTGAGTGTAAACATTGGGAGATGCTTCTTGCATCTTAATATTTTCATCTCTTCCCAAATATTAAGGTTGTGCCCCTTTCTTAAATTTTTAAATTATTTTGTGAATTTGTAATGCAGATACTTATGTCTGTTTGTCCAATGTATCTTATGGGTTAGTTATCATGCCTTATGCAGCAGCTCCCACCAGTATTGTATTTATTGTCTATAGAAGTTTCTTTGTGCCCATATTTCTTCCCTAGATTATATATTATGAAAAAAGCTGGTTGTACATTTTTATTGCGTAATTGTGACCCCACTTTTTCCGAAATCTTACCAAAATATGGAATACAGGGATATGTCTTGTACTGTGTGAGAGAATCTGCACTAGTCAGACTAATTAAACAGTTGTAAGTATTTGTCTGAGCATTGTTGAATTTTCTCAGAGTTCCCTTGTGGATGTGTCAACAAAGTGTGCTTCATATTCGTTAGAAAAGGCAATATACTGAATTAGCTGGTACTCTTTATCTCTGGCATCCTCGGAAAGGGGGACACCGTGCATTCTGTGTAGTAATGCCCTAAGGCTGCCATTTTGTATGGCAATGGGCGGTTGGATGAACTATGGATTACTATGTCTGTCTTCTTTGCTTTCCCTTTAAATGCCATATTGGATGGTAGAACCTATTTTAGGGTAATCATGAGATTGAGGAATGGTAAAGCTCCATCCACATTTTGTTGCATAGTAGATTGAATGTTGTCATAATAACCACAGAGGACAGCAGCATCCTCCTGTTTCTTTATCTTTAATCCAGACCAATAGTCAAAATGTCCGAAACAAAATCCACATACCACATACCATTAGAAGTTGAATTTGGGTGTGAAATCTGCTCTTTGATATTACTTCCAGCCAATGGTCTCTGACAGCACTTTGGTAAGGAAATTTGTGAAATAAAACTACATTCACATTACCTTGTGCAGAAAAGTGCACAGCAATACACCAGGTCTACGAAATTTTATTAGTGCCACAGTAGACAAGGAGTTGACTCCAATCTGTTCACTCTTACATACAAGCCAACCGAAGTGAGAAGGCTAGGGGGGTATGCCAGGGCGTTCCTCAAAGTTTGTGATGTAATAATTTATCACTTTGACCGCACACAGTTGGGCCGTGAAAAATTTCGTTACTAACCACAGAAAAACCTTATTGCGACGCATCTCTTGAATGCTTGTCCATACCTGCCAACCTTTATAGTTTATTCGTAAAATTTCTGAAATTGTCACATTTACAGTCTTACTGATGGGTGGTGTTATTTTATGACTGTACGGACAAAGATTTAAAACATTAACATTAGATAATCACCCCTCTTCTTAGAATTGATTGTTTGTGTTGGTCGAAGGCACGTGTACAATAGTCGATAACACAGTATTTGGATATGATTGGTGCCGTGTGATGTTTGTGGCATTGATTTTTGTACTGGAATGACAATTCTTCGATGTGAATCTTGGGTCGGCAGGCTCTGTTCCCTAAATTAAAGAAGTGATAATCAAAAATTTATTGACATTCAGATTTCCAACAAAGTAAACGATCTCCAGGATACATGTAAATCCCTTTTCTTTTCATTGAGAAAGTACTTTTGTACATACTCCTTGTGACTACATCATCAACAAGTTTGCACTCAAGGTTAGAGAAAACTGAAAATGCCCAGTTTTCTTCCATTCATTTTTTCTCGCAAAAGTTTCCTATCATGTTATGCAAGGAACAAAATGAAACTACTGATGAGGTGTTTAATGAGATTCAGATGCAGTCCGCAGCTCTTCAGTTAGATGACAGTTTGGTTGCAAATTGTGGTACTGCAAGTGATTGCAATGGGACACACATAGGAAGAATTCGTGGAGCCAATGGACTTCTCTAGACTTACACTTATATTTAAGTAGTGCTCTCTTATAACCTCCACACCCCGTAATGCAGAATGTGAACGTGTTCTGAAGAGAAATAGAACATAGTTCAAATCATCCCTGCCCAGTGGATCTCTGGTTTTTGGCACACATGATCTTTACTGATAGTCCTCCTCAAAAATTGGCAGGTTTGCATGTAGGAAGAGTTCAAATCTGGTGGGCAATTTTTTTTTTCTCCCTGAACAAAACAAGAAGTGGAAAAATGAGTACTACTTGAGAAGTTTTTCTTAAAATAAAAATTTCAGCCAGTGGAGCCTAAGCCACAAAGGAGATAGAGTAAGACCACATCTTCTCAAACCATGATCACATTCTCATAGGATTTGCTTTTATCGAGAGTTGTGTAGATAATGTCATGCTCTGCATCTACTGTTGCTCAATTAATTTTAATGACCTTGAATCCAAATGCAGAGTGCAGTTGCTCAGTGGTGCATCTTTTGTTGGATCACTGGTTAACAGTTTCTCCTGGGGCATTTTGATGATAGTTGAAGAAACAAATATGATCTTGTTGCAAAAAAAGCCGGAAAACGACACAATTGTTCTGCAGTTTTAGTACTCCTGAGGGCTCCATCCTCAGGGTATCTGTCTAACACCACTGAGATGTTGCTGCCACACTTGTTTAAGGTGTAGATGATGTAGGTATCAAGGTTGCCCTGATAGTGTTTAATGAATGAGAGTCTTGTGGAGAAGATATCCCTCATCCACCACACAAATGTTCTGGCTCCAAGAGAAATTTCTTGGGGTATTGAGTGAAAGAGCCGCAGAAATTTCTTTTCGTTCCCTTACGCATCTTCTTTATGCAGAACAATGCCAGGGTATAAGGGGCCAGTTCAAACTTAAAATGTTCTATTAGTTCACTGTCCACCTCCTTTGAAAAATGATGAGTGGATTCACATCAACACACTTATGTGCTTAAATAGAGTTGGTGATTGTCACCAAAGTTAGCACTTTCTTTTCTTTTCCAGTTTATCTTCCTGAACGAGTTCCCAGTTATTTTCTTGACTCCTTCATTGCCTTTCTCTTGAGCTAGTAGCAGTTTATTTCACCATTTCTGAAGATTTCACTGCTGATGGACAGTATTTTGTCTGTAGATGGAAATAGGGTGTGGATACTGACTCAGTTATTAAGATTTTCTCTGTCAGTAGTGTCTAGTATTATCTTTGTTGTCTTCATATCGATATGTTGTTCTGATGTTACACAAGAAATGTCGCAAAACGTTTCCACCTCTTTGCAGAGGCTTAACAGTGTACCATTCCTCTAGTCCACTGCAAAAGCATACTACTTGGATATAACACAAGCCTGTGTTAATCCTTCCTGGCTTTTCATTTCTGTTTGATAGTTAAATCTGTCCACAGTCCTGACAAAAATTTATTAGATCTGCAAATTGTTAAGTATCCTTTAGTGAAAATATTAAATTCCTTTGGGATCCTCTGTCAGAGAATGCACACAATTTATTTGTTAGCGTAGGCTGATTTCATCAAAAATTCATTTTTCTGACATTTCAAGAGACGTACTGGGCCTGGAGGCTTCACTTTCTGCTTAAATTTACTACAAATTCAATTCTAATGACGTTTCTCAAAGGATGAGCCTTTATGCCAATATCAGCTCAAAACAAGAGCAAAACTTAAAATTTTCACTTTTGGTAAAAATGTTTGATGTTCCATATCTAGAACATTACTGTACTTACAGAGCTGTAATTGGGATAAACCCACAGTTTGAGTTACAACATAACTAGAAAAAGTAAAAAAAATCACCATTTTTCACTTATTACTCTGGTCGCTCAGGCTTTTCGAAGTTGCAAACTTGGGTTCACAACACAAGAAAAAAATCATAACTACTTATTGATTTTGCATTTTGACTGGCCTATTAATATTCTTCTTGAAGCCTGAGACTATTTCCCCCCTCGTGTATTTCACATATAAGGTGGAACAGTTTCTATGTGACGGGATCTCCCAACGATTTCGGCAGTTCATAGGGAATATAATGTACTCCAGGGGTCTTCTTTCGGAATCAAATCTTTCTGTTCATCAAATTCTTCTCATCATATTTTCTATCTCATATTTATCTACTTTCTTTTACCTTTCTACAATATTGCCTTCAAGTTCATTTCCTTTGTATAAGCCCTCAGTATATTCCTTTCAGCTTTCCATTCTTTCCAGTCCTGGTTTTCGTCTGACCTCCTTCCAGTAGGTGGTATTTATCTTTAGCCTAGTTACACATTCTTCGACAGACTTGCATGTGTCCTCTAGCCATTCCTGCATAGCCAGTACACACTTTTTCCCTGATGATACTCCATATTTGCCTGCTTCAGTTGCTGCTTTTTTTATATTTTCTTTTTTCATTGATTAATTTTAATATCTCCTTTGTTATACAGGGTTTCATATTAGACCTTGTTCTATTACCTACATGATCCTGTGCAGCCTTCACTATTTCTCTCTCAAAGCTTGACGATTCTTCTTCAACTGTATTACTGTCTCCCATTTTGTTCAATCCTTACCTAAAGCTGTCACTGAAACTTTCGGAAACATCTGGTTCTAACTTTTCTACCTTCTTGCAGTTTTTTCAGGTCATAACCAGTAAGTTTTGGCCAGAGTATTTATCAGCCCCTGCATATGTCTTACCATTATAAAGTCAATCTGGTACCTTCCACTGTCTCCTCGTCTCTTCAACATATAGAACTTCGTTTCATTATGATTAAACAACGTGTATGTGATAAAATTGCACTCTCCATATTATTCTACCAGCTGATCTCTTTCATTCTTTTTCCTCAGTCCATATTCACCTACTATTTTTCCTACTTTTCCTTTCCCTACTACTGAGTTCCAGTCCCCCATCACAATCAAGTATTTCTCTCTCTTAACTGTCTGAATAATTTCTTTTATTTTCTCATACATTTCTTCAATCTCCTCATCATTGGCATTGTTAGTTTGTATATAAACTAGTACTACTGTGGTTTGTGTTGGTTTTGTATCTTTACTATGATGATGCATTCACCGTGCTGTTCATAGTAACTGACCAGCATTCATATTTTCTTATTCATTATCAAGCTTACTCCTGTGTTACCCCAACTGATTTTGTATGTATTACAATGTACTCAATGAGAAATCCTGTGCATCCGGTCCTCAAACTTCTCTAATCTCCACCATATATAACTTCAGTCTTAAATTTCTCTCTTCAAATTTTCTAACTCACCTATCCAATTAAGTGATAGAACATTCCACCCTCTCATCTATAGAATGCCTGTTTTCTTCCTTTATGACGACATCCTCTTGAATAGTGCCCGGGAGCTATACAAATGGGAGACTATACCCGGGCCGCTGAAACATTGCACTTGACCTTTCGCGTTACGGCGAGTTAAGTTGGCTACACTGCTTTAGCGACGTTGCAATTGAAAACCGTTTCGTCTGCTGTGCGTATAGAGGCTAGTGTTGCATCTCGTAAATGTAAGCTAATGAGTAATAAAAGTGCGTATAATAATTCGTTCTTGAGCAGCAATTAATTAACAGCATATTAATGGAACCAGAGCAAAACAATGCACACTCTTTCAATAACGGAGGAAAGCAATATAGAAAATAAACATGGGATCACGACAGATACGAAATAAACAATAATCAAGATAGTAACTTTTCTCTCTATGTTTTATAGTCAATGATTTTCACTCACCAATTTACGGCGACAATGGTACAATTACATCCAGCTCCCCATCTCAACTGTTGTCGTCGCTGCCAAAATAGTCATCACCAATACAAATCATTAACTGCTCATGATCCCTTCCATTGTTTGTGCTGCCACATTGGCAACAGCTTCATGCAACGGCTTTTCCACCTCTGTTATTGTGAAAGACTTATTGTTCCTTAAGTAATTCTTCACGTCACTACACACCAATTTTATATGGTTAAAACGGCAGTGAAATGGGGCCAGATTTATTACATTGTGGCGCTGCGATTTCGTCTACTGCATATGTGGGTGTAATAGGCTTAAAGGGTGGCCACCGAACCTTGAAACCGAGAAAACTGGGAAAAATCCTGGAATTTGAAAAAACCGGGAAAACTGGGAAAAAAAATCATGAATTTCAACCAGAAACCGGGATTTTTAACCCACGAGATCTCGCGGCTTTAAAAGTTAAACGATCGTTCGTGTGTATAGCTTATTGCTCGGATTACACAACCAGTTCGACTTGTACTTAATAACTGTAAATAAGTAATTCCTGTAGTTTTAGTGAGAAAAAACCTCAAAGTTTAATATTTAAAAGTAACAAAATGCCAGTCGTTTTAAAATTACGGTCACCTAAATGCGCAGATCGCTAGTGCCCGCGGGTTAAATAATATTCATCGCTTCATTTTTTGTACAAAAACATTATCAAATATATTTCTGGGCAGTTTAAAAAGTTTTTTAATTATAGGTTGCGTATTCCGTTATCTATTTCTGTATTTATCTCGAAGTGTTGTCCAACCATGCGACTCAATTCCTCGTGATGTACGTCGAAGAGACGCGATGTTATCGTAAGGCGCGACTACGAAATCGCAGCTAGAATGAAAGGCGATATTTATTTGTACTACATTGTAGCAATTTTCGTAATTGACCCCCCCTCCCGTGATACTCATCAACACAGATCTCGTTTGTCCGATTCTGTGTTGAAAAATCTCTTCACGGAAGCATTTTGTTGATTTTAACTATAAACTTTGTAAAAGTTAGTATTGTGATGCTTCGCTAGCATAGACGCCGACTGCGGGTATGCTTGGTCGCTCAAGCATACCCCAAAATTTGAGTGGGTATGCCAGGCATAACCCACTGAAAATTTTGGTATCGTTTTTTCTTTACGTTATATTTCTTGACTGTAATTAAAATCGACTCTCTCATCCCATTGATGGCCAGCTGCCTTTTGTAAGACACCACTCTAAATAGATTATAGAATTCGTAGGCATTAAAATTCACGTTCACATGTGAGTGAAGTGACCGTTTTATGAATAGTCCGAATGTTAATGGAGTTCCACTTGTTAAGTCAATATTGTAAACTGAAGGCGGCAATCTATAATTCTATTAAATAACTAGAAATGAAGTGGGATTTGCCGCGGCGGTTTAGCCGCGCGTACTGAAGCGCCTTGATGCGGGGTGCGCGGCCGTCCGCCATCGGGGGTTCGAATCCCCCCTCGAACATGGATGTTTGTGTCGTCTTTAGTATAAGCTAGTTCATAAGTAGTGTGTATGTTTTGGGACTGATGACCCCGCAGTTAAGTCCCTTAAGATTAACAAACATTTGAAAATTTTTGAAGTGGGTTTGGTACGATACATTGAAAATGTTTACACTACAAATTTAATTCCCGGTATCTTTTGAGATAACTTTTTGACAACCACATACGTTACCAGTGAGCCGACATACTTGCTGCGAAGATTGCCCTACCCCTTCTAACTAAAACATTCTGTAAACAGACAGTCTTCATAACAACTTGCGAAGGTCTATGTGTTGTAATTGGTAGCTCTACAATATTCTCCAAACGTAACAGCTAGTAATAGATTTTTTTTTTCTGAATTTCAATTTTCAAGCTTCAACAATTTGTCAACATTTGAACGTAGTAGTCGGATCTTAGTTTCTGCTCTTTTTGACCTGTGTCACCTGTGCATGGAATTACGTCTTAACCCTTTCCCTCCCCTCATCTTTATCTGTCCGTCTAGCCACAACCATTTTTCAAAGATTGTAAATAACATTGCAGGGTTTCAAATTCAAATGTTTGTGAAGCTTATGGGACTTAAGAACGGGATCATCAGTCCCTAAACTTACAAACTACTTATGAACTACTTACAAACTATGACGGCACAAATATCCATGCCCGAGGGGGGATTCGAACCCCCGACCGTAGTGCAGGGTTTCCAATAATTCATTGTCACTAGACTTTTTTTACTGTTACCTTGAGGAAACAAAAAGCATTAGGCTACAATGAATTGTCAAAATATATATCGTTGCTTGATGTCTAAGTTGGAGTAAATGCAACAATACTTTCAAATAATTGTATCAAGGTAAAGGAAACAAAATAATTTAAAAACTTTATTACTAAATAATTGTCCAATGTCTAAATCAGTAGTCAACAGTTTGAAAATGTTATTGGTTACGATAAAGGAAACATATCTTGCACACTACCATCTCTAGTCATACCAAATTTCCATCCAAAAACTAAAAATAAAAAACAAAAAACTCGTCTTAAAACACGCAATCTTATTGGCCGGCATAACCTGGTGAAGGAATGTACTAAACAGGAAATAAATGAAAACCATATTCATGATACTACCAAATGATCTTTTTTTTTTTTTTTTTTTTTTTTTTTTTTTTTTTTTTTTTTTTTTTTTTTTTTTTTTTTTAATTACTTTCCTTCATCACTTCCAGTTTTCTTGGACTGTGGAAATGTTCCAGTTTTTCTGTGACACCCTGTATATACAACGCCTGATTTATGACGGTACGCAAGTGCCGTACCGGTAGCTCTAATCAGCGCATCGGAATGAAGCGGCCACAGCGACAGCCACCCCGTTCCATCCGTCGCGGCGGCAGTTTCTCACGCAACACAGGCACAGCGCGCAGCTCACAAGCACCTTCTGCTGGCGCACCCAGATGTTTTTCTTACCTTGTCAGTTATTATTATTATTTTTTTAATTGAGTGGCTTCAGGTTCTTTGCCCATTTTAAAATGTTGAAATGTTTGTTAAGCTTATGGGACTTAACTGGGGCTCATCAGTCCCTAAACTTACAAACTACTTATGAACTTATACTAAAGACAGCTCAAACATCTACGCCCGAGTAGGGATTCGAACCCCTGAACGGCCTCGCGCATCATAGCCTAGCTCATCAATGCGCTCCGCCACTCCGCCGCGGCTGCCCATTTTCCATATTCATTCGCGTTGTGGGACAAAAGGAAGCAGGGGTGTCACATATCTAACAAACCATCTTGGAATTTGCCTGGAGTGACCTGGGGAAACCACGGAAAATCCAAATTACGATGGCTGGCCCCGGAAATCGACCCCGGGACCATCTCGAATATGAAGTTACTGCACTACCACGGCGCTAACCACTCGGTAACTTGCCAGCTAAAGAAAGCAGTAGCGGAAGGTGGATTTATTTTTCATGGACAAGCAAGTTGCGGCCACTCCAAAAACTTTGCGTATTAAATGTAGATAAAATGTGAAAGTTTTATTCAAAATGTGAAAGTTTTATCTTCATGAAAAGTAATATCTGTTCCCAGTCTAGAGTTAGTGGTATGTGTGTGGTGCGTATGGATAGCGTGAGATTCGCCCAATTGCACTTTATACGGGACTGAAATAATTCCTTGAATATACTGATATGAACTATGCAAAGAAAGTATGGTGTTCTTTCGTTTCTTTATAAATGGATGCAACCAATGACCACTCATTATTCAACAACGAAATTGAATTCAGTGTCACTATTCAGTGCGTCACCGATCCGAGCTTGCTTGATGCGCATTAATGGAATTAGTATCGACTGACGCGAATAATAATAAAATCGAAAAGAAGAATCAGAAGATGACCGTACAAGAACCTGGTCAAAACAGTTAGGGGTCAGTTCATACGAGTGTCTCGAGGTCCTCAAATACTGTCGTCGTTAGAATGAACTAAAATTGTTCGACGTCTTTCTGCGGGTTCTATCGAGTGGAGGCAACAACATCACGGCAACAGAAATATTAGTAATACCATAAAGTTCCTACAGAGTGGGTTGCTGTTGACTTGTCTTTATCAAATGTATTACACAACAGTTGCGTTACAGATACGGTAGTGAGAATATAGTGCAAAGCAACAACAACATGGCCTACCTGAAGCTATGACATGAAGAAACATAGGTAGTTTCGAAGCGAAACTGGCACAGATATAGCTGCTACTATTGCAGTGTCCAAAGTGTAGTTTCCATGACCTGGACGCGTTTTCAGACAACAAGACCCACTAAAAAAAGGCAAGGCCAAGGTCGTCCACGGGTTACATCAGCTAGAGAGGACCATAAACTCCAGTTAACAAACAGCCCGTCGAGACAGGAGGCTGAATGCAACTTAGTTGCAACCCACCCTCAAAAGCGACAGGACGCTCAATATCAACACACAGTACAGAAATCGCCTTCGAGAATGTGGCTTCTACACACAGAGGCCTATGGTGCGTGTCCCATTCAAACCAGGAACCCGGCAGAAACTGGGCGGAGGAACATCGGAATTGGAGCCGTAAAAATGGAGCAGTGTTCATTTCACATATGAGTCAAGATGTGTTCCGCCGGACAATCGTCGTTCCCTCATCTGAAGAGAACGTGGAACTCGCAAAATCTTGCTTATGTATACGAAACATTACCGTATGGTGGTGGACGAATGGTGTGGGCAGGAGTCAGTATTGGCGGACATACGGACCTCTGTCGTTCAGAATGGCGCTCTGACTGCTCAAAAGCACAGAGACGAGATCCATCGACCTACGTTCTGCCCTATACTGGTGCCATAGGAGATGAGTTCCTTCTGGTGGACGATAATGCTCATCTCCACAGAGTTGCACTGGTGGACAACATCTTTGAAGCTGAGTGAATTGAACGAATGGAGTGGCCGGCTTTTCACATGACTTTAACAGGAATAGACATGTCTGGGATCACTTGGCAGATGCGTTGCAGTCAGACCAGCACCTCCCACAACGGCTGAAAACCTAGTTATTGCGTTTCTGGAAGTATGACCAAATATACCTCAAGTACTCATTGTTGCTGCTGTGGTCTTCATGCAGCTCTCCACGTTACACTGTCGAAAGCCCCTTCATCTGAGAATATGAACGGCAACCTACATCCTTTTCAGTCTGCTTACTGTATTAGTTCTTCGGTATCCCTCTGTGATTTATACCCCATAAGTCCTTCTAATGCTCATTTTTAAGATTTGTAGATGTCTCAGAATGTATCCTACCAACCGATCCCTTCTCTTAGGACATGCCAGAAACTTCTTTACTTCCCAGTGCTCTTGTGCACCATATTAGTTACATCATGCACCCATCTAATCTTCATCATTCGTCTGTAGCACCACATTTCGAAAGGTTCTATCAACTTTTTGTCTGAGCTCCTTGTCGTCCAAGTATCACTCTCACACAATGCTACACTCCAGACAAATGCTTTTAGAAATTTAGTAACATTTATATTACTACTGGATGTCAAAAAAAAAAAAATTCTTCAGAAACGCTTTTCTTCCCACAGCCATTTTGAATTTTATATGTTCCTTACTTCGGCCATCTGACATTATTTTGCTACCCAAATAAGAAAACTCATCTACTACTCATATTGTCTCATTACCTAATGTAATTCTTTCAACATCGTCTGTTTTTCTAACACTACAATTCCATTATCTCTGTTTTACTCTTCTTAATGCTCATCTTATACCCTCCTTTCAAAACAGTGTCCATTCCGTTCAACTGCTCTTTCAAGTTCTTTGCTGTCTCTGACAAAATTAGTGTCATCGGCAACCGCAAAGTTTTTATGTCTTGTCCCTGAATTTTAATTTATTCTCCAAATTTCACCTTGCATTCCTTAACAGCTTCCTCAATATACATTGGGGAAGGGCTACAAATCTGTCTTACTCCCTTCCCAACCACTACATTCCTTTCATGCACTTCAACTTTGACTGCTGTTTGTATTTCGCTCTCTGTATTTCGCCCCTGCTACCTTAAGAATCCGAAAGAGTGTATTCCAGTTAACATCGTCAAAAGCATTCTACAGCTTTACAAATTCTATAAACGTAGGTTTGCCTTCACTTAACCTACCTTCTAAGGTAAGTCATAATGTGAGTATTGCCTCCCGTGTTCCTACATTTCTCCTAAATCCAACCTGATCTTCCCCATTCGTCTGCAAATAATTCGTGTTAGTATTTTGCAGCAATGACTTGTTAACCTGATAGTTCTGTAATTGGCTGCACTTGCTTTCTTTGGTATTGGAATTATGATATTCTTCTCGAAGGGTGAGGGCATTTCCGCGGTCTCATACATCTTGCATACCAAGTGGAACAATTTCTGTGTTACTGGCTCTCCTAACGATATCAGCAGTTCAGACGGAATATCAAGTCAGAAGCCTTTTTCCGATTTAGATCTTTCAGTACTGTGTCAAATTCTTTTTTCAGCATCATAACTCCTATCTTCCTCTACTTCATCTTCCGTTTCTAGAGTTCAAAAAAAAAAAAGTTCAAATGTTTGTACAGTCTATGGGACTTATCTACGGGGTCATCAGTCTTTAAACTTATGAACTACTTACGAACTAGGATGGCACAAATATCCATGCCCGAGGGGGGATTCGAACCCCCGACCGTAGTGGCCGTGCAGACCGTGACTGGAGCGCCTTAGTCCCCTCGGCCACCGCAGCCGGCCTCTAGAGTTCTACTTTAAAGTTTACTTCCTTAGTATAGGTCCTCTACATATTCCTGCCGCATTTCAGATTTCCCCTCTTTGCTTAGTACTGGTTTTCTATCTGAATTCTTGATATTCATGCAGCTCTTTTTCTTGTCTCGAAATGTCTCTTATTTTCCTGTAGGCGATATCTTTCACCTACTTACACATTCTTCTACAAAGTTGTATTTGTCATCTGGAGACTCCAGCTTAGCCAATATGCAGTTCTTGTCAATGTCATTTCTCCGCCGTCTATACTACTTTCTACCTGCAACAATTTGATAATTTTTTACATTTTCTCCTTTCATCAGTTACGTTTAGTATCTCCTGTGATATACAGGAATTAAGGCCTTGTTCTACTGCTGATATAATTCTCTGCGGCCTTTATCTCTCATAGCTACCCATAATTCTCTTGCTTAATGCAGATTCTGTGGGTTGTACAAGTCACTAGAAACGAAAATTCGTTCGCTACAAACCTCTACGTACAATTTCCTACACATATCATCCATTATAATTAAATTTCTTGAATGTGGGGTGCTGCCAGTGGGTGCAGTGCGTGCAGTGCACAGCAGTATGGGCCTCGCACCTTCCATTTTGAACATGTTTTGTGGGTTATACAAGTTACTACAAACGAAAATTCGTTCACTACAAACCACTACAAACGATTTCATACACATATCATCCATTAGAATTTAATTTCTTAAAAGTTGGTTGCTGGCTATTTTTTGAGTGACTCATAATAATAATAATAATAATAATAATAATTATTATTATTATTATTATTATTTTTTCAAAAAACTACAAACAAAAATTTTGGAACTACAATTCACTACAAACGAAGCTCTTTAAGATTGTATAAAGTAAAAACAATTTCTTTAAGTCGGGTGCCAGCTTCCCGGAATTGGGAAGAAATATACATCTGGTATCATTTGGTTGACTTCTGAAGCATCATCAATACGATTAACCGTTTTTTTCCTGTGTGGTACATATCTTCGGCAGTATGGCAAATTATTCTTACCATTACAGTGCAACATGTTACCAATTGAAAGAAAAAAAAATCAACCAAACCACACATGATTAGGTCTGTAGAATCTTAATCTGCAATTAACAATGGGTGTTTCCATTTAAAATCTTACACTAGCCACCCACACTGCTCCCAAATGGTGGAGACAGGTCAAGTTTAGTATCATTTCCTAAGCCTCTGCCGACCGTTCATAAAGGTGAAAACCGTTGTTGAATATATACTATAGTTTTTTCTAGTTATTCTGATTTGTCAACTTAAAATGTACACCCTGTACTATATATTGTGTCAGTGTCAAATCTGGGACGGGGGGAGGGGGGTCTATGGGGCTGCAGATCCCCCAAAATCATGAGGACAACCTCATAATATGAGCTGTTTTTTTTTTTTTTTTTTAAAGATCAGTTTGAGGTACATTGCCACAATTTTTATTAGCTCGCCCCCCCCCCCCTCCCCCTCCCAACACAAATTGGATTCGCCACTCTTGGTGTATATTACAACGTGACATGGTTCAATTTGGATGACATTTTTTTTTATGTGTAACTAGTTTCATTACGGTATAGATGTTTGCTAACCCCTTTGAGCAAAATTAAGTTTCGTGAAAACCTGGAAAATAATTATTTTTAACCTGGAAAACCTGGAAAAAACCTTGAATTTGAAAATGAAGATTTGGTGGCCACCCTGGCTTATTTTGTTTCACGAGCGAATATAAAAAGTTTTGACATTGACATATCTGCAGCAATATTTCTTTCTTGTAACCACTGCATCATAATTTCTTCCGATCGTTTGAAGCGAAAATGAACTTCCTGCTCAGAGCATAAGCTTCGAAGTTTTTATTCAAACGATATTGAGAACTTACTAGACAAACGTCTTTTTGGTGACATTATTCAATTAGTTGAACTCAGAAAGTCAAGTTAAACCACTCACAGTAAAACCACAGCGAAAAGAGCACACACAACATACACGCGGTAGACACAGTACACAATGTTGTTTACGGTAGCACTGAACAAAGCTGGCAACGCGGGAACGTTGACGTCACGGCACATGACCACTGGAAGTGTTTATCGCGCTGTGATTGGATCGTTCTTGGCGACTAGCGCCTCGCGCTTCTTGCTCTTCACTTGTTATTTGTAAACGTCAAGTGCAAAGTTTCAGCGGTCCGGGTATATTTTACCTTAGGTATATTTTACCCAAGAAGATGACCTCATCATATGTTCATACAGTAGAGCTGCATGTCCTCAGGAAAAGTAATGATTGTAGTTCTCCTTGCTTTCAGCCATTTAATGTAGCTGCATGCCCGTCCAAAGTAGCTAATGCTACAAGACGAGCTCAGTCAATCATCTGTACTGTTGCCCTGTAACTACTGAAAAAGCTGCTGCCCATCTTTAGGAACCAGGTGTTTGGCCTCTCCACAGATCCCCCTCAACTGTAGTTGCACCCACAGTACAGCTGTCTGAATTTATGAGGCAAGCAAGCACTTCAACTTGTCAGTATCTCTGGTTCATGAGGATGGTCACCAAAGAAGACAAAGCAAATGCCTCAGAATGCAGATCAAGAACAGCTACCAGTATGCATTGTATTTAGTGGAGGTCCCATTGGTCCATAGAGTCCTTTTTTTCCAAATTGGAATACACATTTTGTCAAATTTTAATAACTGCAATATAGCTTAACTGAAGCACCTTTCATGTTACAGCTGGCTTTAACCTTTGTCTCAGCATTTTTGTCCCTTCTCAGCTCCTGCACGTACAGAAGTATCCAGTCAAGGGGAGTGCAGTGAGTGATGGTAGGACATCGTCAACCGTGGGGCGAGGAAAGATACACGAAGACAGTGCTACGCATTGCCAGAACCTTTTGCGTGGCTTGATCTTCATCTTTTATGATAGAAATGATGCATGGAAGTAGTTCATATATGTTGGCGGTAGCTCCAACGAGGATGACTTGAGACTCTTGTCAACTAAATAATATCTATCAGAGGTGGGACATGCTGAGAAATGTGCAATCAGAAACATTCAGTTACTGAGATCGGCAGCAGTACTAAGTTATTCTCAGCCAGTGTATGTACATTTAAGTCGCACCACACTGAATTTCGTTGCTGTACCAAAACCATTACAGGAGCAAAAGAATTACAGCACTTCGGTAAACTGTCTGCTACTACTTTTCGTCATCTTTATAAATGACTAGCTTATAAGTCCGTGCTTCGCAACGGTTGTTACAAGGGATCTGTGTATATCATGGTTTTTTAGGGTTCCAGACCTAGGGCAGCAAAAACAGAATCCTTGTTTAATTGCTCTGTCAGTAAAATCAGTTCTCCTAGCCAAGATGTCAAATTTAAATAGAAGTAATTGTTGAAAAGGGTGAATGTTAAAGAATCAGTCAAAATAATGTTCATTAAGTTTTTCATACAAAAAGTGAAATTAATAGGTTGTGTTCATAAAGTTAAGACTGTGGTGTGTAATTGTTTGGCGTAAACTTCTTACAACACTTCTATTGTTAAGATGAGAATTAATAACAACAATAACAGCGCCATGTTTGGTTCCGTGGTGTAATACTAAACTGTTTATCTCTGACAGTAAGTGTATTCTGAAGAATTAGTATGTTGCATTGTTGCACTGGGCACAATGTAGTTATGTATGCAGTGATCCCTATTATCGAAAACTTGACGAATGGAGAAAGTCTGGTAATTCAATCAACAGAGGAGTTCATGTCTGTCTAAATATGACATCATGCTGGTGTTAATGTGTGATAAAGTACGTCTGGGTAATCCGTGAAGGAATGGCGTCAGCTGATCGTCTGTATAGAACTTTCCAATAAATATAGTAATTCCAGTGATTTGTCTCGACTGTGTTAGCAGCATCAGCCATTCTTTCAACTAATACATGTTCCCACATCCTGCAGTGATTACTTCGTAAAGCACGAAGTTGAAATCGACCTACACATTCAGAACTCTAAGTACAATTGTCTCTGCAAAAAAAGACGTTTTTCTCTATCTTAATGTAGTCCGCACCAATAGTAAGTAATTACAAATTTTAATCACAATATTATACTGAACAATTATGAAAGCAGAGACGTTTTGTATGAGTTTGTCGTGTGTGTGTGTGTGTGTGTGTGTGTGTGTGTGTGTGTGTGTAATCTCTAGTGGCAGGCACAGAGCAGAAATATCTCTGGAGTGAGCATTCAGATGCACAGAACAGATTTTGTGTCCTCAACATAAGGTGGAAATGTCACACGATATTGGGGAAAATCTACCAATCGCTGACTTCATCTTTCTTCCGTTAAGACGGATGACTTTGTGTAAATGGCCCTTTTAGCGACCCTTCCTCAAATTTCTTGTTGCTTCTCCGACACATTTATTTAGATATTATTTTGTGGTATGTGGTTGCTCTGCAAAAAGAAGGTTGGGCTTTTTTGCAGTCGGTGCAGTACAAACCAATTGTAAGAGCAAATAAATGTTTGGAAAGAGTGGCTTTGTCTCAATATCATGTGGTAATTAGAGCTCAATGTTGAGAAGATGCACAAGTGCAGAGATATTTCTGCTCTAAGCACAATTTAGTGGTTATACTATTCTAACCTCCTTGGGTTGTACCCGTCGAAAAATGCACTTCTTTTCTTTTCGTGACATTGCAAAGCATATGGGAAAAAATATTGTGTCCTATCTAGGTTAAATTTTACTTGCAGTGGCAGTAGTTTAGTTTGCTATAGTTGCCAACGCACTATTCACTTTAGGATGATGATTAATTTACTGCAAAGAATAGCATAAATCATTTATTTCATCGTGAACATAAAGAATTATTCCCCTTATTCTAAGTGACTGATTTTTGAAAAAGCATTCAACGGCCGTTGCCAACATCAGCACACAACGCCGCTGCCGTAAGTAAAATTTACCCCTTCTTGTAGTGTATTACACCGTAGTTATGAGAATGAAAAAAACTCAGAAACACACTAATTAGTTATTCAGTGTACTATGTAACTAATGTC
Organism: Locusta migratoria; assembly: GCA_026315105.1. Taxonomy (NCBI): domain Eukaryota; kingdom Metazoa; phylum Arthropoda; class Insecta; order Orthoptera; family Acrididae; genus Locusta; species Locusta migratoria. Next base: position 521,362,171 of record CM048744.1, on the reverse strand, counting down.
GCCTCACTTTGTACTTTCCTGTACAATGGCGTTTTCGAGGCATTCGTAAACAGAATGGACTCAATATGTAATAAGTATGCACCGAAATCAGAAATGAAACAACATAAATTCGGTTTTCCTTGCAAAGAATTCTTAGTAAATAAAAACATTGATAGATGTGAAGGGACATCGTTATTTTTTAAATTCAAATGATACCCATGGAAAGAATAATTTTCCTTTCCAGGGCATTGCAAGGAATTGTTGTACCTGGGTTAAATTTTACTTCTAGGGGCAGCGATTTAGTATCTTAACGTTGGCAACGAAATATTCACTTTAGGGGGATAATTAATTTACTGATAGCAATAACATTCATTATTTCATTATCAACACAAAGAATTATTCCCCTCATTGTACATGAGTGATTTTTCAAAAAGGATTCAACGGTCGTTGCCAACATCATTATACTACACCACTGCCGTAAGGAAAATCATAGCCCTTGTTTCATTGTATTACACTATTTATGTGAATGAAAAACGCAGCATCGTCATCAATTAGTTATTTGCAAGGAGGTTAGAATATCTCCTTGGTTATTTGGTATACTATTTAAGTAACAGCGCCTCTGTCGAATCTTTGCTTTACTACACTGCAATTCAAGCATAGCATACACCAGAAACTGCAAATTACTGTATCTTTTCTTCACCTGAGCTGATTTTGATGAAATTAAGCTTATATGTTGCCCCCAAGGTACTCTGTTGACCTATGAAACCCTATGAAAGTTTGTACAGTACTCTGGAGATTTGCTGTACTACACCATATTTATAAGCATAGTATATACGAAAACTTCAAATCACGATATGTTTCCTTTCTCTGATCTGATTTTGATGAAACTAAGGAATGGACAGCGTGTTGAAGAGTGCATATAAAATGAACATTAACAAGAGCAAAACAAAAATAATGGAATGCGGTCTTAGAAAATCAGGCGATGCTGAAGGAATTAGATTAGGTGACGAAACAATGAAGGTGGTAGAAGAGTTTTGTTACTTGGGTAGTAAAATAACATGCGATGGTCGCAGTACAGAAGATATAAAATGCAGAATGGCAATGGGCAGAAAAGCATTTTTGAAAAAGAGAAATTTGCTAACATCGAATATTAACTTAAGGGTAAGGAAGTCTTTTCTGAAGGCATTTGTGTGGAGTGTTGCCTTGTACGGGAGTGAAACATGGACGATAAGCAGTGTGGACAGGAAGAGAATAGAGGCTTTTGAAATGTGGTGTTACAGAAGAATGCTGAAGATTAGGTGGGTAGATCGCATAACTAATGAAGAGGTACTGAACAGAATTGGTGAGAAAAGGAATTTTTGGCATACCTTGACTAAAAGAAGGGATCGCTTGGTAGGACACATTCTTAGACATCGGGGAATCGTAAATTTAGCATTGGAGGGAAGTGTGTGGGGTAAAAATCGCAGAGGGAGACCAAGAGATGCGTATAGTAAGCAGATTCAAGTGGATGTGGGTTGCCGTTCTTATAAGGAGATGAAAAGGCTTGCTCAGGATAGAGTAGGGTGGAGAGCTGCATCAAACCAGTCTCCGGACTGAAGACCATAACAACAACACAAGCCTATGTTGCTCTCCAAACTATTCTCAATTTACCTGTGGCAACCCATTAAAGTTTGTGTATTCCGTTTGAAGATTACCCTCAACAAACAGACATACACGATGTGTTTTAAACAAATTATTAAATTACGATATGTTTATTTTCTCCGATTCGATTTCAATTATTGAAGCCTTTCTGTAACCTCATGATATGCTCGCTCAAGTTACGAGTGAAAATCCCATGAAAATTTGTCAAGTAGTTTTGGAGATAAATGTTTCGGAAGACACACACACACACACACACACACACACACACACATAATGGTCATAGATAAAAAATTTCAAATTACGGTATCCTTTTTTTCTGTGATCCGATTTTTATGAAACGAAGTCTATATGTTGTCCAGAGTTACGCTCAAGTTACCTGTGAAAACCGCATGCAAATTTGTGAAGTAGTTTCGGAGATAACAGATTTTTAATTCTTGAACAAACAGTTGAACTATCGGTTACTGAAAACACATAACATTGATATCTTTTTGCTTCGTGATCCGATTTTGATAAAATTATACCTATATGTTGACCCAATCTTTTCTCGTGTTTCCTGTGAAAACCACATGAAGATTTGTCCAGTAGTTTTGAAGACTGAAGGGAACAGCGACAGGCCTAAATTTACAGATTTATTATTAGTATAGATTTAGGAGAAAATCTGTGCAGTTCTCTTAGACTGTTAGCAGATGATGCTTAGTAAAATCACCTGCATATCAAAAACAGCTGCGAAATGATTGAGACAGGATATCTGCCTGGTGTAAAAATTGGCATTTGATCCTAAATAATGAAAAGTGTGAAGTCATCCACATGAGATCTAAAAGAACTTTGTTAAACTGCATTTACATAATATATCTACATACTGTAGAAAAGCTTTGTACAGTATGTCTGCCTAGGTGTGTGTGTGTGTGTGTGTGTGTGTGTGTGTGTATTTGTTTACCCTCCTTTTTTCCCCCAAGGTAAGTCTTTCCTCTCCCGGGATTGGAATGGCTCCTTACCCACTCTATTAAAACCCTCATCATTTCCTTTTCCCTCTCCTATCCTTCTGCCTGAAGAAGCAGCTAGGCTGCTAAAGCTAGTGTGTGTGTGTGTGTGTGTGTGTGTGTGTGTAAGATTGACGTACCCAAAGCACAGCCTCGTCGACAGATACAAATAAAAACACACATACAAGCTTTCGCAACTGTTGGTCGCTTCTTCAGGAAAAGAGGAAGGGAGCAGGAGAGAAAGGGAAGGATACAGGTTTTAAGGAAGTGGAAGAGGAGTCATTCCAATCCCAGGAGTAAAAGGACTTACCTTAAGGAGGAAAAAAGGAAAGGTAAATAAGTGCACACACACCCACACTGATACACAGGCAAACACAACAAGGTAGACATTTGTAGAAAGCAAAGAGGTTTATATATTTTGTTTTTTGCCCAACAAAAAAAGGAAAAAGAAAAATTTTAAGCCATTATTTGAAAGGAAGAAGATTCAGTAGCAATATGAGTAGCAGTGGGAAACCTCCTGAAACATAAACAATGTATAGCCTTCATGAGAGAAAATAGACTGTCAGGATATGCAGCTTCAAAAAATAAAAATACTTTGTGGTAATCCAATGCATGGTAACAATGCCAGATAATTTGAATCATAGTTGAACATGTAAATCATGGTAGGAAAGTGTTAAACTTTGGATTCTTATATCTGCTGAAGTAAATCCATGCTGAACATTGGCAGCACAGGGATTTGGAATAAAAAATTTCAGCTTCCTACTATTTTCCAATAGTCTACAAAATTGTCGTAAACATGACGATTATTGTGAGAAGGTGAAAGTAGGGTATATTCAGTGCTTCTTTTAAAAATACCAGTTTCTAGTAAAGCTTTGAAACCAGTCTCATAAGTAACAATGTTTTAAGGAACCACAGACACATGGGTTTAATTCCTGACATTGATGAACAATGCTACGTAAATTGGAGCGAACTAGGTGGAAGAACAGTGCTGCGAAAAAGGTTATTACCTTTGGGTTTATATCTCTCTTTAATGAAAACTATGATAAATTTGAAATTTTGCACATAACAACTTAGTAATATGAGGTTTTCCAGTGTAAAATATCATTCACATTCTGCTTTCCTGTTTTCTACAAAAATCAGTTCAAACATTCGATTTTTGTAATATTACAAATATGTATCTCATGTAGTTTGCTTTTTGATAATTTGTTTTACATAATTGAATTGATCTATTCACAGTTGGAATGACCATTTTATCAAGCATCCAGAAAATCATGTTCAGTTTTCTAATGGGTGCTAACAAAACCTGACAATGATGGACAAATTTGAGGGAATCTGCTGTGGCAGCAGGCTACAATGCAATAACCTGTAGTATTGCCTTTCACTATCTTATAATGTTGAGGTACTTTCTTTTGTGGTGGAGGCAGACTTGGTCATTATCTTTATGCAGGATCATAGACCAAAAAGTAATTTTTGCTCTACTGACCAACTTTCCACAGATTCGACCCCAATTTTCTATAAATAGAAGCTGTCCTTGTGGCATTTTGAGGATAATTTCTTTCCTATCAGCATTCAGGCATTGAATCGTCACTCATTGATAAACTGACATCCATTTCAAACAGAATGTTTAACACTGGAAAGTAGTTCATCTAAATTTTACAATACCTTGTAAGGACAACTATTAACAAAACAGTAAAATAAATATTTATCGGTTCTGTATGTAATTTGTGGGCACTGTTGCAAGTTTGATTCATATTTTTAAAGTGGAAAATGGAAACCACAATTATTGATTGCCAAATGACTTACAGTGTTTCTTCTGAATCTCGTAAGTTTCTGGCCAAAAATTTTATCAAAATCAATGAACCTGGATAAACTCACATTAACTGTAATTTAAGTTGCATTTTTTGTTTACATGATCTTTTTACTGTTCTTGGAAGTAGATTATTCAAGAGAGGCAGTAGTAAGAATTAGAGGGGGGAGGGGGGGGGGGAACTGTTGCTGCCAGTCATAGACACAGTAAGGAACAAGTGATCCATACTTTTTATGACCATTGTGCATGACTCATTATGCAAGGTGGTGCCTAGCTGAAGTGAGTACTTCAGGAAATAATATGGAAACATTATTTACGATTAAGTTTTTGGATAAAATTCTCAGGTTTCTGAGAGAGTTTGGTTTAAATTATGACTCAAGCTTTCAAAACTTTGTCCATTTGTAATCATCAGTAGCTGACAGTTGTAACTTATTCTCCATTCGTATTTAAACAAATGTTTGTGCTGGTAATTTTATTTCATTTAATACTGCTCTTGCCTATCAATAACAATGTAAGTAGTTTTTACTTAATGCACAAACACCACACCAAAATTCTACCCAATTAAGCAGTTGCTGTGAAAGCAAGATGAACTTGGCTGTTACCTTGGCTTTTGGATTTACTTTGATTAAAATTACTTTCTAATTGATATTTTGCGAGTAGAGTGGTAGGCGCCATCTACCGCCCAATCATAGATATTTCTTGAGGAACACCATGTGTTCACTGTTGCCTCTGTTGTAGGTACTTCGTACCTTGTGAAATACGGCTGGCAACACTGTCTTCCCTTTGCACCACTGCAGTCTATCAATTGGAAGGTCATTTTAATCAGAGTACAGTGTTTCTGATGGTCAAATATCTTGTGTTTTAGTATACTACTATAGAACCAGAGCATATAGCCAAGTATTAAGATTCTAAACGAGAACACTTCTACTCGTTCAGCTCCTTTTCTTACTAAGATTCATTATAACTGTGTAATAAATGTTACAGATCGGTTTATAAAAGAGATATGGGTTTACACAATTTTCTGGTTTTGTCTTTGAAATCTGTTTGCTTTTGACAAAGCTGTATATCTTTAGACCATGCAACTAAAATTGGTTATAAAGGATTACTTTGCATTATACTAGACCATTAAATTGCCATTAACATTGATTACCATGAATTTTTCCATAACTGTGCAAATGACTGATTTTAGAAGTAATCTGTCGATATTAGGATATAATTACTTTAAATGTATATTACTTACTGATTCAGTATGGTACATTTCTTATTTTTGCAGCTTCATATATCGAGACGATCCAGCATAGAGGTCCAGCCAGTAAACAGTGGATCCTCGAGCAAATCAAGTGATTTGGCAGCAATGAGTCAAACAACACGTCGTATCTTGGAAGCGTTGGAGCAGTTCGCTTCCCCAGTACAGGATGCAAAGAAAATGATGATAGATTCACCATCATTGCCTGCTTTAGCCTCAAAGCGTTCACGCATTGATCCACCATTAGCTGAACAGAAATCTTCCTTGCGTCAGCTAACCATTCCTACAGTACCTGACATAATAAAATTACGTCGTCGTGAGAAGTTGCAAGATTCACTGGAATCTGCCAGATTAATAGCCAATTCATCAAAAGACACCAGCTACCAGTTGAGGTAAGATGTCTCTAAAATTAGTAGAGTTGTTACCTTTTACTTGTGTTAAATTTCCTATCTGTGCTTCATTTTTCTTTTCTTTTGTAGGAGTGAAGACAACTCTAGATCAGGAAAGGTACTTGGAAGAAAAGCAAACATTGAAGAAGAAGAAACTGTAAAAGAAGTTAACCTGCCAAGTATTGCATTGCCCATAACAGTGCTTCCAAAGTTTGATATTGAAGTTCCTCCTAAGTCGAGTTCACCTCCTACATCTGTTGGTGCTTTAAAATTTGCATCGCCTATTATGATTCAAGATTTTTCAAGGACAGCATCATCTGAGATAGCTTTTACCTTTAGTGAACCATTAAGTGTCAGTGAAAACCGCTTTGATGGAACTTCGTTAAATACTAATAAAAGCTTCTATGCAGAGACGGACATTCCTGTTAAGCCAAAAATTGACTCATCCATATCTGATAACAATGTAAAAGAAACATCTGTATTTAGTTCCTTAACTAGTGTCTCTGGAGGTAGTCAGAAGGTGTCTCTTTTTTCATCAGATCTCAAAATAAAGTGTGCACCCACTCAGACAGCAGAAGGGAAAAATCCTGATAGTGCTCCGGTCAAGAATGTTCCTGAGGCTAGTCCTAAAAATGGTGAAGTTTTGCATTTAGGAACTCCTTCAGGAACTGTTAAAAGTGCAAGTTCAGGAGGCTCCTGGGGAAGTATCTTAAAAGCTTCCATTGATACATGGGAGTGTGGAACATGTCTGATACGTAACAAACCCAGTGCATCTAGATGCATAGCATGTACAGAACCACGTCAATTGCCACAGACGTCCTCCACCACCTCCTCATCTCACAGCATTGAGCAACCCAGAAACAGTTCTTCGAAAGAACTGGGCAAAAGTTCAAAACTTGAACATGCTGAAGTGAAAACATTTGCACATGATGAAGGTAAAAAAGAATCTAATGACATTGCAAAGGCAGTGAAAGCTACATGGGAGTGTGCTACATGTTGGATACGAAATCCTGAAACTTTGTCAAAATGCCAAGCTTGTGAAACAAGTAAACCAAAAGAAAAGACTGAAACATTAACGGTGATTGGGAAGAAACCAGCAGATACATGGGAGTGTCCAACCTGTATGATAAGAAACAATAATGAAGCTCAGAAATGTGCTGCTTGTGAGGAGCCAAAACCTGGATCAGCAGCTAAGGCTGTTGCAAAGTCCACCTTGAAGTTCAATGTGGATATTCCTGCAGAAGCTAGTAAATTTACCTTTGGTATTGATAAGTCGCAAACTGCAGCACCATCTAGTACTACAACAAAAGGATTCTCATTTGGTATAACAGGGGGAACTACAGCAGCATCTGGATTTAGATTTGGTGTGGGAGATAATGGCAAAAGCAACTCTCAAAATACAAACTTGGAGAAAAAAGCAACATTTACTTTTGGGATTCCTCATTCTGTGGATGTAAAGTCAAACAAATCAACAACAGATAAAGCTTCTGGAGATTTTGTGTGTGGTTCAGATGACAGTGACACAAAACACACATCTGCTGAAAAAAGTAATGAGTCATTAAGTGAGAAGCAAGAAAAAGTAGTGAAAACAGCACAGAAATCAAATTTACCCTGCATTGAACCCCAAAACAAAGATAAAACTTCTAACACATCCTTGGTAGGTCATTTGTCTGACGGTTCTAATAAGCAAACATCTGAATCTCCAGCGGTGAATTTCAAATTCATCATGCCAAGCAGTTCATCTGAAAGTATTTCAACTGTATCATCAACTACTTTATTCTCATTTGGTACCAAGACTGTAACAAATGCTCCGGCAAAACCATCATCTGAAGAAAATGCAGGGACAATGGCTACAAATGAAGCAAGTGAAAGTGAAAATAAATTAATGAAATCCAGTCGGGTTGAAAGTGTTCGTGAAATCACATCAAAATCGGAGAAAGACACATCAGTTTTTGGACTTCCACAAGCCTCTACCATTACTTCTTCAGTGCCTGTAACTGCTGCTAAACCAGTATTTACCAACAAGGAGCATTTAACAAAACTAGCTGAAGGGCCTCAGGCAAATTCAGTTTCATGTTTGCCAGTTAGTATTCCAAACAAAACTCAGGATTCTGGCACATCTGGCTCCATTTTACCAAAACCTGTTGATGTTGTTGTTTCAACTGCTAGTGTACCTGTTTCAGTATCACAGAGTTCATCATCAGGAACATCATTAGCTTTTGGTGTAACTAGCACAGCACAACAAATATTTGGAACTTCAGTAACTGCATCAAGTGCTCCAATGGCACCAGTAAACTTCAGTTCACCATTGACTACTGTTCAGAATTTTGGAAATGTGACATCTGTGCAACATTCTGTTGCAGGGACTGCTAGTGCTACATCCAGTGTTGGAAGCAGTACTGCCTCTACATCAAGTTTCACGTCAATCCCTGTCACAACTACTCCACAGTTTGGATCATCGGCTGCCCTAAGCTTTTCTACACCAGCTACCACAACCACCACCACCACTAATTTCAGTACTGACAAACCAGTATTGAATTTTGGAGCAACTGCCAGTTCTGAAAGTAATAGTGGTACATCAATATTTGCAAATACACCAACTGTTTCCACATCAGGAAATACTGCTGTCTTTGGTAATCAGAAATCACTACCACAACAGAGGTTTGGTACTCCAGTGTCAACAAGCAGCACATTCAGTACTAATTCAGCACAAAATTTTGGTGCTTCTGCAACAAACTTGTCAGGATTTGGTGCACCATCAACATCTTCACAACAGTTTGGAGTTCCAGCAACTACCCCAGCCTTTTCTCTAACAACTCCAGCATTTGGTGCAACAGGTACTCCGAATTTTGGTAGTGCAACAACACCTGCTCCAAGCTTCAGTTCTTCAGTTTCTGGAACCTTTACAACAAAACCAGCAGTTGACACCAACAGTAAAGGATCTGCACCACTTGGTTTTTCTTCTAATGCACCATTACCATCATTGCCATTTTCATTTGGTTCAACACAGAATAGTGCTTCAGATGCTTCTGGAGCACCAGCAAAACCACCGAACTTCAGCTTTGGGGCTGGCAGCACCTCTTCTGGAGGGCAGAGTTCAGGTTTTGGATTTGGTAATTTTGGCTCCAGTTCAACAACTCCAGCTGCTGCAGGACCAACCATTTTTGGATCTGGAACAGCGCCAGCCTTTGGACCTAGTGGGAATACAGGATTTACAGGACCTGCCTTTTTTGGACAGAATTTGCAAACAAACAACAATGTTTTTGGGTTCAACTCCAACCAAGGAGCAAATGGTGCACAAACAAATCAAAATGCAGCTTCTACATTTAGTTTTTCATCAACACAACCTGCTGGTCCACCAACATTCAACCCTAATGTAAAACCTTCATTCAATTTCACTGGTGGAAATACGCCGACTTTCACGTAAGTACCATCTCAGTTTACCATAATTTTTTTTCTATAGTGTAATGAAATAATTTTATGTAAACAATTAGAGTAACATAATGATGTTAAGAAACTATGTAAAACTAGAAAAAATATTGAAAGTAATATATGGTCCACATATCACTTTTTTAGTAAATATAGATTGGCTAACCCCAAGGGAAACCTTTCAGTTTTATGTAGTATTTCTGCAATTTGGGAAGAAGAGTACAATGTCTGATATCTGTATTTTGATGACATTGTGTGTGTTAAGACTACAAGTAAAATAATTCAATGTTATAACTTTGTAAGAGCATCATTATCAATACACTTGCCAAGAATTATCTAGGGTGTATACACCCAAGTTTTCCGAGAAAAATGTCTACATCTACATAAGTACTCAAGTACCTGGCAGAAGATTCATCGTACCACTTCAACTATTTCTCTTTTCGTCAATTCAATTCTCAAATAGTGTGAGGGGGGGGGGGGAGAAATCTATATTTTTCTTTTTTACTTCTGATTTGTCTTACTTTATTCTAATGATCATTACTCCTTATGTGATGATCATTACTCCTTATGCAGGGGAGTGCCAACAAAATATGTTAACATTCAGAGGAAAAAGTTGCTGAATGAAATGTCTTAAATAGATCTCAGTGCAATGACTAATACTTTTCTTTTAATTATTATTTCCACCCCAACTTGTGCATCATTTCTGACACTTTCTCTTATTACAATAATGCAAAATAAGCTGCCCTTCATTTTTGCTGTGTCCTCTGTCAATCCCACCTGCTGCGGGACCCACACCGTGCAACAAAATAGAATGGATAAGTTTAGTGTAGGCATTTCTTTAGTAGAAATGTTGCATCTTCCTAGTTACATGTCATTGAATTGCAGCCTTTGGTTTGCCTTCTTGCAACATTTTCTATATGTTCTTTCCAAGTTCTTCATGATTGTAATTCATAGTTATTTATTTGAATTTATGGCCCTTAAATTTGACTAATTTTTAGTATAAATGAAGTTTAATGGATTTCTTTTAATACTGAGATGGATGATGTCATACTTCTCATTATTTAGGATCATTACCATTGGTTTTTTGCACCATACTAATATCATCTCTAAATCATTTTGCAGTTAGTTACTGTTTTACTCAATGACATGGGACCAAACTGCAGTGCTCATCAGTCCCTAGACTTGCAAAATACTTAAACTAATGTATGCTAAGGGCGAAACACACACGCACACACACACACACACACACACACACACACACACACACACACACACACACACACACAATCTGAGAGTGGACTAAAACTTCCAATGGGGAGCAGACACACACAGTCCTCAGCAAGGTGCCTTAGAGCACTCAGCCACTCTCATATCCTGGTGCCTTTCTTAAATGGAGTGACCTGTACAGCTTCCCAATCTTTCAGTACAGCTCTTTTGCTAACCAAGCATTTGTACATGATAGATGATATGAAGTTATGGCATTAGCACATTCAGAAAGGAACCTAATTGGTTAGGGTCAGGACCAGAAGACTTGTCTGTGTGAAGTAAGTTGCTTTACCACTACAAGGATATCTGCTTCTAAGTTAAGCATGCTGGTATTTTTTCATCTTGGAAATGTACATGATGGTTTTAGAATTCTGGAAATTTTTCATAGTTCTATTATTGGTTACATTTTTGCAATTTTGACTGGTAATAATTTTACTGCAGAATAATACATAAGCCATAAAACAAAAATGAGATAATGACAGCAAAATAAATCTTTACTTGCAAGAAAATGCATGATTTACAGCAACATAATACAGTGCACACTTAAATGTTTGCCATCAGCAGAATGTGTAAAAGGCAGTAGGATGAACACTATCCAATACTGCATAGCAACAAACTGCTTTTGATGTGCATGACATCACAACTGTTTCTAACAGATCACTGATAAACTTTGCAGAGTAAACTTTTGAAGTAAATGTCCCGTTACACGTGATAAATTACTTTGAGTTAGTACATGCAATGAATTTCTTAAATCACACACTGTTAGACTCTCGTTCAAAACTTAATACTTTCACGACCAGCCATTTCCAAAAAATTCAGTTCCAGAAGACCGATACATGCCATTACGTAATAATTTACTGGCACAAATGATTAACTTATCTCATAGAGTAACATTTGGTAAGAAAGGCCCAAGTTTCAGAATTAGTCATATTTTGTTTTAGTTTTTTCGTGGTAGATTACAGTGATTAAATTTAGTTCCACCCACTGCAGTTGAAGCTGTTCTGTTGGGTTTCTGTTACATAGAGAATTGTAACATATTCATTCAAAACAGTGAAACAATAAACAACTCCTTCATGACCTTAACATCTCCCAGCATACTGAATGTTCAAACAACTTAAGAGTATGCTGGTGGATGACGTCAACTGCCACTGATATTTCGACAGCAGCGCACCCTGCCATTTGCAAGGCACAACTGCCTTGTGCTTCGACAATGGCAGGATGTGCTGCTGTCAAAATATCGGGGGTGGTCGATTCGTCACCTGGCAGCATACCCATACTTTGTTTGAACTCTCTCCTAAATTATATCTGTGTGAACAACAAAATTTAAATGCACTGTAATGTTGTTCATGAAACAGGAGAAATAAAAAAGTAACATTCTCATTGGCCATTCTTACTTCCCATCAATAATCCTGATGTTGTCATCATCTACATTTTATGAAAAAATTGCGGACACCATAAGTGCATTTTAACCCCAGGAAGTTCTAGGTTAATCAGTAAAACATTTACCTTTCAAAGGATTGATGTTTTACAGCTTCAGGGGAAAGTATATTCTTACCATGGAAAAAATGTATTTCACCCAGAAAATGTTAAGTTCAACTTGAAAGGAAGTATATTTTCACCTGAAAAAAAGTGTATTTTTAGCCAGAAAATCCAATAACTTTTTTTCTTGGAAGTATATACACTGTCTCATCACAGCAGTTTATGCTTGTTATCTGTGGTGTTGTTGCTGTTCAAGAATGTTCTAGGTAACAAGTATTTTTTGAGTATGAAGGTTGGCCAATGAACTTGCACACCTTTAAAAATAAGAGGTATTTAACATCTTGAATTTCCAGTTTTGCATGCTCTGTTTCACTAAATATACTGTTGAATTCTTGCAATATTTGTGTGCGTGATTTCACAGGTAATAATATAGTGAGGACAGTTTACAACTCACCGCAAAGACGTGGCAACGAGCTGCGACAGGCACATACAAAAGATAAACACATACAACACAGTCAGCTATCGGCCATGGCCTTCTTCAGAAAATAGAGCACTCACACAATCACACAGGCACACAACACAGTCATACAACCATCACCTCCGACTGCCGCACTTCGAATTGCGGCAGTCGGAGGTGATGGTTGTATGACTGTGTTGTGTGCCTGTGTGATTGCGTGAGTGCTCTAGTTTCTGAAGAAGGCCATGGCCGATAGCTGAATGTGTTGTATGTGTGTATCTTTTGTATGTGCCTGTCGCAGCTCGTCGCCACGTCTTTGCGGTGAGTTGTAAACTGTCCTCATTATATTATTAATTCCAACCTGGACTTTCCATTATTATATTTCACAGGTAAAATATACTGAGCTGATTATGATTAATAAGTTGTAAAGAAGCTAGGACATACAGTCACCAATAGGATAAACAACAAATTGATGTTGTTTAGGCTACCACACTACCATTTTCTAGTTTATTACAGTATTTTCTTGCCATTCCTCACAACAGTCAGTGGGCTCCTCCTCTCATTGCCACCTTTCAGCCATTTGTCAAGTCAAAGAGTTAGTATTATTTAAAGAAATTTCAGAGCCAAACACCTTTTTATGTGGTACCATATCAGTGTTTTGATGTAAGTGTACTTTGCTTCCTGTTTTACTTTCAGATTTATAAGAGATAGAATAACTATTTGAAAGATGTCATCAGAAATGTTTTGAGTTTTCATATGAGTGTAACCCTGTATTCAGTATTGTTGAATTCATTGTAACTAACCGTACACAATTTTTTGTGTGATGCCTTACGCATGCCAAGAACCGGTAAGCACTGCCAGTTCAGTATTCCAGGCTGAAATAACTGCCATTAAGAGTGTGTGTGGAGGAGGAAGCGTAAGTACTACAAGGGCCGTAACATCTACATTTATTCAGCCAGCCAGCCCACCTTGAAATCTGTGGCAGCTCCTGCAACAAGATCTAAGATTGTTGCAGACTGTCACAGGGTTCTGGTGGAGCTAGGGGAAAGCAATAGGGTAAACCTAATTCTGGGTCTCTGGCATTCGGGGATCGGTAGCAATGAGTAAGCTAACAGATTGGCTAGGGTGGGGGCAAAGACTCCGTTCATTGGATAGGAACGTTTCCTGAGAATCACCAAGGCAATGATCAAAGTGGAACTAAGTAACTTGCTCAGAAGACAGCACATAGGATATTGCACCAAGGTTTATAAACAAAACCATGGTAATGCGACGATACCAAAGCCATGTTTTAAAAGAAGCTCTTTAATCCTGGGCATGAACAGGAAATAAATTACTCATGGTAACTTGAAAACATCTACAAACAATGCTCATAACAGAAGAGGACCCTAAATGTAGGATCTGTGATGATGGTGAGGAATCTGCATCACACATAATCTTCGAATGCATTTGCATTAGAGAGCAAGAGGCACAAAATATTCGGGACAACCAGACCGAAAGAAATTGTCTAAAAGAACTGGTAAAGGGACTCCTAGCACTGTTTAAGGGCACTGGTTGGCTTTACTAGATACATAGGGAACGATACCGCACAATAAACTGTTTTGGTGTGGGGAGAGGCAGGTTGGCCCAAAACTGTTCTGGCTTCCATAACCTTAAATCAAATCAAGCAGTGCCAGTCCTGCCTCCATAAGTTTTTGGCAGGCTTCAGCGACTACTGTGTGGTGTGGCAGTTGAATGTTGTGTGTCTCAGGGATGGTGCATCTTGGCTTGATCGACCAGACCACAAGGGCAGTACAAACCTCTATGCTGATGGTGTGCATAGCTGTTTAGGTGGAACAGTCTTTAACTGGAAACATTTGGATATACTGGTACGCCTAAGCTGTATATGGCCTATTCAAGCATGTAGGACTCTGTCTGGGCAGCTAGCTACACATGGGTCCAAGATGGATCCTTCGACTGCTTCCTTTACAGCTCCCAACAGGATAGGTGTATTCACTGGGAGTTATCAACACCCAGTGAAATAAGAGGGCTCTAGTATTCATTCCTCCAGACCCATGAAATAAAACAGGTTATGTGTATAGTAATAGAACGCATGCTGCTTGCAGAATGTGATTTTGATGATAAAATGGAAAAAGGCACATTTGAAAAGATGTCACCATTCTATATTTTAAAACGTTTGAAGGGTAGCAATGGAAGTTCATCAGATGTTTATGTATTGAGACATTATTGATGAAAAGTCCAGGCCTCGTCAAGCATTAACCTCTATAAATTCCTGTGTGGAAACACTATAGTTATGTTGTAGCTTTTGTATGCACTATTTGACTAGAGCTTGTTATTGCTCGGCGGTTCACTTGTCATTGCACACAGTGTCGCAGCATGCCTACTGTAATCACTGCAGTACTGTGGTGGTGCCGAGACCGACGACACTGCTACACGTAGCACCTCTATGAGCACTGCCACGAACTACGCTTAGTGGCTTTTTTATATTATGACGTGACCTGCTTTAAAACATTTCCACCCTTAGAGAAAAACAGGCACTGCACCAACATAGGCTGAAACTGTCAATATATCCATAGGCTCTGCTGGCACGGAAAGGAATTCTCAGGGTGGTACTGATGAGTAGGGTTGGAAGTGCCATGCAGATGGACACAACCGGCTGCTGGTACGTCATAAGGAGATCACTGGTGGCTTCAAAGGTGAAGACACGTCTGTTGACCTAGCAGCGATTCCACCAATGATCCAGAAGCAGGTACCAAGTCGGCTTATGCTGAAGCCACAGGTGGTGCCCACTTCAGATGTATTATCTGTGATGGCTGTAGGAGTGCCAGACAGCTGTAGGCTGTGCAGATGGCTGGGACAACCACAGTGATGGGTGGTCCAGCAAAGCTGCAGTATCACCTGTCTGTATCAAAATGAAATGAAAATGATTTACATAAAATATCAGCATGGTGTAACAATTGCCAATTGACCCTTAACAATAAGTATTAAGTCATCGACATGACCACTAAAAGAAATGTTTAAACTTCATTTACACAATCAATCAGTCAAATCTGGAGGCCGTAAATTCTACTGAATATCTAGGAGTAACAATTACAAACAACTAAAATTGGAAACAACACACAGAAAGTGAAGGTGAACCAAAGGCTACATTTCATTGACATAAGATGCTACAGTTCTTCTAAAGAAGCTGCATACACAACACTTGTGCATCCTATTTTGGAATATTGCTGCGCATTATGGGATCCATACGAAGTGGGATTGACGGACAATTTGGAGAAAGTTCACAGAAGGGCACCTTGTTTTGTATTATCACATTATAGGGGAGGGAGCGTCATAAAATGATGCCATAGTTTGGGAGAAATCATTAAAAAAAGGTGCTACTCTTTTCAATAATATCTATTTTTTAAATATGTCACCAACTTTCTCTTCCGAATGTGAACACACATTGTTAGCATCCACCTACATAGGGAGACATGATCATCATAATAAGAGAAATCAGTTTGAAACGGAAAGATTTAGTTGTTTCTTTTACCCACAAACTGTTAGAGAATGGACTGTAGAGAAATATCATAAAAGTGGTTTGATGAACCCTCTGCTATGCACTTCAATGTGACTTGCAGAGTATTTATGTAGATGTAAAACTTGAGGGGAGGTGGACTGCGGTGGTAAACACAAGGGTTGGGTCTAGATACGAGGACATGGTTGTGGTGGCACGTGACCAAGTCGTCACTGGTGCGCACCACATAGAGATGGCGACCACAATTATGTTGCAGTGTAGCTGGAACCCATTTTGGGTGATGGCTGTATGTTCGTGCACATACCTTAACTCCAGGAACAAACCACTGGGACAGCAAACCAGCACACAAGAGCATGATGCCATGAGCGGGTGTAAATAAAATGGTTACACGCCACTTTTGTGCAGGAAATGCCCCAGTGACCAATGACACCTCTTACAATGTAGAACCTCTCGTCCAAGAGTGGCTGCAATGTCAACTTGTGGGTTGATTCTTCTGGAGCCAGTAGAACCACACCCTCCTGTAAGGCCGGAAATGTAATGCAAAGTAGTTGCATAGCCTCTTTCTCTTCAGTTTTTCAAGAGCCGATTGCCAAAGATGATGGATTTACAAAGACTATTGTAGAGTCCCTAGCACCCACAATGGCAGTCTGGCCAAAAACCCACCACAGGCACTACAGCTTCTACTATCACCCGGACCAAACTAGCTAACTTCAAAAAGAGTTACAATTGATCCCCATCATTAATGGCTTCCATACTACAATGGAACTTGCAGGTTATTCATGACGCATGTGGAGGAACTAAATCTGTTATCTAAGAGTAAAATTATGTCTCGGAGACAAAATTTAACCCACCTGACCCTCTTGAGCTTCATGACTTGTTCTCTGCAGTTTCCATACATTTGTGTCATCAACTGACTATGCTCCCTCTATCTGCCTCCCTCCGTCCCCTCAGGGGCTCAGCATTAATTTGCGGAGTACAGGCTTGGCGAACTTGGGGTCCTGAGCTGAGGACTGGTAAGCACCGCCAGTCCTCCAGAACATAATCCCTGGGCATGCTTCAGCGATCACCGTATGGCACATCGGTGGAACATTGTGTGTTAAAGGGAGCGGGAATCTCGGCTTTATTGCCCGGATCGTGAGGATGGAAAAAACCTCTATTAAAAAAACAAAAAACAACAACAACAACGAAACAAAAAAATATCTCAATCCCAAGGTGTGCTGCGTGCTGATGGGATGCCTGGCTGTTGAGGTTGAACAGTCGCTAGTGAGCGACCTCTGGGGATACTGCCGCACCTCAGTTGTAAAAGGCTTTCCCAGGCAAGCGGGGCTCTGCCTGGGTGGACCGTCCCTTCCCTAGCTGCTCGTGGGACCAAGATGGAGTCCTTACATATTTTTAACCCTGGCGGGATGGGTGTACTGTCAGGGGGTACTCGCATCCAGTCATCTAAGCGTTTGAGGGAGACCAGTCCTCCTGAAACACAATCTACTAATAGTAACAGGGCTCAAGGAGTCATTAATAATAATGTTTTCATTGTTATTAAGAGAAAAGAGGGTACCTTTGAAAAGGTCTCTCCTTTCTACATTAATAAGGGACTGGAAGGACTTGCAGGTTCTTTGAAATCAATTAAGAGGCTGCAGAATGGCGCTTTGTTAGTTGAGACGATCAGAGCAAAGCAGGTGGACCTTCTTCTGAATTCAGCAAAGTTAGGTGAATATGACATTCTTGTGGAATTACACAACACAATAAATTCCAGCAATGGAGTGGTCACATGCCGTGATATTATGGACATTGAAACGGCAGAATTAAAACAGGAGTGGGCGTCACAGGGTATCATTGACGTTGAACCCGCAAGAACAATGGAGTGATAGAGAAAACCCCCTACCTTCATTGTTACTTTCAATTCCCCGTCATTGCCAGAACATCTTATGGCAGGGTTTCTCCGTCTGAAAGTTAGGCGTTTTATACCGAACCCTATGAGGGGTTTCACATGCCAGCGTTTCAGTCATATGACACAGAATTGTGGAGGTAAACCAACGTGTGGGAGGTGTGGACGGGCAGCCCACGACTCTGGGGTTGACTGTCCTTCCCCAGCAACCTGTCTAAACTGCTCGGGAAGCCACCCTGTATGGAGTCGTGATTGCCCCGTCTTTGTTGAAGAACAAAAAATACAGGAGATAAAAGTGTGCAAGCGTATTCCGTATGTGGAGGCAAAAAGAGAGAGAGAGAGAGAGAGAGAGAGAGAGAGTGTGAGTGTGTGCCATCGCACAGGAACGTGCCGTTCCAACAGAGGGTGTTCCTCAACACCAGGGAGCTACCCAGAAGCAGGTGGCCCCCCAGAAGCAGAGTTCTCCCCGAAAGCAGATTGCTCAGCTACACGCCCTTCATCTTCTTCTGGCAGCCTTAACTGATGACGAGGATATCATAATAGACCCAGATACCTCATCACTGTAATCAGTCAGCCCTTCTGCCGCTGCCCGATCACACAGTGCCTCACCATCTCGGCACAAGGATAGGGGGAAACTACAACCACACCGCTGAATTGGCAACCATACGTCAATGGAACGTGAATGAATTCAGGGCTCATTTGGACGAATTACATCTTCTTCTGAAGAACAGGCCATTCTGTGTCTCCTTTCAAGAGACACATTACAAGCAGTGTGACGCACCTGTACTTAGAGGCTATCACCTCTACAGAAAAGACGACCTGACTGGCGATAGGGCGCAAGGCTGTGTGGCAGTGTTCATCAAGGACACATTCCATTCTACGCCTGTGCCCCTAACTACAATGTTACAGGCAGTTGCAGTTCGTGTGTTGGCACATACTGAGCATACAGTGTGTTCTCTGTATTTACCACTTGGAGAACCTCTCGATGTTGTACTCTTGACACAGCTTCTCGATGACCTTTCTCGCCCTTTTCTCCTTTTAGGAGACTTCAGTGCTCATAATGCTTTATGGGGATCTAACACCGCTTGCCCCAGGGGTCGAATGATTGAGCATGTGATACAGTCGACATCGGTAATTTTACTGAACATGGGTAAGGCCACACACTTCAGCATTGCTTCCGCCATTGACCTCTCCTTCTGTTCGCTAGCTCTTGCAGACATTCCCCAATGGGATGCAGACGACGACCTTCATGGCAGTGATCACTACCCTATCTGGCTAACTCTGCCAGATGGCATGAATCATGCTCGATAGCTGCCGAGGTGGCTTATCAAGAAAGCTGATTGGCAGCTTTTTAAACAGTTGGCTGTTTTAGAGCAGCATGAAGATGTTCAGAACTGGGTGGCTCACACTACAGCCGTGATTCGCACTGCCGCGGATGCAAGGGTACGGGCAAGATATATTATTCGAGAGAGAAAGGAGAGGTCTTGGCAAGAGTTCCTGAAGTCTATCAATAGGTTCACATCAGTAAGCAGAGTATGGGAAGCCATTACGAGGATCTCGAGGCGGAACTCCCGACCACCAATAGCAGCTGTACAAGGGCAAGGACGTCTCCTGACTTCGCCACGGGACATTGCTCAGGTAATGGCGGAATCGTTTCATACTATTGCGTCGGATTCTAGCCAGACTACAGCCTTTCGGCAGCATCGGGCTATACAGGAGAGGTTTGATTTCCGGTCCACCAATGCTGAGGAATATGACCAAACATTCTCACTATGGGAGCTGGAGACTGCATTAGCAGTACCTCGTGATACTGCCCCTGGCGTTGATGACATAATGTACAGCATGCTCCAACAGATGGAACTGCAATCGAAGCAGGTCCTCCTTCAGCTTTTTAACCAAATCTGGCTCACGGGAAACTTGCTCTGCTCGTGGAAAGAGTCTATCTTAATACCAATTTTAAAACCAGGGAAAGATCAAGACTGACGCTTGATCTTGCTTGACCGGGAAATCCAACAAGTTTTCCTACGTAGGAAACATCTGATCGGTATGTTCTTTGATCTGGAAAAAGCCTACGATACTACCTGGAGGCGTAATGTTTTACAGCAGCTCCATGAATTTTACAGGTCATTTGTGCAGCTCCATGAATTTTACAGGTCATTTGTGCGACCCCGCCTTGACTATGGATGCCAGGTTTATGGATCCGCGAAGCCCTCTTATTTGAAAATGCTGGACTCCATACACCATGAAGTTCTCAGGTTGTCCACAGGTTCATACCGCATGAGCCCAGTTGTTAACCTCTGTGCAGAGGCTGGTGAGCCTCCGCTTTCTATTCGCCGCCTTCTACTAACTGTATGTCAAGCGTACCGATCTATGTCAGCTCCAAATTCCCTAGCGACTTTTAATGCTAATCAGCAATCATTGGTACGCTTGTTCCGTAACCGTCCGCAGGCGACAAGGCCCTTTTAGTTCCTCGCAAGGGACAGCCTCAATTTTCTACAGGCGCAAGGGATTCAGGTCCAACGCCAGGGGTGGAGTAGGGGATGTCCCTGGCTACTTCAGAGGCCCAGGGTGCTTTTGGAGTTGACAGTCTACAGGAAGCCTTTTACTTCAGACACCTTTTACAAAAGTAAATTTCTCAAAATTTTAAGTCACCATTCTGATTTTGTCACGGTATACATGGATGGGTCCAAGCAGGGTGATCATATTGGTTGCTCTGTCGTGTTCCCAGTGTTGTCCTTCGGATAGGGCTCCCAGAACAGTTCACCGTTTATAACGCGGAACTGTTTGCTATCCTGAGGGCACTAGAACAGGTAAGAAGACATAGTGGAGTGAAGTTCATGATCTTTTCAGACTCCCAAAGTGCCCTCCTGGCTATCGACCAAATGTATCCATCAGATCGAATGGTGCAGGATATACAGGACGCTCTCCTTGCATTCCAACAACGCCACAAGGAGATCATCTTCTGTTGGGTTCCTGGGCACATAGGCGTTCCGGGGAAACGAACTTGCCGATGTGGCGGCTAAGGAGGCTTGCTCCCTCCCCCCCTGCCATACGCTGTTCTGTCCCACTGCCGGCTGTTACCTCGTATGTGACAAGGAAAGCCATGATATTGTGGGAGGATCAGTGGCTGGATGTAACAGATAACAAGTTGCGCACACCAAAATCTTCAGTGCGCCCATGACATACTTCCTTCCACCCACGACGAGCTGAGGATGTCGCCCTCACTCGCCTTAGAATTGGACACTGCCCACTAACGCATGGCTTTCTTTTGCGTCGTAAGGAACCACCAGAGTATAACAGATGTCGGACACAATTGTCGATATGACATACTTTAACAGAATGCCATTTATACGCTGGTATGAGAAGAACGTTAGGTCTCTCACAGGACCTGCAATCTATTTTAGGTGACGATGAGGCGTCCGTGGAATGTGTCCTAATATTTTGTACATCATCTGTACTTCTTCCCAAAATATTGGGTGTACAGTTTTAATGTGTGACAGAGTGGCTCGGTCACTCAAGTAGTCACCGGGCACCATACATCTCTTAAACTTTTATCCCCGTATGCAGTCCTTTTCTTTGAACCGTCTTTTAATTTCAATTGTACATTTAAATCTTTAACGTCAATAAGCCTGGAACCATTTTTCTTGTCATCTGTTTATGTTAGCATACGGGCACTGATGACCTCACTGTTGAGCGCCCTAAAACGCCAATCATCATCATCATCTTCTCTTTCCGGCCCTCCATCATGGATGTGCTCAATGAAGAGGCCCTCACAGAAAACAATGAGGAAAACTCTGAGAACAATCTTCCTAGTTGTAGCTTTGAAACTTGATCAGAAACAAGATGAACAGTGTCAGAGATATAGAGAAACCGAATGCTAAATGCATCCATGCCAAACAAATTTTCCATGCCTATATCATATGCAGCCACAAAAGTCGCTGATCTTACTATAGTTTTGTACATGGCAGGAGCTGTAAATTGCCCTAGAATGGTAATGTTCTGTTTTTTTTTTGTATATCCCTCTCAGGGGCTCAGCATTAATTTGCTGAGTACAGGCTTGGTGAACCCGGGGTCCTGAGCTGTGGGCTGTGTCGCGCCAACAGTCCGCTACACTGTAAGCTCTGTGCGTGCTTCAACAACCATCGTTCAGTGCAACTGTGCAACATTGTATGTTTCAGAGCCTGGGGATATTCTCTTAATCGCCCAGTTTGCGAGGATGGTACAATCCTCAAAAAAAAAAAAAAAACCCTCAATCTCAAGGTGTGCTACATGTCGAGGAGATGCATGGCTTTTGAGGTTGAACAGTCGCTAGCAAGCAACCTCTGAGGAACCTGCCGCACCTCAGTTGTATAGGGCTTACCCAGGAAAGTAGGGCTCTGCCTGGGTGGATCTTTATATCCCTAGCAGCTCATGGGAACACCATGAAAAGACCTAGAAACGTTGGTGGACGTACAACTGTCGTCTCTAAGAGAGAGGTACGACTGACTTCAATGCAGCTAATATGATCCCCAATCGTTCCCTTCCCTTGCTACGCCATGGGAGGAATGCCAGACCAGAGAACGGAATGAATCGTACTCGCCAAAATTTCTCCTGTTTACATATACTGATGAGAAATTAGACACACAACCATTATTGTTTGTCGAGAATCTCGAAGATTGGTATGGAGAAGTCACAGGTGTGTCAAAAATGAGGAGTGGGTCTATTCTCATAGAGACAGCATCCTGAGCACAATTGAGGGCACTTCTCACCTGTGATAAGCTGGGAGATGTTCCTATCTCTATCACTCCTCACAAGAGTTTGAACATGACCCAGGGTATTATCTTCCATTGTGATCTTCTCCTGCAGTCCGATGATGAACTATGCGCCAACCTCGCACGACAGGGTGTTCACTACATCAGGCGCATCTACAGGGGGCTTAAGGATAAAAAGGTAGCCATCGGTGCTTTCATCCTGGCCTTTGAGGGCGGCTCTTTGCCCGAACAGGTCAAGGTTATGATACACCGGTGCGGCATAAAGCCTTATATCCCTCCGCCTATGAGGTGCTTAAAATGTTGAAAGTTTGGCCATATGTCCTCACGTTGTACCTTTAGCCCCACATGCAGGGATTGCGGACGTCCATCCCATCCGGACGCTCCTTGTACTCCCCCACCCATATGTGTTTAACTGTGGGCAACACCATCCGCCCTGCTCTCCGGGCTGCACAGTACTCCACAAAGAAAGGAAAATAATGGAGTACAAGATGATGGACAAAGTCTCTTATACTGAAGCCAGGAAAAAGTACGAGCGGCTTCACCCTGTAGCATTGAAATAGTCATTTGCTGCTATTACTTCGTCTCCACTGTATTCAGGGACGATGGCCCAACACATTGGTCATCTCATGTGGGCCCCCAGGGTGTCAGACTCCTGCCCCCATAATGTTTGGGGGAACTTCACCTCCTGTTCCCGCACAACCTACTGTGGGAACACATCCCCCCCTAACCGTTGGGGACAACTGTCCCCATCACCCAGCCGGAGAAACACCACCTTCCTCCGGCTCCTCTCACTTCCGAGGCCTCTCAGAGTGCCGTGGAGGTTCCCAGCCAACGGCTGATAGATCTGTGCACTCGTGGGCAAAGGGCTCCGCAATCTATGTGGGGCTCTGATACCGTGTCTGAGAGGCCCTCCCGGCCCTTAAAACCAAAGGGACAGCGAGAGGACAAGAAGCAGAAACAGAAGAAAAAGGACTTCTGTGACATTAAAGCTACCCCTTTCCACATCTGCCTCTGACGACGAGATTGAGCTCTTTACCCCCTTAAGGATCTCTCTCTCTCTCTCTCTCTCTCTCTCTCTCTCTCTCTCTCTCTCTCTCTCTCTCTCTCTCTCTCACCAACTCCCCTGAATCAATTGTTCTGGATTCTGTAGGTTCACCGTCAGCACCAGCAGATGAACCTATGGAATGACGTGTTTTAGCTGTCCCTTCATGGCCTTTAATCAAAAAGCTTGCATACTCCACTGGAATTGCGGTGGTTTTTTCTCCCGCTTAGTTCAGCTATGACAACTTTTCAACGCTTCACCTGTGTTCTGCATTGCTCTACAAGAAACTTGGTTTCCCATGATGCGCACCTCCGCCTTACGTGGCTATCAGTGTTACAATACGAATCGTGCAGGGCGTCAGGTGGAGTATGCACCTATGTCCTTAGTTCCATCTACAGGGAACCTGTTACACTCCAAATGCCTTTGGAAGCTGTGGCTGTCACGGTAAGTGCTGCAGTGGACATTACCATCTTCAACGTCTACCTCCCTCCTGATAGAGAAGTACACTAACATGTGCTGGCAGCTCCGATTGCCCCACCTTCAATGTCCATAACCCATTGTGAGGTGGTACCATGATTACTGGCTGTGGTAGAGTTGTTGAGTCCTTACTATCTCTACTTGACCTCTGCCTTTTAAATGATGGTACCCCCATGCATTTTAGTGCGGTGCACAGTACCTACTCGGCCATCGACTTAACAGTATGCAGCCCTAGCCTCTTCCCATCTGTCCACTGGAGATTACATGATGACTTGTGTGGTAGTGTCCACTTTCCTATCTTCTTGTCACTGCCCCAGTGTCAGTCCCCTGAACACTTGCCCCGGTGGGTGCTTGATAAGGCTGATTGGCACATTTTTATCTCTGCTGCCATTGTTGGTTCTCCAATGCATCCTAACATTGTTGTGGTAGTTGACAGCATTACCTCAGCCATTATTTATGCGGCTGAGTGTGCTATCCCCATTTTTTCGGGATTTCCCTGGCGGAAAACAGTGCCCTGGTGGTCGCCAGAGATTGCTGATGCCATTAGAGACCACAGACGCGCTCTGCAGCATCACAAATGGCACCCGTCTGAAGAATCTCATTGTTTTTAAACGGCTTCGAGCCCGAGCCCGACAATTGATTAAAAGGGCTTTGAGCCCGATTCCGACAATTGATTAAAAGATACAAGCAGGAGTGCTGGCAGGGGTGTGTGTGTGTGTGTGTGTGTGTGTGTGTGTGTGTGTACACCATAGGCTCACGTACCTGTCCATCCCAGATGTGGACAAAAATCAGGCATTTTTACAGTTACCAGCGTCCTTTCAGTGTAAATGGGATTTCCATAAACAGAGCAGTCTGTACTGATCCACAGGTGATTGTGGAACACTTCGCTGTGCACTATATGCACAATTCAGCTTCTGTACATTATCCACAAGCCTTTCTCACCCTAAAGAGCGGAGGAGTGAAAGGGGCTCTCCTTCTCAGCTCGCCCTGTGGAGCTGTACAATGGTCTATTCAGTGAATGGTAACTGCTTAGTGCCCTTACACTCTGCCCTGACAGCCCATGGGTCAGACCACATGCACAACCAGATATTAAAGCACTTGTCCGAGGAGTCAAAGCACCATCTGCTAGCCATGTTTAACCACATTTAGAGCGATGGTGTCTTTCCCTCTCAATGGAGAGAGTACTATCGTCCCAGTGCTCAAACGTGGCA
The DNA here is from genome assembly GCA_026315105.1 of Locusta migratoria. Taxonomy (NCBI): domain Eukaryota; kingdom Metazoa; phylum Arthropoda; class Insecta; order Orthoptera; family Acrididae; genus Locusta; species Locusta migratoria. The sequence goes on along the minus strand of CM048744.1, from coordinate 521,336,618 downwards.
AACACCTGCACGAATTGGACAGCTATAGGCCTATCAGTCTCACCAACGCTCTTTGCAAATTGCTAGAGCATATGGTGGGCTGCCGGCTATGCTGGCTCCTTGAGTCTCGCAGTGTACTGTCTCCATGTCAGGGTGGTTTCCGCAAAGGATGTTCAGCCTTGGACAACCTTGTCCACCTTGAGTCCGTCATCCGGACAGCATTTTCGAGACGCCAGTATTTGATAGCAGTCTTTTCTGATTTTTCCAAGGCATATGACATGACCTGGTGACACCACATTCTTAAAACATTACATGGTTGTGGTCTTTGGGGCTTGCTTCCCATTTTTATGAAAAAAATGTTTAAGCACTACATACCTTCTGTGTACAGATCGGCACATCTTGTAATTCGTTGCACATCCAGGAGAATAGGGTTCCCCAGGTCTCCGTGTTGAGTGTTCCGATCGTAGACTGCCTTTCAGCCGACATTTCCAGATCCCTTTTTGTAGATGATTTTGCAATTTATTACAGCGCCCAGCGGAGGTGTCTCTTGGAGTGTTGTCTTCAACGCTGTGTTGACCGCCTATATTCCTGGAGCATTGCGAATGATTTCCGCTTCTCCACTGAGAAAACTGTGTGTATAAACTTTGGAGATACAAGGAATTTCTTCCACCTTCTCTCTGTCTCGGCCCCGTTGCTCTCCCTTAAATGGAGACAACGAAATTCTTGGGACTCTTGTTGGATCGTAAACGTTGCTGGTCCCCACACGTGTCTTTCCCGGCTGCCTGTTGTGCCTGATCCCTTAATGTTCTCCGTGTCCTCAGTGGCACATCATGGGGAGCGGATCGTACCGTCCTGCTTCACCTTTACCAGGCCATTGTTTAGTCGAAACTAGACTATGGAAGCCTTGTATACTCTTCTGCACGGCTGTCGATTCTCCACCGTCTCAACTCTATTCACCATTGGGGATTACGCCTAACAACCGGTGCATTTTATACCAGTCTGTATGCCGAAGCTGCTGTATTACCCTTGACCACTCGGCGTGACATACTCTTGTGTCGGTACGCATGCCGCCTGCGGTCGATGCCCAACCATCCATCTTACCTATTATCTTTTGTTGACTCACTCAATCGCCAATATCAGTTGTCTACGATAGCCTTGCTTCCACCTGGCGTTCGGTTTCGCCTGCTTCAGCAGCTCGATTTTACTCTTCCGTCCACCTTTCGGTTGAGCGAGAGCCCATTGCCACCGTGGCATCAGGCCCACGTTCACACTCACCTTGAACTTAGTTCGCTGCCCAAGGAGAGCACCCCAGATTTGGTATACCGCTCGAGGCTTGTCGAACTCCGTTCGCGGTTTGATAATGCCATATTTATCTACACTGATGGTTCCAAGAGCACTGACGGTGTCGGATCTGCCTTCGTCGTCGGACAAGACCTGTTCCAATACAAACTCCCTGACCGGTGCTAGATTTTCACGGCTGAGCTTTTTGCCCTCCACCAGGCTCTTTTATATACCTGCCGCCGCCGCCGCTGCCATCTTTTTTATGCCATCTTTTCGGACTCCCTTACTGCCCTGCAGAGTCTTAAGGACCATTTCTCGACACATCCTCTCGTGTATCGGATCCAACGCTCCTTCCAGTTGCTAGCAGATAACAGCTGTCATGTTTCTTTTCTGTGGGTCCCTGGCCACATGGGTGTGCCCGAGAATGAGACCGCCGACATAGCAGCCAAGGCAGCAGCTCTTTTGCCTCGCATTGCTACTTTTTGCGACCCATCAGACGATGTTCAACGGGCTCTTTGCCGGAGTTTTGTCGTCCTGGCACAGTGCGTGGTTCTCACTCCACGACAATAAATTGAGAACTGTAAAACTGAACCCGACCTCCTGGAGGACCACCTCACGCCCCTCTCAGTGAGAAGAGATCATCCTGGCCCGGATGCGGATCGATCACTGCCGTTTCAGCCACCACCATTTGCTAACCGCCGACCCTGCACCGCTGTGCTCCTGCAGTGAATTGCTGACGGTGCGACATGTTTTACTGTCTTGTGTTAATTTTAATCATCTCCGTGTAGCCCTTCACTTTCCATCTACTTTGGAGGAACTTTTAGCTGATGACACACAAGCAGCTGCTCGAGTTTTGCGTTTTATCAACATGGCCAATTTATCAAGGGATATTTAACACTTTTAATTGTTTTTATCTTTCGTTTTTAGCCTTCTCTTGATACTCTATCTGGTAGTTATCCATTTTTTCGAGATCTAGCGAATCTCTGTTCCGATCTGGGCGCTAATGACCTTAGAAGTTGTGTGCCCTTAAACCACAAAAAAATAAATAAATAAAATAAAAAAAACAGTCTACCCTTCGGCGCCAGTTTCTACCAATTATTGACGGCTTCCGGGGCTCTACAGTAATGTACACCGACGGCTCGATGGTCATTTCTGTTTTGCCTATTTGCTTGCAGGACACAAGAAGTTGCGCTACCTGCCAGATAGCTGCAGTGTATTTACTGCAGAGCTGGTAGCCATTCATTGCACACTTCAACATATCTGTTTTTCCCCTGGGGAGTTCTTCGTCATTTGTAGTGACTCCCTGAGCGGTCTACAGGCCATCGGCCAGTGTTTCCCATGCAATCCTTTCGTTTTTACCATACACGAGTCCCTGTACACCATTGAAGAACATGGGCAATCAGTGGAATTCCTTTGGACTCCGGGACACATCGAGATAGACGGCAATGAGCTGGCTGACAGGCTGGCGAAAGAGGCCACTCACAAAGCTGTCCTCAATATAGACATCCCATCTGCTGATCTACATTATGCTGTAAAGTTCTCGGTGTTGGGAGTAGTGAATGGCACACACTACAAGTGCCCAACAAATAGAGGCATATAAAGGAGACAACCAATGTGTGGAGGACCTCTCTGCGGATCCCTCGCAGGGACTGTTGTTCTCTGTTGACTGTGTATCGGCCATACTTGGCTTACGCACGGTCAACTTCCCCGTTGCGAGGATCCTCCTGAGTGACGATGCGGTACGTGTTTGGCAGTCGTCCACATCTTCTTGGAATGCCCGGATTTAGCCACTCAGAGGAGGAATTTTAATTTCCCTGACGATTTAAATCTTGTTTTAGCTGATAATGCCACTGTGGTTGACAGTGTTTTAAATTTTATTTGTATGATTGGGTTGTATCGATCTGTTTGAGTTTTAGTGCTGTGTTCATTGTCTGTTTGTTCTTCGCTTGCCTACCACTTTTAGGCAGGTGCTTTTAATGTACAAAAGTGGCCAGATGCCTTACTTCCTTGTCTGTAGTCTTCTGACCAGGACACTCTGCTATCCTCTTTCCACGTTTCTCTTCTTTTACCAGGTTTTACTTTGATTCTTTTATTTCTTGACGTGTTACACCCTTTGCTCGGTGAATATTTCGGTAACATAGTGTTTCTGATTACAAAAAAGTTCAGTTATACTACAAAAAAGAAATAAAAATAAAAAGAAATAAAATAAAAATTTACAAAACCTGCGGCCTCTAGTCGAGATTGTCTCTCCCCCCCCCTAAAATCTCGTGTCAAAAGTTTAGGTGCGGCCTATATTCGCACAAATACGGTATTTCACATTGCTGCTGAAATGGTATGCCCTGTAGCTCCAGCTCTTCATTTGGTATTACATGAATTTGTCTTCCCACAGAGTGCTGTTACAGTGTTATGAGCAGCTGTAAAGCTGTGTTACAGGCCTTACTTGATTAGAAACACCACGTGTTCGTAATTCTATGGATATTTTTAAATCTCTATCCGAGAATATGTTACCTGTTATAATGGTAGACTTCAAGAAGAATATAGTGATTCAATTCCTAAGAAAGCAAGTTCAGACAAATGGGAAAATTACAAAACTATTGTCGGGCCTGGTGTTCTTGGGGTAAAGGGTTCGACTGTAAGCTGAAGAGTCGCGGGTTTGAAACCTGCCCTTTAACCAACTCAGTTTGCCGTACATATTCTCAGATGAAGAGCCTTGCACAGGAAAGGGTAGCATAGAGAGTGGCATCAAACCATTCTGTGGACTGAAGACCACTGCATCTATAATGGTCATAATTATTTCTGTGACCATTGGAGGTCAGTACTTTACAACAGGTGCCTGTATTTGTGTGGCATCTGTGCTGCACACGCTTCTACAAAGTCCAAATTGTCTGGTACATTTTTCCCTATTGCCACCAGATGCAGTATTATTCTGGTTTTAGTAGCTCTAGCTTGTCCTTAATCCCTCAGTCATTTTGCGGTCACCAGCATTTGACAGGCCATAAAAAATGTGTATATGGTTTGAGATCAGGCTCTATGGTCCTCCCATTTTCTTGGCATTAGGTTGTTAATTGCCTACCCACTAGATTTTACTGTTTATCTGTGAAATTTATGGAAATTGTAGCATTTCACTGTTTTGTAGATGGATGGTGTCATTTTATGTCTTGGTGATAAAATGTTAACATTTGACAATCAGCCAACTTTTGACCATTGCAAAGTGGGGTACGAAAGCAAGCCCATCTGCCACATACCTTTGGATGGATTGCGGAGTATGTATGAAGATTAGAACACAATCTTTAACACACATTTGCACAGTCAGTGCAAATGTTTCTACCCAAACCTTTGCCATACAACTTTCACCTTCCCCTTCCTTTCAACCTTCACCTACCCTTTCCCCATTCTCTCCCCCCACCATGCTAGGTAGTACAGTGGTCACACACTAGATTCACATTTGGGAGAACAGCAGTTTAAACTTGCCTCCGACTATCCTGATTTAGTTTTTCCGTGATTCACGAAAATCATTCCAGCCAAATGCCAGGATGGTTCCTTTCAACGGGAATGTACCTGACTTTTCCCTCTCTTCTTGGCAGAAATGAATACAAGCATGTGCTCCATCTCTTAATGACTACTATGTCAATAGGACATTAAATCCTAATCTTCCTCCTCTTCATATCATACTTGCTGTTGACGCACCAGTTGAACTGTAGCAGCTAGATATGACAGTCATAAGTTGTAGTTGTGTTTGTGCTCTTTTCCTAATGAAGCATATGGACAAAAATTTAAGTTACATGAGTGTGGTTATCTTTCCTACATGCCTGCCTGCATCACAGCGATCATGTTTGTGGTGAGTTGTAAGCTATATTTTTTGAGGTGCTTGACAGTTACGACAGTGACCAATCGGCACATTTATTAAGTCTGTGTCTGGTTGTTTCTTTCATGTGCTTTACATTATGTTTAGCTATGTCATTCTTCCGTTATTAAATCTCTGTTTACCCTAACAATTTGCAAATGCTTCACTGTTGGTACAGAACTGTGATGTCTGCTAACAGCTTCATGGATGTGTGCATTACATTATGGGGAAAGACTTGGAAGAATCACTGAACCATTTAATTTTGTAATTAGCATTATGGAGCCAATCAGTTTTAAAATGTTAACTGAATTTAATCTAAATGTATCTGTTTTAATTATTGAGAAAAATGATTCATATATTTTCATTACAGAGCGGAAGCTAATTCACCTGCTGCTCCTGCTCAACGACGAATTAAGAAAGCAGTACGCAGAACACAGGCAAGAGCCAATGCTTTGTAATTGGCTCATTACCATGGCGCTAAAGCATTATTGTGTTTAGGACTGATGCCTTTGATAGTTTAATTGTTTTTATGCAAATTTAGTTCACACTGCATTTGTTTGCATATTCATGTTGTCATGTAATAAATAAAGAAGCTCGCATTAATTTCCTAAGGAAAAAGTTCTACCTCAGACATTTGAGAACTGTTTTCAAAGTTTGCCTGCATAATGATCATTGTAAAATAATTTTGTAAATTTAATATTCTGGAAGCATCCGTGAAATTGCAGTTTCGATTGATTAGCCCAACTGAATCAGATTGTGAATAACATTGTAGCACAACTTGTTAACATGTTGTGCTTGATGTGTCTGTGCAGTGCACTTTGTTATTTTTAAGTTTTAAGGCTTTGTGATGTTTGGAACATTCTTCAATTCCTGCTCCCTTATCTTAGAGCTTTGTTCAGTCACATCATTCACTCTTGCTAGTGATTGCACATTTACTGTGACTGAGCCTGTAGATTCCTTTGGATTTTTAATAGGAGAATAATACTGTGAACATTCTCAGTTATCTGAGGGCTATGTCCTCGTTCGTCATTCCTGGAGTATTTGGACTAGAATATGTATATTGAATTCAATATTTTGAAAGAATGTAAATTGTATCTTGGCCTTATTTAAGTGCCATGTATTTAACGAAAGAGAATGTTCATAGTTTTAGCTAATATTTATATGATGACTTAGTGTTAAAGGTCATTTACTGCAATAGAATGGTATAAATATTAGTTGCAGTGAAATGACTCCCTTTTTTATATGTACAAAGCAAACACACACACACACACACACACACACACACACACACACATAATGGCCTGGTCCATAGAATTTATTTTGAGGCTTCTGTATGTACACAATATTGTGGTAATATAAGACAAGAGAATAAATTGGCATGGCCCAAAACAAATTGCCCACTAACTGTGGGGTTTGAGCATTTCTGTGATATTCTAGTGGGCCAGGCCTTGTTCATAGGCAGGCTCACTCCTTGAAGATTCCTCTTTAGAAATACTGACGCTGGCCAATTTGTTATACAGCTTATTTTAAGTTGTGCGGAATGATTGTCACCAGCATAGTGGATTTATGAAGTGAGTGATGTGTCGTTTGAATATCTATAAATGATTTTTGTTGTTATTTTTTATGGGTTAAAAAAAAGAAAAAAGAAAATGGAAAATAATGTGTGTAAGGAGTTAGACTGCTTAGTGTGTAAATACTGTACTAAATTGTAATGTCATATTTTTAAATTTACTGCTGAAAGTTTCATCTTAGTAATTGATTATATATTTGTGGAATACCATTTTGTAATGCTTATGATAGTTTTGTACATAGATGGTTGTGACTCCATATCAACAGCAAACATTTCTACATGACATCTTGAATAGTTGTTTGTAAAATATATATATATTATATATTATGTGTGTGTCGTGTGCAAATGTATTATCCCTGTTGAATTTATGTTTTTTCAGAATATTGTAAATATGTTGAAAACATAAGATGAAATTTTCAGCACCAGTGAATGATTGAGTGAGTTAGTGAGTGAATGAATGAATCTATACAAATATGTATGTATAATTCAAGTGCGCATGTGCGCCTATACACACACACACACACACACACACACACACACACACACACACATACATACAATTATTTGTGCCTTTATGATTATTTTTCTGTGGTATGTTAGTGTGTTTCCATCCCACTGTCTGAGACTGCCCGAATCTGTTTTGTTTTACTCACTACCCCGAATAAATATTTTCCTTTTGACACAGTGCTGAGTGACATTAATTTCCAAAACAGATTTTAGCAGATGTAGTGTAAGGAAGTCTGAGAGACTATGTTGAAGCAGTATGAAGTGTTGTATAATTCTTTTCTAAAGTTTATACTATTTCGTTTTTGATCAGTATTTATACCAGCTTGAAAATGATCCGGTTTCCATATTACAGCTTGTACATGTAAATTACATCTGTATCCATAACATGTTCAAAATATATTGTTTTCAAACCTTATGTTTTTTTTTTTTTTTTTTTTTGACATTGTTGTTTGGCAAATTAAATGTGTTCTGGCACTCAGAGCATGTGTTTACCTCCTCTGTTTTGTACTTTGATTCTGAATTTTTTTATTATAGTCATTGGTTTTCTTGAGGCATCGAGTAATGGTTTCTACAGTTACATTTGTAGAGTGAAGTCAACCAAAATAAAATGTACCATTATTATATAGCATGTCAACTAATGTGTGAGAAATTTCTGGAGACTGGAAAAAGGACTTACAAATAAGCTAAAACACTCATTCACTCATTATTCTCAGATTTCTAGGTTGTTTCTATGGATGTGTGTTTTAAACTGCTATATTTTGATAGTTAAATAAAATAATCAAATAGTCACCATTAGTTGTAACACAATCTCCTAAACACTGTGACATGGATTGTCTTATTCTCTCCAATATTCCAGGTATCTTTTGAAATGCTTTTTGAACTAGCTTCAGAAAAATATCAACACTTGCAGTAGGCCTTTAATACACTGTTTGTTACATGTACCAAACGATTTTTTAAGTGGATTGAGATGTGATCAAGCCAGTGAAGGTTTTCTTGCCCCACAACCTATCCATTTATTTGAGAAATAATGATTTAAGTTCTTACACGCAGTCATTCGTGACTCACATGTTCTGACATAAACAGTGATGCTCCATTCAGTGTTTGATGAAAAATAAGAGGTCCAGTTAATCTGTCTGCACTCACCATCAGTACATACATTAATGCTAAACTGTTGTCATCTTGTTTCAAAAACTGTCAAGTGATTCTCATTGCTAGTACTAAAACAAGAATATGTTGCAACTCACAGTAAAGATGCTCTCTAAAGATACATAGAAAGAACAATCACATTCATATAAGTTAAATTTTCAGCCACAGCCTTCATTATATAAAGATAATGTACATTCACACAATCACTTGGACACAACACATTAATACCACTTCTTGCTGCTACAGCCCGATTGATACTTCCACACTGGGAGGGGAACGAATGCAGAACGTTCGATGCTGCTTGGCAAAGAAGACAGGTTGGTAGATTGACATCAATTAGAAGGTGTAGTATGGAAAAGGGGGAATTAAGTGTGGGGGACAGTAGGTTACTTAGGTTAAGGCCTGTTCACATTAAACCCAACAACCACTAGCAGTACCTGCATTTTGACTGCTTCCAACCATTCCACACACAAAAATCCCTCCAATGAGCCTTGCCACCCATTGATAGCAAAACCTACCCTACCCTGACTTTGTCTGCAAACATGTTTCCCGTGCCATATCCCCACACAGCTCCAAATATACCTCCACCCTCATAACTACCCATATAGCAGTGACCCACCCCCACACTCGCTCTGCCTTGTCACCCAATACCATCCCGGTCTGGAACTACTGGACCAAATCCTTGTCAGGGCTTTGACTATTTTATGTGTCCTGAAATGAGGGACATTCTGCCCAAGATCCTTCATTACAAACTATGACAAAGTGGTGTTTCATAACCCATTCAACCTTCACAACATCCTAATCTATTCCTGTGCCCTTACATCGAGAATTGTGCTGCTTTGGAAAATCCCAATGCAAGACCTGCTGATTCCACTTGCCTAGAATTTCTTATTTTAGTTCTGTCATATGCTTATCCTACTCCATTATTGGCTGGGCTACCTGTGAATGCAGCCATGTGATTCCCTAACTCTGCTGCAGTCAGTGTACAAATTTTTACGTTGGAATAACTTCCAACCACCTGTCCATCAGAATGAATGGCCACCACCAAACTGTGGCCAAGAGCAACCCTGTAACACAGTATGCAGCTGAGAATACAATACTCATTTTGAATGGCTGTTTTAAAACCTGGGCCATTTGGAAAATAGCTTCTTTACAGCCTGGCTTGTCTAGATTCTCCCTTCCACCACCAGTTCTTCTAAACTATGCAGATTTGGATTTATCCCTACAACACATTTTGACAGTCTTGCATCATCTTGGCCTCTACCTAATGTAACTCACTGTCCCTGTACTTCACACCTAACAGTGCCCTTCTCCCCTTCATACACCTCCCCAATTCATATTTTTCTCATAACTGTGTGTCACCTATTTTCTCTTCCCATCCCTTTTTCACCCTCCTTCCCTTTTCCGTCAGTGCATTCCAAGCTGCATCCTGCATTCCCTCCTATATGTTAACTCTATGCCCAGTTTTGCACTCCATACTTTTCCCACCCCTCCCACTGTTAAAAGTAATAGTGAGGCCTCAGGGGCCAGAGATGATAGTCTTATGTGCATGGGTTGTGCCTAAGTGATTGAGTGAATGCATTTATGATCTTTTTCTTGTGAAAGCTGTTGCCGATAATTGTTGTGAATGTGTCTTTTTCTGCAGGCTTTCAAGCAGCTCAGTGATCATTTTATGGTAAGTTGCAACCCATCTTCTTTATACTATTTTGGATTGAAATTTTGTTTCAAAAGAAACTTACATCCTGAGGATGGTATAAATAAAGGTATTGCTCTGAGACATTGTCTACTTCCGCAGAACTCATAGTTTCTGCTATTTATTTGGTACTTTGTCTCTATGGTTCTCAGTTGATGTACTCAAGCTTGTCTGTCAAGTGTTGTAATACTATTGTCCTGTCTTCCATGAGCCTGTTTTCACTATGTTCAAGTATTTTTGAAAGATCTTACTGTTTGGTATATGTCTATTAGAAGACTGTCTTTCAGAATAGAAATGTCTGGCTTTGGTCAATTTGCAAGTCTGTCATGTGCCAGTTACAGTATACCATCATTATTTAAGACTAATTATGCCTATCAGTGATCAGTCTGGACTGCCCCTTGTAAAATTAATCCACGTATCCCTAATCTAGGGCAGTCAACATACATTGTGGCCTGCAATGCTGAGAAATCTGACCCGCCATAGCCTGACAAAATTGTTCTTTTTTCAGACACAGTAGAAGGTGAATGTTTTAAATTAACCAGCTTTGTCAACTGTGTGCGGTCATAAACAAACATGCATGTGGGACAACAGGATGTTTGCCTACCAACTGACCTACTATACACCACACAAATCCTATCGTCAATGTGTGTGTGCGCATCAGGCTTGAACTCTTACTTGAATTGGTGACATGAGTGATAATGGACAAAGGCAGTACGTCAGTAATGTGTGTGTGTGTGTGTGTGTGTGTGTGTGTGTGTGTGTGTGTGGAGACAAGTTGATTTTTTTTCTGGCCGGAGGTGTGCTAGGGTAGTCCCTACAGTTGTTGTGTGTGCACAGTGGCACAGTAATCAGTGTAACTGCCTAGTAAGCAGGAGAATCATGTTCAAATCCTAGCTATGCACAAAATTTCTATTTTTCTATTGATTTACGTTAATGCCCACTGGTAGCTAATGTTATTTAATTCCTTTAGGTGTGGAATTATTATAGCTGCAGGATCACTAAATGTATGTGTTCTTTTGGATGTTGTAAAAGAAAACTCAGGAACAGTAACAAAATGAAGCATTAAGATAGCAGAACCTATTGCTGAAAGAGGATACTCATTATCCAATTAAGAATTCATCAAAGAATGCTTGGAAATATTTGCATCAGCAGTTTGTTCAGAATGAATATCATGACTGAAAAAATGAGCATAATATTTTGATGATATGGCAAACAATATTGAAATTTCAAAGAAAAATTAGGGTATTGTGTATTGTACAGTTTAGTGCTTGATGCCAGTGGCCGATGTTTCAAATATAGCTTAGTTGGCTGTCTTTGCAGAGAACTACACTGTAGTTTGGGGATTGCTTGACTTCAGTTTCTATGAAAGGTACAGTAACAGGCTGAAATATATAAAGTTTTAAGCAAAAGTTTGATCCTTACGATGAATATCTTTTTGGATTAACAGTAGATAGTTCATCAGTTTCTCCTTGGTCGACCTCAGCTCCTCTTACCCTCTATTGCCAAACCCAAGAGTCTCTTATGTAATCTTGCTTCTCCAATGCATATAACATGACCCACCATCTAGGCCTGTTCGCCGTAGCTGTTTCATCTGTGGTGTTCATTCCTAGTTTTCCTTTTATTTTCTCATTGTGGACATCCTCCTGCCATTTTTCCTTTTTATAAGTACCTGCATCCTTGTTACTTTTATATCTATAAACTCAACCATAAATCAATAAGGTAACCTTTATGTACCCAGCTCTCAATCCCTTTATAACAAAGTTGGCCAAGAGATTTGATGGTGTGCACTGCTAACTTAGACTTGATTCTGACTTCTTGTAGAAGAGCATGCCTTCCTAGAAAAATTGTTGGTATAGTTATTAGTTCCAAACCCCTTTCAGTCGAATCTGCCATCACCACTAAATCATCCACATATGAGAGACTGCTTATTTATTTTCACCTATTTCAGGCTCACTCTACCAGTCTGTTGTTTCCAACATATAATCATAAATAATGTGAACAACAGTGGTGACATTTACAGTATTGTCTTACCGCTGAAACTATTCTGAACCATGAACTCAATTTACCTTCAACTCTAACCACTACCTAAAGATGTTTAATTGCCAGCTGAATTTGCCTCCTATTCCAGAAACTTGTAGAACCAGCAAGAGCTTCCACCTAGGGATATGGTCATAAGCCTTTTATAGATCTATAAAACACATAAACAATTCCCTGTTCCACTCGCAGCACTTTTCCATTATCTGCCATAAGCTAAAGATCTGGTCTGACAATGGCCAAAACGCTCACAGATTTTCATTGAAGTTGTCTTCAATTAATACTCACATCCTCTTTCACAATACCTGAAAAGACTTTGCCCACAATGCTAATTAAAGAGCTACCTCTGTAGTCATTCCAGCCTTTTATGTTTGCATGCTTGGAAAGTGGTGAGATTACTGCTTTCGCCCAATCAGACGGAACGTCTCCAGCTTCCCTAATTGTCCTGTATAACCGTTTGAAACCTGACATTCCATCGTATTTGATGAATTCTGACTTAATTTTATCTACTCCAGCCACTTGACTGCACTGCAATCTGTTGTTCATTCTCTCCACCTCCTCAAGTGTTATATTTCCATCATTCCTACCCCATTGTATATCAAAAGATGAAACATTATTGAACATTTCACCTATATTGAGCAACTATCCAAAATATTTCATCCAACTGCCCAAAGCACTTGTCAATTTCTTCCTCCTCCACGCTTGAATGCCGCAATTATCTGTTTTGGCATTCGTTCTTTCTTTCTTTAACATAACCTTCTGTGTCTGCCTGAGTTCTAGTGTGGAACCAATTTTGAGGTATTTTCTTATTCCTTTTACAGGCTGCCTTGACTGTGTCATTTCACCAAGCTGTCTTCTTCCTGCCTTTACACGCTATTGTTTCAACACATCTAACCACGTCTGGTAGTGGCTCCCATATACCTTGTCTAGTCTTTTTCCAACAACTGTAAATGATTATATTGTTTCAACACATCTAACCACGTCTGGTAGTGGCTCCCATGTACCTTGTCTAGTCTTTTTCCAACAACTGTAAATGATTATATTCAACTAACTGGTACCTTTGTGCAATAATTATTGGGTATTTGTGCCTGATTTCCATGTCCTAAAGCTTCTCTACTCTTATCCTCGTACACATGGACCCTACTTCCTGCACTTTGGCTTCACAAAACCAATTTTACTGCAGATTAAATAAGTGTCAGTGTCACCAAAGATCCCTCTGAAAAAGTATCCCTTACTGCCTTCCTGAAATTCTGATCTTTTATTATGAAGACCTGGTTCCCTTGCCTTCCGAAGTAGACTGGTGAATGATCTTATGCTAAAAAAGAAGTTTGTGATAACAATAAGTAGGTCATTGAGTGTGTCATCAAATTTGTCCATCTCATCTTCATATGTCCTTTCACAGGACAAATAAACAGCAAAATCCTAATTTTCTCACTGGAGACTGTCAAATGTATCCAAATCAGTTTGTTTACTTTCCTAAACTGCCATTACACAGAGTTCAGTTGCTTTCTCGATGTAAAGCCCTACACTAAACTGTGTTCTTCACGCTTTGACTCCTGACAGGTAGACCTTGTATTCTCCCACTTCATCTTACTTCTCTCCCTTTACCCAAAAGTGATTAACAGCTAAAATGTACAACATCCATCTTACTTGCAGCCTCTTTCAACTAACTTCCTGTGTTGATGTTAATAGATCCTCATCTGATTCAATATCGTTTCTCAAGTCGTATCTAAGTAGTCTCTAGTCGATCAATTAGCAGTGGGACTCCGACATCTGCAAACGTCTGAGGCATTTTGCACTGATTGTTGTCAGCATTAGAACAAAGCACTTGGGAGGTAGAATGCTAGCATTACATGCCCAGGGTCCCATCGAGTTTTACCCCTAATTGTTGAAGGACTAAAGTCTTTGCCGTTTGAGCACAAAGGCGACCACAGCTCTAAATATATCCGAGACACCCAACCTTATTCTAAAGCAACTGGTATCTTGACTTATGACCACTTACTTGGCCACTTATATGTTGTCCATGTTTAATGAACTAGGACATTACCATTGAAATTCACACCATAAGCACTTGAGTAAGAAATGTTCAGCTCACACTAGTTGAATAAGAAAAGTGCCGCTCTGTAGCCAAATTTGCTAACATTTCCTTGTTCTGTGGGTCCCTCTTGGAAATAAGATTTGTTACTGGCAAAGAGTAAATGTTTAGTGCACATCAAACACTTATTAACACTGCTTCAATTAGAACTGTAGAATAAGCTTCCATTGTATTGATTTTATTTAGTGAGACCATGGCAGATCAGATGTTTTAACATGAACTTACCCAAAATAAAACATTTAAGCAGATAAGAACTTTTTTGCTTAATTGTAGGTTCTCTATCAATTCCTCAGAGGTTTTTCCACATATCATTGAAGTCACTATATAAACACTTAGTGTGTGCATAATAAAATGAAAACAATCAAAATGAAGAAAATGAAATATTATACCCAGGATTTTCTGTGTGACATTGTAACAATCAATAGGTCACTATCAACCTTGTAATTATTTAAATGCTGGGAATTCCAATTTGTTGCAGAACAACATTGACATCCCTCATGGTCTGAATCTTCAGTGACAAGAAAGCTGGTAAATTGTTAGCAAATTTTGAAAAATAACTCAGTAAACATAAAATTACCAATTCTCTTTTTGTTTGTGTGTGTGCCCGTCACTCCGTGTATTTCGCTTAGAGGTGTCAAACTCAGAAAAAAGGAGGACTTTTTCACATGAAGCGACACTCTTTGCAATGTTGTCAAATGTATCATCTGTTCTTTCCTCTGATACAGACTGTTCACTATAATGAAAAGCAATAATGGGACCTGTGCATATAATAAAGAGTCATTAACACGCAGTTGGTCAGAAAAGTGATTGTGGCTCACATAGTTACAGGTATGCTTGTATTGAGTCACTTCATTTATCGTAGCAATTCCAATTGTACTGTAAAAAATAACAATGAGTCTGACAATAACATCAAATACAGCATATGAGTGGGGTAAGCCAAAGAGTGTACTTGGATTCAGCTGTATGTTTGTGACACTAGAAAGTTCACAAATAGGATAAATTGTTTTGGAAAGCCCTACAACACGCAAAAACATCACCAGGAATTTTAAATGGCAAGTTGAGAGGAATACAATAAGGAAACTTAATTTGCTTACTAGCTAGTAACAATCGCCATCATCAAAAAACTTTACTTTCCGCAGAACCTTCCTCAGAGAAAGAAAACACACACAGATACAGGCACAACTCATGCTGTCTTGAACTGTATTGTGTTAACAGAACTGCAATGTAGTGTGTGTGTGTGTGGGGGGGGGGGGGGGGTGAAGAGATGTGAATTGAAAGAGTTTATAGGATAGAGAGGCCTAAATATGGTTGGGTAGATGAGACAGGTTCCTATAGGTTGAACTTTGAGTGATTGCATGACTTGAGAATGTTTTGTAAGGTTAAAATCAGAAAAACTGTTGGTAGAGGTGAAGATTAGGATTTGGAAACAGCCATTAAAATTGAACTCGTTATGTTCAGATACATATAGTTCCATAGGGTGGCCCACTTTGCTCTGATCCACAATTTGGTAGTTCCCCTTTATCCTGGTGATGAGATGGTTGGTAGTAATATCAATGTAAAAACCTGTGCAATGATTGCAGCTTGTAAATGACATGTCTGCTTTTACAGATGGTATGCTCTCTGATGGTCAGTGAGAAGTCTGCATTTGGACTGGAGTAGGAAGTGAGTTGGGTGGGTGGATTGGGCAGGTCTGGCACCTGAGTCTTCCACAGTAATTTCAGTATGCATTTTACAGAGGCACTCTTGGAGGTAGCTTAGGATTGTACAAGGGCAAATTAGAAAGTCTTTTTCCCCCTAATTTTTCAATAGCCAAAATAAGTTACTTAACTATAATACATCTTATCAGATCTGTCCTATCGCAGCACTAAATTTGAGATACCCCTGAGGCAGAATTTGTCACGCTGACTATGAAACTGCTGTTGGACTGCTGCCTTGGCTTCATTGCTTCTTTGACAATCTGAAAATGTCAAAAAAATGCTGTCATCAGTCCAGCAACAAACACGACCTCTCCAGCTGCTCATTGTCGTGCAAGACTTCACGGCCTTATTTAACTCCCACCACCACCACTTCAAACTTCTAAAATTAAGAGAGTTCTCCCCATAAGTGGGCTGTATATGCCTGTAGATTTTGATTGGTGTTTATTTTTTGCTCCATAGAATAGAAATAACACTTTGTTGCTCTAACATCATAGACATGTAAAGCTCAACCACAATTTTTAACAACATACGGCAGATCTACTGGCAGCTAAGGCCAGCTGAAACCAAGAAAGGTAAAATGGATATGTTAACTCACATTTATAGCTGTAATTTCCCTAAAAATAGGTAAAGAGGAGTGGCAGACAGGTAGGTGATGGAATTCCATTTACAGAGATGGTGGTAAGGTCTTGGGTAGGCTGTCCCTCATATCAGGCCACCATTATAGACTATCAGAGCCCTTCTGAAGAACATGGTTCAGTTGTTCCTGTCTGTGCAGTGATTAGAAAATTGAAAAGATGTATGATGAGATAAAAGAAGTTATTCCAGCTGATAAAAACTTGATTGTTATCAGGAACAGGAATTCAGTAGTAGGAAGAGAAGGGAAAATAGGTGAATATGGACGAGCCGAAAGGAATGAAAGAGGAAGTTGCCTGCTTGAATTTTACACAGGGCACAATTTAATCATTACTAACACTTGGTTTAACAATCATGAAAAAAGGTTGTATATGTGGAAGAGCCCAAGAGACACCAGAAGATTTCAGATTGCTTTTATAATGGTAAGATATGTCTAGGGGTAGATAAGAACGCTTGATTAAAATTGCAAAAAGGTACGAAAGTAAGATGGAATCTGAGGTTGGCAAGAGTTCCAGAGAGAGCATTAGGCAATGGCTGAAACAGGAGAAAGTAATACAGTAGAAGAAGAATGGATAGCTTTCAGAGATGAAATAGTGAAGACAATGAGGGATCAAATAGGTAGGATAAGGACAAGTAGAAAACCTTGGGTAATGTGGAAGATACAGAACACAATTTCTGAAAAGAGGAAATGTAGAAGGCACAAAGGTAGTATAGGCGACTAAAATTGAGGTTGACAAGAAGTACAAATTGGCTAAGCAGGGCAGGCCGCGGTGGCCGAGGAGACTGAGGCGCTCCAGTCACGGTCTGCACGGCCACTACGGTCGGGGGTTTGAATCCCCCTCCCTCGGGCATGGATATTTGTGCCGTCCTTAGTATAAGGTAGTTGATAAGTAGTTTGTAAGTTTAGGGACTGATGACCCCGTAGTTAAGTCCCATAAGCTTAACAAATATTTGAGCTAAGCAGGGGTGACAAAAGCAAGTTCTTACAAGAATTATAGATAGGGGAAAGTCAGATTAAGAAAAGCCCAAACTATGTTTGTAGCTTTTGTAATCTTACAGAAAGCTTTGCTAATGTTGACGAAAATTATGAAGATATTGGAGGCAAAATTAAGGAGCAAAAAGTTATAAAAAGGTTTTGGAGAAACCAGACAAATGTTGATAGTCAAAAGACAGGAGAGAGGTTGGGAATGGAGTAAGATAGGGTTGTAGCTTTCTTAAATGTTACTCAACCTGTACATGGAGTAAGCTGTGAAGGAATGCAAGGAGACATTTGGAAATAGAATTATAGTTCAGGGAGAATAAATAAAGATTGTGATTTGCTGATGACCCAGAAGAGTAATTAAATGGAATGGACAGTTGTAGGGAACCAAGCTTTCCCTACTCTCTCCTATGTAATTTGAGCATCATGGGATGTGTACCTGCTGTATTGCAATACATATGATTGCACAACTGGGCATGACATCCACATCCCCACATATGAGCTACAGAACAGCCATATGTACAAAGAATTACACACTGTGCATAATATTCAGTCACCCAATGTTAATGCTAAACATCCCACATGCCCAGGGCCTCGCTGCAGTGGAGTACTTCCTTTCACGCCGACCACCTGCAACCCTACCTGGAACCTCTTTCCTTATTATCCTAGCCAGCTTCATCCAAACCCACAACTTCTTCATCTTTGAGGGCCAGACATACCAACAACTAAAGGGCACAGCCATGGGAACCAGGATGGCTCCCTCGTACGCAAACTTATTTATGGGATGCTTAGAGGAAGCCTTCCTGGATACCCGAGCCTGTCAACCCAAAGTTTGGTATAGATTCATTGATGCCATCTTCATGATCTGCACTCAGATACCACTTGAGGCAGAGGCTCTGCCCAGAGAATTGAGGCAAAGATGGTGGGCAGGAATTTGAATTTAGCGGAGGTTGAGACCAGTTGGGCAACGGGAAGAGAGAATATGCTGAAGGGCAAGTTCCCATCTCCGGAATTCTGAAAGATTGATGTCGGTGGGAAGTATCCAGATAACCCGAAGGGTGTAACACTGTGCCAACATGTGCTGGCCATGCACCAAGGTGTGTTTAGTGTGTGATCCTCATTACCAACAAACACTGTCTGCTTGTGACCGTTCATGCGAATGGACAGTTTGTTGCTGGTCAATTCCACATAGAATGCTTCACAGTGCAGGCATGTCAGTTGGTAAATCACGTGGGTACTAGCCCTTGATCGTGTACACCTTCCGGGTTACGGGACTGGAGTAAGTGGTGGTGGAAGGGTGCATAGTGCAGGTTTTACAACGGGGTCAGTTACAAGGGTAGGAGCCAGAAGGTAGGGAAGGTGGTTTGGGGATTTCATAGGGGTGGACTAGGAGGTTTGGTGGGTGGCAGAAAGACACTATCGGTGGCGTGGGAAGGATGTTATGAAGGATGGATCTCATTTCGGGGCAGGATTTAAGGAAGTCGTATCATTGCTGGAGAGCCACATTCAGAGTCTGCTCCAGTCCCGAAAAGTATCCGGTGACAAGAGGGGCACTTCTGGGGTTCTTCTGTGGAAGGTTCTAAATTTGGGGGGATGAGGAAGTGGCTCTGGCAGTTCGCTTCTGTACCAGATCAGGAGGATAGCTGCGGGATGTGAAAACTGTTATTAGGTTATTGATGTACTGGTTCAGAGATTCGGGACTAGAGCAGACTCGTTTGCCATGAAGACCTAAGCTGTAGGGAAGGGAACATTTGATGTGGAATGGATGCCAGCTGTCATAATGGAGGTAGGTTTGATGTGGACGGATGTGTGAAGTTGGCCGTTGGACAGATGGAGGTTTACATCGAGGAAAGTGGCATGGGATTTGGAATAGGACTAGGTGAATTTGTTGGGACCAAATGTGTTGAGGTTGAAGAGGAAATTCTGGAGTTTTTCTTCACTGTGAGTCCAGATCGCGAAGATGTCATCAATGAATCTATACCAAACTTTGGGTTGACAGGCTTGGGTATCCAGGAAGGCTTCCTCTAAGTGTACCATGAATAAGTTTGCATACGATGGTGCCATCCTGGTTCCCATGGCTGTTCCCTTTAGTAGTTGGTATGTCTGGCCCTCAAAAGTGAAAAGTTGTGGGTTAGGATGAAGCTTGTTAGGGTAGGGAAGTTGGTGGTCGGCATGAAAGGGCCTCGCTGCTCGGTCGAGAGTTGAACGTGGAATCCCTCATGGACTCACTGCCCGTCTTGCAGCTAGCGGACACCGAATCTAGGACTTTACACGCTCTAGTCCCTGATAGGTGGGAATC
Source organism: Locusta migratoria (assembly GCA_026315105.1). Taxonomy (NCBI): domain Eukaryota; kingdom Metazoa; phylum Arthropoda; class Insecta; order Orthoptera; family Acrididae; genus Locusta; species Locusta migratoria. The sequence goes on along the minus strand of CM048744.1, from coordinate 521,316,861 downwards.
TTTTGGTAGCTCCACGTTCTGGGCACTGTTTGGCTGGCGCTCTTTGGAGGGGGCTCGGTACTAGCGTGTTGTTCAGCAATTTTTGGGCTGGTAGTTGCTGCAAGTGCTGGTACAGAGGATTGCCAAACTAGGGTCGATGGCACCAGGCGCACAGTGTTGAAACATATGGCTGGCGGCCGGAATTGGGGACAGGACAGCGACCTCACATTGGCGCACGGAAGGTGCTTGTTGCCTTGGTGAACATTATCTTAGTATGCAAATTTGACTTGTACTTCAAAATGAAATTAAATGCCAGTAAAAGTACCAAGAATATTTTGAAACTCACGACTCCTATGTGCCACTGGAGTACATTCTCCCCATTCCAGGGAAGTGGTTTACCACTCGGTAAGTCTCTTTTAGCTTTACAATTAAAACGAATGTTCCATGGGAGGCGACGGCGGGCAAAAGGGGCTTTTACAATAATTTCTTTTTGTGAAAGTAATTATATGTTTACAATACAGAATTCAGACTTGTGAGGGTGTGGCAGATGCCATAGGGCACCTTGGTCGGCTCACAATAGTTCGGGAAGTGATGGTGGTAGCGCCACGGCTGCCAGGTGGTTGGTGCAGTCGGTGGTACCGGTGATTGGTTGGTGAACCAGAAGTCTGGGTCTGTAACACTCTGGCCTTCGTCTAAGCTAGAATACAATTTACTTCCTTGGAGAGAAAAATGTTCTTAGGCTATTGCATAATTTTTAAACAAATAAGATGAACTAAGGTTATACTGGCCCCTGTTTTTCACTTTTCTTGAGATCAATGTGAATTGTAACTGGTATATCTCGTAAATTAAATGGAAGGACAATCTTTAATTGGAGTAAAGGGGAATATACAGTGGTCATGACGATGTTATTAACAAAAGTTAAAATTTACAGGATAACTACATACTTAGATGGTTATGCTATGGCTAATCGTTGTGTACTATAGATTTAACTATAGTAATAACTTGGCAACATAACATAGCTAATAAAGTTGAATGAATGTTACTTGTAAATCCCTTTAGGACTAGAGTATAACTACAACTACACTGTGATTTACAACTAAGGGGGTTAGAACCAATTCTTTATGTTGTTGTGCTGTGGGTGAAGTTCCCATTCGGCTGGCACTCAGGTACTATGGTGGGTTTGGCTGGGCAACATTGGTGGAAACTTCCCATTTTGTACATCAGCCACAATATTGTTATTATGACCAGGGTGAGAGGTGGTAGCGTAGCACAAGGTAGCACAACGGTTCTGTGATAATTGTCAGAGTTCCAGTTGTGCATATATGCTATTGCTCTATCCATACTGATAATGAGGTGTCTTCGGCAAATTGGTTGGTACAGGTATATCTATTGGTATTTTTGGTAGGTGGAGCAAGAATGGACTGACGCTTGGGTTGTAGTGGTAGCACAGTTGTGTTGCAATTTTAGTTTTGGGGATCACAATACCGCAATGCGAACTTTAGATCAGTAGTCCACTGTTTGAAAGCTTTACCCAGTAAGTTTGTGATACCAAATGTGAATCATAGCACGTTAGAGAGACAGTGGTCGGGCGGGGCACGGCATGTGGCAACGGTAGGGCATTGTTTCCGGGTTAGCTGACTAGTACAGTCAGTTGCACGGCGAGGTGCTGACATTTGCAATCGTGCAGGCAACTGAATCAGTGAGTGTCCTCGTTACGACACTGGACGTACGCTTGCTTGGCCTGAATGGCTGACGGTGAAACAGGGCCAGCGGAAGGGGCAGCGACCTGGTGACACGAGCAGCAAGGCCAAGCGCAAGACAACAGGGCGCGCGTGGTGCTTTCTTCAAATTTCCTATTGTCCGGTATGGTTTTATTTACCTACCTAACTACTGGAAAACAGCACAGGCTATTAATGTAATAAAGACAGCTCCTCCCCACCTATTACTCTAGGAATATCCAACCCCACATCACAAAAATTATGCCTTACACATATTAGTAAATAACAAGGCTTATCCTAGGTGTAACTGTCCTGTCCTACAACTACCTTCTACGGCTTTTATGCTATGGTGTCACATTATCGTTAACTTACATTTCCGTTCCCTAACATTTAGCTTTACGGGTCCCTCGATCGTAGACCATAGGCATACCTAGATCTCAGCGGGTATTTATGACGGGTAGGGGAACTATAGGTTCCGTCGGCTTTATCCTCCTCGGTCGTCCCGGTTTCCTAGGTGCGGATGGTTCAATTACTGCCGGACGTGGCGTGACCTGACTGTGATAGGAGTTAACTTCTTTGCTCTTTGCTTTCTACAGTATGTCTGCCTAGGTATACTTGCGTCTTTTTAAATGTGTGTGTGTGTGTGTGTGTGTGTGTGTGTGTGTGTGTGTGTGTGTGTGTGTGTGTGTGTGTGGGTGTGGGTGTGGGTGGGTTTATTTGTTATTATCGTTGCCTGTGCTCCTTCGCCTGGTAAGTAGACTTCATCTATTTTTTTACATATATTTTTCCTGTTAGGAATTTTTTCCTCTATAATATTCATACCAAATAGATGGCTGTTTTTCTCCTCTGACAGTGTTGACAGAATTAATGCCTTTATCTGAACTGTACAAGTAGTCCCTTCAGAAAGTAGTCCATCACAAGTCAAATACTTTTAGTGATTCTCCATTTTCACCCACAACCATTTTCACAATAAAAGATCAGTACTGAAGCACCTAGAAAGTGCATTAAAATTGTTACGATGCCTTAGCTCATCATAACTCTGCGTTTAATTCCTGAAAAATAGACATAGAGGAAACATTATTTATTTATTTATTTACTTTTGGTCCTCTGAATCATACATTGTACAGAAATGCACATCATGATATAGGACAAATCAGAATAGGTGATGTGATGGAAGATGATGGAGATGCCGTGATGATTACATTTAACATATGGCAGAAAATGCTATAAAATTAATACATAATTACATGTTTGGAAGAGTACATCATTAGATGAGGTTGCAGTGTAATTTTTACATAGGTCTCATACTTACTCAATATCAGAATTTAACATTTATACGGTAGGAAAAAAAAACTTTTTTATATCACATTTCCTTCAAATAATGTTAATAAATGACATACATTGCCTGATGTTCTTTGAATGTGAAGCTTCTTATGATTGGTTGGTTTCAATAAATTCCTGTATGCTGTAGAAGCAATGTTTAATTATGAGTGACTGCAGTTTTACTCTAAAATCCTTCACTTGTGCAATGTTCTTCACTTCTGTTGGGAGATGATTGTACAGTTTTATTCCCATACATTTTACACCTTTACTGTTTAGCTTTATTGAATGTGGAACTAATCGTAGGCAGTTTTTTGATCTTGTATCGTGGTGGTGCCAATCTGAGTTTATGTCTAGGTTGCCAATGTTTTTCTTAGTGTAAGACAGTAGGTCTAGTATGTACTGGCATGGGAGGGGTAGTATGTTCAGTTTCTGGAACAATGGTTTGCATGATTCTTTCTGTTGTTTGAACAGTATTAATCTAAATGCTCTTTTCTGGAGTTTAAACAGCTTTATTGCCACTGCACTACGGCCCCAGAAGATAATTCCATAACTTAGTACAGAATGGAAAAGAGCATAGTACATTGATGTGAGTGTGTTGGTATTAACAATGTTTCTTATTTGTCTAACCATAAAACATATTTTACTTAATTTGGTGCAGGCTATGTCAATGTGGCTTTTCCATGTAAGTGTGTCTGAGATGGTAACCCCTAATAATTTGGTTTTCTTGACAAAATTTACTTGATTGTCTCTCAGTGATATAATTGGGACTGATTGGTTTTTATTCTGAACTGTTGAAAGGTAATACCAACTGTCTTCTTTATATTGAGGAGTAGTCTGTTTGATTCTAGCCATAAGTTTAGTTGGGTTGTGCTTCTGTTTACTGCACCTTGGAGATGGTCTATAGAGTCAGATATCATAACTGTGGTGTCATCAGCAAAGAGAAAGATTTTGTCAGTGGGTTAACTTAAGGGGAGGTCATTTACATAAAGCAAGAACAGCAAGGGTCCTAACACTGAGCCTTGGGGAACTCCATGTTTTATGGTTTGGGTAGATGATTGTTCAGCATTAGCAGTGCCTGATTGATTGGCTTTATTTATTTGGACATATTGTTCTCAGTCTTTGAGGTAGCTTTTAAATCAGTCATGGCCGGTGCCCCTTATTCCATAGGAGTAAATTTTTTGCAGCAGTATATTGTGGTTAACCATGTCAAAGGCCTTTGTTAAGTCAAAAAAGATGCCTATGGTAGAAGCTTCTTGTCTACTAGTGTTAGAGTGTAATCTATGAGTTTCTGTATAGTATCGGTTGTAGTTTTTTCCCCTTGGATGTCAAACTGAGCAGATTATATGATATTATTTTCCCTCAGGAATGACTTGAGTCTTTCTGCCAATGTGTATTCAAATATCTTGCTGAATACTGAGACTACTACAATTGTCTGGTAACTGCTAGTATCATCTCTACTTCCTTTTTTATGTATGGGTATGATTTTTGCAGTTTAGAGTTTGTTTGGAAATATGCCATTGAGGAATGAGGAGTTTATTATATGAGACAGTGGTTTACTAATAAGCTTGCTGCAGTTATGAAGAAGGAAGAAAGGGATCTGATAGTGTCCTGCAGAGGACTTTTTTTTTTTTAATTTTAGTTTGAATAATTTTTTCTCTTTGCTTCTGTTGTTGTTATTAAGAACAATGTGTCGGTGCAATTATTTGGGTCAACTTTTGGGAGGTGATTACTTTTTAGGTGATCTGTAAGACTTTCAACAGATTTAATTAAATATGGGTTAAATTCATCTGCTATTTCTTTTTTATTTTAAGTTAACTTCCCATTTATTTTTAAGTTGACATTACTTGTCAGATGCTGATTTCTAGCACTGTGTGTATTAATAATTTTCCACATGCATTTACTTTTGTTTGGTGATGATTTTAGCAGGGTATCATTTTACAGTCTTTTTTTAAACATTTAGTGAAGTAATTCTTAAATTTTTCAGTTTTGCCAAATTCAGTCTTGCTGAGGGAGAAAAGTTCTCCTTTTCTTTTTGCTGAGGTAATAATACCTGTGGTTAGTTTGTCTTAGAGGGCTTACTGTTAGTGCAGATACTTTTTATTTTTAAGGGGAAATAATAGTTGAAGTAATAATTAAAAGTATTGAGAAAAGCCTCAAATTTGGTATCTACAGTTTGGGACTGATATACATTGATTTGTACTAGTTTTCTGTTTGCATGTGGGACAGAAAGGTGTGGACATTGCTTTCACAATAGTTTCTACTTTGTGTTGTAAACTTTTTTGGAGACGGCTTGATTTCTGGCTCATTTATTTGTATGAATAGAGCATTGTGGTCAGAAAAAACCTAGCTTTACAGAACACGCAGTGCAATCTATGTCAGTAGCTACTTGGTCTAGACAAGCTTTAGAGTGGTTTGTTATTCTGATAGGAGAGTTAACATTTAGTTCCAGGTTATAGAGATTCATAATTTTTTTGAAGTTTAATTGGTCACTATCTTCTACTAGGAAATCTATGTTAAAATCACCACAAATAACAATTCTGAAGTTTTTCCGTTTTGTTAGTTTCTCTAGTACTAAGGCCAGTTTGTTAGAGAAGCAGCTCAAGTTGCCTGAGGGTGATCTATAAACTGATACTAAATAAATATTAAAGTCAGTGTGTTCTATGCCTGATAATTCTACGTCTTTTTCAGTGCTGTGAAAGTTGCATATGTCCAGTGGTATCTTTTACAAATATGCAGCTCCCTCCACCCCTGAAATTTTTCCTTCAGAAGTGATTCACCAGTTTAAACTGTGGTAGCACAACACATTCAATTTCAGAAGAACACATATGGTGCTCAATAATACATAGTATTTGCACATTCGCTAATTCACTGTTACTATTTATTAAGATTTCTATTTTACTCACTTTGTTTCTAAGTCCTTGCACCTTGTGAAAGTAAATCTGCTGGTTGCAAAATTCTGAAGGTACTGGACACTGTTGAGAGGTTATCTTAAGGGCTTCTTCTTTTTGCTGCCTTCAATTAAAAAATTGTTGAGCTGGAGAGGAGGCACTGTTTACCGTCTGCTTGCAGCAGTTGACGTTGGTTCTTTAACTGTAGATGTGGTTCTCTTCTCTCTTGCTTCTGGGTCTGTTGTTCCCTCATCTGATGTTGTCAAGACTTCCGTTTCAGGAGGCCTATGTAGTTTTACCAATGAGATACTGGTGTGAGTGCCACTGCTCCGGTTGTTTGAACTGCCCTTTGTGTTGATGTTAGTTTCAAATCTGTAGTGACATCTTTTTCTTCCATGGTTGTTGCACTGCATTCTGTGTCTGGCGTTCCTGATATTTGTTCAGCTGCTCCAGTAGTTGATTCTGTTACTGATGATGGTTTTTTTCTTGGTGTTGGAGCTGGGTTATACTTTTTGGAGTTGTAACTTGAGGCACTGTAACTAAACTTGATAAAGATGGTCCTCTTGTTGGCTCAGCATTGTATGAAGTCATTAGAGCATGTAAATCGTTATCTGATACTGGTGATTCCATTGCTGCTACAATTGGAGGATGCCCTGAGCCTGGCTTGTTTCAGTATTATATCATAAAGAACTGCTTTCCCTTTCTTGTTCCTGTGCATTCCATGGTTAGTGAATTCTCTTTTCCAGCTGTCTACATTAATTTATGCTACATTGCTGAAGAGCTTGCATATTTTCCCGAATTTTCAGTTGGCAGCTTCAATTTCTGCATTTACACATGATGAATTAATGAGGTCATGTCTCAAAGGTATGCTTATTACAAACACTTTCATGTCCTTAACTTTTTCCAATGCTTGCCTTGAAGATCGCAAAGCAAATTTTGACATGTTTTTGTAGATGTCGTTTGTGCCAGCTAAAATAATGCAAGAGTTACAACTTCCTGCATTATTGTATGTGGAAATGTGTTGGGTGACTTCTTGCAGTGGTGCACCTGGTTTCACAAATCCAACAACACTTTGATTTATTAGTTTCTCGTTCGTCATCTCCGCCAATCCTTTTCCATGCCAGCCTCTTGTTTTTCAAGTTGACTGTTAGTTTTTGTTGCTTTCGGTTTCGACACTTTCAGTTCAATATTTGCATCACTTTGTTCATTCATTGTTTCTGATACCACATTGAATCTGTTTTTAAGCACAATATTAGGTTCATCTAATATGTTTCGCTGTGAATTTGGTTTGTTTGCATGGCGCATAAACAACACACCTGTGCCACTTGTGCTTCACTGTCCCATGGAATTTGACAAGTCAATGTGTTTCATGGTGAACAAGTAAGACAGGCCATTGCACGTTTGTCATGCCACATCATCAGAGACGGCTTGAGACAATGTGATTGCTAGCTAAATGGATGGCCAATCGGGCACAGTCCACTGTCTCATAGCGGCCAGCCAGTCAGCTAGTGATGGCATTGTCTTAAGCCTTCACTGACAACATGGTGTGATGTACGTGCCACAGCCTGCGTTTCTCATTGGCCTTGGTGTATTTAGATTTATCGGTACAGTATGGGCGTAATTGCAGTGCGACTCAGATATGAAATGGGCAGGTGCAGGTGGCGAGGCAAGGTGGGCAGCGTTTTGCGGCTCCATCGTCCAGCATTGGTGATTTATGCTGTGGCTGTGGTCTGCAGCAACCCAGCTCATTTCTGCTATTGGCCAGACGTCACCACCGCCCATCATAAACACTCTACTGCCTCACCTATTCTACCAATGGGCACCAGTGAGCCCATACTGATGGCTGCTGCGGGTGCACCCCATGGACACTTCACTCTGCAGTGTTTCTCCACAGCAAACTGCCATGGCGTGACTGCCTGTCCACCTTTCTCCTCTCCATGGCTGCCGACTGTTTCTTCTGCCAGCCAGTGACCAAGTCAGTACATGTGTATTAACAATGCTCATCTGATTAGGGTGCCACACCAACAGGTACTCAAAACGAATGTGTCTCATCGCTTCCAGGTGGGCCGATTTCTCGAAATGTATTTACTATATCTCCATTCATCCAGACTTACAAATATGAACCAGCATGTGCATCAATCAAAGCCACTGTTCACTGTATCTATTCCACACTATTCACCACCTAATTAAAAATGTGGGACATTTACTTTTGAAGCAATGAAGTCAAAACAGAGGGAACCCGAGAAATTTGTTGTCTCCAGTTTCGACTGGTCTTTTTATATAAAGTAGAGTGTCCATTTGTTTTTGTTGCATAGGAATCTACAATTTTGTTCCAATCCTGATAAATCTGGCACATGTGATCTTCAAATAATAGAAATTTCATTATGTTAGTCTAGATTCTGTATGCTGCTTGGTGGACGGTATCTTAAACACATATCGATACCAACCTATTTTATTACAATCTGGGTTTTATGGATACTTCATCTTCAAAACACAAGCAAAAACACTGCCGACATAATACTTAATATGGTTCATGGCTGAGGGCATCATTTCACTGATCAAAATGAAAATTAACATACATAATTTTTCATAGACAGCGGTATGAGGTGTTGGACTGATGAGAGGATATAAGGAGATAGCAGGGTGAGATGGACAGTGAGGGCAGTAAATCAGCTGAGAGGCAGGGACGATGTTGTGGACAGAAGTAGAGGAGGAGATGGACAGAGAAGACGAAAAGTATTACCTCGAGAGTACAATAAATGAATACTTAGGCAACGCCTGGTTTTAGGCAATAAATTTCTGTGAATAGTCCTGTAACATTAAGAAAGGTAAACTATGAACTACAGTTACATTACTATCCTTTGGTATAGTTACGTCCCATAACTATCCACCACTCAAACTCTGCAATACATGTCCTGGAAACTTCACATGCAGTCTTCCTTTGTGATGGTGTTCAAAAGCTTCATCACTTTTCTTTGGAAGTAAGGAATATTGTCAAATATCTTTCCTTTCAAAGTGAAGTCCAGAGAATTGAGATCCCCTGCATATGGTAGGTTTTTGTGACGTGAAGTGATGATTGTAGAAGTGAGCGAAAGTGGGTGTTGTGGTTTATAAGAAGAGTTAATTGACATTAATGATCAATACTAATAATTATGAGACAAGTATTAATCAGGCTGAACAATTATCACATATCAAACTGTTATGATAATATTAAACATAAGGAGAGGCATTGAATTAAAATTTGTGCTGTTGCTGGGATTCGAACCTTGGACCTCCTACTTACTAGGTAAGTGCTTTAGAGCAAACAGCTAACACAGCGTTGCAGTCAAAGCAACTACACGGACTGTCTTAAAGTGTGTCTCCCTCCACACCACATACTTTAATTCTGCTTCGATGTTTCCTGTGTATCGAATTGCCAGGGCTCTCCTATATTGGAATAGCACCCTAGCAAAGAACACACGAATGGGAACAATCCCGCATTCTTCCTCAGGCCGAGGTGATATAAATATCAACAAATAATACATTTCCTTGAGACAATATTGTCTCTTTATACCAAAGGTATTAAACATAAGGAGAGGCATTGAATTAAAATTTGTACTGTGGCCAGGATTCGAACCCGGGACCTCCTGTTTACTATGTAGACACTTTAGAGCACTCAGCTAACACAGTGTTGCAGCCAAAGTGACTACACGGACTGTCTAAAAGCACATCTCCCTCCACACCACATACTTATTTTGCCTCAATGTTCTCTGTGAAATGCGTATCAAATTGCCGGGGATCTCCTATATTGGAATAGCACCCTAACAAAGAACACGAATGGGAACAATCCCGCCTTGTTCCTCAGGCCGAGGTGATATAAATATCAACAAATAATACATTGAGGGAGAAGTAAAGTATGTGGTGTGGAGGGAGACGGCCTTTAAGACAGTTCGTGTAGTCGCTTTGGCTGTGCATTAATATGGCCACCACGTTGAGCACCACAATGGGCAGAAACAATTACATAAATGAAGACGCTCTATCACTAGCAAAAATCGACTGTCGCTGACTCCGACACAACAGAAATGTCACTAAAGAAGAATGTCAAAGAAACCCTGAAGATAAGTCTAGAAAAGAAGTACGGAGAGATGAAGGAGATGTGCATTAGAAGACCTTAGCACAACTTCAGAGACAGAGGAGTCAGGAGTCTCAATCCTCTCCTAAAAAACTTAGGAAATGGCGTTTAGCTCCTCCTGATGCCAAACAAAAGGCACAGGCAACACACTGAAGAAGGGAAAGAAATTGTTCGAAAATTAAGTGGAAAAACACCTGGAATTTCAGAAAGTAGATATCAGACGAGAAACTCAGTAACCAATGACAATCTGAAAAGTGTAGAAATGACAACCCAACACGATGTGGAAATGGAACTCTCTACAAGGGAACAGTTGCAGAATAAGACTCCACCTAGACTTGCTCCCGAAAAAGAAATGCACCACCAAAATGAAGGAAGAAACTGCGCAGATGAAGTAGCGGATTTCCCCAAAGATGAAGATATGAAAGGAGTTAAGAGTTCACAAAGAGACTCGTTTTTCATACCAATGGACGGCAAAATGAAAGGGATATCACCACCACCCCCTCCTCCCCCCCCCCCCACAACCGGTACAACAATAATATAAGGTGTTATGCACATGTTATAACATCTAATATATAGTCTACATCTCAAAATTGTGTTACAATCCTACAGATTTGCGGTGATAAATATAAAAAAGATTCGTGGTCATTTAAAACTAAAGACCTTACAAGACATGTTATGTGCTGCTGACATCGATATTGCTACGTTACAAGAAGTAACAAAAATTACACTTGAATCAATAACAGGATATAATGCAATTGTAAATTCAGGGGGCGACATGAACTCGGCTTGGCAATTTTAAGTAAGGAAGGCATAATTCTAACAGATGTGTAAAAATTGCCAAATGCCAGGGGTATAACTGCCACCGTCAACAACAAGGCACAAGTAACAGGAGGGAGAGAGCTTTATTTTTTTTAAAGACGTTACAGTCCCCCTTTTCTGCGGCCGATAATTTTTGGCAGTTACTATAATTGTGTCCTGTTGACTAAAGACCAGATGCCAAATTTTAATTACTGTGCCGAACCTGACGCCATTATTAAACAATTGATCTTAACTGACACTTGGGATCACAAAAACGGTGCATTACCGGGGTTCACATATATCACAAATCACTCTGCCAGCTGCATTGACAGGATTTACATGTCAGCCAACCTGAAACAACACACAGAGTTGTGGCCCACCATCTTTTCAGACCACATAGGATACATCTGTACCATTAACTTAACAAGGCAACAAACATACAGGGGAAGAGGGTTGTGGAAACTTAATACAGAACATCTTAAAGATCCTGAATGTCATGAAGTATTTCACAATGTATGGAAAGAATGCAAGAAGCGATTCCCAGCCTATCCCTCGGCTCTCACATGGTGGTTGAAATGCGCCAAACCGATGATAAGAAGGGCGCTAATAAATTACTCGTGGGAAAAGATGACCTGGTACAAGCAGATGATCGAGTTCTACTTTAAAGCCCTCCATGATTTGTATAGATCTGATTCACCTATAATTAACAAACACATGGAGATAAAAAGAATTCAAGCTAAGCTCATAGCTTTATGATGGAAACAACTTGACGGTTTCAAAATACGTTCACGACTCCAAAATGATATGCATGGAGAAAATACATCAATCTACCATATTATAAATGAAAGAAAGGGACAGCAAAGGAAAATAATAACTGAAATAATAACCGCGGATGGTCGATTATTGACACAGCAAAATGACATCAAGACTGAAACTCAACACTACTTCACCAAGGTATTAAGCAATGCGACAAAGGATGTAACAGCGCAGAATGAACTTACAACAAGACTCACCCAGAAGCTCGACCAGGAATAAGCAGCCACTTTGTTAATAGAAATAACTGAAGAAGAGGTTGAGGACGCACTCATAAATAAATCTCATGGACCTGACAGGATTCTGGCTGAACTCTATCACACTTTTAGGAGACAGATGATACCTAAACTTACATGTATTTGTAAAGAACTGATGAATCCAAACACTAATATACCAAGTGACTTCAGTGAAATCAGTTCTGAACACTGTCACTGGTGATTATCAATTGAGCGTTGGAAAAGAGCAATCCATTCGCCACACAGTGACTGTCTATAGAGACATTATTTCAATTGCTGAAGTCTGTAAAATTAAATGTGCGATGGTCTCCTTAGATTTCGAGAAAGCATTTGATAGAGTTAGCCATGATTACCAATTCCATGTTATGTGTGCCATGAATTTTCTGCAGCTCTAGATCAAGAATCATGGTTAATGGCCAACTCAGCAGACCAATTCTAATAAACAGTTAAGTGAGAAAAGGATGTCTCTCTATGTCATTGTTGGTGATAGCCATTGAACCGTTACTTTTAAGCTTAAGCCAAAATCTTCAAGGCATAATAATGAATGGCCAGAAAATTGTCATAAGGTGATATGCTGATGATGTCATGTTTCTGGTAAGAGATAACAATGAGATCATAAAGGCACTAGAAATAATACAAAAATACGAACTCGCATCCGGGGCAAAGCTGAACAGAAAAAAGTCTGCAGTAATGCACATCGGATGCGGATTAGGAGCTGCCATCCAAAGACACATTAAGGAGACAGGCATTATAAAATACCTTAGAATAGAATACACACGAAACATTTGGGACACAATTGCAATAAATTACAGGAGAATACTGAACAACAAAATCTCAGGAAACTAGATGAACTACAGAGAGTGGCACTGGTAAATTTTTATTAAACATCTAAAATAAATTATGCAGCACAGGTCTTGCCAATGCCACAAGATGTTGCCAACAGAATTTTGGCTGCCTTTGGTCACTTTGTCAACCGAGGCCATATATTTAAAATAATTTAAAATAAATTATGAAACATTGATGTTACCAACTGACAACGGTGGCCTAAATCTTATAAACGTATATGAAAAGGCACAGGCACTGTAGACCAGCAAAACGTACAAGCAGTGGACATCATGGAATAGCGTAGTAAAATTCTTACTGAATGAAATAGCGCCGCCCAACCACGACGCTCCAGTCGATGTTCACCATATTCCCAACAAACTTTTCCACCTGAAACATAATAGAATACAGTTATATCCAAGTGTATGTACCAGAAAGATTTGATCAGAGTGAAAGAAGTCCACAAAATTTTAATGAAAAACCACAGCGAGAACATCATTGAACAAAAGTATCATCACTTTAAATAGCACAACATATGGAGAAACATTCATCATCTGCAATTACCAACTCACGTGAAGGCACAATGGTATTATGCCATTTAAAGAAGAATCCCGTTTTTATTATGGTCTTCAGTCCGGAGACTAGTTTGATGCAGCTCTCCACCCTACTCTATCCTGAGCAAGCCTTTTCATCTCCTCATAAGAACGGCAACCCACATCCACTTGAATCTGCTTATTATACGCATCTCTTGGTCTCCCTCTGCGATTTTTACCCCACACACTTCCCTCCAAGGCTAAATTTATGATTCCCCGATGTCTAAGAATGTGTCCTACCAAGCGATCCCTTCTTTTAGCCAGGGTATGCCAAAAATTCCTTTTCTCACCAATTCTGTTCAGTACTTCTTCATTGGTTATGCGATCTACCCACCTAATCTTCAGCATTCTTCTGTAACACCACATTTCAAAAGCCTCTATTCTCTTCCTGTCCGCACTGCTTATCGTGCATGTTTCACTCCCGTACAAGGCAACACTCCACACAAATGCCTTCAGAAAAGACTTCCTTACCCTTAAATTAATATTCAATGTTATCAAATTTCTCTTTTTCAAAAATGCTTTTCTTCCCATTGCCATTCTGCATTTTATATCCTCTGTACTGCGACCATCACATGTTATTTTACTACCCAAGTAACAAAACTCATCTACCACCGTCATTGTTTCGGTACCTAATCTAATTCCTTCAGCATCGCCCGATTTTCTAAGACTGCATTCCATTATTTTTGTTTTGCTCTTGTTAATGTTCATTTTATATGCTCTCTTCAACACAGTGTCCATTCCATTCAACTGCTCTTCCAGATACTTTGCTGTCTCTGCCAGAATTACAATGTCATCAGCAAAACGCAATGTTTTTATTTCTTCCCCCTGTACTTTAATCCCTATTCCAAATTTTTCCTTGCTTTCCTTCACCGCCTGCTCGATGTACAAATTGAATAACATCGGAGAAAGGCTACAACCCTGTCTTACTCCCTTCCCAACTGATGCTTCCCTTTCATGCCCTTCGAGTCTAATAACTGCGGTCTGTCTTTTGTACAAGTTGTAGATAACTCTCCTTTCCCTATATTTTACCCCTGCTGACTTCAGAGTGTATTCCAGTCAACATTGTCATATGCTTTCTCCAAATCTACAAAAGCTAAAAATGTAGGTTTGCCTTTCCTTAATCTTATCTTCTAAGATAAGACGTAAAGTGAGTATTGCCTCCCGGGTTCCTATGTTCCTCCTGAATACAATCTGATCTTCCCCAAGGTCAGCTTCTACCAGCTTTTCCATTCTCCTGTGGATAATTCGTGTTAAAATTTTGCAACCATGACTTATCAAACTGATGGTTCTGTAATTTTCTCACCTGTCTACGCCTGATTTCTTTGGAATGGGGATTATTACATTTTTCTTAAAGTCTGAGGGTATTTCGCCTGTCTCATAAATCCTACACACCAGTTCAAATAGTCTTATCATGGCTGGCTCTCCCAGAGACTTTAGTAGCTCTGAGGGTATGTCATCTACTCCTGGGGCCTTGTTCCGACGTAGGTCTTTCAAGGCTCTGTCAAATTCATCTCTCAGTATAGCATCTCCTATTTCATCTTGATCTACGTCCTCTTCCCTTCCTCCAACATTGTCTGTAAGTTCATTTCCTTTGTAGAGCTGCTCTATGTACTCTTTCCACCTTTCAGCCTTCCCTTCTTTGCTGAGAACTGGTTTCCCATCTGAGTTCTTGATATTCGTAGAATTGCTTTTCTTGTCCCCAAATGTCTCTTTGATTTTCCTGTATGCGGTATCTACTTTTCCCCTTCTTATACATTCTTCTACAGATTTGCATTTGGCTTCTAGCCACTCCTGCTTAGCCATTTTGCACTTCCTATTAATCTCATTTCTTAGCCGTCTGTACTCCATTTTGCCTGTTTCATTTACTGCATTTTTATATTTTCTCCTTTCATCAATTAAATCTAGTATTTCCTCTGATATCCAAGGATTTTTTGTAGGCCTTGCCTTTCTACCTATTTTGTCCTCTGCTGCCTTCACTATTTCATCTCTCAATGCTACCCATTCCTCTTCTACTGTTTTATTTCCCCCTGTTTCTGTCAATTGTTGCCTAAATCTCCCTCTGAAATTCTCCACAACTTCACTTTCCTTCAATTTATCTAAGTCCCATCTCCTTATTTTCCTACCTTTCTGCAATTTTTTCAGTTTTAGCCTACAGTTCATGACTAACAAGTTATGGTCAGAGTCTATATCTGCCCCTGGGTACGTCTTGCAGTTTATAACCTGGTTCCGGAATCTATGTCTTACCATTATAAAATCTATCTGATACCTTCCGGTGTCTCCTGGTCTCTTCCATGTATACAACCTTCTTTTGTGATTCTTAAACCAGGTGTTTGTTACGATTAAATCATGTTCCGTGCAAAATTCTACCAGGCGACTTCCTCTTTTATTCCTCCTGCTCAGTCCATATTCACCTACTATTTTTCCTTCTCTTCCTTTTCCTACTACCGAATTCCAGTCTCCCATCACAATTAAGTTTTCCTCTCCCTTAACTGTCTGAATAATTTCCTTTAGCTCCTCATATATTTCTTCGATCTCCTCATCATCGGCAGAGCTAGTTGGCATATAAACCTGTACTACTGTTGTCGGTGTTGGCTTCGTATCTATCTTGACAATGATAATGCGATCACTGTGCTGCTCATAGTAGTTTACCCGCATTCCTATTTTCTTATTCATTATCAGTCCTACTCCTGTGATACCCCCAACTGATTTTGTATTTATAATCCTGTACTCACCTGACCAGAAATCCTGTTCATTCCGCCACCGAACTTCACTAATCCCCACTATATCTAACTTCAACCTATCCATTTCCCTTTTTAAATTTTCTAATTTTCCTACCCGATTAAGGGATCTAACATTCCACGCTCCAATCCGTAGAATGCCAGTATTGTTTTTCCTGATGACAACATCCTCCTGAGTAGTCCCCGCCCGGAGATCCGAATGGGGGACTATTTTACCTCCGGAATATTTTACCCGAGAGGATGCCATCATCATATGTTCATACAGTAGAGCTGCATGTCCTCAGGAAAATTAACGGCTGTAGTTTCCCCTTGCTTTCAGCCGTTCGCAGTAACTGTGTGGGAAAGCCACATTAGCTGATGTTACAAGGCCAGCTCAGTCAATCATCCAGACTGTTGCCCCTGTAACTACTGAAAAGGCTGCTGCCCCTCTTCAGGAACCACACGTTTGTCTGGCCTCTCCACAGATACCCCTCCGCTGTGGTTGCACCTACGGTACGGCTATCTGCATCGTTGAGGCACGCAAGCCACCCCACCTCGGCAATGTCTGTGGTTAATGGGAAACTCCATGCGATCCATCTGGCAGATTCCACTGTGTGTACTGCCTGTAATAGAAATGATACTGATGAACACAAACTTGTATGTGGCAATGCTAATAATATATGGCAGTCAGTAAGAAGAATATTAGCAATTATCCAACAAACATCGCCACACGCAATAACTCCAACAAACCTCTTACATCCGGATGAAGCACTATACCCTAACTCGAAGAAAAACGTCGTGAACTGGTTAAAGGGGCACACGGTGTTTTACATATTATCAAACAAGGAGAAGAGTGAAGGTGACTTTTGGACCTATATCACGACCCAACATCAAACATTACTCAGATGAACAATTACCATAAACATTACGCAAATTTCCTCAAAGGAACCATCATGTGAAAACCTCTCTCGACCACCCTATTTACATTGATATTTTGAAAGTGTGACTGAAATTGATTTGAAAATAAATAAATCAATAATTATGTAATGAACAAATAAGGTCATGATCAAACAACAACAACACAAAAAAGAAAAAAGAAAGAAAACAAGATGGTCTAAAGCACCTACCTAGTAAGTAGGAGGTCCCAGGTTCGAATCCCGACCACAGCACAAATTTTAATTCAATGCCTCTCCTTATGTTTAATACCTTTGGTAAAAAGAGACAATATTGTCTCAAAGAAATGTATTATATGTTGATATTGTAATGATAATGTTTGTAATAGTAGCACTAATGTAAATTCAGACTCACATTCAAGTTGATATTTTCAGGCAGGACTGAAACTGTTAATTAGTAAACCTCATAATCAAATCTGTAAAGTGTTCAACAAAAGTTCAGTTTTGTTGTAATAAATAAAATGATAGATTGAAAGGTAATATGGGCAGAATATGGACATTTGAAATAAAAAAGACTTACCAAAGTGATTTCAGGTAAATAACATCAGATCTTTAATGTATGACATTTAATATCATTGTAAGTATTAACAATTGTAAATAGTTAGTACTAAAATTGTGTAGATCCATGTGAGTAACCTTTATATTAATGTTAGCATCAAGTTTCTTAACCTGTGTAATCAGTTTAATTGACATCTGTAATTTTCATAGTTTATCTTGATAAATTGGCATGTTATACAAATACCGCAAAAAATATCATCAAAATTATCACTATTTTGTAACAGATAACTTCATTTGCACTTATTTATGTGATCTGTTTTGTTGACGGGTGCGTTGCGGCACCTCGACTGTGGGAGCTTCCAGTTGATTTTCGACATTGAATCTGTGAAGTTGGTTTGAGACATTATATCTGTGTAGTTGGTTTTAATGCCTATAATAAAGTGGAAGCTGTTTTGGTAACATTGTTTGGAGATATTGCTAAGAGTTAATAAAAGTCAAAATTAAATAGATTTGGGTGTTTCATTTTCACTAAAACATGGGATATAATTTCTAGCAAAAAACAAGCAGATTACCCTCATTTATACATCAGAAGGAAGATATAAGTATTTAATGGTTGTTAATTATCATATTTAATTGCATATGCTGGAATTTAAATTATGATGAATTTAATTATGAGTTTGACAGCATTATATTCTAGGAGGTAGACAATGAGTAAAATCCATACTTCATTGTGGAATAAATACCCACTAAACATCTGGTTTTCAACTAGTATCTTATACAATCATCACTATGAAAAAAGTCTTTAAAAGACTATCCACTGCTCTCGGAACTCTTCTCATCACTTGTACAAACATTTTCTAAATATGAAAAAAATCTCCTGCCTCTGTCACCCACAATTTTCTCAAAATAATTCAAATGCAAATTCAAACACCTATTCCAAGATTTCTAGAATCCACATTCACCAAATACCCTAATCAACCTAAATGACCATTCAATTTCTGTAGCTGCAGATCTAGGCAAATATCAGATAGTAAGCATACAGTTACCAACAATGTTTTTCTCTCTCTCTGCTTCCTCAACTGGTAAATAAGGAAATCATCTGGGAACCCACAGCAGTATTGTGCACATTGTCATTGAATTAACGTCCAGATTGTCACAATCACTCATGTACCAAAGCAAAGCGAATGATGAGATGCTCTCTGCCAGTAACTCGTCACATTCATCCATAAAAATAATGTCACAATTTAAAACAATGTCCACAGGCATTGTCTCCACTAAGTACCATGCACTTTGAAGTATTGTAAAATTTATAAATCCCACTGGGGTGTAATTCTAAATGTTGACTTGGAAACCTGGGAATTTTCCATAGTCCACAGTTCGACACTTGATAGAATTTCAGTATATCCTCAATGCAACCTCCTATTTTCATAGATGGGCTGCCTAAACAAAGATACCTGCTGGGTTTGCCCTTGCATGTCACTGAATGACAAAGAAAGTATATTGTTCAGTTACTGGTGGAAATTCTGCACAGAGATGATAAATTATTCTTCAAAAGGGATTGATTGGCCGGCCAGTACTTATCTTAGTGCTGTACCGCCGATAATCACACAAAGAAGAAAAAGGAAAAAAAAATAGTACAAGCTTTCAGAAAATGTGTGTGTGTGTGTGTGTGTGTGTGTGTGTGTGTGTGTGTGTGTGTGTGTGTGTGTGTGTGTATATGTGACTCAGCAATAATTTGGTTCATGTCTCTTTACTGCTTAATCGATCCTCTTTGGTTATCTATCCTCTTTGGCATGTCTCAGTACTAATCTACAGTATCTCTGACTTCCACAATCCTGAAACATCATACTCATGTCCCCTACAGACCTTGTCCATGAGCAGATCTTCTGAGCAGTCTATACCTCCCCTTCCAGCACAAATGCTCCTAACCCCAGACCACTCAGAAGCACCCCCTTAGTAACCCAGTACCATCCCAGAATGGAATGCCTCATCAAATTACTTCATCACGGCTCTGTCTTTCTCAATCATCTGTGAAATGAGATCATTGCTCCAAATTGTCCTTCCCACACCACCCAGAGTAGCCTTCTGCCATCCTCCCAACCTCCTTGTAAAACCTTACAACAGCCCAAAACCACTCTCCCTACCTCATTAGGTAGGGCAGAATATACCCCTCTAACCAATCCCACTGCAAAACGCAATATCCTGTGGCAGAGCATGCCCTACAACAAAACTCCAGGGACCTTGGCACATGTTACACCAAATGTGCCATCTAGTTATTACCACCCAACACCAGTCCCTCAGAGCTACGGAGATGGAAACTTGCCCTCCAACATATCCTCTCCTCCCACATAACTATATCTGAGTGTTTATCACTGATGGACAATAGGTAACAACTCACCGTAAAGAGGCTCGCTGAGCTGCTGACATCATAATCACCATCATCATTAGAGACTGATTATGCCTTTCAGTGTTCAGTCTGGAGCATAGTACCTCTAATAAAATTCCCCCATGATCCCCTATTCAATGCTAACATTGATGCCTCATCTGGTGTTAAGCCTTTTACTTCAAAATCATTCTGCACCAAATCTAAGTACTTTCTTCTTGGTCTACCTCGACTCCTCTTACCCTCCGCTGCCGAGCTCATGAGTCTCTTACGTAACATTGCTTCTCCCATGCGTGAAACATGACCCCACCATCTCAGTCCGTTCGCTCTAACTGCTTCATCTATCGTGTTCATTCCCAGTTTTTCCTTGATTTCCTCATTATAGACACTCTCCTGCCATTGTTGCCATCTATTAGTACCTGCAATCATTCTTGCTACTTTCATATCTATAACCTCTATGTTATGAATAAGGTAACCTGTATCCACCCAACTTTCATTCCTATACAACAAAGTTGGTCGAAAGATAAGTGGTGCACTGCTAACTTAGTCCTGGTACTGACTTACTTCTTGCAGAAGAGAGTAGATCTTAGCTGAGCACTCACTGCATTAGCTTTGCTGCACCTTGATTCCAGTTCTTTCAATATGTTGCCAACCTGTGAGAAAATACATCCCAGTTACTTGAAACTGTCTACCTGTTCTAACTTTGTTCCTCCTATTTGGCTCTCAATCTGTTTAAATCTCTTTCCCACAGACATTACTTTCGTTTTGGAGATGCTTATCTATATATCATAATCCTTTCACCTCTGATCGAGCTGTGAAATATTAGTTTGGAACCGTTCAATCAAATCAGCCATTACAATTAAGTCATCCGTGTATGCGAGACTGTTTATTTTGTTTTGATCTATTTTAATCCCACCCTGCCAGTCTACTGTTTTCAATATATGATCCATGAATAGTATGAACAACGGTGGTGACAAGTTATACAGCCTTGTCTTACCCCTGAAACTGCCCTGAACCATGAGCTTAATTTGCCATCTACTCTAACTGCTGCCTGACAGTCTATGTAAAGCCCTTTAATTGCCTGCAGAAGTTTGCCTCTTATACCATAATCTTGTAGAACTGACAGTTGGTTCCTCCTAGGAACACAGTCATAAGCCTTTTCTAGATCTATGAAACATAGATACAATTCCCTGTTCCACTCATAGCACTTTTCCATTACCAGCCGTAAGCTAAAGATCTGGTCCTGACAGCCTCTAAGAGGCCTAAACCCACACTGATTTTCATCTAACTTGTCCTCAATTAATACTTGCACTCTCCTTTCAACAATAACTGAGAATATTTTGCCTATAACGCTAATTAAAGAGATACCTCGATAGTTGTTACAGCCATTTCTGTTTCCATGTTTGAAAATTGGCGTTATTACCGCTTTCATCCAGTTAGACGGAACCTGTCCCAATTGCCAAGCCTTCTCAATTATCCTGTGTAACCATTTGAGATGTGATATTCCACTGTATTTGACGAGTTCTGGCTTAATTTCATCCACCCCAGCCACTCTGTTGCACTGTAATCTACTGACCACTTTCTCCACTTCCTCAAATGAGATCCTGTTTCCATCGTCATTCCTATCCCATTCTACCTGAAAATCTGACACATCATTGAACATTTCACCTACACTGAGCAATTCTTCAAAATATTCCCTCCATCTGCTTAAGGCATCCACAGGATTGAGTAACAGCTTTCCTGACCTGTCCAAAACACTTGTTAATTCCTTCTTCCCTCCCTTTCTAAGATTGCTAATTACGCTCCAAAATGGTTTTCCTGCGGCGTGACCTAGAGTTTCTAGCTTATTTCCAAAGTCTTCCCATGATTTCTGCTTGGAGTCTGCAATTAACCATTTGGCTTTGTTTCTTTCTTCAACATAACTTTCTCTGTCTGCCTGATTTCTAGTATGGAGCCAGTTCTGAAATGCCTTCTTTTCCTTTTACACGCTGCCTTGACTGTGTCATTCCACCAGGCTGTCTGATTCTTCCTACCTTTACACACTACTGTTCAAATACATTCTCTGACTGCTTCCAGTAGTGTGTCCCTATACCTTGTCCATTCCTCTTCCAGTGACTGTTAATCATTACATTCAATTAACTGGTACCTTCCCGAGATCATTGCTATGTATTTCTGCCTAATTTCCTTGTCTTGAAGCTTCTCCACTCTTATCCTTCTACACATGGACCTGACGTTCTGCTCTTTTGACCTCACAAAACCAATTTCACTGCAGATTAAATAATGATCTGTATCATCAAAGAACCCCCCTGAAAACATGTGTGTCCTTGACTGTCTTCCTGAATTCCTGGTCTGTTATTACATAGTCAATGACAGATCTGTTTGCCCTTCCTTCCCAAGTATAGCGGTAAATGAAGGAGTTTGTGATAACTAAGCCCATACTGGAACAGAAATCCAAGAGCTGTTTTCCGTTCCTGTTGGCCTCCATATCCTCTCCAAACTTACCCATAACCTTTTCATAACCTTCTGTTTTATTTCCTATTCTGGCGTTGAAATCACCCATGAGTAAAACACTATCCTTATCCTTCACTCTAACAACTACATCAATAAGTGTGTTGTAAAATCTGTCCATCTCATCTTGATCTGACCCTTCACAGAGTGAATACACTGCCACAATCCTAATTTTCTTGCTGGAGATGGCCAAATCTATCCACATCAGTCGTTCATTTACATACCTTATCGACATTATGCTGGGTTTGATTGCTTTCCTAATGAAAACCCTACACCCCACTGTGCTCTTCCTACTTTGACTCCTGACAGGTAGACCTTGTATTCTCCGACTTCGTCCTCTTTCTCTCCCCTTACTCTAACGTCACTAACAGCTAAGACATCTAACTCCATCTTACTTGAAGCCTCCGCCAGCTCTACCTTCTTCCCAGTGTAATCCCCATTGATATTAATAGCTCCCCATCTCATTCCAGATTGTTTGCCAAGTCGTATCGGAGGAGTCCCTGGTCTGTCAATTAAAGGTGGGACTCCATCACCTCCAAAGGTCCAAGGCGTTTTGCTCTGATTGTTGCCAGCATGATATTGAAGTACCTGGGAAGCAGGTTGCTATCCTTACTTGCCCAGGGCCCCACTGGGTTTTACCCCTAACGGTGTAGGGACTAACCAGTGGATTTGGTAGTCTTTGCCATCTGAGCACAAAGGTGGCCACGACTGAGAATATGTCCGAGATGCCCAACCTTATTCGAAAGTAACTGGTATCCGAACTGTCAGGACCACTTACTTGGCCACTCATACGTTGCCTGTGGTTCATGAACTAGGACATGACTACAGGAACCCACACCTTGAACCACAAGCTGCTGACAGATACGAAAATAGATAATCACATTCACACAACTTAAATTTTTGGTCATGGCCTTTGTCAGAAAAAGAAACACGTACATTCACACAATCACTCCCACACACAACTATCCATCCACTCCAGCAACACAAGCTAGACTGTGAGTGAGGTAGGGAATGGAGGGGGAAAGCTGCTGGGTAAAGGTGGGAATGGAAAGTTCCGCGTTGCATGATGGATTTTGAAGGCTCTGATAGGTGAGAATTTGAATTGCGGCAATGAATACAGTGAAGGGAAGGGGCGGGAAAGGATAAAAGGGAGGTGTAGAGGTGTGTGGGGAGGGAGTGGGGGGATTTGAAATGATAAGAATAACAAGGCAAAATAAAAATAGAAACAAATGGAGGAAAAATAAAGTTAGTAAAAAAGGAATAAATGAAGTTAGGGAAAAAATGAAAAAAAAAAAAAATTAGGAAAGAAATAGAAAATAAAGTTCAGAAAAAATAAGAAATAGGTAAAAATAAAAGTAATAAATTAAGGGGACACTGTAAGTGGTGATACGCAAATGTAAGGAAGACATGGATACAGGATAATGGGTGGGGAAGAAAGAGGAGGGAGGTGTTTATTTATTTATTTATTTACTTTTGGTCCTCTGAATCATACATTGTACAGACATGCACATCATGATATAGGACAAGTCAGAATAGGTGATGTGATGGAAGATGATGGAGATGCCATTATGATTACATTTAACATAAGGTAGAAAATTAATGCTATAAAATTATACATAATTACATGTTTGGAAGGGTACATCATTAGATGAGGATTCAGTGTAATTTTTACATAGCTCTCATACTTATTCAATATCAGAATTTAACATTGTATATTCATTTATATTACATTTCCTTCGAATGATGTTAATAACTGACATACATTGCCTGATGTTCTTTGAATGTGAAGCTTCTTATGACAGGTTGGTTTCAATAAATTCCTGTATGCTGTAGAAGCAATGTTTAATTATGAGTGACCGCAGTTTTACTCTAAAATCCTTCACTGGTCCAATATTTTTCACTTCTGGTGGGAAATGATTGTATAGTTTTATCCCCATCCATTTTACAGCTTTACTGTATAGCATTGTTGAATGTGGAACTAATCGTAGGGAGTTTTTTGACCTTGTATCATGGTGGTGCCAATCTGAGTTTATGTCTAGGTTGCCAATGTTTTTCTTTGTGTAACACAGTAGGTCTTGTATGTACTGGCATGGGAGGGGTAGTATGTTCAGTTTCTGGAACAATGATTTGCATGATTCTTTCTGTTGTTTAGTATTATTCTAACTGCTTGTTTCTGCAGTTTAAACAGCTTCATTGCCTCTGCACTATTCCCCCAGAAGATAATTCCATAACTTAGTACAGAATGGAAAAGAGCATAGTACATTGATGTGAGTGTGCTGGACTAACAATGTTTCTTATTTGTCTAATCATAAAACATATTTTACTCAATTTGGTACAGCTTATGTTAATGTGGCTTTTCCATGAAAGTGTGTGTGATATGGTAATCCCTAAGAATTTGGTTTTCTTGACGAAATTTACTTGATCGTCACTCAGTGATATAATTGGGACTGATTGGTTTTTATTCTGAACTGTATGAAAGGTAATACCAACTGTCTTCTTTATATTGAGTAGTAGTCTGTTTGATTCTAGCCATGAGTTTAGTTGGGTTGTGCTTCTGTTTACTGCACCTTGGAGATGGTCTATAGAGTCAGATATCATAACTGTGGTGTCATCAGCAAAGAGAAAGATTTTGTCAGTGGGTAAACTTAAGGGGAGGTCGTTTACATAAAGCAAGAACAGCAAGGGCCCTAACACTGAGCCTTGGGGAACTCCGTGTTTTATGGTTTGGGTAGATGACTGTTCAGCATTAGCTATGCCTGGTTGATTGGATTCATTTATTTGGACGTATTGTTCTCGGTCTTTGAGGTAGCTTTTAAACCAGCCCCTTATTCCATAGGAGTAAATTTTTTGCAGCAGTATATTGTGGTTAACCATATCAAAAGCCTTTGTTAAGTCAAGAAAAATGCCTATGGCTGGAAGCTTCTTGTCTACTAGTGTTAGAGTGTGATCTAGGAGTTTCTGTATAGCATCGGTTATAGTTTTTTCCTTTTGGAAGCCAAACTGAGCAGGTGATATGATATTATTTTTCCTCAGGAATGACTTGAGTCTTTCTGCCATTCTGTATTCAAATATCTTGCTGAATACTGAGAGTACTGCAATTGGTCGGTAATTGCTAGTATCATCTCTATTTCCTTTTTTATGTATGGGTATGATTTTTGCAGTTTTAAGTTTGCTTGGAAATATGCCATTGAGGAATGAAGAGTTTATTATGTGGGAAAGTGGTTTACTAATAAGCTTGCTACAATTATGAAGAAGGAAGCAAGGGATCTTGCTTCCTTTTTTTTTTAATTTTTGTTTGAATAATTTTTTCTATCTCTGCTTCTGTTGTTGCTGTTAAGAACAATGTGTTGGTGCAATTATTTGGGTAAAGTTTTGGAAGGTGATTATTTTTTAGGTGATCTGTAAGACTTTCAACAGATTTAATGAAATATGAGTTAAATTCATCTGCTATTTCTTTTTTATTTGAGGTTAACTTCCCATTTATTTTTAAGTTGACATTGCTTGTCGGATGCTGATTTCTACCACTGTGTGTATTAATAATTTTCCACATGCATTTACTTTTGTTTGGTGATGTTTTGAGGAGGGTATCATTTTGCAGTTTTTTGGCTGCATTTACTACATTTTTAAAGATTTTTTTATATTTAGTGAAGTAATTCTTAAATTCTTCAGTTTTGTCAAATTCGGTCTTGCTGAGGGAGAAAAGTTCTCTTTTTCTTTTTGCTGAGATAATAATACCTGTGGTTATCCACTTAGAGGGTTTACTGTTAGAGCAAATACTTTTTGTTTTTAAGGGGAAATGGTAGGTGAAGTAATAATTAAAAGTATTGAGAAAAGCCTCAAATTTGCCCTTTTCGGTTTGGGACTGATATACTTCGTATCAGTTTTCTGTTTGCATCTGGGACAGAAAGGTGTAGACATTGCTTTCACAATAGTTTCTGCTTTGTGTTGAAAACTTTTTTAGAGGGGGCTTGCTTTCTGGCACATTTATTTGTAAGAATAGAGCATTGTCGTCAGAAAAACCTAGCTTTACAGAACATGCAGTGCAATCTATATCAGTAGCTACTTGGTCTAGACAAGTTTTACTGTGGTTTGTTATTCTGGTGGGAGAGTTAACCTTTAGTTCCAGGTTATAAAGATTCATAAAATTTTTGAAATTTAAATGGTCAGTATCTTCTACTAGGAAATCTATATTAAAATCACCACAAATAACAATTCTGAAGTTTTTCCATTTTGTTAGTTTCTCTAGTACTAAGGCCAGTTTATTATAGAAGCAGCTGAAGTTGCCTGAGGGTGATCTATAAACCGATACTAAATAAATATTAAAGTCAGTGAGTTCTATGCCTGATAATTCTATGTCTTTTTCGGTGCTGTGAGAGTTGCATATATCCAGTGGTAGAGCAGTAATATTATCTTTTACAAATATGCAGCTCCCTCCACCCCTGAATTTTTTCCTTCAGAAGTGATTAATCAGTTTAAACTGTGGTAGCACAACACATTCAATTTCAGAAGAACACATATGGTGCTCAGTAATACATAGTATTTGCACATTTGCTAATTCACTGTTACTATTTGTTAAGATTTCTATTTCATTCACTTTGTTTTTAAGTCCTTGCACATTATGAAAGTAAATTGTCTGATTGCAAAATTCTAAAGGTACTGGACACTTACTGTTTACATACTGACTGCTATGGTGATTGTCTTTCAAACCTTTTACAAAACTTATCTTTTGGATTTCTGCTTCTTGTTGCCTTTTAATAAAAAATGATTCTCTTGGGGTGGCAGCATATCTTCTGTAGTACACTTCCCTTCTTCTGATGATACATAGGCATAGGGTGCAGAAATGGGAAGTTATCTTCAGTTGAGGCCAGGATGGTTGCGGGGCCATAGAATGTGCTGAAGGGCCAACTCCCATCTGCGCAGTTCAGAAGAGCTGATGGTGGAGGGGAGGATCCAGATGGCTCAGGTAGTGAAGCAGCCATTGAATCGAGAGTGCTGTGCTTAGTTGCATGCTTTGCCGTAGGTTGGTCTATCTTGTTTTTGTCACAGTTTGGCGGTGGCCATTCATTCTGGCAGACAGCTGGTTTGTTGTCATACTGATATAAAACGCTGTGCAATGATTGCAGCACAGTTGGTATATCACATGGCTGCTTTCACAGGTGGCCTGATCTCTAATGGGGTAAGATAAGCCTGTGACAGGACTGAAATAGGAAGTGCTGGGTGGGTGAACTGGGCAGGTTTTTCACTGAGGTTTTGGGGTTTGGGAGTGGCATAGGGATGGACTAGGATGTTGAGGAGGTTAGGTGGGTGTCGGAACACCACTTTAGGAGGGTTCGGAAGGATCTTGGGTAGGATGTCTCTCATTTCAGCATCTGACGACAGATAATCAAAGCTCTGACGAAGGACGAGATTAAATTGTTCCAGTCTGGGATGGTATTGGACAAGGAGGATACTCCGTTGTGACTGGTTACTGGGGTTGGGGGGAGGATTGGTAGTGTGTGAGTATATGGCATGGGAAATCTGTTTGCGGACTAGGTCAGGAGGGTAATGTCTGCCTGTGAAGGCCTTTGTAGGCCTTCAGCATAATGGGTAAGGGACTTTTCATCACTGCAAATTCGCTGTCCACAGGCGGCAAGGCTGTAGGGGAGGGATTTTTTGGTGTGGAATGGATGGCAGCTATCACAGTGCAGGTACTGTTGGTAATTAGTAGGTTTAATGTTGATGGTGGTGTGGATGGAGGCATCAGTGTGACTTGCCGGATGTGTGTGTGTGTGTGTGTGTGTGTGTGTGTGTGTGTGTGTGTGTGTGTGTGTGCGTGCGTGCGTGCGTGCTTGCTCATGCGTGTTTCTCTATATCTTTCCTGTTAATCAAAAATGTTTTATATAACCTCCTTCCCCTATCCCCCACTGAGCATTATCCAGTTCACTTCTCTTCTTTGGTTATATCTTCTCTTTGACATGGCTCAGAACTAATATACAGTATCTCTGACTTCCACAATCCTGAAACATCATCCTCATGGTGTCATGAATAACCTTCTCCTTCTCCTTCTGCTCTCCTTTACATATTACATTTTTCTTCCCTTCTCTCCTTCTTGATGAAGGAACCCTGTTCCAAAAACTAGTACTATTTTTTTGTCCTTTTTCTTCTTTGTGTGGCTATCGGAGTCCAGTACTAAGGTAAGTACTGGCCAGCCAATCTCTCTCTTTTGAAGAATAAAGTAAATTATTCACTCATCTGGAATGTATAAAACTATAAATATGTCATTGTATACATGTATGATACGTTATTTTACATTAAAATTCTGTCAGGTTTATCACTATGTAAATTACATTTCTCATATTGCTTTGTTGTGAAACATATCCCTAAATTAATTTCATGACTGAATGTGCTGGTTTTACTGGGCAGAATACACATTCAGATATATATTTTGAAACTGTGGTGTTTTGGTTTCTAACAGACCTCTATGTCTATTCATTAACAGGTCTGTATGTCTGTGGGTAGCATTGCAAAATTAAACATCAAAATGGAGACCCTATTTCTCTCCACTGACACGGAGCATATGCGATTTAGGCTTGACGTGAACTACCCCTATCTACGTGCAGAGCTTTCTTATATGTGCTTGGCATGGCCAGTAAAAGGCAATGCGCTTATTAGCCATGTAGGGGTACTACGGCAGCCCTCTATTATTGTAAAAAAAAGTACTGACATTTTTGTACATTGAAAACTTACAGTGTCACTGATTTTTCCCTTATAGCACACATTGTAAAGAATATTATATAATATTTTCAAGTAAATACTTTGCCAATTTTGACTTGAGGAATTTTTTGAGCGGCAACCATGAGTGGAGTACGAGTGCTGAACTATTATTATTCTAAATTCCTATACTTTTCCTTTTTATCAAATCATCCTGAAACTGGGCACATTTTCATCTTCTCTTGCATCTTAATTCTAAGAGCAAATTAATCTACAAGGATTTTATACTGTCACGGAACAAATTTCATTTAGTGTTGATAATTTGTGAATTCAATAAAATACAATCATAACAACACTTCTCCAAGCATTTTACATTAATAATGAAAAGTCCAAGTTGGACAATATACTAATAGGACAGTTTACAACTCACCGCAAAGGCGTGATGACAAGTGTGATGTTTTTTGTTAAAATATGTGTAAAATATCAACAATAGTGAACAATCTAATGGCAGCATGAATGTAATCATTAATCATTGGAAGATTCTGTATCATCTGTGATCATTAATATTTTTTATTCATAGAAACAAATGCCTATTGTCATCTATATCTCTTCTTCTGTTTCTATATTGGAAATGGTCAGTAGTATTCTGATTAGCTTTGTCAATTTGTAATAATAATCCATTAATATATTCCTTAAAATCATAATCTCACTCTTGGTGTTATTTATGCAACCCTTGTCACATTGATATAATAATTGTAAATTTCATGTCTATATTTTTCAGCTTAAAAGTATATGGACATGTATTGTTCAGGCCTGTGCAAACCAGCATCATTGCACGCAAACTATACACCATATTTTGCTCTGTATCATTAATTGAATGCCTG
Source organism: Locusta migratoria (assembly GCA_026315105.1). Lineage (NCBI taxonomy): Eukaryota > Metazoa > Arthropoda > Insecta > Orthoptera > Acrididae > Locusta > Locusta migratoria. The sequence goes on along the minus strand of CM048744.1, from coordinate 521,286,947 downwards.
CTGTAAACTTTGGATGAGGATCTGATGCCAATTAAATAATCGAAACTGCTCTAATTTTATTTAAAACAGACTTGCACATGCATGGCCTTGAACAATGCACGGACATAGAGCCGTGGTGGAGTAGACGAGTAGTCTAAGGCGCCTCACTGTAGAGCGCGCGGTTGCTCTCTGTTGGAGTTTTGAGTCCTTCCTGGGGCATGGGTATGTGTGTTGTCCTTAGGTTAGTTTACCTAGGTTTAAGTAGTTTCTAAGCTACGGACAGATGACCAAGTAGTTAGGTACGATAGATTTACAAACATTTGAATATTTTTGAATGGACATCTTGTGAGCCATCTTGCAAGCTTTTCCAGTACAGGTAAATTAATTATAATTCATACCCCCTTTTGCTCATGGTGCTGCTACATTCTAGTAAATTGCTGAATCATTGAAAAAATATTTAAAAAAAATTTCTTGCGAATCATTGATGTTACATCAGTAGAAAACATATTATACCTTAAAATAATAATAATAATAATAATAATAATAATAACAATAATAACAATAATAAAATCTAATATTACACAAGCCACAAAAAAAAGGGTATACACATACAATACTTTCAGCTATCGGCCATGGCAGTCTTAATAAATAGAAAACACTCATGCAATCACACAAACATCATCTCCGGCTGCAGAGCATATTATTGATTTCAATGGCTGCTCCACAACCTGAGCCATCTGGATCCTCCCACCCACCACCAGCTTATCTGAACTACACAGATAGTAGTTATCCCTACAGTACATTCTTTGATCCTGACAGTATCCAGCCTCAAATTACAGTAACTTTCCATCTTTTTCTTTCACTACATTTCCCACCCCTCTATCCCAATCCTGTTCTATTTTGAGTGCTCTGTGTGTGTGTGTGTGTGTGTGTGTGTGTGTGTGTGTGTGTGTGTGTGTGTGGTGTGTGAGCAGGCAAACATTTATTTTATATTGTTTTGTTTTATTTTATTTTAGTTTCCTCCCCTCTCCATACCTGAGCTGCATCTCGTTCCTCCCATCTAATATGTACATACTCTGGAAGGCGTGCTGTGTCCATCCCCACCACCATGACGCAACCTTCCTATCCCCCCTCCCCTCCTCTTTTTCCACACCTCAGATCGTGATTTGAAGTGCGGCAGCCGGAAATGACAATTTTGTGACTGTATTGTGTGACTGTATTATTGCGAGAGTGTTTCCTATTTCTGTAAAAGGCCTTGGCCAATAGCTGAAAGTGTTGTATGTGTGTGCCTTTTTTATGTGCCTGTCATGACTCGTAGTCATATCTTTACGGTGAGTTGTAAACTGTCATATTAGTATATTGTTAATTCCAACTTGGACTTTCCATTATTAGATTTTGCCTTAAGGCCTGTCTTCTGTCCCATAACACTGTGATTTTCCTTTGTTACTGTTTCCTAAAGCATTCCCTTATCACTATTTCCTTCTCTCTTATACTTTTCTTATTCTGATAACTGTCACTGTATGACTTCCGAGCCAATATTAACAATCCCGCCCACTTACAACAAAGAGCCTTATAACCACGCCGATTGTTGATGCAGCTAACCCAGTTATCCTACTATAGACATTTCCCCCCTCTCCCTCTTGTATTTTTACATATGGTTTTGGTCATATATATTTTTTAATTCCTTTAAATCCGTCTCCCCTTCCGTCATAATGTAGGAATTATGTTAATTTGCGTGATTGTAGCACATGTTTTAGTTACAATCCTAGTTTCACATATGAAGGCATGGATTTTGCTACTGGCATGTTGTTTTTTGTATTTGTGTGCAATTTTTGGAACTACCTGCTTTTATTATTCTTGTACATAATTTCGCATTCTTGTGTGTAATTGTGCATGCTTGGGCATGGTTTTGTGTGCTTGGGTGTAGTTTTATGTCCTTTTTTGTGTTCTTTGACATGTTTCTGCATGCTTGTGTGGGTGAGTTGGCGTGTTTTTTGATTGCTTGGTGTGTATTGTGTGTGTTGAGGCACATCTTTTGAGACTTTAGGCCCTCATAATCTTCTAACACCATCTATCCCATTATTTTTCATTTTCCTTATACCGTACCTGCCCCAATGGACCCCCTGCTCCATCTGCACCAATTCAGAGAAGTATCCCTTTCCCTGGCCAAAACCCAATCCCATATTCTACTCCTAAAATGCTGCCTAAATCATGCAATCCGTCCCCACGATCTAACCATAAAAAGTCCTCTCTCTGGAGCCCATCCCTACTTCCATAGTAACCTGCACCTTTTCAGATTCCATCAATCCATATCCTTCACAAACCTAGTTCTACAAAATCATCTCGCTCTGGCTCATAAATCCCTCAGATACCTACTCTCCCTCTGTAAGATATTATTATTGTGTAACCTAAACTACCTACATCCCATCTCTCAGATTGAATCCTTTGCTCTCCAGCAACTGGAGGAGCACTCCAAACACTACCTCCACAAGTTCTCCAGCCTGCTGACATCATGTTGCCATCTTGGAGCACCTAAAGGGTGAAAAGAATTTAAACCGACACCACAACAAATATTTTTCCCTAATGTCATTTTTTCCTATGAGTATTTAAACCAGTGGAGGCCATATTAAATGGCAAGCACTATTACAATTTTCTTGCCATTGCTGGAAGACATCCTGCTCCCTACGAGACAATGCATGTGGCTCCAACATGACGGGGCGCCAGCACATTTCATTCATTGTATGCATCAATTCCTGGATCGGCGGTTTCCAGAAACATGGATTGACCAAAACCCAATCCCACATCCTATTCCTAAAATGCTGCATAAATCATGGAATCCCTTTTAACGGTCTCACCATAAAAATTCCATTCTGTGGATCCCATCCCTCCTTCCATAGTAATGTTCACCTTTTCACATTTACCAATCTTTATCTCTCACAAACCTAATTCTACAAAATCATCTCTCCGTGGCTCAAAACTCCCTCAGCTACCTCCTCTCCCTCCATAAAATATTATTATTGTGTAACCCATATTACCTACATCCCATCAGTCATATCAAATCCTTTGCTCTCCAGCACCTGTAGGAGCACTCCAAACACCACCTCCACAAGTTGTCCAGCCTGCTGACATCATATTGCCACCTTGGAGCACCTATATGCAATCCTCATCCAACTGACAGTGTTCCTCCTCCTGAACCACTAATACCACCCAGACCTTGCTTACCTGACCTCTTGAACTTACCTCGTCCCTCCAAATTCCCTACCAACACTCCACAACATCCTATGCCAAAACAACCCCAGACCACTGTGGTATCTGTCTAGAAAAAACATCAATCCCACTGAAGTTTCCATTTATCCAAAGATCTTTCCTTCAGCCCTACACCCCAATTCAATCATGCTGGTTTCGCCAAAGACCTACTCTCATTATCCTGATCCCTACAATGGAAACACTACTTTGCTACCAATCCCTCTGACTGTAGTCAACCTAATCACAACATAAAACCTTGCCTATCTCAGTTCATACCACCAACCAACGGAGATCCCCCTGCACTCCCACCTAACCACCCCCTGGTTACCCTCCAAGAATTTCTCACCATCTTTCCCCAAGTCTGTTACTAAGAAGTCAAACCTTTCAACAGAAGAAAGGAGAGCCATCCATAACCTCAAAACAAATCACAACATAATCATCCTTCCTACAGATAAAGGTTTCATCACTGTAGTTATGAATCACAGTGAGTTCTGGCAGAAGGTGACTAACACCTTAAACCAATTGTCCAAGATCTATCCTCCCATATTAAGGATACCAACCACTTACTTCACCAACTCTCTACCATCCCCACCTCCTTACCTCATGGATCCCTTCTTGTCACAGTGGATACCACTTTCTTATACACCAACATGCCCACAGTCTTGCCGCTCTCGAACACTAGCTCAACCAATGCCCTCCAAATTCAAGCCTGATACCTTATTCCACATAACCCTCACCAACTTTATCCTAACAACTACTTTTCCTTTGAGGGGAAAGTTTACCATCAAATTCATGGCACAGCCGTGGGAACCCGCATGGCACCCTCTTATGCCAGCCTGTTTATTGACCGTCTGGAGGAATCCTTCCTAACATCCCAAAACCCCAAACCTCTGACCTGGTTCAGGTTTATGGATGATATTTTCATGATTTTCAATCAGGGCCAGGACACCCTACCCTCCTTCCTTCAAAACCTCAACTCCTTCTTCCCCATCCACTTCACCTGGTCTTTCTCAACCCACCATGTCTTTTTTCCTGGATGTCAACCTCCACCTCACTGATGGCTCCATCCACACTTCCATCCATATTAAACCTACCAGTCACCAACAGTACTCACATTATGACAGTTGCCATTCCTTCCATGTCAAAAAATCCCTCCCTTACAGCCTGGCCACCCACTGATGACGCATCTGCATTGACAAGAACTCCCTTTCTCAATATGCTGAGGGTCTCACAAATGCCTTCAAAGACAGAAACTACCACACAGACCTTGTCCACAAACAGATTTCCCATTCCATATCCCAACACACCCCAAATCCTCCCTCTACCACCAGTAACCATCCACAAAAGAGCACTCCCCTTGTCACCCAGTACTACCCTGTACTACTCAGTACTACCTCGAACAACTAAATTCCATCCTTCGCCAAGATTTTGATTTTCTGTTGTCATGCCCGGAAATGAGAGACATCCTGCCCAAGATCCTTCCAGCTCCTCCTAAAGTGGTGTTCCATTGTCCTCCAAACCTCCATAACATCCTAGTCCAGCCCTATGCCGCCCCGAAACCCAGCCCACTGCCACAGGGATCATATCCCTATGGAAGACCTCATTGCAAGACCTGTCCAATCCATTCACCCAGCACTTCCTATTCAAGTCCTTTAAAAGGCTTATTACACACTATCAGAGGTCGGGCTGGAATCACTGCGCATCATTCTATATTGGCATGATGACAAATCAGCCATCCATTAGAATGAATGCCTACCGCGAAACTCTGGCTAAAAACAAGGTGGACCTCCTTGTGGCACAACATGCAGTGGAGCATATGCTTGATTTCAATAGCTGCTTCACAACCCGGGCCATCTGGATACTCTCACCCACCGCCGGCTTTTCTGAACTGCACAGATGGGAGTTATCCCTACAGTACATTCTTTGATCCCGAAATTATCCAGGTCTCAAATTATGATAACTTCCCTTTTTTCCACACCATACAGTTCCCATCTCTCTATCCTAAACCTCTCCTATTTTAAGTTCTGTGTATGTGTATGTGTTTATGTACGTATGTGTGTTTGTGTGTGTGTGTGTTTTACTTTATTTTCCTCCACTCACCCGCCTCCCCACTCCATCCATAAGGCTATGTCCTATGTGAGCAACAAAAGCGCACAACAGCTTCAAGCAACAAAATATGACATGTATAGTTATTGGAGTATCCTAGCTTAGCTTCATCCAGCACGCTGCCTGTCATCCACGACAAGTGGCAATGTTTGAAATCAAATGTGTTTGAATCTTGTTGCTGTCACACATGGGTCAAAGTGTCAAGTTTGTTGAGAATAGTTTGCTTGTCAAGGTTATAAAGGATGTCGCAAGAATTCTGTGAGCTAATAATCCCTGAAGTTTATGAAACTGCTACTGTTTCTGAAATAACAAAATGTAAAATTGTAATTGTACTTATAATCAAGAATTTTGATTGGGATAAGAAGTGTCCAAAAATAACTATCTCGTAAAGTTATGACTGAAGTTAAATTTTTGAGAGAGAGAGAGAGAGAGAGAGAGAGAGAGAGAGAGAGAGAGAGAGAGAGAGAGAGAGAGAGAGAGAGAGAGAAAACTAGGATGTCACACTAAATGTGTGTAAAATTATGTTTCTCAATAAAATATCTTGATATAATGTTTCAGTAGGAATTTAATGTGTTGGAAGGCCTTCAGTGGGATACGTGTGTTTGCAGTAAAGATGAATATATTGGAATTAACTTGGTAAAAAACTACAACTTGGTAGCCCACATCACTAAGCCTATGCAATGCCGAATGCTAGCAATTCTGTCCGGAATTAAATGATTTACTGTCGTCTAACAATAAAACTTTTTTTTAATTATTCTGTTGTTGATAGTTTGTAGTCACAAAAGAAAAACTCTGAACTATCTGTACTCATTCTTGTATTTGGCTGGTAATCTTCACTGTTTATTTTTGTATTTGAAGTTATTAATGAAATAGTCCACAAACATTCTGCACTTTGTAAATTTAATGCACAGCAATCTTTTTACATCTTTTTTCCTTAAGTAAATAAACTTCATTGCCTTACTCTGGAGCTATTGTTATTCTACAGTTTACGGATGCCAAATTGCAGAAACAGCTTGTCGGTTTTAGTGGCCATCTTGTAGCGAGAAGTTGTCACTCATGTAGGACACATGGCTATGTCACTGCTTGTAGCTGCAGTGTTCTGTAGCTGTATATCTTACTCTATCACATGTTTTTGTCACTCACATAGGACATAGCCTAAGCTGCATCTTGTTCCTCCCATCTAATACATACATACTCTGGAAGGCTGTGCTGTATCCATCTCCACCACCATGATATCCCCCTTCCCTTACCCTCTTTCCACACCACAGAGCGTGATTTGAAGTGTGACAGCCAGAGGTGACGGTTGGGTGAGTGTGTTATGTGACTCTGTGATTGCGTGTTTCCTATTTCTGAAGAAGGCCATGGCCGTTAGCTGAAAGTGTTGTATGTGTGTGCCTTTATAAATGTACCTGTTGCGGCTCATCGTCATGTCTTTGCGGTGATCTGTAAACTGTCCTATTACTATATTGTACATTTTACATTAATAATGGAAAGTCCAGGTTGGAATTAATAATATAGTAATGATAAATTATTTTTCAAAAGAGATAGATTGGCTGGCCAGTACTTACCTTTGTGCTGTACCGCTGATAGTTACACAAATGAAGAAACAGAAAAAAAGAGAACAAAAAAAGGATAAGCTTTCAGAACACAGTTCCTTTCTCAGGTGGGAGAGAAGGGAAGAAAAAAGGATGGGAACGGAAGGAAAAGGTAATTCATGACCTAGGTCATGAAGGTGGTGTTTCAGGAGTGTGGACGTCAGACATACTGCATGTTCATACTGAGCCAAGCCAGAGAGGATATATATAACCAAAGAGGAAAGATCAAGTAGTAAAGAGAAGAGAAGATGAGTGAACTGAATGACGCTGACGGGTGTAGGAGGGGCGGGGGGTTGTCTAAAACATTTTTCATTAACAGGGAAAGATGGACACACACACACACACACACACACACACACACACACACATTAATTTGGACATAAAAGTTAATATATTTTTAGCCTTAACATTGGGGGACTGAATATTATGCACAGTTGTGCACTTTGTAAATGTGGCTGTTCTGTAGCTCAGTCATGCTGATGCAGATGTCATGCCAAGTTGTGAAAATATATGTAAGTATTGCAATCAGCAGGTACGTGATACTGAAATTACATAGGAGAGAGTAGGAAAAGCTTTCTTTCCTACATCAGCCCCCTTCTTATTTTGTGAAAAACTGTTACAACCGTTTTGAACCAAATAAAACTGTGGGGCACAAGAAAGTTTTGTGTGTGCTTCACAATTACTCTCTTAATACTATATGTAACAAAGATCAATAAAAGTCATTAAAATACCTATTGCGTGGCATACATATCAAACTTAAATAACAAGATATACATTTTTCAATCTTGACAGTTATCTTTAATTGTGCTTTCTTTCTGCACAAGAAAACAACAAACAGTACACTATTCAATTCTTGCACACTTTCACTTAACACATTGCAAAGAATCCATTATGTTCTCATCTCTATCCTGTTTACTGAAATGAAAGGGAAGGAGTCACTATGAAATGTGTCCTCCTCTCTACTATTGTCATGCAGCTTGCAGGCTGCCAATACTCGGAGCCTTCAAGTCCCTGAGAGACAGATAACACAGCCTCAGTTTCTGTTCCCAACTTATGCAATTTGAGGAGAAGTAAAAAATTCTTATTCTAATGTTTTTTTCCTTAATTACAATTTTACTAATAAGAAATTACTAGAAAGAACTTGTTGTTTTGTTGCTGTTACTATTAAATCTAATATTTACTATGCATAATTTTAAAATATAACTCCTATACTCTTTATACTAAAGTAAAGTAATAATTGCTGTATGCATCTATAGCAATATTTAAATTGCCATATTTTCCTACCTTGCGACATATTATAATTGATGTTGTTTTCTTTAGTAGAGTAAGCATAACTTTAGGTAACTTGTATTCTCGCTTAGTTACCATAAGGATTAGGATTTTACAGAAGTTATTCATTTGTCAGAATTTACTTTGACATATTACCATTTTTTTCTATACTTATCTGTGCAAATTAATGCTTCACCTATTTGTGTTGTTATTGTCTATAAACCTTCAAATTCTCATCAACCATAACCAACAGAACTTATTTTCTTGTAATTACTCTATTGAGACAGGAGGAGAATTAAATATTCCCTTCTACACATTAGGTCAGCCTACTGACTGCATAGCAGTATGTTCAGCAAGTGCATCATGCCAGTTCCTCATATCTCATTTACATAATGAGAAAACACTTCTTCTTGCTTCTCTCTCACACCACTCTAGTCATATTAATTACCTGTGAGCAATAATTTTATATAGACACAATTTTTCAAAACCTAGATATCTTGGCTCTTTATTTAATTCCAGATATTTCAATTCATTTTTCTCTGAATTAAAAAATCTCAATTTTGAGTATGTTCCACAAGGTTATTTTAATTTGTGTACTGGGTTTTGGCTCAGAAGGCCATCTCCAGACGTCAAATACAGAAAAGTCTGAAAATGGTCTTATAAGCCTAAAACTAGTTCACAAATTAAAATAAACTTGTGGAACATACTCAAAATTGTGATTTTTAATTCAGTATGATGATGTTCCGCCAAGAAACTATGGAAAAATTGGTCAAAAAATTTTCTCTACTAACCCTCATTTTGTTACATATGCGTAACCCAAGTTCATCTAATTCCACCAGCTTCATTTGCTAATGCAAAGCCTGCTCTATTGTCAAAATCATTACTTATGCATGTTGAAAATTGGTACTTCTACAGATATTTCTTACACTAGAAATGCTTACAGAATACTAGCATATTGTAGTGTTACGACCATGTATCTCTTCTTCTGAGGACACTACAAAATATATATTACTTATGTCCTTATATCTTGTTTGGTATATGTCTGTTATTGAGTTTGCTCCTAGGAGAATGAGGCCCTGCTAGTCTGTTCCTCAACCTAGAAGCTAGTTCTTGATATTACAGGCATCAGACACTCGTATCAAAAGTTGTTCAGGATGAGAGAGTAGCACAAAATGTTTTTTCAATATTATACTAATTTTCTTCTAATAAATTAAAGTCATGAGTAATTAACAAATGACAGTACTAACTTATTGTACTGCAGAATACATTCCCATAATCAACAATTTATAATTAGACAGAGACTTATTTTACAAAATATGTTCAGTTCCAGCCTCTTTCACATTACAACAATGTCAATAACTGAAGTAGTACAATCGTCTGTCTCTCTCTGACTTTTTAGCATGGAACACTTATTAAGCCAAGGAATCCATGCTCTTCTCTTTGTGACATTTATTCATCACAGGTTGGTAAACCTGCGTAATCACTCTTCTTACTATAGTAGGTGTCACCAGGTACTCTCACCTAGGAAGACAGAAAACCCTAGGCAGAATTTTGTCCCCTGCTATTCTAAATCTCTTAAATTAATAAATATGGTTGTCTTGAGTCGGTAAGCAGGAATGTAGTGTCACTTGTTACACTACATACCCCCTGCTTTATACTCAAGACACCATATAACAAATTCATTTCTTATTGTTATATTTTTAACATTTCATTTTAGTAGAGACAATTATCATGTCTCCTTTTAGAGAATTATTTTCTCAACTCAAATCTTAAATATTATAATAAAATTGTTATATATTTATTCGAGTAATCTTTAGAGTACTTTATAACAGGTTTAATTTTTCTCTCTTTTACCCATCACATACTTTTCAGTTAGTTTTGTTACATAATAAATTGTTGAATGGAATACTGATGTAACTACAGAATGGTAGGAGAATGATCTTAGAAGTAATCTTTTTTACATTTCTCTGAATTGTCATTGACACACCTATCTCTACAACACAACTAGGTTGAAGTTAATAAGAGCCATTCTAAATCTGAATGAATTTTCATCTTAATTAGGTAGCATAACAATGAGGATTCCACCTTCCTTACTTGAGTGAGCCTCAAAGCTGGGAAATGTAGGATAAGTGATTTCAATCGACTTAACAGGCAAGGGAAATGCACATTATCGATCCCTTTAGTAGGCTTAATACCAACAAAAAATGTTTGGTGACAATAAGGATTAGGTCCTTTCTATATAGGTACCAATCCAATCAAGTCCTTTCATTAGGTACTTGACCATTTGAGCAGTAGTCTCTTTTATAGGTCTACTCACTCTCACCAAAACATTACACCTACTAAGGATGACTTTCATTACTGCCTTTCTTTCCTCTGGTCAAAAACCACTTCTCACTCCTCACTACTTGAGGTCTACTTTCAAATATTTTATGAGCATACACCCATATTACAATCAGTGATCCTCTGTTTTATCTCCCCTCTAAGATGAGTGTATTGGCAAATAAAATATTTCATTCATATGATTGCTCTTAATAAAGAGGAAAAAATAATTCATGACTTGTATCTCCTGTGTAAGCTGGGTTACATTGCTAACAAATGAAAGAGAGAAAAAGGAGAAGAGAGAGAGAGAGAGAGAGAGAGAGAGAGAGAGAGAGAGAAACTTACTACCCTAAATACAAAATATACTCAAACTAACCATACACCAAATTAACTGTAAGTGTGTGTGTATACCTTGTTTAATTGTAATTATGTTTAAAAGCATTTTTGTCTGAATAAATGTGTGTATGTGATGATAAGTTCACATCAGTCTCGGATTTACTAAGAGTAGTTTACTGTCCGAGATACAGATGGCTTCAATATGATGCACATATGTTTGTATATGCACATCAGTGTAAATAAACTATCTTGATAAGAGTGTGAGAAGGCTGGACACAGTGCTGTTTTGTGTTATGGAAAAAGGGAAGACAGCATGATACCTTACATGAAGAAAGTAAGAAAGGAAAGAGAAGATGGGACATTTGGAGCTGAAGAAGGAAAGACGAAACATTAGAAAGACTGGAACCCCCTTTCCACCCCCCAAGGGACCTGAGAGTCTTCATCTTACTTACCATGTCACCGGAGGATTTTGGTGAGCTGATGTTCACAGACCTCCTGCACCAACGGCGATCTATGGCTTTCAGATTCGGAACTCCCCTGAAAGGTAGCTCCAAATACCCCCTATTGCAAATCCAATACCTGTTTACTCTTAGAGACATGTGTTTGCGCAGTGTAAATTTGTCTGTAATCACAAATTGATGAAACGAAAATTATAGAAGGAAACTTTCCTGGTGGGATAAACAAATACAAAAAATAGAAAACAGATGACATACCCAAAGGACCGGCTCATCGATAGACACAAATAAAATCACACACAAACACAAATACAAGCTTTCGCAACTGTTGGTCGCTTCTTCAGGGAAAGAGGAAAAAAGGGGAGGAGAAAGGAAAGGATATGGGTTTTAAGGAAGTGGAAAAGGAGTCATTCCAATCCCAGGAGTGGAAGGACTTACGTTAGGGGAAAGAAAAGGAAGGTAAACAAATACACACACACTCACACATATCCAAACACAAACACACCTAGACAGACATTTGTAAAAAGCAAAGTAGTTGGACAGAGATACTACTTGAGGCAGAGGCTCTGTCCACAGAACCGAGGCAAAGATGCTAAAGATGGTGGGCGGGAATTTGAATTTAGTGGAGGTTGAGACCAGGTGGGCAACGAGGAGAGAATAAGCTGAAGGGCAAGTTCCCATCTCCGGAGTTCTGAAAGGTTGGTGTCGGTGGGAATTATTCAGATAACCGGGATGGTATAACACTGCGCCAAGATGTGCTGGCCGTGCACCAAGGCATGTTTAGCCACAGGGTGATCCTCATTACCAACAAACACTGTCTGCTTGTGACTATTCATGTGAATGGACAGTTTGTTGCTGGTCATTCCGACATAGAACGCTTCACAGTGCAGGCATATCAGTTGGTAAATCACGTGGGTGCTATTGCAAGTGGCTCTGCCCTTGATTGTGTACACCTTCTGGGTTACTGGACTGGAGTAAGTGGTGGTGAAAGGGTGCATAGGGCAGGTTTTACAATGGGGGCAGCTGCATGGGTAGGAGCCAGAGGGTAGGGAAGGTGGTTTGGGGATTTCATAGGGATGGACTAGGAGGTTACAAAGGTTAGATGGGCGGCAGAAAGACACTCTTGGTGGAGTGGGAAGGATGTCATTAATGATGGATCTCATTTCGGAGCAGGATTTAAGGAAGTCGTATCTTTGCTGGAGAGCCACATTCAGAGTCCGCTCCAGTCCCAGAAAGCATCCGGTGACGAAAGGGGCACTTCTGAGGTTCTTCGGCGGAAGGTTCTGAATTTGGGGGGATGAGGAGGTGGCTCTGGTAATTTGCTTCTGAACCAAATCAGGAGGATAGCTGCGGGATGTGAAAGCTATTATTAGGTTATTGATGTACTGGTTCAGGGATTCGGGACTGGAGCAGACTCTTTTGCCACGAAGACCTAAGCTGTAGGGAAGGGAACGTTTGATGTGGAATGGATGGCAGCTGTCATAATGGAGGTACTGTTGTTTGAAAAGAATATTTGGTTTGTAAGTATAGGATTATGAACTTCAGTTGATTTTGGTTCCATGGAACTGAGGTATGTGATGTAGAAATGTAATTTTTTTCCTGTGTGGTGAAAATCTGTGTAATAATCCGGTTGATTAATTTTTATGAATAATTATCGTGGTAACTTGCAATGAAAATTGAATCCTGAGGGGATTTGAATGTGCATTGTGGGACAGAGCAGTCGTTATTTTTGTTTAAAATTTACGAGAATCCTTCTGGGAGTTCTCTAAATTAATCTGGTGGTGTGTTATTGGAGGTTTAGACTGGCTCTGGTCGAAAATATGCATGAATAAATTTTTTTTACCACATATCAACATAAGAATTACCCATTTTAATGATGCTTAATCAAGGTTAATATGACGGATTTTTATTATATAAGTATGTTCATTAAAATGTAGGATTATTTTTTAGTTTGACATGAACCAATAAGGGTATGTGGAGATATTTTTGAGTAAACCAATAAAAGAAATAGTGAAGAGTGACTTAGGTTCTGGTGGGAAGTAATATGTTTACTTGGGACAGATGTAGGTAAGACGTCCATGCCTGAAGAGAACCTTTAATTTATTTCTATGTTATTACTTCATGGTTAATAAGTGGTAGAGGTGCTGTACGGTTTATTTTTTCATTTATTTTCTTATGTAACTAAAACGACTAAAAGATCAAGATGTTGGATATTGACAGGAGTCACTCTCTTACACTGTAATTGTATATAATTAAAAAAAAAGACATATATATCTATATGAGATCTAAAATAAATATTTGAAGAAGCCTACAGGCATAAAACATAAAATTTGTGTTTTGTGTTTTATTTATTAGTTATTTGATATATTAAAAAAATAATTTGTCCATAAATTCTATGAAATAATTAATGATCAGTGAAATTTATTTGATAACTATTATGGAAGTTATGTTGGTGATAGAGATGATTTGATAAATGGTGTTCAACCTGGACTTTCCATTATTATATAAAAAAATTAATAGTCAGATGATTATTTTTTATAGAAAAAATAAATATATAATTGGTTTTGACAATAAGAAATAGACGTCAAGTTATTAATATATCTATAAACATAAATGTACTGTCATGAGATATTAAAAATTTTGACGTCAAAACAAACTGATAATTATTACCTGACATTATAACGAAGTGACAACTTATTGTCAAACATAACAGGTCTAGGTCCACTTTAATAAGGATAGGCGACCCATAAAATAATAATAATATTTTTTTAATTTGAACTGCGACAGAGTGCCACCTAGATGACACTGGCTTGAGTTGTAGAGTTCTAAATAAAAGCCAGCTGTCGACATCCATAGTAGAAGATTTAAATGTTAAATCAAATTTAAGCAAAAAAACCTCTCAAACACTATCATTTATTTACTTTTGAAACATGAGAAGGTGAGTGTCAAAAGCTGTATGAAGTTAACTAAGCAAGATTTTTACTAATTTTTAATACTTGAGTGTATCTTGCACAGTAACTGTGCTTATATGTATGTTTTATGTTATATTGCTACATTATGATTTGGTGCCTGTTACTCATTTCTTTGTGAGCTTCAATAATGTATAACAATCACTGGGCATTGTAGCATTCTGAGTAGTGAGTAGTTATAAAATAGGTCCCACCTTTGCAAATATGATCACCTTAACAAACAATTATTAGAAGGGGAAAAAATACTGTAGATGTCAGAGGAATACAAAATGCCAGTTTTCCTACCGAAATTACCATTTCTGCAACACACTTTCATACAATCAACATTAATTGAAAGTACTTATTGGTGTGATGTCTTCCAAAAAAACAGACATCACACCAATATATAAGTAGAATATAATAATGGAAAGTCCTGGTTGGAATTAATAATATAGTGAGGACAGTTTACAACTCACCGCAAAGACGCGGCGATGGACTGCGACAGGCACATACAAAAGACAACACATACAACACATTCAGCTATCGGCCATGGCCTTCTTCAGAAAATAGTACACTCACGCAATCACACAGACACACAAAACAGTCATACAACCAATATATAAGTAGTATTCACATGCAACAATGGCGTTCCGGTCTTCATCGCTAATGTGATAAAATAGTTGATCCTCGTGTGGGAATCCCTAATGGTGAAAACTGAGGAATATTGTTGAGGGACACTTCTTTCGTAGCATGAGACTAGTGAGAATTTTGGGCGGACAAGAAACGTGCTCCGGATAGCCAAGTAGTTAAGGCGACTGCTGGCCCAAACTTTGTAATAATTTTACACACATTAACCTAATATTTCATGTTTATCCCGAAGTCTTTAGTTCTTTCCAGCACTAACATTACAGGGTGGAGTAATGAATATTAATGTTTTCTTAAAAGTTTCAGTTTTCTTATTTAATTTGCTCTATTTCAATGGTTTGACAACACACGAATATAAATTCAGAAACTGAAGTCGAGATTTCATGGCTGCACAATACGGTTCAGAGTTAGCGGTTAAAGTTAACTCCTGTTAAATTGTCTGTAAAGTGACGCTTCAACATTTAATCAAGTTGAATATTTTATTACGGGGTTAATGATTAATGAAGTCAACTTTTTGGTTAATGCAGTCCAGCTCTGACAAGTACCATAGTGGCAGCTGACAATAAACTCTCACCCTCTCGTATTTGAAAAAAAGATGAAAAATCGCTAAATGTCATATTCCATTGATTAATGTACGTTACGAACAAACATAACTGCTTGGGAACGGCTGTCAAAAGGTCGTAGCAGAGTTTCAGATGATCACTTAAACTTTTCAAGTTATTTCACGTACCTTTCTTTGAAATCAATTATGATTTGTCTAAAGAACAAGTGCACAAATTCTAAATAAACTAAGAAAATATTAATTAATGATACATTCAGCTATATTCAAAAAGCAATGTACTCTTCTATTAACAATTATATATTAAAATAGATGTTGTTGATAAAAGAAATGGTTGTAGTTATTTTGTCTTGTGATAATGTTGTGGCCCACTTGAAATAAAACTTTCGAGAATTTAGCCCAAGGAGGAAAAAGGTTGGGTATGGCTGTATTAGAGGATGAGAGAGACACTCATAGGATGGAGTTGTCCTCAGTAGACAAGAAATGGGGAGACTGGGTGGTTTTTATTGGGAGTATCAGGCTTAAAAGAATAGCTGCTATCTCTTGTCAGGACCTAACTACTGCTGTTTCCTATTAGGTGGGTGTGCAGCACCAAAAGTGAGATTCTGGCATCTGGGGTATGCAAGTAACTGGATGGCTAGATACTCAAAAGATTTTTTTGTTTGCTTGAGGCAGTAAATGACTTAGTGGTCTCTTCTTTCAAGTCCTAAATCTTGGTTCCAATTTGTGGAATAGCCTGAGGATTTTTGTTTCACTGTTCTCCTGCAAGGATAGTTTGTCACTATTCCAAAGAAAATCTCATTTTTAAATAATGTAACATTGAGAATGCTGGACTCTAGAGAAAATTTGATGGAACAAGGAAGTACATACAATGTGCATTAGTGTTATGTAATAACTGTGTTAATGAAGCTGGATATCTCAAGTCTGAGTGGGGGAATTTTGTTACAAGATAGGCAACATTTTTCTCCTGGATCAACTTGAGATTATCAAAGCATTAAATAGCATAAGAGTGGCCTAGAGAAGCAGTGACTACTGTGAGGATCTGTCTTTTGTTGCAGATTCAACCAGCAGTTGACAATTACCCAGTGGACACTCAGAGAAGCCAACTAATTATCATGAAGCAATGAATATATATAGTCTTCATCCACTGTAATTACTTGAAGTAATACAGCTTTTGTCTTCATTCTTGATTGAATCCGTGGCAAGAGCAGTTGTATGTATGAATAGTTTGTTACTAATTCATCGAATGTATTTACGATAAATAAAAAATGAGAGCATTCCTACTAGAAACTTCACTGTTCCAGGCACTTATTTAACAAATTGGTCTCACACACCAATAACTTATGAATGGAACAGACATCTTATTGCCTTCAAGGCATAACTTTTGAAATATTTTTAGAGGCACAGCATAGCTGGACTTCCTTTATCATTCTTTTATGTAAAAATTAAACAGATACATCAAATTTTCTTAGCTGCATGCACGAGTCTGAAGTGCATTTTCCTGGTCTACAACTAAGCAATTGGAAGTTACGAGAAATAAAGGTATAGTTACCGATACTAGTGGGGCACTTTACACTTGTTGTGATCATGTACAATGTCTGCTGGGAGATGGTTGTAGATTTTTATGCCCATATATTTAACACAGTCAGAATATAATTTGGTGCAGTGTGCTATTATTCTTAACTGTGTCATGTGTGGCAACCCAGATTTTTGTGTAGGTTTCCTAAATGCTGAACTACAAAACAAATAAGTTCCATTATATAGAGGTATGAAAGTGGTAGAATTTTTAATGCTTTAAACTGTGGTTTACAGTGTTCAGTTCTACTTTTTAATGCCATAATTCTGACTACCAGTACTTGTTTTTTTAATTTTTAATTTGAAAACTGTGTTCGATTCTGAACTATTTCCCAGAAAATTAGGCTATACCTCATAACTGATTCAAACAGAGCATGATATAAAAGCTTCAAAGTCCATGTTGATTGAATTTTTTATTGATCTAAGTAGGTAGCACATTTTGCTGAGTTTCTTTGCCATTACTTCTAAATGAGGTTGTATGAGATTGTAATAAGAGAAAATGACCGCCCTCAAAATATGGATGAGTTGCTACAGGAATTCCGAGGCACTAGGTTCCTAACTTCCATGGAGATTACATGTGCTTATTGGAATTTACCGGTGGCAAAAGAATCATGAAAATATACTGCCTTTCTGTACAAGGGAATATGCTCAGTCCATTTTGGGCTGAATATTTCTGTATGCACATTTGTTAGAGTTGTGGCTCATGTGTTAGGGAGGGAATATTAGAGCAGGTGACAGTATATGTTGACAATATATTGTTGACCAATGCCACATGGGTAGAACAGATCTGCTTACTGGAGAGAGTATTGGAAGCAATTGAAAAAGGGGCCATGAAGTTAAAATTAGAATAGACCGAGTTTGTCAATGATAAAATTAAATTCTGTTAAAAAAGACTACACCTTGGGTCTGGCCTAAAGAACATCAAGTGGCGTTCGAAGTATTAAAAACCTGTTTGCTGAAGAGTCCTATACTATACTATATCCAGATTTTTGTAAACCATTTTGCATGTCAGCAGATGCAAGAAGTTATGGTATAGCTGTAGAAATTGAAGGAAATAGAGAGATTCCAACGAGCAGGGGCGCCTACTTTTGAAAATATGTGTGGATGCTGTAGATCAGGCCAGCTCAGCAATCTGCTCGAGTGAGCTGGCTCATGCTCGTGCCACAGAAGTGAGCTGTCGGCCTACTTGCGATGGCTAATGGTAGAGGACGAGGCAAGAGGGGCAGCGAGGGGAGCAAGTAACCTCACAACAATACAACAAAGAAGTGAATCCAAACACCTGTATATAATCATGGCTGCAAACTTGTGAAGTCATGGAAATATTTGTTGTGGAAAGTTTTTTTAAGTTCAACAGACTAACTTTGTTATTAAATATGTCACATAACTGCCTGCTACACTGTAGACCTACAAGTTCGAACAGCAGCTCAGCTTCCAGACTGCATACATCAACTGAAAAGAGAAGTAAAATACATTAAACTTTTCATTTGGTTTCACCAAATTCGGGAAACTGATCTCAAATTCTCTGAGTAGGTCAAGGAGAATAGTTTGGTACTGTTGATAATTCTGTTTTGGCCTCATAGTTAAAGATGACAAATTTGAAAAATGAGCAGTATTAGCATTTCCGAGCTGCCTATTCGTAAAAGAATACAATCATACATTTCTGAAATTGACGTATTTTTGCCTTGTGGAGCCAAATTCAAAACATTCATATGATGAGTGATGTCACAGAGGAAGGCCAGATCTTTTGCCCACTGTTTTCTTCAATTCTGCAACAGGTTTTCCACACATGTCCATAAATGCTTCTATTTCAGTCCGAAGCTCAAAAAACCTTGCAAGGACTTTTCCTTGACTCAGCCAACATATTTCACTTTGGTACGGTACATCATCATAACTGCTTTCCAGATCTTCTAAAAAGGTTATGAACTGGTGATGTTTGAGGATGTGACTGGATAAAATTCATTGTATGAATCACCACACCCATCACGTTCCTCACGTTCACACTCTTAGCACATAAATTCTCCTGGTGAAGAATGCAATGAATAGGAAAAATGTGATGTGGAATAGGTAACAATTTTAGCATCTCCCTTGAAAGTGGCACAAAACCGATATTTCGTCCAATCATAGACATTTGGCATCTGTAGCCACAGAAACAAGATTGTTCCATTGCAGACCCATATTGTCAACACTTTGTATGCAAGTGAAAATATCTGCCCCAGTTGTAATGTCTTTCATTGGAACTATAGTCGAGCCAGAATAGCATGATCCCTGGTGCTTGCGCCAATCGGCTTTGAGCGCCGACTGCAGCTGCAGACCATTGGAGCAAGTTGAACGTGAGCTTTGTTCTGCACATGCGCGCGTTCGGCTGCGCTCAGCACTGTTGCCAGTTCTGTCAGACAGCAACGACCGTTAAGCTGTAATGTCAGGCAGCGAACGAACTACTTGGCAACACAGCTGCTTTCAGTTTCCGCGGCTGGGGCGGTCTCCCAGCCCAGTAGGCAGAGACAGGGATCATTGTATTCCGGCCTGACTATAATTCATGTAGCTCTTCTGTGATGGCGAGACTACTATCGACTCCACAAATGTAAATCACTGACTGACCAGTATCAGAAATGTCTGTACACCCATCCAGCAGATAATATGCAATAAAGTTTTAAGTAACAGTCATAACCTTTTCTGAAATGTTGTTAGCCATGTCTTGAATTCTGTGGCAAAGGGTTGAATGAGAGAGACTAACTGCCCAAAACGCTTCGAGTCTCCCAGGAGCTGAATGCTCTACAGTGGATATTAAACATTTCCTTAAAAATTGCATTCTATGAAACTACACACTATTTTGGCAATCTGGAAAGCAGAGTGGCAACTAGCTTGAATGGCACATTTGTTTGTTAAGTGTTCCTCCTGGAAATAAAGATACATTTGAATAGTAAGAATGTTGATGAAAAATAATTCAGACCCTTTTTTAATTTTTTTATTTTGTGCCATAACTAATATACCTACATCTGTTACATCACTTAGGGGTAATCTTTGCACCTTCGCTTCCCGCTCTTCACCTTGCAAGTGCCATTATCTTTCACATGGAAGGTATTATAATGTGTAGTAATAAAATACAGTCATGGTTGCAACTTTTTAATTTGTTTTTAACATGTTTCACCCTTGTGGGACAGTCTCAGAAAGTCTAGAAAATAAATGAAATTGGGGGCATAAAACTTAGAAGCCCAATCTTAGCATTCACAATCCCACTAGAAAATTAACAGGATGTTAACTGACCTTAAAATATCTCATCAGATTAGTTGAACTAAAAGCCTTGATAGCCACAATCTGGCAGCATCAAATCATTAAACTAGGATACAGTGGACAAAAACCATCAGAATTCTATAAATAACATAGGAATTACAGAAGACAGTAAGATGCGGTCCTATCCTGCACATTCGTTGTAAAGATATGTTAAAAATCTTAAACAGAATTATTGATTTTAGGCAAAAAGAAAAAAAAATGAAGAAGAAGAAGCAGAGCATGAAGCAATGAAACCACATAAAAGCACAGAAAAAATGAATTTACCTAAAACAGAGCTGCAGTGGCAGACATGATTGTGCAATGATAGGTGCACATTCACACACCCAGTCAACATGCTGACATTTCCAATATTATGGTAACATTGCCGCCATTGTTGTTGAATCATACATTATGAAGATAATACGGGAAAGGCCCGGTGATGGCGTATGTACAATACATCAGTTTAGTTTGAAAATAGCAGAAAAATTGCTGAAAGCATATGACAACAGAAGCTGATACAGATCATTGATACCATATTTGCATCAGGATAAATTACCACTGCTTCTTTTCAGTTAATTTTTTTAATTAATAAAAGCTTTATACATAGTAATTAGGAGCTTTCTTCCATTCAATTCAATAAACAATCTCAGAAAATTAAAAAGTCTCCTCTCTCATACATCATAGGTTTAAAACAGACAATAAACTACTAAGCTTTCATTGGCCTTGTGAAGCTATAGCCCAGAAATCTTCAATTTCTAACTGTCTAATTATTAAGTGTAATAGAGGGTTAAGACTGAAATATAGGAGAAAATGTCGTAATAGTGTATTGGGTATATTTTGGATGGAAAATTTCAAGGTATTAGTTTGAGAGGGATACCACACAAATATGCCAATGGTCAGAAACTTCCACCCTTCTTCTTTAAAATGAGGATATGCTGTTTTAAAAATAAGGTGTTCTTTGAAATGAGAATATGCTGTTTTAAAAATAAGCCATGCCATTTACATGTAAATCATTTTGACGAAACAGTGACTTTTTTGGAACATAAGTGATGTATCCCAGTTAGCACCGATGTTAAAGATATTACCATTACTGAAACAAATTTAGAGAAAAACTAACTTTTTATAGTGATGAGCCATGTCAAATAATGTTTCCCTTACGCTTATGTGATAGTTAATTTTCAGTCTCACTCGTGAGTTGCATCCATAAATGTTAGGAGATGTATTTGCATGGTTGGGGGTTAATGTCTAAAAGAATAATGGATGGTATAGGTATTTATTTCAACAGGTAACATGTTAAAACTGCAGCTATTACTTTTGTATTACAGTTAGCAAAATAAAAAACGAGAATTGTACTTACCGTAATATGGCTTCTTTCTCTACCTGTATTACATATGTCTGTCTAGGTGTGTTTGCGTTTCGATATGTCTGAGTGTGTGTGTATTTGTTTACCTTCCCTTTTTTTCCCCTAAGGTAAGTCCTTCCACTCCTGGGATTGGAATGACTCCTTTTCCACTTCCTTAAAACCCATATCCTTCCCTTTTTCCTCCCCTTTTTCCTGAAGAAGCTGCCAGTGGTGGCGAAAGGTTGTATGTGTGTTTGTGTGTGATTTTATTTGTTTCTGTCGACGAGCCGGTCCTTTTGGTAAGTCATCTCTTTTCTATTTTTTATTTTTGTATTACATATGAGTTATAAAATTCATATAGTAACAGTTACCTGGTATATTTTGCCTCTGGAAAGTGATCTGAATTTTATGAAAAATACACCTTGCTTAAGGCTATTGCCGTAACCATCTGAAGATGAAGATTTTCATTGTTGAAATCGGTTATGACAAATATATAAAAAAATGAAATTTTTGTGATCTTAGCAAAATCTTAAACAAGGTGTTTTTTTTCCATAATAAATAGTCACATGCTATGCTTATTAAATAGTTAAAAGAATTAAACAATAGCACTGAAAAACAAATTTCATAAGAATTGTCTGAATAGCTCATACCCACTGGACCAGAAAACAATCTCCAATCAAGAAGCGACTTGCGCTGTTGAATGCCATATGTCACAGGGGATTTCTTTGCACGGGGCACTGACACTGACAGCTGTGCCTCTTCCTAAATGTAAACATGGGAAAGTCCCTTCTCAAGCAGCGACTGTTTGTTAAAGTGGTTCTAACCTGTAGAAGTGCAAAGTTAGTCTTTCACGGTCAATGTCATTCTTGTAAAATTGTGTTACATAAATACAACCTTCTGTTTTGAAGAGAAGAAATGTTTCTATTGCTCTGAAGTGAGTCATAGCAGCTTTAGAAAACTGATTCACAAAACTGAGTCACAGTACCTAACTAAAACCTCAAAATAAATTTGCGGGGCCTTGCAAAAGAATATGGCACATCACTGTCATTAAGTTTATGACAAATCTTTCAAAATTTGGAAGTTTTGGATCTTCGACATCAAATTATGTGACCCATTCACAACAAGAACTAAATACCTAACTGAAACTTTCATCAGTTGGAGAACGCTTCACAACATCTCGGATACTATCAATGTTGTCCATGGCTTTTTTGGAGCTTTAGAGAGGAGCATTCAAAATCTCAACTGACTCTAAAATTTTAATAAGAATGAAAGTTATAAAGACAAATTCAAAAGAAGACAGAAAATTTAAGAACCCTCTACTTTAGCACCAGCATCAGATTTTTCGAGATCGAGTTCCTCAAAGAACAATTCATAATTATGGAACACTGTTTTCAAGGAACTTATTCTGCAACACCACCTGACAAAGCAAAATGATTGAATTGCTGCAGCATGAATAAAGCTAGCACCTTGGGTAACTTCCAGATATTCAAATATTGCTACTTGCATTGGTAAGTCATATACATACTTGATGTCCTGCACATTTGAAAGATAGTGTCTAACCATGTTTTCATTTTGAATGCCTCTTGGGTTACATGGTTCAAAAAATGGGCCAAGCAGTGACTCAATTTCTATGATTTTTGTTTGTTACCCAGAAAAAGCACTTCATATTTGACATTCCATCAGTAGCAATACCTCTACATTTCTTGATATCTAGAGAAAAGCGAGTAAGGACATCCATTAAAATTATCAACACTACTTCAGCTATGGTAGATTCAGTATTCTAGAAACCAAAAAAATAATTCATTAACATAAAATCATCATCACTGACACATCAAAAGCAAATCAAAACTTGCTCATGTTGACCTATGTCCCTAGTTTCATCCACAGTATTATGGAATTGTATTGGGAATGTTTCACTTTCTTGATCAAATTATGTAAGACTTTGTTCACCATAACTGAACCTAGTTCATTTGTTATGTTGTGTGAAAGCCATCTTTACTTTGTATGATGGAGCCAAGAGGGCAAATTGGAGTTTTCATCTATGTGACCACAGATTGATAATCTCTGTACCATGAGATACTGTAATGATGTTAACATTCTCAACAAAGTAACTCTAGCAGACTTCATTTTTCCCTCTTTCCCTCTTAAACATTGCACATTCACACCTTTATCAGCTACACTTATCCTACCACTGCAAGACATATGATATTCAACTGTTCATGAGAAGTAACTCTTTCTAACACTTTGTTCCAAGAAGAAAACCCTACTTCAATGAATGCTTTTGTTGTATATTCATCTTGTTAAGTTTTCTTCACAAAAGGTCCACTTGATAAACTCATTTACTTACATTCAGAACAGAACACTTTATTATAATTCTTGTCATATAACACTCTTTTATATTTGTCTTTCCAATGTTTTTGAAAAGAACAACCATCATCAACATGACCAATTTTCTCCTTTTCATTCGATACACCAGCTGAATCAGAACCACCTGAAGTAACTTCTGGATGTGTCATAGCCGAATCACTTTTCTTCTTCAACAAGCAAACAACACATTTATACATTACAGAAACTAACTACAAAAAATAAAAATTAATTTATAAAATTGTAATTCTCTTTGTAAATTATACCATGTTAAGTAAAAGAAAAAAAAAGTGAAAACATACTGTTCCACAAAGAATGGCTGAGTGAAAGAATATCTCAGGACACATACAGGTGGCTTAAATACCTATGGGCAACTCCATTCAAAATCATTCAAGAAGGTTCCGAGAGAGAGAGAGAGAGAGAGAGAGAGAGAGAGAGAGAGAGAGAGAGAGAGAGAGAGAGAGAGAGAGAGAGAGAGAGAGAGAGAGAGAGTAGCGCCGAGCACTAATAAGTTGTTTCTGGAAGACTGAGAATCGGTAGCAGGCTGTTGTAGCAGGTGTGATCTCTCCACCATGTATTGTCACTCGCTCACATTGACAACAATGAAATGGGCCAGTGCGCGGCTGATTCGTGTGATTTACCAGCTGTGCTATACATGATCGGCTACCATATACTCCTAGTTACCATAATGTAGCTTGGTGCTATATCTGGGAAACATGCAATTCTGGAAATAAATTCAAAACATCTGTTTTAAAAACATCTGAATACATTTTATTAGGCTTCCACCCCCATGAACCACAGACATTGCCGAGGTGGGGTGGCTTGCATGCCTCAACGATGCAGATAGCCGTACCGTAGGTGCAACCACAGCGGAGGGGTATCTGTGGAGAGGCCAGACAAACGTGTGGTTCCTGAAGAGGGGCAGCAGCCTTTTCAGTAGTTACAGGGGCAACAGTCTGGATGATTGACTGAGCTGGCCTTGTAACATCAGCTAATGTGGCTTTGCCACACGGTTACTGCGAACGGCAAAAGCAAGGAGAAACTACAGCTGTTACTTTTCCCGAGGACATGCAGCTCTACTGTATGAAAATATGATGATGGCATCCTCTCGGGTAAAATATTCCGGAGGTAAAATAGTCCCCCATTTGGATCTCCGGGCGGGGACTACTCAGGAGGATGTTATCATCAGGATAGACAATACTGGCATTCTACGGATCGGAGCGTGGAATGTTCGATCCCTTAATCGGGTAGGAAAATTAAAAAAATTAAAAAGGGAAATGGATAGGTTGAAGTTAGATATAGTGGGGATTAGTGAAGTTCGGTGGCGGAATGAACAGGATTTCTGGTCAGGTGAGTACAGGATTATAAATACAAAATCAGTTGGGGGTATCACAGGAGTAGGACTAATAATGAATAAGAAAATAGGAATGCGGGTAAACTACTATGAGCAGCACAGTGATCGCATTATCATTGTCAAGATAGATATGAAGCCAACACCGACAACAGTAGTACAGGTTTATATGCCAACTAGCTCTGCCGATGATGAGGAGATCGAAGAAATATATGAGCAGCTAAAGAAAATTATTCAGGCAGTTAAGGGAGAGGAAAACTTAATTGTAATGGAAGACTGGAATTCGGTAGTAGGAAAAGGAAGAGAAGGAAAAATAGTAGGTGAATATGGACTGGGCAGAAGGAATGAAAGAGGAAGTCGCCTGGTAGAATTTTGCACGGAACATAATTTAATCATAACAAACACGTGGTTTAAGAATCACAAAAGAAGGTTGTATACTTGGAAGAGACCAGGAGACACCGGAAGGTATCAGATAGATTTTATAATGGTAAGACATAGATTCCGGAACCAGGTTATAAACTGCAAGACATACCCAGGGGCAGATATAGACTCTGACCATAACTTGTTAGTCATGAACTGTAGGCTGAAACTGAAAAAACTGCAGAAAGGTAGGAAAATAAGGAGATGGGACCTAGATAAATTGAAGGAACGGGAAGTTCTCGAGAATTTCAGAGGGAGATTTAGGCATCAATTGACAGAAACAGGGGAAAATAAACAGTAGAAGAGGAGTGGGTAGCATTGAGAGATGAAATAGTGAAGGCAGCAGAGGACAAAACAGGTAGAAAGGCAAGACCTACAAAAAATCCTTGGATATCACAGGAAATACTAAATTTAATTGATGAAAGGAGAAAATATAAAAATGCAGTAAATGAAACAGGCAAAATGGAGTACAGACGGCTAAGAAATGAGATTAATAGGAAGTGCAAAATGGCTAAGCAGGAGTGGCTAGAAGCCAAATGCAAATCTGTAGAAGAATGTATAAGAAGGGGAAAAGTAGATACCGCATACAGGAAAATCAAAGAGACATTTGGGGACAAGAAAAGCAATTCTACGAATATCAAGAACTCAGATGGGAAACCAGTTCTCAGCAAAGAAGGGAAGGCTGAAAGGTGGAAAGAGTACACAGAGCAGCTCTACAAAGGAAATGAACTTAGAGACGATGTTGTAGGAAGGGAAGAGGAAGTAGATCAAGATGAAATAGGAGATATTATACTGAGAGATGAATTTGACAGAGCCCTGAAAGACCTAGGTCGGAACAAGGCCCCAGGAGTAGATGACATACCCTCAGAGCTACTAAAGTCTCTGGGAGAGCCAGCCATGACAAAACTATTTGAACTGGTGTGTAGGATGTATGAGATAGGCGAAATACCCTCAGACTTTAAGAAAAATGTAATAATCCCCATTCCAAAGAAATCAGGTGCAGACAGGTGTGAAAATTACAGAACCATCAGTTTCATAAGTCATGGTTCCAAAATTTTAACAAGAATTATCTACAGGAGAATGGAAAACCTGGTAGATGCTGACCTAGGGGAAGATCAGTTTGGATTCAGGAGGAACGTAGGAACCCGGGAGGCAATACTTACCTTACGTCTTATCCTAGAAGATAGATTAAGGAAAGGCAAACCTACATTTTTAGCCTTTGTAGATTTGGAGAAAGCGTTTGACAATGTTGACTGGACTACACTCTTTCAAATTCTGAAGTCAGCAGGGATAAAATACAGGGAAAGGAGAGTTATCTACAACTTGTACAAAAGACAGACCGCAGTTATTAGACTCGAAGGGCATGAAAGGGAAGCATCAGTTGGGAAGGGAGTAAGACAGGGTTGTAGCCTTTCTCCGATGTTATTCAATTTGTACATTGAACAGGCGGTGAAGGAAAGCAAGGATAATTTTGGAATAGGGATTAAAGTTCAGGAGGAAGAAATAAAAAATTGCGTTTTGCTGATGACATTGTAATTCTGTCAGAGACAGCGAACGACCTGGAAGAGCAGTTGAATGGAATGGACAGTGTGTTGAAGAGAGTGTACAAAATGAACATTAACAAGAGCAAAACAAAAATAATGGAATGCGGTCTTAGAAAATCAGGCGATGCTGAAGGAATTAGATTAGGTAACGAAACAATGAAGGTGGTAGACGAGTTTTGTTACTTGGGTAGTAAAATAACGTGCAATGGTCGCAGTACAGAGGATGTAAAATTCAGAATGGCAATGGGAAGAAAAGCATTTTTGAAAAAGAGAAATTTGCTAACATCGAATATTAATTTAAGGGTACGGAAGTCTTTTCTGAAGGCATTTGTGTGGAGTGTTGCCTTGTACCGGAGTGAAACATGGACGATAAGCAGTGCGGACAGGAAGAGAATAGAGGCTTTTCGAAATGTGGTGTTACAGAAGAATGCTGAAGATTAGGTGGGTAGATCACATAACTAATGAAGACGTACTGAACAGAATTGGTGAGAAAAGGAATTCTTGGCATACCCTAACTAAAAGAAGGGATCGCTTGGTAGGACACATTCTTAGACATCGAGGAATTGTAAATTTAGCATTGGAGGGAAGTGTGTGGGGTAAAAATCGCAGAGGGAGGCCAAGAGACGCGTATAGTAAGCAGATTCAAGTGGATGTGGGTTGCCGTTCTTATGAGGAGATGAAAAGGCTTGCTCAGGATAGAGTAGGGTGGAGAGCTGCATCAAACCAGTCTCCGGACTGAAGACCATAACAACAGCACAGGCTTCTGAAATGAAACTTTCCTTTTCTGAACAAAAGTGGGATAATCAGGCGTCAAGAAATTGTAGCATTAATATGGAGTATGCTCTTTATTGAATTTTTACCCACAATTTCGTGTGGGTTTTTAGCCCCCCCACCCCCCCCCCCCCCCCCCAAAAAAAAAAAAAAAAAAAAAAAAAAAAATTATGGGTGGGTGGGTTCCACAAGCACCAGAGTACCAACAGAGTCAGTGCCCCTGTTTGCAAGTCACTCACTGCAAGCTACAGAGCATAACTATGGAATTTCAGAGTTAGAAGAGCAAGCAATAGTGTTCGGCATACAGAAATTTGAACATTACTTATTAGGGCAGAAAGTGATAATATATAGTGAATTAGTTATCACAAGGATCTTTTCTTCCTCTAAATGTGCGAATTAAGGCAGTCTAGTCTACAGAGGTGGGCACTTTACCTGCAGCAGTTTGATCTTGAAATCAAATATATCAAAAGGCAGGATAATCTAGTTGCCAATGGTCTATCAAGAAGGCTGAATTGGGTCAGGAAGTGGGAATTCCATTGGTAGAGGTAAATGCAGTATGTATGTTTGCTTTTGGACATGAAATTAAAGAAGAAAGTGCCTTAAAATATTTAAGAACTTAAGGAGAGAGCAGCATGCTGATGATCAATTGAAATTAGTGAAAAGTTATTTAGGAGCCCTCAGATATCCAAAAGTTGCACAGTATTACAGCTTGTAGATTTATTAATAAAATAAATTTATTTGAGGTATTGTTGAAACGAGATAGAATGGCTGGCCAGTACTTACCATTGTGCTGTACCGCCGATAGTAACACAAAATGAAAAAACAGAAAAAAGGGACAAGCTTTCGGAACAGAGTTCCTTCGTCAGGTGGGAGAGAAGGGAAGAATAAAGGATGGGAACAGAAGGGAAAGGTGGTTCACGACCTAGGTCATGAAGGTGGTGTTTCGGGAGTGTGGATGTCAGAGATACTGCATGTATGTACTGAGCCAAGCCAGAGAGGATAAATATAACAAAAAGGGGAAAGATCAAGTAGTAAAGAGAAGAGAAGAGAGTGAAATTAATGATGCTGAGGTGTGTAGGAGGGGCGGGGGGGGGGGGGGGGTGTCTAAAACGTTTTTCATAAACGGGGAAATATGGATGGACACACACACACACACACACACACACACACACACACACACACACACACACATGGAGAGAGATAGAATAACAGAGAGAGCGTGAGGGAGAGGTAGAGAGAAAGAGAGAGAGAGAGAGAGAGAGGGGGGGGGGGGGGGGGGAAAGGAACGGATAATGAATAGATGCGCTGAGAATGGAGGAAGGGGAGGGGTTAGCGTAGATTTAGGCCAGGGGGGTGGCGGGAGGAGAGGATATGTTGGAGGGCAAGTTCCCACCTCCGTAGCTCTGAGGGACTGGTGTTTGTTGGTACTATCCAAATGGCACGTGTGGTGTAACACGTGCCCAGGTCCCTGGAGTTATGCTGGAGGGCATGTTCTGCCACAGGATATTGGGTGTCCCCCAGGCGAACAGTCCGTCTATGCCCATTCATCCGCTCAGCCAATTTGTTGGTAGTCATACCAACATAAAAGGCTGAACAGTGGACACATGTCAGCTGGTATATGACATGTATTGTCTCATGTGGCCCTGCCTTGAATTGGGTAGGTTTTTCCTGTGGTGGGGCTGGAGCATGTGGTAGTGGGAGGATGCATTGGACAGGTTTTGCAGCGGGATCGGTTGCAGGGGTAGGAACCATTAGGTAGGGAGGGTGCTTTTGGGATGTTGTAAGGTTGGACAAGGATGTTGCGGAGGTTGGGAGGACGACGGAAGGCTACTCTGGGTGGTGTGGGAAGAACAGTTTGGAGTGATGGTCTCATCTCAGGGCATGACTTGAGAAAGTCATAGCCCTGTTTGAGGAATTTGTTGAGGCATTCCAGGCCAGGATGGTACTGGGTGACTAAGGGAGTGCTTCTGGGTGGTCTGGGGTTAGGAACATTGTTTTTGGAGGGAGAGGAATGGACAGCTCGGGAGATCTGTTTGTGGACGAGGTCTTTAGGGTAGTTGCGGGAGAGGAAAGCATTGGATAGATTGTTGTTGTAGCTGGTGAGGGATTCGGAACTGGAACAGATACGTTTCCCACGGATGCCAAGGATGTAGGGAAGGGATCGTTTAATATGGAAGGGATGGCAGCTGTCAAAGTGGAGGTACTGTTGTTTGTTAGTGGGTTTAATATGGACTGAGGTGTGGATGTGAGACTCAGCAAGGTGAAGGTCAACATCAAGGAAGGTGGTTTGAGTTTTGGAACTGAGTTTCGGAACTGTTCCAGTTCCGAATCCCTCACCAGCTACAACAACAATCTATCCAATGCTTTCCTCTCCCGCAACTACCCTAAAGACCTCGTCCACAAACAGATCTCCCGAGCTGTCCATTCCTCTCCCTCCAAAAACAATGTTCCTAACCCCAGACCACCCAGTAGCACTCCCTTAGTCACCCAGTACCATCCTGGCCTGGAATGCCTCAACAAATTCCTCAAACAGGGCTATGACTTTCTCAAGTCATGCCTTGAGATGAGACCAACACTCCAAACTGTTCTTCCCACACCACCCAGAGTAGCCTTCCGCCATCCTCCCAACATCCTTGTCCAACCTTACAACATCCCAAAACCACCCTCCCTACCTAATGGTTCCTACCCCTGCAACCGATCCCGCTGCAAAACCTGTCCAATGCATCCTTCCACTACCACATACTCTAGCCCCACCACAGGAAAAACCTACCCAATTCAAGGCAGGGCCACATGTGAGACAACACATGTCATATACCAGCTGACATGTGTCCACTGTTCAGCCTTTTATGTTGGTATGACTACCAACAAATTGGCTGAGTGGATGAATGGGCATAGACGGACTGTTCGCCTGGGGGACACCCAATATCCTGTGGCAGAACATGCCCTCCAGCATAACTCCAGGGACCTGGGCACGTGTTACACCACACATGCCATTTGGATAGTACCAACAAACACCAGTCCCTCAGAGCTACGGAGGTGGGAACTTGCCCTCCAACATATCCTCTCCTCCCGCCAACCCCCTGGCCTAAATCTATGTTAACCCATCCCCTTCCTCCATCCTCAGCTCATCTATTCATTATCCGTTCCTTACCCCCCCCCCCTCTCTCTCTCTTTCTCTCTACCTCTCCCTCCCGCCTTCACGCTCTCTCTGTTATTCTATCTCTCTCCATGTGTGTGCGTGTGTGTGTGTGTGTGTGTGTGTGTGTGTGTGTGTTTGTCCATCCATATTTCCCTGTTTATGAAAACGTTTTAGACACCCCCCCCCCCCGCCCCTCCTACACACCTCAGCATCATTAATTTCACTCTCTTCTCTTCTCTTTACTACTTGATCTTTCCCCTTTGGTTATATTTATCCTCTCTGGCTTGGCTCAGTACATACATGCAGTATCTCTGACGTCCACACTCCTGAAACACCACCTTCATGACCTAGGTCGTGAACCACCTTTCCCTTCTGTTCACATCCTTTATTCTTCCCTTCTCTCCCACCTGACGAAGGAACTCTGTTCCGAAAGCTGGTCCCTTTTTCCCCTTTTTCATTTTGTGTTACTATCGGCGGTACAGCACAAAGGTAAGTACTGGCCAGCCATTCTATCTCGTTTCAACAATATTTATCATCTCTGAGGAGAATTTTCATCATTAATCGTTTATTTGAGGTATGGCCTTTATAGTGTAAAGAAGAGCATAGCTAAATTAAGTGAATGGGTTATTTTTGAGAATATGCGCCAGAAAGTAGCAAAAATCTAGCTTCATGTGTTGTGTCAGATGGTTCAAGCAGTAAACAAAATTATACAAGGTCATATGCTCCCAGTAGAACCAAATGAACCCCTAGAATTATATGGCAGCCAATCTATTCAGCCCTTTTCCAGCTTCAGTAGCTGGGTGTACTCGTGTTAGTGGAGGTTGATGGTTTTAGTAAATATGTAAAACTCTATAAAATAAACTAGGTTAAGGCAAAAACTCTAGTAAGCAAACTGGAAAATTTTGGCAAACCCAAAAGTATCATATTAGATAATAGTGCGCAGTTTGTGTCAGGGAAGTTTGGTGAATGTCTAGAAAAACAGGCATTATACATATAAAAATATCAGTATGTTTCCCATAAGAGAATATGAGTGAAAGGCTGGCGTGTGAACTGAATTGTCTGTGTGGCACATATTGTGTCAGAAAGAATTCAACTTGGGCAGACCACATTAAGTACTTCGAAGAAATTATTAGCAACCTCAGGCATGATGCAACTGTGGAGTAATGTTTAATCAGGAACCACATAATATGATTGCAAGTATGGATTTTCCTCTTTTGACAAGTATATCCCTAGATGAGAAGAAAAGAATAACCAGGTCAAAAATTCACAAAAGAGCATTAGACTGAAAAATGCTTCATGATGTAAGAGCTGCCCCTACTAGTGTTAGACTGGTGACCTTGTGTTAATAAAAACCAAGTTCAGATCAAAGAAAATTTCCAGTGAGACAAAAAAAATCATGCATGTCCATCAGGGACCATTCCGAATAACAGGTAAGCCACGTGCAAATGCTTACAACTTTGAGTAACCTAAGAGCAACAGAGTACTGGGTCTCAGGAACATCATTGATCTAACAGCAATTGTAGATAATAGTGATTAGAGACTGTAGGGAGTCTACTGGTCTATGGTGGGTACACAGTCTATTGTACTGTGCAGTACCAGCTGATTGAAACCTTTCTTCAATTTCAGGTTTCATTCATTCTTCTTCTAACCTGCCTATATATCTGTTCTTCCGACATTTCCGATCCTTTTTCTACACGTTTTCATTTCATAACAATTTTCGGCATTTTGTAGCAATGTCGCGATTATTTCCATTCCTGTTTTTTGATATTTCCGTCTGTTCTTCCAACATTTCCGATCTTTTTTCTACGCGTTTTCACTTCTATTCATTCGTCAGATTATTTTTACCCTCCAACCATATTCTGCCACTACAGAACGAATCCTTACAGTATACTTTTTTTTCATTCTCACACGGTTTGCAAATCTTTTCCAAATTTTCTTCACTCCATAACCTGTTTGGATGCCCATACAACTGCCACACCCCTGTGCATCACATTGTTGACTAATTGTGATCGATCACAGTTTCAACAACGTTTCTCTTCTACTACTCTCTCAAACAGCTTTTTCTATTTTTTCCTATCTGAATAATTCCTTTTGCTATCTGACCACCTTTATATCTCTCCCATATATAATTTTATTTATTCACTTTTTGTACCGTTCAGTTCAGTTTTCTCTTTTTTTTTCCATACTATATATGTCACCCTACATCGACCCCATCAAATTTTATTTATATTCCCTCCGCAATCATGCCTTTACCCTTGCCAGATTGAGGTCACACATTCTTTTCATTCAGGCTTGTTTAATATTTGGCATCACCCCCAAGGGCCTCACACTAAAAGTTCCATCTCTGGCTGTAACTCATCATTTCATCCTGCCTTATACCAATTCCAAACAGAACAATCCACAGCGCTCACCCGCCTGATCCTTAACCTATACCTCAACTCCGCCAATGAACACACCTGTCAACTCCTATCCCTGATCAAAATCCTCAACCTTTCCACTCCCACATCCACACCTAGAGTTCAGAACATCCTTTTACAGGCCAACCAAAAATTGAAACAGCATGCCACCCTCCACCTCAAAAAAACTATACAAACTCCTGGTCACCCACGAAAGGCAATACACTCTCCCTCAACAACCTCTCCAATAAACCTCAAGCTCCTCTTATTGCACAGAAACCCAGTCTCTCCCATCTACTCAATGTCCCACTTCCAGCTCCACTCCCCCCAATCCTCACAATCCTAATCCTCACAATCCTAATCCACACAATCCTGAACCACAACATCCCAATTCAGTAGTCAACCTCTCCTCTAAACATCTCTCCCAATCTGAAACCTCCGTCCTATCCAAAGGCCTCACCTTTAGTCCCACTCCCAAATTCAACCAGACAGCCCTTGTCAAAGACCTACTATCCTATACTCATAGCCTTGGCTGGAGATATCACTTTGCCGCGAAGAAAAATAATCCTACTCCTGATGATCCAATTCCCCAAGACATCATTCAAATTGAACCCTGCCTAGAACAATTCTGTCCCCCATCACAGCGAGACCCACCCGCTCTTCCTCAAAATCACCCCCTTCAAACCTTCCAGGAATTCCTTACTTCCAACCTTGCCTCTCAGTCCTTCCTGAAAAACCTTAATCCTACTCCCAACATTACCGCAGCTGAATCCCGAGCTATCCGTGACATAAAGGCTGACCATTCCATCATCATTTTCCCCGCCGACAAGGGATCCACGACCGTGGTACTTGATCGGCGGGAGTATGTGGCTGAGGGACTGCGTCAGCTTTCAGACAACACTACCTACAAAGTCTGTCATGGTGACCCCATACCTGATGTCCAAGCAAACCTTCAGGGAATTCTCAGATCCTTAGGCCCCCTACAAAACCTTTCACCTGAGTCCATCAAACTCATGACCCCACCGACACCCCGCTCCCCTACCTTCTACCTACTTCCTAAAATTCACAAACCTAATCATCCAGGCCGGCCGATTGTGGCCGGTTACTAAGCCCCCACAGAACGAATCTCTGCCTACATAAACCAACACCTTCAAACCATCATGTGCAGTCTCCCATCCTTCATAAAAGACACCAATCACTTCCTCGATCGCCTGAAATCCTTACCCAGCCTGTTACCTCCTGAAACCATCCTTGTAACCATTGATGTCACTTACTTATACACAAATATTCCACATGACCAAGGCCTTGCTGCGATGGAGTATTTCCTTTCACGCCAACCACCCACTTCCCTACCTAAAACCTCTTTCCTTAATACCCTAGCCAGCTTCATCCTAACCCACAACTTCTTCACCTTTGAGGGCCAGACATACCAACTAAAGGGAACAGCCATGGGAACGCAAACTTATTTATGGGACGCTTAGAGGAAGCCTTCCTGGAAACCCAAGCCTGTCAACCCTAAGTTTGGTACAGATTCATTGACGACATCTTCATGATCTGGACCAAAAGTGAAGAAGAACTCCAGAATTTCCTCTCCAACCTCAACTCCTTTGGTACCATCAAATTCACCTGGTCCTATTCCAAATCCCATGCCACTTTCCTTGATGTCGACCTCCATCTGTCCAACGGCCAATATCACACATCCGTCCACATCAAACCAACCAACAAACAACAATACCTCCATTATGACAGCTGCCATCCATTCCACATCAAACGTTCCCTTCCCTACAGCTTAGGTCTTCGTGGCAGAAGAGTCTGCTCCAGTCCCGAATCACTGAACCAGTACACCAATAACCTAATAACAGCTTTTACATCCTGCAGCCATCCTCCTGATCTGGTTCAGAAGCAAATTACCAGAGCCACCTCCTCATCCACCCAAATCCAGAAGCTTCCACCGAAGAACCTCAGAAGTGTCCCTTTTGTCATCAGATACTTTCCGGGACTGGAGCGGACTCTGAATATGGCTCTCCAGCAAGGATACGACTTACTTAAATCCTGCCCCGAAATGAGATCCATCCTTCATGACATCCTTCCCACCCCACCAAGAGTGTCTTTCCGCCGCCCTCCTAACCTTCGTAACCTCCTAGTCCATCCCTATGAAATCCCCAAACCACTTTCCCTACATTCTGGCTCCTACCCATGCAACCACCCCTGTTGTAAAACCTGCCCTATGCACCCTTCCACCACCACTTACTGCAGTCCAGTAACCTGGAAGGTGTACACAATAAAGGGCAGAGCCACTTGCGATAGCACCCACATGATTTACCAACTGACATGCCTGCACTGTGAAGCGTTCTATGTGGGAATGACCAGCAACAAACTGTCCATTCGCATGAATGGTCACAGGCAGACAGTGTTTGTTGGTAATGAGGATCACCCTGTGGCTAAACACGCCTTGGGGTACGGCCAACACATCTTGGCGCAGTGTTACACCGTCCGGGTTATCTGGATACTTCCCACTGACACCAACCTTTCAGAACTTCGGAGATGGGAACTTGCCCTTCAGCTTATTCTCTCCTCCCGTTGCCCACCTGGTCACAACCTCCGCTAAATTCAAATTCCTGCCCACCATCTTTAGCATCTTTGCCTCGGTTCTGGGGACAGAGCCTCTGCCTCAAGTGGTATCTCTGTCCAACTTCTTTGCTTTTTACAAATGTCTGTCTAGGTGTGTTTGCGTTTGGATATGTGTGAGTGTGTGTGTATTTGTCTATCTCCCTTTTTGTCCCCTAAGGTAAGTCCTTTCACTCCTGGGATTGGAATGACTCCTTTTCCACTTCCTTAAAACCAATATCCTTCCCTTTCTCCTCCCCTTTTTTCCTGAAGAAGCTGCCATTGGTGGCGAAAGCTTGTATGTGTGTTTGTGTGTGATTATTTGTGCCTATCGATGAGCCGGTCCTATTGGTAAGTCATCCGATTTCTATTTTTTTATATTTGTTTATCCCACCAGGAAAGTTTCTTTCTATAATTTTCGTTTTATTATATATATATTCGTTATATTTTATATATATATATATATATATATATATATATATATATATATATATATATATATATAATAAAAAATAGAAAAGAGATGACTTACCAAAAGGACCGGCTCGTCGATAGAAACGAATAAAATAACATAGAGGAAAAATTCCTAACAGGAAAAATATACGTAAAAATAGATGAAGTACACTTACCAGGCGAAGGGGCACAGGCAGTAATAGCAACAAATAAACACACACACACACACACACACACACACAAATGCTAGCTTTCGCAGCGTAGCGACTTCATCAGGCAGAAGGGAGGAGAGGGAAAAGGAAATGATGAGGGTTTCAAGGAAGGGGGTAAGGAGCCATTCCAATCCCGGGACAGGAAAGACTTACCTTGGGGGAAAAAATGGAGGGTAAATAAATGCACATACACCCACACATTTACACAGACACAAGTACACTTAGGCAGACATACTGTAGAACTGTAGAAAGCAAAGAAGTTAGAAGTTAGACAGAGATGCTACTTGAGGCAGAGGCTCTGTCCAGAGAACCAAGGCAAAGATGTTAAGATGGTGGGTGGGAATTCGAATTTAGCGGAGGTTGAGACCAGGTGGGCCACGGGAAGAGAGAATATGCTGAAGGGCTAGTTCCCATCTCCGGAGTTCTGAAGGATTGGTGTCAGTGGGAAGTATCCAGATAACCCGGACGGTGTAGCACTGTGCCAAGATGTGCTGGCCATGCACCAAGGCATGTTTAGCCACAGGGTGATCCTCGTTACCAACAAACACTGTCTGCCTGTGTCCATTCATGCGAATGGACAGTTTGTTGCTGGTCATTCCCACATAGAACGCTTCACAGTGCAGGCATGTCAGTTGGTAGATCACGTGGGTACTATCGCAAGTGGCTCTGCCTTTGATCGTGTACACCATCCGGGTTACGGGACTGGAGTAAGTGGTGGTGGAAGTGTGCATAGGGCAGGTTTTACAACGGGGGCAGTTACAAGGGTAGGAGCCAGAAGGTAGGGAAGGTAGTTTGGGGATTTCATAGGGGTGGACTAGGAGGTTACGGAGGTTAGGTGGGCGGCGGAAAGACACTCTCGGTGGAGTAGGAAGGATGTCATGAAGGATGGATCTCATTTCGGGGCAGGATTTTAGGAAGTCGTATCCTTGCTGGAGAGCCACATTCAGAGTCCGCTCCAGTCCCGGAAAGTATCCAGTGACAACAGGGGCACTTCTGGGGTTTTGTTGAAGGTTCTTAAATTGGGGGGATGAGGAAGTGGCTCTGGCAATTTGCTTCTGTACCAGACCAGGAGGATAGCTGCGGGATGTGAAGGCTGTTATCAGGTTATTGGTGTATTGGTTCAGGGATTCAGGACTGGAGCAGACTCGTTTGCCACGAAGACCTACGCTGTAGGGAAGGGAACGTTTGATGTGGAAAGGATGGCAGCTGTCATAATGCAGGTACTGTTGTTTATTGGTAGGTTTGATGTGGACGGATGTGTGTAGTTGACCGTTGGATAGATGGAGGTCGACATCGAGGAAAGTGGCATGGGATTTGGAATAGGACCAGGTGAATTTGATGGGACCAAAGGAGTTGAGGTTGGAGAGGAAATTCTGGAGTTCTTCTTCACTGTGAGTCCAGATCATGAAGACGTCGTCAATGAATCTATACCAAACTTTGGGTTGACAGGCTTTGGTGTCCAGGAAGGCTTCCTCTAAGCTTCCTATAAATCACCCTCTTCAAACCTTCCAGGAATCACCCTCTTCAAACCTTCCAGGAATTCCTTACTTCAAACCTTGCCTCCCAGTCCTTCCTGAGAAAATTTAATCCTACCCCCAACACTACCGCAGCTGAATCCCGAGCTATCCGTGATCTGAAGGCTGACCATTCCATCGTCATTCTCCCTGCCGACAAGGGCTCCACGACAGTGGTACTTGATCGGCGGGAGTATGTGGCAGAGGGAGTGCGTCAGCTTTCAGATAACACCACATATAAAGTTTTTCAAGGCGATCACATTCCTGATGTCCAGGCAGAGCTTCAAGGAATCCTCAAAACCTTAGGCCCCCTACAAAACCTTTCACCTGACTCCATTAACCTCATGACTCCACCGACACCCCGCACCCCCACCTTCTACCTACTTCCCAAGATTCACAAACCCAATCATCCCGGCCGCCACATTATGGCCGGTTACCAAGCCCCAACAGAACGAATCTCTGCCTACATAGACCAACACCTTCAACCCATCATGTGCAGTCTCCCATCCTTCATCAAAGAAACCAACCACTTCCTTGATCGCCTGAAATCCTTACCCAGCCTGTTACCTCCTGAAACCATCCTTGTAACCATCGATGCCACTTCCTTATACACTAATATCCCACATGCCCAGGGCCTCGCTGCGATGGAATATTTCCTTTCACGCCGACCACCCACTTCCTTACCTAAAACCTCTTTCCTTAATACCCTAGCCAGCTTCATCCTAACCTAAACTTCTTCACTTTTGAGGGCCGGACATACCAACAACTAAAGGGAACAGCCATGGGGACCAGGATGGCCTTATTTATGGGACGCTTAGAGGAAGCCTTCCTGGACACCCAAGCCTGTCAACCCAAAGTTTGGTATAGATTCATTGACGACATCTTCATGATCTGGACTCACAGTGAAGAAGAACTCCAGAATTTCTCTCCAACCTCAACTCCTTTGGTCCCATCAAATTCACCTGGTCCTATTCCAAATCCCATGCCACTTTCCTCGATGTCGACCTCCATCTATCCAACGGCCAACTACACACATCCGTCCACATCAAACCTACCAATAAACAACAGTACCTGCATTATGACAGCTGCCATCCTTTCCACATCAAACGTTCCCTTCCCTACAGCTTAGGTCTTCGTGGCAAACGAGTCTGCTCCAGTCCTGAATCCCTGAACCAATACACCAATAACCTGATAACAGCCTTCACATCCCGCAGCTATCCTCCTGGTCTGGTACAGAAGCAAATTGCCAGAGCCACTTCCTCATCCCCCCAATTTAAGAACCTTCAACAAAACCCCAGAAGTGCCCCTCTTGTCACCAGATACTTTCCGGGACTGGAGCGGACTCTGAATGTGGCTCTCCAGCAAGGATACGACTTCCTAAAATCCTGCCCCGAAATGAGATCCATCCTTCATGACATCCTTCCTACTCCACCGAGAGTGTCTTTCCGCCGCCCACCTAACCTCCGTAACCTCCTAGTCCACCCCTATGAAATCCCCAAACCACCTTCCCTACCTTCTGGCTCCTACCCTTGTAACCGCCCCCGTTGTAAAACCTGCCCTATGCACACTTCCACCACCACTT
This sequence comes from Locusta migratoria, assembly GCA_026315105.1. NCBI lineage: Eukaryota > Metazoa > Arthropoda > Insecta > Orthoptera > Acrididae > Locusta > Locusta migratoria. Next base: position 521,246,950 of record CM048744.1, on the reverse strand, counting down.
ACTCCAGTCCCGTAACCCGGATGGTGTACACGATCAAAGGCAGAGCCACTTGCGATAGTACCCACGTGATCTACCAACTGACATGCCTGCACTGTGAAGCGTTCTATGTGGGAATGACCAGCAACAAACTGTCCATTCGCATGAATGGACACAGGCAGACAGTGTTTGTTGGTAACGAGGATCACCCTGTGGCTAAACATGCCTTGGTGCATGGCCAGCACATCTTGGCACAGTGCTACACCGTCCGGGTTATCTGGATACTTCCCACTGACACCAATCCTTCAGAACTCCGGAGATGGGAACTAGCCCTTCAGCATATTCTCTCTTCCCGTTGCCCACCTGGTCTCAACCTCCGCTAAATTCGAATTCCCACCCACCATCTTAACATCTTTGCCTTGGTTCTCTGGACAGAGCCTCTGCCTCAAGTGGCATCTCTGTCTAACTTCTAACTTCTTTGCTTTCTACAGTTCTACAGTATGTCTGCCTAAGTGTACTTGTGTCTGTGTAAATGTGTTGGTGTATGTGCATTTATTTACCCTCCATTTTTTCCCCCAAGGTAAGTCTTTCCTGTCCCGGGATTGGAATGGCTCCTTACCCCCTTCCTTAAAACCCTCATCATTTTCTTTTCCCTCTCCTTCCCTTCTGCCTGATGAAGCAGCAAGGCTGCGAAAGCAAGCATTTTTGTGTGTGTGTGTGTGTGTGTGTGTGTGTGTGTGTGTGTGTGTGTGTGTGTGTGTGTGTGTGTGTGTCTGTGTGTTTATTACTGCCTGTGCCCCTTCGCCTGGTAAGTGTACTTCATATATATATATATATATATATATATATACCGGCTCATCGGTAGAAACAAATAAAATAAAAAAAAAACACACATACAAGCTTTCGCAGCCTAGCTGCTTCGTCAGGCAGAAGGGAAGGAGAGGGAAAAGGAAATGATGAGGGTTTTAAGGGAGTGGATAAGGAGTCATTCCAATCCCAGGACAGGAAAGACTTACCTTGGGGAGAAAAAAGGAGGGTAAACAAATACACACACACCCACACATTTACACAGACGCAAGTACACTTAGGCAGACATACTGTAGAACTGTAGAAAGCAAAGAAGTTAGAACTTCTACCTGATGAAGCAGCTAAGCTGCAAAAGCTAGAGTTTGTGTGTGTGTGTGTGTGTGTGTGTGTGTGTGTGTGTGTGTGTGTGTGTGTGTGTGTGTGTGTTATTTATTTGTGCTGCTGTCACACCTGTGCTTTCACAGCTCTTAGCTGCTTCGTCAGGTAGAAGGGAAGGAGAGGGAAAAGGAAATGATGAGCATTTTAACGGAGTGGGTAAGGAGTCATTCCAATCCCAGGACAGGAAAGACTTACCTTGGGGAGGAAAAAGGTGGGTAAACAAATACACACACACACCCATACATTTACACAGACGCAAGTACACCTAGGCAGACATACTGTACCTTCCTTTTTTTCCCCTGGCTCTGGTCGAAAATATGCACAACTATATAGACGAAAAATTCCGACCAGAGCCAGTCTAAACCATCCAATAACACACCACCATATTAATTTAGAGAACTCCCAGCAGGATTCTCGTAAATTTTAAACAAAAATAATGACTGCTCTGTCCCACAATGCACATTCAAATCCCCTCAGGATTGAATTTTCATTGCAAGTTACCACGATAATTATTCATAAGAATTAATCAACCAGATTGTTACACAGATTTTCACAATACAGGGAAAAATTACATTTCTACATCACTTACCTCAGTTTCATGGAACCAAAATCAACTGAAGTTCGCAATCCTATACTTACAAACCAAATATTCTTTTCTTTATTGCATTCTTAATATTTATGATGGATTTTTGTTATACAGAAATTACGTCTTTCGTAATTCAAGTTTGACAGATCGTCTCTCCGATCGGTAACTACAACAAACCAACAAAGGAATAACAGAGATATTTTCTTTCTACTGTACAGAGAATATATATAAATGTTCTCTCCAATCCATTAGTATTTCTTCGACGTTATCTGTATTCGCTATTCCGCTCACACCTTGTTTCCTTCATTTTTGTTTTGATCTTCAATTCAAAAAATCAATTGCCCTTTCTTTCATCTCCATTCAAGTAACCTACATTAAATAGACATATACACATTCATTAATCATATTAATAAGAAAATCAAAAGAATAATTATTTCTTCTGAAATATTTCGTAATAAGTTGAAGTGAAAACTCGGAAAGAACCCAGCAACAGACCCTTTAAACATTCTGTTCCGCTACAACTGGTTGAACTAAACCACAAGGAACTCTGAACATCAGAGACATGTTACAGAAAAGCGACAGTTCGTAATGCACTGTTTTGAAGTATAACATTTTTACAGATATTGTATTTATAAAATGAAATCAAATCTCCAATGTAAAGGTAATAGCAGTTTGTCACAATTGAATCTCATGGTATTACTGTCAACTAATATCGGACAGTTGATGGGCCATCCTGTGGGTGCACCAAAAATGGTGCCATAAAAACTCTGAGTGAAGATTTTACTTGTTTTATTTTTTAAAAACCATATTCAAATCCTTTCTGCAGTGTCTCTAAATTACGCAAATTCAGGGAAAATTCTCCAATTTTTTTTATTGATGCTGACTTTTAAAAAGCAAGCTGCAATTTGAAACTTTCAGCACAGTCAGGCATAGTGCCGATTAATTTATTTTTACCTTGCCTTCATAGTGACAGTGCACTGATATTTACGGTTGAGTTGCATATCAAGCACAGTGCTTTGCCAACACACTTTACATACAAATACGAATCTTCCCAGTAAGCTTCAAAAATGGCACACTTATATCCGAACCTCTTTTTGCTCATGCTGAACACTCGCAACACAGATTAACAGTGTCATACTTGATAGGATTCAGAACAGATACTTCAGTGCACCGAAAAGGATGCTATTGTGAGCGCTGTCCGAGCTGCCACAATGGCCACTCGGAGAGGATAGGGAAGGGAAAAGCACCAGGGCAGCAGGGGCATGCAAACACTTGAGTGGGGCCTGCTTCACAACAAACGATATGCTTTGTGGAGAACGTGCTGCTTAAATTCAGCTCACTGGCTTCGTCGATTTCGCTGTACGCATCTCACTCATTTTTATCAGACAGTTATTAGAAATTTTTATTGAAAAATTTTGAATACTGGACAACTAGCTCCCAGGCCACTCAAAAAAGCTCGGCGGGCCACAAGTGGCTTGCGGGCCGCAGGTTGAGAACCGCTGCTGTAATACTTCTTTGTTCCTGAGCCATACGGGATATTCACTTGCTACTATCATCTTCCTTGAACATGCACTAGCATTTAATGTGTTTCTCCCTTTTTCCCCCACCCAAAATAAGTGTACATGAGAAACACCTCTAACTAATGGACCTACATACGTTCAAAGAAGAAGAAAGAAAAAAAAGAAAAGGGGTAAATATTAATGTTATGAGATATCATAACATTTTATTGTCACTTATTCCTCTAGGTGTATTGTCTCCTCTCCAATGGGTTTTAATAAACAAGGAAATACAATTAAACATAACTAACATAACGTTTTGTGTAAATGTGTGTATATTGTGTCCTGTTGACTTGTGTAAAGTGTAACTGGCGAAAAAAAAAAAAAAAAAAAAAAAAAAAAAAAGGGTCTTAACTACAAAGATGTTTGTATTGTGGATAGGGAACTGAAAGACAGGTGATCTGAGAGTAGTACGAAAGGAAAAGACAATATTGGAGATTGGAGTCAAAGAAGAAAGAAGAAAGCCCCATAAGGATAGATATTAAATAATGTTTGACTACTTCCTTAGAAGTCCATCTCTTCTATGTAGAGACAAATAAATTCATTATGTCTTTCTAGCAGAAACCCATTAGAATACACACACACACACACACACACACACACACACACACACACACACACACACACACACAAAACATAATATCTTACAATTAAATATATAAATAAAAATGTCTTAGATTAGTATTTTGTTTTTGTTGAATATGAAATTGATGCTCACATCTGGATTCTATTTTTGTCAAATATTAAATCTCCTACTTCTACTACATGACTGCAAAATAAATATGTCCTCTTTGGTTTTCAATGGAGACTCTGCTCATATCTTGATTAGTCAACATCTGGTAAGTAAAGTGGTAAAGATTCCACCCTAAGAAAATATCAGAATTGAAAACTTTAACTCTGACAGACATTACTAAGGGTGTACAGTTATAAAGTCTAAAGAATAGGAAAAGACCAAATCAGCAAAGAGTACTGATTCCTCTGAGGGTTGGTACTATAGAAGAAAATAACGTTTTGGCAGATAAAAGAAAAGGAATAGGGGAAACTTCCCTTCCTTGTTTAAATTTAGAAAGATTTTTATAAAAATTTACTCCTGACAAGATGTTTAAGGTGTTCTCAGTAGCACCTAGGGAAGACATAGAACCCGAACAACAACTTTATTTGCATTTAATGCTGCTTGGGTTTTATTCAGCTCTTCACATAACCTATCAACCTGATAGCTAATGAAATCTGGTTCTGATTGCCTATCATCTGTGGCTAGTGGGTTTGTACCAGTTTCTCTAAGTTTTTTATTGGTTAAATTCTCCACCCTTTGCTCCCAGCTGCTGTCAAGCCCCAAGGATAACTCTTTCCCATCCTCCAATTTACCTCTCTCTATGTTTTCAAGTTGGTTCTCTGCCCTACACATCCACTCATTTAATTTTAAAAATTCTACAGTGAAAGTTTCTTCCAAAGATTTTACTCTTATGTCACACTTAGAGACATTCTGGTATATCAAGGACAATTTTTCAGTAATTTCTTTTTGTTTTTGTATCTCAACTGCAAAATTACCCCCTTCTTTAACACTCCCTAAAATTTTTTTCCTTTACCCCTTGTCTAGGTGAGCTCCTACTATTCGAGATGCTAAGTCGACTACATTATCTGTCAATACCATTTTTTGTTTTAGGGTATTTACCCCCACACTTCACAGTTTTTATTTTTGTGACATTTATCCACATAAGCTTCCTCAACAATTTGAAAATCTACAAGTGTACTCTCCGGTTTATCCAATTTAGAATACACATCATTAGTTATAGCCTCTAATTTCAAATCAATATCTTTTCTAAGTTATTTAATGTCCTCCTTAAACTGTAGCTTTTGCATATCTAGCTTCACAGCAAGTTCACTCAATTGGTTGCTAATGACACTAGATTGATTTTTAATTTAATCAGTTAGTTCATTTTTTATCTGGTTCATCCAACTACCTTGGTTGCCAATGACCTTGATTAGTTTTTAATTTCATCACTTAGTTCCTTTAATATCACAGCTAATTGTGAATCTATACCAGTATTACTTTCTTCAGTCACAGTTCTTTACTGAGATCTATAGTGAGTATGAATCAAAACTAATTTCAGCACATACTAAATAATTCAATAACAATTAAAAGACATTTACATACTTGCCATGGAGTTTATCTGGAAACCCAATGGCAGTGCTGGTTGGACAGCACCAATAGTAGACCACAACTGCAACTTGGTAAAACTGCATCTCTATGTGCAGGTGCATTGTCGAAACCAGACAGCAACCGCCTCCAATCTTTCTTCTAGTGCTATATTTAGACAAATAACTCTCTTCTAATGTGATAAAGTAGCAGCTCACAGTTTTTGATTTATGTGAGACATTCCGGTTGCTTCTCACTCTCCAATTTCCAAGTTTGTATTGTTTATTGGTCACCACTGTATTGTTACATGAGGACAATGGGTGTAAAGAGACCCAATGGTGTCGGTAACTATACCTTATTTACCATAACTTCCAATTGCTTGGTAGTAGACCAGGATAATGCACTTCAGAGTTGTGCATACAGCTAAGAACATCTTGATGTAGCTGTGTTATTTTTACATAAAACAATAATAAAGGAGGTCCAGCTGTGCTGTGCCTCTAATCATCTTCAAAAAGTCGTGCCTTGAAGGCAGTCAGATGTCATTTCCATTCATAAGTTACTGGTGAGTGAGAACAATTTATTAAATAAGTGCACAGAACAATGAAGTTTCTAGTAAGAGTACTCTCTTTTTTTATTTGTCATAAATACAATCGATGAATTAGTAACAATGTATTCCAACATAGAACTGCTCTTGGCCTGGATTAAATCAAGAATGAAAACAAAAGCTATATTACATTGATTAATTACAGTGGTCAAAGACTATATATATTCATTATGCCTTGATAATTAATTGTCTTCTCTGAATGTCCACTGTGCAGTTGTCAACTGCTGGTCGAATCTTATGCATGCTTTGATAATGCAAGTCGATCCAGGAGAAAAATGTGGTTTATCTTGTAACACTACAAGATCAAGGCATTTAAAAATCCAAAGAAACTGAAACAAATTTTATTGAAACACTGTTTTTATTCTGTCACAGCATTCCTTGAAACAAACCTATAAGTTCTTAAAAGCTATTTGTTGTGATAGTGCATCATAATTTACCGCCACACGTAATGTGCGCAAAGTAATACAGGGGCGCTACAGCAATTAGACAGCGCTGCCTAAGTGAACCGGGCTCCCCTGTACTCAGCAGGGCACGGCAGTCAGCAGTGAACCATGATGAAATACACTAGCTGTATAGAGTTTGTTTTCATGTTTTAATAAAGTTACTACACTTTAAGTGGCGACGAGTTGCGAAATACTCCACCCATTGTCATCGGCAGTGTTTTGATAAACATGGAAACCTTAGACCAGCTATTGCGCATGCTCATCGAGCAACAGACTGCCATTGTACGTCATTACATGACTTACCACAGACGCTTACATCAGTTGTGTCAACGCCATTGTCCTGTCGGGTCGCACAATGTTCTCTGCCTTCATTCACTCCATACGAGAAAGCTGCGGAAGAATGGGAGGACTATGAAAAGCGGCTGCGGCAACATTTTGTGGCTTTTGGCATTGGTGATGATCAGCTGTGCAAATCTCTGTTTCTTTCATGGATTTCTAGAAAAGTGTATCAACTATTATCTCAGCTGGACCCCCTATGGGATCTGGCGTTGTTATCTTTTACTAAAAGTGTGACATGCTCTTCAAATATTATCACAAAAACACCCATGTTGTTGCTTCCCAGGTGGCTTTTTACAAGTGCTGCAAGCAGTCGCATCAATCATACCATGCAGGGCCTTAGTAGAAAATGTCAATTAGCTACAGATGTGCATTATTGCCGATTCCATGGATAGAGATGCTAGAGAACTGGTTTTCCATCAGTGTCCTTGATATTCATAGAGCTGTTTTCTTATCTCCAAATGTTTCTTTTATTTTCCTGTAGGCTGTATCTATTTTTCCCCTATTTATACATTCTTCTACATCCTTGCATTTGCCTTCTAGCCACTCCTGCTTAGCCATTTTGCACTTCCTGTCAATCTCATTTCTTAGTCGTCTGTACTCCATTGTGCCTGTTTCATTTACTGCATTTTTATATTTTCTCCTTTTATTGATTAAATTTAGTATCTCCTGTGATATCCAAGGATTTTTTGTAGGTCTTGCCTTCCTACCTATTTTGTCCTGTGCTACCTTCACTATTTCATCTCTCAATTTTACCCATTCCTCCTCTACTGTTTTATTTTCCCCTGTTTCTGTCAATTGTTGCCTAAAGCTCCCTCTGAAATTCTTAAGCACCTCAGGTTCCTTCAATTTATCCAGGTCCCATCTCCTTATTTTCCTACCTTTTTGTAGTTTCTTCAGTTTCAGCCTACAGTTCATAACCAACAAGTTATGGTCAGAGTCTATATCTGCCCCTGGGTATGTTTTACACTGTAAAACATGGTTCCGAAATCTATGTCTTACCATTATAAAATCTATCTGGTATCTCCCGGTGTCTCCTGGTCTCTTCCACGTATACAACCTTCTTTTGTGATTCTTGAATCAGGTGTTTGTTATAACTAAATTATGTTCCGTGCAAAATTCTACCAGGCGGCTTTCTCTTTCATTCCTTTTGCCCAGACCATATTCACCTACTATCTTCCCTTCCCTTCCTTGTCCTACTACCGAATGCCAGTCTCCCATAAGAATTAAGTTTTCCTCTCCCTTAATTGTCTGAATAATTTCCTTTAGCTCCTCATACATTTCTCTGATTTCCTCATCATTGGCAGAGCTAGTTGGCATATAAACCTGTACTACTGTTGTCGGTGTTGGCTTCGTATCTACCTTGACAATGATAATGCGATCACTGTGCTGGTCATAGTAGTTTACCCGCATTCCTATTTTCTTATTCATTATCAATCCTACTCCTGTGATACCCCCAATTGATTTTGTATTTATAACCTGTACTCACCTGACCAGAAATCCTGTTCATCCTGCCACCGAACTTCACTAATCCCCACTATATCTAACTTGAACCTACCCATTTCCCTTTTTAAATTTTCTAATTTTCCTACTCTATTAAGGGATCTAACATTCCACGCTCCGACCCGTAGAATGCCAGTATTGTCTTTCCTGATGATCACATCCTCCTGAGTAGTCCCCACCCGGAGATCCGAATGGGGGACTATTTTACCTCCGGAATATTTTACCCGAGAGAATGCCATCATCATATGTTCATACAGTAGAGCTGCATGTCCTCGGGAAAGGTAATGGCTGTAGTTTCCCCTTGCTTTCAGCCGTTCGCAGTAGCTGTGTGGCAATGCCACATTAGCTGATGTTACAAGGCCAGCTCAGTCAATCATCCAGACTGTTGCCCCTGTAACTACTGAAAAGGCTGCTGCCCCTCTTCAGCAACCACACGTTTGTCTGGCCTCTCCACAGATACCCCTCCGCTGTGGTTGCACCTACGGTATGGCTATCTGCATCGTTGAGGCACGCAAGCCACCCCACCTCGGCAATGTCTGTGGTTCATGGGAGTGGTTTTTAATATATACTTTTGAATTTACAAGTTATTTGCTCTGTCTGTATTTTGTAATTTATATGGAACAGAAACAGAAGTGTTTTTTCCCTTTTGTAGTTGTATTGTTAAATGTATACTTTAGATTTCCAATTCTATTTGTTCTCTCGGTATTCTATATCTTGTATGCGAACCTGAATGCATTAATACCTTTAGTGTTTTACTTTCATAATTAATTTTAAATGTGCATGTTACTTTGGACTTGCCATGTTATTTGCATGTGTATTTCTTGGTATTTCATATGTTTTGTATGATCAATTGTATCATTATAATACCACTGTCTTAAGAATTTTAACCACGTATCATCTCATTATCATTTTTATGTGTCCTGTAACATCATGTGCTTCTTTTGACACAATGTAAAATAAAGTTACAGTTACAATTAGCATGCATCCAGACCTAATCTAACACTTTCAACTCACTTGGGAACCACAAAGATGGGACTGTTAAATTCACAAATGACTGGTTCAATCACTCCCCAATCTACCATACATTGAATTTCTCTTCTGACAGCCTCCTGTCTAGCAATACATATTTGATATGGTTTTCTAAAGAACATTTGCCCTGGCTCGATACTTGGACAACACTCATATCCTTTCACTATCCCTGGGACGTTAACATAAAACTACATGTAATTCTGATTTCTGCTCCTCTGAAATCTGGTCAATGGAATACATTTTCATCTCTATACCCTCTGAAATAAATATCCTCTCTTCATCATAATTCTGCATATTTACACTTACTTCAGCATCTTCCGTCAAATAAGCTTTACTCCTTGCCACCCTAATTTGTAATTCCCGTATCTCCGTACCATTTATATTATATTTACTGACAAAAGGCACAGTTATTATGTTTGACTCTGACAACATTAATACCAGTTTGTTGTGTTCAAAGTCAATTTTCCTTTGCAGTTTGATAGTACATTAGTTCCAAGTAACATTTCAACACTCAAACCAGATACAATGAAGCATGGGTGGTCAATAATTATGTCTCCCATTACTATTGGTATCAATGCTTCTTCTCTTACCAGTTTAGATACCTTTTCAGTAGCACCTACTATTCTCAAACCACTTACCCTCATTGCTATTACCCTGTTTTTAATAGGAATTGAGTCAAAGAACGATTGAGACAAAGCACTAGCTTCACTCCCACTATCTAGTAGACATTGAACAGAAAAACCCAAAATATTCACTTTTATAACAGGTGCTCACTATGTATTGAACAGGCTGCTTTTCAAATTCACCCAACAAATCTTTTTCAACCTGCTGCCAAATAAAGTAATTCTCTTTGGTTGCAGTTACATTAACTCTAAGACTAAATGGGGATCAATTGTTATACATGTCGCTGGTTTTTGAAACCTGTCCACCAATCTCAGATCAAACCATTTCCTCTTTTTAATTCACTGCTCAGCAGTGAAACTACCATTTGAGCAACTGTGTTCCATCACAAAATTCCTACCAATTTTGTCATCTGGTTCTCCTATTTGGGACAAGGCACTACAGCTCATAGTTTCACTGAAATTTATATCATTGTTACCCCCATCACCTAAAAACTTCTCCAAAATCTTGCAATATAGTATCTACTCCCTTTAAAGACACTTTAGCATGCAGATTGTCGTGATCATCAAAGTTGAAAGCATTTACCTTTCCTTAGTCATCATCTGCAATAAACATATCTGTGTCTTCCCTATTATTAGCTTTATCATCATTCTCAAGTTTAATACAATTATCTACAATACAATCGATTAAATATTGAGAGTGGTTGAATAGCTCATCCCTGTCATCTTTCTGTGTATGTTGATTGGACACGCTATGCTGTTTTTGAGTTACTGGTTGTATCAAGGTCTCCATCTGGTGAGTGCCAGTTTTCTCTTAGATGGTACTTAGTTTCATTACCAGATATTGCTTCAGATTGGATACATTTTTGCTCTCCATTTTGCCCTGGTTGTAAACTTTCAGTACCTTCAGCTTCACGATTTCCACGAAAAGGTGGCGACTGTTGACCTTTGTTGCCCCCTCTGCTTCTTTCCTGATAGCTGGCAATTGCATCATGAATTTCTATCTTCCTGATATTTACATTTCCATTCAAATCACTATTATTACTTACTGCTCTGTCACCAGGTCAATTGTTAATAATTCATTTGCTTCTCACTGTTTGCTACTCGCTCCACTCATTCTAGATATTCAATGAATTTGACTACATTGTTCCTAGGTGCAGAGATTCTTTTCTGCCAGTACCATTGCAGTTTACCTTCTAATCCCATAATAATCATTCCGGTGTCATATTTCCTGTCAGAAGTTAAGGACATGAAAGCAAATTCTTTAATTCATTCCTGATTTGACAAACAATCAGAAGCTAATCTACTTTGAATTTTAGCAAGTTTTCTACCTGGACTTCTACTGCTCCTACTTGGTCAGCTATTACACAATCAATTTTTACTTTCTGAATTTTGTTTTGCCAAGTATTTAGTCTAATATTTACTTCTACCAAGTTATTGGAACAAAGTTCATTTTCCTTCTCAATTCTTTCTGTTAACTTCTCACTCTAAATCTGATTCCATTTCCCACTTCACTGATTCTATTTTAGAGCCTAATGATTCCATTTCATGCTTGGACTCTTATTTTATTTAATCCTTTACTGATTCTATTTCATGCTTTAAATCTGATTTTATTTTATTCTTTACTGAAACCATTTCATCCTCTACTGATTCAATTGTAGAAAGTAGCATTTGCGCCGAATCTGGTATCTCAACATTCCCAATTTGAACCCTCGCTGGTTGAGGAGGAGTTTCCTGCTTGTCTGACTTCCTTAAAATACTGAATGTTCCCCTTCATGACCATTTCCATCTGAATCTATGTTTGACACTTTATCTTCAAGGAACTGTCTCTGACTTTATTTTTATCCTGATCAGTAGACACCATCTTTAATAACTGTTAAGGAGTTGTTGGTAAATAGTTCAAGTACTCTTCACTCAACATCAACATGAGATGCTGGCAACGTGAATCGGCAACCGTGATACATCACACTGCAGTCCAGTTCTGCGAAGATGGTGATGTGTATCGCCTACTGCTGTGGCACATGGGTTTGTGAGGGGGGGGGGGGTGTCTAGAACCAGCAAATGTGTGCACATCTTGTAGACCCACACCGAACGCGATGGCGACCTTGACTCTATGCTGGTGCAGCTCATCGAGCAGTGATGCCTCCTTTGCCAGTTGTCAGTTGCTGTCCACTCTGTCACAACCCCAAGAGGGAGTGCAAATTGGATATTTACATTGACTGTAGTAGATTACGATAAACAGTGATGGATCTGTGCAGGCTACCATAACGGAGGCTGGTGTAGCTCTCAATGCTGATAGCTGCACAGTTTTTGATTAAGCAACTTGGTTGTGATATGGGTGAAAAATAAATAAGCAGGACTCTTATGGGTCAGGTACTGTGCTATAGACAGAACCTATTCTCAAAGGCATGTAGAGCCGCACAAACCAACCACCTAAGCTCTTTGCATAATGTGCTGTATGCACATTTGAAGCACTCAGAAGCACCGACTCTGCCTAACACCAGGAGAGAAGAGAAGGAACCGCAGGAGTCACATAGACCTCCTATGCTGGGTCACAGCATGGCTACCTTTCCAACACTATGCTTGCTAACCGCCACGTTCAAGAAATTTCGCAAATAGATCTCGCCACAACGAGTAACACCTTTCTTTTAATGATTTCCATCCTAACTCGTGCATGATACTTTCTGAATCCATGTTGACTATGGGTAAATAGGTCACTCTCTACAAGATAGTTCATGATAGGAAAGTATATGTTCTAAAATCCTGCTGCAAACTGCCATTATTGGTATTAGCCTGTAATTTTGCATGTCACTCCTATTGCCTTTCTCGAATATTGGCATAAACTGTGCAACTTTCCACTCTTTGGGTACGGAACTTTCACTGAGCGAGCAGTTGTATATGATAAGTAGGTATGGCGCTACTACATCAGTATACTCTCAAAGGAAAATAATTGGTATACAACAGAGACTCAAAGACAGACTTTTGTTATGCGATTTAAGGTGCTTTAATACACCAGGGTACCAAATTCTAAATTACACATGCTGGCAGCTGTTCTTGATACAAATTCTGGAGCATTTGCTGCGTCTTCTTTTGCAAAGGAATTCCTGAAGTGTGTGTTAAGCAATTCTGCTTTAGCAGAACTGTCATCAGTAGCATCACATAGTGAAGGTTTGATTGTGTTTTACCGCTAGTATACTTTACATACAACCAGAATTTCTGAGGATTCTCTACCAAATTACATGACAGATGCCAAACAATTCATAACTACAGATGTAACACTGCCATCAGCGCAGTCCTCAGCCAAACCCTCTATGGTGTCACTTCTCCTTTGCAATTTTTCTCAAAGAACGTAAATAACGCTCAATAAAAGTAATCAGCCTTCGATCGAGAACTCCACCCCCCCCCCCCCCCCAATCCCCTGCGTGGTGGTTCTGCTATTTTGACCACACTGTTCAATTCATTACTGACATCTGCTACATCAGAGGCACAGCAATGTCTTGGCCAATTACCTTTCGCCCAATGATGCAGTTTCTTTTCTCTTGGACCTCTCTCATCTTGCCACTTTGCCAGGTGCTGATCATGACACCAAGCAACCGATTTGAGATTCTTCCTCTTCTTTGCGACCTATCTGCACCACAGTTCCTGGAGTATCAGGCGATGTTTGGTGTGACAAATCCACTGGCAAGCCCCACACCTACATTCCTCGCTGCCTACAATGAGAAAACTTCAACAAAACACACAACCTGGCTCACCCAGGAGTTAAAGCCTCCACTAAGTTGGTCACAGACCGATTCATCTGGCAAGACATTAAGTGTGATTGCCTGGCCTGGGCTCATGCCTGTGTTCCCTGCCAGAAAGCTTAAGTTCATACTCACATGTCTCCTACCTGTGTCTCTTTCCCAATCCCACCCGGCCACTTCCAAGTTCACAACAATCTAGTTGGCCCCGTTCCACCCGGCTGACAGTTTCCACTATCTGCTAACCTCCTTCGAACACACCACACACCGGGTCGAAGCGACGCCTATTCCCAACATCACGGCGGAAACAATTGCACGCATGTTCATTCAGTCCTGGATCTTTCGATTTGGCTGTCCTCTCATCATAATAACTGAACAGGGCCACCAATTCAAGCCCCCCCCCCCTTTTCAAAACTTTTGCAACCTGCTTGGTATTAAACATTTTAACATAACTGCTTATTACCCCCAAGACAATGGACTATTCGAGTGCTAGCAGGGTCCTGAAGAGGAGTGATAACACCATCATCCCTCAACTACTCTTCCACCACCGTCTTTATCAATCATCATCTCCTCCTCCTCCATCAGACTCTTCTCTCCCCCCCCCCCCCTTTAGCTACTCTGTCCCCCCTCTCCACTTTTGCCCTCATCACCCTAACATGGTTTCTCCCCTCCCCTCTCCCCCTTACCATGAGTTCGTCATTCCGTTCATCCTCAGCTTGCTACAGATATCTCTATTATAATCTGTGATCACACAGTTTTCATCCTCTGGCACCTCATCCCCCTCAATTAACGAGTGGCAGCTTCTCCAGCACATACCACTTCCTGCCACTGTGATGACATGTGATTCAAGCCTTCCTGTTCCCATCTTCCGAGGTGCTCGTCATCACACCTGTAGCATCTGCTGACCTGCAGACATGCCCAGAACGTACCACCCGACAACCCCGGCATCTCAACTCTATCATCAGCACTCCCACGACTCACCGCCATCAAGATGTGCTCTGCACTGTGAGGATTGGAGGGGGGGGGGGGCAGGCTGTGGCAGCTGCTCAACCACCAAATTGAGTAAACCAAACATGTGACACATCTTTGTAGTGAGATCTTTGGGGTTTCAGTTTCTGTGAGCACACCAGATGTGTTATCCAGTTCAGTAATAAAGTTATCTAAAAGTACATATGGTTGTTATTGGTACTACAACCCCACATAAAAACCATATGGTGTTTAGGTATTTTTACTAAAGTGTTCTCTTCTTGTACATTTTTACATGGCACATCATGGGAGCTTCATTGTATCTGGTAAAATGGTGAACTAGTTTGAAACCGAAAGTGCAGTGAAGTTTTGGACACAGCTACTGTGTGATAGTGAGAAAAGGACAAGATGCCATGGACTGGTGCTTGCTGTTTGGTATAGTACCCTACACAGGCATTTTAAAAATTGTCAAAACTATGTTAATATAATTTTGCCAGAGGTTTTGCAAAGAATTTATTGAGTGTAATTTTGTATTCTTTCATGCTATCAAGTAAGTTAATGGTGATCCAGTCCCATTTCTGGATTAAGTATAAGTGGTAATTTTGAAGGGTTTCCTACAGGTAATTTGACCTTTAATATAATTTCTAATTTCCAAAAGGTTTATGACTAAGTCTAATTTTTCTTTGGCATTGTTTTAACCATTTAGTTATGTACCATACCTAATTGTTGAAAACAATTGGGGGGGGGGGGTAGTCAAAGTTAGCAGATAGGACTTATGATCCTACTGTTACCATAGTTTTCCTACCCTTGTAAATATACCCAATTAATAAGAGGGCATTGGGTCAAAGGATTTTCACATTAATTATGTTGTTTCAAATATATGATTAAAAACTGAATATTTTCAGATTTAGTATTGCAAAATTAGAATGGGGATGATACAAGAACAAAGGAAGGGGACCCCCGGGATTTTGACATTACACATGAAAAAAATAGTTCCTATCTATTCAATATTGGAAATAGTAGAAAGTAATAAGGCCAATATCATTTAAAACTAGCTCAAGAAAAATGTATTTGATTAAAGGTAAAGTAGTCAACAATTCGAAGATTGGTTTGAACACCACGGTGCTTTACTAGGCATGGTCCTGTTTGGAGGTGGTATGCCGTTGTCTTCCTCCAACCTTCGAACCGACTTACCCAGCCAGTTATAGGGGAACCTACAGTTTAACGTGGGTTCCAAACCACGGTGCTACTCGGTATTTTTCACATGAGCAATACTGGCAAAGGTGAAAGAAGTGGGAAGTGACAGATAAAAATCCTAGGACCTGGCGGGGTTCGAACCCCGCCAGGTCCTAGGATTTTTATCTGTCACTTCCCACTTCTTTCACCTCTGAATCAATGTAAATTATAAACTATTAGTTACCGAGATATTTTCTGTAATGTAAAAGCTCTGTACGCAAACCAGTGAGAAAGGTGGGCATAGAACACTGGTGGTGGAGCTGAGCTAGAGGCAAACATGTGAAGAGGAAGTGAACCTGCAACTGTATTTGAGATCCTTATAGTTAAATACTTACCACAAACTCCTATTTAGTGTGTTAGAAGACATTAGGTTGCTGTAATTTCTGTATTATTTTTTATAGGTGATCTTTTGACAGAATGGGATTAAGTGTATCTGAACAATTACGTAGCTGTATTCAGTAGGCCTACTTGGAAGTGTGTGCTGAATTAATTTAACTAGCAGGCTTACCTATAACAATAAATAACATTATGTGTAATTAGGGAAACTGATTGCCAGTAAGTAGACAGACAGATGAAAGAATATTAAATGTAACTGAGAACAGAAGACCAAGCGTTGAATCATTTGTTGTTGAAGACAGTAAGCCAGTTCATGATAGTTTTCCCAGTTACCATGTATTTACAGAGAAGAGATATTGAGAGCAAGAAAATAACCTAGGTTAGAGTTTGCCTAGTTACAGTGTGCACAAACACAACAATATACAAGACGATGACAGGGAAAAGGGGGGGGGGGAGGCGTGAGAAATGAGTAGTGAATTAAGCGAGTTGACAATGGAAGGGGGGAGAAGTTAGCATAGATTTAGACCAGGAGGATGGTGGGAGGCGGGGGATGTGTTGGTCCATCTCCGTAGCTCTGAGGGAATGGTGTTGGGTAGTAGCAACGAGATGGCATGTGTGTGGTAATACCTGCCAAGGTCCCTTGACTTCTTGTAGGGCATGCTTTACCATAGGATATTGGGTGTCACCCAGGTGAACAGACTGGCTGTGCCCATTCATGCATTCAGCCAATTTGTTGGTGGTCATACCAACATAAAAAGCTATGCTGTGATTTAGAATGTGTTAGGGGTGAACCTAACACCAAGTGAAAGCACACAAAGCACCATTATTTATAAACTCCTGGTTGGCCATCTTCACTTCCCATAATTCTTTTAACTCGTTGGCTGCCGTGTGGCCAGCAGTGGCCATAGCAGGCAACTCTGCCGCACCACTGACGTCATCGTGGCAGCCTGTGTGTAATTATCCTTAACACTTTTTTCTCCATTGTTATTGTATTATTTGCCATCTATGAATGAAGTAAAATATTGAAAGGCAAGCTTTAAGCTTTGTCTTTTTCAATGTGTGCTATCCTACAAGATGTAATAAACAACTAATTTATTAAAAATTTTAATAATTGCAACAACTGGCTAATCTGAGCCTACAGTTGTCACTAGTTTCTAAAGTGTTACAGTCATAATTTAAGAGATTTAGCACAATCACTTAACGCAACTTACCTCATTTTGATAGTAACATTTCTCAAACCATTGTTCACAAATTATTCCCATGATCTGTTAGAAATGTAAACAGATTAGATATAATGCTCATTGAAAGCGGTTTGCTGTCATGAAGTATTGCATAGTCTTCGTCCAAAAGCCTTTGACATGTTCCGATAGCAGCAGCGACTTCCATATGCAGTGTTTTTATTGTATTACATAGCACATTTTCTTTTAAACTTCGGTATTGTTTTGGTGGTCTTCTCTCACTTTTATGTTTTATTGCTACAGTATTATAGGCTGAAAGAAACATTTTACTACTACAAATTACAAAAAATTTGCTGGAAAGTGAATGAATGAAAAATTCCCCTGAATCTCCTAGGTTGTATACACCCCGTTCTACCTGGAAAGCAATGACAACCAAACACAATGTTTACCACCAAAAAACAACTGAAAGCTTTGCACTGTTGCAGCACTTGAAACAGGCAAGAGCTAGGGCGGGAAAGCAAGTGACTCGAGATACATTTTACTTCCGCTGCAAATAGCAACAGTTGTTTTTCCTTCTTTAGAGCTGCGATAACAAGAGAGTACTATTATACAGACTTAAGATTTATGTCACATGTTTCAAGTTAACAGAAAACCAGGTGACATACATACTACACTCATTTTGAGTGCAGAGTCTATCCAACATAGCTTCTATGTCGCTTGTTTCTGAAGCGTTAATCTTGTGATCTTTGCACATGTTCTTTCATATAAATATGGCTGTGATATCTCCAGTCCTCCTCGGTGCTTTTTGGATGAACAGTAACGTACATTACATATACATGGATACTTTGCAAGTCACATTCAAGTGCATGGCAGTGTGTTCAACGAACCACTTATGTTTCTCTACAGTTCCATTCTCTAACAGAATGCGGGGAAAAAGTAACAGCTAAATCTTTGCTTTCGCTCAGATTTATTTTATTATGATGAGGGTCTCGCTATGTAGGTGGGTGCTAACCAAGTATGTTCACACTGAGAAGAGAAAGTTTGTGAAAAATTTCACAAACAGATCAGTTGCCCTTCTCTGAACTTTCTCTGAATTGTCAGTCAGTCCCACCTGGTTTGGATCCCACAATGCACAGCAGTACTCCGAAGTAGAACACACAAGTGAAATGTAGTCTTTGGTTCACGTTTCCTATAGTGTTTTCTATGTTCGCTTTTTCAGTTTAAACTGCTCATAACTGTTATTCCTATTTATTTAGCTGACTTGACGGCTTGTAGTTTTGATTGATTTATGGAGTACCATATATACTCGAGTAATCTGCGCACCCAAAAATTTGAGAAAATGATGATAAATAATAAAAAATAGCACACACGAACCCCAGGTGAATTTATTGTAGATGAGGATACCACCCGTCATGTATTTACATCAAAGATATTTGATAATTTAATAGGGAACTTTGACATACTGGTATCTTTCATCAAAGAAATATCATCAAATGTAGTGCCTCACCTTATATTCGATTATTTGTTAACCCTGTCTTCTCCAGATATAGTCTTGTCATGTGCCAATACGGGTGTGGGTAACTACAGTGGCACTGAACTGAATAATAGCCAACTTAAGTTGATAGTGTACTTTATCTATCGGAAAGATGGTATCACAAGTCATTTTACATCCACAATGCAACTGGCAGAAAGAGACTCTACTCCACCTACCGGTTTGTAACATGAGGAGACCCGTTACAGTGAAATTACTGATATGTTGTGTCACTGTCAAATTACATGTAATTTTGGCTAAAGCAGCACACAACACAAAGTTATTTGCTGTCTTGATATATGACGGCCTTAATACCACCACGATGAAGATTTATGTAGAAGAAATATTACGAATATTTGATAATATTTCTTTGTCAAACGTTCGATTGAAGATACTGACCTAAAGGGATTTATTTTAAAGCAGAGTAATGCCCACCTAGTGTGTTGTTGTTGTTGTTGCAAATGGAGTAATACCAAACTAAATTCTAGTAATCCGAGCACCCCAGTTCTTTTGTTCATAAATTCAGAAAAATATATACAGTAAATTTTACCCCTACTACCTTCAGAATTTGAAAGTGTGTATTCCAGTCGACATAGTCACAGGCTTTCTTCAAATCTACAAAAACTAAAAATGTAGGTTTGCCCTTCCTTAGCCTGTCTTCTAAGATAAGTTGTAATGTGAGTATTGCCTCCCATGTTCCTACATTTCTCCTAAATCCAAACTGATTTTCCCCAAGGTTGGATTCCACCAGTTTTTCCATTCGTCTGTAAATAATTCGTGTTAGTATTTTGCAACCATGACTTACTGAATAGTTCCATAATTTTCACATTTGCCTGCACTTGCTTTCTTTGGAATTGGTATTACTATATTCTACTTGAAGTCTGAGGATATTTCCCTGTCTCATACATCTTTCATACCATGTGGAACAATTTTTTCCATGACTGGCTCTCCTTACAATATCCGCAGTTCAGATGGAATATCATCTACTCCAGGGACACTGTTTCGACACAAATCCTTAAGCCCTCTGTCACATTCTTCTCTTAGTATCCTATCTCATCTTCCCCCACTTCGTCTTCCATTTCCAGACTACTGCCTTCAAGTTTATTTCCTTTGTATAGGCCTCTATATATTACTTCCACAGTTCAGCTTTCCCCTCTTTGCTTAACACTAGTTTTCCATCGGAGTTCTTGATATTCATAAAGCTGCTTTTCTCGTCTCCAAATGTCTCTGTAGGCGGTGTATCTTTCCCCTAGTTACACATTCTTCTGCGGCTCTGCATTTGTACTGTGGCCAATCCAGCTTAGCTAGTCTGCATTTCCTGTCAATCTCATTTTTCAGACATTTGTACTTCCTTTTGCCTACTTCCCTTGATGCATTTTTATATTTTCTTCTCTCATCAATTAAGTTCAGTATATCCTGTGTTATCCAGGGATTTCTGTTAGGCCTTGTCCTTCTGCCTATATGATCCTCTGCGGCCATAACTACCCTATCTCTCTGAGCTACCCATTCTTCTTCTACTGTATTACTTTCCCCCATTTCAGCTTATCCTTGCACAATGCTCCCTCCGAAACTCTCAACCACCTCTGGTTCCTTTCATTTGTTCGGGTTCCATCTCCTAACTTTTCTACCTTTCTGCAGTCTCTTAAGTTTTAATCTGCAATTCATAACCAATAAGTTATGGTCAGAGTACATATCTGCAATTACAACACACTGTGTCCTTTCTAATATGAAATCACAAATACAATGGCACATCTCTGGCAATTTTCCATAAGCACGCAATCTGATAAGAAGATGCTTGTGAGGTAGAGTAGAAGGCGGTTTGAAAAACACTGATGTAGATCACAAGTAAAAGTAATTGGTTTCCTGAATTTAACTGTCCTTGTGGCCAGTGGGACATATATGTCCTACTTAATAATACATATAGCTGTAAATAGAAATTTGAAAACCAAGACTTTACTTCATATCAATGCAAAAGCAGGATTTTTCCTTTTCATTTTCAGTAATATGCCAATTTCCAATTAATTCAGTTACAAAAGCTTAAGTGATATATTATGGAAGCATTTTTGGCCTTTTATAGTTCCAATAGAGGTGTTGCGTTTGTAGTGCTTCACTCCAAACACAGCCAGAATATGAACAGAAGAATGCTATATCTATTATAAATTAATAATATTTAATAACTTACGATCACTTCCTTGACTTAATGATGGCACACTCATTGGTCTATCACAAGATAGATATCTTGCACATACATGCTTATCAAAAACTGACAGTTTACAGAGCTCTTAATTACTGCGCACAATTTTACATATGTATGACACTGACACACATTCAAAGCTGAAATTAAGTTTTCCCACTGAGTCTACATTCATTACTACCTCTTACATCAACCTGTGTGTTATCTGTTCCATAAAGCCTATAACATGTTTGCAATACAAAGCTGATGGGAGAGTAGAGCAAACTTACGCCATGGCACTACACGATTCTCGGCACTTTTATAACTCCAATACAGGATTTGCAATCAGGAATACTTTATAATCTAATATAAACAAAGAGCAGGGCTTTGCGAAACTAGGATTCCTTGGGAACCTACATGAAGTACATGATAAGCCACCATATGGTAACATTAGTTTTGACTAACAGCATACGACTATGATGTCGCATTCCGTTAGGCTGTGTCCACGGCTACAAAACTAATGTTTGAAATTTTTATCTAACCACATATTTACAGAATGAAAACAGTAAATAAGAAGAACTGGAAGGATCCTAGAAGATCCCACCAATACCTCAGAACTGGCACATCACATTCAAAATGATAGTACATTGTTTCTTCATGATGCAAGCATTAAAAATCAAAGCTCTCACAAACAGGTGTGACAGCCTGCTATTAATATAATTAAATTTATGTCAATTAGAGTAACAGAGGAGACATTGTACATGGAATTAGGATTCCTAGTCTACATGAAAGAAGTAGTGCGAACATTCATGATTAAGCTGGATATTCTAATAAAGACATCTAATACTAGGTTTGAAAACTTTATGTAGAACCAAATTTGATAGCAAAAAAAGAATCCTGGCAAAAATATCAATATTGTTTAAAATGTAGCTACTACTATATATTGCAATAGTTTTGCGAAGGAGATTGTTAAAAGGTCGAGAAGAGAATGAATGGATCACATAGGTTAGACGAATAATTATAATACACCCCCCCCCCCCCCCCCCACACACACACACCTGCCACCAAAACCACTAAGCTTTAGTCCTCTCTTGGGTAACAAATGTTATATTAAAAACAAACATTTTGGAGTGAAGTTCTTTATTCACATCACATGTAGACAATCTCTTCCAAGAGAACAATATTTAAACAATTTCAATTATTTCTCTCCTATTCACTGAGAAATGATTTGGACAAGTTTTAAGACTGTCACAAAAATAACATGGAAAATAAAAGCATTAGACAATGATTTCTGTTGTTCAAAAGTTAGCCATCTCTCTTCAGAAGGCATCAGAAAGGAGGGTTAACAAAGTCTAATTACAAAACTAGCCTTTGCCACTAACTGAAAGCATTTTATGTATTTTATATAAACAGGAGTAAATATATTTTTGTTGAAAGAATGACAATTGATAGCTGTTCTTAGCTGCAGACAACTGACAATATGCTTACTGCACTTCAATGACAATGTATGCACCATATGTGCTTTAACTTTAAGCTTTAAAATCTTTAACTTAGTTTGTCTGCTTATGTAGATTACCTACAACATCGAAACTAACTTGCAATGGAGAAACTGACTGCACCCCAAGGCACTGACTCCACTACAAGAACTTAAAATACTTCATCCAAAATTGGCAGTCTTCACAAATTCTATCCTATTAAGCCGATGGCTGGACCATATGACAAACAGTTTAATATTACCTCTGAAAAATTCAACTGCTGTAAATCTGAGTGCAAAGAAAGAATCCAGAACAATGAATTAGAGGTAGCTCTAGTTTGCATCTTGGTCACAGTCACGGCTTATGTGACCTGTTTTCCCGCACTTATAACAAGCCTTACTGCCACCAGATGGACAGTCACGAGCAATATGCCCAGTTTTGCTGCAGTTGTAACAAGAGGGCCCAGATGAAGCAGAATCAGGGCACTCACGTGCAATATGACCAGTTTTATTGCAGTTGTAGCAAGATGGTTCACTGGGGCTCTGCTGGCAATCACGGGCAATGTGTCCAACACCATTGCACCGGTAACAGCGGTCCTGCTCCTCCTTGCACTCACGAGCAAAATGCCCAAATCGGTTGCATTTGTAACATTTTTGTTGATTACTGGATCCACGACGCTCATATCCTCCACCACCTGATCCACCTTCTGGACAATCACGAGCGAAGTGTCCAGCTCGATTGCAGCGGTAGCACACACTTGAACTCATACCTCACAGTCTCCTAAAACAAGAACCATGAAAGTAAATACCTAGATGATAAAATCACACTATTCACAATAAAAAACTTACACTATTTATTAATTCTCTGCTGCCAACACTGCTCTACAAATCTGGACTATTTATCGAAAATAATTTTACCTGAAAGGTAAATATTTTATTCTCGTTACACTTCTAAATAAAAGTAGTCTACATATTGTAAACTAAAATAAATGGGAATTCAATAATGGAGGAAAGATAACTCATTGTAAATAAGTTCACCGAGCCTCTGTCAGACACCTAAAATGGACAATTACTATAGTAGCGCGCACGCACGCACACACAGAGAGAGAGAGCTGCCGTAAGGAAAATCTTAGGCTTTGTTTCAGTGTATTACACATTAGTTATGAGAGAGAGAGAGAGAGAGAGAGAGAGAGAGAGAGAGAGAGAGAGAGAGAGAGAGAGAGAGAGAGAGAGAGAGAGAGAGAGAGAAGTGTCGCCATCTATTAGTTATTCGGTATAATATATATAGTAACAGCCTCTATTGGATCTTTGCTCTACTACACTGCAATTCGAGCATAGCATAGCATACACCAAAACTACAAATTACGATATCTTTCCTTCCTCCGATCTGATTTTGATGGAACAAAGCCTATGTTACTCTCCAAACTATTCTTAATTTACCTGTGGAAACCCATGAAAGGTCATGTAGTACTTTTGGAGATTATCCTCTTATGAATAAACATACGGAATTTCAAAAAACACCTACATAAAATGGGAATAACAGAAGAGGACCCTAAATGTAGGATCTGTGATGACGGTGATGAAACTGCATCACATCTAATCTTCGAATGCATTGCACTGGAGAGTAAAAGGCACAGAACATTTGGGACAACCAGACCCAAAGAAATTGTGTCTAATAAAGAACTGGTAAAGGGACTCCTTGCACTGTTCAAGGGCATTGGTTGGCTTTACTAGATATACAGGGAGCGATACTGCACAATAAACTTAGTTCCGGTGTGGGCAGTGGCGGATTGGACCAAGACTGTTTTGGCTTCCCTGGAAAAATCAAATCAATAGACATACACGATGACTTTTAAGCAAACGATTAAATGATATCTTTATTTTCTCTGATGCGATTTTAGTTATTGAAGCCTTTATGTAACCGCACAATATGCTCAAGTTGCGTGTGCAGTTTTGGTGATAAAGAGGTTTTTTAATAGTTGAACAGACAAACATGATCGTTACTGAAAACACTTAAAATTACAATATCTTTTTGTTTCATGATCAGATTTTGATAAAATTATGCCTATATGTTGACCAAAGCATTTCTCTTGTTTATGAAAACTACATGTAGATACATCAAGTAGTTTTGAATATTCAAGTGAACAGCGACAGGCCTACATTTACAGATTTGTATGCTACAGATGACGTCTCAATGTGTCATTCAGTGATGTAATATTGTAGCCCTTTCAGTGGTATATTTGGATATTGCTTGCGGAATGTGCTGCAAACAAGAGTAATAAGGGCTTAACAAAATGCCAAAACATAATTCAGTACCTATTTATGGATGTCACATTTATGAAGTAATACTCCTGAATTGTGTGTCCTACAAACCATTTACCAGGTTCGTATAGTGGAATATTAGGAAATTGCCGGCAAATGAAAGCATTATTTCTAAAATTCCAAGCAATTTCTTAGCTACAGAATGGAAGTTACATTTGTTATTGACAACATGAGGCAAATTTCATGAAAGAATTTTTCTGAAATATGCTTCACTTCAGAGCATACGTATGTTTTTAAATGGGGGTCTTTTCCTCTGTACATTTTAATGCATACCAAACCATTGCAGTGGAAACAGGAGCACTGAACTGAGACTGCACAATTTCATATTTTTCATTTGCATCTTCTCTGAACAAACTCCCACTTTGAAACTTCCTGGCAGATTAAAACTGTGTGCCGGAACTGGGACTTGAACCTGGGACCTTTGCCTTTCGCGGGCAAGCGCACTACCGACTGTGCTATCCCGACACGACTCACGATGCCGCCTCACAACTTCACTTCCGCCAGTACCTCGCCTCCTACTTTCCAAACTTCACAGAAGCTCTCCGGCGAACCATTCAAGACTAGCACTCCTGGAAGAAAGGATATGGTGGAGACATGGCTTTGCCACAGCGTAAGGGATGTTTCCAGAATGAAACTTTTACTCTGCAGCAGAGTGTGCGCTGATATGAAACTTCTCCACCATATCCTTTCTTCCAGGAGTGCTAGTCTTGCATGGTTCGCTGGAGAGCTTCTGTGAAGTTTGGAAAGTAGGAGGCGAGGTACTGGCGGAAGTAAAGTTGTGAGGCGGCATCGTGAGTCGTGTCGGGATAGCACAGTCGGTAATGCGCTTGCCCGCAAAAGGCAAAGGTCCCAGGTTTGAGTCCCGGTTCCGGCACACAATTTTAATCTGCCAGAAAGTTTCATTCTGGAAACTCTCACTTTCATTTCAGCACTACAGAAAACATATTTATCTATATTTAAATTGTATAATCAGAAGTTTAATATTACAAGAAATAATATAAAATGAAAATAATATTCCAAAGGAGCAGGAATCTAAACCAGGCCATGAAACTATCAAACTACACACAATACAATTCCCTTGAAAGGAAAAGTAGTTCTTGGGATATGCTTAGCAATACATATGAGGAATGAGAAAGAGTGAGTCTGAAGGAAGTTGGGAGACAGTGTACAACAGTGGCAAGACCAAGGGCACAAGGCATGTTGGCATATAGGGAAGTTGTGTCAACAATGCCAAGTGGAGGCCCAAGAGGTTAATGGGTGGCGATGGTGTGTTTTCAGTGAAGGAAGTGTTTGGTATGTATTGTAAGGTTAGATTTGCAGATGGCATTGTAATTCTGTCAGAGAGAGCACAGGACCTGGAAGAGCAGTTGAATGGAATGGACAGTGTGTTGAAGACAGCATATAAAATGAACATTAACAAGAGCAAACCAAAGATAATGGAATGCAGCCTTAGAAAATCAGGCAATGCTGAAGGAATTAGATTAGGTAATGAAACAATGAAGGTGGCAGATGACTTTTGTTACTTGGGTAATAATATAACATGACGGTCGCAGTACAAAGGATATAAAATGCAGAATCGCAATGGGAAGAAAATCATTTTTGAAAAAGAGAAATTTGCTAACATCAAATATTAATTGAAGTGCAAGGAAGTCTTTTCTAAAGGCATTTGTGTGGAGTGTTGCCTTGTATGGGAGGGTTTTTTTTTTTTTTGTGGTTTTAGGGCGCACAACTGCTGTGGTCATTAGCGCCCAACACTGCCCATAGTAAAAAAGAACCGGGGTTAGAAATTAAGTGGCTTTCGCCATATATGCACGATGTATAAAAAGTAAAACTCTGTTAACCGATTGCGGGTCATCAGCTAAAATGTCAGACATTTCAAATGGGAAACACAGATCATGACGGAGACGGTTAAAAAATGGACATTGCACTAAAAGATGGTTCACAGTAAAAGGTGCATCACAGTGCTCACATAAGGGAGCAGGACCACCACGTAATAAATGCTGGTGGCTAAAACGGCAGTGGCCAATACGAAGCCGGGCCAGAACAATCTCCTCTCGGCGGGAGGGTCGAGATGACGTTGACCAGAGATCAGGCACAGGTTTAATGGCTCGCAATTTGTTCCCTGACAGGGATGACCAATGTAGATACCAACTGGAGATAATACGCTGGGAGATACCAGCGCGAAGGTCATCAGAGCTGGCGGAAAAGGTAGATAGCCGAGGAAGGAGAACTGCTTCCTTGGCAGCCGTATCCGCAGCCTCATTCCCCAACACTCCCACATGGCCAGGGACCCACAGAAACGTCACCGTAGTTCCGCTCGTTGAAAGAGAAGTAAGGCAATTGCGGATGCTTTGTACCAGGGGATGGGCCGGATATAGGATGCGAAGGCTCAACAAAGCACTCATAGAGTCCGAGCAAATGACAGTCTTACTGAGCGAGTTTCGCTGGACGTATTGTGTGGCTTGGTATAATGCATACAGCTCAGCTGTAAAAATGGAACTCCACTCAGGAAGACGATATTTAAAAGAGACGTTGCCAAGTACAAAAGCACACCCAACACCCTGGTCTGTCTTTGAGCCATCAGTGTAAATGAACAAATTGTCATCAAATTTAAACCGGAGTGCGTGAAATTCTCTCTGGTAGACGAAACGAGGTGTGGAGTCCTTTGGAAGAGAATGAAGATCAAAGTTAACACGGACTTCGGGGCTTCGCCACGGTGGAGAGATGCTCTCTCCAGTCGAGAAGATAGCAGGCATTGTAACGCCAAGCTGGCCGAGTAGCGAACGCAAGCGTACTCCCGGTGGTAGCCGAGCAGACGGGCGCAGAGCGAAGAGACTGTCAAGTGAGTCGTTAAAAAAAACTGCGTACGTCGGGTGTCCTCGCATGGACGACAAACGACTAGCGTAACGGCTAAGCAGGAGTTCCCGACGGTAAGAAAGGGGTAGTTCGGCGGCCTCGGCATAGAGGCTCTCAACGGGGCTAGTATAAAACGCTCCTGTCGCCAGACGGAGACCTTGGTGGTGGATTGTATTAAGGCGGCGCAGTATGGACGGTCGAGCCGAAGAATAAACGATGCTACCATAGTCCAGTTTGGACCGAACTATGGTGCGATACAGATGGAGGAGAGTAGACCTGTCAGCTCCCCACGAGGTGCCACTTAACACCCGCAGCACATTGAGAGAGCGGGTACAGCGAGCTGCCAAACGGGATATGTGGGGAGACCAACTTAACTTCCTGTCGAGAACAAGTCCCAAGAACGTCGTGGTATCCACAAATGGAAGTACTATGGGGCCCAGACGAAGGGACGGGGGAAGGAACTCCTTCCGCCGCCAGAAGTTCATGCAGACTGTATTGTCAGCTGAGAATCGAAAGCCAGTGTCCATACTCCACACATGGAGATTGTCTAGGCACCACTGGAGGCGCCGCTCCAGGAGACCCGTTTGCTCAGTGCTGCTGTAGATTGCGAAGTCGTCAACAAATAGGGACGCCGACACTCCCAGTGGAAGGTGATCGGCTATAGAATTGATTGCTACTGCAAATAAAACAACGCTCAGGACCGAGCCCTGGGGGACTCCGTTCTCCTGATTAAAAGTGCTCGATAAAACCGAACCAACACGCACTTTAAATACACGGTCTGTTAAAAATTCGCGGATAAAAATTGGCAGGCGACCCCGAAAACCCCATGTATGCAGAGTGCGGAGGATGCCCATCCTCCAGCAGGTGTCGTATGCCTTTTCCAGATCAAAGAACACCGCTACTGTCTGGCGCTTCCGTAAAAAGTTATTCATTACTGAGGTAGATAGGGCAACAAGATGATCCACCGCAGAACGGTGCTTGCGAAACCCACATTGGACATTAGACAGGAGATGTCGCGTCTCAAGCCACCATACCAGGCGCCCATGAATCATGCGTTCCATCACCTTGCATACGCTACTGGTGAGGGAAATGGGGCGGTAGCTGGAAGGGAGACATTTGTCCTTCCCAGGCTTTGGTATGGGAATGACTATGGCTTCACGCCAGCGTCGCGGAAAGGTGCCTTCTATCCATATGCGGTTGTAGGTGGCCAGTAGGAAGTGCAAGCTCGTTGGTGAAAGGTGTTGCAGCATCGCCACGTGAATGCCATCTGGTCCTGGAGCGGAGGACCGCGAAGACGAGAGTGCGTGGTGGAGCTCTCGTACAGTAAACTCGGTATTGTAGCATTCACGGTTCTGAGAGGTAAAGGGCAATGGAGTCGCCTCCACTGTCCGTTTCCTAGCTAGGAAAGCGTCAGTGTAATGTGAAGAGCTAGAGACCTCTGCAAAATGTCGACCCAGTGCGTTGGCTATTTGTGGAGGATCGACGACGGTGTCAGTTGCGACACACAGACCGGGAATTGGGGAATGAGCCATAGTGCCTGAAATTTTTCTGAGGTTAACCCAAATGATGGAGGAAGGGGTAGACCTATTAAAAGAGCTCGTGAATGAGCGCCAACTGGCGCGTTTACAGTCGCGAAAGAGGCGACGACAATAGGCCCGCAGCCGTTTGTATCTGATGCAGTTGTCGAGCGCGGGCCGTTGTTTGAAGATTCTAAGGGCACGTCGCCGTGCTCGCAGAGCGTCACGGCATTCCGCGGTCCACCACGGGACAAGGGGACGACGTGCGTGGGAAGTCTTGCAGGGGATGGAACATTCTGCGGCTATCAGAATAACTGTGGTAATGTGTTCCACTTGGTCGTCTATACTAGGATAATGGTAAGTACCAAAATCCGCCAGTGACGTGTAGAGCTCCCAGTCCGCTTTCGTTAACTGCCAGCGGTGTGGATGCTTAAGGGTGTCAGGCATCATTAGGTGAATTACACACGGAAAATGATCGCTCGAATGTGTGTCTGAGAGAGCAGACCATTCAAGACGCCGTGCCAGCTGAGCAGTGCAGATAGCTAGATCTATATGGCTGAAAGTATTTGTGGTGTCTGAAAGATAAGTTGGTTCACCAGTGTTAAGGCAGATGAGCTGAAGGTGGTTCAGTATATCTGCCAGGAGGGAGCCCCGTGGACATGGTCGTGGGGAGCCCCAAAGGGGGTGGTGGGCATTGAAATCTCCCACCAACAAAACGGACGCGGAAGCTGGTCAATAAGATCTAGGAGATCTGATCTAGTGACGGGAAAAGAGGAAGGAGCGTAAATATTGCACAGTGTGAAGACAAATCCAGGAAGGTATATCCGGACAGCAACAGCTTGTATTGGAGTACACAAAGGGACCGATGTACTGTGTACGTCATCCCGAATAAGCAACATTACGCCCCCGTGGGCTGGAATTCCTGCCACTGGAGGAAGGTCAAAGCGAACGGTAGTGTAGCGTGGGAAAGTAATTCGAGTACCAGGGAGCAATTTTGTCTCCTGTAGAGAGAAGATGATTGGATTATATGTTCGCGTTAGAAGCTGCAGTTCTGTCCAATTCGACCGGATACCACGAATGTTCCATTGAAGAATATCCATAATGGGATAAAATGAGATGAAGGTGGACATCAGCCCGACGAAGGCGGCGGGCCACAGTGCGAATGTTCGCAACTGGTGGTGTCTGAGACAGGAGGGTCTTGCTCCATATTCTCAGAGGTTACCACAGCAGCTGCGCGAGTGTGGTCGGCAGCCCCATCTTTGGCTGACGCACCTGGAGAGACTATATGCTTCCAGGGGATGCCATCGTCACATTGTGAGGTAGGAGGGGGGAGAGTTTTCCCCCTATTTGATTTCTTGGAGCCCTGGTGAAGCTCCTTGGTTGGCTCAGATGTTTTGGTAGGGGTGCGGAGGAAATCCTCGCGCGAATGCTCTTTCTTAGACTTTCGCGTCTCTATCTGTGGTTTCACAGCTGAAGATGAAGATTTGGAAGAGGTACTCACACTTTTCGTTGAACGTGACGCCGTTGTCGATGTAGACTGTTTGACAACTACTGTCGTAAACTGTAGGTCACAAGTCTGTGTGGCCATATCCCGTGTTGGTGGAGTACAGTACTATAGTTACCATGCGGCGGGGTCTTGGGCTTACGACTGGCGTACATCTTACGTGCAACTGGTATGGGAACCTTTTACTTTACACGGATTTCCTGGATGGCTCGTTCATCGGCAAACACGGGACATTCCCGGGAGGAAGCAGCATGATTCCCGTTACAATTGATGCAATGAGGGGACGGTGGTGGACAAATCCCCTCATGGGCCTCTTTACCACAGGTGACACATATGACTGGGTTCTTGCAAGACTGGCTTGTGTGGTTAAATCGATGGCACTGATAACACCGAGTAGGGTTAGGGATATAAGGTCGTACTGTGATGACCTCATACCCTGCCTTGATCTTCGGCGGCAGAGCCACTCGGTCGAAGGTCAGAAACACTGTGCGAGTGGGCCCTACAACATTGTTCTCTTATTTTGTCACTCTGTGTACTGCGACGACGCCTTGAGCTGCCAGATATTCTTTCAGTTCATCCTCAGTCAGACCGTCCAAACTGGCCGAGAAGACTACCCCTCGGGAATAATTGAGGGTTGGATGGAGCTCAACACGAACCGGGTAGCTGTGGAGCAGAGTAGCCTTAAGCAGCCGCTGTGCCTGGGAGCCACTTTCTGTTTCTAACAGTAGTGTTCCATTACGCAGGCGGTTGCAGGTCTTAACTGGGCCGGCAATGGCATCAACCCCTTTTTGAATAATAAATGGGTTCACCGACGAAAAGGATTGTCCTTCCTCAGTACGGGTCACCACAAGGAACTTTGATGTCTGTAAATTTTTCTGTTCAGACACACTATTGTCTAGTACATCCATTTCTAAAGGCTCTTTCCATTTTCTTTTTTTTAGAACCATCGCGGTTGTATCCCCCACGATTGCCAGTGTCTCCGATGGCACGCTCCTTCCTGCTGGGGGCCCCCAACGGAAGCACACCCGCCTTGGGTGATTGTTCACACCCCAGGTCACACCTCCCGATCTACAGACGGAGGGACCAATCGGCGAATCGGGAAGGTATCAGCGCAGGCAATCGCCCCTCCCCTGGCCTTAACCAGGGGGTACGCACGCACCCTACATGCCAGCCCGGGGCTGGGACTTACGCATTACCCAGTCACCCATATGGGTGGCCTTCAAGTGCGTACAGGGAGGAGGAAGAGAGAAATAGTAGGAGGAGAAGCCTCAAACGCAGACGCGGAGGCAAAAAAAGAGGTGAAAGAAGACTGTAAAGCCAAAAGGGTCAGAACTTCGGTTCCCCGAAGGATGCACACACTCGGTCCCCAAGAGAGGTGAAAAGGACAGTAGAAGAAGCGTCATGTAGCACGGAAAAGAAGGAGTGCTACAAAGGCTGGGGCCCCGTGCTCGCCACGCACATACTCACCACAGAGCGGTGAGCCCCCTGAGGGATTGTATGGGAGTGAAACACCGACGATAAACATTGTGGACAGGAAGAGAAGAGGCTTTTGAAATGTGGTGC
Organism: Locusta migratoria; assembly: GCA_026315105.1. Taxonomy (NCBI): domain Eukaryota; kingdom Metazoa; phylum Arthropoda; class Insecta; order Orthoptera; family Acrididae; genus Locusta; species Locusta migratoria. Next base: position 521,214,582 of record CM048744.1, on the reverse strand, counting down.
TGCAGAAGAATGCTGAAGATTAGGTGGGTAGATTGCATAACTAATTAAGAGGTACTGAACAGAACTGGTGAGAAAAGGAATTTTTGGCATATCTTGACTAAAAGATTCTTAGACATTGAGAAATCGTAAATTTTGCATTGGAGGGAACTGTGGGGGGTAAAAATCGCAGAGGCAGACCAAGAGATGCATATAGTAAGCAGATTCAAATGGATGTGGGTTGCTGTTCTTATGAAGAGATGAAAAGGCTTGCTTAGGATAGAGTAGGAGGGAGGGCTGCATCAAACAAGTCTCCAGACTGAGGACCATAACAACAACAGATTTCAGACATTTGTTGAGGTGTTGGTCAACGTAGAAGCACAGCAAACAGCCAAAGGAGTATTTTGTTTGTGGATTCTGGGGACCACTTCCCACTAGCTCAGCAAATCAATAGTAAACCACCTCTTTTAGCTCCTCACCTAGACTGTTAGGCAGGATGCATCATTCGTAATCAGACTCCCAAAGTATGGTGCTACTTTAGACTTCATTTGAGAAGAACTGCAGAGCAGCTGGTACTGGTTTTGTTAAAGCCTCTGTGCAGCAAAACTAATGTTCACCCATCTGCTCTCGTCACTCTTAACACAGGTGGTTCGCAACCTGTGGTCTACGAGAGCTTAAACATGGTCCGAAAATACATAAGATATTAAACGAATACTCATTTTAAATTATTAAATCCTTGTTACATCGTTAGTCGAACTTACTGTGTGACCACAGTAACTTTACTACTTCACTGGTAATGACCAAACTTATTGTCAACCACTGTTGTAAATTTTCATTACATTGATGGAAACTAAGAATGCAACTCAATCCATCCTCTTGGGAAGTTTTGTTGTAAAAAGCCAATAGAATTTCTGAGATCACCTTCCATTATCTTTTAGATTTTCTCTAAGACTTACTTAGGGAAGCCAGGATTTCCTGCTTAATATCAAATCCAGGAATTGATTGAAAGTAAGTCATGCTATGCATATAACAAATTTCTGGGTATGAGGCCCGCCTGACATGCAAAACGCTGTTTTATTATACACCCATAGATATACCCTATGCATATAGGTTTGAGCATCAGCATTAGCCCTGATTCCTGACTAAGTTTAAATTCATAAAACCACATTGTGCACTTTAGACCATAGAAATTTAATAGTGGTAGTCTATTGAAAGTCTATAATATAATAGTACTGGCACTACATATTACTTCTGAGTTCTGATTAAAGTATATTTTAAAATTTACAACATTTTTCATTATCCTTGTGGCCCCTCCTGATAACGGGAAATCCAAGTGGACCCTTGTCTAGAAAGGTAGGTAACATGATCTAAAAATAAAATGAAGTTTTTGAAATTCTCAGAAAATTAAGACAGAAGAACAATAATAGAAATTCCTGAATGGTATTATACATAAAACAAAGGAAACATCCTCTCCCCCATAGCCAACTAATGGTTAGTGCCAAACAATGAAAAACACTGGAAAACTTTCAAATTCCTTCTTTTTCTTCAAATGTACACAGATTCACATTCACAAAACTACAACTTTACACACCCATGGAAGTCTCATCACCACCACAGTTGTGTACTACCTGCTTGTACATGTAGGAGATGAAGATGAAGAAGTAGTAGTAGTAGTAGTAGTAGTAAAAATAATTATAATAATAACAATAATATGCCAACTCTAGTGGTCTCCGGAGCTTCAGCTTTTTTAAGTCCTGAAGTGCAGTTTACACAAGTGAGTGGCTGTGCCTTCCATTATCTGCTGCTTTCCAGTTTAATATCTGTTCTTACACTCCAGTAGGGCTATTCGACGATTAGACATACGAAAGGACAGGTATCTCATTGATAGTGTCGGTCTTCCTGGTTAAGTGATGTGCATAGGATTGGATGCTACCAAGGCTATTTTTTTCATATTATTTCTTGGTTATCGCAGTGCAAATGTTTCTTGCATAATTACTTTTTGTTATTAAATTATATTGGCTTAACTCTTTTCGGTATTCTCTTTAGTAAATAACTAATTACAGAGGGTCAATTTCATGTCTACTAATTATCTTCCTAGGAAGGTAATATTTGACCTTATTTTGGAAAAAGTCATTCAAGCATGCAGAAGTGGTTGAGGTATAAGAATTCCACATGGGTAGATTTACTACAATGAACCCCTTCTTTGAGGAAATTTTTCATTTGACCTCCCATAAAAATAATCTTCCTTGGAGCTTGACATTGGTACTACCCCCCATGAAAATAAAACTAAAGATAATGTAGGCTACATGTATCTTCAGTATTTTGTCCACTGCCATTAGCATAAAGAACAGCCCAGATCCTTCGAGACACAGAATCCCCAAGTCTGAAAGGTAAAAAAAGAAAAAGGGCGTCATCCATGGTAATTCTCTCCCATGAAGAATAAACCAAATGCCACAAGGCATCTGCAGTTCTTGGAGGGTCTGCCCAATTATCCCACACAGTCTTCTTGAGTTTAGCCCACAGCTTCTTTATGGGATTGAGATCAGGTGACTTTGGCAGCCATGGTTGGCAATGAATAATATGTGCCCAATTCCAGCTTGTGTAGCTACGAAGCAGGTGTCATTGTTGCTTATATGTGGGGTAAACAAGATCAGGAATGGACACTTGCCAGTCTATCCACAGCTTGATCGTCACATATGCCAGAATGTGTAAAGACACTATTGTATTTTCAGAGGAGACTACATGTTATGGGTTTCCTATAGGCACATTAACAGGTGCACCAGTGTTTGTGTGTCTGATTAAAGATTAGATTATTATCAAATACAAGCTCCTAAAAACCTATAGAGTCTGCACAATTTTTAGCGAAGTAATATTACCTGCAAGAGGTATACATATTAAAAAAAATTGACTTCAGTGGGATTCAAACAAGCACTCTTTGCATTTATAAACCTTGGCCTATCCACTCACCCAATGTAACATTTATGAGATCTGTTTGTGGTGGTAAATGTACCCACACAGAATTCTTATACCTCAACCGTTTCTACGTGCTCAAACATTTTCCAAAATAAATGATGTGCAAATTAAAGTGCAATGAATTTCGACATATACTGTATCTCAACTATTGTATTGTTTCTATCTGATGATGTAAACAGGAAACTGAAGCTGCACAGGCTACTGGAGTCACCAACACTTGCACTTATGAATTTGGGCAAGCACAATGCTCTGTTCTTGGACTTCATATATATTCGGGCTGAGTAATCTTTTCGTCCTCCATTTTACTTGTATCTTCAGACTACTCAGGACAAACAACTCAGATTACATAATGACCATAGCAGTATTTTGATAGATTTATAACAATAGAAAAGCATGATTAACTGATCACAGATAAAACAAATTTATTCACCACAACTCCATCCACCGGCAGACAATGCAAATCTGCAAGCCACTATATATCCATAGCACTTGCTAATTACAACATTGTTAAGGGTAGTATTGTTTACAGTCCATAGACTGGTTTGATGTAGCTCTCCACGCTACCCTGTCCTGTACAAGCCTCGTCCCTTTGTCTCCCTCTACTATTTTCTCCCCACACACTTTCTTCCAATGCTAAGTTGACAATTTCTTTATGTCTCAGAATGTGTCCCATCAACCTACCCTTTCTCTTAGTCAGGATATGCCAAAAACTCCATTTCTCCTAAATTCTGTTGGGTACCTCCTCATTAGTTACATGATCTACCCATCTAATCTTCATCATTCGTCTGTAGCACCACATTTTGAAAGCTTCTATTTTCTATCTGTCTGAACTCCTTATCGTCCACATTTCACTCCCATACAATGTTACACACCAGACACATGCTTTCAGAAAGGACTTTCTAACATTTAAATTAATATTGGATGTTAACATGTTTCGCTTCTTCAGAAACACTTTTCTTCCCAAAGCCATTCCGCATTTTATATCTTCTTTACTTCAGGAATCAGAAATTATTTTGCTACCCAAATAACAAAACTCTTCTAATTTCCTTGTCTCCTTGCCTAATCTAATTCCTTTAGCATTGCCTCAATTTCTGACACCACATTAAGTTACTCATTTTACTCTTGTTAATGTTCACCTTACACCTTCCTTTCAAGACACTGTCCATTACGTTTGATTGCTCTCTTGGGTCTTTTGCTGTCTCTGACACAATTACTATGTCATCAACAAACTGCCAGGTTTTTATTTCTTCTCCCTGAATATTAATTCCGTCTCCAATTTTCTCCTTGCATTTGTTCACAGCCTGCTCAATGTACAGATTGAACAACATTGGGGAAAGGCTACAACCCTGCCTTACTCCCCAACCACTGCGACCCTTTCAAGACCTTCGACTCTAATAATTGCTATCTGGTTTTTGTACAAGTTATATTTAACTCTTCGCTCCTTATACTCCACCCCTACTACCTTCAGAATCTGAAAAAGCATCTTCCAGTCAATATGTCTAAAGTTTTCTCCAGATCCACAAATGCTAAAAATGTAGGTTTCCCTTTCATTAATCTATGTTTCAAGATAAGTCATATTGTGTTACCTCGTGCATTCCTAGATTTCTCCTATATCCAAATTGATCTTCCCCAAGGTTGGATTCCACCAGTTGTTCCATTTGTCAGTAAATAATTTGTGTTAGTATTTTGCAACCATTACTCATTAAACTGACAGTTCTGTAATTTTCACATTTGTCTCCACTTGCTTTCTTAGGAATTTAAATTACTATGTTGTTCTTGAAGTCTGAGGGTATTTCCCCTGTCTCATACATCTTGCATACCAGGTCGAACAATTTGTTCATGACTGGCTCTTCTAACGATAGTAACAGTTCAGATGGCACATCATCTACTCCAGCAACCTTGTTTCTTCTCAAATCTTCAAGTGTTCTGTCAAATTTTCGCAGTATAGTATCTCCTATCTCATCTTCCTTTACTTCGCCTTCCACTTCTTGAATACAGCTTTCAAGTTTATTTCATTTTTACAGGCCTTCCATATATTCCTTCCATCTTTCAGCTTTCCCTTCTTTGCTTAGTACTGGTTGTCCATCTGAGTTATTGATATTCATACCACTAATTTTCTTGTTTCTAAATGTCTCTTATTTTCCTGTAGGTGGTATCTGTCCCCTAGTCACACATTCTTCTACAGTCTTTCATTTTCCTCAAGTCTCTCTTGCTTAGTCAGTCTGCACTTTCTGTCAACAACATTTTTCAGACATCTGTACCCCCTTTGCCTGCTACACTTTATCATAGCTGCCAACTTTTGGAAAGGGCTTTCAGTAAAATCACTGGCGAAAATCAGTAAAATTACGGTGACATTCAGTAAAATTCACGCATGACAAAGATATTTAACGATACTTCTGGGCTACAAAATAAAATAATTTATGAATGAAATAGTGTACTTCAATAAAATCACATTTACTTACAGAATTGGGCAATGATCTGTAGTTGAACATAACAGCCAAGAAGAAATCCATATTAAACAGCTCCAGGTGTGATAAACGTTGTTTTGGAGCATACCATATAGCAAGACTAACTTGATAAATTACACTGATTATGACAGTCGACAAAAGCTTTACAAAATAAAAATTGGTTAATGTAACACAGTCAAGAAATCATATAGGTCCAATACACACTGCACTATGCAAATCACACGTTAATTTGATTTTAATGTCATAGTTGTGGCCTTCTTAGCTTCCTGCAAAAAGTCTTGGGAAAATGTTTTTTCATAACAGGGACCAGAACTCCTGGTCTTCAAAATAGAAATTGATTCCAGAGATTCATTAGACATTGAAGATCTGAACTGTGTTCTATTTTTCTTCACGAGGCTAAAAACACGTTCACATTCTGCATTACTATGGGGTATGGTGAGAATGGAGAGCATTACTCTAGAAATTCTGTTATACTTAAGCCAACCATCGGCTCCTCGAATTCTTGATAGTTGTGCCCAACTGGTATCACTTGCAGCATCTTTATTTGTAATCAAATTGTCTTCCACCTGAAGAGCTGTGAACTGTGCCTGAAGCTCATTCACCACCTCATCTGTAGTTTCATGTTCTTCCTTTAATAACATAATCGGAAACTTTTCCAAGAAAAAACGAACAGAAGAAAACTGTGCATCGTCAATTTTGTCCAATCTAGCAACTTGAGCATGCTTTAACACATCATCCTTGAGAGGAAACTTGTTGATGATGTAGTCACAGGTAGTACAAAAGTAGTTTCTCACCGATGAATAGAAAAGGATTTTATCCATTTCCTGAAGATCATTCACTAGGTTGGAAGTCTGAACACCAATAACCAACTCATCATCACTTCTTTGATTCTCAATCAAGTTGTACTCAACTTCAAGTAATGAGGTGGTTTTGACAATTTTGGGCTTCACAAACTTGGCGAACAACTGCTTTAGCATATCCATTAGAAGTTCTAATAAAATATGAACTTGTGGGGAAGAAGACTGAAGAGCAACATTTAATTTGTCAAACACAGGAATAGTCACATGCAGAAAAGTACAAAAGGCTTTATTCAAGTTTGAGGACAGGAACATAAACAATTTTTCCTCGCGTGTTGTACCAGAAGTTTTGCTTTTCAGGATGGGTCTGTCACACTTGGAAGAACATGCTATTCGTTTAGGGGCATGTGTAGTAGCAGAATCAAGAAGTCTCTTCTTCTGATACTCTTTGGATCCACTTTGTTCAACTCTGGGTATTTTAAATGATGTCAAGTTTGTGGAAATGGCTTGGGTACAGGATATTACTTCCTCCTTGAAAAATGAAAGAAGCGGATCCCACTGATCCAGTAGTCTATCCAAACATCTACCTAGAGATAACCACCTAGTACAAACATGCTTAAGAATTTTCTTTGTCTCTTTATTGTGCAAGCTCTGAAATTTCTGAAGACGTTCTTTTCTTTTGGCACTCTTCTCTAAAAAATAAAATATATCGACAAGGATCTCATCGACTTTAAGAGGTAATCTTCCCGCACCTTTTTCAGCTGCTAGATTAATCAGGTGGCAAATGCAACCTACGATGGCAATACCTGGTCGAACTTCCTTCAGAACTGCTGCAACACCATTTTTTTGTCCAACCATAACAGGAGCATTGTCGGAGCAGAAAGCGACACAGTTTTCAATTGGAATGTTAAAAGTGTTCAGCTGTGACAACATCAGGTTACCTATGTTTCGCCCTGTTGAGTCCCCATCTAATGCTGGTACGGATAGCACAGTGCTCACTACTTTTTCCTGAGTAAAATCAAAAAACGTCACAACAATAGGATACAACTTTGTGTCCGTATCATTGCTTCCATCTGTTGCCAATGAAAATGGTCCATTCTGAAGGAACTTAACAATTTCAGATGATGCATTTTTTGCCATTGTTTTGACAATGGATGTCGTTTTCGTGCGACCACAGCTATATTTTTTCGCCACTTCTGATGTGGGAAACATCTTCTTAAATAATGCACCAGCGTGATCAGCGGCACTTAAGGGCACATTGTGTTCCACCAAAAAAGAAGTAAAAAGACACTCGGCCCTAATAACATCATTGTCGAAGTTTCCACATTTGGCAAAAAAGGCGTTGATTTTGGTATTGTCTTCCTTGGATTTGACGCAGCTTAAGTGTTTAGCGCACTTCACGTGATTACTCAAGTCATTTCTTCCCCCATGTGCAATATTAATGTCGCAGCCACATACCGTGCAAAAGGCAAATTTTTCACCTTTCTTTGATTTTAGTATGCACGGAAAATCGACAGAATATGAATTTTTAAATGTCTGAAAGTATTGTTTCTTGTTCGATTTATTCATGACGAACAATAGCAACAGCGAATAAAAATGTCCAACAACACGTGTCTCGCTATGGAGTGGAACAGCGAAAGGAACCTGGATCACTCACTGAACGTCACTTAAAACACTATGAAGTTATAATACAAGAATACGAACTGGTAGTGCAAACACTTTAACACTTCTTTAAAATATGTCACACGCTTTGAAAGGACGATATATTCAAGGAACGCTAACTTTGTAAACAAAGGAGTAAACGGGTTCCACTTCAACAAAAGAACGGATCGGAACAAACAACTTAAGAAGCACAGCCTATCGACACCTAGATTCACACGGAAGAACTGGTTACCGGTAGCGGCTTTAAATTTGAGTCCAATGACGACACAAACATCACACGGGTAAACGAACCAATCATATCAATGCATAAGTTATCGACTATCTTAGACCTGCCTTCGACCCCGCGAACAATCGAATGTTCGGAAGATCGAGTATCGTAGACCTACCTTCGACCAACGCAAACAATCGATTGTACGGAAGAAAATGGATGCGATTATCGAATTTAGATGTTTCAAATGTTTTACCGCAAAATCGTAAAATAGCACTGTCCATCCGTAAAACCGTAAAATCCTGCAATTTCCGTAAATTTTACGGACAAACCGTAAAAGTTGGCAGGTATGCTTTATACATTTTTATATTTTTCGTTTCATCAATTAAGTTCAGTATCTCCTGTGTTATCTAATATTCTATTAGGCCTTGTCATTCTGTGTATATGATCTTCTGCGACTTTCACTACTTTATCTCTCAGAGCTACCTATTCTGCTTCTACTGTATTATTCCCCCCCCTCCCCCCACGCTTCAGCCAATCCTTGCCTAATGCTCCCTCTGAAACTCTACCACCTCTGGTTCCTTAAATCTGTCCAGGTTCCATCTCCTAATCTTTGACGAATGTAGAGTCTCTAAGTTTTAATCTGCAGTTCATAACCAGTAAGTTATGGTCAAAGTATATATCTTCCACAGAATATGTCTTACAGTTTAAAACCAGGTTTCCTAAACTTTTGCCTTTACCATTATAAAGTCAATCTGGAATCTCCCAGTGTCTCCTGATCTCTTCCACGTATATAAGCTTCCTTCATGATCATTAAACCAAGTGTTAGCGATGATTAAATTGTGCTTTGCACATATTTCTATAAGGTGATCTCTTTCATTCCTTCTCCCAAGTTAATATTCACCTACTACATTTCCTTCCCTTCCTTTTCCTACTATTGAATTCCAGTCCTCCAGCACATTTTTTCTTCTCCTTTAATGGTCTGGCAATAAAATAAGAATTCACCCATTATGAACCATAACTTATTTATTGTGCACAACAATGAAGTAGTTTTAGCTTTCTGCCTGTGATAGCCTCTATACTCAAATTTCTCAGTAGTGTCATTTTAAGCAAGTATGTATTTCAACTACAATAATTACTTTCACACTGCTGCTCCCTTTCAATTACATACTGGTTACCTGATGAATACGAAGTCTTTTGATGATGATACTTAAATTTTGGTTTTCACAGGAAGTGAACTATATGTTCCTATCCTCCAAGGTAACATGTATTCAATGAGGGGGCTGTATCTTAAAGATTATCTTTTTAACTTTAAAAAGTGATATAGCTAGTATTTTACAGAGCCCAAGTATCATATTTCTACCCAAAACTTTATTTATATGTGGATAATGTTCTTACTTATCGTAACTGGGCGTCCTGCAGTGCCTCAATGACTTCACTCTGACCAGAAATATTTTGTGTGCGTTGGCGTTTCACCTCCACTCAATATGTCATTTGCTTTTTATGACCAGATAGAATAATACACAGCAACTCTGTGTGCAGCCTGCTCTCTGCAAAAAATGAACAAATATATATAAAAATAGAAATCTATGTAGTATCTCCAAACATACTTAAATGATCCATAAAAGTTACATTTGAATATAGATCATAAAACTAATTGACATAATGTGTATGCAGGTGATTGTCTTATAATGGAGTGAAATAACATTTTTGAAGAGATTTTCCTTTTAATATCTGGTGAAAATATTTCATTACAATGTTCTCTACTATTAAGAAAAACCATGCAAGCTGGAAACTAACCAGTTTCTTTAAAGAAACCTTAAAAGTTCAAAACCGCCGAAACATTCGCCTTTACGTAACGCTCCAAACTAGTTGCGGTGTACCTGAATATATAAATGACAGTCATTATTTACAATACATGCTATATTTTCAAATACTGGACATAAAAGTGAGGTACATTGAAATTGTCTTGTGAATAATCACCCCTCAAAATGTCAAATTTGAGGACAAATTATGGAAAACTTGTGGATAGGGACAACCCATCACCTAACAGCAAGAAATTTAGTTTACAACCTGAAACTTCCTGGCAGATTAAAACTGTGTGCCAGAACTGGGACCTTTGCCTTTCATGGACATATCCTCTACCATCTTAGCTAGGCTGTGGCTAAGCCTTGTGTCCATCATCTCTTTTCTTGGAGTGCTTTCTGCAAGTTTCACAGGAAAACTACCGTAAAGTTTGGAAAGTACGAGGCAAGGTACTGGCAGAAGTAAAGTTGTGAGGACAGACCGTGAAGCGTACTGGGATAGCTCCAAAGGTAGAGTGCTTTCCTGCAAAAGGCAAAAATCCCAGGTTCATATCCCAGTTCCGGCAATAATTTTAATCTGCCAGGAAGTTTCAAACCTGCACACACTCCACTGCAGACAGAAAATATTCTTCAGTTTACGACCTATTCTCATACCTAACACATACAGACTAGAAATTTTTATAAAAATCACAAGGCCATTTTGGAGGAGTACAAATACAAACACTGACAAGGAATTTTTATATAGAGAGACGAGTTGAAGAATATGATGTAAACCAAACTACAAACAAAAGACAGTATGAAATTTGTTGTTTTGAAGCTTCACGAATTTCTGATTCTATTTGTAATCCTTTGACTAAATCATTTTCTTTTGAAGGGGCTGTATTTACTTTTGTTTTCCTATCAACTGTGGTGACAAAGAACTTTAATTCTCTAAAGTTTTAGTGACAGGGTTCAATTTTGCTTTGGAAAATTGTAGTAGTTCCCCCTCCTCTTTCTCTCAACTTGCTTTTTGTGTCCACTCCGAGCTCACAGCCCATTCCTTTCCGCAAATGTTTTTCTGAACTTTTTTACACCAGCAAATATGTGCATCTCATCATTACTGTTATGTGTTTTATAATTCCAGAAGCACACATGTTTAAAGGCATAACAGTAATGCAATCAAACAAACATTAGTTTTAGACATTCATTTTTTCTGCACACATGCTAAATCAAAGTAACTTATGTGAGACAGGTTGTTAGAGTACTAGTAAAAGCCCGTCAGTCAACAGAATTGACTGCTGTTCTAGATACTTTGAATTGTGATTAAGAATATCTGTGCAAAAGTGTCTGCTAAATCAAATTAAATTACCCAGGGCAGGTGGCGATCCAATGACTGTTAGCAGAATGTGGGATCTGTGGGTTCAGGAGGGCAATACAGCACACTCTGCTGGAGTCCAACGGCAACGGCACTAGCAGTCACGGCTGTAACAGATCGTGGAGCCATGTCTCTAACCCTGAGTCAACAGATGGGGACATTTGCAAGACAACAACCATCTGCACGGACAGTTCGACGACGTTTTCAGCAGCATGGACCATCAGCTCCGGGACCAAGGCAGCAGTTACCCTTACGCTGCATCACACATAGGAGGTCCTGCGCTGGTGTATGCAACGACAAACCTGGGTGCACGAATGGCAAAATGTCATTTTGTCGGATGAATCTAGGTTCTGTTTACAGCATCATGATCGCCGCATCCGTGTTTGGCGACATCACGATGAACGCACATTGGAAGCGTGTATTCGTCATCACCACACTGTCATATCACACGGCGTGATTGTATGGATGCCATTGGTTACACATCTCCGTCTCCTGTTCTCATCGACGTCACTTTGAACAGTGGCCGTTACATTTCAGATGTGTTACGACCCGTAGCTCTACCCTCCATTCGATCCCTACAAAACCCTACAGTTCGGCAGGATAATGCGCGGCCGCATGTCGCATGTTTCTGGATATGAAAAAGTTTCGACTGCTACCTGGACAGCACATTCTCCAGATCTCTCACCAATTGAAAAAGTCTGGTCAATGGTGGCCAAGGAACTGGCTCGTATATACCAGTCACTACTCTTTATGAACTGTGGAATCGTGTAGAAGCTACATGGGCACCTATCTGTACTTGTGCATGCCATCCAAGCTCTGATGACTCAATAACCAGGCATATCAAGGCCGTTATTACAGTCAGAGGTGGTTGTTCTTGGTACCAATTTCTCGTTGATCATCTGCATTTCTTCTTGGTGTAGCAATTTTAATGGCCAGTAGTGTATTTTGATATGGTCCAGGATATCAAGCCACAAACGAAATAGGTATATATAAATATGTATTCCTATATATAAAAAATAGACGAAGATTACTCACCAGGCGAAGGAGCACAGGTGTGTCAGCATCACAAATAAATAAATAAATGAATACACACACAAGCTTTCGCAACCCAGTTACTTCTTCAGGCAGAAGGGAAGGAGAGGGAAAAGGAAATGATGAGGATTTTAAGGAAGGGGGTAAGGAGCCAAACTGTGTGTGTGTGTGTGTGTGTGTGTGTGTGTGTGTGTGTGTGTTCCATGCATATGCAAAGTTGGCCAAAATTTTCAATGTGCAATTTTTGGGGATTTTTAGGGGCCAATATCTAAACTGTGATATTTTCAATTCTTTTTCTCTTGCTACAGATAGAAAAGAGCACTCTGCAAGCTTTCAAAGCTATATTGTTTAATATTTGGATCTTGCATTTTGATGAATAAGAATACTGTTCAAAAGCTGGGGCAAATGGACTATTGATAAATACAAAACATTAATAAAACTCAAGTTGTAAATCAAAATATGACTAACTTGTAGTGTCTTAATTATAATAGTATAAGATGTGCCTGTGGTTTAGGGAATTAATCAAGCTAACAAGAAATATTTTTATATTATTTTACAGTATAAAATATAAATATTATAAAACCTCATAAAATGCTCTTATTTCTGTATCTTGCATTTTAATAATCAAGAATATCTTTGATAAGTTATTGGAAATTACATATTTTGCTCATCGAGTCTAACACTTGCAACTATTTTTAATTTGAAGTTTAATAATATTTTAAGGACAATTTGCAACTCTCCGCCAAGACGTGGCGATGAGCTGCGACAGGCACATACAAAAGACACACACATGCAACACTTTCATCTATCGGCCATGGCCTCCTTCAGAAAATAGCTCACGCAATCACAGGCACACAACACAGTCATACAACCATCACCTGTGCCTGTGTGATTGCGTGAGCTATTTTCTGAAGGAGGCCATGGCCGATAGATGAAAGTGTTGTACGTGTGTGTCTTTTGTATGTGCCTCTCACAGCTCGTCGCCACGTCTTTGCGGCGAGTTGCAAACTGTCCTTACCATAATTCCAACCTGGACTTTCCATTATCATAAATTCAAGTTTATGCATATATCAGTTTCAAACATTCATTTAACACAATTCATAAAAACAAGAAATACAAAAACACAGCAAATTTTCAAAACAGAAATATTAAGAAGTCATTTCCACTTTTCGTTAAACAGTTCTACAATTTTGTTAAGTACAGATTGTGGTTAATTGTATTGTCTTCAAGATGATGATGATGTTGCTTCTAAAGTCATGAAAATATGTTGCTCAGTAATCCAGCAGGTGTCTTTTGCAGTTGGCTAGTGCAACGAACAAGCAGGACAGTGTGGGTGCATAAAACTGAAGACGACTCTTGTTGTTCACGTGAAATTCCATACACATTACTAACCCACCAAAAATTATCGTACAAACATGCTACATAAGTTGTCTCGTTTGTAAACTTTCAAACTTGTGCTTCGAAGACATTAACTGTGAATGCTGTAGCATCATTGGAAACTCTGCTTACTCTGAGCTTAAACTAACGATTTTCTCTTGTTCTAGCAATTTTATACCCCCTAGAAAATCTTGTTTCTTGACCTGGCTGAATTTTTTCTGTTTGCTCATTTGGGGGGGGGGGGGGGGGAGAGGGGGAATCACGTGGAGTCAATATTTGGTTATCTGAGGGCCTCTGTAGACTAGCGCAAGCTGCTAGTCTTTTTGTTGTTCAACCAATCGCGTCACAAGATTATTTACCATAGCTTGTTCCAAAAAAATTCGTCAGTGATGCAAAACTCATGCTCATTAAGACATAAATTGATGAAATTTTTGAATTCTTTTATTGGGCAGCTGAACCATTGCCAAAATAATAAATGTTCTTAATCTTTTCAATCTTTTTCTATAAAGATGCTACAGTAAAACTTCTGAATAACGGACACCAATGGGGAAAATAAAACTGTCCACTTTTAAGAAGTGTCAGCTGTTAAGAAAAGGATAAAATACAAAATAGTGAACTACCGTTTATCCGAAATGATCGGTATGGCGGCCAGTTCAGATAATGAAAACCTCCGATAAAACCGAATTGCCTCAATACCGCTAAGTACAATCATTAAACGTGCAAATGCTACGCCGCTTATTGAACTGATCCAGCGAACCATAATTTCCGTGGAATTCTAACTCCTTTCCTTCAATGAGCTCATAAAAAGAAGCAGAGGACCTTAACTAGCATGCCTTTGGCTCTTATTTGTTCATGCTATGAAAATGAAACCTCTTCTAACTAAGGATATGAAAGTTTTCTCATTCTTCTTCTTCTTCGACATTTCATTGCGCTGCTTGATGCTTAAATGGAACATAATGTTTAAATATCTGATCAATTTGTTTTTCCAATCAGTAATCGCACTCATACCGACGTTCAAATCTGCAGCAACTTTCGCGGGTGGCCCACCAGCATCAATTTTCCGCAAAGTGCAAAGCTTCAGTTACAACGAGATCATATTCTATTTTTGTTACGCGCCCGTAGTCAGCGTTTCTCTTTCTTTCTTCTCCCCCCCCCCCCGGCTCTCGAATGATTTTTATTTTTGCCACTTTAATCTCTGGACATTTTAAAGCATGTAGCACGAGCACAAAATTTCAAATAAAAAACACACAGACGAACGACACAAAAACACTCAAGACACATTACACAAAGCTTTTGACTTTTGAACCAGGCTGTGGCAGCCATCGAATGAAAACATTGGATACACATATCGCCTCTTCCCCTGTCCTACCCAGGCCCACACTGCAACACAACAGTGAGTCTACTATTGAACGCTTGGCTTTGTCTGATGTACCAACAACAGGCGGAAAGTGTTTGCCGTCGCACTCTAATCATCTGTTTCTGCGCGGCTTGGACCAGTACTGTACGTCCTGTACTTCCAAGAAGTTTCAATAGACGGCAGTGCCATGAAACCACACAATACAAACAAGAAACACGCTAAATGTTCAATCAACACACGTTAGAATTGACAACACTCAGACTTTTGACAAGCAAGAGTGCACCGATTATTTCACGCTGTCCGTTATTTTGAAGTTTTGATTGTTGTTGGGGGACATATTACAGTGTCCGTGTCCATTATTGAAAATGTCCACTATTCGGAATAATTTTAGTAAGGGCTAATGTTTTGCAGGGAAATTTTCAAATGTCAGCTAATGGGAAGTGTCCATTAAGGGAAGTTTTACTGTATTAACAGCAGTGGTATCATGGTAGAGGCAGTCTCTGATCATACATATGCCAAGACTGACAATCTTTGCCACCACAGTAGACGACAAATTAACGTAATGTGGCCCGACTATTCTCCCAGGGTCATTCCACTTCAATTCAACCAGTTTGAGAAACTGTTCCAGCTCATAGTCTCAGATTTGAATGAAATTTGAAACACCAATGGTACCATGTGTGGAAGAATCATGTACAAAGGATTAGGTTCCCCAGACAATTCATTACAGAATAGTAGCTTGTGAAAGAAGCTTGTGCGACACAGGAATTGCAATGCGCCTTTGGCAATCTATCTTTGGAGCCAACTTCAGGGCTTAATAACTTCCAAACTATTCCGCCCATCCCAGTGAAAGTTTGACCACCTAGTAACATCCACTTAGGGAACACACTCCATGGATCAAAACACCAACAATATGTTTAAGAGGGGAAATAAAAAATTTCAAAATGCGATTAAGAACTTGCAACGTGTTAAAACATACATTTTGTAGGTGCCCGCTATTCCAGATATGATTTTCTCAGGAAGGGGATAATTCTTATTTTTATTTATTTAATATTTTTTGTAGTAAGTCTCACGTGAGCTAAAAAACCACACACACACACACACACACACACACACACACACACACACAACATCATGCCCACATCTGTCTCTCATACTGAGACACAGCAAAAGGGGGAAATAAATAAAATATATAAATCACGTGAAGAACATGGATTTTCAAAGTATGGTAGCACAAAAGGGGTAAGTGATACCCAAGCCAAAAGTTATACACTGCAAAAGTAGTCCATAATGTAATATTCCTCAAAATTTCAACATGTTATTGCAAGGTATTTGAGTACAACAAAGAGCTGACAGGCGTATTTGATTGCATTTGTTTTTAACATGATTTAGCAAGTAATAGTAATCAGGCAAATAGCTCATTTCTAATAAAGCAGCAGCAATTGTTGAGAACCATTTGGCAATTACAATTTAAACATTGGATGTTTTCAGGGACAAGTCATTGTTACGCAGGAACAACAAAGGAAACAAGCTTGCAACAAAGGTAACTCTTGCTTTTAAAATTCTGGTTCAAACAGGTCAGTGCTGTTGTTGAAAGGCAGTATGGATGCAGAAGTGTGTGCTGCTGGTGGTGCTTTTGTTTAAACAAGTTGCAGTATTGGGAGAGCACTAGAATCTGAATGTCATAAAACAACATATGGAACTAAATGTGATATTCACTTTGTATATGATCTGGATGTATTAGACCAAAATTTGCTGCTGTGGAGATCTGGGGTGCATCCTGTTGGCATAAGAAGTACAGTTGAGGGAAACCTTAGTGTTTGTTATCATCATATGAAAGTGTTTCCAGATAAGTATTCTTTCCTACAAAGAAATTGTTTTGATCTGTTTGGGATCCATAAGAAGACAGTGAGGTGTAGTCTTCGTGAAGTTGATATAAAAAACTAGGGTTGTGTCCAAGCGGTTCGGCCGAATCCAGCACACTGTGTTCGGATTCGAGATTTGATGCATAATGGCCGAATACTACCGAATCCTGAATCCAAAGTTTATATGGAAACCTTCAGTTACAAATGTTTTAGTTTAATTTGCATACTAATGCGCTTTCGTTTGCGTTATTTACATTATTTTCCATAGATCCGCTGAAAGACTTGACGCCATAAAACGGGGTTAAATCGAGTACAAAAGGGACGAAGGTCTGAAAAATGGCGCTACGAGCCGCCACAAGTAAGTTTTCCGTTCCGTCTAAGCAGTGCTACACAGGCTTGCTTCGTAGGCGCGAATGTAAATACTGGCGCTAAAACTTTTGCACTCAAAAAAAGAAGGAAGTCTAGTCTAATTTCCACTTTATTTTCAACTACTTAATTTTAATACACCAATCAACAAAGGAAATAGAGCTTTAGTATTGCTCAACTTCAAATGTAGCAGGTCAAGTTGGTAGTAGGTAATTTCCTAGGAACTGTATATATCGAATGAAACGGCAATGCAATCGATATATATCAGACGTTCAACTCTCACTCCGCTAGCAGTAATAAACTAATTCGTTGTCAATGAAAACGGATTTTTCAGCCAAAGCTATATTGTTAAACTAAACTACAGGTACCGGTATTCGAACAAGCAAATGTTCTAATTTTTCACGAATTTGTCATGATTTTAAAAGAGCTGGTCAGGCAGGAACCTAAGAGTACAAGTTGTTCACTCACAAGTTACATTGTACTCTTAGGTTGCTGACTAACCACGTACTTTAGAATCATGACATATTCGTAAAAATCGTAACCTTCCCTCCTTTGATACCTATCGTTTCTATATGAAACACTGTACGATATATAGCGATCGCACTGCCGCTTTATTCGGTGTACATGGCTCCTAGGACATCACCTACGATTCTTGCACAAGTTGCCTCATTCTGACTTCACGCAATGTTTCGTCGAATTTTGTTATGTGCTGGGGTATGTGAACCGTAGTGAAGCACTAGAATTTCAAGAACAACATTATTTACTACCATATGTGGAAAAAAGTTCTAATTGTGCACCATTCATGCGCGATGACATCAATTCAACAAACATTTAACGCCTGTTTCAATAAATCCTTTAAGGTCAAGCTTAAACACATGTACACCGACTGCCATTAGAAAATTGACAGACAAATGACACCAACAGGTCGTTTAAAATGTGCAAGTAAGATAATAGAATCATGATACATGTAGGTAGGTGGGTTCCAAATCATATTGGTAACAGGTATTTAAAAATATTTGATATCGAATGCACTAGATTGTTGATAAACGCCAAAACCGATTAGACCCTGAGCGTGTTCGAATGCTGGTATTTCTGAACAAAAACTCGAGAGCTAATGAGCAAGCATGAGAGAATAAAAAACAACAGTAAGCTTTGTGTATTATCAACTAATGAGTAGGGTGTCTTATCAGCAAATTTATTTTTGTAATTTGTTTAATGTAATTGTGTTTAGTGTAGGCTAATTTTTAAAATATGTCTATTTGACAATGTCAATTTGAAATTGCACTTGGTTCTAAAATATGTTTTGAATTTTTCTAAAATATTGTTTTAAATTAAAATTTTGATAAATAAGAAGTGCTACAGAATAATTTTTAAGGACACTGAAAATTTATTAATTAATGCAAACTGCTGCATAAGTTGTCTATTTTAAACAAAATAAATTAGCTTTGGATGTATAATAAATTTTATAATAGCCTACATATGTCACTATAAAATCATTTAACATTTACACATCCTATTTTTTAAGAATATATTTTTCAAACTTCCAAAAAATCTGCTCACCTTTTCAGGTTTTATTTTTGATTCTTTGCCTTAAAATAATAATAATCCTTTCCTTTGTAGGACTTCACTATGCAATTATTTTTTATTTCGTCAAAATACAACAGTTGTTAATAGAATGAAAAAAGTTATCTTTTAGAGCATCTAAACAACATATCTCAAAATGTTTCATACAAATTTCTTTTAACAGGATAAGGGGGTATTAAAAATCTTTGTGTAAATCTAAAATAAAAGATTTGGAAGATTCGATTCGGGTTTGGCGCATGTTTTATTTGAGATTCGGTATTCGGATTCGATTTAGAAAAATTGGGATTCGGCCCATCCCTAATAAAAACAGTATTGAAAGTGAAACCAGGACAAAAATTATGTTCAAGGTGTGTCACACTGCTGAAAAATGAAGTGTATTCTGATAATGTACATGACAGTGATGAAGAGTGTCATCCACCTTCGACCACAGCAGATAAGCAGTTAAATTCTTCAGCGACTGTTCTTGGTTTGCCACCCATGAAGACACAGAGAGTTGGGGAAAAAAGAGACAGGCCCAGCAATGGAAGAAGAAAACTACAAGAAGCTCAAACGGAATTAAAACACAAAATAGCAAGTGTGGTAATTCTTTCAGCAATCAGTCGTAAAAATATGCAAGTTTATTTGTTTGCAAATCTAGATTTCTACTTTTTGTATACTTTTGTAAATACTTTTTGTATTTTTATCATTGACTAACTGAAACTTGTACAATTGGCTTATAATGTGACATGTATGTTATTCTAACAGGTTCTTTTATAATTATTTTAGCATTGATAATGACCACACAGTGGTCGAAATCTAGATTTGCAAACAAATAAACATATATACTTTTACAACTGATTGCTGAAAGAATTACCACAAATCAAACACATTCGTGGAGCACCAATTCCAACATGGAATCAAGTCTGACAAAATAGCAAAGTCACTAATGGTGAAAGAGGAAGAATTATCTGCTCCAGTGGAACTGAAGTCATGCCAGAAATGCTCCGATTTGGACAAAATTGTGCACAATTTTAAAGAAAAATGTGTTGTATCCACACGCCGGAAAAAAAGTAGCTATTCTCACCATTGCACCTTCCAGTTGGTCTACGGAGTGTACCGCAAAGGAACTCAATGTTTCTACATATATGGAAAAGTAAGCTAGGAAAATAAAAGCAACCCAAGGAGTGCTGCCAGAACTTCGACAGGCTCAGGATAAGCAACCGAGTTCAGAAATAAAGGCACCAGTGTCAAGCGTTTTATGAAAGTACTGACTATAGCAAAATAATGCCTGAAAAAAAAAAAAAAGTTTAAGTAAAAACAGGAAATTTACATGTACAGATGCAAAAAAGAATATTGCTATGTAACATATCAGAACTATACACATAATTCAAGAAAAAGTTTTCAAAAGCCAAAGTGGGCTTATCGTCTTTTTTCAATCTTCGGCGAAAATGGGCTGTACTTTTAAGTGCAAGGGGCACACACACTGTGTACGTGAAACCCATCAAAATGCTAAGCTGATGTTTGCTGCTATAAAGGATTCAGGCATGGATTACAAAGACACAATGAAACTGCTAGTGTGTGACATCAGTTCATACCAGTGCATGATGCACAGGTGCGAAAAGTGTCCTGGCAAGGAAAACTAGCAGAATACATGAATAATAAACTGTATGGTGAGTGCCTTATGATTGATGATGAACTTATCTCTTATAAACAGTGGACACACATGGATCACACGACTCTTGAAACGAAGCAAAGTACAGTGGAAGAGTTTAATTGTGTTGTGAAAAAATGCACAAACTCAAAACACAGCAACAGCAAATCTGCATATCTTCAGTTTTACAAGGATCACTTGAAAAAAGATGAAATTTTAGTAATACTACACTTTTCTGAAAATTATGCATTTATAGTTCAAGATGCTTTCAAGGATATCATTGGGACAACACTCAAGCAACTCTCCATCCATTTTCATCACTCATGAATCAGGTACTGTGTGTCATGAACTTTTGTGTTTTTAGTGACTGCTTAATGACGTCATTGCAGTTCATGCCCACATATGCACTGTCATGGATTATGTCAATAACAAGTTCCCTCATGTACATTCTGCAAAATACTTCAGTGATGGGGCAACTAGCCAGTACAAAAACTGTAAACCTCAAAAATTTATACATGCATTATCATGATTTTCAGATTCATGCAGAATGGAATTTTTTTTGCAACAAGTCACAGTAAAAATGTATGTGATGGTATTGGTGCTACTATTAAGTGCATGACATCAAAAGCTAGTTTGCAGCACCCTACACAAGGCCACATTCTAACTCCCGAGTACAGAAAAATATCTCTGGCAACAATAATTTTACGTTTCAAAAGATGAGGTGAAATCTGTTGAAGAGTTGCTAAAAATCAGACTGGAAAATGTTAAAACTATCGCAGGCACAAAGAGTCAACTCTTTTTTCCAGTAGACTGACAACGTGAAGATGAGCAGACTGTCCGGTTATAATTATAGGTTCACTCACAACATGTCTTTTCACAGTTTGTCTGACCCTGGATTCAGAAGCAAAACAGGCAACATACAACTAGGTTGCTATGTTATTGCTGCTTATGATGATAAATGGTACCTAGGATGTGTTACAGAGTGCTGCGAAGCAGAAGGTGATGTACTAGTGAACTTCATTGCACCACCAGGACCAGCAAGCTCATCCACTGGCCATTTTTGACAGACATGTGTTGGATTTCTTTTGAACATATTCTTATGACAGTTCCAGTGCTGCTGTAGCAGTTTTAGAATCATTCAAGGAAAGTCTACAGCAGGTAGTGCATAGGTATCCGGGCCACATAATATTAGTCGGAGGTGACTTCAACCTTAAGAGTATAGATTGGGACCTCGCTAGTTACATTTCAGGCGGTACAGACAAGTAGTCTTGCTATCTACTTTTGTACCCATTCTCCGAAAACTGTCTTGAGCAGTTAAACCGGCAACCCACGCACAATGGAAATATTCTAGACCTTATAGCCACAAACAGGCCTGACCTTATTAACAATGTCTGACAGGAATTAGTGATCATGATATCGTCATAGCGTCGATGGTGACCAAAGTTCATAAACCAATCAAGAAGGCTAGGAGCGTGTTTTTGTTGGGAAGAGCCGATAAGCAAATGTTACGATCGCACTTAGAAAATGAATGGGCATCATTTAATTCTGGGACTATGGATGTAGAGGAATTGTGGACTAAATTTAAGTGCATTGTTAATAAAGGGTTAGAGAAATATGTGCCAGTAAAGACAATTAAGGATGGAAAAGATCCACCGTGGTATAATAATAATGTTAGAAAGCTGCTGAGAAAGCAAAGGCTGTTGCACTCTCGATTCAAAAAATAACACGCAAAAGATGACAGGCAAAAGTTAGTAGAGATTCGTGCATCTATAAAAAGTTCGATGCGTGAAGCATACAATAATTATCACAGCCATACCTTAGCAAAATATCTTTCTGAGAACCCGAGAAAATTCTGGTCCTATGTAAAATCGATAAGCGGGTCAAAGCCCACTGTCCAGTCACTCGATCATTCCGGGGCAGTAATAGAAGAAAGCAAACGGAAAGCTGAAGTTCTAAATTTAACCTTTAAGAAATCTTTCACGCAGGAGGACCGCACAAATATACCATCATTTGATCAACGAACTAATACCGAAATGGGGGACATAGCAATAGGTATTTCCGGTGTAGAGAAGCAGCTGAGAGAGCTAAACTCGAAAAAGTCTGCTGGTCCGGATGGAATACCAGTTCGGTTTTACAAAGACTATTCTGCGGCGTTGGCCCCCTACTTAGCTTGCATTTATAGTGAATCTTTAATTCAGCGCAAAGTTCCTAGCGATTGGAAAAAGCGCAGGTGACTCCTGTGTATAAGAAAGGAAAGAGAACTGACCCATACAATTACAGGCCAATATCGTTGACATCGGTTTCATGTAGAATTTTGGACCATATTCTTAGTTCGAATATAGTAAATTTCCTTGAAACGGAAAAGCTTCTTTCCATGAATCAGCACGGGTTTAGGAAACATCGTTCATGTGAAACTCAGCTTGCCCTTTTCTCACATGACATCTTGCGAGCCATGGATGAAGGGCAACAGGCGGATTGTTTATTTCTCGACTTCAAAAAGGCATTCGACACGGTGCCACACTGCAGACTGCTAACAAAGATACGAGCTTATGGAATAGGTTCACAGATTTGTGACTGGCTGAAAGACTTCCTAAGTAATAGAATGCAGTATGTTGTTCTCGACGGTGAGTGTTCAGAGACGAATGTATCGTCAGGCGTGCCCCAGGGGAGTGTGATAGGACCGCTATTATTTTCTATCTATATAAATGATCTGATGGACAGAGTAAGTTGTAATTTGTGGCTGTTTGCTGATGATGCTGTGGTGTATGGGAGGGTGTCGTCTGTAACTGACTGTAATAGCATACAGGTTGACTTAGACAAAATTTCTAGTTGGCGCGAAGAATGGCAGCTAGCTCTCAATGTAGAAAAATGTAAGGTGATGCGCATGAGTAGAAAAATCAATCCTATAATGTTCAAATACAGCATTAGTAGTGAGCTGCTTTATGCTGTCGCATCGTTCAAATATCTAGGCGTAACATTGCAGAGCGATATGAAATGGAACGAGCATGTAAGGACAGTTGTGAGTAAGGCAGACAGCCGACTTCGGTTTATTGGGAGAATTTTGGGAAGATTCACTTCACATGTAAAGGAGACCGCGTATAAAACGGTTGTACGACCACGCCTTGAGTATTGCTCAAGTATTTGGGACCCGCAGAAGATCGGTTTGAAGGAAGACAGAGGCGGTTCAGAGGCGAGCAGCTAGATTTGTTACCGGTAGGTTCGACCAATGCGCGAGTGTAACAGAAATGCTCCGGCAACTCAATTGGGGATCGCTGGAAGAAAGACGACGTTCTTTTCGTGAATTTCTGTTAAGTAAATTTAGAGGGCCGGAATTTGAAGCTGAGTGTAGTACGATCTTGTTGCCGCCTACTTACATTTCGCGTAATGATCAAAAAGACAAGATAAGAGAAATTAAGGCTCGTACGGAGGCATATAGGCATTCTTTTTTTCCTCGTTCAATTTGGGAGTGGAATAGGAAAGGAAATGCCTAGTAGTGGTACAGTGTACCCTCCGCCACAAACCTTATGGTGAATTGCGGAGTATGTATGTAGATGTAGTAAAGTGTAAGATGTTTTTGTTTTTAACTGTGGAGCTATTGTCATGTCATCAAATACATCTGTCAACAATTATTGTACATTAACACTTTGCAATAACATGTTGAAATGTTGAGACGTGTAACACTATGGTCTACTTATACAGTGTATGAAATTTGGCTTTGTTACCACCTGTCCCTTTTGTGCTACCACACTTACGAAATACACGTTTTCAGGCGATTTTTCAGTTTTTTGTATTTTCCTGTGCATGTAACTCAGGTAACTTAGTATGTGTGACAGGTGTAATCATAGTGTTGTGTGCGAGTTTAGCCCACATGAGGCACAAAAATTATTCACTTTCTGAATGAATTAAATTTGGAACAATGGGCACCTAAAATATGTATCATTTAACAATTTTTTTTTTATTTTCCCTCAGAAAAATATTGTTGGTGTTTTGACATATGTGGATTGTAATAGGTGGTAAAAATTTCAGTGGGTTTGGCGGAACATCTCCAAAGTTATTTAGCCCTGAAGTTGGTTCTTGAGAGATTGCCAAAGGCGCATTGAAATTTCCGGGTCGCACCACCTTTCATATTATTATGCTGGAACTAATTGTCATGGGAACCTAATACTTTGCACACGAGTCTTCCATACATGGTAGCACTGGTGTGGTAAATTTCAGGCAAATCTGAGACTGAGCTGGAACCCCTGGTTGAATTGACATGGAATGACCCCCTCCCCCCCAATGAAATCGTTGTACTGTCTTGAAACCACAAATTAATAGTTCTCATCAAATCCATCAATATGATGAATTCATTTTCCTACAAGATTTCCTTTAAACTAAACTTTGATGTTTTGACACTAAGTGATTGCTTCTTAAACTGATAATTTTTAAATCAATCATGAAATCTGCACTAGTTCTCTGACATGTCTCCAATGTGTGTCAGTGTGGATCATTGCTTGTAGTCTATTGTTTCTTCAAGATCATAATCAGTTTTGAGGTTTCATTATATTTATATTTTATACTGTAAAATTATATAAAAATATTTCTTGTTAGCTTAGTTAATTCCCTAAACCACCAGCACAACTCACAAGTTAGTCATATTTTGATTAACAACTTTGATTTTGTTAACATTTTGTATTCATCGATAGTCTATTTCCCCAGCTTTTGAAAGGTATTTTTATTCATAAAAATGCAAGATCCAGATATTAAGCAATATAGCTTTGAAAGATTACAGCACGCTCTTTATCTCTGGCAAGAGAAAAGAAATGAAAATGACAGTTGAGATATTGGCTCCTAAAAATCCCCAAAAATTTGCACATTGAACATTTTGGCCAACTTTCCAGATGCAAATTTGTTAGCGTAAGCATCAAGTGTTAATTAAATTTGATCCATACATAGATATCATAGGTGGGAATCACAACCTCAAGTTCTGATGTGATTGATTCATATAAAACGCAGCAGTGGTCTGAAACCTTGGCTCTAAGGACAGTAACCAATTTTTAGCCACTTTTGAGACATATATGTATTTATGTGAGGCTAAACCTGTTCATGGAGTTGTCTATGTATATTTAAGCAAATGACCAAATGTTCACTAGAACTTTCAAAAACGCCTAGCAAACTTGGCACTTTTGCACCGTCATACTTAACTACTGTAGATATTGAACTGAAATTTGGTATATAACTATCAAAGACCATATAGAACCTTCACACCAAATTTCTTAGGTTTAGAGATGGTCGAGTGGGAACACTTTTTAATATTGATCCCTTTCATGTGGAATGACTCCTTTGTGACTTTGCAGAAAATTACTCCGTTACTATTAAGGATGAGGTACAGGCATTCCACTGGAATAATTCATAGGTTACAATTCACCCATTGGCAGCTTACTACTACAGAGACTTAAGCACTAATGAAATATGGAAATATTATACAGTGTGCCTTAAAATGTCAGTTTTCAAATCCAAAGCATGTTTATTACTTTTCAGAAGGATGTGCTGCCCAATACAAAAACAGAAAGGACTTTATGAATTTGTCCTACTATCATTTTAATGTTACAGCAGAATTACATTTTTTTTTTTTTTTTTTTGCTACAGTGCTTGGTAAAAGATCTTGTGATGGAGTAGCAGGGACTGCAAAGAGATTAGCAAGACCTGCCAGACTCAAGCGATCTGATGAAAATCATATTCTGACATCAAGACATGTTTGAATGGTGCAGGAAAATATTCATGTATCTTTCATTATACATCGGTTTCCCCATCAAAATGAAGATTCGGCCAAGCTGAAACGTTTAAAAAATTCAACGACAATTTCAGATACCCATAAGCATCATTGTGTAATACCTGTTAAAGGTTTAGTACGGATGAAGACAACCTGCTTCTTCACTGAGTAGAGAAGAGCCAGTGATTGCTATGGCAAATCAAATACCGTACTGTTAACAGATGTACATGGATTTGTTGCCTGTATGTATGACAATCATTGGTGGGTTGCATAAGTCTTACAAACTTGTGAAGAAACGAAGTAAAGGTCAACTTCTTGCATCCACATGGACCATCTGTCATTTGTTTCCTGCCAAACCAGACACTTGTGTCATCAGAAAAGGTGACATCATCACAATACTCAACACAGTGACCCCAACTGCAAGGACATACAATCACCCTGCATCAGATCTGGCAAACATTAACAATTTAGTTGGAGAATTGTAAGGAGAGTTCTAATCACTTTTCATTAAAATTGTAAATGATTCATAATACCATTATAATAATGCAAATCCTATTTGTGTAGAATATTACTTATGGATTGTATGCTATCATAATTTGTGTTTCATATATGTGAGTTACCTTCTTCATTTCGGTAGTGAATTGATGCTGACAAAATAATTTTTTGTGAATGATGCCTTTGGTGTGCCATCTCCATTTACCATGTTTGTAGTAACATAATGTAACAATAAAATATATTTTTTCCATAAAATTTGAGGATGGGGTGTTTTGAGATATTCGAGGTCAATGACCCTTAGAATTAGAACCAGAATTGCAGTCTTATGTTGATGCATATAAATTTTGCACAAATTGTAAACTTTCCAGACCTCTAACTTTCTTCGCAGTTTTAATACAGCCCTGGAAATTGGTATTTTTTTTTTTTTTTTTTTTTTTTCCCATCTCTTATCTGGGTCATTGAATGTACAAAATTTGAAAGAAATCTGAAATGGTCAGGTTGAAAATGTTACTTTACTGTGTTGAACTCACATGAAATGACCCCTTTCCCAATTGACTAACATGTATCAATTTGGATTGGTACAGAAATTCTATAGAATTACCAACTCAAGGCACTTTCGGGATTAATTTAAGTAACATATCATTAGTGGTATTTTCCAGACGGGTGTTCTTAGCATGTTTAAGTACACTGAGAAGGATACATTCACCAATAATATTTATCACCTGAAAAATGCGGGAGCACAGAAAGGGAAACATTCCTTTTTTTAAAGACTGACAAAAGTGAGGTAGCAACTGTGTCACTACTGTACTCATTCCACCTTCCCCACCAAAAGTTGTGGCATGCAATCATACTCACACCTCTTGACACAGGCTATATACTTTTAGCTGGTCTCACTATAGAAAAGTTGAAATATGTAGTACCTGCTAACATATGTCTCTCCCAATGTCATTTCTCCGATTGCCACTTTCTCCTGTCTGCCTCTCCTAACGAACCTTCATTCCTTTCCCACTTTTACTGTTACTATGTTCCAGTCTTTTTCTCTCACATTTCCACTTTCT
Source organism: Locusta migratoria (assembly GCA_026315105.1). NCBI lineage: Eukaryota > Metazoa > Arthropoda > Insecta > Orthoptera > Acrididae > Locusta > Locusta migratoria. The sequence continues at coordinate 521,186,826 of CM048744.1, read as the reverse complement.
TTCTTACAGTATGCTGTCTGTTTATTCAGTGAACTGTTTTCTCCTCTATACACATCTTTAAAACCACAGACTGAGAAAGCTTTTGTATGTGGATATAATGAATAGGGAAAATTCCTGTCAAAATTTTTCTCAATAAAATTAAGTCTTTAAGATCCAGACCCTGAAAGCTTATGTATGGCATTCAACCACCTCTTTCTCATTCCACTATGTCTTTCTTGTGTTCCCACTGCTGCTATCTCCACCCATTTATCTTTTATACTATTACTGCCTCTTTCCCATTGTGTGGTCTCTCTCTCCCACTGGCTCCACCTACTTCCTGTTTCACCATTACTTTCTGCTATTCTCTCTCAGCCAAAAAATGCTAATGCTTGATTGACAATTTTCGGCAAGGAATAATGCAGCTGAGATTGGATTCTTCCAGTCATTTAAATAGGAACTCTTTTTCCAGCAGGTTTCCTCTTTTTCATTGTTGGAAAAATTATAATTATGTCCTGTCAATGATGTATTCATTAGGTATGGGGCCATTCCATGCCAAGTGGTCTAATATCGAGAAAAGTTCCCACATGACCCTCATGGATTTTGATGAAATTTTGTATGAACATTCACACATGTTCTCAATGAACACTAGCAAAGTTTCAGTTTCAGAAATTCAATACTTCTGGAGATACAGTCACTTGTTTACGACCATAGCACAGCTTCCAATAGTGCATCCTTGAATTTTCAGCAACTTTGAGATGATATATCTCTGGAAGTATTTGCATGAAAGAAACAAAACTTGGCCATCTTATACAACTTTTAGAGCTCTTTAAAGTAAAATATTAAAAACAGGATTTCTGAACAATTTTCATATAGATAATTTGGGGCAAAGTTGGGCGAAAAAATTGCTGGTTAAAAAAAGTGCGAACTTTAGTTTTTTATATCTCCGGAAGTAATTGTGGGATGTACATGAAACTTTGCACACCATAACTCACCTACACAAGGTCGTAGAATATGAAGTTTCATTCTCCTATTGCTTCTCATTATTTCGCAAATCTAGGGTAAAGTTGACGATTTTTCAAAAAGTGCTAGAAATGAGTATTTTTAGTCAAATTTTTCAAAAAAGTGTTTTCTCCAAACTCCTTTAAACTATGCTCATTAGAAAGAGCATATTCTAAACTATCTAGAAAAGTGGATTTGGTTTTGCAATGCAAGCATATAAGGCCCTAAAAAGTAGCATCATCATAGAGGCGCACTGCAAGCTTGAACCCATTTTTCTGGCACTCAAATTATACTTGAAAGCTCATTATGTCTAATAAATGTTTGTTAATGCCTAGGATAAGTGAAATAAGAAGTCCTGATGAATAGGACATAGCTTAAGTCCGAATAGAAAAAGAATAAAAATAGAAACAATGTTATTTCTTAATTGTCACGCCCCTCCCCAACTCTCTCTCTCTCTCTCTCTCTCTCTCTCTCTCTCTCTCTCTCTCTCTCTCTCACACACACACACACACACACACACACACAAACTGAATTTAATTCATAAAATTTATTTCCATAATCATTATCTAATTATTAGTAGCCTGTTTAATGAACAACACTAGCTTAATGATGGAAAAGAAGTATGTAAATGAGTTGCTACAGTCCATATTGATTTAACCACTGCTAGTTTCATTTCACCTGAGAAAACCAGCATCCCCATCGCCATAGGGGCAACAACATCCCGGGTGGGTTCCTTTACCACAGGATATCCTAAGTGTGATAAACATTTTTTTTTACACAGGTTCCCAAGCCTGATAATAAAATTATTGAAGTGCCCTGGGTACAATTAGAAGCCACTCGTAGGTTTCTTAGTTTCCTCTAACCTATTTGAATTTTTGATATGCTACATTAATTTTCTGATGAATCTCAAAGAGGAATGCTGTATTGTGAGATAGACAAAGTTACTGATGGAGCCGGAATAGCTGCATCTTAAAGGCCTTAAATGTCATCTGAAAAACAAAGAGCTTGTTGTCCTAATGGATTTTTTGGAAAATTATTCTTTTATTATTCAGGATGCTGTGCAAGGCTTCCTCTGGAAAGCAACAATTCATCCATTTGTTATCTACTTTCATCAAAATGAGAAAGTGAAATCTTTAAGTTTCTGCATTATCAGTTCTTGTTTGCGGCATGACACTGGTACAGTTAACGTTTTTATCAAGGAACTCATCAAATATATAAAAGCACAGTTTCCACAGATATCACACATTCATAATTTCAGTGTTGGCTCCAGTGCTAAATCTTACTCCCCCAGATCTGTTTCATTTCTGCTCTGAAAACATTAATGGAATTAAATTTGTTTTTGTCAGTAAAGATGAAATTGGAAAAAAAGGTCACAAGAAGAGAGGTTTAAACTTGGACAAACTGTAGCAGGCACTAGAGAAAATCGTCACTTTTTACCTATTGATGAAACAACAATTCAGGTCAGCAGAGTTTCAAATGATTGATCATCTTTTCTAGCTACAATGGGTCAGAGAACTGAAGAAGGCATATTAATGTCTATTCTCCGACCAGGACAATATGTTGCATGCATCTAAGAAATTTTTTGCTGGATTGGGAATATCTGTGAGACTTCCACTGAGCAAAGGGGTGCATTAATAAACAATGCACCCTCATGGTCCAGCAGATTCATTTTATTGACCACCAATAAGTGACAAGTACTGGGTTCCATAACACCACATTATTGCAGTTATTCCAGCTCTGTCAGTAAATTCGTCTGTCCAGCAGTACACCATTCCTGTTGATATTCATCAGAAAATTAATGTAGTGTATCAAAAATTGAAATAGGTTAGAGTAAACAATCTAAGGACCCTAAGAGCGGCTTCTAATTTTCCCAGGGCACTTAAATAATTTTACTATCACGCTAGGAAACCTGTGTAAAGAAACTCACCCATAGCTGTTGATGCTCGAGTGTGGCCCCTATGGTGATGGAGATGCTGGTTTTCTCAGGTGAAATGAAACTAACAGTGGTTAAAGCACAACAACTCATTTATATACTTATTTTCCTTCAGTAAGCTGGTGGTGTTAATTAAAAATGCTACTAATAATTAGATAATGATTGTGGAAATAAATTTTACACTTTACATTCAACCTAAATTATAATTTTGGATGTGTGTGTGTGTGTGTGTGTGTGTGTGTGTGTGTGTGTGTGTGTGTGTGTGTGTGTGAGAGAGAGAGAGAGAGAGAGAGAGAGAGAGAGAGAGAGAGAGAGAGAGAGAGAGAGAGAGAGAGAGAGTTGGGGGGGGGGGGCATGACATTGTTTCTATTTTTATTTTATTTTTTTCTATTCGGAATTAAGCTATGTCCTATTCATCAGGACATCTTATTTCACTTATCCCAGGCATTAACAAACATTTATTATACGTAATAAAAGATTTTTGGTATAATTTGAGTGCCCAAAAAATGGGTTCAAACTTTCAGTGCGCCTCTATGATGATGCTACTTTTTAGGGCCTTATATGCTTGTATTGCAAAACCAAATCCACTTTTCTAGATAGTTTAGAATATGCTCTTTCTAATGAGCATAGTTTAAAGGAGTTTGGAGAAAACACTTTTTTGAAAAATTTGACTAAAAATACCCATTTCTAGCACTTTTTGAAAAATCGTCAACTTTACCCTTGATTTGTGGAATAATGGAAAGCAATAGGAGAATGAAACTTTATATTCTAAGACCTTGTGTAGGTGAGTTATGGTGTGCAAAGTTTCATGTACATCCCACAATTACTTCCGGAGATATAAAAAACTAAAGTTCGCACTTTTTTTAACCAGCAATTTTTTCGCCCAACTTTGCCCCAAATTATCTATATGAAAATTGTTCAGAAATCCTGTTCTTAATATTTTACTTTAAAGAGCTCTAAAAGTTGTATAAGATTGCCAAGTTTTGTTTCTTTCATGCAAATACTTCCAGAGATATATCATCTCAAAGTTGCTGAAAATTCAAGGATGCACTATTGGAATCTGTGCTATGGTCTTAAACAAGTGACTGTATCTCCGGAAGTATTGAATTTCTGAAACTGAAACTTTGCCAGTGTTCATTGAGAACATGTGTGAATGTTCATACAAAATTTCATCAAAATCCACGAGGGTCATGTGGGAGCCTCTAGACCACTTGGCATGGAATGACCCTATGGTAAGAGCACAAACTGACTGTTTTGTTGTAATTGGCAAAGGAAATCTGGGAAAAACCTGAATCTGGATGGCCAGGTGGATTTTAACTCAACTAAATGAGAATCCACTGTAGGCCAGTCAAGATTTGATTTCTTGTATGCTTTGACACATTTATATACAGGGTATGACAAACAACACAAAGACAACATGCATCATGTCCAGAATAGTTCTACTAAATGGAGTAAGTATTTCCTGAAAACTGCCAAGCCCACTTAGATGGAAATGAGTGTACCATGCAGTAGAGCCCACCAGTCTGAATTTTAAACAAAATTTCGAAACCGCCTCTTTATTTCATATGTAAAACCTAACCCCAGCCATTTGTAAGTCTACATCTGCCAACTCTCTAAAATAGGCCTATGTTGCAATACTTTACATACTTAAATAGTAATTTCTAATAAAAAACGAAACTAAAATCAACCTCTATGGATAATGTTAGCAAACTAAGCCTATGCAGAAATAAAAATTTTTCACCAATTATGTTATTTTTTTTTACTAATATTAAGACGAAAAATTCCTAGCAGGAAAAATAAAATATAGACGAAGATTACTCACCAGGCGAAGGAGCACAGGTGTGACAGCATCACAAATAAATAAATGTACACACACACACACACACACACACACACACACACACACACACAATCGCAAGCTTTCGCAACCCAGTTGCGTCTTCAGGCAGTAGGGAAGGAGAGGGAAAAGGAAATGATGAGGATTTTAAGGAAGGGGGTAAGAGGCCATTCCAATCCCGGGAGAGGAAAGACTTACCTTGGGGGAAAAAAATGGAGGGTAAACAAATGCACACATGCTTTGCTTTCTACAGTATGTCTGCCTAGGGGTACTTGTGTGTGTGTGAATGTGTGGGCATGTGTGCATTTGTTTACCCTCCATTTTTTCCCCCAAGGTAAGTCTTTCCTCTCCCGGGATTGGAATGGCTCCTTACCCCCTTCCTTAAAATCCTCATTTCCTTTTCCCTCTCCTTCTCTACTGCCTGAAGACGCAACTGGGTTGCGAAAGCTTGTGATTTTGTGTGTGTGTGTGTGTGTGTGTGTGTGTGTGTGTGTGTGTGTGTATTCATTTATTTATTTGTGATGCTGTTACACCTGTGCTCCTTCGCCTGGTGAGTAATCTTCGTCTATTTTTTATACTTTTTTTTAAATTAGATGATACATTTCAAAGCAACAGTGCAGCAGTTGGCACTTCAGTGTCGTGGTTTTTCTTTCTGGTGTATGTATAGAATAAAGATTTTCAAAAATTGGAAAATCTATTTCTAGATAAAATTTCTTCAGAAAATAATGGTAAAATATGAGCCAGTTGCTAAAGTTTCTTAGAGATATTTGGGTTCCAAGGTGCAAAATCACCTAAATGCAGATTTTTTTTAATTTCGTATGTAAGTACAGTAACTGAGATTTTGGTAATGTAAGAAAATATCAAAAATTAAGTAGTATTGTAAAAAGATATAAAATATCCAAGATTGCACATCATCAATTTTTATGAACGACGACCGGTTTCGCTGAACTATGTCAGCATCATCTGGTCAAATAAAATATTTTACAAGGCCATAATCTTGTAATGTCAAACAGTTGTTATATAACAATTTACAGTGCATAGGTGCACTATGTCATTATAATAAAACATAATTATCACAGTGAGTGACAAAATCAAACTGACATAGTTCAGCGAAACCGGTCGTCATCAATAAAAATTGATAAGCGATCTTGGCTATTTTATATCTTTTTACAATATTATAAGTGGATCGCCTCCTAAAACGTAAACCAACTCAATTAAGTAGTAGTTTGAGAATATAATCTTAAGAACACATGGGTATTTGCATCCCACAGTAATTTTTGTATGTACCAAAAAATCCTTGTTTTCACAGGAACGACCCATACTATAATGACCACATCTAATGTGAAGAGAGAGAGAGAGAGAGAGAGAGAGAGAGAGAGAGAGAGAGAGAGAGAGAGAGAGAGAGAGAGAGAGAGAGAGAGAGAGAGAGAGAGAGAAGAGTTGTTGAATCTGGCCGACCTGCAGGAATTGTGCAATATTTCACATTTGACACTGTTCTGTACGATAGGCCTAGTTACAGCATGACACTACTTGTGATACACACACAAATCTCTAAACTAGGGGTAACCATAACTAGTATACACACTTACATCTGATCAATGGAACCTATGATATGAGTTCCTGAAGAGTTAATTTCATTGTAGGAAAATAGTATTTTATTTGCTATACAGCACATGTGCTGACATGATCTCTATTTTAAACCACTGGGCTGTGATAGAATATCATCAAACATCAACACTCTAATTACATTAAAGAGACTGACAATTTATGGGCAGGTATTCTTGCTACTTTTACCCAAAGAGTATAGTTTGAAGGGAAAAAATGTGAAGATTATAGGAGAATCAGTTTAACATTACAAGAGCTGCAGTACTAAGGAGAATTAAAAAAATGAGAAAAATTTGAAATATTTCAACATTTCAACTGTTACAGGACAATAAAATAAATTCAACAGGGAAGGTTAAAATTTGTAATGGATGTGACATGAACACTGATTTCCCACTATGGGCCAGCAGTCACCTTATCTAATTAAGCTATGGCCCGATATGCTTCCCATCTGGCCCAAATTCTTAGCTTAGTGCACTCTAATTGTAGTGTGCCCCTGGCTATTACTTCCACTTGCTTGCAGCCATAACTGTATTCCTGCTTGGAATACAAAAATTGTGATACAACATGTTGGCTTTAAGCAATGACATGTCAAAGTTACAGATGATTCTTTACAAGCAGACTATAGATTACGGTCCTGTGTTTAAAAAGTGATCTATAGCTTCCAAGGATAATGACAGATTATTTAATATTTACAGTAGATAAGTAGGCCTATTATCATATTATCCCCTGTGTTTGTATTCATTGGTAGTGTTTCTTTTGCTAGTTGGTATATCTACTTGTAAGACTCGGATTAGATTAAGTACTTGTTCCGTAGATCATGAATACGACACTTCATAATGATGTGGAACGTGTCATTGGTCAAAGCTGATGGTTTGTATCGCAGTCATCAATTATGCTCAGATTGGCATATGTCTGTTGGAGAAAAATATTGGAGAAGAATGGTGATCAGGATTTAATGTCCCATAGCACAAGCTCGGATTGCTTTTGTTAGGAACGGAGACTGGCACTGGTTGTGCCCTTTGCTGGGAACCACGCCAGCACTTAGTGTAGCGATTTACGGGAAATCGCAGAAAATCCAAAAGTAGATGGCTGGTGGAAGGTTTGAACCTACGTCGTCCAGAATGAGAGTCCAAGGTGCTAACCAGTGCACCACATCACACAGTAAAAATGCTGGAAAATACGTACAATTTCAGATTCAGAAAGGGTCTTAGAAGAAGAGGTGCTATAAGTTTTCCGAGGATTAGAGAAAGAATATTGGAAATGAAAAAATGAAGCGCACATTTGATTCTCCTGGAGAAGGCTTCTAACAGGCAACTTGAGTACCAGATAGGCCTATGCTACTAACATTTAAAAAATATATTGTTGTACATATAAAGATAGGTAATGTAAGTACACAAAAATTAGACAAGAGATGAGCAAAGGAAGGATATTTACAAAGTTTGGATAGAGAGAAGGATGCTTACAGTGGACTTTGAAAGATGAAGGAAACAAGAAAATGAGGACAGAATGATTACTGAAACCGAACACCAAAAGGGGAAAAAAACATTGGCTGGGCACGCGCGGTACAAAACCGTCTATGAACAAAGAGAATCAAGAAGTGAAAGTGGGAGGCTTAGAAGGAAGATATTTGAAATGAAGGATATTGGAAGACGACAAATGGATGAAAAATGCCTAGAACAGGAAATGGGAATGTTTACAATCGAAACCTGAGTAACGGAAAATAAATACGCTTCGGTTCAATCTTCAAAAAATACTGTAATTTACAAATGTGATATAAGCTTTTCTGTGAAATTTATCAGAGAGAAACCATTGTTTTCCAACTACGTACTATTACTTCACCAATCTGCACTTAAAATTGTCTATGAATTCTAGTGGCGTGCTTGTTAATCGGCGCCCACGCTTAATTAACACGTGAATTCCCATTTTGGCAATAATAGGCTACGTTACAAAAGAAAACGGGGGAAACGTGTCTATATTGAAATACACAGTTTTCACGGCAGTTTATTTCCCTTAATACTCTGATTCTATAACGCAAAGTACATTCTGGCTGGCCCATATTAATGAATCAGCGCTCTTCAGCAGGTCTGTCTACACTCATTCGAAATAGCTTTCAAAAACTATCATGCCTATTTGCAAGATTTCAAAGGCTATAAAAACAAAAGAAAATACATTATTATTATCATCATAAGGAAATACACACTATTGCGCTGAAACAACACTGGGATTTGTAACACTGAACAAAATAATTTCGTACAATTCGCTGCTAAAAATGCAAGTATATAGGGGAGATATTTAAGACGACAAGCAATGACGAAAAAATTTAATGAATCTTAACTACTTTAAGAATCCTTTCATAAAATTATGCTCTGTAAAACTGTACTACAAAAAGTTACCACTTACTGCAGTTTCCATTATTGACATTACACAAAACAACCGCCTTTTCAGTGTTTTTAAAATTACGTATACGTAACACTGAGGGTTTGTAAAATATTAATAATAAATATGATAAATTATAAAATAATCTACTCTGATACTACCTAATAATTACCACTTCACCCATACTACAGCACAACACGTTCTACCAAATCCAACTTCCAACCGGCTCTGTCCAAGTCCAACCTCCTCATAAAACTTGTACCGCCAACACGCTTTTGCATCTCTGGAACACAGACATTTATTATAAAGCGTCTAAATACTCATTTGTACAGTTATGAATATATATGTATATATATAAGGGGGGGTTACACAGCTGTCCAGGAACTAGTAGACTTTCCTAGATTCCACTTATAGTTTTCAGAAGTACCCAAAACTATATAAAAAACTCTTATTTAAAACAAAATTGTCTATAATAACGTAGAACTTAATTATATTATAAGAATTTAATTATGTGCGTTTTATTCTTTTTTTACGCCCTCAAATTTTCCTCGAACCTCTCTGGCTGAAATGTATCTTCAGAGATACAAAATTTACACTGATAGATCTTTGTGATACATTTGATTGTCTGGTACTAAACAGCGGGAAGTTTGAAAAGTTCGAAGCAAACATGCCGAAAGCTAGTTTAAAAAAAGCATCTTTCTCACAAAAGAAAACAGCAGTTACAGATGCAATAAGTGATCTTTCAGATGATGATATATTGGAATCAAAGCCAGTCAAGATGCCCATTAAACCAATGGAAAATGTTAGACCTGTGCGGAAAAGAGCAGCAGAGGACCCATATCCCGTAGAAGCTGATGAAGATACTAATTTAAACTTGGATGGCGAAGTTAGTAAAATGTTAGAATCATTTGAGTCGAGTATGCAGCGTGCATTAAACGCAAAGAGAAAGCGTCTACAAGAATTTGCATCAGGTAAATGATTTTCAACCTTTTTAAACTATGTCCGAACTAAACACATGTAAATGAACAATAAATAACTGACTTGCCCTTAAGAATAAAATAATGCTCGGGCCGATAGCATCTTCAGTTTTATTTTCATACTCTGTGAATTACTATAAAAAGTTTCTTGCGTCACATATTCATCGGAAAATGGAAAAAATGACTACTGCATAAATAGTAGGCCTACATGCCTTTGTGCATGCTTTTGTTGGCTGTGTGTATTTTCCCAGACGTTAGGGGGCTGGAGAGGGCTAAATATTCTGCACAACAGTATCCTAAACCGGTGCCAACAATAGTGGAAGTATTTTCATGTGTTAAGTCCTATTCCTGGCCCCAGACAGAGGAACTTTGTCTACTGCTTCAACCCTTGAATAAATATTTTCATATGGAGACAATAATTTCATTAAGTATCCTACGAAGAAATTTAGATCCTAAGTCTGTCAGTTGCTTTACCCACCACTAAACCTGAGTTATCATTTTAATTCCTACTGGTAAACCTATTCCATGTTATTCATAGGTATTTATATGACTTGACTGTCTCCGATTGCGAACCTTTATGTGCAAGCTCACACAAGGAAAAACAGGATTAAGTTACAGAACATTTAATTGCTATGTTGAGAAAGTTAAAACTGTTTCATAATTCTGGATGGTGTAATTAGTATTTGTAAGCCAAATACAAGGCTCAGTAGGATCACACATGATTTAGAGTCTGCAGCAAGAAATTTGATGAAAAATATCTTCTCATAATGGCCTAGTAATAGTAATTTATTTGTCTGTAGATCATATTTACAATGATATTAGACAAGTCATGTTGTTAATTTTATATAGCCTAACATAAGAAAGAAAGAAAATTTTACAAATTTATCATTTATACATTAGTTCACCTTTAATTTACAAATTTTCTGTCAAATACTCCTTCACCTTATACCAGTATCCAGATATGAGATGTTCCTTTAATTTTCTTTTGAAGGCACTATGTTCCTTTATGCACCGGATGCTAAGAGGCAGTTTGTTGAAGAATCTGCATCTTGCGTTTATAGGATCCCTATCTGTCATGTTTAGCCTTTTGCTGAAAAATGGCATTGTTCTTTAGTTCTTGTATTGTGGTTATGAATATCACTGTTTAGTGGAGCTCCCCCCCCCCCTCCCCAGATACACTTAAGATCTCAAAAGTTGTCCCAGTTTAAAAAAAAAGGGGGACAAACAACTTCCTCAAAGTTATAGACCAGTGTCAATTGTCCCAGTATTCTCAAAGATATTCGAGGCACTGCTACACACACAAATAAGCAGCTACTTTGAAAGGTACCGCATCCTAAGTGACAGCCAGTTTGGCTTTCGCAAGGGGAGAAACACAACGGGGGCTGTCTTGGAAATTATTGATCAAACCTTAGCAGCTTTTGAAGGCAATAACATGGTATCCCTGGTATTATGTGATTTTAGCAAAGCCTTTGATTGCATCCCAGTCAACATACTGCTGAGCAAACTTGAGTTCTATGAGGTGCGGGGAAGTCCATTAGAGGTTATAAATTCTTACTTAAGCAACAGAAAACAATTTGTATCAGTCAGAAATATAAATTCTTCATTGATGGACATCAATACAGGAGTTCCACAAGGATCTATTCTTGGACCCTTCTTCTTCATTGTGACAATCAATGATCTACCACGAAATATTGGCCACCCAGTCGTGTGCTATGTTGATGACACGACACTTATTACCACACATCAGAACAGCACAGATCTGATTAAACTAACAGAAGAAAATCTAGACAGGGCCAGGGACTGGTTTTCAGCAAATAAACTTCTATGTAACCCTAATAAAACCCAACAACTGTTAATGGGAATGTCTAAGGAAGTAGAGAATAAGTCTGCAATACTTCTAGGTATTCACATAGACTCCAAACTTGGATGGGAGGAACATGTAAATCATGTATGTAAAAAAATATCTTGGGTAGCATTCCTCATTTTGAAACTCAGAACTGCAGAAACGACTCAACAAATCTGTATTTTCAATACGAGTGTTATCAGACATAGGAGACATAAAAATAACAAAGCTTGCATACTTTGCTTACTTTCATTCCTTAATGTCATATGGTATAATATTTTGGGGTAACTCTTCAAGTCAGTCAAAAGTCTTCAGAGTCCAAAAACGTGTAATACGTATTATTTGTGGAGTAAATTCACGGACGTCTTGTAGAAGCCTCTTCAAAGAACTGGGTACGTATATTAACTACTGCCTCTCAGTATATTTATTCCTTAATGAAATTTGTCATAAATAATATATCCCTTTTCCCAACAAACAGCTCAGTTCATACATACAATACTAGAAATAAAAATGATCTACACAAGGATATAAAAGCACTTACTTTAGTTCAAAAAGGGGTCCACTACTCAGGAACACACATTTTCAATAATTTACCATCAAGTATAAAAAATGTAGCTACAAATAAAGATCAGTTTAAGAGGAACCTAAAAGACTTTCTAGTGGCCAACTCCTTCTACTCCATTAGTGAATTTCTAAATTGTACCAAATGATGCATGCACTCATACTATATTAGTATTATTATATTATCAAAAAAAAAAAAAAAAAAAAAAAAAACCCTCAAAAAACCTTAAAAAATTATGTATCTGTATTTATATTATAAGTGTATGTATTTATATTATTAGTATTATTTGTTATTCAACTTGTAAATTTTGTTTCTTGACATGTTCCACATCCACGAGGATCCCCTCAATTTGGATCTACGGAACAAATAAATAATCTATCTATCTAGTGAGTGTGGAGTACCTCAGAGTGACATATTTTGGGATGTTTCAGTCCCATATTTCATATGGTCTGATTATATGGGGACACTCCTCTCACACTAAGAATATCTTAAAACTACAAAAAAAAAAAAAAAAAAAAAAAAAAAAAAAAAAAAAAAAAAAAAAATTCTTACACATAATGTGTAAAAGGGGCCGTAGGGAACATTGTCGTCCTATTTTCATAAAACTAAGAATTCTCACCATTATAAATTTATATGTTTATGTGTCTGTGCACTATATTAAAAACATCTCAGAATTTGTTGCTAGGGGACAAATACATGAGCACAATACCAGGGCTAGGAATAATTTGGATATACCAAGACACAGGTTGTCAAGGACTAAAAATTCTCACAAAGTGAACCGTCTGATATTCTTTAACAGATTACCACCATATGCAAGATCTATAAATGAACACACAGTGTATGTATGCTCCAAGCTTTCCCATGTAATATTCCTTCTGAGAAGGCTTAAAGTGTACATTAACTGACCAATACCTTGTAACAGTGTATTATGCGCTATTTCATAGACATATAAATTATGGCCTACTGCTATGGGGACGTGCTGCAGGTTGTAAAGATGTGTTAATGCTACAAAAAAAGGCTGTCAGAATAATTACATCAAGCAAAAGATTGGACCACTGCAAGCCAATATTCAAACGGTTAGGTATTATGACGATCTGCAGCCAGTATGTGTTTTTATGCCTCATGAGCATAAAATAAAACCAAGGGGAGTTCAGCATGAGGCAAGATATACATAACCATGACACATGTAACAAGAGGAGCATTGAAATACCAAGTTGTCGTCTGACTGGAGCACAAGACAGTTTTCCAATGGTTGCACTGAAAATGTTTAACTCGCTGCCAAAAGAAGTGCAATCCCTACCACCAGAACCATTCAAAAAGAAAATTGCACAGGACCTGAAAGAGCACCCACTGTACTCAATTGGTGAATTTTTCAACAGTGATGAATGTGACTGGACAAAATGATAATATTTGTGTTGTATATGTCCAAATTGTAAACCTTTTTTCTCCTTTTCTTCTTCTTTTATATATGTATATGTATGTATGTATATAATCTTGACGCAGTCTGTCCAGTCATGACTGGTAAACGACTCAGAAATAGTAATAAAGTAATATGGATATAAAAATGTTTAAATTGAAATGGTACAGCTGGCTATCTGATCATCCTTTTTATGACATTAAAGAATTCCTAGAGATACCAGAGCAGGATATTAACATTCAACAATTCTTTTTAATTAATAATATTTGATTTATTTGTATTAAGTGTCATGTAATTGTATACCATGCATGTTAAGGAATTGCTATACAAATGATTTGCTACACCATTTTTACAGAATAATATAGCTTAAGACATTATTATCTAATACTTTCCTGTGTATGTTATTATTTCTATGTTTGAAGGCATACCGGTAACATATCTTATCGGCATTAGATTACTGTACTTCATTATCTGTACTTAATACTTCATATTGTATTATATATTCCAATGACGAAACCAATATCATTGTACAATGATCTATGGTGAATAAAATTCTTGATACCATTAGGAATTCAGTATTGTTTCATATATATATATATATACAGACTTGGTACAGTTAGTATCTTAAATTCTTTAAATTTGTTTTTGCATGATTCCCTTGCTGATAGTTTGGCTAGGCATCTGATGGCTTTCTTTTAAAAGTCTCTGTATGTGAACATCAGCTGCTCCTCCCCATAGTGGTATACCATATGATAGGTGTTGGAAGATAAGTCCATAATACATTTTTAACAGGGTTTCTGTGTCCACAGTATAGCACATTTTTCTCATTAAGAATATATTTGTGCTTATTATCGAACAAACCTTATCAATGTGATTTTCCCATGACAGGTGCTTGCCCACCTCTATTCCCAGAAATCTATTACAGTCCACTTCTACTAGGTCTGCACTGCCAATCTTCAGTGTAAAGACCTCTGAGCTTTTTGTTATCTTTGTTTCAAATATAGTACATTTTGTTTTCTTTCTGTTGATCAGTAGATTATTTTATGTAAAATACGTTTCTGCCATTTGGAAGTTTTCAGTGGCTCTCTTTTCCAAATCCTTCACTGTGTCACCACATACTAACAAAGTTGTGTCATCAGCATACATTATTACTTTTTCATTTATTTCAGTGGGTATATCATTTACGAAGAGCAGAGGTCCTAATATCGAACCCTGAGCTACCCCATACTTTACCTGCTGGAATTCAGAATAGACTTTATCTTCTTTGTTCCTACATTTGTTCTTTAATTCCACACACTGTTGTCTGTTTTCAGCAAATGTTTTTATAATGTCTGCAGCATTTCCTCTTATGCCATAACAGTTTAGTTTTTTTAGAAGAATTTTGTTGCAGACACAATCAAAGGCTTTGGAAAGGTCTAAGTAGGCCTATACACCAGACACTTTCCTTCATTGTTCCAGGACCTCTGTTATGTATGTTATGAAATTTGCCTCTGCTGTCTTAGTTGATCTCCCCTTTCCGAACCCATGTTGAGCTTCATTTAAGATGTTATGTTTGTCTATGAAATTTACAATTCTATCATTAATCACTCTTTCTACTATTTTAGACAGAACAGTTGTGATTGTGATTGGTCTATAGTTTCCAGGATCTTCTTTATCAACTCCTTTAAAAACTGGCACTACCTTGCTCCTTTGTAGACAGTTTGGAAAAACTCCTTCCTTCATTGTTAGATTTATCAGGAATGTCAAAGGTGTTGCAAGATATTTAGCACAATGTTTTACTATTTTGGCTGATATGCTATCTAGAACCTCTGTATTTTTATTTTTTTAGTGCACCAATTCGTTTGTAGGGACTATGTATAGACTCTCAGCCACCCATTTAGGACTTTTGATGCTCTTTGTTACTCGGCTGTTCTGATTTAGTAGTTTCTCCACTATAGCTGCATAGTGTTGATTTAAGCTATTTGGCACTTGTAGTGGGTCTGTCACTTTAACCCCCTCCATTTCCAGTATTATATTTGTATCTTTTGAGGTCTGATACTCTTTTCTATTATCATTTATTAAGTTCCAGACAGTTTTTGTAGAAGTTTTTATTTCATGTTTATATTGGCTAGCCTTTGCTTCTCTTATCATCCCCGTGTATGATTTCTTCTTGCTACTGTAAGCCTCTTGACTGGCCTGTTCTTTATCTTTCTGGTAATCTTCATAGAGTTTAATCAGTTCCTCTCTTGCTTTTTTAATTTCCTTGGTGATTCATTTTTTGTTTTGCTTGGCACTTACAGTTTTACATATTACAGGACAAGCCATATTTATGTGGTGTCTTAGTATATTGCAGAAAGATTCCCAGCTCTTTTCTACACTGTGCTCGTTATACACATCATCCCATTCTTCCGCTTTTACTAAAATTTCTAGGCTATTTAAATTTGCAATATTTGTTTGTCTATATTTTATCATTTTCTTGTCTTCAGCTTTTGCATAATATTTCAGTTCAATAGTTTGTCCGGAATGGTCTGCGATAACAGTATTCCTAACCTGAACTTTTTG
The DNA here is from genome assembly GCA_026315105.1 of Locusta migratoria. Classification (NCBI taxonomy): domain Eukaryota; kingdom Metazoa; phylum Arthropoda; class Insecta; order Orthoptera; family Acrididae; genus Locusta; species Locusta migratoria. The sequence goes on along the minus strand of CM048744.1, from coordinate 521,170,757 downwards.
TCTTTCAGTAGGTATATTTGTAAGGATATGATCTATTAGTGTGCTTGATGTTTCTGTACATCTTGTTGGGCTTTTTACATGCTAATGGAGATTGTATGACCCCAGTATGTCTTGAAAACGTCTTGTGCAGTCATTGTCTCTTAGCATACCTATATTTAAGTCACCTGCTAATATTACAAAAGTATATTTCTTCATGACATTCTGAAGTAGTACCTCTAATTCCAGTAAAAAGTTTTCAATGCTAGAGCTTGGTGACCGGTATATTCCTATTATAAGGCATATTTTCCCCATGAACTTTATTTGTACTGCTGCTGCTTCAAAGTAGAAATCTGCACAATTTGGGATATGTGGAGGGGTGTAGTCCCCTACTTTGCTGTCAACAAAAATTGCTACTCCCCCACTTTTATGTTCATTTCTGCAATATTATGCTACATTTTTGTATCCCTCTAGATTGAAAACCTTTAATTCACTATCTTTTAAACCATGTTCTGTCATTATAAAAATATTAGGTACTTCAGCAGCTAGTAAAACTTCTAGCTCTTCCAATTTTTTAGATGCATATTGAATGTTTTGATGCATTATTTTTAAACTGGAGTTTTTTGAAACTGCTGTTCTATTTATGTAGCCACTTTCCCTACCTTGATTGGAATCAGCCTCTTGTACTAGTTTACCTTGTTGTAGATTCTTCTGCTTGCAGTCATTTAGAGGTTTCCCTATTATCTGTTGTTGTTCACTGCCTGGCCCCAGCAAAAATCATGGCTTCTCAAAGGTGGCTGCCTTCTTCTGGTGTGACGACTGCTGCTACTACCACTGCTACTGCTGTGTGCTGTTGTTATGTATGCCAGTGATTCAGGTTGGCTTGTTATTTGTTTTGGAGCTACTGCTACTGATGTTTGTTCTACTACTGTTGTTTTTGTGAATGCTGATGATTCTAGTTGGTTGAAATTTGATGTTTTAACTGTCACTTCTGATGTTGGTTCAGATGTTGCTATTAATTTTGGTTCTGTAGTAGGTTGCTCTGTTGGTGTTGCTACTGTTTTTCGGATGGTAGATCGGGGGACTGCTGCCGTTTGTGCTGGTGTTTCTGCTGTTGGGCATTTATACCATCCCAGTTCAGTGACTATCCATTTGGAATTGCATTTAATTGCGTCCCTTATTAAGTTTCCTAGCTTTGCTTTCCCATTGTTGTTTAGGTGAAGCCCATGTTTAGTAAAACATTCTCTATGAAGTGTGCTTGAGTTGATTAATTTCACATTACTGAACAGCCTGCAACAGCTTTTTAGTTTCTCATTAATTCTGTGAATTTCTTTATTTACACATTCAGGTAAATCGTGCGTGAGAGGAAAGTTCACAAGTATAATGTTTGTGTTTGATAGTACTAGAATAAGACTTGAGCTGTTTATACATTTTCATAGCATTATTTTCATAAATGTCTTTTGCTCCTGCACAAATTACAACACTGTCCTGCTTACCATACTTATATTTTACGATGTTTTTCGTCACTTCTTTGAAACCAGCACCTGATTTTACCATACCTCTAACTGTTGATGATTTACTGATTACTTGCAGTTCTTGAGAAATTCCTTTGGCGTGACTGTCTAGTAAGTAAAGGCAACAATTTGGAAACCATTAAAATAACATTGGACATATTAATGAGAATTTTTCATGCACTTGCATGAATATAATTTTTCAGCAATATGAGCAGTGATTGTGATTTTCAATGAAATGTCATTGTAGGTCCTAGAATATTTCTTAGGAGGAAGGGTCATTCACACAAAATGTAGGCCTACAACAAATGTTTTAATCCTGGCTCATTGTCATTGTACATGAATAACTTGCAGCTACATCTTTATGGAAAAAGGTGATATGCAGGAGTAATTGCAGTATTTAATGAATCCAGCTTGATCAATGAAGTATTCATTCTATGACACTAATTTTTAATTGAGTTCTGTAATTACTTTTCAGGGTAAATTATTTTGAAAGTCAGAGCTGCAGATTAAATACAGCCGTGATTAGATACAGCTTCAAGCAAATAGAGACACCGTGGTTTGGACAGAGCCACATACCCTAAATAATAGTCATTTAGGCATCTATCATCTTATTATTTATTCATTTTTCCAATTCATTCTTTAAAATGAGTATATCGCAAAACTATAGAATGTGTCAGACTTTTACAATAGTAACCAAATTGTCAAGAGAATCACAGTATAAATCATATGGTGGTACCACGTGAAAAGTGATGTCTAAGTACACAAATAAAAACTCAAATTTTAGTTGCAATATGGGCCACATGAAAAATTAATGAGGTTTACATTCTAATTTGAGTGAAAAGTGTTCTGTCTCCAAGTCATTTCCAGTACTATAGTCAGTTCTTATATTACAGTACAATCCAGCAATCACAGGTCCTGCAGACCACATGCTGCTTCCACAAACTGCTTCCATTCTCTCCTGTTTTGTGCCCGATTCCTCCAGGTGTCTTCAATCCCCAGGGCTGACAGGTCATCCATCCAGTGCTGCCTTGGTCGTCCAATGGGGTGTTTGGTGTTTGGTTTACCTTCTAGTGTCATCTTCGACTGTCTTCCTTGTGGTATATGGGCTACATGGGCCACCCACTGTATTTTCTTGCTCTTTATCATCTGTAAGATATTTGGCTGTCGCATCAGAAAGTAGCTTTTCTCATTCATCCTCTTCCTCCATTCTCCAAAATTGGTCCCCATATCTTCCTCATTAATTTTCTTCCTTGTCTCGTTTAGTCATGCTCCATGTTTCTGAACCATAAATTACATCACAGGAAAAAAAAAAAAAAAAAAAAAAAAAAAAAAAAAAAAAAAAAAAAAAAAAAAAAAAAAAGAAAAAAAAAAAAAAAAAAAAAAAAAAGAAAAAGAAAAGAAAAGAAAACCACGTCTTGGTGACAAGAAAAGTAGCTGCATGAATATCAAGAACTCAGATGGAAAACTGGTACTAAGCAAAGAAGGGAAAGCTGAAATGTGGAAGGAATATATAGAAGGCGCAAACAAGGGCAATGAACTTGGGGAAGACAGTACTGTAGAGATGAAAGATAAAGATTAGATAGGAGAGACAATACTGTACAAAGAATTTGACATAGCACTAATAGATTTAAGTCAAAACAAGGACCCTGGAGTGGATTATATTCTCGCTGAACTGATGATATCGTCAGGAGAGAGAGTCACGAAGAAAGAGACAGAGAAAATACCCTCAGACCTAATGAAGCATTTATCAATTCCAAAAGAAACAAGTACAGAAATGTGTGAAATTTAGAGATCTGTCAGTTTAATAAGTCACTGTTGGAAAATACTAACAAGAATTATTTACAGATGAATGGGAAACCTGGTGCAATCTGACATTGGGAAAGATCAGTTTAGATTTAGGAGAAATGTTGGAACTCTTTCAAATTCTGAAGGTAGCAGGGATAAAATATAGAGAACATAAATTGATATTCAACTTGTACAAAAACCAGATAGCAATTATTAGAGTTGAAAGGCATGAAACAGACGCAGTGATTAGGAAGGGAGTAAGATAGGGTTGTAGCCTTTCCCAAATGTTGTTCATTCTGTACATTGAGGAACCTGTGAAAGAATTCAAGGGGAAATTTGGAGAAAGAATTAAAGTTCCTGGAGAATAAAAAAAACTGCAGTTTCCCAGTGACACAGTAAGTCTGTCAGACAGCAAAGAACCTGGAAGAGCAGTTGAGTGGAATGACATTATCTTGAAAGGAGGGTATAAGATGAACATTAACAAGAGTAAAACAAGGGTAATGGAATGTAGTATCAGAAAATCAGGCAATTCTGAAGGAATTAGAGTAGGTAATGACACAATAAAAATAGTAGATGAGTTTTTTTACTTAGGTAGCAAAATAATTCTGATGGCAGAACGAAAGAAGATATAAAAGTCAGAATGGCTATGGGAAGAAAAGCATTTCTGAAGAAGCAAAATTTGTTGACATCCAACATTATTTTAAATATTAGGAAATCTTGTGAAAGAATTTGTCTGGAGTGTAGTATTGTGTGGGTTTGGAACTTGGCGATAAGGAAGATTAGATAGGTAGATCATGTAACTGTTGAAGAGGTACTGAACAGAATTGAGGAGAAAAGTAATTTCTGGCTTAATTTGACTAAGAGAAGCGATAGAATGGAGGGACATATTCTCAGACATCAAGGAATCATCAATTTAGCAGTAGAGGGAAGTTTTTTAGGGTGCACAACTGCTGAAGTCATTAGCACCTGAATCAAAACTGAGATATACCGAAGGATAATAAGCCTAAATGAAAACAGCTAAAAAACCTAGGGTAAAATACAATGAAAGGAAGAATTAAATGTCCTTTGATAGATTGGTCAAGTTGATAAAATTCAAGACTCAAGCAACAGCTCGTTTGTCATCAGCTAAAATTTCTTCCAGGGTATTCGGTAGATGCAGTGCAGTACGAACAGGAGTAAAATTTGGATAACACAATAAAACATGGCGCACCGTCAGTGGGTGACCACAGGAACATAACAGTGCAGGGTCACCAGTTAACAAGTGGTGGTGGCTGAACCGTCAACGAATGATCTGCAACCAGGCCAAGATGACCTCTTCTCGTTGCGAGCAGCGTGAGGGGGGGGGGTCTTCCAAGCCACTGGGAGCAGTTTAATAGTTCGAAGCTTATTATTTGTAAGCGAGGACCGCACATTATGCCCAGACAATATAATGTGACAGGAAAGAGCCCCTCGAATATCATTCGAAGGGACACAGAACGTAGCTGTCCGAGGTAGGAGTGTTGCAGCTTTGGCCGCAGCATCAGCAGCCTCATTACCAGGCACACCTGCATGGTCAGGTACCCACAGGAGGTGAATGCAAGGGCCGTCAGCAGCCAACAATTGAAAGGAGTGGTTGATTCAGTGCACAACAGGATGGGCCACATAGGGGTCTCTCAGTCACTGGATGGCGCTGAGTGAGTCAGAGCAGATGACATAGGAAGGATAACGGTGTCGGCAGATGTATTTTATAGCCTGATAAAGGGCAAAAAGCTCAACTGTGAAATTCAAGCAGTGGTCATTAAGCCTGTACTGAAAACAGTTATCCCTGACGACAAATGCATATCTGACACCTTCATTGGTCTTAGAGCCATCTGCATATATGAAGACAGAATTATTGAGCCATGCACGAAGTTCAAGAAACCTCGAGCGGTAAACAGCATCTGAAGTACTCTCCTTTGGGAGTGATGTGAGTTCTAGGTGAACATGAACTTGAACCTGAAGCCAAGGTGGCACTGGGCTTTTATGTATTTGAAATCTGGAAGGAAGGGTAAAATTGAGCTGCTGACGCAAGCGATGAAAGCGGACTCCAGGACAGTTGAGGACAGCCCATACTGGCTATCGAGGGAGTCATTGAAGAAGATGGATAGGAAGGGTGCTGGGGCATCGACAGTAGACGGCATGTGTAGCGACACAGCAGTATGTCGCGTCGATAGGTCAAAGGTAATTCAGCAGCTTTGGCGTAGAGGCTGTCAACAGGGATAGTGTAAAAGGCTCCTATCGCTAGGTGTAACCCCGATTGACAATCGTATTAAGACAGCGTAAAATGGATGGCTGTGCAGAAGAGTATATGAAGCTCCCGTGATCCAGGTTTGATCTGACAGTGGACCAATAGAGGTGAAGCAAGACAGTACGATCCGTGCCCCATGATGTACCACTAAGAACACGGAGAACGTAGAGGGAAAAAGTACAGTGGGCAGCCTGAGAAGACACATGTGGAGACCACCTAAGTTTTCTATCCAACGTTAGCCCTAAAAATGTCGTTGTCTCGACAAATGGAAATGGGAGTGCTACGGGGCTGAGATGGAGAGATGGTGGAAGAAACTCCCTGTATGTCCAGAAGTTGATGCAGACAGTTTTGTCATGGGAGAAACAGAATCCATTTGTGACTCTCCAGGAATAGATACTGTCAAGACAATGCTGAAGACGACGCTCTAGGAGACACATTCTATGAGTGCTGCAATAGATTGTGAAGTCGTCTACAAACAGGGAGCCTAAAACATCAGCTGGGAGGCAATCCATAATTGGGTTGATTGCAATGGTGAAAAGTGCTACACTCAAAACAGAGCCCTGTGGCACCCCATTCTCCTGGCAAAAGGTGTCTGACAAAACAGAGCCCACTCGTACCCTGAACATTCGATCTTTTAAAAAGGGACAAATAAAGAGGGGGAGACAGCTGCGAAGACCCCATTTATACATAGTGCGGAGAATGCCCACCCGCCAACAAGTGTCATAAGCCTTCTCCAAATCAAAGAACATAGCCACCGTCTGATGTTTTCGAAAAAAGTTATTCATGACGAAGGTTGACAAGGTAACAAGGTGATCAATAGCAGAGCAATGCCTTCGAAACCCACATTGGACATTTGTGAGGAGGTATTGAGATTCAAATATCCAAGCCAGCCGAGCATTAACCATGCGCTCCAATACCTTACAGATACAGCTGGTCAGGAAAAAGGGGCGATAACTGGAAGGAAGCTGTTTGTCTGGTTTGGGTATGGGGCAACGTTGCTTCACGGCAATGAGTGGAAACTTCACCTTCAGTCCAGATGTGATTATAATTGCGAAGAAGAAAGAATTTACCTGCAGGGGAGAGGTTCTTCAACATCTGAATATTAATGGCATCGGGCCCCGGGGTAGAGAACTGGGAGAGGGCAAGGGCATGTTCCAGCTCCTGCATGGTGAAGGTGGCATCATAACTTTCCGATGGGAGATTTAAAAGAAGGCGGTCATGCCTCCTCTGCCTGTTTTCGGGAGAGCAAGGCAGGGTCATAATTAGCTGAGCTTGAGACCTCAGCGAAACATCGGCCCAAGGCATTGGAGATATTAACAGGTTCAGGCTGGGGATTGGGGAATGGACCTTAGTGCCAGATAGCTGGCGTAGGTTACCCCAGACGACTGATGAAGGAGTAAATCTCTTGAAGGAACTTGTGAAAGAAGTCCAGCAAGCTTTTTTGCTTTCTTTAATGACAGGACAGCATCTTGCTAAATGCTGCATTCCACCAGGGAACTTTGACCCTACATGGAGATGTGGAATTTCGAGATATGGAATATTCAGCGGCGGTGAGGATGTCGTCTGTGATGTAGTTGACCTGACTGTCACAGCTGGGGAAATTCTGATCACAGAAAACTGCCATGGGAGAATAGAGCTCCCAGTCGGCTTTGGAGATGTTTCAGCTGGTGGAACATGGAGACATGGTATGACACAGTAGAGAAATGATACAGGGAAAATTGTTGCTCAAATACCTATCAGACAGAACATACCATTCGAAACGATGCACAAGTGGAGTAGAACATATTGCGAGATCCAAGTTGTGTCGGATAGAAAAGTTGGTTCGCCAGTATTTAGGCAGACAAGGTTAAGGTGGTTGAAGACGTCAGCCAAAAGAGAGCCCCTCTGGCAAGAAGTTGGAGAGCCCCATAGAGGGTGGTGGGTGTTTAAGTCACCCATCAACAAAAATTGTGTAGGAAGCCGAGCACCAAGGTGCAGTAAGTCTGCCCTAAGAACGGCAGATATTACAAAGAGAGAAAGTGAATGCAGGGATGGTGTCACGGATGGCAACCGCCTGTAGGGAAGTTTGCAGTGGGATGGAATGATAGTAGACGTCTTCCCGAATGAGCAGAATAGCACTTCCATAGGGGGGAATACCTTCCACAGGAGGTTAATCAAAACACACTGCAGTATATTGTGGGAAATCGATATGATCGGTTGGGTGAAGCTTTGTTTCTTGTAGACCAACTATAAGCGGGCAGTGCAGTTGAAGGAGTAGTCTTAATTCATCATGGTTGGAATGAATGCCTCTGATGTTCCACTGAAGGGGTGCCATGAAGAAAACAAGAGAAGAAGAAAGAGGCAGAAGGCAAGAGGGGATCACCTCGATGGCCACTGAGGGCCCGGCTGTGAGGGGGCACTGCTACTGCAATCGACAGATGGACAGTTGTGATCCACGGGTTCAGACATCTGCTCTGCCTCCTTCCTCATTGGTTGGAAGGGGCAACTTCCTCTGCCAGTGAAATGCTGGCTGATTGGCAAGAAGTAGAGTGTCCTGGTGAGATGAAGGATGACTGGGGCCATCTACTGCTGGATGGCGGGACCGAATAGTCACGCCCTGGCGGGGAAGGAGAGGAACATTGCTTTTTGTGTGCCTTTTTGAAGGCAGTTTGGTTTGAAGAATGAGCGGTTTATGGTTGGATAGATGAAGTTTTTAGAAAATCTTTGCAAACAGGATCTTTTTTTGAAGTCAGGGTGTCTGACTTAGCGGCCCGTGATTTCTGTGAAACAGATGTGGTTGGGATTTAGAATGAGCAGAAGGCATAGGGGATGTCAAGCGGGCAATCTTTGGCCTGGCTGATCTGACAACTGTGTTGCTGAAGGTTAAGTCACACGTCTGCGTACCCATCTCCTCTGTTGGTTGAAGAGAGGAAAGGACATTGTTGTAGGTACCTGCTGGGAGCACAGCAGGCTTCCTACTTGCTAATAATTTTCAAGCAGCAGAGGTGGAAACTTTTTCCTTGACTTGGATTTCCTGGATGACCTCCTCATCTTAGGGCATTCTCAAGAATTTGCAGCATGGTCACCCATCCAGTTTTTTGCATGAGGGGACAGAGGTGGGCAGTCACCCTCATGGGCATTTCGCTGCATTGGGGCATGAGTGACGAGTATGATTGAACTGCTGACACTGGTAACATCGAGTGGGATTAGGAACATATGGCCGAATGGAGATGATTTCATAGCCTGCTTTTATCTTGGAAGGAAGGTCAACTTTGTCAAATGTCAAGAACACAGTTCATGTCAGTGTTAGGTTGTTGTTCCCCTTAGGGGCTCAGCATTAATTTGCTGAGTACGGGCTTGGCGAACCCGGGGTCCTGAGCTGTGGGCTGAGTCACGCCAACAGTCCGCTACACCGTAAGCTCTGTGCGTGCCTCAACGACCATCGTTCGGCGCGACGGTGGAACGTTGTACATTTCAGAGCCCGGGGATCTTGGCTTAATCGCCCGGGTCGCGAGGATGGTACAAAACTCTATAAAAAAACCCTCAATCTCAAGGTGTGCTACGTGCTGAGGAGATGCATGGCTGTTGAGGTTGAACAGCCGCTAGCGAGCAACCTCTGAGGAACCTGCCACACCTCAGTTGTATAAGGCTTACCCAGGCAAGCGGGGCTCTGCCTGGGTGGACCTTTAGTTCCCTAGCTGCTCGTGGGACCAGGATGAAACGAGCAATTAATAGCGTCACCACACGCAAAAATGGCGTCTCTGAGCGAGGAAGAAATGAGTACAATGCTGCAGAGTATGATCCCCAAACGTTTCCTTCCCTGGCTACACCATGGGAGGAACGTCGGGCAAGAAACCAGGGTGAGGCTTACGCCCCTAAATATCTAGTTTGTACCCGCACTGATGGGGACTCTTTTAAGACGACTAAGCCCTTGTTCTTCGTCGAAAACTTGGAGGACAAGTATGGTGAGGTGGAAGGGATGTCTAAGATGCGGTCAGGGTCTGTCTTAATAACGACGTCATCTCCAGCCCAGTCACGGGCACAAGCTGGGTGATGTTTCCGTTACCATTACGCCGCACAAGACCCTAAATATGGTACAGGGTATCATCTTTCATAAAGACCTGTTGCTGCAGTCAGATGACGAATTGCGTGCAGGAGAAGCCTTCTCCGGCCCCTCTCGCTGAGAAGAGGTCCTTTGGGACACCCCCTTCCGCGGCTACTCAGAGCGCTCCGGAGGATCCTGGCCACCGGCCTATGGATCTACAACCTACCGGTCGAAGAGCTTCTTGCTCTTCTTCCGTCCCAGATGCCGCTTCTGGGAAGCCCTTTCGGCCCAGCAAACCAAAGGGCCAGCAAGAGGAAAAGAAGAAGCGTAACAACAAAAAAGAATGTTCGGTGGCTTCAAAGCCACAACAACCCACATCCTCTTCTTCAGAGGATGAAGTCGAGATCCTTGTATCTCCTGAGGATCTCACCATTACTGATTCCGCAGACAATAAGATCTCTGGTTCTGTGGATTCAGAGCGCATGGTAGCAGATGATCCAATGGAGTGATCTGGACTTTTATTCATCATGGCGGTACAGCCAGGAGAAAACATCATCCTCCAGTGGAATTGTGGTGGCTTTTTCCACCACCTGCCTGAGCTATGACAGCTTCTAAGCCAAACACCTACTTTCTGTATAGCTCTTCAGAAAACCTGGTTTCCAGCGATGCGGTCCCCTGCCCTTCGAGGCTACCGGGGCTATTTTAAAAATCGCTCTATCTATGGCAGAGTTTCTGGTGGAGTCTGCGTCTATGTCCTAGCCACTGTCCCGAGCGCTGCCGTGCCTCTTCAAATGCCTCTAGAGGCGGTTGCTGTTCAGCTCTGGGCAGTGCAAGACATTACAATATGTTCGGTCTACCTCCCACCTGATGAGGATGTCTCTCCTGTAGACCTCGCTGCCTTGGTCGCCCAACTTCCCCCACCCTTCCTTCTTTTGGGGGATTTCAATGCCCACCACACTTTGTGGGGTGGCACACAGACCTCGGCCCGGGGTAGAGATGTTGTGACTCTACTGCCGCAGCTGAACATCTGCCTCCTCAACACTGGTGCTGCTACGCACTTTAGCGTAGCACACGGTACATTCTCTGCCATAGATCTGTCTGTCTGTAGCCCAAGCCTGCTTCCGCACTTCACTTGGAGTGTCCACAATGACCTGTGTGGCAGCGACCATTTCCCTATCTTCCTGTCGCTCCCACAGTGTCCACCTGCTGACCGTCTGCCTCACTGGTCCCTCCATAGGGCCGACTGGCCAGCATATTCCATAGCCGCTGTGCTTCCCTCACCTCTTCTGGCTGATATAGATACCGCTGTTCAGCAGGTCACACAGTCCATCATTTCTGCTGCTGAGAAAACCATACCCATCTCACTTGGATCACTCCACCGTAAATCAGTGCCCTGGTGGACGCCGGAGATAGCTGAAGCCATCCGGGAACGTCGGTGAGCACTACAGCGCCACCGACGCCACCCTTGTGTCGAACATCTCGTTGCCATCAAGCGTCTCCAGGCACGGGCACGGCGATTGATCCAGCAAAGCAAGAGGGCCTCCTGGGAATGCTATGTCACCTCCATTGGATCCCGAGCATCGCCTTCACGGGTATGGTCGCAAGTTCGACGCCTCTTTGGGCACCGTCCACCGGTGGGAATTCCGTGCCTCAGCATTCAGGGTACGATTTGCACTGACTCTCTCACCATAGCTGAGCATTTGGCACATGACTATGCTCGCACCTCAGTGACCGCTGCATATGATACGGATTTCCGTGCCCTTAAAGAGCGCACAGAGCCAAAACGGATATCCTTTCGAACGCAACGCCAGGATGTCTACAACAACCCTTTCAGTGAATGGGAGTTCGAAAGCGCCCTTGCCGCATGCCCAGCCACGTCCCCTGGACCCGACCGCATTCATAGTCAGTTCCTTCGACATCTATCAGCGGACTCTAAACGCCAACTTCTCTCCTTGCTGAATAGTCTCTGGGTTGAGGGTGTCTTCCCGTCCCAATGGCGGGATAGCATCGTCATCCCGGTGATAAAGCCCGGGGCTGATCCGCAGGTGGCTGATAGTTACTGCCCAATCAGCCTCACCAACGTTCCGTGTAAACTCCTCGAATGGATGGTGAGTCGGAGGCTTACGTGGATCCTTGAGGACCAGGGACTCCTGGCCCCACAACAGGGTGGGTTCCGTCATGGCCGCTCCGCTATCGATAATCTCGTGTCGCTGGAGTCGGCCATCCGTACAGCCTTTACATGCCGCGAACATCTGGTTGCTGTGTTCTTTGAACTGCAAAAGGCGTATGACACCACCTGGTGCCACCACATACTGTCTACATTGTACGACTGGGGCTTACGCGGTCCGCTTCCTGTATTCATACAGAATTTTCTCGCGCTACGGACTTTTCGTGTCCATATTGGTTCCTGTTTCAGCTCCACTCACTATCAAGAAAACGGTGTCCCACAGGGATCCGTTCTTAGTATCCCTTTATTTTTGGTCGCTATCAATGGTCTTGCTACTGCTGTGGGGTCATCGGTTTACACCTCGTTGTATGCCGATGACTTCTGCATATATTTCAGCTCCACTAGCATCGACGTTCCTGAACTGCGGTTACAGATAGCTGTTCGAAAGGCGCAGTCGTGGGCGTTTACTCATGGTTTCCAATTTTCTACATCAAAAACCCGGGTGATGCATTTCTGTCGGTGTCGGGCGGTACATCCTGAACCCGAACTGTACCTGGCTGATGATCTGCTGCGTGTCAAAGAGACGCACCGATTTTTAGGCATGTTGTTCGACAACCGACTCACCTGGGTGCCACACCTTCGCCAGCTCAAAGAAAAGTGCTGGCGACACCATAATATTCTACGCTGTCTAAGCCATACTGTTTGGGGAGCGTCACGCCCAACAACGCTCCTGCAACTTTATAAGGCACTCATCCAGTCGCGCCTAGACTATGGCTGTGTAGTATATGATTCGGCTGCACCTTCAGCACTGCAAACATTAGACCCAGTATTACATTCTGGAGTTCGTTTAGCGACAGGGGCTTCCCGCACGAGCCCTGTGACAAGCCTCCTAGTTGAAGCTGGGGTCCTTCCTCTGCGATTCCGCCGGCAGCACCTGCTGGCTTCGTACATTGCCCATGTTAAGGCCTTGCCACACCATCCGAACCACCAGCTTCTTTTTCCAGGCGCTGCACTACCTATCCCTCCAAGACGACCTCGGTCGGGTTATCCAATATCGGTCTGCGTTCGTTCTCTACTTTCATCCCTCGAATCCCAACCACTCCCTGCCACTTTCCAATATTCCTTTCAAATCCCTCCTTGGTCCATTCCCCGTTTGCAGCTTTGTCTGGATCTGTCCCATACATCAAAGGACTCTGTCTCTCCAACACAACTCCGCCACCAGTTCCTGGATCTCTTCAACTCTTTCCGTGGAGCTGAAGCCATTTATACCGATGGGTCCCTAGCAGATGGTCGTGCTGGGTATGCATGTCTCCATGGTGACCATGTTGAACAGCATTCATTGCCTCGTGAAAGTAGTGTCTTTACTGCAGAGCTGGTCGCTATCCTCAAGGCTCTAGAACACCTCCGAGCCTGCCCCAGGGGGTCATTTGTCATCTGTAGTGACTCCCTGAATGGCTTGCAGGCACTCGACCAGTTCTTACCTCATCACCCGTTAGTGCAGTCCATTCAAGACACTACTTACTCTCTTGGCAAATCTGGCCGATGTGTGGTTTTCCTGTGGAACCCTGGCCACTTCGGCATTTTGGGGAATGAACGTGTTGACCAGTTGGCCAAACAGGCCACCACTGCGCCACCCTTAACCATTGGCGTCACAGAATCGGACCCCAGGTTAGCATTGCACAAGAAGGTGTGTGATGCTTGGAGTGCCGAATGGTCTACCATGGATGCAATAAATAAGTTTCGAGCAGTGAAGTTGTCCACAGCCCTGTGGAAATCTTCACTGCAGCCGATCCGCCGAGAGACGGTTGTCCTGTGCCGCCTCCGTATTGGGCACACATGGTTAACCCACGGCTATCTCCTTCGCCGTTAGTCCCCGCCCGTGTGTCAATGTGGTGTAGTTATGACAGTGGCCCATATTTTGATGGACTGTCCGATTTTAGCCAACTTGCGGCACTCTTTTAACCTCTCAGACGCGCTACCCTTAGTTTTAGGCGACGACGTCTCTATGGCTAACGCAGTTTTAAGTTTTATTTTTGCGGCTGGTTTTTACAACACTATCTAGTGATGGGTGCTGTGGCCTGCTGTCTTCGGCCACCACCAGTCCAGCGCTTTTAACAGATTTTTACAGGCCCTTATGTGAAGGACCTAGGGGTTCTTAGTGTCTGCAGTATGGCTGGCTCATCCTATTTTATTTTGTATCAGCCAGCCAAGGAAATCTGCTGTTTAGTTATGTTCCTTCCATTGTTTTACCAATTGTGTGTGTCTTCATTCTGTATTGTTTCCAACAGGTCTACTGTTAGCCTGTCCCTTTTGTGCGTTCCCATTTTCTGAGCTTTTTTCTTTTTACTTTCTTGACAGTGGCCTCTTAGCTAGGAACAGGGGACTGATGACCTAGCTGTTTAGTCCCCTAAAAACAACCAACAACAACAACAACAACATAGGTTATTGTTAACTCTTTTCATCGCACTATGTATAGCTGTTACACCCTGGTTGGAAATGTAGTCCTGTATCTCCTCATCTGACAGGCCTTCACGGAATCATGAGGGCACTACCCCCCCCCCTCCCCGCAATGAGTTGAGGGTATGATGAGGTTCGACCGTAACAGGAAAAGTGTGTAACAGTGTAGTGTGAAGCAACTTTTGAGCTTGGAAGGCACCTTCAGTTTCCAGCAACAGTGTCCCATTATATTGGCGGGAACAAGTTTGACAGGACCTGCAATCCCATCAACACCCCGTTACAAAAGCATTCACTGACGAGAAATCATGGCCATCAGTTCGTGAAATGACAAGGAACTTTGGCAAGTTAGGCAAAACCTTCTTGGACTTTGGTTCATTGAGTTCCTTTTTCTGGGTAAAGGGTAAAGTAGATGAGGAAGAAGAAGTCATTGGAAAGTTTTCCCCCATGATCTCCGAAGGCGTGCTCCTTCCTAATGGGGAACCCTCACAGAGGGCCCACCCACCTTTGGAGTTTTCCTGTCTCAATGGCGGGATAGCATCATTATCCCGGTGATGAAACTTGGTGCTGATCTGCAGGTGGCCAAGAGCTACCGCCCGATTAGCCTCACCAATGTTCTGTGCAAGATCTTTGAACATATGGTGAGTTGGCGGCTCATGTGGATTCTTGAAGACCAGGGATGCCTTACTCCAGAGCAAGGGGGCTTCTGCCACAGCCTCTCCGCAATAGATAACCTAGTGTCATTGGAGTCAGGTATTCGTACTGCTTTCACGAGGTGTGAGTGTGTTCTTTTTCGATCTTCGCAAGGTGTACAGTACCACCTGGTGCCACCATATGCTGGCTACTCTATATGACTGGGGCTTACGTAGTCCCCTTCCGACATTCATAAAGAACTTCTTCTCACTCCGTACTTTTTGGGATAGTGTCGGTGCCTGTTTTAGCTCTTGTCACATTAAAGAGAACGGTGTCCCATAGGGCTCTGTTCTCAGTGTACCTCTATTTTTAGTTGCCATAAATTGTCTTGCTGTAGCCTGTTCCTCCTTGTTTGTTGAAGAGTTTTGTTTATATTACAGTTCTGCTAGCATTGGTGTCACTGAAAGGCATCTGCAGGGATCCATTTGAAAGTCATAGTCATGGACCTCAGTGCATGGCTTTATGTTCTCAGCATCCAAAGCCCGGGTGGTGCATTGTCATTGGATTGTTCACCCAGACACAGAACTCTACTTAGCTCATGAACAGCTTAGCGTTGAAGAAACCCTTCAGTGTCTCAGTATGCTATTTGACAACAGACTCACTTGGGGACCACACCTTCATCAGTTGAAGCAAAAGTGCTGATGGCATCCAAATATACTGTGCTGCCTCGGCCACACTGCCTAGGGAGCTGGCTGTGAAACTCTCGTGCATCTCTTTAAGACCCTAATCCAATCACACCTGGATTATGGGAGCCATGTGTATGACTCTGCATCACCTTCAGCATTGTGGATCTTGGATCCCATTCTTCATGGTGATGTTAGTCTAGAGACAGGGGCTTTCCACACTAGCCCTGTGGCAAGCCTCCTCACTGAAGTTGGCATCCCTCCCTTAGGTTTTGCCGGCAGCAGTTGTTGGCTTCATATGTTACCCACATTCATGGTACACCTCATCATCCAAATCACAGGCTTTTGTTTCCTAATACCATCTTTCCCTCTCCTCAATGCCGACCCAGATCGGGTCTTCCTATTGCATTCCAGGTACATATTCTCCTTTCCTCACTTGAGACCCTACCTCTCCCTCCTGCATTCTCCTGCAAATTTCATGTCCCTCCTTGGTCCATTCCTCACCTACAGCTCCACCTAAAATTATGCTACGACCCAAAAATGTCGGTTTCACCACAAACACTTCATCACCAGTTTCGGGATGTTACTTGGCACATTCTGTGATTCAGAAGTCATATACACTAATGGCTCGCAGGTAGAAGGCAGAGTGGTTTAAGCCTATATTCATGGTGACTACATTGAACAATCCTCCCTGGCACCGGGATATACTGTCTTTAAGGCAGAGCTGATAGCAATAATTCGTGCTCTAGACCACCTCTGTAAATGCCCCAGGAAGTCATATGTCATCTGCAGTGACTTTCTGAATGGCTTGCAAGCTCTTGACCAGTGTTTCCACAAACACCATTTGGTACGATCCATCCAAAACTCTGTGTTCAGTCTTGGCAAGTCTGTCCATTCTGTGGCTTTCATCTGGACCCCGGGCCACATTAGCATCCCAGGGAACGATTGAGCTGATCAGCTGGCCAAGCAGACCATTGCCTCCCAGTGACTGGATAGCGATACCCCAAAAGGTGATATCCAATTAGTCTGCACCGCAAGATCTCTGTCGCCGGAAATTCAGAATGGTCAACATTTAGCACGCTCAATAAGCTCCATGCGATCAAACTTCAACAGCAGCTTGGAAGACTTCCCTCAGGCCTTCTCGAAGGGACTTGGTAGTCCTCTTTCACCTGCATTAGGCCATATGTGGCTAATGCATGGCCAAATCCTATGTCAAGAGGGCCCACCAGACTACCGTTGTGGCGCTCTGTTGACCGTGGTGCACATTTTGTTAGACTGTCCACTATTAGTTGCATTACGGCACTCTGCCTTCTGCGCTTCCTTCAATTTTAGCTGACGATGCCTCTATGGTTGACCGTATTTTAGGTTTTATTCATGCAGCTGGTTTTTATCATATTTCATGGTGGGTACCTAAGCCTAATCTTTCAGGCACTCACCACTCAAAGTTTTAATCTGTTGTTACTTTTGTCTTATCAATCGTATTTACGACTGGCAGTTTTAGTACATGCAGAATGGATGGCTCATCTATTATTATCCTAGTGATCAGCCAGCCACAATTTCCTGCTATGATATTTTAATACATTTGATTATTTGGTCCACTACTTTTGTGGTTTCCATTTTTTATGTTGTCATTTTAGCTCACACTGTCTTGCTATACAACTCGTATACTGGATGTGGACTGCTTGATTTTTAACCATTAATCAAATGATGTGATCTCTTAGCTGGGAACATGGGCTGATAACCCAGCTGTTTAGTCCCCTTCAAAAACTCCACAACAACAACAACAATGGGGCAAGCTGAATTTGCCTAATGTTGGTTGTGCATGCCATCCCACTTTGCTCCATTGACAGGAGAGACAAGAACAGATCATTAGCAACAATCACTTCTGACGTTTGGTCGTATGAGCGCTCCATGTCAAGGCAAGAAGTGACTTTAATACGCGTGTGTGCAAGGTTATGTAGGGCATTAAGTATTGCATACCCAAGTGGTGCCTGTCAAAGTGTCACATAAAACCCGTAAATCTGTACTGTGAGGGGAGCAAGGCACTAGCTTAAGAGATGAATCATTGCCAATTCTTCATCTACCATTTGCAGAGCACCAGTTTGTCAAAGTCAATGAAGGAAAAGATAGCACTGATGCAGGACATGTAGTCTGCAACCAGGTTGTACAAGCTCCTGTTATAATTGACAACTATGTAAAATTGGCAGATGAAGTCAATGTGACAGAAACAGCATGGAGGCATATGCATTGAGGGGTTGTGTATTGCATCTGTGAGAGAGCAGTGGTCCATATAGACTGTGACCAGATAGCCCTCGATATCTTCATGGAAATAGGTCACCAACAGTTCTTGTTTTGATCACTGACCACTTGCATTGAGATTTTGAAAGGTTTTTGGAAAACAAATGCAGTGATTGTGATATGTCAGCTTTGTGCTGTTGCAAAACATCATTGATGCAAGTATCGCTACCATCTGTAGTGATGGAAGTGTGGGCATCTGAGGCTGGCTGGACAAATGTAACAGCCTTTGCGAGTGCTAACTTGAGGTCTGAAAATCCTATCATCATGGGTTTCATCCAATGAACTTCACATGAGCCAGATGTGTTATTATCCACCCAGAGTTGATCAGAGATGCTTGAAAGTCTGCCACATGAGGAATGTAGCATCGGAAAAAACTAATCATATCTAAACAATTGTGCAGCTCATGCTAGGTCTCTGGTAGTGGAAGGTCCAAGATTAATGTGACATGGTCTGAAGTGTAGCAAATACCTTCAGTATCTGCGTCATGACCCAGAAAGATGACGGAAGCACATTGAAGTTGGGGTTCCTCACCTTTAATCATCACACCCTTGTTTGTGAGTTCCAGCTGAAAACAGCAACTGAAAGAGCAAGCTGTCAATGAAGTGTTTCCACAATTGAACCCATTTTTCACTCCAAATGGCATAAAGCAATACTCAAATAGGCTGAATGTGATAATGATGGCAGTTTTGTGTACCTCCTCTAGTGCCATCAGTATCTTGGTAGGTTTTATGACAGTCAAGAATGCTGAAACTCCCATGCCATACAGTTACTGTGAAATGTCCTAAATATGGGAGATTGGGTTATTGTCTTATATTGTTCATGCATTAAGCTTCCGGTAGTCGCTGCAGTCTATAATACCCATCTTCGTCTTGCACTAAGCAAATTAGTAAAGACCAATTATTGGATGATAGGCAGACAATGCCAGTGTTGAAGTTCTTGGATCACAGCTTTTGCAGCAGGTTGTTTATGAGTTGTCAAGTTATATGCTTTGCTATCCATCGGATAGCGTTCTGCAGTACTGATATGGTGGCAAGTACTGTTAGTTACCACAGGATGGGGTTTGTTTATGAACCACATCTGAAGAGCTGATCTTGTTATTGTCTAACTGGAGTGACTTGCAGCAGGGATGGGGAAGCAGCTTGTCTCCAGTCAAGTCTGCTGTGTGTGCAACTGACAGCTGATGTGATTGAGATAAGATGTGCGTAGGAACATCCAGTAGACAGGAGAGTGTGTTGTGTTCTTGCAAATGGTGTCTGACTAGTGATGGATGAAAGCAGTTCATTGCTGGTGGTTGCATTGTTCAATGTGGGACACAACAGGATGAAAGAACATGCCAAACTACTGCCCGTAGTGTGATGAAGTAGTGAAGAAAATAATGGTATGTCAGCAACAGGGCATGGTGTCAGAGAAAATTAACACTGATGATTGCCATGTCAATGTCAGCAACATTGAATGTCCACATAAAAACACAATCTTTTGCAAACTGAAGATGGAGTTTGTGATATTACAGATACAGGGGGAAGCTGATTGTTTCCTTGTGAAAGGCGGGTTTTGCCAGTGTGTTGCGTTCCCTAGCTGGCCGGCTACCAGTTTGTACCTAGTGAATGGGATACAGCAGGTAGTCAGGTTTTTCCTAATGTGGTCGGAAACCGGAAGCAACGGTCTTGAATGAGCAAGGGCGGCTAACCCAGAATGCAACTGAAATACAATATAGCCACACATATTATTCTAAAAATCAGGGAATGATCATACAACAGATATAATTATATGAATGGATTCAGGAGACTTGGGAGAAGCAAATGCTGTAATTACAATTTCAATATCCCTTACAGATAAAAAGCTGACAAATTTCAGTACTGTAATAATAATATTATAAGACTTATATTTACAATTATTGATACATAGTGTTTATAAGTAACAATTTAAGAGGCAAATGGGCAGCAGTTATCAAGAGTGATCTATTTGTTAAGGCAACTTATGAACTGTGTACCTGAGAAGTATGTTAGAACATCCTATTTTTCTTTCTTCCAAAGCATATTAACATATGGCATCATTTTATGGGGAAACTCAAGTTCTGTGCATGACATCCTCATACTGCAGAAGAAAGCTATGAGGGTAATTTCTGGTGCTACATATAAGGCACACTGTAAACCTCTGTTCCGTGAACTAAAAATCATGACTGTAATAAACCTCTACATATACTATGTTTTACTTTACACAAAAAAGAAGTTACCGGAGACAAAACGTAGAGAAAACGTCCATGGCTACAACACCAGACGGACCAGATGTATTTATACCCCATACCACAGACTGTCGAAAACTGTTAATAGTTATGAACTCACGGGACACAAATTATTTAACAAACTTCCACAATCTGTACAAGAGTTACCTGAACAGGCATACAAACAAACACTGTATGACTGGCTAGTTGCCCATCCATTCTATGAAGTAAATGAATATCTCAACTGTAATATGACACTGTAATACTATTAGCAAAACTGTTTCTGTTGAATTATCAATTGTACTTAATTTATGTGTGACTTTGTCTCCTATTATATATATATATATATATATATATATATATATATATATATATATATGTCTTTGTCTCCTATAAGCAAAACTGTTTCTCTTGAATTTCAGTTGTATGTAATAATTGTATGACTTTGTCTATTGCTGTTATGGCTGAATGACAATAAAATTATTATTATTATTATTATTATTATTATTATTATTGCACCACGCTACCTATCTAAAAAGATGTACCACGTTATTTCTGTATTCTTTCAATAAACTTTGTTTTACTCTCTTGTTCTGCTTTTCGTTGAGGTAATAATATTCTTGTGTCAGAACATAGATTCCACCACAGAAACACAAAACATGAACCCAGCAAAGTGCATTACATTTATATATGTGTTTTATTATATTTAATATTATTCTTAGTAATGTTCATTTTATGTCTACAGACTGCCACTTAAATATTTCATGCCCGACTAAAAATAGTAGATATGCAGCAGATAATTTATATATAAACAATTATAAGTATTTGTGGACAATAACAGAAATATTTGTATAAAAAGCCATGATAAATTAAATATTAATTGTGTAACTATATTTCGACGGTGGCAGTATATTTGAACAGTGAGATGCCATGCTTAATGGCTATCTGAGCAAAGATCTTCAGTCTCAACCATTTTTTAGTATTGTCAAATATATATTTGTTTGTTAAATGTAAACAATATTTGTAGGGAGGTGGTCAAAGCATTTAATTCTGTGATATTCAAATGTATAATATTTTGGAAGGGAAATTATATTTTAAAGATGAGGAGTTAGGATGCACAGAAGGATACAATTTTGGGAGCAGTGGGAGCACGCTTTTGAACACTTGGAAAAGGGACTCGTAACTTGGACATGGTGGTGAAAGGTTGTGACACTGGGCAGTCTGAATCCGCATTACGAACATGATTTGAAGAGATAGTCATGTGTGGACTTAGAAAATTTATGGGACTGTGACTGCAGGACTTAGTCTCTGCTTGAAAAGTGATAAACTATGCATGGTAGTAGGGCTGTGGAACTGTGATAATTCAGCAATTGTGTACTCAGTGATTACAAACTCTGTTTTATAACAAATACTTTAATTGTGGCTTAATTAGGAACTGAAATGTTCTATGGACTACACTAATTTATGAGTGCCAATTTTGAACTTTTACTATTGAGTGCATGTGATATGTATAGTGCCTCTCATGAACAATAATTGGGGAAATATTTAGTTATTTACTGATGTATAAAGTAGGACCACCTCTGCCTTTCATGTCTAATAAGAGTAATAAACTCCATTTATAAATAATTACTTCGTGAGTGAACCACTTCTTTATCTTAGACTCCATTTTGTTGGTTATTCAAAAGTTTAATTTATGTTTGTTTAAATATATTTTCACGTCATCACATGCAGATTAATAGACTGGCTAAACTACAGATTAAGTATTGATCTTGTTTAAACAGATTGGGTAGCTGTTTAAGACATAGAAACTGACATACATAACTCACCCCTATGTACACAGACAATGAGCCATAAACTTTTACTACCCGAGTTATGTATTGCACAAGTCTTATTCAAAAATGTTCAAATGTTTGTTAAGCTTATGGGACTTAACTACGGGGTCATCAGTCCCTAAACTTACAAACTACTTATGAACTACTTACGAACTAGGACGGCACAAATATCCATGCCCGAGGGGGGATTCGAATCCCCGACCGTAGCGGCCGTGCTGACCGTGACTGGAGCGCCTCAGTCACCTCGGCCACCGCGGCCGGCCACAAATCTTATTGGTGAGAACCGAAAGGAAGGTCACAAGTTGACAGCACCATACACAGCAATGATGAAACTGTTGGCAGTACAAAAGATGTTAGGTGAAGGTTTTAAACTCGACGGAACCAAGTGGTGAGAAATGACAGTTGCATCAAAACCTGTGACTAGCAAAACGTGAGAGCATTTGGTTTTGCTAGTGTTCTGTCTCAATGAGTGGGCTAATATATCTTCATGTGAACATGATAACTGTGCAGTTAATTGTGTCTTGTCTTTGTCATATCTGGGCAGAGGAGGCAGTAACGTAATTAAGTCAGTGACGAGTTTCGGATCAGTGGCTGATAAGATGCAGAAAACTGGTGTCGTAGTTTGTGATTCTCATATTTTTTTGGCCCACCTCACACTGAAACCATTGGTGTGCCCTCAATTTTTTCGGGCCCATCAAATCCCCTTGGCCCTCAGCACAGAAGTTAACATAGAGTTGTATTGTCTCCCCTCTCTCGGGATGGTGGTTTCCATATTGTCCAGTGAGTGGGGCATGCTCATGTGACAGTGCAGAAACCTTCAGATAAACTTCACCTCTGTGGAGACTTTAAAGCTACTGGCAGTTCAAATTATAGTGCACACCTACCCTTTGCCCTGGGTGGATGAACTGTTAATACAAATAGCTGGAGGGCAGATTTTCGCCAAACTGGACCTGTCAAAGACATATCACCAATTAACTCTGGATGAGGAATCTAACCATCTCATGGTTATGCCTTTTGACCTATAACAGTACCAATGACTGATGTTTGTAGTGGCAAGTGCACCAATGTTATTTCAACAGTACTTGGAGCCGGTCATGTCCCAGATTCTGTACTGTTTCAGTTACTTGGATGACATAGTGGTCACACGACATAATGCAAGAGAGCACCTGAACAACCTTTGTGCTGTGTTAGAGAAATTTCAGGCAGTAAGCTACGATGAAATCTGCAGAACTCCAAAATTTTTCAAACATCCCTTGAGTGTGTACTAAAAAGGTAATAAAAGGCGTTCAGTGCTCTGGTTGCACAAGAAATGCGGGAAAATGTGTGTAGAATTCATAACGAATGACTTTAAATGGATATGCCACACCTGTATTGCAGAAGTACATGAACTAGAACTCAAAACCGCCGTCTGGGACAGGGACGAAATAATTAAAGTGCTTCAGAGTGATAGTGATGCTTTAAACAGTGAAAAATACAGAGATTTAGAAAAGAGACTGTGTGGAAAAGTGTGGGATTCAAATATTTCAAGTACCGGGAGCAGTATGAACACTCGACACCGACCATCAAACAATGTCTTTTCGAGTTGTGTACAGGAAAATAACAAAACGGTAAGCAAAAAATTTGTACCATATAGAATGAAGGACAAACAAAGGCACGAGAAAATCAAGGTAAAAGTGTAGCAATGTTCACAGAAATGTGAAATAAAAATATTTGGTGACAGCCATGCACAAAACATTTCTAATCTGCTGTCTATGCAAGCCAGGAAAAATGCGAGTGTTTACAGTGAAGTGAAACCAGGGGAAAATTTCGATTCAGTTACTGCTGGTGTAAATAATGAATGCTCCAAACTCATAAAATATAACCGTGTAGTGTTGTTTGGAGGTGCTAACGATGTAAACAAAAATGAAGCCAACAGCTTCATAAAGAAATTGATTGCATTACTCCAATACTTACATTTCACAAATGTTATTGTTACTAATCTGCCACTCAGACACGACCTACCTGATTGGTCATGCGTAAATGCTGAGATTAGGCAAACTAATGATTAACTGAGGTACTTTTGTGACAAATTTATGAACGGAAAATTACTGGACATCAGTAAATGTGAAAGGAGCTGTTTCACTGTACATGGCATGCATATGAATCAGCGTGGCAAAAGAAAACTTGCCACAAACATAAACCAGGCTACAGAGGATATATTCTGTGAGAAAAACACCACTAACAAGCCTGTAATTGAGCTTGGTTCTCCGCTACAGGGAAACTGATAAAATGGATCAAATCCAACAGGAACTGGTCCAAAAACGACTGGCAGGCTGACAGTGAAGTTAAAGCAGGGCATAAAGAGGTAGACATAAAAATTTCTAGCACAAATAAATATGATGCTGCAGAAGTCTTTTCCAAGGTAGAAGAAAATCTTATAAACATTTTGAACTCTGCATCTGAAGAAGTTAATCTTTTGTTTCTACATTACAATGTATAAGGACTGGGTAATAAGATAGACATATTTGAGCAATATGTATCAGACATTTCTTCCCACATAATTGCTGTCACTGAACATCAAAAATCCTCAGAAAGCTTACATTTGTTCAAACTGTACAACTACAACCTAGCCAGCTATTACTGTAGAACTAACCATAAAGGTGGTGGAGTAGCCAACTATCTTAGACATAATATTTCTGTAGAGTCTTTAGAAAATGTCTCATGGGTTAAAGACTACTCCTCTGATTTACATTGTGAAATTGTAATTATTAAGATAAAATACTTTTCTGTTATATATTATGTAGTAGCTGTATACAGATCACCCAGTGGTAATACAGAAACATTTATGAACTCTCTTGATTCAGTGCTATGTAAATTAATGTGCAAGCAAAAATGTGAAAATATTGTAATATTAGGGGATATTAACATAAACACCTTACAAGATACACAAGAAAGCAGACAGCTCAAGGACATTGTAGACTCATATGGGGCAAACGATCTCCTAGGAGATGTACCAACGAGAATAACCCCCTTGAGTATAAGCTCCATTGACCATGTTATTACAAACTGTGAGAACATTATCACAGTAAATGTTGTAAATGGTCACATATCTGACAACTTAGGCCAACTATTAGTGTTAAAAGGCGACACTATTATGAAACCTAAAAATGTTTATAAATACAGAAGAATCTTCTCTGCTAACAACATTGCTAAACTGAAAGAGAGCCTTAAACAGGAATCATGGTATTTAGTATCTGAAGCCCAAAGAGTGAATAGTAAGTGGGAAGCTTTTCTAGACATACTATCATTTTATTTAAATAAGGTAATCCCTATCAAATGTTAAGAATAAATAGGAGTAAGAATGTACACACCAAACCTGTCTAATTGGACAATGTTACAATAGAACTAAAAGGGAAAATGGAAGAAATGTACATGCTACAAAAAGTGAAGAAAGCAAAGGAGCATAGGGATAAATACAAGCAATACAAGTACCAATTTCCTAAGAAAGTAAAAAGATTGAAGGCTGAAAAAGTAAGCTCAAAAATACAAAACTCGGATTGTCTCTCAAAGACATGTTGGGCAATTGTTAACGAAGTAACAAATAACAAGACCAATCCCAAAAATACCATCAATATACAACTGTATAACGATAATACTACAGTCAGTTATCCTCATTTAATCAGCATCATATTTAATGACTACTTCATAGATGCCGTAGAGTCTGACAATTTCACATCAAATAAAGGACCACCCACATATATGAAACTCATGCCAGTCCAGAATCCGGTGAACTGCCTGAAGTAAATCTAAAGGATATTCTGTAGCTCATCAGAGAACTAAAAAACAAAAAATCAGCTGGCTGGGATGGATTTTCACCATCATTAGTTAAACAATGCCAACAAGGACTAGCATATCCCCTGTTGCACTTGATAAACAGCATATTAAAAGAAGGAGTTTTCCCAGAAAAACTAAAATTCACCATTGTCAGACCGGTATACAAGAAATGTGAAAAGGATCTTGTACAAAATTACAGACCAATAGCTTTAACTTCCACTTTTAGTAAATGAATTGAGAAAATAATGTTGAAACACATGCTAGAACATTATAACAGGCACAAACTCTTGGGTGATTTTCAACATGGTTTCATGCGTCGTCGTAGCTCCACAACGGCTGCAGTACAATAGAAGCTCTAGACAAAATTAATGATGGCAACCAAGTGGCAGGAGTTTTCCTAGACCTATCTAAGGCATTTGACAGGGTGGATCATGGTATACTTCTGTCAAAATTGGCTACAGATGGCATAAATGGAAAACTTATGCAACTTGTGGCAACATATTTAAGAAACCGAAGACAGTGCACTGCAGTTCGACACAAAAATGGTGAAACATTAAAAGTTTACAGATCCCGTATCAGGAATGTCAAATTTGGAGTGCCTCAGGGGTCCGTAATGGGCCCTTTCCTGTTTATCTGCTATGTAAATGACTTTCCTAATGCTTTTTGTAATGATAATTTTTTACAATGTATGCTGATGACACATCAGGACTGGAATGGGGAAAAGTCTTGTATAGTGTTGGCAAAGAAGTAAAACATTTTGTAGAAAGAGCTAAGGCAGAGTTTGAAATGGGCAATCTAAAAGTTAATTTAGAAAAAAGAAACGTTATGTCTTTCAATGTTGGTGACCTAGAAGAGTGCATTGAAGTTCAGAGTACTGGTAATGATATATTAGGTAAATTGCAGACAATGTAAATTTTTAGATGTGTACCTAGACAGTAAGCTCTCATGGACTAAACAAATTGACAATATATGTTCAAGATTATCATCTAGTTTGTATGTCTTAAGGAGGTTAGAGCCATACGTAAACAGACCAACACTGAAGATAGTATACTATGGCTTGTTGTATCCACATATTTTATATGGCCTAGTGTTATGGGGTGGATCAGCCAAAACCCATGTTGACAGGGTTTTTAAATTGCAGATAAGAGCAGTAAGAATGATCTACAAAGTAAACTCAAGGACATCTTGCAAGGAATTATTTGTGGAATACAGAATTATGGCCGTTTACGCTATGTATATGTATCAAGCAATAATACTACCTGTAGATGAAAATAAATATACATGAACACAACACTCGGCAGGCTTATGATTTTCACATGATAAACAGGAGACTGGAAAAAAAAGGCAAATAGTCCATATATAAATGGTGCAAAATATTTTAACGCACTACCACAAGAATTAAAATTGTTGACTGGGAAAGCCTTTAAAAAACAACTAAAAACTTGGCTCATACTATATATATACATGTGGCGTCTGTTCCGAAAGAACAGACGTCACTTCTGATCCTGCAGTTGTTATTATTTAATATTCATAGAATATATGGTATCAACTGCGATTGGGCAAAGCTGAAAATGTGTACCCAGCCCAGCTAGGCAGGGCGGAGCTGGAAATTTGTATCTGACAGGAGGCGTGCTTAGGTAGTCCTTGCAGGTGCGGTGATCACTGTGTCCCCAGTGGTGTAGGGGTCAGCGCAACTGCCTAGAAAGCAGGAGACCCGGGTTCGAATCCCGGCTGGGTACACATTTTCAGCTTTGCCCAATCACAGTTGATGTCATATATTCTATGAATATTGGCTCATACTGCAATGCCCATACTGCATACCTCAGTAACTGAGACCTAAAACTATATTTAACCATTAATATTAGTTTGTATACTACTTTATATTGTACAAAGTGTTTGTCAAATTTGCTATGCATGTGAATACATGTTTTTCAAGCAAATAAAAAAAAAAAAAGTATCTCGGTTATGTCATCTCCCGTCAGGGCGTTGATCCCCTGGAGACTCTCATCAAAGCCATTACGGCCTTCTACACCCCTCATTGTTGCAGGAGCTGCATTTTTGAGAAGATAGCCTCTTGCCATCAGTTCATCTCTTGGGCCTCCACCATTGTGTGCTCCATGCATATTCTCCATAAAGGTGCCTCTGTTGTGTGACTGAACTTTCACCACACTGAAGGAACATCTCAACTTGGCTCCTTGTTTAGTGATCTTTGATCCTAACATACTTTTATTTTGTCTGTTAATGCTTGCCAATAAGGCATGGGGGCAGTGCTATCTTATTGGAATGTGACCAGGTAGGAGCAACACCACACTACAGATCTAATCAATAATTTCAAAGTAATTATAAAGCTTGAAAGTTCATCTTCGGTGGTATGAAATTTCTTACCATCTTCGCCTTTAGGACAGTGTGTCTTCTTTTCAAGATCCTTCTGTAATCGAATTACTAAATATGTCCCCTTTCATCAGCAATCATTGCCAACAGGACATTTTCTGTTTGAGCAAAGAATCAATTTCATTGTATTACTCGCTGGACTACTTCAAGTAATTCATCAGATAAATACCATCCTGTTTGGATTGCTTGAAAGGAAAGTTTTGGTTGGTCATCTTAATATTTATTCTTTTTTTATGGCAAACCATAAGGCTATGTACGATTTTAAAATAAAGCCAACTAATTCTTTTAAGTTTTCAGGTGGATATGACAAACTTATGTACAATCTAAAGGTGTGTCCATCATGTGGCTTGTGTACTTGTGAGACTTGAGAGCCTTACGAGTTATGTCGACAGAGGCAGGCTCCGAGGGCTTGCCGCGAAACGGGCTTGTGAGCCACCCGAGCATGGTTTGTCTGGATCCAGCTGTTGTCGGTTCGGCACGAGCGCAAGTTAGACAAGTTTGGCAAGTCTGACAAGTCTCCTGACAGAAGAGTATGACAAGCACAAATCTGGCGAGCACAAGTAGTGTGGACGCACCTTAAGATAAGATAAGATAAGATGCTTTATTCACCTTTGAGCATTTTTACATGCAATCGGCGTTGTCAAGGTCAGATAAAATAGTAATAATGATAACACAAAATAGCAACAATAAATAACTTAGAAAATCCCATAACAGATAAGAAAATAATATGAAATGAATGTCCAGAATAATAAACAATTACATTATAGTTATCAGATATGTACACTATCATAAATAGATATCAGACAATAAACATACAGATGTATTACAATGTGTTCAAGACAGTAACAAAGTTATACTACCATACTGTGTACATAGTTATATAATAAACAACACTTTTTATTTGTAATTTATTATTATAAGAAATTTAAGTCTTTTGTCCCACATTCAAGAAACTCTTGTGCAGAATAAAATACCTTGCTTTTAAACCATTTCACAATAGTATTCTTAAATTGATCTACTGGCACTGTGTATGCTTCTTTTGGTAATTTATTGAAGTATAGCAGTCCTAAGTATTTGTAACAATTGTGCGTCTTAGCCAGTCTAGCATATGGCACATCAATTGTGTGTCCACTTCTTATGCTGTGGTTATGAAGTCATTCTTAGACCATAGTTGTTAAAATTTTCTTTGACATATACTAGGCAATTGTATATATACAGGCTGGGTACTGCCATGATGTTTAATTCTTTGTAGTAGCCTCTACATGAGTCACGTGGGCTAAGTCCTGCAATACACCTAATAGCTTTCTTCTGCCATTTGAAAACAGTTTTTGAGCCTACAGAATTACCCCATAAAATTATTCCGTAGTCCAGGTGAGAATGAAAGAATGCAGAGTATGCATATAATAAAAGTTCTTTGCTGACACTACTCCTCAGTTTGTATAGCAGATGGAGGACACGGGCTAGTCTACTGCAAAGTTTATCTAAGTGGGTATCCCAGTTAAGCTTTTGATCTATGTGAAATCCTAATAGTTTGACAGTTTTGTTGTCTTGACTAGGAGCAATGAGATTGAATACAATTTCTTCAGTTTTACTGTCATTTTTCTGCAGACATTGGCTTCAAACCAAGTATTGCATTTCTCCATTGCTACTGCCATGTTGTGCTGCACATTTCCAAGATTGGTGTCACATGTGATGAGAGTTGTGTCATCCGCATAAAGCACTGCATCACATGGCACAACTGTGGGTAAATCATTAATATAAACAATGAAAAGGAAATGCCCTAGAACAGATCCTTGGGGTACACCTTTTAGAACTGGAAGACATTCTGACGATTCATTATTTATCTTGACTAACTGTTTCCTGTTCTCCAAGTAGGACTACATCAGGCATATAGCATTCCCTCTCACTCCATATAGCTGGAGTTTTTTTTTTTTATAAGAATATTATGGGACACCATATCAAATGCTTTCCTGAGGTCCAACAATGTTGCACAAACAATCTCTTTCTTTTCAAAAGAAC
The DNA here is from genome assembly GCA_026315105.1 of Locusta migratoria. Classification (NCBI taxonomy): domain Eukaryota; kingdom Metazoa; phylum Arthropoda; class Insecta; order Orthoptera; family Acrididae; genus Locusta; species Locusta migratoria. The sequence goes on along the minus strand of CM048744.1, from coordinate 521,140,681 downwards.
TGTGTATTTTTGATACAATACTCTCAACTGCTTTGGTTGTAGACAGCCTGGATCTGAAGCCATATTGTGAGGCACTAAGTATATTATTAGTTTCAAAGTATTGATACATCTGTTTGTGCATGCAGTACTCAATTATTTTTGATATTATAGGTATAAGCGATATTGGTCGATAGTTCTCTGGAGATGTTACTTCACCTTTCTTATATATAGGTTTGACAACAGATATTTTTAAACACTCTGGATAGTGGCCTTCTTCTAAGATCTTATTGATTATTTTAGTCAGTGGCTTTACAATTTGTTTTCTGACAGATTTAATAACAAAATTTGAGACGCCATAGTAATCCTCTGCTCTAGACTCCATTGGCTTCCGTTATCCACCTGATTTGGCGAGTCATTGCTACAAAGTCCCAAGGTGACAGCATTTGAAATGTAATGAAGATACTATTGGTCTTTACTCAACAATTTTTTGTCTATATCAGGAATTGAACAAGCTATGGGTTCATAGTGGATGACAGGGAGTTTTTCACACCAATTGAGCTGCTGTTCAATTCGTCCACTAAAAGATTTGGGCCCTGAAGTTAGACTGTCAATTTGTTAGAAAATATGGTGCAAAGGAAACTCAATAAAATGCAGGAGGCATACCCTCCACTGTAGTGGGTGTTCTACATGACTTTCTAGTCAGTGAATGAAACAATTCTCCAAACCAGTCTTGGTTGCAGTGTCATTATAACCTACTACTTCTAGCTTTTTACAGTGATTTTAATTGTTGAGACAAATGAGAAATAATGCGTTGGGTTATATAATTTGCAGAACTTGAGGTAGCGAGTATCAGCGAAAGGCTGGAGTGAAGCTTGTAGTAATTGGTGGCTCGAGTCGGTGGATGGGAGAAGGGGTAGGGGTGGAGAAGTGTGGCATATTGAGAAATTACGCCATTGTTCAATCTGCTTCAAATCAATTAATGCTAGTTCAGTCAATTTTAAGTGATTTTGAATATTTTGTTGTATCAAAATGCACTAAAAGTTACCCTGCAAATCTGCAAAATGTCGCTCAATTTCTGCTTTTTTTTTTTTTTTTTTCCCCTAAGCCAGTACTCACATGGAAAATATTACAGTATATTACCACCCTGATTTTAATTTGTGTAGCTTATTTCAACCATGCTTAATAAACTAAGGTGAGGGTTTTTTCCTCTTCTTCTTCTTCTTCTTTTTCTTCCTCTTCTTTTTACCTCGTATTTCTTCTAATGACAACGGGCAAATTTTTTGCAGTAAGAATAAAATTCATAATTTTTGACCCACCTTTCTGCCCAGTCCACCAGCTCAGCACTTTCTGGTCCAGTTCTGTCATGGGCTTGTCCTACCCCATCAAAGGCTGGGCCTCATGTGGAAACACTGATATGATTTACCATATTTGCTGTAATCTCTGCATGGATTTTTGTACTGGTAAGACTACCAACCAGCTGTCAATCAAGATGAATGCTCACTGCCAAAAAGGGGGAGGGCAGACCACTCTTTGGCACAGCATGCAGCTGAACATAATGTGCTAGATTTCAATGGCTGCTTTACAATTCAGTCCATCCCCCTATTTTTCTGAACTGCACAGATGGGAGTTATCCTTACAGTACATTCAGTAGTCCTGATATTAGTATGTAAATTTTGATTAAACACTCTGAGGATTGTAAAGGGTGTGGCAGCATCATAACATAATTTGACTTATATAGTACATGACATACTGCATTTGTGTACTAATGAGCTGCTATTTTGAGTTTGACATTGATATGGAGTGGTGGAGAGCACAGCGTCGTGCCTATGCTTTTGAAAGTTATTTAAAGAATAATGACTCTTGTTATTGCTACCCAGTGTCTGTTTTGGCAACATTTCAACTTGGAACATCATGGGAAAATTCCTGATGGACGGACCATGTGTGATCTCCTTCCTTTAAATCTACAAGTGTTGCACACTATCCTGATGTCAAATGAAGCTCATTTTGAGTCATGTCGTTCAGTGAATAGACAAAATATGCATAATTGGAGTGACATAAACCCGCATTAAATGCACATCAAGCCCTTTCAAGGTACTCATGGCACAGTGTGGTGTGGAGTTGCTTCCTTTGGGATTATTAACCCTTGCTTCTTAGAGGATAACAGCAGTGTGGCTGTAACTGTCACCAGTGAATACTATTTACAGCTGCTGCAAGACTTAATTCTTCCCCAAGTATGTATTGTTGATGTGGATGTGGAACAATTGTGGTTTCAACAAGATGTAGTGACCTCACTTGCAGCCAGAATTTTCATGGATTTTTAGGGGCAGATATTTCTTCGGTTGAGTAATTTCCTGCAATGGTGACATATCCTGGCCGCCTTGCTCACCTGACACTTCATGTGCAGACCTTTTCTTTTGAGGCTAACTGAAGCAAGAAGTGTTCCAAAGATGTGCCACCATTCCTGAGTTGAAGGATTGTATCAGAACTGCCATTGGAAATCTCTCAAGGAATACATTATGCAGAGGTATGGAAAGCTTCCAACACCTCCAAATGAATGTGTTTGCAGTCGGGGCATCATTAGACAGTGGACAGTGACATAATAGGTAATAAATAAAATACAGTTACTGCCTGATGGTGTGTTTTTAATATCCTACTATGAATGCTAGCGGATCGTGTATAAGCATGGTATCCTTGTATTTAATCAAATTATGTAGAAGATAGCAACCAATAAAATACATACATACAATGATTTTTTATAGGTATAAAATATAACTCGTGTGAAGCTGGGGCAGGTGGCTACTTTAAAATAAAAGCAATCTTAGTGAAGGCTGTATTCATACACATTAAAATTGAATTAAATCACGTCTTCAAATTGTTGGTGTATGTCCTTAAGGGGATGAGAAAGTTTTGTAATAATATTAGCAGTGGCAATGAATGCTTTTTCATGTCTTGAAAAATCTGTTGGAAGATATGTGCCACTTATAGAAAGTTACCTGACTGACACAATAAAGGGACTTCTGCACAAAAGCTTAAATTATTATTATTTTATACGTCCTGTGCACTGAACCATTTCAGTTTTATTTTCTGATGAATCCTCATTGTCTTCAATGTTTTAGTTCCAAGAACACACAGATTCTTCTAATACTAAGAAAATTCTTACATCTGATGATTTTCTAGTTCTTGTTGAGTAGGTTTCTTCTTTTGAATTTTCTTTGATTCTCTGACAGAGCTGTGGGCCTTCACAGGTGAACTTGTAAGTACCCATTTCTGTTGATCATGACCATTTATTTTTCAGAAACCACACTATGGAAAAGGTAGCAACTTTCAGGGGGCACAGATAGTTTTTTTGCTTGGAGTTCTTGTTCATCGGCACACAAAGGAATGAGATTAATAGTGGAGGTAGTGAAAGTTGGAAGAACTGGATCAGTAGCAGATTCAGGATAAGATGAAGAAACTTGACTTGAACTGTAATTGCATCATTACTTCCTGATACAACTCTTTCATTCAGAATGGTTCAAATGGCTGGTATGTTACAGAAAAACACAAAAACTCTGATTCACCAAATATGTCATCATTGAAAGACATTATTCCTGTAGCTTTGAAAACTTGTGAAAGCAAATCCAAATGCTTCACCCTCTAGGTCTGCAACATCAGAGATATGAAGTGTCTGACCAGGATGAGTTAATAGCCACATGTCGCAAGGTTTGTTGCTATATGGCATGAAAAGTACATAAACAGTAAATCGAAAGGTTGCATTTATGGTTGCAATGTGGCAATATTGTTAATAAAACTATGCCATTTTCTTTGGCAAATTTTACTGGCATTATTTGCGCATGGTTTTCTTGATTTTCAGTAAAAAAATTTTGTTTTTACTTTGCTTGCTCATTCATATTTGACAAAATGTGCAGTCGATAAAATGTTTGCAGTCATGTCATCCGTCCTGAGGTGTGATCTGCCCCTCCACTTCCAGGAGGAGGGTTTCAAAGCATACGGTCTTGAAAATGGACATATGGTAACACAAAATTGGGGGAACAGCTTTTCCAGTGCTCCCAATAATGCCACTTATGGCTACCAGTGTGCCTCCCTCTGCAGAATTTATTATTCCTCCTTGTGGTTGTCCACATGTAGACACTACGTTTCCAGGCTTCTGTGCCATTGTGAGACAAGTATTATCAAGGTTGTGATTCCTTAATTTCTCCTGGCAAATAACAACTTTGAAAAACTTACAGTTTTGCTGCCACGTATCAAAATCGACGACGGCGGATATTTTGGCAGGCGACCACCCTGCCATTTTCAAGGCGAAACTGCAGTGAGGAAGCAATGTGCGATGATCTTTAAAACCTCGGTTTTCAATGAGTAAACAGGAAAGACAAGGCACACCGAGCTAGCAAGCACACAGCACCAACACGACCAAAGGTGAAACCGGTCAGAATATCTATAATAAACATCAGTTCTCGACGGATGAGGTCGGATTAGTTTTGTCCCTCTGTTTTTCTGACAAGTGAGAGAGCAGGATCCCAAGCGGAATTTAAGCAGAACCCTCCAGCCCTATTCATAAGGTTGTCACCTAGTTTTATTTCTATCACTTCCTTGATAACACAGTCCAAGTAGTTGTAAGTGCATGCCAGAATTTCCCTTTTGTTGTATTCCATAGGGCGACCTGTGTCTAGACAGTGTTCAGCCACAGCAGATTTGTTTGACTGTTGTAAATGTGTGTGGCGTTTATGCTCAATACAATCGTCCTCAACAGTCTTAATAGTTTGACCAACATTTGACATGACACAGCAACATGGGATAAGGCAGACACCCACCTTGCGCAAACCGAGATCATCCTTAATGGATCCCAACAGTGCCTTAATTTTAAAAAGTGAACAAAACACACATTTTACATTGTTTTTACGCAAAATCTGGCCAATCTTGTTGGAAGTGCTGCCAACGTATGGCAGAAAGGCCACTGACATGGGTGCCGACTCTGTGCTAACATCACTAGTCTGTTGCACATGTGGTCGATAGCACAAATCTCTTTTAATCTGACTTTCACCATAGCCATTCTGTCGAAAAGTTACCTCCAGATGAGACAGCTCAGTGGGCAAACTTTCCGGGTCAGAAATGACGTAAGCCCTATGCACTAAGGTTTGAAGAACCCTATTCACATAGAGCTGGGTGGTGACAACTATCAGCTTGCAAATACAAATCAGTATGCGTTGGCTTCCTATAAACAGAATGTCCAACGTACCATCTGCCTTTCTCCTGACCAACACATCAAGGAAGGGAAGGCAACAACTTTTTCCACTTCTATTGTGAAACGGATGTTGGGGTGGATTGAATTTAGATGTTCCAAAAAATAATTCAAGTTCTCACTACCATGAGGCCAAACAACAAAAGTGTTGTCTACATATCTGAAAAAAGAAGCAGGTTTCAACACTGCTGACTCCAGTGCACGATCTTCAAAGTCCTCCATGAATAAATTAGCTATGATAGGTGACAAAGGGCTTCCCATCGCAACTCCATCTGTTTGCTCATAGTATTTGTCATTGAATAAAAAGAAGGTGGAAGTCAGAACATGTCAAAATAAATTCATTAAATCAGTACCAAACTTCATGTCAATTAGTTGCGACGAATCAGACAGAGGAACGTGAGTGAAAAGAGAAACCACATGAAAACTAACTAAAATATCCGAGTCAGCCAAGTGCAATCCCTCCAATCGACATAGGAAATCCACTGTGTGGGGTTCACAATGGCCTACCGGTGGGCTCAACAAACCAGCAAGATGTTTTGCCTCACAATATGTGGGAGCATCAATGTTTGCCACAATAGGCCTAGAGGTCCTAAGGAAGGCCATATAATCTAGGAGGTACAGCACAATATGGATTGACAAAGAACTTTTCTTAAGGAGGTTATTGGTCTTCCTCTCAACACTTTTTGTAGGGTCAGCAGAAATCCTGCGATATGCTGAATCAGAAAGTAAACACTGCAGTTTTTGAAGATAATCCTGCTTGTTTAAAACAACAGTATCATTTCCCTTGTCCACAGGTAAAATAACAATATCAGGATCCATCCTAAGAGCCAGGATCCATCCAAAGAGCCACAAACCCAACCATTCTGCCCAAGTGTCAGAGATAAAAACTTATAGCTGAGAATAAAAACCACTTTCATGAAGAAACCCAAGGACTTGGTCAACCAGTCATGAATCATCTGCCAAAACTTAGCTGGAGGGCCAAGAGGAGCAGACATTTCACTATGATATGAGCCACAGATTGTAGGGCTCCACAAACACAGTGTGGAGCAGGCCCATTGCGCAAAGTAAAACTATGAGTCAGCCTGGAATGTCCAATGCTGAAATGGCCAAGGACAGTGGATTCCCTCTGAGAAAGGCATAAGGAAGAACTCCACTCTGCAGTGGTCATCTTGAATGAGTGGAGTTTATTAGATGGGGCCACAGCCTGCCAGTTGCTGTTCCATTTTTGTATGAGCACAGATGTTATATGCACCTGCAAATCCCCATCAAGGAGTATCAAGGGGAATGGGTAGTGAGTAACTGTTGCTCTAGCCATCTGGTCAGCCCGTTCATTCCCTAGAATAACCACCATGTGACTGGGGATCCAGAGAAAGGCAACAATGAGGAGATCGTGAATAGAAGTGACCAAAGGTTGGGAAGAGTAGCATTGGCCGATGGCCTGTAGGCTGCTCATTGAATTGGTACAGATTAACACTAGAAGTACCAAACTTTTCTGTACCCCTAGTAGTACCATATTGGTCATGTTTTACCCATAGTAGCAAACTACCATTTTATTGGTATTTTGCTGGCGTTTTGGGCTTCACCATGTTGGTATTACATTCAAAGATACTCTTGTCTACAAGAAAAATATAATTTGTTCTCTAACATGTATAGTTCACAGTCAAAATTAAATTTTCTGGAGTAAATGTTATTTTATTTTCATTTTACAAAAGATATTCCACAGTCTTCCCTCAAACAGAATTAAAACAACTAAATGAAATAATTTTATAATGTTTATCTATAGAAAGACATTGGAACAGGTTCAAAACATTCAGTTTACATGACTATTAACACTATTTTTCCTTTTTTTCCTTTTTTAGATTCAAGGCAACTGCCAAGTATTTGTAAATATGTAACATGTTTTCTTCCTTGTTGCAATCAAGGGACGAAAATATGACAAAAGAAATTTCAGCTTGTTATTGTAAGGTTTTGGAAACATTTAGTAACAAATGGTTGACAGCATTGTCTAAGCTGGAGTGGGCTCACAGTGGAGACGATACATAAGTGTTTTGACTTGGCAGCTTTTGTACATGTACTTGTTGCACTTTTTGAAACATACATTCAGTGTTTTATTATCCTCTTGTTGTGTGTGGGAATCCTGGATTTGATAATGCCTTCTATATCAAAATTGGTCAGCATCACTGCTGAGTGCTTTCAAGGGAAGTTTGTCTCTCCTCTGCAGTTTGTAGGGGGGCAGCAATCTCTTCTGCTACTCTGACAATACATTCTCGCCTTGCCTTCTTCTTAGATGTACATAACTTAAAAATTGTGTGAACACTGATCATTACAAGGTCAAGAATATTGTAAAAGACATGAACGGGCCATGAGTGGGTGCCAGCTCGGACATTGTAATTTCTTGTCATTTGGTCAACTACAATGACTCACCATTGGTTTCATTATAAAACTTCACAGTTTATTGGAGGTTCTTCTCAGTATAGTCATTGGCCTGACATCCAGTAGGCTCACTACTTAGAATAAAGAGGTCCATAAACACCTAAATCATAGAACAAAGGAAGACATACAATGGACTGTGCACTTATTGGTCCAAAAACTTAGGCAGAAATCATAGTAAGATGTTTCTAATGCATTTTTGTCATTAATTTGATCCATCTGAAATACTGATCAGCAGGTTCCACTGTAACAAAATCATTGTCCTCTTCTGCACTCATCTCGCTACTGGATTCATCACTCGATTGCATCGGTGAACTGTACATAGTAGATATCTCAGTATGTCTAAGACGATATCATCTTGCCATTGTATCTTTAATGACACAATAATAAATCACAAGCTGATGTCGCTGCTACCAAGAATGCTTCAGCCCACTTGGCTTAGCCAAAGACAAAGATACACAGAGAGGAAAGTTCTGTGAGGGCGACATGCCTGGCATTTGCTGTTGTGTCATAGAACTATTAGTAGTGCCTCAGACAGTTTATAGGTCTCAATCTCACCATTCTGTAGAAAACAGAAAGCTGTGCTGATATAAGGCATTGCCTGACCTACAAATTTTTTTTGTAAATTTTTCCCCCTACAGTGTAATAATATACACTTCAGCATCTTGTGAATGAAATTGAGGGACGCCCAGAAATTATTTCATTTGCAAAAACTGGTGTTACTGACATCAAGTAGTGTTAAACTGTGTATGGGTCAAAACTGACCCACATGGTATTACAGATAATTTTTTCTTACTTCTACATGGCCAAGAGGGATGGAATTTTGGTGAGTTCTACAACTCCATAAATGACTGAAAGTCACAAGAGGGGTTTGGTGCTATGATGAATATGGAGGGAGGTAGGGCACTCAATAAGTCCCTGTGGGTCAAAAATGACCTACATGGTACTTTTGGTGTTAAAACAAGGTCCACAGACGCCTGTTTGATAAAATTAAGGGCTCTGATAAGCCATAAATTCTGCCATAAACACATCATATGATTCTGGCAGAGAATGGCATTCCATACTGATTGGAGATTTGGAAATATAAAAGCATATCCTGTATGACTGGTAGCTTTTGAGCCATCCATGTAGAAGATCATGGCACCCCGAAACTCTTCAAGTACTGTGTGTAACAAACACTGGAAGATTATCGGCCAGCCTGAAGCTTTTGGACCTTGGAAAAGATCCATCTGGATTTGTGGCCCGGTGTAGGGATTGGCTATGAGCATGCTCGAGAAACGCGCGACACTGAGGCAAATTCTCGATAAATTCTTGCGCACTATCAAGAAGTTGTTGACAGGGCTGCACTCTCTGGAGGCTGAGCGAAACTATTCTTCAAGGAACAGAAGTAATCATTGTCTTCTGTATGTGCAAGGAAGAATTTGTATTTCACACAGTGGCATCAAGTACACAGCTGCTTTATTTGGAATGAGTTAGTAGTAGTAGAATAAGAATTTTCCTCAGAAGACATATTGTGGGACTATTATTAAACAGAACACGTATCTGACACAAAACAAAAACTTTTCTGTTACCATAAACAAATAAACATTCCACATGTGTTTATACTTCAATGAGAGGGAAATGTTACAATCTATTAACGCCCAAAAACTCATTACATACATTTACTTTTTGTAGATAAAAAATTTTGCAGCGCATAGAGTATCTTCAGTTTTAACCAATGGTAAGTACTTTCTAACATTTCAGCCACCATGTTTTAATTTCAGTTTAAAGCTCTGGTACTTTCTCAACATGGCTACCACAATTTACAACTACAATACTGACTGTTGCTTCCTCTATCTTTATACTCTTGGAAAGTTTGCATGCTTTTAATTGTGATATTTGTGGTACATTATCGGAGTCAAAACTAAAAAGTGAAGTTTTCTGATACTGTCGGACTGTTTCTGGCACTATCCAACTTTATCATTGAATTTCCTTTTAATGTACGTTGAATGGATGTCATGTATACATACTTGGGTACATTGTCTGTCTTGCATTAAAAGAAGACTGCACTTCTGTACCCATGGACATCTGTGTTTGATTGCTAGTTATCTTGTGTAATTTTAAAAGTCTTATCGTGCCTGTTATATTTTTTGCTACATTACAGAGATTGACATATGTTCCAAAAATGTACTGCCAGCTCCAAGACTTTCATTTTTGAGGATTCCTATTTGAATCACTATCACAGTGTGCTGCGAGCATTGCTTGTCACTGTGAGCTCAAATAACCGAGCATGAGCTGCCCCAGCCAACCTACACACAGCAACATGCTTCATAATGCCGCTTATCATGAGCTTCACGAGAATTACTTGAGCGCCGGCAGCTCGAGAAATTCTCGGTGCGCTCGAGTCACCACGTCTCACAATCCCATCCCTAGCCAGTACACCATGCAAGGGGGTGTATACAGTATAAGACAGCGTATATAATCAAGGGAAGGGAGACAGAAATCTCTGAAAAGGTAGGTGAATCACAATCTGATGTGTAATCCCACCTGAGGGCAAGTATCAGGAGGTCGAAACCCATTGCTTGCAAAAAGAACACGATATGTGGGATGAGCAGGGAATTGTCTTTGACAATTGTGTACGACTCAAAAAGCTGATGCCACCTAATCTGGAGAAGGAAGAATCCTGTTTCGGCCAGGAGACTATCAACTGGGCTGGTCTGGAACACACCACAATGGTGAACTGGGTCCTACTGTTTCAGGACAGAAGGGGCTGTTGAGCCATAAACCTGGCACCCATAATCTAAACAGGACAAAATTATTACCCAATAGATATGAATGAGTCTTGCCAATCTGCAACCCAGGATGAGTGGGCTAGGAAACAGAGGGCATTAAGCTTCCGCATGAAACTAGTTTTCAGGTTGTTAATACGTGACAGCCAAGTCAATTTTTCACCAAAAGGAGGGCAAAGAAATGGTGCTGTGCCCAAGAAGAATTCTGGATTAGTGTGGACTGTAGTACGATGACAAAATTCATTACCCTCATTTTAGAAGGGCCGAACTGAAAACCATAGGAGAAGACCCATGTAGAAGCCTGCAGAATGGCAGCTTGGAGCTGGCATTCAGCTGAGGCTACTGAGTGGAAGCTGTACCATATGCTGCACCAGCAATCCAACAGAGCTCACCAGCCCATTTATGGCCATTAGGAACAGTATAACACTTAACACAGAATCCTATCGAACGCTGTTCTAGATCCATTGGAGGCTAAATGAAGAGCTGACCATAACTCGGAAATCTTGGTGGGATAAAAACTGACAAACAAAAATTGTTAAGGAGCCACATAGGTCTCAGTCATGAAGGGAACTTAAAATATGGTGACACTGGTGAAACCAAGCAGTATCATATGCCTTACGTAGATCAGAGAAAACTGCAAGAAGATATTGATGTTTAGAGAACACCTATCTGATTGCTGTTACCAGTCTTAAGGAGATTCTCTGTTGTAGATTGCCCCTTCGAAATCCGCACTGATAAGGTGACAGAAGTCTCCATGATTCGAGTACCCAGCATAATCTGCGGGCAACCATCCTTTCAAGCAACTTACAGGGTACATTTATCAGGCTAATTGGCTGGTGACTATTCAGGGATGGTGGATCCTTACCATATACTGACCCTCCACAGAGAGGGGAAAACCCCTTGAAGCCAAATATGGAGGAGATGTTGCCATTGCGGAGCATTGAGGTGTTAGAGCCGTTGGTTATGGATGGCACCAGTGTCAGGTGCAGAAGCATGGGAAGAGGAATGGGGCAGGAGTAGTTCCCATTCAGGAATTGGGTCGTGATGTTCATCCTGGAAGGAGATAAAACATAAGTTGGAGGCTTCAGCATGTTGTTTCTTGAGAAGAAAGGCTGCTGTTAGGAGGTCATCACCGATGCCTTCACAAAGTGAGCTGCAAGATGATCTGTGACAACTGACGGGTCTGTACAAACACCATTTGATAGGGCAAGGCCAAGGATTGAAGAGAGCTGCTGGCAACATTGGTTGGAGTGCAGCTTAGCCCACTCTCATGACAAGGGTACAGAAGAGCCCAAAGAAGAGACAAAAGGCTATCTGCACTCCAACATGCTATTTTTCATTAAAATGGAGCTTTAACTTGAAGGTGTTTGAAGTTGATAAGATCAGCATGGGACATTTGATGCTTAAGATAACGCAAGGCTCGACAATGCTCTCGAATTACTGCAGCAATATTTGCATTCCACCACAGCACTGGATGGCAGCGAGAAGGGTCTGTTAACTGTGGGAGAGGAATGCTAGTGGCTCGAGTAATCGCACCAGACACATCATGGATGATATCATCACTACAGCCAGATGTTAAGGGTGTGAAAACAATGTGAGATGTACACAGAGGTTAATTAGCACAACAGAAAACCCATCAAGGTAGCCTGTTTCTTGTGTGATGGAAAGGGAATGGCAGAATAAACAGGAAGTGGTCAATATCATCGTTCAGTGACCACTGAAATGAAGGGAAAAGAGGAGGAGAAATGAGTGACAGATCTATGGCAGAGAAATGTTGCATGAACAGTACTAAAATGGGTCGGAAAACCATAATTGAGAAGGCACAGATTATGGTCTGCAAGGAACTCTTCTATGAGGCGGTCCCAAGTAGATGTATGAGCACTGCCCCACAAAAGATGATGGGCATTGAAGTCTCCAAGGATGAGGAAGGGGGGAGAGAGTAGCTGAAGGAGGGCAGTTAGGGCAGCAGATGAAGACGTCCTGTGAGGGAGGAGGTATACATTACAAACTACAGGGTGTCTAAGTGAACCTGAACAGCAACTGCTTCCAGTGTAGTACAGAGTATAAGTCATCTACTAATTGCAAACTCCACTCAATGTCTGTAGGGGGCAAAGCAAGTTCCGACAGAAACCATGGAACCCATGGAGGGTTGGTAAATGTGTGTAAATAAAATGTGATTCTTACAGAATGACACAAGTTGTGGAATGGAAATAAGTTGTTTTAACTCTTGGAGGTAATGGTAATAGCCATTCAATTCCATTGGATGAGTATCACACAATGATTCACATGGGATTGATTTGATTTTTCCAGGGAAGCCAAAACAGTCTTGGTCTAAGCATAATACCAACCAGATTTAACTGTAGCTGTGAGCATGGAAGAAACAATACTTTTCTTCTATCCACGAATAATCTCCTCTTCATCATACTGCACATCTACCATGGACCATGTACGTGATGGTTCTCGCAGTCAACTAGGTCCCTTCCACCATCTTGATGCTAACAGCTTCTTAGCAGTAGCACCATGGGAAGGCGGTCTGCAGGATTCATCGTGTCAGGAACGTGTCTCCATTCATGTCCTTCAGACAGTTCCCTGATTTCTTTAACTCGGTTGGATATGAACACATCCCATTGATCTTCTCTCTGAATTCAGGATAAGATTGTAGTTGCATCACTCCAAAATATTGTCTTAATACCACTGATGTTAAAATCATGAACAATGTTAGAGAACATCCTGGAGCCTATTGTTGCAGCTAACAATTCCAACCTCAGGATTGTCATTTTCTTGTTATGCATTGATTTGATTTGATTTTCTTAGGGAAGCCAAAACAGTCTTGGTCCAACCTGCCACCGAAACTAAGTTTATTGTGCGGTATTGCTCCCTGTTTATCTAGTAAAGCCAACCAATGCCCTTGAGCAGAGCAAGGAGTTCCTTTACCAGTTCTTTATTAGACACAATTTCTTCAGGTCTAGTTGTCCCAATTGTTCTGTGCCTTTTACTCTCCAATGCAATGCATTCGAAGATTAGATGTGATGCAGTTTCATCACCGTCATCACAGATCCTACATTTAGGGTCCTCTTCTGTTATTCCCATTGTATGTAGGTGTTTTTTGAAATTCCCATGGCCTGTCAGCAATCCAACCATGAGTCTAATCTCTCTCCTGTTCAGGCCCAGGATTGCAGAGCTTCTTTTAAAACATGGCTTTGGCATCATTACCTTGCCATGTTTTTGTTGGTAGACTTTGGTCCAATATTTTACGTGCTGTCTTCTGAGCCAGTTACGTAGCTCCAATTTGATCATTGCCTTGGTGATTGTCAGGACGGGTTCCGGTCCAATAAATGGAGTCTCTGCCCCCATCCTGGCTAATCTGTCGGCATGTTCGTTACCACTGATCCCCGAGTGGCCAGGGACCCACAATAGGTTTACTCTGTTGCTTTCCCCTAGCTCCATCAGAACCCTGTGACATTCTGCAACAATTTTAGACCTTGTTGCAGGAGCTGCCAGTGATCTCAGGGCTGCCTGGCTGTCTGAATAGATATAGATGCTACGATCTTTGTAGCACCTATGCAAATTCTCCTTCACACACGCCCTGATGGCAGTGATTTTGGCCTGGAATACTGAGGCCAGTTTTCCTAGAGAGATGACGCCCTCCAGTCTTGGCTGCACCCCATATACCCCGTCCCCTTCACATGGGAAGCGAACGTTGTAGCCTGTCATGCCACTGGGTCAGTGTTAGTCACCGGTGAGGAAGAAACGGCATCCATAAAGAATGGCTCAGATAGATACAAGCTCAGAATGTTGAGTTGGTTGTGAGGACAAGGTTGGCACCGCAGGCAGCATTGGAGGGGGCCTTGTCCTGTGACCTTCCTTTCTTCTCCTCTTTCTCCTCCTCCTCCTCTTTCTCTCTCACGAGTCGGAGAGGGCAGGTCCCACAGAGAGCTGGCATCAGTGAGATCTGGTACTGACGAAGAACGGGTGACCTTGGAACTCACTGACAGTGAGTACAGTGGCCGACTTGAGGTAGAAGTCCTCTGATCTGGTGAACACTGAGAGGAGAGCCCTGAGAGCACTTTCACTGGCAAGTTCCAGAGAAGGAGAGCACTTCTCCGTTGGCAAGGAGGAGGAGGATGCACAAGAAGGGGCAAGGATGCTGCAAGAGAGGGAGATGGGATGAAGATGAGGGGGTAGGGGAGAGGATGTAACAGAGGTAAAAGTGGATACCATAATCACTAGATTGAAACATTCAAATATTTGAGGTGTCTCATGGCAGGTTAAACGATCTGGAGACTTATATTCCTGTATTTCCTTCTCTTTCTTGTACACCAGTGTTAGTTAGTTATGGTCTTCAGTCCAGAGACTGGTTTGATGCAGCTCTCCACCCTACTCTATCCTGAGCAAGCCTTTTCATCTCCTCATAAGAACGGCAACACACATCCACTTGAATCTGCTTACTATACGCGTCTCTTGGTCTCCCTCTGCGATCTTTACCCCACACACTTCCCTCCAATGCTAAATTTACGATTCCTCGATGTCTAAGAATGTGTCCTACCAAGCGATCCCTTCTTTTAGTCAGCGTATGCCAAAAATTCCTTTTCTCACCAATTCTGTTCAGTACCTCTTCGTTAGTTATGCGATCTACCCAACTAATCTTCAGCATTCTTCTGTAGCACCACATTTCAAAAGCCTCTATTCTCTTCCTGTCGGCACTGCTTATCATCCATGTTTCACTCCCGTACAAGGCAACACTCCACACAAATGCCTTCAGAAAAGACTTCCTTACCCTTAAATTAATATTCGATGTTAGCAAATTTCTCTTTTTCAAAAATGCTTTTCTTCCCATTGCCATTCTGCATTTTATATCCTCTGTACTGCGACCATCGCATGTTATTTTACTACCCAAGTAACAAAACTCATCTACCACCTTCATTGTTTCGTTACCTAATCTAATTCCTTCAGCATCACCTGATTTTCTAAGACCGCATTCCATTATTTTTGTTTTGCTCTTGTTAATGTACATTTTATATGCTCTCTTCAATACACTGCCCATTCTGTTCAACTGATCTTCCAGGTCCTTTGCTGTCTCTGACAGAATTACTATGTCATCGGCAAAACGCAATGTTTTTATTTCTTCCCCCTGAACTTTAATCCCTATTCCAAATTTCTCCTTGCATTCCTTCACCGCCTGCTCGATGTACAAATTGAACAACATCGGAGAAAGGCTACAACCCTGTCTTACTCCCTTCCCAACTGATGATTCCCTTTCATGCCCCTCGAGTCTAATAACTGCGTTCTGGCTTTTGTACAAGTTGTAAATAACTCTCCTTTCCCTGTATTTTACCCCTGCTGACTTCAGAATTTGAAAGAGTGTATTCCAGTCAACATTGTCAAATGCTTTCTCCAAATCCACAAAAGCTAAAAATATTGGTTTGCCTTTCCTTAATCTATCTTCTAAGATAAGACATAAAGTGAGTATTGCCTCCTGGGTTCCTATGTTCCTCCTGAATCCAAACTGATCTTCCCCGAAGTCAGCTTCTACCAGCTTTTCCATTCTCCTGTAGATAATTCATGTTAAAATTTTGCAACATGACTTATCAAACTGATGGTTCTGTAATTTTCACACCTGTCTGCGCCTGATTTCTTTGGAATGGGGATTATTACATTTTTCTTAAAGTCTGAGGGTATTTCGCCTGTCTCATAAATCGTACACACCAGTTCAAATAGTCTTGTCATGGCTGGCTCTCCCAGGCACTTTAGTAGCTCTGAGGGTATGTCATCTACTCCTGGGGCCTTGTTCCGACCTATGTCTTTCAGGGCTCTGTCAAATTCATCTCTCAGTATAGTATCTCCTATTTCATCTTGAGCTACTTCCTCTTCCCTTTCTACAACATCGTCTCTAAGTTCATTTCCTTTGTAGAGCTGCTCTATGTACTCTTTCCACCTTTCAGCTTTCCCTTCTTTGCTGAGAACTGGTTTCCCATCTGAGTTCTTGATATTTGTAGAGTTGCTTTTCTTGTCCCCAAATGTCTCTTTTATTTTCCTGTAGGCGGTATCTACACCAGTGAGCATGAAAAATTATGTTGCTGGCAATTGACGCACACGGGGGGGGGGGGTGGAACACAGGAGCTCTCCTCATGAAGTAGGTGTCTACATTCACTGCATAAAATGACTTCTGTATGGCTAGAAGACATGTGGCCAAATCACATATACCGGAAACATCTCATGGGTGGGGGTATGAGAGATTTCATGTCGCATCGATAAATCATGACCTTGACCTTCTCTGGGAGAGTCTCCCCCTCAAAGGCTAAGAAAAGGCACCGGTATTGATATGGTTACCCTCAGAGCAAAATGTACACCTCACCATTCCAGAATGGCCTGTGGTTCCTCATAAGTTTGAAGGAGGTCACAATGAAAGGTACTGAACCATATTTAACAACTGGTGAGGGGTTATGGACACTGGGGCATTGCCAAGATGGTCACAAAACTGCAGATTGGGCAGTGGAGACTGTTTTAATGAGCAAGGAACCAGAAGCATTGAGTTCACTTATCCAAATTTATCTTCAGTGTTTTCAACAAAGAACAACGGCTTGGTGGTGGCGAATGTACCTCCATCTGCCCAGGTGCAGACCAATTAGTGCAGAAAGGGTTTCACCTGAACCCAACAAGCCTGGTCTTCCTACCAAGGGGTAGACAGGAAGGGGAAGGCCCTCTTGTCATAGGTAGCAGCATTAAAAGTAGTATTCCTGCCTTCAGACACTGCCTGTCATAGCATGACCATTTTGTAGTTTCATGGTGTGAAACTTCCACCCTGGTACCACCCAGTCCTATCAGGAGCTCTTCCCATTGGCACCACCCAGCCACAGCAAAGGCCACCTGGCACAATGACAATTGCCAAGAATCCTGATACCCCAGGAGGACTGGTATCAACTCCTTGGCCTGCTTGGGGAGGTAACAGCTCAGGTACCGTCAGTGTGATCCCTGCATTGTCATTGGGTTCAGCTAGAAGATACATAAGAGCCCCCCCCCCCCCCTCCTCCACGTGGACTGGGTAGCCATGCTGGGTCCTACTAGGGTAGGGGGCTATGACGAGGAAGGAAGGGTGAAAGGAAGGGCGAAAGGAAGGGATGGGGATCCACACCATAGGGGCTAGGTCAGGAGTTCTTCCCCAACTTGCTCACACTAACTGGAATTTAGTTATGGAGGTCAAACCTTTAAAACTTATATGAGTTTACAGCCATGATGTATACTAATAGCATGAGAAGTCTCAG
The DNA here is from genome assembly GCA_026315105.1 of Locusta migratoria. NCBI lineage: Eukaryota > Metazoa > Arthropoda > Insecta > Orthoptera > Acrididae > Locusta > Locusta migratoria. The sequence goes on along the minus strand of CM048744.1, from coordinate 521,123,003 downwards.
CCCAAACTAATCTTCCTGTAAGAAGCTTATGCCTCTTCATAAAACAAATAAGCCACTTCTTCCTAACCAGTGCTTCATGGTGCCAGTTTTGCAAAATTTCCTTCTTTAGCTGCAGCAATTCATATAGTAACTTCCTTGTAACTGAGAAGTATAAACTGTAATCCATATCAACAATTTCTATTAAGTAGGAACACAGAGAAAGTTCTTCTGCTCATGCTCTTTCAGTGGCCTGAAGTTTACTTCTTGTTCAACAACAGATTTTCTGACACAACATTTCAGCATTGTTCAAGGAATTTTAAACTGACTGGATGCTTAATGGACACTAGTTCTGTCTTTGGTTACTGTCACTGTTACTTTAAGAACTTCGGTTCTTCTCCCATTCTTTTTAATGTTTACACCGCTGATATTCCAGATACACAATCTAGAAAATTCATTTATGCTCTCATGATATTGCCATAGCTTCACAACACAGAGACATCCATGTGACGGAAACTACCTCAACATCTGACCTAATTCTCCTCAGAAATTACTTCGCAATGTGGAAACTAAACCCAAACCCAAAGAAAACGGAAGTAGCTTGTTTCCATCTCAATAATAGGATTACTGACTATAAAATTAATATCTCATTTGGTGGTGTCCAACTTGAACATAGTGTACATCCAAAATACCTGGGAGTCATCTTGGATAGATCTCTCACTTTTACCACCTTCAGAAAACAGCAGACAAAGTTAAAACTAGGAATAACATATTGCAGCACTTAGCAGGATCATCTTGGGGAGCCAGTGCTAAGGTTTTATGTACTACAGCTTTGTCACTAGTTTACTCTGCAGTTGAATACTGTTCTCCTGTCTGGCTCAACAGTGCTCATGTGAGAGACATTGATGTACAATTAAATAGAGCAATGAGATTGATCAGTGGCACTCTGATGGCTAAACCATTTCAATGGCTCCCAATATTATGCAATAATGTTCCTCCTGATCTAAGATGGAAGGAAGTCTTAATGAGAGAGTATTATAAGATGGGATTTGTTTAATGGACAAAGCAGCATATGGATAGACAGTCCCTCAAAGGAGCTCCAAGGAATGGACCTTCCCAGGAGAGAATGGTCTTTGACCAACCGCTTCCAAACTGGTGTTGGTCGTTGTAACTATTGGAAATTCAAATGGGGACAGGCAGACGACCAATCATGTGACTGTGGAGCAGACATACAAATGATGACCCACATACATACTAACTGACAATTGTGATCATTCTCAGGAGGGATGACCGAACTCCACCTAGTCAGTCAGAAAGCTGTCCATTGGTTAAAGGAGTTGGACTTGGCTCTGTGACAGAGATATGTTTTATCTTATTAATTAGACACTAGTATATTTTACTAAAGTATTATATGTAGCTGACAAGAACTTAAATATGGCAGGGGATTGTATCCCATAAAGACTTGTTGCAGTCTGATGACAAATTAGGAGAGGTGAGGAGTGCTTTTTATTTGGATTGCTTGTAGACCATCTCTTGTAATAATTGATGTACAATATCTTTTCAGTCTCCTGTAGATGGCAGTCAGTGCCAAAGAGTCTAAGAATGATTTTTTTCCAAATACATTGAGGCTGTAGATCATCAATTAGAAACAACTTTAATTGCTTATAGGGGCCTGAAGGACAAAATGGTGCCTTTTATCTTGGCCTTTGGGGGTGATTTGTTGCCTATGAGTGTCCAGGTGATGATTTATTGGTGTGATGATAAACTTTACATTCTGTGCTTTAAGTGCTGGAAGTTAGGGTATAAGTCCTTGGAATGTGATGCCAACCTCACCTGTTGAGAGTGAAGTCATGTATCCCTTCCAAACATCCCTTTTGCCCCTCTCTAGTATGTGTTAACTGCAGCCAGCACCACACCCATTGCTCCCCCATCTGTACAGTTCTCAATAAAGAACAAAAAATTATGCAATACAAAACCCTGGACAGGTTGTCCTATACAGTGAACAAGGTAACTTCTTATGTCACAGTAGAGTCAACAAATTGGTGATAAATTCCCTCCTATACATCCAGTACCAGCGGGTCCTCAGGTCCAACCACCTGCACCTCCCCCCCCCCCTGAGGGTTTGGAGAGCACCTCTTCTGTTGCTCCCAATGTTCCCACTATGGGAGCAACAAACTCCCAAACACCAGGGACATCAGTCCCCAGTATTGAGCCAGAAAAGCAACAGCCTCTTCTCACTCCTCTCACAAGGAAGGGATCTCTTGGAACCCTTCGCTCAACTGTTTCCTCCACTGGTAAAGTGGATACCAGTGAGTGACTGAAAGAGCCACTAACTGCTGGCCATAAGTCCTCCTGATCTTCATTGGTCCGTAATGTAAATTCATGAGAAACCTTCCCAGCTAAGGGAACTGAAAGAAAAGCTAGAGAATAAAAAGAAAATTATGAAAAAAGCAAGTGCAACTTCCAATTCTGAGGACACAATGGACATACTAACATTACCTGAAGACCTAGAACTCACTGAAACCTCGGAAACAATGGACACTGATGCTGCAGGCACTCAATCGGTGACAATATGTGACCTTGAGGTATGAGAAGTCCCTTGGTACATTTATGGTATCTTAGAACTTTAATAGCTTCAACCTTCTGTGGAATTCTCGTAGTTTTATCTACCACCTGTCTGAGTTGTGACAGGTACTGTGCTGCTTCCCCACTGTGTGCCCTACAGGAAACCTGGTTTTATATTCAGCAGGCTCTTAACCTGTACTAAAACAACTGTTCAGCCTATGACAGAGTATCTGGAGGAGTCTATGTCTATGTCCTCGCCATTTGTCCCCAGTGCCCCTGTGCCTCTCTGCACAGCTCTCTCAGCAGTGACTGTGAGCATCTGGGCAATACAGGATATCACCATTTTGTTCCCCTGTATTTCTCCTTTTGGGGTGGAACCCAGGCCACAGTAGGGATTTTGAGACTCTCCTGGCACAGCTGGATAATTGTCTCTTCAACACCGGGGCTCCCAAACATTTTAGCATGGCACATGACACATACTCTGCCATTGACCTGTGTCTTCGTAGCCTGAGCCTTCTCCTGTGTCTTAGTTTGAGGGTCCACGATGACCTTTGTGGTAGCAACCATTTTCCTATCCTTCTGTGACTCCTACAGCTTTAACCTGCAGACTGTTTATCCTGATGCTTTCTCCACAGGGATGAATGGCCAGCTGGCTGATGTAGTTACTGCTGTGCTTCCCACTAACATTGATATGGCAGTTCAACACATTACAGCTGTCATAATTTCCATTGCTCCGGCAGCTGTTCTGAATTACCTGGCTCGCTCCAGCTAAGTTGGTGCCTTGGTAGACACCAGAGACTGCCGAGGCCATTCAGGAACATCAGCAGGCACTTAAGTGTCACCCTTTGTAAAGCAACTGATTGCTTTTAAACATCTTTGAGGCCAAGCATGGTGACTGATCCAGCAGAGTAAGCATGACTGTTGGGAGAAGTATGTTGTCACCATTAGTTTCCATGCCTCCCCTTCTTAAGTGTGGTCACAAGTTCAGTACCTTTTTGGCTTTCACCCATTGATGGGAATCTCATGGTTCCTCATTCAGGGTATATTCTGCACTGACCCAACTGTTATTGCTGAGCATGTGGCAGAGCATTATGGTCATATTTCTGTGACTGCAACCTACAACCATGTTTTCTGCACCCTTTAAAGAGACGACTGAAAGTAATGGATTGTCATTTCATACACTTCACCGGGAAACCTACAATGTCCCATTTAGTCAGTGACTGTTTCAAAGTGCCCTTGCTGTATGCTCTGATACCTCTCCTGGACTGGATCATGTCCATAGCAAATTTCTTCAACACCTCTCAGTGGACATTCAATGTAAACTACTTGCCTTGTTCAATTGTCTCTGGGCAGAGAGTGTTTTTCCAACCCAATGGTCATACCAATGGTAAAACCTGGTGCATATCCACTGGCAGGTGACAGTTACTGCCCTATAAGCCTCACTAAAGTTTTGAGCAAGTTCCTCGAACTTATGGTGAGTTGGTGATAGATGTGGCTCCTTGAAGCTCGGGGTATTCTGACCCCACAGCAGGGGACTTCCATCATGGCCACTCCGCTATTGACAATCTTGTATCACTGGAGTCAGCTATTCATACCGGTTTCACTTGGCATGAGCAATATTGTTGTCCTTTTTTAAAAAAAAAAATCTCTGGAACACGTATAAGATACCACCTGTCACCATCATATCCTAAATACAATGTATGAATGGGGCTTACGGGGTCTACTTCCAATCTTTAATCTTTATTCAGAATGTCTTCTTGCTCTGCTCCCTTTTGATTAGGGATACTACCTCTCTCAGATCACCTCATGTTTTGGGGAACTTCTCCTGTAGGGCTCCATCCTTAGTGTTTCCCTATTTTTTGGTTGCAATTAACAGTTTTCCTGTGACAATGGGGTAATCGGTGTCTTCCTTCTTGTTTGTGAATGACTTCTGCATGTACATAAGTTCTGATAGCATCAATGTCACTGAATGTCAGCTGCAGGGAGACATTTGAAATGCACATTCATGAGCCTTTGCATACAGTTTCCAATTCTCTGCCTCTCAAACCTGAGTGATGCACTTCTGTTGACTTCGGGTGGTTCACGTGGGTCCAGAGCTATAACTGGCTGATGAACTCCTTCTTGTTGAAGAGATGCATCACTTCCTGGGCATGTTTGTCGATGCCTGGCTCACTTGGGTGCCACACCTTTGCCATCTGAAACAAAAATCCTGCAGTATCTGAATATCCTTCGCTGTCTCAGCCACACTGTTTGGGAAGCAGCATGTTCAACTCTACTGTAGCACTACAAGACATCATCCAATTGGGGCTTGACTACAGGAGATTGGTGTACATTTTGGCAGCGTCTTCTGTATTGCGTGTCCTGGTACCAATTCTCCATAGTGGTGTCCATTTAGTGACAGGGGCTTTTTGCGTGAGTCCATTGACAAGCCTCTTTGTTGAAGCTGAGTTTCTCCCATGTGGTTCTGCCAACAATAGCTGCTAGTTTCGTATGTTGCCTGTGTTGTTGTCTAGCACCACCACCAGAATCACAGTCATATTTTTTTCAGCTGCTGGACTCCTCTCCCCTCCACAATGACCCAGGTTGGGTCTCCCATTGCAGTCCGTGTTTTTTCCCTTCTTTTGTTGCTCAAGTCACATCCCATCCATCCCTCTTACTACTACCCTTCCCATATCCATCCATGGTCCAGTATTCACTTGCAATTTTGTTTGGATATGACATGTGACTTGAAAACCTCAATTTCACTTATAAATCTCCATCGACAATTCCTGGCATTTTTCGAATTGTTTGTGGTAGATAGCTTTTGCCTATGTCCATGGTAATTGCATTGGGCAGCATTATTTGCCTGATGGGAGTAGTGTTTTTACCACAGAGTTGGTCACTATTTCTCATGCTCTTCAACATCTTTGGGGTCTGGAGTTCAGAATGGTTTGAATCAAACATGCCGAACCAACTATGTGATCTAGCTCTCTACAGCTGCATGGAAGTCCTCACTGAGGGCCTCTCATAGGGACTCGGTTGTCCTCTTCTTCTTTGTTGCCTGTATTGGTCATACCTGGTTATTGCATGGCTACCTTCTTCATCAAGAGGTCGCTCCCAAGTATTACTGAGCCACTCTCTTGACAGTGGTCCACATCCTGTTGGACTGACCCTTTTAGCCCCCTTGCATCAGTCTTTCAATCTACCTGCTGTGCTTCAATTCGTGGTGATGATGCCTTTATTAGGCCTGACTTTGTTTTATTTTTATTCACCCAGGTAGTTTTTATCATTCCATTTAGTGGTGAGTATCTTAGCCTGTTTCCCTATTTTGTGTAGTCTGTCCTACTTCTGACTGGCAGGTTTTTATAATGTGCAGATTGGCTGGGTCATCCTTTATTATCCACATGAACAGCCAGCCATGGTATCATGCTGTCATATTTTAGTTAAGTCAACTAATTGCACAACTCCTGTGTTTTTCCTCTTCTGTCTTCTCAATGTAGCTTCCATTGCCGCTCTGTACACATTTGGGGTTGCTCCTCTGGATTCTAAGCATTAAATTTTACTATGTTCAATATTTTGCTGTGGTTTCTGCTGTGTAGTCCCCCTTAAAAATCCCCAGTAGTTAACAGTAGTTAACGTAACCAAAGTTTTTTACTTTTAAAGCCAGTAAAATAGTTATTAAACTAGGATCAAACAAAACAATCTGTTGCAAACCGTAAACACTTGAAATTGTTAAGTTTTCTGGGTATTTATTAATTATGTTTAGTAATATTTTTAAAAAGGTTGAGTGCTCAAAAAAAGCAGAAGAAATGATTATTTTTTTAATGTTAACATCTCTTTGAGACATTTTCTCTTTGAAATATGACTTTGGTAATCATTAACATAATTTGTGCAATCTGTCAAAATGTAACAAACAGTTGTTCATATGAACATGACAATTCAGGTTTAATTGCTGGTATTGGCATTTTCATATTATGTTTCCCATATTACATACTATTAATTGGTGCTGGCTATAGAGTCCAGTGTTCACCACTGATTCATCTGTGTTACTATTGTCTTTAGTCTGGAACTTCTTAAAGATGAATAAATTAATGAATAAGTAAATTTTAACAGACATACTAAAATCTGTGGAAGTCATGCATGTGGTAAACTAAATGGAAATACAGGATATTTTGTAAGAAGAAGAAACTTTAATATATGACTGAGGAAATGAAGAAAACTTAATGCTCACACATTATTTAGGGCTACTTCTCGCCGTAAAATGCATAAAAAAAAAATAAAAATAAAAAAAAAAATAAATAAAATAAAAAAAAAAATAAAAAAAAAAATTAAAAAAAAAAAAATAAAAATAAAAAAATCTAGAAATGAATTCTTTCTTTCATCAGATAAGTTATGTATATTATTATTATTATTATTATTATTATTATTATCAGCAGCAGCAACAGCAGTATAAATTTATTCCTAAACATAACTTCTATAAAGTAGATGCAGTTTCACAGGTTCTATGTTTATCTGAATCTGAAAATTTATGTACCCCCAAAATATATCCTTGTGACCCACCAATACCCTAATTCAAGAAGATAAATCCATGGGCTCAAAATGAATAATGCTGGGCATTTAATGTAGCAGTAATGTAGAAATAAAGAGCTTTTAACAAAATATGTGTGAAAATACACACTCAGTATAAAAAAAAAATCACTGTTGTCTTTAAATGCCGCTGCCTGACTCGCAACAGTATCAGTTGTCACGTATTAGCTCTGAAAGAACACATTGAAAGATTATTGATATCACAGAATATGCAATGAAATTTACAGTCATCATTCACAAGCTAGTTTTTAGTGAACTACACTTTTTCGTAACAAACTGTGTAATTTCATTTCTGTTTAGGTAACTGATATCAACACTGTATTCATACTAAGATAAAAAAGTTAATAACTAACCATTCGGCTTTGGTGGGAACATAAATGAAATTAGCCATACAGATTCAGATGTCTTAATTCTCAGTCTCCGAAATTATCTTTCGCCTACATCTTGTTGCAATTTGGCATCAATGCATCTGTTGGAACACTGGAACACAGTGAACACTTGATGTTTAAAGTATTGGATGTTACCTTGCAGTATAGCATAGGTTTTGTTTTGCAATAGTTAACACAAATGATCAGTGAAATACATTATCTCTCAGACTTCCAAAAAGACCAATGGGTTGGAATGGAGTTAGTGCATTCATCTGTGATGAAAACAGCTGCACTGTTTAATGATTGCATTCATCTGTGATGAAAACAGCTGCACTGTTTAATGATTCAGTAGCGACAGTATCTTTGGTAATGCCAGCATATACAAAAACATGGTAAAACATCATTGACAAAGAGGAATTTGAATGAAACCTGTAGTTAAATGACAACAACTGATAGGAAATAAAATTGATTGTGCCGAGACTACATAAATCTACCACGGCAAAAGTGACTGGAAAACTCAGAACTCACTGCAGTAATACTTCGTTTGAGTTTAATCTTCTTGGAAGGGCTGAATTTGCTAAACACCCAATATCAGAAGCCGAAGCAAAGCTGTGAAGGTGTAGTGACACAATCATAAAACAAGGACACTTGATGATTGGAAGTATGTGGTATTGTCCAATGAATCACAATTTATGTCAGTTTCTACAAAACGTTGGCTTTATATATCGAAAATTCCAAAATAAGCTTACAATAATGGCATTCCTGCTTCCTAAAGTCAGATGTAATAAAGGTGCTATAGTGATTTGACCATATATAGCCTCGACAACAAACTGCTTACCATGCCTAATGTATTGATACCAAACACTGCCATTCTCCAAAATGATAATGCGCCCACACACACTGTCAAAAAGGTTCTGGCATTGATTTCATCAGCACCATAAAATTATCCGACATCTCCCATGGACAGCATAATCATTACTTCTCAATGTAATTGAACCATTCTGGGTAAATTTTAGAGCCAAAGTGAGGACCAAATTTACAGCTTGAACATTGTTGAAATAATTGGCAGATGTTTTGGTACATGAATGGATTACATTCTGTTGGAAACCAGAAAGACACTTTACAAACCTGTTCCTCAAATAATTGGAGCTGTTCTCAAAGCCAATGGTGGGCTAACTCCTCATTAATTAATAAATATTGTGTCCATGTCAGGTGTTCATATTATTTTGTCCATCTGCTGTGTTATTCTTCCTTACTGGTATACCTACTAGTGAGAGAAAATATATTGAACATTTATTGCTTATTCGGCAGTGCTTGTCCATTCAAGCCTATTATTTTATTCCAGCAACTTAATTCATACTTAGTTATTTTGTATTATAATTATGTAATAGTACAATATATTTCACAGGGCCAATAAAACTTATCCAAAACAAAATTACACAGCTTTGGACAGCACAGGGTGAGAGACGGAAGATCCAGTTAAATGATTTGCAGGAAAATGTCAAAAAAGTTCTCCAGAAGTGGGAATTAAATATAGACAGTTTTAAAGAAGAAGTAAGCAAAATTAGAATCATGTTGGTGTGTGTAAATATTTTGCAGTTTTATGTAACATTTGTTTTTTATTTATTTATTTATGCAATTCTTACCACCAGGAAAAGAAAGTATTTACATTAGTTCACCGGCACATGAAGGCAGCTAAAGAAAAATATGATACTATGAAAGAAAATATTGAAATGTTGCAACAGTTACATGAAGACTTTTTCAAGGTATGGTTTAAATATCCTGAGTTACTTCACTTTGGTGACCTTATTATGCCTTTGACCTACTGGTGAAAACAAAAACATTATTTATTTTTATTATTTATTTATTTTCCTTTCTTCAACATTCATTGTACATTCAAGGCCCTGTCACTTAATACAAGAGATTAGGTAGTTGTTTTAACAAGATATTTAATATGTGATATATAATTCTGAACTTATCAAGAGAACGAGGGAATGTAGTCCTATAAATGTAATAGAAACTTAAAGAAAAATTAAGACTGACAACTTCTAACCTTCCGATGTATGGAGGAAAGAGTACTGGCTAACTAAAAGAACAGATGTTGCAGGTACTCATTAAGGAACTGCTGTTATTAAAATGTTGGAGTCACTTTTAGGAGCAGGTTTCAAATCCTTGCCTAGATTATGTAAATCACTGAAGGGGATTCATTATTCAGGTAGCAAACCTTGTATTTAAAAAATATTTTGCAGGAAAATTTAAAAAAAAAAATCTATCTAATATGCATAATTTTTAGTATTTTGTCCATAACCAACAACTGTTCAGTCTCACCACAGAGGCTGGTGACAGTGCGTATGTACATGTGAGTGATGCTTGTATCAATGAATGTGTGCTGTTTATTTTTGAAAAGGCTCTTTGGGCCAAAAGTTGAATCAACCAGAAGATTTTTAAGTGTGCTGGTCTGCTACTCACTGTGACATCTGTTTGGTGATTAGCCTGTATTAATCAGAAAATTTATGGTATTACAAAGCCTTTTTAATAAGTTACGAATTTTTACAATTAGACATTGCTAACTCACAACAGACTGATTTTTTAACTCAGTTCATTTTTAATTTGAATTTAAAGCCTTTTCACACAATAACAAAAGTCATGAAAAAAAAAATTTGTGTTATCCCTATAATTTGACTGATGTTATTTTCAAAGCAGACCATAATGAAATGGATCATACTCTTTTGGAATAATTGATTTTAAAAACTAGAAATCATGACACTTTCGTGCAGAAATCGCAATTGCTTCAGTGTGCTGATATTTTTTATTCTTTATGTTTGTATTGAAGCATCTTGGAAGCAATTTTAAATCTTCTGCAAAGTCTTGTTTGCATTGTATTTGTATACATGGATGAACTGATTTATGGAAAATAAATTCAATGAAGTTTAAAAAAAAAATCATGAGACATACCGTATTTGCTGCTGTATAAGACACATTTTTCTTTTTCCTACAAACATTGGTCCAAAAACTGGATGCGTGTTATACGCCAGTTGCCAATTAAAGCAGGTATCCACAAGTTCGATTTCTTTTCCAAAGATTTCAAACACTGGAGTAAAATGCAGGAAACAATGTTTTAAGTGGAAAAATTTGCTTTAAGTTTCTCTTTTATAGTTCCGTAGTTTTTATTTGATATATGTACATAATATGCACCAAAATATCCATCAGGAGTTTTATTATGTAGCAAAGGTTTTCTGAATTTTGTACTATTTTTAGTGCCAAGCATAAAACAAACTGGTAACTTCATAGGAAGTAGAAACTTTCGATGTAATTTCATTCATCATAATCTATTTTTTCGGCATTCCTGTAATGGTGTCATTTATTATTTGAATAATGAATTATGCTCACGTGTTTGTACATGTCTCACCTGACGATATTTGAGAATTTATTCACATTCTTAAGTGCAAATATGTACACAAGTATTTTTGTGATGTTTGCACAACTTCTGTGTCTCACAATTGTCGTATTTTTAAGGCTATAACATGCTGTGTCCCATACAGTACACCAACCAATACACAGATGCAAACCATCCATCAGTCTCACAGTTTATGAAACATTACAAAAATACTTAACATAAATATTTGCGCTTCACAATATATTCTCAAAATGCATCATTTTAAACATGAAAACACCCAACTTTGCGCTCGAAGTTCGCGAACTAATACTCTGTGTCATGTCTGATCAGAGCAATCATAAGCAGAGCCACCTAGTGACCTAGGTGTCAATGTTGAAGCTCTTGTCAACCATCGCATCACTATGGCAAGCACTGTAAACAGCGATATGCAAAATATCCGTTTGAATTAGTGCAAACTGTCAAGAAAAATATAGGAACACTACTTTAAGGTACTGATTTAGATATTTGATGTACATGAATAAATTTATTATTATTATTTTGCAATAGATGTATAAGGTGTGATTTATTTTTTTCCTTAAAAGTCTTAAAAGTGGGGTGCATCTTATATGCTGGCAAATACAGTATTTATTTTACACTGGTCTCATTTTGCTTCTATCACCACATCAACAAAAAAAGCCCAGGAATTCTATAGAGCCCCTGTTTCTGTTTTTGATTCAATTGTGAAACTTTCACTATCACATTCAATTTGGGAATGTCCCTTAATTAAACATTTTTTAATTTCATACTACTTGTTAGATGTAATGTTGTAAAATATTTGAAACTAGTAAATTTTGTTTTCGAACAACACCCATCACTATTAAATATTCTAGTTTTACATTTCTATACTGAGGCAATAGAAGTCAAGAGAGAGTGATAGGCACAAATACAGATTGTGGTAATGTTACACACACAGGTGTCAAAACGCCCAAGTCAGGAATATAGGCTACAGGAGAATTTGTGAATTTCATGATAATAAACTAAACTTCATGGTTTATTTAGGAAGAGGGCATACAGGGGCCTACATAAGGAGAAGAAGTGCAGAAATCTTGGGTCTTCTCGAAATCGATCTGTGCTGTGGCAAGTAACAGAGAGAGCATCTCTTAGGTCTGCTACCAGTAAAAATCTCAGAAAAAAGCTTATTGTTTACCTGAGTTGAGTCTCAACATCACTGCCAACTCTGCAGCATCAACACTGACAGTGTGGCTTGTGGGCCACTGCCCCTCTGCTTTGGTCATGAAAAAACAGCTCAAAATTATTATGCATCACAGTCTTCTCCCCCCCCCCCCCCTTTCCCCCCACCTCTGCACAAAGATGCACATAATGGTTTTGCTCACTTTCTGGGATAACTAGAAGAGCCATTATTAAAGCAGTCCATCCATCAAAAGAGTTACATTCATAATTTGCAACTTTTGAATGCCATCACAGCAACATTAACAATAATATTTAGGTAGATGGCTTTTGTATGAACAGCAGCTGACACTTTGAAGCAGTAAACAGGGCAGAGTAGACACCAGGTTGATACTGGTAGGTAGGTGAGAGTAAAATGATATTTGTACAACTAGTATGAGCATAGTGACTAAGGAATAGCTCCAACATCTTAAGGGGAGGCTAAGGTACAGTATAATTTAAATCTTTTAACTTGATATAGATAATAATTACTATTGTTTAGTTTGTAAATGAAGCAACAGTGTCAAATCGTGCTAGGCATAGCAATCACAAAATTGAAATAGATGATATTTCTTTGTACTTAAGTCATCAGACTCTGATTACTAGGTCATCAAATAGCTACATATTCCCAGCTTTGCAGGTATTGCAGCAAACTAGAAAAGAAAACAAGTATGTATTAGACTGATCTTAACACTATAAAGAGGGTAGCTTGTAACTCACGGGAAAGACAATTATCGAGCCGATCAATGATAATCTTTGTGGTGAGTTGCAAGCATCCTCATTGTATTGTTGAATTCCAACCTAGACTTTCCTTTGTTAGGCTGATCTTATTCATTTATCTCAGGATTGGTTAAGTTTGAACTATCACGGCTGCCTGACCCTGAGTTGAATGACTTTCAACATAAGCAGTCTGATAGTTCTATTTCTGTAGATGCTTAGTAATTCACCAGTTAATGAATTCCAAGCTGACAGTTCTTCCTTATGAAGATTGAAATTCAACTATTAAAACTTCTTTTAAGGTTTGAAATATATAAAATCTTGAAGCAATGAGGTCCAGCAATAGCTGTGCCTCTAAGTACTTTTAGTCATTAATTAATTACCAAATGAATTGGTCTTTTCTCACTAGTTTATGTACTTTGTAGAATAAACCACTCTTTTAATATTTAACTCCATATTTATTTATATTCAAGGAATTATTCTACCAATTAGTACATAGGAATATGACGCAAATATCTTGACAAATGTCAGACACAGAATACAAATCAAAATCAACAACTTTTTCTTTTTAGCAACCATCTAAGCACACATTTTCTCCAAGGAATTTCAATATATATCTTTGACTGGGTAGACATAATATCTTAGGTCACTTGCTGCTGTCACCACCTCCAGAATCTGAAAACAGATTCTGGCGGCAGCTGCTGTTCCTATCATACCTAATCAATTCACTAAAATAAATTGATAACTATTTGGGTCTCTCAAGGTATTGAAGAAGTGGGGGAAAGTGGCTTGTACCACTACATACTCCCTCCCTTAGCCTTGAGATAACCATAAAAAAATTTTAGGCATAACAGTTAAATTAAGCCAGTCAGATTAATGAAGATGTGGCTGTGGGCGGATAATTGTGAGATAAGTACCCATGAATACATTACACAAAACATCTGACAGTGGACAGTTTAGGTGAACTATGGTAGTTTAAATTGGCAATAGGCAAACTTTCATTATCCATCTTTTGTTTGAAAGAATATAAACAAACTTAATCTCTTTTAACTCTCCTGGTGGGGGTTATTCTCTTAAATTAAGGAGAGAATGTCTAACTTCAATAGATTCTTATTTAAATATTTGTGCCAATATATTTTTTTCACATGTTGTGGAATATGAGAAGTATTGTAGTACAAGTATCCTCAGACTAGCATAACTTGTTTGAACCACAATTTAGGTAGTAAGGGGCATTTCTACTCATATATTACTCATCACACATAGAAAAGACAAAAAAAGAATTTTGAAGTACCAAGCTTTATGCTTGAGTTACTTCTAGGTGTCAGTCTCTATCTGTCAAACCGCACACCAATGTAAATATGTTAAGTCCTCATTATGGGCACCTAACAGGAGCTAACAGACTCATTTTATGGGTCTACCACTCCCAACACTTTCTCCATCCCTCGATTGTCTTCTGAGAACAAATATTTAATGTCCTCCCTTTTAACCCTTTATTTGGTTCTATTCACATACCTCTAGCTTAATCTGGGATTTAGTGTTATTGCACACCATCTTGGGACAATACATGTATACCTACTGTGTTTCACAGAATCAGGCAAAGGAAAGAGAAAATTTTTTAAAAATCTGAAGTAGTCCACTTGTCAGACTAGACTCTTGTGCTGACGATGCAACTTAATCCTAGACTTAAAACTAACAATGTAAGTACAACTTTAAAAAAACCTTAACTTAAACCCCCGTGTGTGTGTGTGTGTGTGTGTGTGTGTGTGTGTGTGTGTGTGTGTGTGTGTGTGTGTTGCGTGAACTAGTCTCAGGCAATACCCTCAGGAGTAATCAACTGGGGTTGTAGTCAGGCAAAATTAAAAAATAAATAAATAAATAATCTGACATGGGAAATAAGAAGGGTTTCAGCAGTAGAAACTATTGAAATATGGAAAGGGGACTGAAAGGCTGGTGCTCTATAAAAGAGTAGTAAGAAAAGGAAAAGAAAGATTTGGGAGTTGGAGCCGAAGATAGACAGAAGATAGCCCAAAAGACAGGAAACCCATACCTCCCACAATAGAAAAATATAAACCCAATCCCGAGTAAACATGAAAAAAGGAAAATAAATAAAAACCCCATATAAAAGTAATAATAATAATAATAGTCAAAGAAGCGAAATGAAAGGATAGGAATAGTATTAGACATGTGTAGCCGGAAAAAATAGTTGAAGAAAGCAACACACGGACCTGGGCACCCATCAAGCGTTAGTTGTTTCATGAACAAATTGTTCATGCCCTAAGGTTTTTTAATATATAGCATACAAGTGTACATACTTGGACCAACATTCCATAATGAACTTTGGTAGTTTTTTAAAATGTGGCAATTGTGTTGTCAGGTTTATACTTTGTGAGAAATTAAATAAATCTTTTGTGGAATCCACTGGTAATGTAGAAGTAATATTGTTAGGATTGGTAGACTGTATGAGGTGCTGGCTGTTAAAATTGGTATTGTTATTATTTATTAAAGTTTCTAATTTATGTTCACACAAGTTATCCCCATCCATAGAATACTTGTCACTACCTTCATAATGTACCTTTCTTAAAGATTCTAATTGGTTTTCTGTGGCTATAATTCTCTCCTTAACTTCTGAAATTTCAGTGTTAGATTTCTCTTCGAGAGTTTGCAACCTTTCTTGACAGTTAGTTAAGTTGTTATCTACTGAAAGTAGCCTATCAGGTAACTCTTGTGGAACTGTAGCAAGTTCTTGGTGCTTAATAGTGACTACTTCAATAATTCCATCTAATAACTTTTGTTCATGTACAGAAAATTTAGTTGAAACAACTTTATCAACTATATCTTGTAAATCATTTTCGGATATGAAAGTTTGTTTTACCTATGTAAATTCCTCTTTTAAATTGTCATAGTTTTCCTGACATTTATCAGTATATTATTGCAACATAATTTGAAATGTGTCAATTTTTTTTGTCCTGTTCTTTAATGTGACTTTTATATCTACTAAAGTATTATGCTCTTCATTTTTTTGTGGATGAAATGAAACTGAAAGATTAATTATCTGTTTGGTGAAATCATCTGTAAGTTGTATAATGTCTGATTTAAGTTCAGTTTTATCTTCTTTATTTTGTTTTTCTGTACTCTCTTTAAACTCTATAAAATCTGATTTAAGCTCAGTTTTAAAATTATTAAAGTTCTTGTTTTTTTGTTCTATAAAGTCTTGTAACAATTTGGTTATAGTTTTGATTTAGGATTCATCTCTTCCTCCATTTTATTCTGTGCAAATTGTTTTCATGTGATGGGCATAAGTTGGAATAATCACACTACACACAGCACTAACACTGTATCACTGAAAATAAAAAGAGAGAGGGAGAGAGAGAGAGAGGAAAAGCCACTCTCACCACGGTAACACGGCTGGTGCTGCTCTCAGTAATGTAGAAGAAGCCATGTGCCGCTGCTCTGGAGACCTGAGCTGAAGCTGAGTAGAGTTGTACTGGACATTGTAGGTGTGGTGTGGCCGGTCCTCGTCAGCTGCTCACCAAATCTTCTGTTCTTGTTGTGCTAGATGCGCACAAATTATTCTTCTTTATCTTCTTGTAGATATTTTGTGCTTGCCATAGGTTATCATATAGATAGTGGCAAAGCCCATATAAAATATAACTTTTTGATAATACTGGTAATTATTCAATTAGTGAGATCTTCTTGTATACAGGTGATCCTGGCTACAGTGTCGCCACTTGAACTATTACTGGCTGCTGCCTGACCCTGAGTTGAATGACTTCCAACATAGTGTAATAGTTCTATTTTGTATATGCTTGGCAATTCACCAGTCAATGAAAACCAAGCTGACAACTCTTCTTTATGAATGATGACTTCTTAACTTTTAAGTTATCCTTTCTATTTCAATATATCAAAATCTTGAGATAATGAGGTCCAGCAATAGCTGTGCCTCCAAATAATATAATCCATCAATTGATTTCCAGATAATCTGTCATTTTTCTTTACCTATGCACTTTATAGATTAAATAAATCATTTATACTTTAAACTTCATATTTATTACTATTCAAGAAGTTATTATCTCCATAAGTACATAGTTAATTGATGCACATATCATGACAGATAACAGACATGGAATATCGAACCAAAATCAACAACTAGCATAGCAACCATCAACACAAACTCTTCCATTGTATTTCCATATCTCTCTGACTGTGTAGACTTAATATCTGAGACCACTTGCTGCTGCCACCACCTCCAGAATCTGAAACAAACAGATTGTGGCGGCAGCTGCTGTTGCTATCATGCCTAATCAATTCACTAAAATTAATTGGTACTACAAGTTTAATAAACAATACATTTTGCCTTCAGAATTTAACTGAGAAAAAGGGGATAGATTTTTGCACAATCTTGCAGCTTATAAAATAGGCTGTATGTGTGTGTGTGTATGTATGTAGTCCGTATCTTCTTGGAGCAGTAATCAAATACCTTCTGCAGACTATACTGGACCAGTGTAAAAAGGATACATCATCTTATTCTCAAGATTTAGTAGAACTGTTATCTCAGAGTTTTTATGTTGACAATTTTGTGGCCAGTGTAGATGATGTAGACCAGTTACAGCAATTCATGGACAAAGCAACTTTCATCATGAGAGAGAGAAAGTTTGAGCTTCGAGGGTGGGAGTTCACAAACCTGTCTATGCCACTAGGAAAGCCTACCAGTGTCTTCTTAGGCTTGTTGTAGGATAAGGCAGAGGATACTCTATAGATCAATGTAGACAAGGTAAACTCCATTTGTCTAGAGAAGATAACCAAGAAGATTATTCTGTCAGTAGCACATAGGATTTTTGACCCTATTGGAGTAGCTTGTAGTGTTACCTTGCTTCCAAAACTTCTCTTACAACAGACGTGGGAATTAGGTATAGGTTGGGATAAGGAAGTGAATGAGGACATCAAATCACAATTCTTGACCTGGATGAGGGATTGGCCTTACTTAGGAGAAATCAAAATTCCCAGATAGCTGCCAAGGTCAGATTCACAAGGAAACTGGACAATTTATATCTTCTTTGATGCAAGATAACACTCGTATGCAGCCGTAGCCTACCTTCGTATAGAACATCAGGATTAGGTTCGCATCCAGCTTATCCTTGCTAAAGCAAGAGTCTCTCCAGTCAGTAAGTGTAACAACATGTACATACAATGGGAATAACAGAAGAGGACCCTAAATGTAAGATCTGTGATGACGGTGATGAAACTGCATCACATCTAATCTTCGAATGTATTGCATTGGAGAGTAAAAGGCACAGAACATTTGGGACTACCAGACCCGAAGAAATTGTGTCTAATAAAGAACTGGTAAAGGGACTCCTTGCACTGTTCGAGGGCATTGGTTGGTTTTACTAGATATACAGGGAGCAATACCGCACAATAAACTTAGTTTCGGTGCAGGCAGTGGCAGGTTGGACCAAGACTGTTTTGGCTTCCCTAAGAAAATCAAATCAAATCAATGCATAACAAGAAAATGACAATCCTGAAGTTGGAATTGTTAGCTGCAACAATAGGCTCCAGGATGTACTCTAACATTGTTCATGATTTTAACATCAGTGGTATTAAGACAATATTTTGGAGTGATGCAACTACAATCTTATCCTGAATTCAGAGAGAAGATCAATGGGATGTGTTCATATCCAACCGAGTTAAAGAAATCAGGGAACTGTCTGAAGGACATGAATGGAGACACGTTCCTGACACGATGAATCCTGCAGACCGCCTTCCCATGGTGCTACTGCTAAGAAGCTGTTAGCATCAAGATGGTGGAAGGGACCTAGTTGACTGCGAGAACCATCACATACATGGCCCATGGTAGATGTGCAGTATGATGAAGAGGAGATTACTCGTGGAAAGAAGAAAAGTATTGTTTCTTCCATGCTCACAGCTACAGTTGAATCTGGTTGGTATTATGCTCGCTTTTCTACTTTTGAATAGAGTGTACATCTAATTGATTGGTTATATCGCTTTACAAAGAATTGTCAAACAAAAGAACATGACTGATTCTGTGTTAATTTGACAACAGAAGAATTAGTGGTGTCTGAGCTTAAAGTTATGAATATGGTTCAGAAACACACCTTCTCTGGAGTGAATGACCCAAAGTTATCTAATTTGGTCCTATTTATTGATAGTAATAGAATGACAAAAGTCTCGCATAGAAAGGCTCCAAACAGTTTTTGTCAACCAGCTGTACTGCTGAATTCTGAGCATCCTGTTCTATTTCACCTGATAATGGAATTGCATAAGAAATCATGTCATGCAGATCCACAGATGATGTTGACTCTCCTTAGAGAAAAATTTTGGATACTTCGTGAAAGACAAACTATTCGATCAGTTCTGGATAAATGCTTTCAATGCAAGAAGAAAACAGTCAAACATTTAGAAATTTATCCAGCACCTCTTCCTGAAGATAGATTGCGAAATGCTAAGGTATTTGAAGTTACTGATGTCGATTTAGTGTGTCCGCTATACCTTAAGATGAAGAAGGACTGTAATAAAAAGACGTGGGTGTGTTTATACACTTGTGGAGTGTATAAAGCAGTACATTTGGAGCTTAGATCTTCACTGTCAACTGACCGTTTCATTCAGAGTTTTAGAATATTTATTAGCAGAAGAGGTCGACCATCCCTTGTCTATAGTGATAATGGCACCAACTTCATTAGAACTTATAATGCATTTAAGAAATTGGACTGGGATGCTATTAACCTCTGCAATACTGCCAGACGAATTAAATTGAAGTTTAATCCTCCAACTGCAACCTGGTGGGGTGGTTTGTGAGAGCGCTAATCAGAGAGTACTTCGTCGTTTCCTAGGTCGAACATCAATTTGTTATGAAGAGATGCAGAAAATTTTATGTGACTGTGAGGCAGACATAAATGCTTGTCCACTAACTTATTTGTCTCAGAATCCTAGTAATTTGAGTCTTTTAACCCCTAGTATGATCTTACAGGAAGTTGAAGAGATAGGAGTTCCTGATTTTGATTTAGTGGAATCCACTGATTTAAATAAGAGACTTCACTACCGCCAAAAGCTGCGAGAAGACCTCCGACGGATATTTCGTTCTGAATACTTGGGACAGTTAATGTTATTAGCCAATAGACAACAACATAGACAAATTTCAGTTGGTGAAATAGTGCTGGTGGTAAATGACAACACAAAACATGTAGAGTGGCCATTGGCAAAAGTTGGTGAACTCTTAAAGGGTCCCGATTGTATAACCAGACTGGTCAGAGCGAAGACCTCAAGTGGTTTGCATCTGAGACCACCACAGAGAATTTATCCACTGGAGCTAGAACTTGGCCAACAGGGTGAAAGTACACTCATCGGCAGAAGACTTCAGGAGGAAATTACTGAACCACCCCAAAAGAAGAACATGACCATCACCAAAGAGACTCCCAGGGAGACAAGATCTGGATGGACAGTTCGCAAACCTATAAAACTGAATTTGTGACTGTGGTGTAAGTTACCGTTGGACTGACCACCATTAACTTAGGTGGGAGAAGATATGGAAAAAGGCCCACTTGTCAAATATCGATTCCTTTGTAATATATAAAAGTGTTTTGCTTTGTTGTTTTATATAATATGACATGCTTTCAATTTTTTATTACATTATGTTGATAAATAATAAAATATGAGTATGTGAGAAAAAGGAACTGTACTCTCGAATTATTGTATTTTGAAGTGAATTCCAAACAAAAGCCATTTGATAATTTCATTATTAATCCCCAAAGTATATTAATGACATTGTTTCCTTCATTAATAATTTATTACACAGGGCCGAAAAGTCATGGAGATAGTACCTCCTGATATAGCTAGATAGTGTACTTGTTGAATATTTGAACAGATCCAGAGATTTCATGAACTGTGGCGTAAATTGTTTGGACAGTTCAAGTCGTGTTCAAACCCAGCTGTGGTATCTACATACACAGAGAAGCAACTACAAAATGAAACTGAGCCTTTGGTTCAACAACATACCATAAGTAGGAGACAGAATCATAGAATTCAAATCTAAGCTAACTTTTTTGGTTTATTTTGTTTATAATAGGTCTGCAATTGATAATTTTATTAATGAAAATAATGTACTTTGTGTAACTTTGTGTGGTTCTCATATGTTGACCAAACTATGCTGTGTTGACCAAACACAAATTACAAGTTTTGGGCTAAGTACGACTCTGTACAACATATGGCTTGATGTAGTCCAGGCCCTTCCAACTGGATCACTCGGTGCTTGTGCACCCCAGTGCCGCGCCGTGCAGCCCCAGTTTTTTCCCACCACCACTCTTGCCTCACCATGTAGCAGCTTGTGTGTGACAGAGACAGCACTCACTCCCATGTTTTCTTGGATGTGCTGAATATCCATTATGAATCTTATCAAATAGGACACTTTTGATCTATCTTGCAGACATTTATCATGAGCACAAAAGGTTCGGATATGTGTGTGCCATTTTTATTGCTCAATAGGAAAATTATTTAAGGCTGATGGGAAAGCACAATGCTTAATACACTACTCAACCGTAAATATCACAGCGCCATCACTACGAAAGTAAACATTTTGTTACATATGAGAGGATTGTCGAACCAGACAGAAAGGAACTGATTACTACGTGTGTGTGTGTGTGTGTGTGTGTGTGTGTGTATTGTCCTTATAGTATAAGTCAGCTTAGAGTCTTTGTAAGTCTAGGGATCAATGATGACAAAAGTTTTGTCCTGTAGGATTACAAATATTTGAACACTTGGATCGCTGACCTCGCTTTCAAGAAAGACATCACAGGTTATTTAAATGATGTAAATAAATCTTTGCAGGGTAAAAATAAATTAATTGGTGTTATGTATGATTGTATTGGAAGTTTCACATTGCAGGTTTTGCTCTCTAAAAGCCAGCTTGGAGAAGAAAATTTGGAAATTTTTCCCCTCTCAGAATGCTGTAAGTACTTATGTCCACATTAGGGAGTACACCAAAGCGTTATATTCATTTCATAATAAGTTTGAAGATAGGTTTTAAGAAATAAAATAACTAAACCTACATACAAAAGTTTTTATGATGCGTTTTTTGGGTGTACCCAGAGGATGTCCCATCATATCTCCAAATTGAACTGATAAAAGTACAGTATGATTCAATTTTGACAGCCCGCTACAATAGTGATGTCAATTCCTTTTTATAGAGGCATTAATCAAGAATTTGCGAGATTTGTGCCCTTGTCCTAAAATGTGTTGCAATGTTCTGAACAACATTTATTTGTGAAGAGATGTTTTCAGTTATGAATATTAACAAAACACCCTCTGCCAGGCACTTAAATGTGATTTGCAGAGTATCCCATGTAGATGTAGATGAAAAACAAGCTCACGTTTAATGCTTGGTTGCAAGCTGTATTTCAAATTGCAACTGCCATAACAATTGTGCCTAATATGAGAAAATTAGTGGCTTCAAAGAGTTAACAAATACCAACAGTGTTGAAAATTCATGCAAAATAAAGATCACAATGAAACTATTCTTTTTGTCCAGACACAAAAATTAGCATTATTATTATTACTATTATTATTATTATTATCATTATTATTATTATTATTCATTTCAATAATTCACAAACAACCATATGACTGTTGGTTTGCTAAGTGCTGTGACAACACGTCCCCGTGCTACCACTGTCATGACAGTGCTGTGTCTGCCTTGCTCATGTGCCCCATACCACCGGTGCTGCAGCAGAGAACTGGTGGTTTTCCCATTGCTGGCCAGTGCTCACGAAGCACATGAGTTGGAGAGGCGTGATGTAGTCTTATGGATGAACCATGCATGTCTACTTTCATGTCCAGCAACTATATTAGCTGCAAATAGTACCTTGCACCTGTGATTCTAGAACTGAAAATCCTATTAATTTGCAAAAGAATAATGAAATATAAAATAAAGGTAAATGTTAATTACTTAAGAGGTTCTATTTTTAAACTTGCAAATGATGGAGGTAATGTCAGATAAGTTGTATAATGTAATAGTGGAAAGTCCAGGTTGAAATTAACAATATAGTAATAAGGAGAGTTTACAATTCACCACAAAAATGTGATGATGAGCTGTGATAGGCACATAAAACACACACACACACACACACACACACACACACACACACACACAAGCCTTCAGCTATCGGCCATGACCTTCTTCAGACAATATAACATTCACACTGGCACGCAACTGTCAGCTCTGGCTGCCGCACTTTGAATCACGCTCTGCAGTGTGGAAACAGGCGAGGGGAGGGGGGATAGCATTTGCAGTTCGTGTACTGTCCCATATTAATGTCACAGTGTGGATGTCGTAATTACCACCTGCTGAGTGCATTGTTTGTGGAATTTTAATGCTGACAATACACTATGGGGATCTGAGAAAACCTGCTCCAGGAATTAGATGGTGGAGAGTGTGATACAAACAATGTAAATAATGAAACTTCCTAGCAGATTAAAATTGCGTGCCAGAACCGGTACTTAAACCTGGAACCTTTGCCTTTCATTCTGGAATGTAAATATTATTTCAATCCAGGAAGAATTAACAATATTTTTGAGAAGGATAAGTTGCTACTCACCATAGAGATCTCTCGATAAGCCACAGAAAGCAGAAAGGTACACACAACAGATTACAACTTACTAACAAGCTTTTGGCCATTACAGCTTACATTAGACAGAGAAAATATCTCTCTCTCTCTCTCTCTCTCTCTCTCTCTCTCTCTCTCTCTCACACACACACACACACACACACACACACACACACACACACACAAAACTGCCATTTCCAATCACTGTGGCCAGATTGTGGTGCTCTGGATGGCCGAGGCAAAAGCAACCAAAGGAGGGGGTAAGGAGGCAGCATGGAGAGGCAAGCAGGAAGGGAGGGGTTGCATGCATGGTGGGGATGGGGCAATATACCAGTGCTGTCTGGCGGACAGGGAGGAAGGGAAGGTAAGGAAAGGAAAGGGTGGTATCTGGAGTGTATGACAGAATGGAAGATGTGTGTGAGACTAGAATCTGGACAAGCAAGGAGATGTGTGTGTGGTGGGGGCAGAAACTACCTAAGGTGGTAGTTTTTGTGTTTCTCTGTCTGATGAAAGCCATAAAGGCCAAAAGCTTTTTACTAAGTTGTCTTTCTGCAACTAATCGAGATGTCTATCTCAAAAGAATTATAAATAGTATTTCTGGACATAGGCCACGGTACATATTTTAGCATTTCTACAGGTTCACCTTCAGCTATTAACTTCTCTCTCTGTTTGCCTGCTCAGCCAGGTATAGGCAATGACCATCAGGTAAATCTGCCAGATGGAATGGGTCATGATAGGAAGTCACTGAGGCTAACTGGATGCTTTACAGGCAGTTGACTGTTTTCAAGAAGTGTGTAGGTATCCAGAGCTGGGTGGATCAGATTACAGCCGTGATTCACCATCCACTGATGTATCCATTTTAAAACTGAAGGCAACACTTCAGAGTCAGGTTGTCCCTTGGTGGAATGATGAGGGCAGCTTTACGACAATTCCATAGGTACCCTACAGACGAGAATCTTACAACTTTTCAAGTGGTGAGGGCATGGGAAAGGAGATTCATTAGACAAAGTAAGCAGAGATGTTGCTACGAATTCCTACACTCCATCACTAGGTCCACATTATTTGGCTCTTAAAATGTTCAGTTTTTCAAAAATGTTCATATGTTTGTATAGCTTATGGGACTTAACTATGGGAGCATCAGTCCCTAAGCTTACAAACTAGTTACGAACTAGCTAATACTAAGGACGGCACAAATATCCATGCCTGAGGGGGGATTCGAACCCCCGGTCGTAGTGGCCGTGCAGACCATGACTGAAGCACCTCAGTCCCCTCGGCCACTGCGGCCGGCTTCAGTTTTTCAATACAAGACAATAGATATACACTTCAGACATAGATTTTTAAAATAATTTGTTCACTTGAATGTTGGCACAAGGAGCACTTTGTAACTAACACTCCAAGTTACTTACCTTGCAATGGAATTGGCTGCAGGGTTGATTCACGCAAAAACAAATTTAAAGCATCAATTCTGCATATGTTAAATACTGTATATTGATTGCTTACTTTGCACTAAATTAAAGTTAAATTCATTATATTGAGCCACCAGGCTCCCACCATCAAAAAATACAAGACAATACTGCTGCTTGCACTGTTCTCAACCAACTGCTCCTCCATTTCATTTTTATTGGTCCACTTGATTCTTTACATACTTGGAGTACATTGAATATAGGACAAGTCAAAATTTGGAAAGATCGGAGAGAGAGAGAGAGAGAGAGAGAGAGACAGAGAGAGAGAGAGAGAGAGAACATTAATTACAGATAACAATGATAAGTTACAAGTAACAACCAAGATTACATATTCAACATATTCATTATTTGCAATGCTATTTCCATAATAAGAAAATATAAAAAAGATATTCTTCACTCTCGTTTACAATGCTATTTTTTATAGTTCAAAAATTCTTTTATAGAGTAAAAACACTTTTCCACCAAGAATGACTTAAGTTTATGTTTAAACATATTTGTATGCCGCTGTAATTTTAAGTCATGAGGTAGGCTGTTGTATAGCTGCACTATTATGTTTGATACACTTTTTTTTATAGAAGGCTGTTCTGTATTGAGACATGTGGATATCGTTCATATTTCTGGTGTTGTGTGTGTGTGTGAATATGCTTATTTTGACAAAGATATCCAGTTTGATTTAAGAGATAATTATTTGCAAACAGAATGGACTCATCTATGTAGAGGCTTGGTAAACTCATATTTTCAGCTAGATGAAGTGTGGTCTACTTGTTTCCAGTTTTTTTTAGGTTACAGATA
This sequence comes from Locusta migratoria, assembly GCA_026315105.1. Lineage (NCBI taxonomy): Eukaryota > Metazoa > Arthropoda > Insecta > Orthoptera > Acrididae > Locusta > Locusta migratoria. Next base: position 521,097,340 of record CM048744.1, on the reverse strand, counting down.
GCCCTGATTGGTCTTTCCTGCACCCTAAAGATATTTATGCTGGTGGGTGAATTTCTCAGAAGATTAGCCCATATCGGAGTAGTAAATGGAAGTATGCATAATATGCCTGAATAACTGTTGACTTGCTCACACTTTTTCTTAACACACGAAGAGCATAACAAGCTTTTGAAAGCTTTTTCTCAAGTTCTTTCACATGACAGTCCCATTTTAAGTTATCTTGAACGCATGTCCCTAGAACTTTAGTTTCGGTAACAGAGTTTAGTAACGTGTTGTCGAGGTATGGTGTGGTTTCAGTTGTTTGAACAAGTGGAGAAGAATGGAAATTTATACAGACATTTTTTTCTTTATTTATTATTATTCTATTTTTTTGAAACCAGCTAGTAATTCGGGGCATTAAGGTATCTATTGCTACTTCCGTAAAGATTTTGTTAGCAGCTGATATTAATATGCTTGTGTCATCAGCAAATAAGATTAGTTTCCCCATATCAATAAAGTCATTTAAATCATCAATGTAAAGGAGGAACAGTAGAGGTCCTAGAACAGAACACTGTGGCACTCCATACTTTATTGGTGACTTATTTAAAATATATGTGGTTGTAGTGATGGTATTTCTTGTAATATCATCATGCCTTAGAACAACCACTTGCTGCCTGTCTTCTAGGTAAGATCTTATCTACTGATTTGGTATCCCTCTTACACCCTTTTGAGCTAATTTTTGAATAAGAATGTCATGGTCAGTTATATCAAATGCTTTGGAGAGATCTATAAAGATGCCAGTGGCATGTTCTCTGTCATCCAGTGCTTTTAGTACAGCTTGTAAATACTCATACATTGCTGTTGTTGTAGACTTGGATTTGCTGAATCCATGCTTATTTGATAACAGTAATGAATTTTTTGTGATATAATTTAGTAGCTTATTGTAGAAAGCTCTCTCAAATATTTTAGAGAAAATACTGAGTTGGTATACGGGATGATAGTTATTTATATTTTCAGTATCCTCTTTTTTGAAAAGTGGAGTTACTTTAGCTGTTTTTAAGCAATTAGAGAAAATTCCAGTTGATAAGGATGTGTTTACTATATGTAATAATAGTTTTATTACATGATCAGAGGACTTTTTAAAAACATAGTCCGGCGCACCGTCCAGTCCGCATGAATATTTGTTTTTCAGTGACCTTATTATTTGCTTAATCTCTGTCTCTGTGACTGTTTGAAGGAACATTGACTTAACACTAGAATTTAAATAATTTGGTTGCCGCATAGGTCCATCTTCATACTGACTTTTAATTAACTTATTTGCTATATTTGTAAAGTAAATGTTGAAGTCCTCAGCTATTTCATTTGGATCTGAAAGTACGTTATTTCCAGTTTTCAGAGAAATATTCTTTGATGCTGACTGTTCTGTACTAGTTTCTGCTCTAATAACCTTCCAGACAGCTTTCATTTTATTTTTTGCATTTGAAATGTAGTCATCGTTCTTTCGCATTTTGGCTTCTTTTATTACATTGTTGAATATTTGGTTATATTTTTCACATAATTTCTGAATTCTGGAGTGGTATTTTTTTGCTTGATGATAGAATAAAGAATTCTTTTCTTTCTACTGGATATTATGATGCCTTTTGTTACCCAAGATTTATTTTTTCCACCACATTTAGTATTGCTTCTACAATAATAACTGGCGAGTTAGTAACCAGGAATTACAGTTGACATAATTTTGGCTTCATCTAACCAGTGTTCAGTTATACACAGAATATCAATTTTTAGTTCAATATTTACTAATTCAAACTGAAGTAACTTATTTTCTAGAGATTGAACATTGTGGTGTAGTAGTTTTAAAACATTTGAAAACATAATAGCAGATGTATTTACCAGTGTTTGACTGCTTATTTCGCAATTTTCATTGTTTACAATGATTTGTGCAAGATTTGAATCCTTTTTTGTTTCAGACCAAATCCGACAGGAATTTGCTCGTTTTACTAGTTTTCCTGTAAATAAGCACTCAACACAATTGAAGATTCATGTTTGGTGTTTCTTTCGAAGAATATTTCGTCTACAGCATGGTTTACATTTGTTGAAAGTACCCTTTTTCCATGCTGATTTAAGTGCATAATATGCCGAGTGAAACAGTTTTGATCATAGCTACTTATGTCGAGTAACTTTGCGTTCACAAATTTGGCACAGAAGGATTTCAGTTTATTATTTGTCTTCCTTATTTCTGAGTTCATGCATCACCATTGAAGCAGGTCATATCTGAGTAGAAAGAGTTTTGATCATAGCTACTTGTGTCGAGTAACTTTGTGTTTACAAATTTGGCGCAGAAGGATTTCAGTTTATTATTTGTCTTCCTAATTTCTGAGCTCACGCGTGACCATTCAGGCAGGTCATATCTGAGTGGTAGAGTTGTTACGATAACATTTGTAAAAGGGAACTGCAATGGGCCTCATACTGTTCCTTATCTTTATAAATGATTTGGGAGACAATCTGAGCAGCTGTCTTAAATGTTTGTGGATGATGCTATCATTAATCAGGTACTAAAGTCAGCTGAAGACCAACTGCAGCTGTAAAACAATTGAAATAAGATATATGCATAGTGCAGAAATTGGCAGTTGACCATCAGTAGTGAAAAGTGTGAAGTTATCCATATGAGAACTAAAAGAAATTTGTTAAACTTTACACAATAAATCAGTTAAATCTACAGGCCCTAAATTCAGTTAAAACCTAGGAATTACAATTACAAACAATCTTAATTGGAAAGAACAAATAGAAATTATTGCATGGAGTGCAAACAGAAGGCTATGTTTCATTGGCAGAGCACATAGAAGATGCAACAGTTCTACTAGAGAAACTGTCTACACTACTCTTGCGCATCCTAATTTGGAGTATTTCTGTGCATTCCACCCCTCCCCTCCTCCTCCCCCATCCACAAGTGGGACTGACAGAGTATACAGAGAAGAGCACCTTGTTTTGTATTATTACGATAGAGGGAAGAGTTTTTCATGGAAATAATGCATGAGTAGGGTTGAAATGATTAAAAGAAAGGTGTTATTAGTTGCAATAATAGCTATTTGTGAAATTCCTTTCACCAACTTTCTCCTCCGAATGCGAACATATTTTGTTAGCACCTACCAGTGTAGGGAGATGTGAGAATAATAATAATATCAGAAACATCAGATTGAAAACAGAAAGATTCAGGTGTTCTTTTTTCCCCAGATGATATTAGAGAATGGAAGGGTAGAGAATAGGTACATAATTTTTATGTATAATTTGTGTATTAAATCTTGACTTCATACATCAAACGTGTCCAGTTAAAATATTTTTAAAATTAAAGAGTTATGAAAAATATTTTGACTTGTCAAATTTACTTTTTATACATTTAAGTTATTTACATTGATACAAATATTTCTTTACCTAGAAGAAGTGAACTGACAAAATTATTGATAGTTCATAAATCATCAAAATTCTGAAGGTGAGAAATAATACTGTGCAGGCAACATATGTTGCATCCTTAAAATCAGTACACAGAAACTGTATCAGATACTACAAAACTAACAGACCCCATTGAACAATTTCTCTTAGATACTATTAGACCTTAGCTAACAATTGAACAATGGATAAAAACAAAAATGTCAGTTTGATAATGTCTTTTCTTAACACAGTTTAACATGACTGAAAGTTTATGGAACACTGTTCTTTTATAATCGTTGATGATGAGTACCTATTCAGTTTCTCACATGTTCATTTTCTCCTTAAATCTATATATTTACTTATTTATTATTTTGCACAACTTCATTTTCAAGTGTCATCACACATGGATTTCTGTACAAATCATTAGTATCAGTCCTTATTTCATATATCAGGAAAAGCTTCATTACTAAAATATAAACTAACATCAGCTCTTTTGTGGATCATATAAGTTTGTCATTATTGCAGACAGTCTGTTCAATAGAATTATTATGTAACACAACAGCTAAGATCGCTAGTTATTTTTTATTTAGAGACCGGTTTCAGTAGAATATAGTGCCATCATTGGATATGTCATTCACATATACCACATCACACAGGAAACTTAGTAAAATTGTAGCTTTTTAGCAACATTATTTTTGGCATGTCATTACACAAATAAAATGTTTTCCATGTCTTGATACAATGTAATGTGGTTTTGCTCAAGTTAAAATAAATTTATTTTAATAAATAATTCACAGGGAACCCATGAACAAGATGAAAAGGATCAAGAAACCTGCAATGAGGTATACTTGCAGATTGAGAAAGAATTAATTGATTTGCAGAATAAAATGTTACTGAAAACCCAGCAAGATGAAATTGCAAACATGCAAAATTCACTGAAAAGTATGTTATTTCTTTAAATGTTAAAAGCTTAATTGAATAAAGGTGCCAGATAAGTTGGTGAAATAAACTGTATTATGCACCTTTATGTTATGTGTTTGTGTAACTCATACCAATCACATTGTTTAAGATTTATTTTTTCCCTGGTCACATTAGTTGTTAAAAGTTAATTCAGTAGAAGGCAATCTATAAATTGCTATTATTAAGGAATGCATAAGAGAAATAAAAACACATTGATCTATCAATAACATCAGAACAAACTGAAATACAAACAGGAAAAAATTTATGAAAAGTGTATGTTTTCTTTGTTAATATTGTTTATGGTAACCTTATATATTATTGATTTAATTTACAACAGTAACTTAAAAAGCAATTGTTCTCTTCTGTTTACTTGAATATTATCAATAAATAAAAGTTTTATGAAATTAATGACAGCTTTATTTGGAATTCATTCTATATAATTATTTAGAAACAAAGAGCAGTGATGAAATGTTGGCAAGAGAGAGAGAGAGAGAGAGAGAGAGAGAGAGAGAGAGATCCTTGAAAAGAGGGTACAGACATAAGCCGTTAACACAATAGTCCCCTAAGTTAGGTACAGTCAATTAAAAGGAAAAAATATATAAGGGGCACTTCATTTTAATGTGTTGCTTTGCATACCTACAGTCTTCACACATGAAGCATATGACTGAATTAAACTTCAGGTATAAATCATAGCTTATAGCTTCTAAGCTATACTTGATAAGGATGGATGTTGTATAGAAAGATGTTAGAGTTCATCGAATCTTCTTGTTGTACTGAAAATAAAGCTACAGATTTTTAACAATATGGACTTCCAAAATGCAACACTTAAAAAGATTGGGTATATCACAGCCAAATTTTTGAGACATTACACATTGAACAAAGACCACATGATCAAAAATAGTCATGTGAAGTGAGTAATATGATAAAATCAGTACCGAGAGCTATTGCTGACAGTAACCACTGATATACACCTTGTCATTGAATCGCAGAGGCTTTGGATGTGGTGTTTGGATATAACAGTCCTTGCTGTTTCTGTGTATTGTGAAAATTGGTACGGTGTAGAAGCAAGTTCTGCAATCATTGACCAGATGATTTCAATATGCGAGGGATCGGGAGAGCAGGGAAGGCTTGGCAATGCAATCCAAAGGCCAATGGACAACAAAGAAGTCTTGTACACTGCATGCCACATATGATCATGTGCTATCTGTTGTAATGTGGCAGTCGGCAAGCTCCAAAAGTATGTGAGGATGACAGGGTCCAAAGGTGGCTGATTAGATTACTAGCAATGGGTATCACAGTGTCTTCTGACTCTAATCCAATCATTATGGTAGTGCATGCTAAATTGGGATTTGTCAGTAAAAGAAATGTCATTCCATTTGGTTGTCCTTGTCCATTGTTCATTGCACTATGGGTGGCAAAAAACATGTAGCATCGACCCAGTGTTAAACACAGCAATGGAAGCTTCATAGACATTTTACTCTGGTGCAGATTACATCTAAATGTACACACAAACTCTGCTCATTGCACAGCAGACCTAATTTGTTGTGGTATGTGGCATAGTGATCCATCACTCTCATGCATACTATTTGCCTGTTGTCAGTACATGTAGTTGTGCAACTAGGTTGTTGCAATTGGTCCCTTCAGTCCATTGTTCCCACCTGCATCCTGCAATTACAGATATGCATCAGAGTAGCTTTGTTACATCTTATGTGATTACTGATTTCTCTGAAGGCAATGATTCTTCCTTGGTCAAACTCCAAAACATGCTCAAGAGATGCTCACTGTCTTATACGATGCATACAGAATCTGCTTGTACAAAACAACTGCAGAAAAAAAATTCCAATATAAATAATTTATCCATTTTTATAGGATTGTTGATGCCCATGGTTGTGGATTATATTTATTATAATGAATTCAGGAACCAGCTTTTTTTAATATATTTTATTTAGTCAAAACGCATTTTGGGTTTGCACCTCTCTTCAGTTAGTATAATTAATTTTACTTACTGACCAGTATATTAATGTTGACATCAGTTTAAAAGTTGCAGATGTCAATCTCCTTTGCATATTGTCCACTAATCACAACAGAGATAGTACAGTGACAATGTGCAAATTGCAAGATACAAAGTGTTTGTACTACAACGTCAAGTAGTAAATCCAAGAACCAACTTGCATAGGTTGTTGACATTTGCAACTTCCAAACTGTAATTATGCCAACTCAAGCTGGGTGAAAATCATAAACATGTTTTGGGTAAAAATTTGGCCGGTTTCTGAATTTATTAAAATAAAATAATAATAATAATAATTTAAAAAAAAAAAACAGTATTTCAACATTATTCTCTGTTTCACTTTATATAGCACTTGCAAATCACCTGATTTGGACGCTTCTTTTAGGGTGTTGCATTTTGGATGACCAACAGTTTATAATTTATGCTGGTTGATAAGATATATAAAGAAATAAAATTTCCTAGTGCATTTAAACTATTTTCTGGAATAACATTCAAACTACTTAGGACCTTTGCTTTTCATGGGCCCTAATAACTGAGCTATTCTAGCACTACTCATGACCCAGCTTCCTCCTGTTACAAAAGCATAGTCTATATCACAATATTGCTCTGAGCCACTTACATATAAAAGAAAATACACTCCTGGCCATTAAAATTGCTACACCATGAAGATGATGTGCTACAGACATGACATTTAACCGACAGGGAGAAGATGCTGTGATATGCAAATGATTAGCTTTTCAGAGCATTCATGCAAGGTTGGCACTTGTGGCAACACCTTCAACATGCTGACATGAGGAAAGTTTCCAACCGATTTCTCATACACAAACAGCAGTTGACCGGCATTGCCTGGTGAAACGTTGTTGTGATGCCTCATGTAAGGATGAGAAATGCTTACCGCCAGATTTCCGAGTTTGATCAAGGCCGGATTGTAGCCTATCTCGATTGCGGTTACTGTATCGCGACATTGCCGCTCGCGTTTGTTGCGATCCAATGACTGTTAGCAGAATATGGAATCGGTGGGTTCAGGAGGATAATACGAAACGCCGTGCTGGATCCCAATGGCCACATATCACTAGTAGTCGAGGTGACAAGCATCTTATTTGCATGGCTGTAATGGATTGTGCAGCCACATCTCAATCTCTGAGTCAACAGATGGAGACGTTTGCAAGACAACAACCATCTGCACCAACAGTTCGATGACGTTTGCAGCAGCTTGGACTATCTGCTCGGAGATGATGGCTGTGGTTACTCTTGGTGCTCCATCAAGACAGGGGCACCTGCAATGGTGTATGCAATGACGAACCGGGGTGCACGAATGGCAAAACATCATTTTTTTTGGTGAATCCAGGTTCTGTTTACTGCATCATGATGGTCGCATCCGTGTTTGGCGACCTCATGGTGAACACACATTGACAGCGTATATTTGCAATCACCATACTAGCATATCACCCGCCGTGATGGTATGGGTGCCATTGGTTACACGTTTCGGTCACCTCTTGTTTGCATCGATGGGACTTTGGATAATGCCCATTACATTTCAGATGTGTTACGACCCGTGGCTCCACCCTTCATTCAATCCCTGCAAAACCCTAAATTTCAGCAGGATAATGCACGGCCGCATGTTGCAGGTCCTGTGCGGGCCTTTCAGGATACGAAAAATGATCGACTGTGGCCCTGGTTAGCACATTCTCCAGATCTCTCAACAATTGAAAACATCTGGTCAATGGTGGCCGAGCAACTGGTTCGTCATGATACGCCAGTCACTAATCTTGATGAACTGTGGTATCGTGTTGAAGCGACATGGGCATCTGTACTTGTACACACCATCCAAGCTCTGTTTGACTGAATGCCCAGGCATATTATGGCCAGAGGTGGTTGTTCTTGGTACTGATTTCTCAGGGTCTATGTACCCAAATTGTGTGAAAATGTAATCACATGTCAGTTCTAGTATAATATTGCCACAAGACCTCACGTTAACCAACTGCCGGTGTGGCGCAAGGGATAGCATCATGGATTGTGGTGCTGAAGGTCATCAGTTCAATCCCGTCCACCGGCAAAGATTTATTTCTTTGTAATTAACATTTCCAGAATGTTCTACTTGTTTCTTATGTTAACTATTCTTCTAATTTCTGATACATTCTGTCTGTGTATAAATAGCAGAGCACTCTGCCTGAGAGGCAGTCAGTGCTGCTTGTACATTTCAGTTCTCAATAAACCTGCTTTCAATATAAGTGCTGTGTTCGGTCTACAATCCTGCCTTTGAAGTCAAGCCTGCTTCCATTTCAATGTGGCATTGTTTGTTGTAGGTGCCAGGTACCGTGTGCAAGAGCTGCATCACCATATCTCCGATTAGGCAACGTAAAAGCCGTCGCTTCCACGGACTAGGGATACTAGGGATATACCGCCTACATCCTTTTGAAAGTCCGTATCATCAGAAGAACCATGGTCATGAAACCAGCAGTAAGCCAGCTGCAAATCAGACACACGTCAGTGTTCTCTCATGATATTGGACAGGACCCCAACAAATGGCCAAAAGGGTTAGACAGAGTCGCCAAGTATAACAGATGGGATCATAGAATGTGCTTGGCCAACGTTTATATCTACCTGGATGGAAAAGCCCACCAATGGTTTGAAAACAATGAAGAGAAGCTGAATGACTGGAAACCATTCCAGACAGAACTTAAGAAGACGTTTGGAGACCGCCAGCAACAAATCCGCTCGGCAGAAGATCAACTGAAGAACCAGGCCCAACGACATGGTGCGCTGACACAGTCATACATACAGAATGTTTTGGTTCTGTGTAAAATAGTCAATCCGAACGTGACTGAGGACAACAAAATCACACACCTGACGAAGGGTATGCAGAAGACATGTACCAAGCTCTTCTGATAAAAGACATTGCTACGACAGAAGAGTTCATCAAGTGGTGCCAGCATATTGAAGAGATGCAACAAAGGAGGGTTGGATGCAAGAAGTATGGCAGACTCCCCAATGTAGTCCCTATGGCCGTTGTGGAAGACCAACATGACTTTGCTTCTCTCATACGACAAATTGTGAGAGAAGAATTACAACAGTTTATGGCAGCCGGGACTATTAGACCAAGCGAACATCAGATTATGGCCACGGATGTAAGCCCTGTAAGTCACGAGGGAGCCGACATTGCTGCAGAAGACGTATTTCAGACATTAGCTCCTGTCTGCCCCGCCAATCGCACCCGACGTGAAGAATGGTGTCGCCCTGCTATGACTTATGCTGCAGATGCCAAACAGCAGCCTATGAACCGGCTGATGTGATCACAACCAACTACCCCGGCAACAATGACACCCTGCAGAAGAACAGACGTCTGGAGGACAGAAGACAACACACTTCTGTGTTTCCACTGTGGGCGCCCTGGACATGCAGAGAGAGAAGGAGAATATGCGACGATTATTTGGCAGCTAGACGTCAGCCATCGTAGCAGTTCTATCCCAGGCAGTCACCTGCTGATGAGTTCACTCAACCTATGTGAAGAAGCCCCTCGCTGTACCCTGGACAAGGTCGCTCCCAGACACACTGGTGCCGTTCACCATTGCCGTACAGAGGTACCAGCCACTCCCCTAGCCGCCGCGATCAGGAAAACTAAGCGAGGCGACCATCTAAGAAGGTAAGGCCGCCGCAGATGAAAATCCTCCATGGACGACAGTCGCTAAGATGTCAGGAAATCTCATTGACGTCATAATCGACAGCCAACCTGTCCGGGCACTTGTTGATTCAGGAGCTTCTTTTGCTGTATTGTTGGATAATTACTGCCACACACTAAAGAAGACAATTTTCTGTGATATGGGGGCAACTGTGCTGAAGGTCGCAAATGGAAAAGAATAAACATCAACAACAGAATTCAAGATGATGGAATTTGTCATTTTACCAGAATTTAGTCATAATGTCATCCTTGGATGAGGCTTCCTGCAAGCATCCCAAGCTATCATTGACTGTGGAAGATCTGAGCTGCAAATTGAGGAAGTCGTTCCAACGAATACATGTAGTACAGAATTTTCTGGGAAGTTATTTGCCGTTGACAATGTGACAATCCCGCTGTTGACGATAAAAGAGTTGCAGTCACAAACACAGATGACCGATTAAACGGTGAACTGCTTGTCAATAGTAAAAAGGTTATCAGACTCAGCAAAGAAATTTACATACCAGCAGCTATCAAAAGCATTACTGGTGGTCGAGGAGAGATTTGGATCACTAATTGTCATGAGCAGTCACAACATATCCCCAAAGGAATGTGTATCGGGACAGTTGAACCAATCCAGGGCGGTGAGTTCAATGTCATCAATGAAGACCCATGTTCTGCTGTTAGTACTGACAAAACGTTGGAGAAAACAACCGTGGAACTGCCAATACAGCCCGGACTGACCAAGGAACAACACCAGTGGGTGTTAGCTATACTACACCAATTTTCGGGTGCATTCACAACCTCAGTAGGGGAAAAGTCACACGAAATGGCCCACAATAAGACATCGTATCAATACTGGGAATCATCCACCAATTAGCCAGTGTTCGTATAGAGTGTCATCAGCTGAAAGATGGATAATTCGGAAGGAAGTGGAGAAGATGACTTTATTCAACCTCAGTGGCTGAACAAAATCACAAAGAAAGATATCTACCCACTGCCACGCATTGACGACACCTTAGACTGCTTAAAAGGAGCTACATTCTTCTCAACTATGGACAGGCAGGCAGGTTACTAGCAAATTGAGGTTGATGAAGCTGACATGGAAAAGACGGCTTTTATTACACCTGATGGCCTCTTTGAACTCAAAGTAATGCCATTTGGATTATGTAATGCTTCAGCCGCATTCGAACGTATGATGGACAACTTGTTTCGACACCATTAAATGGACGACATGTCTTTGCTATTTAGATGACATTGTCGTTTTCTCGAAAACATTTGAAGAACATCTGAGTCACCTGTCAACTGTGTTGAAGCGTATTCAGATTGCAGTACTCCACCTAAATCCAAAGAAGTGCTCCTTCGTTGCCAAAGAGATAAAAATCCTGAGGCACCTAGTCAACAGAGATGGTGTCTGTCCTAATCCAGATAAAATAAGGGCAGTCGCAGAATTTCCAACTCCTCAGCATATTCGTGATGTGAGACGTTTTCTCGGGCTGTGCTCATACTACCGACATTTCATAAAAGGATTTTTTAGCAAGGCACATCCATTGCAAGAACTTCTGCAGGGAGATGCCAAGTTTTACTAGGATGAGACCCAAGAAAGAGCTTCCAGGCACTCAAAACTAGTATCAGAGGTAATGTCACATTGCAACATTGTCCACAGAATGACAACTGCATACCATCCTCAGACAAATGGTCTTACAGATCGTTTTAACAATACGTTAACAGATATGCTGTCGATGTTGAGCAGACAAATTCGGATACAATACTGCCAATAGTGACATTTGCTTATAATACCACAAGACAAGATGCCACAGGCTTCACGTTTTTCCTGCTCCAGGGCCGTGAAGCTGAGACAACAATGGATACGCTGTTTCCATTACAGCCAGACGACACTCTGGATGACTATGTGAAAGAGCTCATCACCAGGGTTGAAGAAGCAAGACAGCTGGCTTGCATACGGACACTGGACGCCCAGTAGAATAACAGTCAGCGGGATAACGACAAGCACCGACCTCTTGTGTACAGCCCAGGAGATCTGGTATGGATTTTTACCCCTGTATGGAAAGTTGGACTATCAGAAAAGTTATTGAAGTGATACTTTGGTCTGTATCATGTCATACACCACCTGTCAGATGTCACATAGGAAGTTAAGAATTATGAACTGTCGTCGAAACAACAAAAATGAAGAGACATTGTTCACATCCTCCGCATGAAGCCTTACTATAATCCTGAAGAGCAGATAGGCGAAAATGGCTTCTTGTTCAAGGACTCTAAGGACGGTAATGATACTGATGAAGCTACGAAAGGAATGTCTGTCGTCGAGAATCGTGCAGAAGAGAAGGAGTCTCCAGAACTGCCATACCGAGGACCCATGACAAGATCAAAATCCAGGACATTGCAGCTGGCTCCAAAGGAAACCTAACAGCGGGTCACTGTTTTTTCAGGAGAGGGAGCAATACCGCGAGACCCCACGTTAACAGACTGCCAGCGTGGCACAGGGGATAGCGTCATGGATTGCGGTGCTGAAGTTCGCTGGTTCAATCCCGTCTGCTGGCAAAAATTTATTTCTTTGTAATTAAAATTTCCAGAATGTTCTACATGTTTCTTATGTTTACTTGTAATTTCTACTTGTTTCTTATGTTAACTATTCTTCTAATTTCTGATACATTCTGTCTGTGTATAAATATCAGAGCACTCTGCCCGAGAGGCAGTCAATGCTGCATGTACATTTCAGTTCGCCATAAACCTGCTTTCAGTATAAGTGCTGTGTTCGGTCTACATCCCTGCCTTCAAAGTCAAGCCTGCTTCCATTTCCACATGACAATATATTTGTCCATTGAATACCTGTTTATCATCTGCATTTCTTCTTGGTGTAGCAACTTTAATGGCCAGTAGTGTATCAAGCTCACTTCTGTTGAACTCTGGTTTTTGATGAATAAATTTTAAATCACTTTTTTTCCAATCAGACTCCTTCAGGAGGGTAGCCAGCATTAAAATTGAGAGGTAACTCCCTGATAAATTTCAATGTAATTTCAAACTAATACTTTGGGTGGTTCTTGAGCAAGCCTAACTTCATTAAAGTCTGTCAAAATCAACCATAAACAATTGCCTATACTTGCAGTAAGTCAGAGTCACTTTTGTAAAATTTCTATCTATAAAAAATAAAATGAAAAGCAATAATTTCAATTAAAGTTCACCTGAACCCAAAAGAATCAGTCTGTATTCTTTATATAATTTCTTTAAAGTATGTCTTCAAATCTCATCAGTAAAGCCAAATCATCTTAAAAAAATTTTTAATTCACACAGTTCAGAAAATTCCAATAATACTAGGGTTGTAACTTTAATAGTGGCAACACTGCTGTGGAATCAAGGGAAACAGTCACTTGTGAGTGAGTGGTCTAACATAACAGTGTCACTATGGTTTTGAAGCAGGAACAACGGAGTTGGATCGAGATTAAGTGTGCCAGAGGTCGTACGACTTTGATGGTGTTATCCTAGCGCATTACATTGCTTCACGACTGACCATCAATGCACAGTATTACTGTTCATTTTTGGAGCCTCACCTGCAAACAGCTTTGTAAAAGTAGTGGCAACACTTTCAGTGCAACCCACCCATTATTTTGCACGACAATGCACGGGCGCATACAGCGCAAGCTGTAGCTGCTCTGTTTGATTGATGGGTGTGGGAAGTACTGTACCATCCACTATACTACCTGGACTTAAATCCTTGTGACTTTGATTTGATTCTGACGGAGAACCACTTCATGGCATTTGCTTCAGAACTGTTCCAGAGATTCAATAGGCAGTGACTGCTCCAGTTACACCATCAACAGAACAGGCTCTTCTAACGGTATACTACACCTTCCACATGACTGGCAACAGGTTCTACACAATGCTGGTGACTACATTCAAGGGCAGTAACAGTTGCAAACGTTAACACTTTTGTATCGGTTGTGAATAAATAGTTGCCACTATTATGTTCCAACCCTTGTATGTTGAACCAATCATAATCAGTGTAATTTAAGTAACTTTATTTCCACAATATCACATGCCAAGGTCAAATGTGAACTGACTGAAAATGATCATTATCAATGTTTAACAATGATTTTGGTTATTCATTTTAATTAGAAGTATAAATGTCAATGGACATTAGTATTGTTCTGCAGAATATTCTTCCATGGCAAGGCCTTTTCATCAGTTACAACAGTGGTCAGTTTAATATCACTGGTAGCAGCAACAAAGAAGCTGGCATCACAATGCCAAAGCTCACAATTGTGTCACGACTCAAGCAAAATATAGAAAACCTTAGTAGTAGAGGGTATATAGAAACTCGCCATAAAGGCGAGCTCCAGAGAGGCACATAGAATAAATAGTGATATTCACACAATTTAAATTTTTGGTCATCACATCTGCACTGATCACTCAAGTACGCCTCCCATCAGATTCAAATTATCAACTTTACCCTGCCCACTATTACTTAAACTTGTAGTTTTGTAAACTGATTCCCATAAGAGTAAGGGTGTAATGAAAGGGTCATTGCCCATTATTGGCATATTGTATAAGTTATACATATGGACATGTCCAAAAGAACAGAAGCCTCCTTTGATCCTATAATTACTTTTTATTTTTCCTCTCTTTTTCCTTTTTATTCCTATTTCTATTTATTATTATTTTTATCTTTTCAAATCTCCCCCCCCCCCTCACTCCCTCTCGGCACTCCTCTACATTTCCCTTTTATCCTATCCTACCCCTTCCCTTCATTGTATTCATTGCCACAATTCAAATTCGCGCCTTTCAGAACTTTTACAATCCATCATGCAACACAAACTTTCCATCTCCAGTTTTATCCGCCATCCTTCCCCCTCCACTTCCCATCTCACTCATAGTCTAGATGTTTGTGGCACTGGAGTGGCCGTACATGGTGGTTATGTGTAAATAGTTGTCTGAGTGAATGTGAATGTAGTTTTTTTTTTTTTTTTTTTTTTTTTTTTTTTTCTGTTGAAGGCCATGGCTGTAAATTTTAGTCAAGGATATGTGATTATCTATTTTTGTGCCTGTCAGCAGCTCAGTGAGCCTCTTTACAGTGGGTTGTTACCTATCCTTTCCAATCAGTTGTGGAAAACCAGACAGAAAAGATCCAACAATGTGATATGAAACTTCTTGATCTGTGCCTCACCCAGATTCAAAAGTGTGATCTTCGTCTTTCATGGGCAACTAAGATATTCTAGCATGTTGCATCCTCACTGCTTAACTTTTGCTAATATTTCACTTCATACATTCCAAACTTCACAGAAGTTCTTCTGTAAATCTTGCAGGACTAACACTCTTGAAAGAAAGGGTATTTTGATACCTGGCTTAGTCACAGCCTGGGGGATGCTTCCAAAATGAAATGTTCACTATGCTGATATTGAAACTTCCTGGCAGTTTAAAATTGTGTGACTCATTGCAATTTGAACTCAGGATCTTTGCCTTTCATCAGAAAAAAGTGCACTAGCAATACACCCATGGATGTGCACTCTCACCCCCCTCCCCCCCCCCCCCCCCCCGCAACACACACATGAACTAGGCACGTAATTCAGCATCTGACATACCTCGTTTCTCTATCTTTTTAATTTTCTAAGTTGACCATGAATTTGGTAAATCATCATTGTGGTATGCTTTAACTATAAAAATTATTTTGAGAAGGAGCATTTAAAACAAGAAACTTTCTACTTAAGTTATATCTATGCATTGCCATCAGAAGTTAAGATTCACTTTCTTCTTGGACATGTGAAATGAATCTAGTCAGGGTTCTAAATGGAACGTAAGTATTTGAAATAATGTGCGTGAGCCAGTTTCTTCATTACTCATCAGTGATTCAATTATAGTCTTCATTGATTCAAACAGTTGTGAATGTACATATTATCAGTTAATATCGCAACAACTTTCTTCAATACTTATTTAGCAACATCAGTACATTAAGTCAGATTAATCTTTGCTATATCAATCCATGTTAGCCAAGTTTACAAGCCAAGTGCCCCAAAAAGAAGCAGGACTAGACCAAGACATCATTCTCCAATTAACTGTTTATAACAACCAAGGTACAAATATTTACAAGTCAGAGGCACTGGCATATACTGATAGCCTGTTCACAGATATTAATTTTGTTTCCACTAATAACAAATTGTAGTGTTACCATAGGTGTAGGAGGGGAAAATGTATACATTAAGAGAGGTAGAAGAGTTAATGTCTTCTTACTATTTTTTTTTTTTTTCTTCACAATTGATGCAACAAGCGTACATTTTTTATTTTCTATATATTCATGTATATATTAATTAATTCACAATAAAAAAGCAAATATTAATGTATTTTCTTCAAAGAGGTTTCATTTATAAATGAAATAGTGTAAGAGTCACTAACAGATGTTAATCAATACAACAAGCGTAGAAAGCTTAAGTAGAGACAGTCTGTTTTTGCACTCACCAAGAGTAGTATGTTTTTCGTAGTCAAGTGCAAGTGTATAAAAAAATGTATAATTTTCTTTCTTAAAAATATATCTGAAGTTCTAAACGGAATTGTTCCAATTTATTTCTTAATCAAGAAGAACTAACCTAAGTATTTTGGAATGTTGGGCTTAAATATGGACTTATGCCTGGGATTTTCTACATCTACTATAGCATCAACAATACAATGTTGGTAGAAAATGTATAAAAATGATTTCTTTAAAAGTATTACCACTTTATTAATGACTCTTTTACATAATCTGTTAAAGGAGCAAGCCGGAGTTGAAAATACATATATAAAACAAGAACAATAGTGACTGAACTTCGTAACTATATATATTAAAAAAAATTTCTCCATTAATTAACTTATAGACAAAAAATCTTGAATGAATATTGTAGGAATTTTAATTAGTTATTTATCATTCAATTTACTACTACCACTAAATGTTGCAATTAAATACTTTATTTATTTATTTATTTATTTATTTTTCATTTATTCAAACTGTAATTCACACACAAGAATTTCAAATGTCATTAAATTTTACAATTCCAGTTAAACTGTAGAAAAATTATAAAAGTTATAATTTCATATTATTTGTGTGTCATTGGTATCTGTATTTAAAAGCAAGACCACATAGCTATAAATATTATGAAACAAAGACCTCCTGCCACATCTGTCTCTTCTCAATAAACTCAAAAACATTTTCTCCAAAGGGTGGTGTGATTCTTGAGGAAGGTTTAGGTGCATAATTCATTAAGGTGAATGGCAATGGTGAACAGAAAACCAAATCCAGGAAATAAAGAAATAAATACTTTTAGGGAAAGATATATATTCTGTGACTTAACAATTTAACCATACAAATGAAAATGTGTTTATTGTTTCATAATACAATGTTCTGCCTCCATGAATCTCAAAATTTGCCAAGTTGTGGTGGCTTGCATGCCTCAATTATACATGTAGCCAGATTGTAGGTGCAACCACAGGAGATGGGTATCTGGGAGAGACCAAACAAATTTGTGCTTCTTGAAGAGGGGCAGCAGCCTTTCCACTAGTTGCAGGGGCAATAGTATGGACGATTCACTGATCTGGCCTTATAACACCAGCTAACATAGCTTTGTAATAGTTACTGTGAATGGGTGAATGCAAGGGGAAACTACAGTCATTACTTTTCCTGAGGACATGCAGCTCTACTGTATGAATATATGATGATGGCATCCTCTTGGATAAAATATTCCAGAGGTAAAATACTACCTCATTGGGATCTCCAGGTGGTGACTACTCTGCCATCATCAGCACTGCCATTCTAAGGATCAGAATGTGGAATGTTAGATTTTTGAATTGGGTAGGGAGGTTAGAAAATTTAAAAGGGGATATGGATAGGTTGAAGTTAGATGTAGTGAGAATTGGTGAAGTTTCATGGAAAGATGAAAAGGGCTCCTGGTCAGATGAGTAGGTCTTCAGAGCTATAAATAAAAATCAGTTGTATTATACAATAAGTATAGTAATAAATAAGAAAACACGAATGCAGTTAAGTTACTATGAACAGGACAGTGATCACATTATAATAGCCAAGACAAAAATGAAGCCAACACCCATCATAATGGGACTAGATTACAAGCCAACTAGCTCTGCCTATGATGAGGAGATTGAAGAATTAATTAGGTAAAATAAATTATTCAGGTAATTAAGTGTGAGGAAAACTTAATTGTGATGGGAAACTGGAACTCTGAATTAGGTAAAAGAAATTATTCAAGCAATTAAGTGAGACAAAAACTTAATTGTGATGGGAAAGTGGAACTCAGTAGTAGGAAAAGGAAGAGAAGAAAAAGTAGTAAATGAATATGGTCTGGGGAAAAGGAATGAAAGAGGAGAGCATGTGGTAGAATTTTGTGCCCAGCACAATTTATTCATCACAAACCATTTGGTTTAATCATAACAAAAGGAGATTTTATAAGTGGGAGAGACCAGGAGACACTGGAAGGTACCAGATTAATTTCATAATGGTAAGACATTGGTTTAGACAGTAGCGTAGCTAGGGGGGTGCAGTCCGCACCGGGTACCAACTCCAAGGGGGTGACAAAACTTGCCACATATGCTTTCTCTCTCTCTCTCTCTCTCTCTCTCTCTCTCTCTCTCTCTCTCTCTCTCTCCTTGCATGATGTTTTACACCTGACACTTAATGTTCAAATGTTTGTAGAGTTTATGTGACTTAACTACGGGGTCATCAGTCCCTAAACGAATCCCCGACCGTAGCAGCCGTGCAGACTGTGACTAGTGAACCACAGACCGCTCGGCCAGCTGACAATGGGAACGGCAGGCGTCGAGAGAGCATAAGGACTGGGCCACTCCTTCTCCTTTTTAGACATGCTCATTTCACTGCCATAGCAGAGCGGAGTCATTGTTGGTGTAAATATTTCACGCCAATTGTTAATGGTCTGAACCGATGGGGCTGTTACCATTTTTTGTCTATTATCGTGAGTGACTGGACGCCAGAGTTTTCTTCCCCAAGATTCAGAAGATCGAATGAAATATTTATTCATTTGGACGTAAGTAAATGGAATTATTTATGAATTTTTCGTTAATACAACTTCTTCTTCCCATACTTGTAAGAAAGATAACAAGGGGTTTCTTTTTTGCTGATGCCAAATACCTGAATTTTTTCTCTTTAATAATTTTTTGAGAATCAGTATGATGTTTTTCCCGGCTTTAAAAGTGATTACAATACTTATGCAGATGTTGCTGCCACTTTTATAATATAAACGGTCACTGTGTTCCTTTCTTCTGATTTGAATGTTAAAATAAACGGCCATTTAGCCAAAGCAGCCATGTTGAATGTGTATCATGATTTTACTTTGTGCTAGGGTGTTCAAGTGGTCAAATATGCAAAAGAAGGACCCAACCATGAACTAGTCTAGCATAAAACCAGAACTGTTTTCCGCTGTGGCTATCATTGTGGTACCTTATGATGAATAGTGCAGAGCTTTCCAAACTGGATGTCACGATCCCCAGGGCTGTCGCGTAGTGCCATTAAGGGTGTCGCAACAATGGGAAAACCTTAAGATGAAATAAGATAGAACATTGTGGAAAAAATACTAAACATTCTTCAGTTCGTACCTGGGACCTTTGCCTTTCGCGGGCAAGCGCACTACCGACTGTGCTATCCCGACACGACACGATGCCGCCTCACAACTTTACTTCCGCCAGTACCTCGCCTCCTACTTTCCAAACTTCACAGAAGCTCTCCTGCGAACCATGCAAGACTAGCACTCCTGGAAGAAAGGATATGGTGGAGACATGGCTTAGCCACAGCCTAAGGAATGTTTCCAGAGTGAAACTTTCACTCTGCAGCGGAGTGTGCGCTGATATGAAACTTCCTGGCAGATTAAAATTGTGTGCCGGTACCAGGACTCGAACCTGGGACCTTTGCCTTTCGCGGGCAAGCGCACTACCGACTGTGAAAGTTTCATTCTGGAAACATTCCTTAGGCTGTGGCTAAGCCATGTCTCCACCATATCCTTTCTTCCAGGAGTGCTAGTCTTGCATGGTTTGCAGGAGAGCTTCTGTGAAGTTTGGAAAGTAGGAGGCAAGGTACTGGCGGAAGTAAAGTTGTGAGGCGGCATCGTGAGTCCTGTCGGGATAGCACAGTCGGTAGTGCGCTTGCGCGCGAAAGGCAAAGGTCCCAGGTTCGAGTCCCGGTTCCAGCACACAATTTTAATCTGCCTGGAAGTTTCATATCAGCGCACACTCCGCTGCAGAGTGAAAGTTTCATTCTGGAAACATTCCTTAGGCTGTAGCTAAGCCATGTCTCCACCATATCCTTTCTTCCAGGAGTGCTAGTCTTGCATGGTTCGCAGGAGAGCTTCTGTGAAGTTTGGAAAGTAGGAGGCGAGGTACGGGTGGAAGTAAAGTTGTGAGGCGGCATCGTGAGTCGTGTCGGTATAACACAGTCGGTAGTGCGCTTGCCCGTGAAAGGCAAAGGTCCCAGGTTCGAGTCCCAGTTCCGGCACACAATTTTAATCTGCCAGGAAGTTTCATATCAGCGCAAACTCCGCTGCAGAGTGAAAGTTTCATTCTGGAAACATTCCTTAGGCTGTGGTTAAGCCATGTCTCCACCATATCCTTTCTTCCAGGAGTGCTGGTCTTGCATGGTTCGCAGGAGAGCTTCTGTGAAGTTTGGAAAGTAGGAGGCAAGGTACTGGCGGAAGTAAAGTTGTAAGGCGGCATCGTGAGTCATGTCGGGATAGCACAATCGGTAGTGCGCTTGCCCGCGAAAGGCAAAGGTCCCAGGTTCGAGTCCCGGTTCCGGCACACAATTTTAATCTGCCAGGTAGTTTCATATCAGCGCACACTCCGCTGCAGAGTGAAAGTTTCATTCTGGAAACATTCCTTAGGCTGTGGCTAAGCCATGTCTCCACCATATCCTTTCTTCCAGGAGTGCTAGTCTTGCATGGTTCGTAGGAGAGCTTCTGTGAAGTTTGGAAAGTAGGAGGCGAGGTACTGGCGGAAGTAAAGTTGTGAGGCGGCATCGTGAGTCATGTCGGGATAGCACAGTCGGTAGTGCGCTTGCCCGCGAAAGGCAAAGGTCCCAGGTTCGAGTCCCGGTTCCGGCACACAATTTTAATCTGCCAGGAAGTTTCATATCAGCGCACACTCCGCTGCAGAGTGAAAGTTTCATTCTGGAATTCTTCAGTTCGTTCAGTGTGCACTTTAAGTACAAGTGAATCATGAAAATTAATATTTTTTTAAGTATAATTTCATATATATAAAACTCTCTAATTAAAATTAGTGTGTTTCTCGTAAAACCGTATGGGTTTATTGTTTGATGCAACTGTGACGTGAAATAGAACAAATCTCCTTATTGTTTGCTATTCATGAATATCTGACCTCCGTAAAAAATGCATAAAAGCATTTCCTTCTATAGAACAACAGACAACTGATTACAAACTTACTGAATTTCAGGAACATTGCTCTTTTAAGCAATATTTGCCTAAAAATCTAAAGGAGACTAAAAACTGTTTCCTATAAGTCAATATGGAGATTTCTATTTGTGTATATTCTGGGTGTAGCCCTCTCCCCATCCTCCTCATACTTCTCAGGAAGAGGAAAAAAACTTATTTTGGTGGCGTCCATATATTACGTGAGGTGATTTTGGCGTTTTCTCGAGAGATGTGTGAAGTCGTATGTGTGTAAAGTCCTATGGGACCAAACTGTTAAGGTCATCGGTCCCTAAACTTACACACTACTTAAACTAACTTATTCTAAGGACAACACACACACCCATGCCTTAGGGAGGACCCCAGCCTCCGACGCGAGCAGTCGTGCAGTTTATGACATGAGGCCTCAAACCACACAGCTAAACTCGCACGGCTTCTCGAGAGAGATTTTGCTCGACCCACTGTCCGAAGGGCGGATTCAGGGGGGAGTGGGGGGTGGCACAAGGGCACGCACCCCTCCCCATACGGACCGAGGAAGAGAGAGTGGAGCTACAGAGGGGGGGGGGGGGGGGGAGACGATGAGGAAAGGCGGGAGGGAAAGAATCTCAGCATTAAAATTAATTAACAATTAAGTTTTACTTACGGGCTGTATGTAATTGTGAGTTTAAAAATTCAATATCACTGTAATTAACATAACATAGCCCTAATTTGACGTTTTGTGTTATGCTTCCAGTTACTTGCTCCTTGCTCTTTTTTGTCAGTAATTTATGATAAAAATAGATAAAAGTTGTTTATTGCTTCGGGATTGCTTGGGAGACAAATTAGCTATTGTATATGTTTTAACCATACGTAAATAAAGAACTATGTGAAACAATTGCGAATTTATTGGGCTGGGTCCAGGCTGGCACATTCAGGTGTTTTCGGTAAACGGTTTATGTCTCTGGATTCTTTTCCTAGATGCTAAGAGATAGTACTGACACCCATTAAAACAGTTTTATTTGAAGCTACAAGTGTTCATTTTCAAATTATTGGAGCAAATTAGAAATGTCAGTGGCATACAAAGGATTTTTAAGGTGGTAGAAATTCTTCTTGAAACACAGCCAAGTGTAATTTTCACTTTGCAGCGGAGTGCGCACTAATATCTAACTTCTTGGCAGATTATAATTGCGTGCCAGGATAGCTCAGACAGAGTGCTTGGCAGTGAAAGGCAAAGATTGCAGGTTCGAATCTCGTTTCGACAGACAATTTTAATCTGTCAGTGAGTTTAAAATGTAATTTTGTTGATCGCAAAAGCTTTCTTGAAAACTTATCTCGTTTTGCTTAGCAACTTTAAAAAGCGTGAAGAAGAAATTGATTCAGTACAACGCAAACACAGGAAATCTGATTTTAGGTTTTCAGAGAATTGGGCGAACATTCAGGGTACACTACCCGTAACAATGTGTGCAGTAATATTTCATGTATAGGAGCAGCACGCCGAAATAAATGAATGTTGTGCAACTAGTGCATATGTTTTCTGTTTCTGCCATCATCAGGCAAAATCATTTCCACTTGTCAAATCAATATAATTCCATCTAATTACTAATGCATTACTACTCTCGGCGCACGATGGCGTCATTCTCAAGTTCCTATGAAAAGTTTAATAATTTACCACAAAATAAAAAAGAGTATTGGAACACTATATTTACCAAAATCAAAATGACAATCAAATCATATGCGCCGCGCGGGAGTGGCCCTGTGATCCGAGGCGCAACGTTGCGGAGTACGCTGCCGTTCCCGCCAGATGTTCGAGTTGTCCCTTTGGCATGGGTGTGTGTGTGTGTGTGTGTGTGTGTGTTGTCCTTAGTGTAAGTAATTTGTAAGACAAGGAACCGATCGCCTTAGTAGTTTGGTCCCTTCGGATTATGAACATTTGAGTTTTTTAACCATATGCTCTAGGTTACCATTAAATCATTAGGCTCAATTTATATCGTACTCCTGTTGGCATCATTGTACAAAACTGTCATTCTTCGACCATAATGTGCAATTGTTTGAATTTAAGTGGACAGTCTTATTCATCACTCTTATAGTTGAATTAATCCAAAGCTATAAATGTGTACAGAGACCTATGCCAATTTCACTTGGCTTTCTCTGTATAGGGATTTGCATATACCCATCTGGCGAAGCTTAGAAACAGTTACATATGAATTAAATTCAGATCCTGAATGTCCCGTGTTCAGCTGTTGGCAAGTGTTTCATCCTTTATGATATGAAGGATGAGACAAGTGTGCCCACAGCTGAACAGAGGGCATTCAGGCTCTAAATTATCTGTTTTCTTAATTTTGTGGTAAATTAAAAAATTTTATACTATTTAATGTGATTTAATCATAGTAATATAACAAAACCTGTGTAATTTTATCTTTGTAAGCAGCAAGTCTGTAACACTTTTATTCGGGATCTTTTAGGGATAAAAGTAAAAAAGATGTGGAAGAATATGAAGGATTTATTTCAAATGGGTTGAAAATTAAGGAGACCATTCAGGAGACCATATGTGTGTCATAAGCAGTAGTCTTTCCTTGAAGTAGTGCTACAGTAAAGGACATCTGTGATTAATGCACGTGAAAAGAATGGTCGTATGTCCGTAGCTGAGCGGCCTGGCCTGGGCTTCACGCAGCATCAGAGGCGCCCGGATGGCCAGCTCTGTTGCTGCCGCGTGCCTTGTGTTCGAATTCCGACAAAAATGCGTGTGTAAGAAAAGGTCGTGTATCCTTAGAAAAACAATCGTGATGTCTGCATAACCGCGATAAATATTATTGTGATGGATTTAGCCATATTTTAGATGTGAAACATGGTGGACTTAATTTAACCCAGTTATCTTGCAGTTTTACACTGTTTCTTGTGGAAAAAAAAATTACGGGAGATTTCCCCACATGAGGTTTGGTGAGATTCGGGTCGACCTCCCCCCCTTCCCTTCACCAAGCACTTCACGTAATTAATGGACAACCCCTTATGCAGGTGGTTTTCTTTCAAGGAAATCAGTTAGTTAGTGTTTTTTTGTAAAACTAAGTTTTGAGCAGGGTTGGAACTGCAGCTTTTTTATGGCCACTTAAAAGTCAGAATTCGTCCTCCAAAATATTTAAAATACTTCCTACCCTCACTCCATTCTGTGAGGAAATACCAAACAAGCGACCTTGACCTGCCAGAACATTTATTGACTTGAAGCTATCTATGTGAATATTACGTAAAACGAGAAGTGAAATTTCATGACAAGAAGGGAAGCATTTCTTTTGTTGCTTGGTGAGATAATTACAGGGTTACTAGCACAAAAATGGTTGGTGGGATGTTTTACTTTTTTCGTTTCAACAGATACGTTTTAAAACAAAAAACAACATCGCTGTTCACATCATTATCAAAATATTGTAATATTTACCCTTGTTTTCTCATATGCAAATAAAGTTTGTAATCACCCATTAAAGAAATAAGATGAGCAAACTGCTTTTCCTAACCCTGCTGGTATCTATTCACGAATTCATCACATGATGTAATTCTCTTAGAGAAATTGAATTGACTGAATAGTGGATATTATCTTTGAGTAACATGTGCAGATTTGTGTTGTACACTTCATTCTTTCGTGCTTCCCTCAACAGAAACTTCTCGGCATAAAATGGAGTTCCAAAGGGCGAGACATGACTTTGATATGTACAGTAACACTTCGTCAAATGCGTGCAAGGAAACATTGGTGCTGGGCTCCTGGCACCTATTGAAATAACGCAAGGCTAAATTATCTTTCACTCAGTTTATTTAAAAAATATTGCAAAATGTTTTGCTCTTTATTTTTCACTGTTAACAGTGTCATTAAAAATGGGGCCTTTTATTCAGCCACCAATAACTGCGCTCCACACTTCTATTTTTTTGATCATGAAGGGGTTCCTCAAGAAGCAGAACAGGTCTGTTGGTGCTCCAGTGTCATTAGTGTAGGGTGTTAACGTAATCGTGGAAATGGAATCAAGTCTCGTCTGAAAACATAATGAGGTAAGTATCCATATCGCCGTCAAGCACTTGATTCAAAACCAATTTGCGAAACCTAGCCCCGTACGAGAGATCACCAGATGTGAATTGTTGGCTGTTTTTATCATTTAGGTCTCTATCCCAAAAATTTGATCTTTGCAGAGAGGTGCTAGAAACGCGCGTGCACCAGTCCAACAGATGGAACACCCATGTACTGTACATGTGTACACAGGCACCCACAAAAACACTTCTTGCTAAAACTACCATAAGGGAAGACCAGAAGAGACTATCTCAAGAAGCTTAAAAGTAACATATCATGAAAAGGAGGAGAAACATCACAGAGAAGGAAGAGATCTTCTCTAACAAGAACGTTAACTAGCTTTCAACACTGTGTTACTTGCAAGGGATGTGTACGTAAAATACGTACTTTGCAACTTTGTATGCACAAAATATTTAGCAATAATTCAGTATTTCAGTGGGAAAATAAGGCTTTGAGCTGTAATACTTAGACAACATTTACATACTGAGTGAAGTTTCTTTCATTTTGCACGTAATAATTTCAGTGTTGTTGATAGGTCAATGTTTTTTGTACATAAAGAATTGAAAATTTTCATTATGGTTTCATTTTATCAGTGTGTAATTGTTATTATCGATTAAATGAAATAAATTTTGAGACAAAATATTTTTCGTTTTGCAGAAATATAACTTAAATATACATACAAACATGAAACGACATCATCCAAGTGGGACACAACAAAGAAAAAAACAGAGGGCCAGATGTTTGGAAGACCAATCGCTGGTCAGTTCAATGCTGAAATTTGTAAAGCCTCCAGCATCACCATCAAGCAGTCAGAAATCACTAGAACAAAATGAAAGAGAAGAGGAGGTCAAAAATTGCTTCAATCCGAGAGTGAAATTGTAGTTAGCGAAAAAACCGCCAGAAATAGTGATGATAAGGGAGCAGTGAGAGACAATATCCTCGAATAACCTGAAGGGCTCCAAGAAAATGTGGACAGTCATGTAGACAACTGTCAAGACAGCTTACCAGATGAAGTGGATGTGAATGAAGAGGAAAGTACTGAAGTTAGTAGCAATAGTTTGTTTTCTGACATCTCAGAATGGCCATATCCTGTACCACAAAATGTAAGAGTGGATTTAATTAAAGTGGGAAGTGCAACATTTCAAAACAAAGATGGACCATTTGTTTCAGTTAACAGACAAGGTGACAAGGATAAGACGAAAGGTAGTAACCCACAATTGACGTCTGATTGGTTCTACATCAATCAACCAAATGGTGAGAAAATTCTCCGAACCTGGATGGCGTACTCAACAAAAAACCAGAGTTTATATTGTTTTTGTTGGAGACTCTTTACCACAGACGCAAGTTCTCATAACACATCTAAATTTGTAACTGGTTTTCAAGCTTGGTGGAAACTTAGTCTGAAAGTTCATAACCACGAAACCTCTGAGAAACATGAAGCTTGTTTTGAAAAATGGAAAACATTAAGGACAAGTCTAAATGTCAATAGAACAATTGATTGTATTACCCACACAGCACATGAAACAGAAAAAAGAAAATGGAGAGAGATTTTAAAATGACTGTTAGACGTCACTCTGTTTTTGGCTGAACAAAATCTTCCATTCCGTGGACACAGAGAGCATATGTTGGCAGAAAACAGAGGAAATTTTCTGCAGCTGATTTGGCTGTTATCTAAATATGACGCTGTACTAAGGGAACACTTGATCAAACTAGAATAGTCCAGTCACAGGTAGGCAAATTATTTATGAGCTATTTATCACCCACCACGCAAAATGAGTTTATCACACTTCTGGGCCGAATGTCCAAGGAAAGGATTTTAAAAGATAGAAAAAATGTTAAGTATTTTTGTATCATCTTTGATAGCACGCCGGATATATTGCACATAGACCAGATCAGTGAAATTATTCGTTACGTTCACATAGAAAACAAAAAGGTAGAAGCATTGTGAGCATTGTGAAGTAAAGGAATCATTCTTGGGTTATTATCAGCAAACAGGAAAGAAAGTTGTTGACATAACAGAAGATATTTTACAGGTTATTGCAAAAGATGCTCTGGATATAACGATGTGCCGAGGACAAGGATATGACAACGCCTTTATAATGGCTGGGGTACATTCAGGCGTTCAAGCAAGATCTGAACTTAATCCCAAGGCACTGTTTGTACCCTGTTCAAACCACTCTCTCAATCTGTGTGGATTGCATGCTTTTGCAGCAGTTCCATGTTGCGTGACTTTCTTTGGAACTTCAGAAAGTTTGTATATGTTTTACTCAGCTTCTACGCATAGATGGACGATCCTTTTGGAAAACGTTGGAGTTACAATGAAGAGACTGTCAGATACACGATGGAGTGCACACTACGAAGCAGTGAAACCTGTTAAAAAGATTGTTGATGCCACTGAAGAACTATCTGATTCTTTGGAAACATTGGAAACAAGAGGAGCTGCTCTAACTCTGTTGCCTGCATTGTGTGATTTTTCGTTTTTGTGTTTTCTGTATTTGTGGAATACTGTCTTACAAGAGGTCAACCAAGCTCAAAAGTATTTACAGATTCTTGGTGTCAGCCTTGAAATGTGTATTACCAAGATAAGGAGTCTAAAGGTCTTTTTGAAAGACAAGAGAAATCAGCTTGTGGACGAAGCCTTTCGATTTGCAGAGGAAACATGTGACGAAATGAATATCCCTATCGAAAAAAGAAGAAATATTAGGAAGAAGAAAATGATGGCTGGGGAAAAGGCTGCAGATGAAATGTTGACTTTGCACCAGGAACTGAGAAGGTCAATGTTAGAGTGCATCGACAGGTTTCAACAAGAAATTGATACACATTGCAGAAACATGGAATGTATACCAGATTGTTTTGCTGTTTTAGAGGCCAGAAATCTGTTTACAACTTCAGAAAAACTTCCCATGATCGTTAAATGTTCAATTGAAAATTACTATGAGATTTCTGAAGATGGTATCCTCGCAGAAATTCCACGGCTGCGACGATTTCTGCAGGCTGCTAATGTCCCAAAAGAAGAATCTCTTTGTTGGACATCTTTAAGAATTTTACAGTTTGTTATTGAACATGAAATTTCTGAATCTGTTCCTAACCTCACTTTGGCATTAAGGTTTTTCTTAACTTTGTGTGTTTTGGTAGCATCCTGTAAGAGAAGTTTCTCAAAGCTAACACTTATCAAGAATTAGCTTAGGTCTACTATGAGCTAAGCAAGACTCTCTAATTTGTCAATTGAAAATAACATGGCTAAAGCTATTGACTTTGATGATGTAATTTCAAAATTTTCTGCAGAGAAAGTTAGATGGGTAAGATTGTGAACTACGTGTGAAAGTCGCCAGCCATTAAGACAATCATTAGCTATTTGTTCTGCTTGATTAGTAATCAATTAAACTATGATATTTATAAATACTAGTTTTATTTAATTCCTTTCATGAAGACTGTTTACAAACTAAATAACTTTATATTTCTCTCATTTCATTATGTGTATCAAAAATTTATTCCTCTCTCCTTGAAATTTTTTTACATTCTTTCGTGAGGTTGGCGGGAGTGGTGGTGGGGGTGGGGTAGGGGGGGGGGCAAGTTGAATCACCACACCGGGTGCCAAACTACTTAGCTATGCCACTGGGTTTAGAAACCAGGTTTTAAACTGTAAGAATTCAATAGTAGGAAAGGGGAGAGAAGGAAAACTAGATGGTGAACATGAACTGGGGAAAATGAATGAAAGAGAAAGCTGCCTGGTAGACAATTGCAAAGAGAGTAATTTAATCATAATAAATAAGAATCATGAAAGCAGTTCATATACGTAGAACAGACCAGGAGACACTGGAAGGTACCAGATTGATTTTATAATGGTAAGATTCAACAATATTTTTGAGAAAGACAGCTTGCTTACTCACCACAGAGATGTCCAAAGATCTGAAGAAAGGCACAAATAACAGAAAATAACATTATAGCTTTCGACCCTTTAGGCCTTCATTGGTTAGAGACACAAACATGCACACACTCATACAGACACGACCGCCGTCCCGGCCGCTGTAGCACTGTGGCTGGAGACGGCAGTCGTGTCTATATTAATGTGTGTATGTTTGTGTCTCTAATCGGTGAAGGCCTAGATGGCCGAAAGCTATAATGTTATTTTCTGTTATTTGTGCCTTTCTGCGGCTCATTGGATGTCTCTATGGTGAGTAAGCAACCAAACCTTCTCAAAAATATTCTTGAATCCTTCCTGGAATTTCCATTGTTTTATAATGGTAAGAAATAGATTTCATAATCATATTTTAAACTGTAAGACATATCCAGGTGCATATATAGACTGTGGCCATAACTTATTCGTTATGAACTTTAGATTGAAATTTAAGAAACTGCAAAAAGGTAGACACTTAAGGAGATGGAATCTAGACAAATAGAAAGATCCAGAGGTGGTTGAGAGTTTCAGAGGGTGTATTAGACATGTATTACTGAAATGGGGGAAAGTAATACAGTAGAAGAAGAATGGGTAGCTCCGAAAAATAGTGAAGGCTGCAGAGAATCATATAGGCAGAAGTACAAGGCCTAATAGAATTCCTTGGATAACACAGTAGATGCTGAATTTAATTGATGAAGGAATAAAATATAAAAATGCAGTAAATGAAGAGGTAAATCTGAGTACAGATTACTAAAAAATTAGTGACAGAAAGTGCAAAATAACTAACCAGAAGTACTTAAAGGGCCAATGCAAGTTTGTAAAAGAATATCACAAATGTCTGCCTAAGTGTGTTTGGATGTGGATATGTGTGAGTGTGTGTGTATTTGTTTACCTTCCTTTTTGTCCCCTAAGGTAAGTCCTTCCACTCCTGGGATTGGAATGGCTCCTTTTCCACTTCCTTAAAACCCGTATCCTTCCCTTTCTCCTCTCCTTCCTCCCTCTTTTTCCCGAAGAAGCCACCACTGGTGGCGAAAGCTCGAATGGTTGTGTGTTTTTGTGTGTGTTTAGTGTTCCTATCGACCAGCCTGTACTTTAGGTAAGTCAAAAATCTTTATTATATATATATATATATATATATATATATATATATATATATATATATATATATATATACGAATATTAAGACGAAAAATTCCTAGCAGGAAAAATAAAATATAAAAAATAGACGAAGATTACTCACCAGGCGAAGGAGCACAGGTGTGACAGCATCACAAATAAATAAATGAATACACACACACACACACACACACAATCGCAAGCTTTCGCAACCCAGTTGCGTCTTCAGGCAGTAGGGAAGGAGAGGGAAAAGGAAATGATGAGGGTTTTAAGGAAGGGGATAAGGAGCCATTCCAATCCCGGGAGAGGAAAGACTTACCTTGGGGGAAAAAATGGAGGGTAAACAAATGCACACATGCCCACACATTCACACAGACACAAGTACACCTTGCTGTCACACCTGTGCTCCTTCGCCTGGTGAGTAATCTTCGTCTATTTTTTATATTTTATTTTTCCTGCTAGGAATTTTTCGTCTTAATATTCGTATCATATATTTGAATTCAACAATTACTTCCGTCCTTGCTCTGTTACTTTTCGAAATCTTTTCTGTCATCTTACTTTCCCTTTGGTTTTTTATTTTTATTATTCATTATTTATTCATTTTTTTACATTTTACATATCAGTTCATTGCTACATTCACTCCTTTGTTTACTGTTCATAGTTCGCTAATTCTTACAACAATACGTTTTCTTCCAAACCTTTTCCTATTAGTACGTTTATTTTGATATTTACCACTTTCATTGCTCCTGCTTCCGTCTGTAACACGCCGCTCATTCAATTTTCTCGTTTAAAATCGTTAACACTCTTTCCTAACAATAGTTTCTCTATTGTTTATAACCATTTTCGTCATTTCTTAGTTACCTTACGATTGCTTCCATTCCCGTTTTTCCACATTTCTGTTCATGTTTAATACTTTTCCGATCAATTTCAGCAACTTTCCGTTGGTTTTGATTCCACTTTTCCTTCGTCAGACTATTTCAGCCTCAAAATCGTAATCTGCTACCATATAACCAATCCTGTTTAGACGTTTTCCTTGCATTTTCACGCAGTTTTCTCGTTCTTTTTCCGATTTTCACCTTCCTTAAACCCTTTTTTCACGCCATACCACTACCCAACCCTTTTTATACTACGTTGTTGATAACTAAAGTTGACCACAATATCAACAACAAATTTTAAAAACTTTTCCTATTTCCTTTCTTTTCTCATACCTGAATTTCTGCCCACTTTCATCTCCCTCTTGACATGTAAATATATTTTTACACTTATTTTTACGTTTTATTTTTTATTTGTTCATTGCAGCCTATTACATAGCCCATATTTCCCACTCCTCCTTCATCCATATACTATGCCTCCCTCACAACATCCCTATAACAACCCCATCCATTTTTATGTACATTCCCTCCGAAAACATGCTTTCTCCCTAGCCAAATTACGCTCCCACATTCTTTTTATGCAGGCTTGTCTGACATTTGGAATCACTCCCAAGGGCCTCACACTAAAAGTTCCCATCTCTGGCTGTAACCCATCCTTTCATCCCGCCCTATACCAATTCCAAACTGAACAATCAATAGCCCTCACCCGACTAATCCTTAACCTACACATCAACTCCGCTAATGAACACACCTGTCAACTCCTATCGCTAATCAAAATCCTCAACCTTTCCTCTCCCACATCCACACCTACTGTTCAGAACATCCTCCTTCAGGCCAACTGCAAATTAGAACAATATGCCACCCACCACCTCAAAAAACTATCCAATCTCCTGGTCACCCACCTCCGGAAAGGCAATACTCTCTCCCTCAACAACCTCTCCAATAAACCTCAACCTCCCCTTATTGCACACAAACCCAGTCTCTCCCATCTACTCAATCTCCCACTCCCAACTCCTCTCCCCCCTAAACCTCAAAACTCCAATCTACACAATCCGGAACCACAACATCCTAATTCAGTAATCAACCTCTCCTCCAAACCTCTCTCCCAATCTGAAACCTCTGTCCTATCCAAAGGCCTCACCTTTAGTCCTACTCCCAAATTCAACCACACAGCTCTCGTCAAAGATCTACTTTCCTATACTCGTAGTCTTTGCTGGAGATACCACTTTGCCACGAAGAAGAATAATCCTACTCCCTATGACCCAGCTCCCCAAGACATCATTCCAATTGAACCCTGCCTAGAACAGTTCCGTCCTCCATCACAGCGAGACCCACCTGCTCTTCCTCAAAACCACCCTCTTCAAACCTTCCAGGAATTCCTTACTTCCCACCTTGCCTCCCAGTCGTTCCTGAGAAACCTTAATCCTACTCCCAACATTACCGCAGCTGAATCCCGAGCTATCCGTGATCTGAAGGCTGACCATTCCATCATCATTCTCCCAGCCGACAAGGGATCCACGACCGTGGTACTTGATCGGCGGGAGTATGTAGCTGAGGGACTGCGTCAGCTCTCAGACAGTACCACATATAAAGTCTTTCATGGCAATCCCATTCCCGATGTCCAGGCAGAGCTTCAAGGAATCCTCAAAACCTTAGGCCCCCTACAAAACCTTTCACCTAACTCCATTAACCTCATGACCCCGCCGACACCCCGCACTCCCACCTTCTACCTACTTCCCAAGATTCACAAACCCAATCATCCCGGCCGCCCCATTGGGGCCGGTTACCAAGCCCCTACAGAACGAATCTCTGCCTACATAGACCAACACCTTCAACCCATCATGTGCAGTCTCCCATCTTCATCAAAGACACCAACCACTTCCTCGATCGCCTGAAATCCTTACCCAGCCTGTTACCTCCAGAAACCATCCTTGTAACCATTGATGCCACTTCCCTATACACAAATATCCCACATACCCAGGGCCTTGCTGCGATGGAGTATTTCCTTTCACGCCGACCACCCACTTCCCTACCTAAAACCTCTTTCCTTAATACCCTAGCCAGCTTCATCCTAACCCACAACTTCTTCACTTTTGAGGGCCAGACATACCAACAACTAAAGGGAACAGCCATGGGAACCAGGATGGCCCCCTCGTACGCAAACTTATTCATGGGACGCTTAGAGGAAGCCTTCCTGGATACCCAAGCCTGTCAACCCAAAGTGTGGTACAGATTCATTGATGATATCTTCATGATCTGGACACACAGTGAAGAAGAACTCCAGAATTTCCTCTTCAACCTCAACTCCTTTGGTCCCATCAAATTCACCTGGTCCTATTCCAAATCCCATGCCACATTCCTCGATGTCGACCTCCATCTGTCCAACGGCCAACTCCACACATCCGTCCACATCAAACCTACCAATAAACAACAGTACCTGCATTATGACAGCTGTCATCCATTCCATATCAAACGTTCCCTTCCTTACAGCTTAGGTCTTCGTGGCAAACGAGTCTGCTCCAGTCCTGAAGCTCTGAACCAGTACTCCAACAACCTATTAACAGCTTTCACATCCCGCGGCTATCCTCCTAATCTGATAGAGAAACAAATTGCCAGAGCTACTACCTCATCCCCCCATATTCAGAACCTTCAACAGAAGAATCCCAGAAGTGCCCCTCTTGTCACCGGATACTTTCCGGGACTGGAGCGGACTCTAAATGTGGCTCTCCAGCAAGGATACGACTTCCTTAAATCCTGCCCCGAAATGAGATCCGTCCTTCATGACATCCTTCCTACTCCACCGAGAGTGTCTTTCCGCCGCCCACCTAAGCTCCATAACCTCCTAGTCCACCCCTATGAAATCCCCAAACCACCTTCCCTACCTTCTGGCTCCTACCCTTGTAACCGCCCCCGTTGTAAAACCTGCCCTATGCACCCTTCCACCACCACTTACTCCAGTCCTGTAACCCGGAAGGTGTACACGATCAAAGGCAGAGCCACTTGCGATAGTACCCACGTGATCTACCAACTGACATGCCTGCACTGTGAAGCGTTCTATGTGGGAATGACCAGCAACAAACTGTCCATTCGCATGAATGGACACAGGCAGACAGTGTTTGTTGGTAACGAGGATCACCCTGTGGCTAAACACGCATTGGTGCACGGCCAGCACATCTTGGCACAGTGCTACACCGTCCGGGTTATCTGGATACTTCCCACTGACACCAATCCTTCAGAACTCCGGAGATGGGAACTAGCCCTTCAGCATATTCTCTCTTCCCGTTGCCCACCTGGTCTCAACCTCCGCTAAATTTGAATTCCCACCCACCTTCTTAACATCTTTGCATCAGTTCTCTGGACAGAGCCTCTGCCTCAAGTGGTATCTCTGTCTAACTTCTTAACTTCTATAACTTAACTTCTTTGCTTTCTACAGTATGTCTGCCTAGGTGTACTTGTGTCTGTGTGAATGTGTGGGCATGTGTGCATTTGTTTACCCTCCATTTTTTCCCCCAAGGTAAGTCTTTCCTCTCCCGGGATTGGAATGGCTCCTTATCCCCTTCCTTAAAACCCTCATCATTTCCTTTTCCCTCTCCTTCCCTACTGCCTGAAGACGCAACTGGGTTGCGAAAGCTTGCGATTGTGTGTGTGTGTGTGTGTGTATTCATTTGGAAACCAATACCAGTACTGAGCAAGGAAGGGAAAGCGGAAAAGAATATACAGAGGACCTCTACAAGGAAAATGAACTTAGACAGTATTGTAGAAAAGGATGAGGAAGTAGATGAATATGAGGTAGGATATAACATACTGAGAGAAATATTTGACAGAGGAACAAAGCTCCTAGAGTAGATGAAATTCTCTCAGAGCTACTGCAGTCTCTGGGAAAACCAGCCATGACAAAACTATTCCACCTGGCATGTGAGATGTATAAGACAGGTAAAATAACCTCACTCTTCAAGAAAAATGTCATTATTCCAATTCCAAAGAAAGCAGGTGCAGGCAGGTGTGAAAAGTACAGTATTATAATTCATGATTGCAAAATTATAACACAACTTACTTATAGAAGAATGGAAAAAACTGTTAGAAGCCAACCTCTAGGAAGATCTGTTTGGATTTAGGAGAAATGTAGGAACGTATGAGACAATACTCACATTATGACTAGTCTTAGAAGATAAATTACGGAAAGGTAAACGTATATTTATAGCTTTGTATATTTGTATAATGCTTTTGACAATGTTGACTAGAAAATACTCCTTCAGATTCTGAAGTAGCAGGAGTAAAATATAGGGAAAGAAAGTTACATAAAATTGTAAAATACGAAACAGCTGTTACAAGAGTAATGGAATGTAATCTAAGAAAATTATAACAATCCCTTCATTTTTAGTATGTTTTACTTTAGTTAAATATTAACTTGATGATTTATTGTCCATCTAACTGTTCATGGGTTTTATGTGGTGTTGGAGCCCCATTAAGAACCACATGTACTTCATATAACACTTTATTGCTACTCGAAAAAATGTGCTACACAAGAACAAATACAAAACTGAAGCCCCAAAGTTGCCAGCTGTAAAGATATGTCACACATTGTCCTATGGATTTGGTGGTCAATCGGTCACCACACAACCCACCCCCCGGCAGTGCGGACATATTTTGAGAAGGCGCCGGGAGGGGGGGGGGGGGGGGGGTGGACAGAAACCAAGGCATCTAGCAATAGCAGTGAAGGCAGCTGAGTGACAGACAATTCAATTGCATCCATTGGCAGGTAAATGCATGGCTGATGACGCTGACACCTAGTCTACATGTAGGCAGACGTGGATGCCCGGTTTCTTCCCAGCAGATTGTTTGATGCGTGAGCGGTCCCACCCAGCAGTGGGTGCATGCTGGTAAGATTGCATCTTGGACGAAGATTGCTGCTCGCGTGTTTAACATAGGTATGTATTGTAAACCCTGTCGGCGTGCTTATACACTTGCTCGGAGTCTGCAGAATTTTATAACTATGGGCAGTCTGGACTGCAAGTGGGAGTTTGCTCAACCATACAGCCATCAGGGTAGAATCTGACATGTCATGCTTGTTTACAAAAGACATAGACAGTGCCAGAGCTGTGACGGCGTTTTGTCCCTCAAGTGTTCCTCATGGATAATATGTCAGATAGCGTCTTCTGGCATGTGAGTGACCCTCTCGAGGATTGTCTGTTTGGCTATGGCATACCAATCAGTCGCCTGTGGAGCCTTGAAGATGAGGGAGCGGGTCACAGCAAGCAGTGGCAAGATGACGCAGTTGATCAACATGGAAGAGGCATTGGTGTGTGCCATGAAAGTGGGCAGATGCATGAATGGGTGTGGCTGAGAATTTTCTTGTGTGACAACATTGTGGAATGATGGAAGTGATTGGTGCACAGGTCACATGGCAGACACATCAAGTGATGCGGGAAGCACAAAGGACATACCAACACTGTGAGAATTGTTCACATTACCACTGACAGAGCGAGCAGATCTGTTTGGAGAGTCACTAAATATGCTTGGTGATGTGGATTCCACAAAGTTGGCAGGCACAATGATAGCATATTCCAATCAGATGTGCGGGCAGAAAAAGGTGCATAATTGTACATAATTGCTCGGGTGGTTGATGCATAAACTGTGGTGAATACCGTGAGACGCCAGTCCAAGTCCAATAGCACTGACAAAGTTATTAGAAGCCACTGCACTTCATTGGCAGAGCACATGGTCAGCAGAAGGATACACACATATGCTTGGGGGTCAGTTGCTGGTCTGAAATACAAATTTTCCATGTTCGATAAGTTCATATTATGCAAACCCCGAGCATTAAGAACACACAAGACATGGTGAGGTATCTGATTAACACTGTTCATGGATGAAACACTAGAGAACATGAGTGTCAAACTGATGCCTGAGTCCGTTAAGTTCCTCACAGCAAGTTCCTGTATATTGGTAGGAACATAAACTATGGAATAGTTTGATGTAATCTTCAAGTTTAGATGAGCACATGGCTTACTATATATAACTCATGTATTTTAGCTTGAATATCAATTTAATGTTGTGTAAAGTAAAGAAGAATATATCTGAGCTTGTAAACTTTTATTTATAATCAATTTTAGATTAGTTTTGACAGAATAACAAACTAAGTCATAACAGGTGAATCCACTGTATAGATAAATTCAGCAGACATACTATTCTTTGCAGTCAATATTGTTATAGAATTAATCATACTTGTGAGTAATAGATACATAAATTTTAGAAACAATTTCCTATTAATATTTTCCATGTTATTATGACAAATGTGATATTTATTATTACTTTTCATATTTAGGTATATTTTCAGATATTAGAAATAGTTATGAGGGTTTAAATCTTATTAAAAGATGAAGTCATATTTAAGCTTGGTTTGCAGAATATGAAATGTTATTATGGTTAAGATAAGGGATTGTAAATTTAATATTTGCATGTTTTAAACCATTACAACAATGCTGGGCACTGTTGGGAATGGTGTAAGATCACCCGCAGAGGTTGAGGGAGCACAGTTCTGATTCAGATTTTGAGGCAGTCACTTTCCCCGTTGAGCAAATTGTTAGAAGTGATTGTTGTAGTTGCAAGTTTTATTTAAAGTGTGTGATTAAAGTTCTGATTCAAACTTACCCGGTGTTTCTCTTCGTAATTTCAACCCAGTAACATACACAATAAATGTGTTCAGCTACTCCTATTTAATGTAATCCAGATGCTGAGTTACTAGAAGTTACACCATACCCTGAGATAACAAGGTAATGTCAAACGGAATGTTTTGATGAAGCAAGCAAGGCAGATAGGCTCATTTCGTTTAAAATGGTGAAATGAGCTGGCAGGCTAGCCCGTTACATTTCATGAGGAAGGTGAACTAAAGGCTGTGTTTCATTGATGTAGCACTTAGGAGATGCAACAGTTCTACTGAAAAGTCGACTTCACTACACTTGTCCATTCTCTTTTGATTACCACTGCACACTGTCTTATCCTTACCAGGGGGGGACTGATTGAGAACATAGAGAAAGTTTATGGAAGGGCAACTTATTTTGTATTATTATGATATAGGGGAGAGAGAGTCACAGAAATTATGCACAAGTTGGGATGGAAACCATTAAAAAAAAAAGATGTTATTCCTTCCACTAATATCTATTTCTTTCACCAACTCTCTCCTCCAAATGCAAATATATATGTTGGATGACATAATCATCATAATAAAATAAGATACATCATCATCTTCTTGCACGCTATTCGAGATTGAAACAGAGAAGTAGACTGAAAGCAGTTTGATGAATCCTCTGCCAGGCACTTAAGTATGAATTGCAGAGTACCCATGTAGATGTATGGTATGCATTAGGTTCTATGATACTCTACGAAGATAGTTTCATTTAAATGGATACTGCAAATCCACTACCACACTCACATGTTACCAACTATATCCTGAAACACTACTACTTGTCCTTTGAGGTGAAGGTATATGAATAAATCTGTGGCACAGCTTTGTACACCTGTATGACACAGTCATACACCAACCTTTTAATGGGCTATTTAGAAGAAAGCATCCCAATCTCCCCAAACTCCTTATCTGATTGAGGTTGCTGAGCACATCTTAATGATCTGGATCCAGGATCAAGACACCCTATCCATATCATCATCGTCTCTTTCATATATATCATATGGTACTCATTATGAACTTGTCATCTTCTTCAACATTGATCTCCATGTCTCTGATGGCTTGATATACACCTCTGTTCTATGTGAACCAACCTACTACCAACAGCACTTGCACTATGGCAGCTGTCATCCCTTCAAGATCAAGTATACGCCCCTAAAAACTGGCTACATGTGGACAGTGTTCCTGCAGTTACAAGAATTCCTGTGCCCAATAAGCTGATTGCCTCACAAACCTAGCGTGAAAATAGATTTCCCATGTTATATCCATCCACACTGGTAATCCTCCCATCATCTCCACATATTAGCTACAAAGTAGAGGCCCTTTTGTCACCTAGTATCAGTCTGGACTGTAACACCTGAGCTATATACATATTTTACATTATTTATCACCATGACAGGCCATGAAGAACATCCTAGCCAAGATCCTACCCTCTCCCCCTAAAGTGGCATTCCATCTCCCACCAAATCTTTACTACATACTAGTCAATATCCATGTCACTCTCACATCCAACCCATTTACAGCAACTGTATCCCTGTGAATACCCTTGTGCAAGACCTGCCCAATCCAAAAAGCCTGTACTTTCTACACCAGTCCGCTCACAGTCTTATCGTACCACATTGGAGATGATGCCACATGTCAAAGCAGCCCTACCACATACCAGTTCTGTTGAAACTACTTTACAACAATTTATGTCAATATACTAAAAAACCAAAATGAATGGTCATCGTGACACTGTGGCAAGAACAGAGTAGCGCATCCAGTGGCAGAAAATATAGCTGAGCACAACATTGTCAGTTTCAGGGGATACTTCACAACCTGGCCTAATTGAATCCAGCCCTCTTTCATAGCCCATCCTTCTTGAAAGTTATTTAAATGTTCCATAGAGATACCGTTACAGTATGGCCAATGGAAAACACAAATGTAATGGATGTAGTAGCTAGTGAAAAAAATTAAAGTCACTTAACTTATGTTTTCGATGCTGCTCAGTGCTAGTCATAAATTTTTGGGTCATTGTCAGGGTTTGAGTCAAACTTTGGATGAGGTGCAGGTTTTATTGGCCATCTACACTGACAAAAAATGTGGTCGCAAACACTTCGTAGTATTAATAAAATCATTTGAATTTATTGACCCTTGAGCATCTCCGTCACAAATATTAAAAGCACAAAACTTTAACTGTACACATATATACAGAACACATCCTCACTCACACATGGCGGAAACAAAAGTGGCCGAGACCACATGGAAAACCAAAGATGATCATACGATCCAAAGAATACTCAAAGAAGACTCAAAGATACTATTACCTTACACTTTTTCACACTACATACAGTATTAACAAATTTGAAAGAAATTAAAAGATATTAAATTACATTAAAATATTTTCAAAATTACATTAAAAATACATATTCATGATATTGGCAAAGATAAACAAATCACACAAAAATTAAAATGGGCACAACTGGGCAGTTCCATTACACCTCTACAACCTTCTTCGTGAACTATGCAGATGGAAGTAATCCTTTCAACATATACTTTACTCCTGTAACTCACTGGCCTCAGTCTCCATTACCTGCTGTCACCATAATTTCCACTAAACTGTTCCCGCTTCTTCTGTTCTGTCACTTCCTTCCCATCTATGTTGGCACTTCATCTCCATCTAAATCTACATCTGTACTCTTCAGCCCACCTCACAGTGTGACAGATAGTTCTTTGTTCAGTTGTGTACCATGGTCAATTCTCCCTTCTAATGTACCATTCATGAATGGTACATGGGAATAATTATTGTGGTAAGCTTCTGTGTTGCCTTGCAACTCTATGATTTTATCTTCAAAGTCTTTTGTCATATATACATAGGAGAAAGCAAGATCCAGTTTGATTCTTACAGAAATACATGCTGATGGAACTAACATTTAACAACAGTGAGATGCAGAATGCATCTCTTACAGATGCAGCCACTTGAGTTGGTAAAACATATCTATGAAGCTTTTATGCAACTTCATCTCTACCTCCCTCCTGCATACCTAGCATGAAGACCTTACTCTCTTCCTTCAAGCTACTATCTACACAGCCCGAAACCCTCTCCCCACATTCTGCCTCCCCTCCACTCCCCCACCTTCTCACCCTACACAACACAACTCAAAAAACAGCATAAACTCTAGCTTGCTATTTGATACACAGTTACTATAAATTTACTGTATAATAATTAAAATCTGGAATTATCTCATGTATTCATAATTTATTGCAACATTCTAGAAAACATGGGAAGCAACAAGGGAAAAAAGGAGTTTTATTTGTACTATTTCATTGATTCTGAAGTGATTTAATTGTTGTCTATAGGCATATTCACTGTTGAAGTTAGTAGCCATTAAAGTAAATATGGTTTTCTCTTTCCCAGGATGATTCAAAGAGAATCGAGAAGAAAAGCAGAGCTAAGCTCTTTCTGTTGTCAATTTAAGTGATCTT
Organism: Locusta migratoria; assembly: GCA_026315105.1. Taxonomy (NCBI): domain Eukaryota; kingdom Metazoa; phylum Arthropoda; class Insecta; order Orthoptera; family Acrididae; genus Locusta; species Locusta migratoria. The sequence continues at coordinate 521,055,835 of CM048744.1, read as the reverse complement.
TGAAGTTTCATGTGGTTACTCATTCGGTCACTGAGAGTGCTGTTGGTTCATTTTTGTTGTTAATGCAAATATGTTGACTGCTGAACAAAAAGCATTTTGTGTTATTGAGGACAGCAGACATGAATAGACAAGAGCTGTTCAGAGTACATTTTGAACAAGGTATGGTGTTCAACCTCCTGATAGGTAGTGTATCAAATGTTGGTACCCACAATTAAGAGAGAAAGGATATTTGTGCACAGAAAAAGTCCCAGATGGCTGTACAAGAGTGAAGAACATATTGACTGCAGTTGCCCAGAGTTAAACCCAAAAGTTACATTGTTGAGCAGCAACATTATTAAAACCATACTCGCACAATTGTGCAGGTCAGGTCGGAAAGGGGTATTGGGTTGATGTCAATCATGTGTCTGGAGGGGGTTATATTGAACATCAATGAACTTATTTTCTACTAGAAAAAAAGACAACACTTTGTTAATGACTCTTCACATTAATTAATTACCCATCATTCTACCAGATTTTGTTGATTGAATACAGATTTTTCAAAGTTGTAGTATTCTTTTTGAATCACCCTGTTTATCTGAGATGAGATAATTGCGGCTGTAGTAATTAATGAAGTCTGGGAACCATAAATACTGAAATCACAGTAAAACAATTTCATAGAAACATATTTTCAAAAATATAGTATTAATACTAATTACAAGTAAAATATTGCAGTCTGGGGTTTGTTAATTGATATTTCAATTCAAGAAAATTTGTGAGAGAGTAATTAAAACCTCTGGCAGCATGACTGCAGTCTAGAATGCTACCAATTGAGTGACACATGGTGTTCAGGCCCATTCACGGTGGCCTGCTAGTCTGATGCAGCCCACCACAGGCAAGCTGGCCTGTCCATGCTGGTCTGCCCGATGTATGTACCACCAGTCTGCCCCGCCTGGCTGGCTCACTCAGCCCAACCAGCCTGGCTAGACCATCCTGCCCACAGCTAGCAATGAACAGCCAGTTATAGGTCAGAAAGTATATGTCATGCAGTGGAAATCCTGACCAAAAATGTGTCTGAAAGTTTAAACACTTTTAACTTGGTTGTAAGTGTTAATGTCACTATATTGCCATCTTTTAAAATGTGGCATGGATAAATCAGTATGCATTTGTTTGTTTGTCCCCCCTGTCTTTCCAAAACACTACTTTCCAAAATTTCAAGTAAAGGCTGGAAAATTTCATTGTGTATTAATGAGATACCCTTAATTTTCTGTATAGATATTGCTGGCCACACAATAAAAGGAATGTTTCTATCATCTATCCAAATGGCTTGTTACTTACATAATTGTTCCATAAGTAGTTGATTCTACATCCATGAACCACAAACATTGCTGAGGTGGGGTGGATTACATAACTCAGTGATACAGGAAGTCAGACCATAAGTGCAACCACAACAGAAGGGTATCTGTGGAGAGGCCAGACAAATGTATGGTTTCTGAAGAGAGGCAGCAGCCTTTTTAGTAATTGCAGAGGGCAACAGTCTGGATGATTGATTTTGCCAAACAGTTACTGCAAACAGCTGAAAGCAAGGGACATGCAGCTCTACTGTATGAATATATGATGATGGCATCATCTCGGGTAAAATATTCTGGAGGTAAGATCTCCCATTTGGATCTTAGGGCAGGGACTACTCAGGAGGGTGTTGTCATCAGCTAGGTTAACACTGGCATTCTATGGATCAGAGGGTGGAATAATAGATCCCTTAACTTGGTAGGGAGGTTAGCAAACTTAAAAAAGGAAAATTGATAGGTTGAAGTTAGATATAGTGTGGCTTTGTAAATTTCAGTGGGAAGATGAGCAGTATTTCTGGTCAGGTGAGTACAGTGTTATAAATACAAAATCGGTTGGGGCATTATAGATGTAGGTCTAATAATGAATAATAAAATAGAAATTCAGGTAAACTGCTATGAACAGCACAGTGATTGCATTATTGCAGTCAAAATCATACAAAGCCAACACAGACCACAGTGGTACAACTTTATATGCCAACTAGCTCTGCAGATGATGAGGATAATAAAGAAATGTATGAGGAGGTAAAGGAAATTGTTCAGAGAGTCAAGGGAGAGGAAAACTTGATTATGTCGGGGGACTGGAAGTTTGTAGTAGGAAAAAGAAGAGAAGGAAAAATAGTAGGTGAATATGGGCTGGGGAAGAGGTATGAAAGAGGAAGCTGCCTGGTAGGATTTTGTACTGAACATAATTTACTCGTAGCAAATACACAGTTTAAGAATCATGAAAGACAGTTTAAAAATAGATACTGCATACAGGAAAATAAAAAAAAAGAGACATTTGGAAACAAGAAAAGCAGCTATCCTCACCCCCCCCCCTACACCCCATATTCCCACCTCTTACATGCTCCTTAAAGTTCACAAATCCAACCATCCTAGGCATCCATTGTGGCTGGTTATGGTGCTCCCACTGAGAGAATCTCTGCTCTTGTAGACCAACATCTTCAACCTATTACCCATAACCTACCTTTCTATATAAAATACACCAACCATTTCCTTCACTGACTCTCCACTGTTCCTGTTCCTTTACCAGCTGGAATCATGCTCATCACGGTTGACACCACCTCCCTCTACACCAACATTCCCAATGCTCATTGCCTTGCCGCTGATGAACACTGCCTATCACAATGCACTACTGACTAAACCTACACCTCCTTCCTCATTACCTTGACCAACTACATCCTCGCCCACAATTACTTCTCCTTTGAAGGCATCACCTACAAGCAATTTCACGGCACAGCCATGGACACATGTATGATACCTTCCTATGCCAACCTATTCATGGGGCATCCTTCCTGACCACCCAGAATCCCAAACCCCTCAACTGGTTCAAATTTATTGATGATATCTTCATAATCTGGACTGAAGGTGAGGGCACACTATTCACATTCCTTCAAATCCTCAACACCTTCTCTTCCATTCACTTCACATGGTCCTACTCAACACAACAAGTCACCTATCTTGACATTGACCTTCACCTCAAAGATGGCCTTATCAGTACGTCTGTCCACATCTAACCTACCAACCATCAACAATGCCTCCATTTCAACAGCTGCCACCCATTCCGCACCAAATAGTCCCTCTCAAACAGCCTAGCCACCCATGGTTGTCGCATCTGCAGTGACAAGCAATCCCTCTCCAAATATGCCAAATGCTTCACAAAGGCCTTCACTGACTGCAATTACCCACAAAACCATGTCCAAAAACAGATATCATGGGCCTGTCTGTCCAGTCATCCACCACCTCCCCCACACCCACTGTCTGGCCACAATGGAGCATCCCTCTCATCACCCAATACCACCTAGGACTAGATCAGTTAGATCACACTCTCTGTCAGGGTTTCGATTACCTTTCATCCTGCCCTGAAATGAGAAATACCCTGCCCAAAATCCCCCCCCCCTTGCCACATTGGTATTCCGCCATCCGCCAAACCTAAGTAATAACCTTGTCCATCCCTACTCCTTCCCTGCTCCCAACCCCTTACCCCAAGGCTCATATCCCTGCAATAGGCCCAGATGCAAAACCTGTCTTATCTGTGATCCCACCACCGCATACTCCAGTTCCATCACAGGCATTTCCTATTCCATACAAGGCAGGGCTAACTGTGATAGCAGTCATGTTATATACAAACACTGTGCAGCTTTCTATGTTGGCATGACCAGCAACAAGCTGCCTGTGCAGATGAATAGCCATTGCCATACTGTGGCAAGGACACAGCTGGACCACCCTGTCGCAGAGCATACAGCACTGCATGATGTGGCTCACTTCAATGACTGCTACACAGCCTGTGCCATATGGATCCTCCACACAAACACCAACTTGTCTCAGTTGCGCAGATGGGAACTCTTCCTACAATATATCCTAAACTCCCACAATCCCCCAGGCCTAAAACTACAGTAGTTCCAGTCCCCACCATTCTCCTCTCCCCACCCTTTAACTACCCACACTCCAGCTTACGAACTTCTCCCTTTCCGCAACATACTCCAGTCCTTTCCTATCTGTCAGACAGCACTGAATTATTGCTCTATCCCCACCAGAATCCCTTACCTCCCTTTCCATTTCCCTCTCCATGCCACTTCCTTACCCCCACCACTGGTTGCTCTCACGTCAGCTGTGTTGCAATCCAGCCACAACAGCCAGAGACGGTGGTTGAGTTTGTGTGTGTGTGTGTGTGTGTGTGTGTGTGTGTGTGTGTGTGTGTGTGTGTGTGTGTGTGTGTGTGTGTGTGGGCGGGAACACGTGGCAGATGAAGGCTTAATAGCCGAAAGCTTCATGTGTTTTTTTGTTATATGTGCCTTTCTGCGGCTCATCGGGCATCTCTGTGGTGAGTAGCAACCTATCCTTCACAAAATATTGTTGATATATGAATATGAAAAACTTAGATGGAAAACCAGTTCTGAGCAAAGAAGGGAAAGATGAAAGGTGGAAAGAATATATATAGTGGGGCTCTACAAATGAAATGAACTTTTAGACAATGTTGTAGAAACGGAAAAGAGGAAGTGTAGGAGATATTATACAGAAATAACATTTGACAGAGCATTGAAAGACCGAAGTTCAATCAAGGCCCCTGGAGCAGACAACATTCTGTCAGAGCTACTGAAGTCTCAATCTTCAAGAAAATGTAATAATCCGAATGTCAAAGAAAGCAGGCACAAACAGATGTGAAAATTACAGAACCATCAATTTAACAAGTCATGGCAGCAAAATTCTAAAATGAATTATTTATAGAAGAAAGGAAAATCTGGTAGAAGCCGACATCGGGGAAGGGAGGCAATATTCCCCGTACAACTTATCTTAGAAGATAAAGGAAAGGCAGACCTACAGTTTTAGGTTTTGTAGATTTGGAAGACATTTTTAACAGTGTTGATTGGAATACAATCTTTCAGATTCTGAAATCAGCAGAGGTAGTATATAGGGAACAGAACGTAATATACAACTAGTACAAAGACAAGATAGCAGTTATAAAGAGTCAGAAGGCATAAAAGCAAAACATTAGTTGGGAGGGGAGTCAACAGGGTTGTAACCTCTCCCCAATGTCATTCAATCTATACATTGAGGAAGCTGTGTAGGAAAGTAAGGAGACATTTGGAGAAGGAATTGAAGTTCAAAGTGAAGAAACAAAAACTGTGTTTTGCTGATGACATAATTCTGTCAGAGTCAGCAAAGGACCTGGAAGAGCAATTGATTGGACAGTACCTTGCTAGGAGCATACAATATGAACAGTTACAAGACCAAAACAAGGGTAACGGATTGTAGTCTACTGAAATCAAATGATGCTGAAGTAATTAGATTACCTAACAAAACAATAATTATGGTAGATGAGGCTTGATTCCATGGTGGAATTTGTGCTCCACAGCTGTGTTTGACTTGTGGAAATTTTCTCAGCAATCAGTCGTAAAAATCAAGTTCACGTACAAAATCGAGAAAAATAGGTCCATCAATTTCCTTGATTTGAACATTGCGTATGTAAATGGGAAACATTCATTTGGAATTTATAGGAAAAACATGTGCACAGATTGTGTTATAGATTACAATTCTAACCATCCCAGCCAACACAAGAAAGTCTACTTCAATTTTGCTATTTATCGTATACTAAAAATCCCACTGTCAAAGACAGGTTTTGAAACAGAACTTAATACAATAAAATATATTGCCAAGGTCAACAACTAGCCACCCAATTTTGTTGACAGCATGTACAATAATATGCTGAGCAAGAAACAGAATGAAAGTAGATCGAATGTTGTAAATGACATGCATAATAAATTTATCTGTTTACCATACTTTGGAAACATTAGTGACAGAATTGCAGCAGTCTTCAGAAAACATAAAGTTAAAGTTGCATTTTCCAACCCCATTAACTTAGGTAAAATCTTTAAAAACAATGCCGAGGCAATGTTTTCCAAAAATCAGCTATATATAGAATTAACTGTCCTGAATGCAATTCCTGTTATGTTGGGCAAACAGGCAGACGGCTGGAAACCAGATTCAGCGAACACATCGCAGTAGATCGACACAACGCGGCTGAAAAATCAAATTTTGCTGCCCAACTTATAGAAAGTAAACACAAGCCACCACTTATGACAACACACATGCAATTGCTTCATACATGTGTAAAAGGTAAACGTATGGACCTGTGGGAAGAACTCGAAATCTATCACCATCAGATCTCTACTAAAATGGCACTGCTCAATGAGAAAACAATAACAAAAGTTCCCATTTCTGTGAGCTATTCAAAAATCAGTTGAGTCCAGCTACTTGAAGCTGAAACCAATACATGCACTGGACGACCAATATTTACTTCTAAACTTCTCACCTGTCACATACGAGTACTTTTCATACAGTGACAAATATTGTACACATCAAGTATTTTTATGTATACAATATGAATGTACATTACTTTTAGCACTAAACTACAGCATCTGTTACATGTTTTAATGCAAACCCTAAGAGACTATCGTGTTATATAATATAACGCTCTAAGCCAGTTTTGGGATAGACGTTGGCTAGCACCATCTGATGACTTTACTTACTCCTACAGCTATTTTTAAAATTGACATCATTTGATTTTAAGATTTTGACTGTGAACAAAATGATTAACAGGTCATCTCTTTTATAAAAAAAATATTTTGAAACAGTATATATATGAAGATTACTTACCAGGCAAAGGAGCACCGGTAGTGATAGTAACACAAATAAATAAAACACACACACACACACACACACACACCAACGCTAGCTTTCGCAGCCTAGCTGCTACCTCAGGTAGAAGGGAAGGAGAGGGAAAAGGAAATGATGAGGGTTTTAAGGGAGTGGGTAACGAGCCATTCCAATCCCGGGAGAGGAAAGACTTACCCTGGGGGGAAAAAAAGCAGGGTAAACAAATACACACACACACACACACACACACACACACACATACACAAACACGTCTAGGCAGACATGCTGTGAAAGCAAAGAAGTTGGACAGAGATACCACTTGAGGTAGAGGCTCTATTCAGAGAATCGAGGCAAAGATGTTAAAGATGGTGGGCGGGAATTTGAATTTAGCAGAGGTTGAGTCCAGGTGGGCAACGGAAAGAGAGAATATGCTGAAGGGCAAATTCTGAAAGACTGGTGTCGGTGGGAAGTATCCAGTTAACCCGGACGATGTAACACTGTGCCAAGATGTGCTGGCCGTGCACCAAGGCGTGTTTAGCCACAGGGTGATCCTCATTACCAACAAACACTGTCTGTGACCGTTCATTCGAATGGACAGTTTGTTGCTGGTCATTGCCACATAGAATGCTTCACAGCACAGGCATGTCAGTTGGTAAATCACGTGGGTACTATCGCAAGTGGCTCTGCTCTTGATCGTGTACACCTTCCGGGTTACGGGACTGGAGTAGGTGGTGGTGGAAGGGTGCATAGGGCAGGTTTTACAATGGGGGCAGTTACAAGGGTAGGAGCCAGAAGGTAGAGAAGGTGGTTTGGGGATTTCATAGGGATGGACTAGGAGGTTATGGAGCTTAGGTGGGTGGCGGAAGACACTCTTGGTGGAGTGGGAAGGATGTCATGAAGGATGGATCTCATTTCGGGGGAAGGATTTAAGGAAGTCGTATCCTTGCTGGAGAGCCACATTCAGAGTCCACTCCAGTCCCAGAAAGTATCCAGTGACAAGAGGGGCACTTCTAGGGTTCTTCTGTTGAAGGTTCTTATTTTGGGGGGATGAGGAAGTGGCTCTGGCAATTTGCTTCTGTACCAGATCAGGAAGATAGCAGCGGGATTTCAAAGCTGTTATTAGGTTATTGGTATACTGTCCAGAGATTTGGGACTGGAGCAGACTCATTGCCATGAAGACCTAAGCTGTAGGGAAGGGAATGTTTGATGTGGAATGGATGGTAGCTGTCATAATGCAGGTACTGTTGTTTATTGGTAGGTTTGATGTGGACGAATGTGTGGAGTTAGCCATTGGACAGATGGAGGTCGACATCAAGGAAAGTGGCATGGGATTTGGAATAGGACCAGGTGAATTTGATGGGACCAAAGGAGTTGAGGTTGAAGAGGAAATTCTGGAGTTCTTCTCACTGTGAGTCCAGAATATGAAGATGTCATCAATGAATCTATACCAAACCTTGGGTTGACAGGCTTCGGTATCCAGGAAGGCTTCCTCTAAGCGTCCCATGAATAAGTTTGTGTATGAGAGGGCCATCCTGGTTCCCATGGCTGTCCCCTTTAGTTGTTGGTATGTCTGGCCCTCAAAAGTGAAGTTGTGGGTTAGGATGAAGCTGGCTAGGGTATTAAGGAAAGAGGTTTTAGGTAGGGAAGTGAGTGGTTGGCGTGAAAGGAAATACTCCATTGCAGCGCGACCCTGGGCATGTGGGAATAAGGAAGTGGCATCAATGGTTACAAGGATGGTTTCTGGTGGTAACAGGCTGGGTAAGGATTTCAGGCGATCGAGGAAATGGTTGGTGTCTTTGATGAAGGATGGGAGACTGCACATGATGGGTTGAAGGTGTTGGTCTATGTAGGCAGAGATTCGTTATGTAGGGGCTTGGTAACAGGCCACAATGGGGCAGCCGGTATGATTGGGTTTGTGAATCTTGGGAAGTAGGTAGAAGGTGGGGGTGCGGGGTGCTGGTGAAATCATGAGGTTAATGGAGTCAGGTGAAAGGTTTTGTAGGGGGCCTAAGGATCTGAGGATTCCTTGAAGCTCTGCCTGGACATCAGGAATGGGGTTTTCTTGACAGACTTTATATGTGGTACTATCTGACGCAGTCCCTCAGCCGCATACTCCTGCTGATCAAGTACCATGGTCGTGGATCTCTTGTCGGCTGGGAGAATGATGATGGAATGGTCAGCCTTCAGATCACGGATAGCTCGGGATTCAGCTACGGTAATGTTGGGAGTAGGATTAAGGTTTCTCAGGAAAGACTGAGAGGCAAGGTTGGAAGTAAAGAATTCCTGGAAGGTTTGGAGAGGATGATTTTGAGGAAGAGCAGGTGGGTCTCGCTGTAATGGAGGACAGAACTGTTCCAGGCAGGATGTCTTGGGGAGCTGGATCATTAGGAGTAGGATTATTTTTCTTCGTAGCAAAGTGATATCTCCAGCCAAGACTATGATTATAGGATAGTAAGTCTTTGACAAGGGCTGTTTGGTTGAATATGGGAGTAGGGCTGAAGGTGAGGCCTTTGGATAGGACAGAGATTTCAGAATGTGAGAGTGGTTTAGAGGAGAGGTTGACTACTGAATTGGGATGTTGTGGTTCCAGATTGTGTGGATTGATGCATTTGAAGACACCAATTAGTACACATTTTTACCACTAATTATATATAAACAGCAAATGACACTCATTAATCTTTTTGTCCCCTTTTTTCTGTTTCTTCATTTGTGTTACTATCGGCGGTAGAACACGGAGGTAGGTACTGGCCAGCCATTCTATCTCGTTTCAACAATATTTATCATCTCTGAGGAGAATTTTCATCATTAATCGAACTCATTAATACAGAACAGTTTAAAATAAAAGTGCCTACTAAAATTACAATAAAACGTAACTATTTCTACCATAAACATATCTCATATAAATTTGTTTTTTATATGAAACTTTAAAGAGGGCATCTTAGTCGCAAATGACGCATGCTGATGTCAACTGTGTAAGAACGGTAACAGCTGCGTCAGTATGAATGCAACCTCCAACATGGAGGTTGAGATGTTTTAAGTATTTTAATCGTTTTTATTGACTTTAACTGAAACTTGTACAATTGTCGTATAATGTGACGTGTATGTTACTCTAACTGGTTCTTTTGTATTTATTTTAGCACTGATAATGACCACACAGTGGTTGAAATCTAGATCTGCGAGTAAATAAATACATTTTTACGACTGATTGCTGAAAAAATTTCCACAAGGTGGTAGATGAGTTTTGTTTCTTGGTCACTAAAATAACATATGATGGCCACAGTGCAGATGACAGAAAATGAGAACAGCAATGGGGAGAAAAGCCTTTCTGAAATAGAGAAATTTGTTTACAGTCAATATTGTCACATTGAAATCGAAGCAGGCTTGACTTTCAAGCCAGGGTTGTCAACTGAACACAGCACTTATACTGAAAGCGGGTTTATTGTGAACTGAAACATACATGCAGCACTGACTGCCTCTAGGGCAGACTGCTCTGCTATTTATACACAGACAGAATGTACCAGAAATTAGAAGAATAGTTAACATAAGAAACAAGTAGAAACTACAAGTGAACATAAGAAACACGTAGAACATTCTGGAAATGATAATTGCAAAGAAATAAATTTTTGCCGGTGGACGGGGTTGAACCGGTGACCTTCATCACCGCCATTGGTGACACTATCCATTGCGCCACGCCGTCAGTCATATCACTTGTGGTCTTGTGGCATTGTTTCCACTCCTGAGAAAACAGCGACCCACTGTTAGGTTTCCTTTGCAGCTGTGAAGTACTGGAACTTGATCTTGTCATGGGTCCTCTGTATGGCAGTTCTGGAGAATCCTTCCCTTCTGCACAATTCCTGACAACAGAGATTCCTGTTGTGGCTTCATCAGTATCATTACCATCCTTAGAGTCTTTGAACAAGAGGCTACTTTTCCCTATCTGCTTGCCACAATCACAGTAAGGTTTCATGCAGAGGACGTGAACAATGTATCTTCATTTTTGTTGTTTCGGTGATTGCTCATAATCCTTGACTTCTGACAGGTGACATATGACACAATTTGTATCGTTTCAATAACTTTTCTGATAGCCCAACTTTCTGTACAGGTGTAAAAATCCATACCATATCTCCTGGGCTGTACACAACAGGTCGGTGCTTGTTGTTATACCATTGACGGTTCTTTCCTGGACATCCAGTGTCCATATGTGAACCAGCTGTCTTGCTTCTTCGACCCTCATGATAAGCTGTTTCACGTATTCATCCTGAGTGACATCTGGCTGGATCGGGAACAGTGTACCCATTGTCGTCTCAGCTTCATGGCCATAGAGCAGGAAAAATGGTGTGAAGCCTGTGGTGTCCTGTCTTGCAATATTATATGTAAATGTCATGACTGGCAGTATTGTATCCCAATTCTTCTGCTCAGTATCGACGTACATTGACAGCATATCTGCTAATGTCTTGTTCAAATGTTCTGTAAGACCATTTGTCTCAAGATAATATGCAGTTGTCATTCTGTGGACAATGTGACATTACCTCTGATACTAGTTATGACTGGAATAATTTTCACAATCAGATATCATCACAAGTTGTGCTCCATGCTTCAAAGAAATATCTTTTCCAATCTCTGGAGCTTCTGCAGTCGGCACAGATTTGGTGACAGTGTAGTGTGTGAGGTAGTCAGTCAGACTATTATCCATCGGTTACCAGTAGTCAACTTCAGGAACCTCCCTAAAAGGTCGATTCCTATTCAGTGGAATGGAGTTGCTGCAGGTGTAATTGGTACAAGATGCCCTGGAGGTAATAGCAGCACATGCTTCTGTCGCTGGCACTCCTTACAGTGAATCACATATTGCTTGACAGATTGGTAGAGACCTTCCCAGTAATACCTGTATCTGATTCTGTCTAGGGTCTTCATGAATCCCAGCTGACCGGATATTGGAGCATCATGGAAATACTTGAGAATAGCTCACTGGAGATAAGCTGGAATGACCAGTAGCCATTTGGGCCCAGTGGATTGTAGTTGCTCTGATACAATATCCCATTTATAAGTTGGAACTCTCCATTGGTCAGTTCTCCTTTCTCCAAGGCCCTTATGGTTTTTAATAGTGCTGGATTTTCCCTCTATTCAGCTGTAACTTCACCTAATTCAGTGAGTGCTGAAATTTCATTCATGCTGTTGTGTTCCACTAATGGATTCCCAACAGGCAGTTGGCATCCATGTGTTTGCGCCCATTCTTGAATACCACTGTGACATCGTACTCTTGGAGTTTTAGTGCCCATCTTGCTACTTGACCTGGTGGATCCTTCAAGCTAGTCAGCCAACACAAAGAATGGTGGTCTGTCACGACGGTGAATGGTTTGCCCAATAAATACGGCCGGAACTTGTTGATAGCCCAGATAACTGCGAGACATTCTTTCTCAGTTGTAGAGTAGTTTATCTTGGAATATGAGGGTACTCTTGATGCAAAGGTATCACCTTTTTAGCACCTTCCTGAATTTACCCAATCACTGCACCAATCCCATAACCGCTAGCGTCAGTGTGAAGTTCGGTTTCCGCATTCCTGTTGTATAAGGTTAGAACTAGTGCAAAAGTTAGAGCCTCCTGAAGTGCCCAGAAAGCTCTTTCTTTTTTCTCATTGCAGTAAAACTTGGCGTCTCCCTGCAGAAGTTCTTGCATTGGATATGCCTTGTTACAAAATCCGTTTATGAAACTTTGGTAGTATGAGCACAGCCCGAGAAAACTTCTCACATTATGAAAGTGCTGAGAAGTTGGAAAGTCTGTGACTGCCCTTACTTTATCTGGATCAGGAAGGACACCATTTCCATTCACTAGGTGCGACAAAGAGGCACTTCTTTGGATTGAGGCAGAGTCCTGCAGTCTGAACACACTTCAACACAATTGAAAGTTGACGCAGGTGGTCTTCAAATTTCTTCGAGGAAATGACAATGTCATCAAAATAGCAAAGACATGTCGTCCATTTAAGGTGTCAAAGCAAGTTGTCCATCATGCATTTTAATGTGGCCAGAGAATTACGTAATCCAAATGGCATTACTTTGAATTCATAGAGGCCATCAGGTGTAATAAAAGCCGTCTTTTTCCATGTCAGTTTTGTCAACCTCGATTAGCCAGTAACCTGTCTGCATGTCCATAGTTGAGAAGTATGTAGCTCCTTTCAAGAATTCTGAGGTGTCGTGAATGTGTGGAAATGGGTAGATATCTTCCTTTGTGATTTTGTTCAGCCACCAATAGTCGACACAGGCCACATGCCGTCCTTCTTCTTTATGAGGTCCACTGGAGATACCAAGGACTCTCCAAAGATTGGATAATGTCATCGTGCAACATCTTCTCCACCTCCTCCCAAATTATCCGTCTTTCAGCTGGCTAATTGGTGGATGATTGATACGGTGCCTTATAGTGGGCCGTTTCATCTGACTTTTCTCCTGCTGGGGTGTAAATGCAACCGAAAATTGCATAGTATAGCTAACACCTGCTGGCATTGTTTCTTGGTCAGTTTGGGCCCTATTGGCAGTGCCACGGTTGTTTCCTCCAGCTTGTTGTCTGTACTGACAGCAGAGCATGGGTCTGTGTCGACAACATGGAGCTCACTGTCCTGGTTTGGTTCAGCTGTCCTGATACATATTTCTTTAGGGATAAGTTGAGACTGCTCGTGGCAATTAGTGATCCAAATCTCACCTCGACCACCGGTAATGCTTATAATAGCCGCTGGTATGTAAATTTCTTTTGTGAGCCTAATAAACTTTTTACTATCGACAAGCACTTCAATGTTTAACCAATTATCTGTGTTTGTCACCGGAACTCTTTTCATTGTCAACGACGGGATCGTCACATTGTCAATGGCAAATAACTACCCAGAAATTTCTGTATTACGTGTACCCGTCGGAACAACTTCTTCAATTTGCAGCTCAGATCTTCCACAGTCAATGATAGCTTGGGATGCCTGAAGGAAGTCCCATCCGAGGATGACTTTATGACTACATTCTCTTAAATCGACAAATTCAAACAGCTGGATCCTGTTTTTGATGGTTATTCTTAGGACAAGTTGCTGCTGGCTGGATGTACTTCCCATTTGTGACCTTCAGCACAGTTGTTCCCATATCACAGAACATTGCCTTCTTTAGTGTGTGGCGGTAATTACCTGACAATACAGAGAAAGAGGCTCCTGAATCAACCAGTGCCCCTGACAGGTTGGCCGTTGATTATGATGTCGACGAGATTTCCCGACATCTTAGGGACTGTCATCCATGGAGGATTTTCATCTGCGGCAGCCTCACCTCCATAGATGGTCGCCTCACTTAGTTTTCTTTGGTGCAGTGGCTAGGGGAGTGGCTGGTACCTGTCTATGGCTACAGTGAATGGCACTGTATGGATACAGCGATGGGCGTCTTCTCATAGGTCGACTGAACTCATCAGCAGGTGACTGCCTGGGATAGAACTGCTCTGATGGCTGACGCCTTGCAGCAAAATAATTGTTGAATACTGACTTTCTCTCTCTGCAGTAGTGTATGACATGTCCAGGACACCCACAGTGGAAACACACTGGCATGTTGTCTTCTGTCCTCCAGACATCTGTTCTTCTGCAGGGCATCATAGTTGTTGCGGAAGTTGGTTGTGGCCACATCGGCTGGTTCCTAAGCTGTCGTTTGGTGGCTGCAACGTAAGTCATTGTAGGGCAAGGCCATTCTTTACATCAGGTGTGACTGGCAGTGCAGACAGGTGCTACTGTCTGAAATACCTCTTCCTCAGCGGCGTCGGCCATCTCATGATTTACAGGGCTTACATCCATGGCCTTAATCTGATGCTAACTTGGTCCAACAGTCCCAAATGTTATAAACCATTGTAATTCTTCTCTCACAATTTGTCGTATGAGAGAAGCCAAGTCATTCTTGTCTTCCACAAAGACCATAGGGACTACATTGGGGACTCTGTCATACTTCCTTCATCCAACCCTCTTCTGTTGCATCTCTTCAATCTGCTGGCACCACCTGATGAACTCTTACATCTTAGAGTCATCTAAGAAGAGCTTGGTATATGCCTTCTGCAATGCCCTTCATCAGGTGTATGATTTTGTCGGTGTCAGTCATATCCGAGTTAACTATGTTACATAGGACCAAGACATTCTGTATGTGTGACTGTGTCGGCTTCTGCCGAGCAGATTTGTCGCTGGCGGTCTCCAAACATCTTCTTAAGTTCTGTCTGGAACGTTTCCCAGACATTCTGCTTGTCTTCATTGTTTTCAAACCATTGTTGGGCTGTTCCATTCAGGTAGAAATAAACGTTGGCCAAGCACATTGTATGATCCCATCTGTTATTCTTGGCGACTCGGTCGAACCCTTGTAACCTTTTGTTGGGGTCCTGTCCAGCATTTCCAGAGAACACCGACCGGTGTCTGATTTGCAGCTGGCTTACCGGTGGTTTCGTGTCCATGGTTATTCTGATGATGTGGACTTTCGGAAGGATGTACTTGGTGTATCCCTTGTATTCTGGTTCTAGTCCGTGGAAGCGATGGCTTTTACGTTGCCTAATCAGAAGCATGGTGATGCAGCTGTTGCACAGAGTACCCGGCACCTCCATCAAACAATGTCACGTTGAAATGGAAGCAGGCTTGACTTCGAAGGCAGGGTTGTCAACTGTAACAGCACTTATAATGAAAGCAGGTTTATTGCTAACTGAAACATACACGCAACACTGACTGCCTCTCGGGCAGAGTGCTCTGCTATTTATAAACAGACAGAATGTACAGAAATTAGAAGAACAGTTAACATAAAAAAACATGTTGAATATTCTGGAAGTGATGAATACAAAGAAATTTTTGCCAGTGGATGGGATTGAACTGGCAACCTTCAGCACCGCAATCAGTGATGCTATCCACTGCACCATGCCAGCAGTCGGATATCTTGTGGCAATATACATCTCTGTAGTTTAATATACCCATTTTTATTCACTGCTTTCATATGGTATCATATTCTGGGACAATTTTCAACATTGAGTAAAAGAGTATTCATTGCACAAAAGCATGTAATCAGAATAATTACTGGAGCCTGCCCAAGATCATCCTGCAGAAATTTACTTAAGGATCTAGGGATCTTCACTGTAGCTTCACAATATATGTATTCACTTATGAAACTTGCTATTAACAATCTCACCCAATTCAAAAGTAATAGCAGTGTGCATAGCTACAAGACAAGGAGAAAAGGTGATATTAACTATTCAAGGTTAAATCTGACTTTGACACACAAAGGGGTGAATTATGCTACCACAAAAGTATTTGGTCACTTACCAAGTAGCATCAAAGGACTGACAAATACCCAACTAGTGTTTAAAAAGAAATTAAAAGAATTTCTGAATGGCAACTCCTTCTACACTTTAGATGAATTTTTAGATAAAACTTTTTATTTTCACTAAAACAATACATAAAAAAATAAATAAAATTTAAAAAACCTTAAATTATTGAGTGTCATGTATAGGCATCATTTATTAAATGGACAAATTCCACATCATTGTGAAATGTCATATTTATGATATATGAAACAAGTATTAATTTATTATAATATCTTACTTGCAAACAGTGCTGATGACTGCTGATACTACACAAACCACAGCTGATGCAAGAGTCTGATGTCACATTAGAAGTATTCTTTGCACTGTCATAATTTACTGTAGTATGTCAATGGAATGAGTATTTATGATGAAATATAATATTTGCAGAGTATTTGAGGAAGTATTGCCTTAAGAACCAATTTTGTGCTGCACAAAGGTGTCATGGAATGAATACATAATTTCAGCTTATAACAATTCTATCAGTAGAGGCACAAAATAACATCAAAGGGACAAATTAAGAAAATGTATTTTCATTGTGTGATGCTGTAATGAGTACTACAGTGCTGCAAAATAATAATGTTGCATAGATTGACAGCAGTTAGGTTCAAGTTCCTGTCACCCAAGTCATTGGTGAGCAGGGGAAGGGAGAGGGACTAACACTAATCATTAAAGGAGAATAAACTATCACTTCCATCGACTTAATTTTCTGATCACAAATCTAACACGGACAGAAAATAAGAAACACAGAATACATGGAATTTTTATTAAACAATTATTAACTTTATAATAGTACCAAGAAGTGTCAAGTCTAGGACTGACCTTGTTATTGTTGTGGTCTTCAGTCCGCAGACTGGTTTGATGTAGCTCTCCATGCTACCCTGTCCTGTGCAAGCCTCTTCATCTGACAATACGTTCAGCAACCTACATCATTTTGAATCTGCTTACTGTATTTGTCCCTTGGTCTCCCTTTACAATTTTTACCCCCACAATTCCTTCTAATGCTAAGTTGACCATTCCTTCATGTCTTAGAATGGGTCCCACCACTTATCTCTTCTCTTAGTCAGGATATGCCAGAAACTTCTTTACTCCCCAAGTCTGTTGAGCACCTCCTCATTAGTTACATGATCTACCCATCTAATTTTCATCATTTGTCTGTAGCACCACTTTTCGAAAGCTTCTATCATCTTTCTGTCTGAACTTCTTATCATCCATGTTTCACTCCCATACAATGCTTTAATTAATATTCAATTTTAATTTTATTTTCTCTTTTTCAAAAATGCTTTTCTTCCCATTGCCATTCTGCATTTTATATCCTCTGTTCGGTGACAATCATGTGTTATTTCACTGCCCAAGCAACAAAACTCATCTATCTCCTTTATTGTTTCGTTACCTAATCTAATTCCTTCAGCATCGCCAGATTTTCTAAGACTGCATTCCATTAACCTTGTTTTGCTTTTTTTAATGTTCATCTTATATACTCCTTTCGACACAGTCCATTCTGTTCAATTGCTCTTCCGGGTCCTTTGCTGTCTCTCACAGGAGACAATGTCAGCAGGAAAACACAAGGTTTTTTATTTCTTCACCCTGAACTCTAATTTCTTCTCCAAATTTCTCCTTGCTTTCCTCTTTAGCTTGCTCAATGTAAAAATTGAATAGCATTGGAAAAAGGCTACAACGTTGTCTTATGCCCTTCCCAACCTCTGCATCCCTTTCACGCCCTTCCACTCTGATAACCGCTATCTGGTTTCTGTACAAGTTGTAAATAACCTTCCATTCCCTATTTTTTACTCCTGCTGATTTCAGAATTTGAAAGAGTGTATTCCAATCAACATTGTCAAAAGCTTTCCCCTGATCTACAAAAGCTAGAAATGTAGATTTCCCTTTACTTGTTGTTGGTTTTTAGGGAACTAAACAGCTAGGTCATAAGTCCACTGTTCCTAGTTAAGAGTCCACTGTCAAGAGCATAAAAAATAAAACAAAGCTCCGAAAATAAAAACTCACAAAAGGGACAGGCTGACAATGGACAAGTCGCTGACAACACAAAACAAAGACACACAATAGGTAAAACAAAGTCAGGAACTCAACTACAACTGGACAGCGGAGTACCATGGCTGGCTGATCACAAAGATAAAACAGGTTGAGCAAGCCATACTGTACACACTAAAAACCCCTAGGTATCTTACATAAGCATGTTAAAAAATCTTTAAAAGTGCTGGATAGGTGGTTGCCTGAGGTATCAGGCTATAGCACCACCACTAGATGGAGTTGTACAAACCAGCTTCATGAATAAAACTTAAAACGGAATTAGACGTGGACTCATCATCACCTTAAACTAAGGGTAGCATGGCTGGTAGGTTAAAGGACTGCCGCAAGGTGGCTAAAACTGGGCAGTCCATCAGAAGATGGATTACTGTCAGCGCTGCTCCACACCAACACACAGGCTGGGCCTCATGGCGAAGGAGATGGCCATGGGTCATCCAGGTATGCCCAATATGGAGGTACGGAGGTGGCAGAGGACAACCAACTATTGATGTATGGGCCACAGTGAAGACTTCCACAGAGTCGTGCATAGCTTCACTGCTCGAACCTTGTTCATTGCACTCGTGGTAGACCATTCAGCACTCCATGCTTCACGTGCCTTCTTGTGCAATGCTAAATTGAGGTCCGATTCCGTAATGCTAATGGTTAAAGGTGGCACAGTGGTGGCCTGTTTGGCCAAATGGTCAACACGTTCATTCCCCGGTATGCCAATATGGCCAGGAGACCACAGCAAGACCACAGAACGGCCAGATTTTCCAAGAGAGTAAGCAGTGTCTTGAATGGACTGCACTAATAGGTGACGAGAGAAAAACTGGTCGATTGCCTGCAAGCCACTCAGGGAGTCACTACAGATGATGAATGACCCCATGAGGCAGGCTCAGAGATGTTCTAGAGCCTTTAGGATGGAGACCAGCTCTGCAGTAAAGACACTAATTTCACGGGGTAATGAATGCTGTTCGACACGGTTGCTATGGAGACATGCATACCCAGCACCACCATCTGCTAGAGACCCATCAGTATCAATGACTTCAGCACCATGGAAAGAATCAAAGAGATACAGGAACTGGCGACGAAGTTGTGTCGGAGAAACAAGAGTCCTTCAATGCACGGGACAGATCCAGACAAAGCTGCAAATGGGGAATGGTCCAAGGAGGGGTTTGAAAGGAATATTGAAAAGTGGTAGGGAGTGGATGGAATTCAAGGGAAGGAGAGAATGAAATCAGACAGACATTGGACAACCCGACCGGTGCCGTCATGGAGGGATAGGGAGTGCAGCGCCTGGAAAATGAAGCCAGTGGTTCAGATGGTGTGGCAAGGCTTGAACATGGGCAATGTACAAAGTTAACAGGTGTTGCCGGCAGAACCACAGGGGAAGGACCTGAGCTTCAACTAGGAGGCTTGTCACAGGGCTCGTGCGGAAAGCCCCTGTCGCCAAACGAACACCACAATGTAAAATTGGGTCCAATGCCTGCAGTGCTGAAGGTGCAGCTGAATCATAAACTATGCAGCCATAGTTTAGGCACAACTGAATGAGTACCTTATAAAGTTGTAGGAGTGTTTGGCAGGAGGCTCCAACAGCACTTTTGTTTGAGCTGGCGAAGGTGTGGCACCCTGATGAGATGGTCATCGAACAACATGCCTAAAAAAAGGTGTGTCTCTTCAACACGCAGCTGGTCCTCAGGCAGATCCTCTGTCGGAGGAACTGTCTGTGAATTCGATCAAGTCCAAGGGAGGTATCTGGGCAAGCAGCAAGGCCACTGTCAAATTCCCACTCAGTGAAAGGGATGTTGTATGCTTCCCGACGTCGTGTTCGAGAAAGATATCAGTTTTCGCTCTGTGCGCTCTTTAAGGGCACGGAAGTCCGCACCATATTCAGCAGTCGCTGAGGTGCGAGTATAGTGGTGTGCCAAATGCTCAGCTATGGTGAGAGAATCAGTACAGATTGTACCCTGATGCTGAGACACGAAATTCCCCCTGGTGGGTGGTGCCCAAAGAGGAGTCGAACGTGTGACCATACCCTTGAAGGAGATGCATGGTATCCAAAGGAGGCAACATAACACTCCCAGGAGGCCCTCTTTCTTTGCTGGATCAATCGCCATGCCCAGAGATGCTTGAATGCAATAAGATTATTGATGGAAAGGTGGCATCAGTGGCGCTGTAGTGCTCGCCGACGTTCCCGGATGGCCTCAGCGATCTCCGGTGTTCACCAAGGCACTGACTTATGGTGGAATGACCCGAGTGAGGTGGGAATGGTTTATCAGAAGCAGAAATGATGGTATCTGTGACCTGCTGAACAGCGGTATCAATATCAGCCAGAAGAAGAGAGGTAAGTGCAGCAGCTATGGAATAAGCTGGCCAGACAGCCCTATGAAGGGACCAGCTAGGCAGACGGTCAGCAGGCGGACACTGTGTGAGCGACAGGAAGATAGGAAAATAGTCGCTGCCACACAGTTCATCGTGGACCCTCCAAGTGAGATGTGGAAGCAGGCTTGGACTGCAGATAGAATCGTCTATGGTGGAGAATGTTCTGTGCACTACGCTAAAATGTATAGCAGCACTTGTGTTGAGGAGGCAGATGTTCAGCTGCATTAGTAGAGTCTCAACATCTCTACCCCACACTGAGGTCTGTGTGCCACCCCACAAAGTGTGGTGGCTATTGAAATCCCCTAAAAGAAGGAAGGGTGGGGGAAGTTGGGTGACCAAGGCGGTGAGGTCTACAGGAGAGACGTCCTCATCTGGTGGGAGATAGACAGAACATATTGTAACATCTTGCAGTGCCCGGAGCCGAACTGAAACTGCCTCTTGAGGTGTTTGAAGAGGCACGGTAGTGCTTGGGACAGAGGCTAGGACAGAGACGAAGACTCCACCGGAAACTCTGTCATAGGTGGAACGATTTTTAAAATAGTTCTGGTAGCCTCAAAGAGCAGCGAACCACATTGCTGGAAACCAGGTTTCTTAAAGAGTGATACAGAAAGCAGGTGTTAGGCGTATAAGTTGTTGTAGCTCAGCCAGGCAGGGGTGGAGGGGAACCACCGAAATTCCACTGGAGGATGGTGGTATTGGCTTTAAAGGCCATGATTGGAACGATAAAAAGGTTACACCATAGGTTCACTTGTCGCCACCCATTTGGAACCTACCAAATCCAAAATCGTTGACTCTGGGGAGTCGGTGAGGGCGAGATCCTCAGGTGAGGTGAGGATTTCTAACTCATCTTCTGAAGTAGAAGATGAGGGTAGCTGTGGCTTTAGAGCCACTAAAGAGTCCTTTTTCTTTGACTTCTTTACTGTTTCCTCTCGCTGCCCCTTCGGTTTGAGGGGCTGGGAGGGCTTCTTGGAAGTGGCATCAGGTGTGGAAGAAAAGCAAGAAGCCCTTCGACTGGCAAGTTTGGAATCCTTGGGCCTTCGGCCAGGATCCTCTGAGACCCTTTGAGAATCCTCGGAAGGGGGTACCCAGAGGGACCCATTCCGAGCGAGAGGAGCCAGAGGAGGCTTGCCTGGGTAAGCCTTATACAACTGAGGTGTGGCAGGTTCCTCGGGGGTTGCTCACTAGCGACTGTTCAACCTCAACAGCCATGCATCTCCTCGACATTAAGCACACCTTGAGATTGAGAGTTTTTTTTATAGAGGTTTGTAACCTAGAAGGTGCACACAATCAAGGGCAGAGCCACTTGCAATAGTACCGACATGATTTACCAACTGACATGCCTGCACTGTGAAGATTCTATGTGGGAATGACCAGCAACAAACTATCCATTCACATGAATGGTCACAGGCAGACAGTGTTTGTTGGTAATGAGGATCACTCTGTGGCTAAACATGCCTTGGTGCATGGCCAGCACATCTTGGCACAGTGTTACACCATCCAGATTTTCTGGATACTTCCCACTGACACCAATCTTTCAGAACTTTCCCTTCAGCATATTCTTTCTTACCATTGCCCACCTGGTCTCAACCTCCACTAAATTCAAATTCCTGCCCATCATTCTTTAACATCTTTGCCTCGGTTCTCTGGACAGAGCCTCTTCCTCAACTGTTATCTCTGTCCAACTTCTTTGCTTTCTACAAATGTCTACCTTGGTGTGTTTGCGTGTGTGTGGATGTGTGCGCTTGTTTATCTTTCCTTTTTTCCCCCTTAAGGTAAGTCCTTCCACTCCTGGGATCGGAATGACTCCACTCCCTTAAAACCCGCATCCTACCCTTTTCCCCCTCCTTCCTTTCCCTTTTCCTGAAGAAGCAGCCAATGGTTGTGAAAGCTTGAATCTTGTGTTTGTGTGTGTTTTGATTTGTGTTTTTGTGTCTATCTATGAGTCTGTGCTTTGAGTAAGTTATTCGATTTCTATTTTTTATACATATTTATTTCTATTTGATGATGTAAACATCAAGCTGAAGCTCCTGAGACCACTAAAGTTGGTAACACTCACACTTCGGATCTAGGGCATGCGCAATTCTCTGTTCTTGGACTTTAAATTATTTGGACTAGGTAACCTTTTTGTCCCCCATTGTACATGTTCCCTACCTTCAACATTTTCAGTACAATTATCTATACATAACTTGATAAATTTTTCATCATTAGTATTTACATGTTTCCTACTCTCAACATTCTCATCTTCAATGTACTGCTCTCTATAAAACTTACTAAATGCTTCATATTCACTGTCAATATTTCTTGATTCAGTGACTCTATCCTGTTATAGTTAATTTTATCTAGATTCTCTAAATGCTTCTC
This sequence comes from Locusta migratoria, assembly GCA_026315105.1. NCBI lineage: Eukaryota > Metazoa > Arthropoda > Insecta > Orthoptera > Acrididae > Locusta > Locusta migratoria. The sequence continues at coordinate 521,033,036 of CM048744.1, read as the reverse complement.
CACAACAACTGAACCTTCCATTTCATTATTAAACAAATTGTCACATTCAGATATAACATCATCCCATTCAGCTATACACACTTTTTCCAAATTTCAGGTAAACTGTTGTGTTTAACAAAGCCTTAACAGAAACAGGCTCATGATCAAAATTATTCAATCTCTCTATATTACACATGTCATGATTTACAATGTTATTCTTATCTACAACTTTATCACTAGTCTCAACAGATATTATGTACAGTGATATTTTGTACTGGATTACACATAGTTTCTGACCGTTTACAGACGTTCTGTTTATCTTGACAGTATTTTCAGATACACAATTAGAAAGATCATTATTTTCAGAATTACCTACAGTATCCAAACCATAATTATCATACATTGTTGTTTTAGTGTCATACTCCCAACCATAAAATCACTTGTTACATACTGTGCTGATGGTACATCATTACATCTGCTTGATAGTCTATGCTCCCTATACATAACTTTTCTCCAGTTAGATTTCCTAAATTTTGAATCAAATACAAATCTATTACTCTGAACATTGTGTTCTTTTACCAATGGTTTTCTGTGGTCCTAATTGTTTTGCGCAAAATAGTTATTGTAGGTGGTCCATTGTCCCCACTCCAAATTTATAGACCTTCGTTGGAGCCAATTTTAGTTTTCCGAATGATTCCCCCTGTGTTGGTTATTCTCATTATTCTCCCTCCAATTTCTCTTCTCCCACTCCCATTATAATGTCCATAGCTGTAAATCCCATTATCTCTCCTACCTTCTCTTCCTATTTGATCATTTCTATTATAAATATAAACTCTTTGCCCCCCCCCCGCATTCACTGCCATAATTTGTATGTGGTCTGTTTTCTCTCTCAACAACACTGTCTAACTTGCCAACATAATTTAAAAATTGTTCTAAAGAGTTGTCAGGTACATAAACCAAATCCCATTGTAATGTCTTTGGCAATCTCCTTTTTAAATCATCAATTTGTATCATATCATTAAATGGCCTGTCCAAATGTATTAAATTCTTTAACTGACTTCAACAAAAATCTGTTATCTCCTCTGGTTTGCCTCTATAAACTGGACCATTCAAAAATTCACTTTTAATCCTAGCCTGTTCTGTTTCTGACAAAAATTTATTTAAAAATTTCTCTTCAAATTCACTTAATGTCACCCAATGTTCTTCATTTTGATTAGACTGAGATAATTCTTCACCATTCCAAAATATTTTTCACAAACTTAATTTTTAAATCATCTGACATTTCATTCACAAAATTATCCTTAACAGTGTTGAATGAAGTCTACAGGGTGGCAATCACTATTTGGGAAGCTTCTAACAGGAATAGTAGCCCACATACCAATATTGGATATACCATTTTTACACATCAAATTGTTTGTTAAATTATTAAGTTTTGCATTTACTTCCATTTGTACGTTACTAATACCCTCAATACACTTTTTTCTACACTTCATACTTTCTCATTTAATACTCCTAGTCCTATATCTGATTCTAGCACCTCATAGCTCTTTCTGTTTCCCTTCTCTGTTTATTTCTTCTCCTACCGATGCTACACTTTTTTCCATCGACTTGATTGCAGAATGTGTACTGTGTAAACTGCTCTTCACATACCTGTCTACTTCATGTATTACATTGGTATTGCATTGTGTAACATCTGAAATGTTATGTATTTTAGTGTCAGTACCTTCACCTGCATCTTTTAAAGTATTTATCTGTACTTTTTTAAATTGCTCAATTAACTCCTGTTTCACAATCTGTTGTTGTTCAGTTAATCTATTTATTAATGTGTCCCCCATTCTATTGATCATCATTTGAAACATGTCTAAGGTGTACTTGTTACGTTTTAAGTCACATTCTTCTTTCCCATTCCACTGTCCTCAAAATTGTCTCATTTATCCATATTGCCACAAATCTAGCAATGGAATGCCTGGTACAGTAGTTAGAGTCACAGATTTCTGTGCTGGCTGTCCTTGGTTCAAATTCCACCACTGGCATAAAAACATTTATGTCTTTGTATTAACTATTTCTAGAATGATCTATGTGTTTCTTATGTTTGATGTACATGTAAGTTCCAGAAAATTCTTTGTAGGTATGAATAGTGGAGAACTCCAATCAAGAGTCAGTCTGTTCTTAGTGTATGCTTGTGATGGTAATAAACTTGTTCTAAATGTAAAGTGTTGAGCTCTATTAATGACCCAGCCTTCAAAATCAGTTTTGATCATGACACTATTTGGTGGAGGCGCCAGGTATTCTGTAATACATCTGCATCATCTTGGCTTCGATTAGGTAGCATAACAGCCATCACCTTTACAGACAGAATCCAGAATACAAAGGGTATACTGACTACCTCTATCCAGAGATCCATATCATCAAAAGACCTATGGATACCAAAACAGCGGCAAGCCAGCTGTACATCAGACACCCACCAATGTTTTCAGGAGATGCTAGACGGGAGGCAAAAAAAATGACTGAAAGGATTCGATCAAGTCATGAAGTATAATAGGTAGGATCAAATGTATTACTACCTGAATGGGACAGCTCAGCACTGGTATGAAAATAATGAGACAATTTCGATAACTAGGAAAAATTCCAGACAGAACTTCAGAAGAATTTTATGCGAAGAACAATTGAAGAACAGGCTCAACAACATGGTGAGTCAACGCAACAGAATGTGTTGGCCCTATGAGATGTAGTTAACCCAGATATGACGGAGGCCGATAAAATTACACACGCGATGAATGGCACTGCAAAAGACATGTATTGAGCTCTTCTGTTAAAAGACATTTCAACAACAGAAGACTTTATCTCATGGTGCCAGAAAATTAAAGGGATACAACAGAGGAGGGTTGGACGAAAGTAATATGACAGACTCCTAAATGTAATCCCTATGGTTGTTGTGGAAGACGAGCCAACTGTCAGTTGTGTTGGAGAGTGTTCAGACTGCGGGACTCCACCTCAACTCAAGGAAGTGCCTCTTCATTTCCAAAGAGAGAAAAATCCTGGAGCACCTAGTCAATGAAGATGGTGTCCAATCTGATCCAGATAAAGTAAGGGCAGCCACATAATTTCCAACTCCTCAGCACATCCCTGACGAGAGAAGTTTTCTTGGGCTGTGCACACGCCAACAGTGTTTCATAAAAGGGTTTTGTAACAAGGCACATCCATTCAAAGAACTTCTGCAGGGAGACACCAAGTATTTCTGGCATGAGATGAAAGAAAGAGCTTTCCACGCACTTTAGGAGGTTCTAGCTACCGCACCAGTTCTAACCTTATGCAACGAGAATGGGGAAACCGAACTTCACACTGACACTAGCAGTTATGGGATTAGTGCAGTACTTGCACAAGTTCAGGAAGGTGCTGAAAAGGTGATACCTTTGCATCAAGAGTACTCTCAAATTTCAGCACTAACTGCTCTACAACCAAGAAGGAATGTCTCCCTGTTATCTAAGCTATCAACAAGGGCCAGTAATATTTATTCGGTAAACCATTCAGTGTCATGACAGATCACCATTCTTCATGTTGCCTCACCAGTGTGAAGGATCCATCAGGTCAACTACCAAGATGGGCACTAAGACTCCAAGAGTACAATGTCACAGTAGTATTCAAAAACAGGCGCAAAATCAATAATCAATGACACTGACTGCCTTCTAGGAAGCCATTAATGGAACACAACAGCATGAATGAAATTTCAGCCCTCACTGAGTTAGATGAGATTGGAGCTGAATAGAGAGAAGATCCTGCAAACCATAGAGGCCTTGGAGAATGGAGAACTGACCAAAGGAGAGTTTCAACTTATAAATGGGGCATTGTATAAGAGCAACTACAATCCACTGGGCCCCAAATGGCTACTGGTTGTTCCAGCTCATTTCTGGCCAACTATTCTCAAGTATTTCCATAATTCTCCAGTATCCGGTCATCTTTGAAGACCCTAGACAGAATCAGACAAAGTTATTACTGACAAGGTCTCTACAGATCTGTCAAGCATTATGTGAGTCAAAGTAAGGAGTGCCAGAGATGGAAGCATGTGCCGTAATTACCTCCAGGTCATCTGGTACCAATTCTATTGGCAGCAGCTCCACTCCACCAGATTGGTATCGACCTTTTAGGTAGGTTCTCGAAGTCAACAACTGGTAACTGATGGATAATAGTCTGCACTGACTACCTCACCTGCTATGCTGTCACCAAAGCTGTGCTGACTGCAGAAGCTATAGAGATTGCACAATTTCTAGCAGAAGACATTATTTTGAAGCATGGTGCACCACGTGTGATGATATATTATGATGGAAAAGTATTGCATCCAAACTAGTGTCAGAGGTAATGTCACACTGCGAAGTTGTCCACAGAATAACAACTGCTTACTATCCTCAGACAAAAGGTCTTGCAGAATGTTTCAACAAGACGTTGGCAGATATGCTGTCAATGTACATCAATTTTGAGCAGAAGGATTGTATTCTGTGCTGAGTTTATTCTGTGCTGAGTTTATTCTGTGCTGACTTGCCTTCTCCTTGAAGTATGCTAGACAAGAGACTGATTAGAACAATGTTGTTTGAAGTTTTGTTTCATGTATTCAATGTATCCAGCTACATTATTTTTTATTTACAGTGTTTAAGAATTTATATCTTGAACATTATTTCTGATTTTACAACTATGCTGTATATTTCGGTATACGAACAGTGTCTTTAATATTATTACAAACATATGGGATACTGCTTGTGTTGAAATTTTATGCATACAAAATCATTTTGGTCCTCGGGTCAGATACATAGCAGTAGTTATGAAGAAAGGTATTAAGTGAAGGGTTACACCATTATTAAGAAATTATACTTGTGAAGTGTCTATGCCAGCATATTAAGGTTATTGCACTGCTTCAAGAAGGTCAGTCATACATTAAGCAACATGGATCCAAATGAAGTCAAGGCTTTAATTAAGCAAAGAGGTATTTACAAAGCAGCCTTGACATGCATGCAATCATTTGTAAATAATTTTGATGGAAGTAGGAGTGTTGATGAGGTGACTTGTAGACTGGACAACATCGCTAAGGTCTATTCACAGTATGTTGAAGTGCAAACTAAGCTTCATATAGCAGATGAAAGTAAAGATCATTTGCAGGCAGGGTAGCTTTTGAAGAAATGTACTTCACAGTTGTTGGTGGCTTACGTTATTTATTGACATCACAGCAAACAAGACGTGAATGTTCAGCACATGGTAATGAACATTCTCCATGTAGGTCCAATAATGTACCACCTCTTCCTAAAATAACTTTACCTGTTTTCTCTGGGGCTATAAAGTCTGGAAAAGTTTTAAAGATACCTTCCAGAGCCTAGTCATAGATAATGAATAATTATCTCAGTTCAGATGTTGTACTATTTAAACTCAGCTCTTAAAGGTGAAGTAAAACATCTTATTCAAGATATTTCTACTTCAAATTAAAACTTTCAGGTGGCTTGGTCTTTGATTAAGACTAGATATGACAATCCAAGGCTGATAGCTGTTAGACATGTCCATGAATTACTTACTCCTCCAAAGATTGTGAAGAATTCACCCATTGAGCTCAGGCAAATCACAAAACTAGCAACAAGGCAGCATTAGAAGCACTTAAGTTAGATTCATCACTCTTTGAAATAATGTTAACTCAGATAACACTTCAGCACCCGAATGCATGATATGTCTGTAAAGCCTAAGACAGAGTAACTTTAAGAACACTAGGTCTGCATTTGACCAGATCTGTGTTTGTTGTAAACAAATGCAGTATATTTACAGATGTGGAAAGTTCAGGTCTTTAACAGTGCCACAATGTCTTGAAATTGTGAAGGAGAACAAACTTTGTTTTAATTGTCTCTCTCCTTCTCATCATAAGGCATCTAATTGTTAAGAGTGGCTCTTGTCCTTCTTGTGAGGGTAGGCATCATACTTTACTGCATGCTGTAAGCAAAAAGGAAAAACAAGCTAGATCTACTTGTATAGATTCGGCAAGTTCAACTTCTCTAAAGGGCAGTTCACAATTGGAAGCTGGACTTGGTAGTTACTGTTCAATGAAGATGCATTCTGGTTGTCAATTTTACTATCCACAGTAACAACAAGCCTCACAAGGTTTGGTGCTTATTGGACTCATGTAGTCAGTCAAATTATATAACAGAAGAATTGGTTCAGAGGCTAGGTATAAAGAAAATTAAGAACATTGTTCCTATTGAAGGTATCAGTGGCATGATACAACAATCTAAACATTGTGTGACTGCTGTCATACTTTCTCGAGTCTCAGAGTTTAAGGCAGATGTACATTTTTCAATGTTAACCATGATCACGATCACTTATCTGTACTTAAGATAAATGTGGATAGCTGGAATTTGCCTAAGGATATTCTGCTTGCTGATCCTGAATTCTTCATACCAGGTAGAATTGATTTGCTGCTAGGCACAGAGATATTCTTTCATATACTGAAGCAAAATCGCAGGGTGAGGAGTGATGATTGGCCAGTTCTACAAGATACCAAGCTGGGATAAATTTTAGCAGGAAGATATCAGTCACCCCGTCATGATGTAGCAACCTCAAGATATTTCCTTCTACAACATGAACATCTCATTAAGGCGCAACTCAGAAAATTCTGGGAGATAGAAGAAATTCCAGTAAAGAAGCAGACAGAAGAAGATGTAGCATGTGAAACGCATTTTAAGGAGAACACATTACGTGATAAAGAAGGACGTTTTATTGTTCGCTTGCCCTGTAAGAAAATTGAAAGAAAGCTCAGAAATTCTTATTTCAATGCCTTGAACAGATCGCATCATTTAGAAAGACATTGCAAGAAGCAGCCAATCTTGCAACAACAGTATTGTGACTTCATGAAGGAATATGAAGATTTAATACATATAAAACCAGTAGATGAAGTTTGTGAACATGACACCCATGAGACCTACTACATTCCACACCATGCTATTCTCAAAGAGCATAGCACCACAACAAAACTTAGAGTTGTATTTGATTGTTCCAGTAAATCTACCACATATGGAATGGCTCCAAGCTCCTACTTAGCAACAATATGTCTTATTCAGCTTGCTGAAGAAGAAGCCAAGGAATACCTGTTAGCATCAAGAGCCTTAAGACAAGATTTCTAAATGGATGATGAACTAAGTGGAGGAAGAAACTTACAGAAAGCCCTACAGTTGCAATCTGAGTTGATTGAGCTGCTTGCCAGTGGAAGATTCCTATTAAGAAAATTCTGTTCCAATCATACAGAATTGCTAACAGCAGTACTACCAGAAAGCAGAGAGACACAGTTTGTGCCCCTCTGCTAGCTCACATCTGGATGGGCAGTAGTTGTATAGCTTTGTTTTTCTTCATCTTCTCCTTGCAGAAATGTTCCCTCCGTGAGGTATCGCCACCCCACAGTTGTAATTTGGTGTTCTATCCGTTTGTGTAAGCCTCTTCATGTCAGAGCTGTAGTCCTTGTTGACCATTGGACACCTTATTCCTCTCCTTCCTATTCAGTCAGCTCATCTATTTTACCTGTGTGGGTGTATTAAATTAAGAAGTAGCCAACTCCCCCACCTCAGTGTGATTTTCTTGTAACTAAGCTGAACTGCTGTCATTTAAATTGCAGGGCTCATTTGTAAATTTCATTGTGGGTTGTTTTATTGGCCTTCTGCCTATTGTTATCGTTGAGCACAGTTTCCTGTTACCAGTTAAAGTAAAACTTAGACTTTACTTAAATTTTGAGCTTGTCTTTAGTGTGTTTTGGTAATTGTATTTTTAAAGGGCTGTGTCCACTTAAATTCTGGAAGCCTGCTTAAGTGTGATTTTGATAAGTAAGCTGAACTGTTTTCATTTAAATTGAAGGGGTCATTTGTAAATTCTATTGTATTTACAAGGGTTGCTTGCATCTAAATCTTTCCACTTTTCTTACATTACTGGGCTCATTGTGTCTTTTATTGTATTTTAAAGAGTTGCTTTTACTAAATTTCAAGCCTTATTAACTTATCAAAAAATTGGTTCTTTCAACTTGGCCTTCTGCATTGCACCACTTATCTGAACTGTCTTGTTGGGCCTTCAGCCTCTGATTGTAATATCATATATTTTAATTAAAACAAATGGAACCTGAACTGACTATCCTTGCTTAACTTCACCAACCAACTATCCACCACTCCCACAAACCCACCCTCTCAGTAACTGAGTGCCAAGCAGCACTGCTATTTGGTTTATTAAGCAGCAGCTTCTGTAATCACTAGCCAATGTAAGGATATTTTCAAGTAACTAATGATGGCAAGAAATTAACTTGCTTTTAGCACTGAAACTTAGTGTTTTCTGTCTTTAATTTCCACAAAGAGGCTCAATTTAACTGCTATGAACCCAAAGTGGTCACAATCTTAGTTCTGTTGCAGATTTTCAACTACCATTTTCTCGGATAAATTGCGCATTGCAAGGTTGTGGTTTAGGTTAGGAGATGATTTTTAATTCAGAGCTACAAAACTTGTTGAATCACTTGTCACTACAAATCAGCTGTTGCATTTCCAACATAAATTGGAGCAGTTGCTTCAAACATTGCTCCACCTGACACATTAACATCATTTGTGAAGTGACTTGCCTTTCTTTGTCAGCCTGAAACTAGAGACTAGATGTCCTATGTGACAACACTGTAGCACCACATGACAAATATTAACTAGCAAATAATTTTAACTGGCCTATAGTTGATGCTTGACACATGATGTTATAGTATTGCTACATAGGGTACCAGTTACCACTCAGTTATAGGCCACACACATACATGGCAGATCAATTCACAAACACTGTTAAACTGTAAAGAGGAGCAATGTTTGAAGCTACTGTTACGAGTTATGTTTAGAAGGTGACAGCTAATTTTAAGTGACCAGTGATCCAACTGTGGCAGAGGGTGCATTTTATAGTCTTGAATTTACATTCATATCTCATCCTAACCATAACTTCACAATATGAAATGTATCCATGAAAACAGTGCTCAATGGTGGTAGAACTAAGATCATTAGTGCTTCCTTCACAGAGATTAAAACTAGCCTTTATGAGCCAACTTGAGACAGAACACATTCAGTTGTAGTGTTAAAAGCAAATTATAATTGTCTGCTATCACTGGTTACATGAAAGTATCCTCACACTAGCTAGTGGCTACACAAACTACGGCATCAAGAACCAACAAGCAGTGCAGCTTGACACTCAGTTTCTGTTTATAGAGAACACAGGCATATTGTAACTGATAAAAAAATGAACCAAAGAAAAATTAGAACAAATATAAAGTCAATATTATTTTGAAATTGACATTGCAAAGTTTTAGAAATAAAATTTAATCAATTTATTGAGTAAAATGAACAAAGACATTTTTATTAGATCGAAAAAGAAAAAAAAAAAATCATTGCCCTTAAAGAGTTTCAAACCATCAACCTTGATAAACAATAACCTTACCACTGTGCCACACTCCAACTTTGGAACATGATTTTTCCTTTGTCTTCACATAGCTAATTTGAAGCTTTCAAAAAGTTCAGCTTTGCATAAGTCACACAAAGTTCATGTAATGGAAGCTCAAATGTTCAAATGTTTGTAGAGCTTATGGGACTTAACTACGGGGTCATCAGTCCCTAAACTTCAAACTAGCTTACGTAGTTCCTTCCTCTGGTGAGAGAGAAGGGAAGAAAAAAGGATGGGAACTGAAGGGAAAGGTAATTCACGACCTAGGTCATGAAGGTGGTGTTTGAGGAGTGTGGACATCAGAGATACTGCATGTTATTACTGAACCAAGCCAGAGAGGGTATATATAACCAAAGAGGAAAGATCAAGTAGTAAAGAGAAGATGAGATAAGTGAACTGAATGATGCTGAGGGGTGTAGGAGGGGCGGTGTGTGTGTGTGTGTGTGTGTGTGTGTGTGTGTGTGTGTGTGTGTACGCAGTCTTGTGTACTTGCAGTGTGCACGATTGGCACAATCTCATCTCAAAGTAGGCAACAAATCATGTCGCGAGAAATTTACCCCCAAAATTTAGCGAGGCATAAGGAGTGAAGAACATTCGATACAGACCTGGTCTTTTGTCAAACTATTGTCTGTCTGGATGTTTACTATATCACCAATTTGGACGTGGCTTGTGTGTTTAATTACTGTGCTACAATCCTGTGAATATGCTAAAAACCATGAATGTGTCAAAATATACCCGTGTTCAAAGTCATGTATCTCAAAATGGACACCTACCACAGTATTTTCGTTCACACCATTCAACAGATCACATTTCAACTGAGTTTCATTTTGGTGTTTCTTTGGGTAAGGTGCAAAAATTTCGCCTAAAAATTTTAAATCTTTGAAGGAATAAAGCTTCATGGTGGAAGCATATTAGAGTATTTTCTGTATAGTGTAAACTGCTCCATCTAATAAGTAATTCTTGTTCTTCTAAGGAAAGTTCCTTTATAGCTTTTAGTCCTTCTATGGCATTTTATGTCGTTAAATGGCATGGGAAATGAGTATTTCACTGCACAATCAGTGATTGCCTCCGACATGACACAGTTGCAGTGCATGTGTTTTTATCGTACTTGATCAACTCATTGAAGTGCAGTTTGAAAGAAATTAAGAAATTATTTTAGCGACGGTTTGCTACATAATACAAAAATTTTAAGAGCTTCCTAAATCTCTGCCATCATAAAAATGTTTTTGTTGTTACTAACGAATCGATTTTTTTTTTTCCAAACAAGCCAGGGAAAATCACCATGTGATGGAATTGGGGGCACAGTTAAGCGTTTAGTAGCGCCCACCAACTGATCTGTTTGAATAGTGAAAAATATGGATGGCATTGAATTTATTTATATCAAAAAAGAAATTATTGAATATGCAAAACTTGATCAGGAAAAACGTTTTGAGGATGGATGTACAGTGTCTGATAGAAGAGATCATCACCATTTTGTGCCAATTAACGAAAAGCAACTTCAGATTCATAGAGTGTAAAATGATTCGTTGTCTTTTATAGCAAATGTTAACCGATATGCTAAATTTGCTACTAAACACATTGCCATTTCTGAACTACAACGTGGCCAGTATGTCCCTTGTGTTTATGGTGGATAGGAAATATCTATGAAGTTTCATGTGAAGAAAATGATGCCCTGATTAATTTCATGCAACTTTATGGAGCAGCGCAATCGTTTCATTGGCCTGCTAGAAGAGACATATGTGGGATCCCAGTTTGCCAGAATAAATAGTTCTGGACATCAGCAAAAAAATAAATCAATCAAAATAAATAAAAAATAATAAAAAATTAAAGCATTTACCAACTGAAGAATTTCCTTATTATGGCTTGGGAACCACAAAGAGATCAAAACAGTGCTTGAAAACCTGTTGGATACCCACATTCAGGCTTGGAACCTACAATATACTCATATTCCAGATTGGGAACCTCCAGTAAGGAAACTCACATGTAGCTGACTTGGCATGGCTATCAATCATGTCCCCAATGTGATGGGACTACGAGTCACTGAGTCTGATAGTGGCATAGCCACCATGAACCAACGCAAGAATTTTTCTCGAATTACAAAAAAGTCAATAGTTTAGGCAAAATATTTGCACCTTACCCAAAGAGACACCAAAATATAACTCAGTTTTTCTGATAGAATTAAATGTGCTCTATTGATTGGTGTCAATAAAAATAATGTGGTAGGTGTCCATTTTGAGATACATGACTTTGAACTCGGATATATTTTGACTCATTCATGGTTTTTAGCATATTCACACGATTGTAGCACAGTAATTAAACACACACACCAGGTCCAAATTGGTAATATAGTAAACACCCAGACAGACAATAGTTTGACAAAAGACCAGGTCTGTACCACAGTTTCTCCACTACTTATGCCTCAAACTCTGGGGCAAATTTCTTGCTACATGATTTGTTGCCCACTTTGAACTGAGATTATGCCAGATGCATTGCTTTCTGAACTCTATCTGCATCATTTGTGTGCAGAGCACAAAAAGTTGTACCACTATACCAAGAACCAAGGGTCATCCTCTTTTACATTAGGAACAGTGGAATGTTAAACTTGAAGATTTCTTCTCGACTTATTGGTATCGGTAAAAGTGGTCTTCACAAATATTGCTCTAGTACGTGCACCAAGTCACAGGTGGGCCTGAAACTTTGCATACTTTCATGTCGGGCCCTCAGGTACATACTACATGACGTGGAATGACCCTCACTGTGGTTACAAATGTGTTTTTCTCTGTTTCATGTACTCCAATGAATGGACAATTCTGTGATCCGAGCTGAAGGAGACAAGCTTCCGTTTTTGTAAAAAGAAATTCTGAGTGGAGGAAATTCAACACACAAGGAATGACACAGGTTAGCGGTTGCACTACTCAGCCCTGTAGATCAATTGTTTGTTACCCAGCCCATTTTGCAGTTAGTGCAAAACCTGTAGTGAACATAGAACCTTGTCTGTAGCTGTAGTATAGCACAGTGCAACGCAGGGCTGAGCGCTGGTTTCCAAGAAGTGTCGTAAGCGCCATGTAGTATTGATTTTCACGTACAGATTTCCTCGTGTCCTACTGGCAGGCTCGTAACGTACTGTGGTAGAAAAGGCAAGATAAATTGTATTAGACTTGGTCAGTGCAAGAAAAGTGCAGTAAGAACATATTAAAATGGCGGAAATAAATTCACAAAATGTAGTAGAGGAAAATTCTGATTCAGATAGAGAGGTGAATGTTCCTTCCATTCCGACTACGAACTCAGAACCCTTAACACAAGAGCAAGCGACGAAAGAAATTAGCATAATTAATAGCACAACTGCTGCTCTATTTTTGCAAATGAATGAAAACTTTTAAAAACTTACGGATAAGCAGAAGGAAATGTATGCTAAGCAAGATGAAGCAGTTAGGCAACTTTCTGCTAAGCAAGAGGACGTAGCTAAAGAACTTTCTGTTAAGCAAGATGAAATGTTGAATAAGCAGGAGGAATTATCTAATACAGTCATCAGTTTAATATGCGAGTTAAATAATCTAAAAGCCAGTCACAATACATTAGGTGTGGAAATGAATGACTTGTCCACACGATTAGGCCAAGTATCATTAGATGTGGAACAGAAAATGAGTGAACAAGACAGTAACTTACAGAAATTAAATGAGCAACTCAGGTGTGAAAAGGTAGTTTTGCGTGAGGAAATTTTACATCACGTAAGCGAACAAATAGAGACTGCAATTAAAAACACCACTCCTTCCACTACCGAAGCAACTGATCAGGTTGAAGTGGATAAAACTAGGATTGAATGAGTGGAACAAGGAATTTCGAGATGGCAGGAAGAAATTTCCAAAGAATTGGCAGAAGTGAGGACTGAAGTACGTAGTTTGTGCATTTTGGAAATGGGAGCTAGTCATGGTGGTACTTTACGGTCCGAAGCTGATGCAACGCCATGAGGTGGAGTAGGAACATTCGCTACTGCACCAAGTGCTGTAGCCGTGCCGCAGTTTACGGGGGCGGTGCCTACTTGTGCAGATGTAATGATGGAAGGAAATCTCGTGCGTTATAGGCAATTTCAGTGCTTATCTATGGAAAGGAAGGCTGTTCACCTTGCTGTATTCATTAAATCATTTCAGGGTGTGTTACCTCACTCCTGGAGCGAATTACAAAAATGCAGATACGTGTGTGGATTTATCGAAGGACATGCCTCGCTGTGGGCTATGGAAATAATCGACATATGTGAGACTTATTCACACTTTGAAAAGCTTTTCTTGGACAAATTCTGGTCATCTGCTATCCAAGAACGTCTGTGAAGTGAAGTATTAGATCCAGAACCTTACGATTGTAGACATGGCAGTTTAAGAAGGTACTTCAAAAAGTATATTAACAAGACGCGGTATTGGAGTGAACCAATGTCACTGCGGGACCTGTTTAAGATTTTAAGGCAAAATTACCGAAATATATCAAGGAGAGATTAATAAATGTTCCCATAACAAAAGCAGAGAAAATCTTGTCAGTTTTGGATGACATTGACATGTTATATGAGGAAGAAAATTCAAGGCGACAATATGCCCTCATATCATTTCAGAGAATTCATCGCACCAGAAATCAAATGATATGGACCAACAAATGTGTGTGGAGAAACTGGAAGGACAACTAGCGCCGAATGAAAGGCAAAGCTATGGACGTTTCTAAAATCGAAGAAAAGAGCGCCAACAAAATAGGTTCAGCCCTGGTTATCGATCGCAACCGCCACAACAAACAAGTAGGCAACAGATAGAAGAGCAACCTAGCATTTCTACGCGAAGAAGCAGAAGAGATTGACTGAATGTTTTTCTTACTGAAGTTACTCCAGAGACGAGCCGACAGCCATCCCAACCGGCGGAAAACCTGTAAAGGCCGCAATTAACCCCGGATTGCCGGTCGTGAGTGAATATAGGGGTACTGAGAGTGAGATCAAGCTTCATAGATACAACGAAGGCACTGAACTAAGGCATGAATTACTTTATGATGTTGATGCATGCAGCCATTCACATGCAGCTAAAAACTCAGTCGGATATAGTGATAAGTATTGCAGATAAAACAGTCACTGCAATCCTTAACTCAGGTTCTGCTGTTAACGTGATGTCAGCTGATTTATTTCACCACATCTCTGAAAGAGTACAGATTTCAACCTGGCCAGTAAGCAACTGTAAAATTGTGGGAGCCGTCGGCACCAAGTCAAAGGTTGTTAGGATTCAAGTTTACGTCGAGATGAAAATAGGAAATGTAGTGATAGGATGCATGTTCTTGGTTGTGGAATCCCTCGTCGTAGAACGTATCCTCGGACTTGAATTATTAACAGAAAGAGATGCAAGGATAGACTTCTATTAAGGTCGTTGTTATTTTAGAGGAGATGGCAAGAGGATATCGATGGAATTAGTCAAGACTGATTATCAGCAAGGTACCCACTACTAATGTAAGCACATCCTGAAAATTTCTAAGCCGATGCAAGAGTATTCGCAACCAGCATCCAGTGAGGTATCAACTACAGATTAGCATATCACGGATAAAGTAAATGAATCCAAACAACTTAGTGAAGATCAATGCTCTGTGTTAAATAATCTTCTAAACCGTTATGCAGAAGTGTTTGACGAGGATATCAATGCAGATTAAATTAAAAGGAGCATAAAACATACTGCAATCATTCTTACGGAATACCTTGGTCTCTGAAGCAGGCAGTCAATCGAGAAATTCAGAGAATGTTCGACTGGAATATAATTGAACCCTCAGACAGCCCCTATTACAGCCCACTTCTAGCAATCAGGAAGCCTAATGGGGCATAAGACTTGTTCTCGATGCATGAGAAATCAATAAAATAATAATATCAGTCCGGACCAAACCAGAAAACATTGAAGATCTGATCCAATGCTACCATGGGGTGCATTATCTGACCAACATTGATTTACGATCATCCTATTGGCAAATCAGCTTGGAACCGGAGTCACACAAATACACTGCATTCATTTTCAATGGAAGAAGTTACCACGTCAGGCTCCTTGCTTTTGGATTAAATGGTAGCTCAGGAATATTTATAGTGGCCCTTGATTCCGTGCTGGCACCCGAATTACTTAGCAGAGTGTCAGTGTTTGTGGACGATTTGTCCATCTCACATGATGCCTGGGGTCTTTTTAGACCCCAAGGCTCATTTAACTATAAATAAACAGAGTGTCAGTGTTTGTGGACGAAGTGGCCATCTCACATGATGCCTGGGGTCTTTTTAGACCCCAAGGCTCATTTAACTATAAATAAACAGTTTCAATGTGGGTGTAGGCAACTCATTCTTCAGAAATGCTAACCACGGACTTTTTATTATAACTGGGTAAAATATTTATGGTTATATCTCATTTTGCACTGCAACAATTCGAAATGTTTGTAGTGGGCCCAGAAAATACTCCAGGTATACAATACGTGATATTCAGTGTCATATATAAGTTTTGTTACGAAAATAAATCTTGGCAACAATGTACCTTATAAAGCAACAATCATTTGTACATTGTTGTAAAAAATGAATATAAAATAAAATTACGTGCACTGTTACGACAAATTCACAGTTTGGAAGTGAGCTCTGTGCAAAGAAGACGCGGTGTCATAGTTTATTCATAATGGATGGTGATATACGTTTCGCGAGGAGTTACAAACAGGCTTTGGCAGATTTACAGAAGAGTGATGGCGATAATAAATCAATTTTTGGAAATGAGGATGATAGTGATGCTGATGGAGATGATAGAGGAAGATGTACAGATCGGAAGTGAAGTGAATGTGTGAGACTGTGAAGAAGATAAGGGCATTCAGGTAACTAGTGCATCTAGTTTTGTATCTAGGAATGGACAGATAACATATAAAACAAAATCACCTGATGTGCGCAAGCAGATTTCAAGGAATGTAATATGTGAAACTTCGCATATTCCATGTCACTTTAGACGACAATTACAGACAAGGGCAGACTGTTTCAGACTTTTTATCACCAATCACATGCAGAGTGTAATAGTAATACACACCAATAATCATGCAAAAGATAATAATACTATGTACCCAACTCTTGAACACTGGATTGAAATGGATTGACACTGAAAGCGAGTAGGAGTGTATTTCTGATAAAATTCAATGTAAATGGTATTACACATAACACTAATAAATTACAGTATTAGTACATAGTCTGTGGGTTATGAATTTTTGTGTGAAAATAATTTTTGGAATCAAAAGAACTAAAAAAAAAAAGTATTCATATTTGAAACAAATGTAGTAAGTAATCACAAATTGTACGTAACTTAATTATGTGAAGAAATTGTGAAGTTGTAATTAGAGTTCTGCACGGCGCTCATTTCAGCTCGCCTAGCTGTACGGGCTGGGGTCTGACCCGGGCTGAACGTAGCCCGGCAGCCCGGCGGGCCAGATGCAGCCAGCGCCAGCCACAGCCACGGGCCCACCGGTCGGCCTGCCAGCCGCCAGCCCGCTGCGCAGCGCCCCACCTCACTCTCTGCTTGTGACACTCGCCGCTGCAGCACCCAACCTGTGCTACGGCACCTCTTCGATTGTGACATTTTAACTTTTTTATTCCCGAATAATATACTTTCAATTACATAATGTAGGTTTATTTTGATACTAACTGACGTTCTCAAAAGTTTTTTCCCTTCATCTAACATGTGACATATCACAGTTGCAATGCTGTGTGCAATACAGGGGAGCCGCTTAAACGGCAAAAGTGCTGACCTGATATTGGCCGCTTGGTCCATTACAAATGTTGCACCTTCCAGATCTGTGGTAGAAATGTCATAACTTTCTAACTGGGACAGAATTTCTCTTCGAATATTGAGAACAGATTTAGCATCTTCAGCAGGAAATTCCGACGTGCATGAAACATGCGATTTCATCTGCATTTCTGGGGTCATGTAATGACCAATGATGGTGACGTATTCAGTTTTGGTATACCTATCAGCCCACAGATCCACTTCAAAGGAACATGCATTAGCTTCTAAACAACTTTTGATTTCCTGTTAGACCTCTGCCTTGACTTTTTCACCTGCCTCAGAAACATTTCGTGAAATGGTTGTCGGTCGAGGAAGGACATCGTTAACGTTTACGCGGCCATACTTTGCATACTGTGCACCTACGTCTAAGAGGTGCTGACAAAAGTTTCTGAATCCTTCACCTTTAATGATGTTATAGGAACGGAGGTCCTGATCACAGAGTCGTACACAACTACTAATGACAGTAGATTTTGTCCTTGAAGATACTATTGTGGTGTTTCCCTGTCTCGAGACTTTCTCACTTTTAACATATTTGTGCCTGAATAATGTAGAGGTTGATAACCCCTTCTTGAAGTTGTAAACAAATTCACAAGACTTGCACTGCACAAAACAAACATATTCATTTGATTGTGCACAATGCACTGCCAAAAAATATTTCCAAACTGCTGACACTTCATGTTCTCTGGACTGAAGAACAAATTCTTTTGTAAGTAACTTCTCCTTCATTGTTTCCTTGGTCAGAGGACACAATGGCACTGGTGACACACACAGATGAAGGTGATCACTGCAACTGACGACCAGCACACGAGGTTTCCGCAAACTCCATTTTGCACAGACGGATGGCGAGCTGCACTGACACTGCAGTGCACACAGGTAGCCCCTCGATGACGTGGCAAGAGCCGCGGCACGTGGGTGCACCTGGCTGCCAGCCTCAGACGAGGTGAGCGCCGTCTAATGGGGCAGCGTCTGCCGGATTGAGGAGCCGTAACTGTGTAAGGTGGCGCGAGGCTGCTGGACGGTGCCACTTGACCCACTCCTGTGCCAGTGACAGATCGTAAAAGTCTGCTTTCATTTTGCCATAGTCCCTGTAGTCCTGCACCCATTATCTTGTGGAGAAATATCAATGTTACGCTATGTGATGTTTCCTTGGAGTGATTTTAACTTTTAGTACTCTCGTGAATCTGCCTGGGTGTCATAGTAATTTCTCATCATATTTCGGAAGATTACTTGCCATGGTCAGATGGTGCCTGCGGCAATCAGGAGTCATTTGCAGATGCCAGCGAATCTTCCGAAATGCCATGGAGAAATTGGGACTTGGTCTGATAACGACAAATTACACACAATACATGTATACTACGCTCACAGCAGTGCTGAATAGAACTCTCACGAGAGAGGAGTGGGGAAGGATTAAAAATTTATTATGGGAGAAAAGTGTACGCAGTTAATATAAATTCATTATATCCAAAAGAAATAAATATAGAAGTAGAAATATGGAATCTGGTTTTCTACAAAGCCCAACTGCAAATATTTTTGCTGATTAATGTGATTTAATATTAAAACATTTTGGTACATAGCTACTTAAATATTTTTTTCTGCCCAGACAATGCTGATATCACATTAGAAAATAAAGAGCAGATTTCTCAATAGCATCATTTCTAGTTCTTCATATGGTGGTCTATATAACAGTGGAAGCGTGCCACTGCCTAGACCAACCATAAATTACTCGTTTAACATTGAATTATGGTTTGGAGCACGTGAATATTTGAAAAAGAGTGCAACTACGGAAGAACAGTGAGTATGAACAACCGAAATTTAGGAAAATAAACATTGCAGGAAAGTATATGTACTAAGAAAACCATTAAAGCCACTGATGATGGTGTACACTGAAACAGCCGCCCAGGTACAACCGTGCGTTTAGGCCGCCATGTCATGGACTGTGCAGCTGCTCCCGGCGGAGGTTCCAGTCCTCCCTCCAGCATAGGTGTCTGTGTCGTCCTGAGAATAAATTAGTTTAAGCAGCGTGTATGCTTAGGGCATAGTGAAATAAGCATGTACATCAGGAAATACTGTATCTGGTACTTTACTAAGAATGTCAGTTTATACAGGTTTATAGTTTGGTTGGGTGGTTTCTCATTTGAAGGGACCAATGTGCTAAGGTCATCAGTATGGTACCTTTTTGATTAAGGATGGGGAAGAAAATTGGCCGCGCCGTTTCAAGGGAACCATCCCGGTATTTGCCTGCAGTAATTTATGGAAATCATGGGAAACCCAAATCAGGGTGGCTGGAGGTGGATCTGAACCGCCGTGAGTCCAGTGTCTTATCACTGTGCCACCGTGATTGATCAAATTTGTGGGCATTGGTATGATTTTCATATATGTAGCTGAAACGTAATTTCTGTTCAATAGCTGATAAGTGTGGCAGGGGTACATTAAGAAAGAGTTTTAATCAATGGATATCGTCACACCTTTCGAGTAATACGGAATGCAAACTAGGTAAATTTGGGCGAGGTTTCTTTTTTCTCTTTGTACCTCTGAGGAAACTTCAACTCTCAGTTTGTACCTCAAATGATGCATCAGCTTGTGTACGTTAGTTGCATCTGGAGTAATATAATCCAGAGTTGTAGATGCTGAAAACACGAATTAGACTCTTCAGTAATAATTAAATGAATATTTACAAGGCTTATATAGCTTTGTAGTAGTCTGTGAGGTGTCTTCACATAATTGCAGGGACGTATGCCCACCCTTCACTGGTTTCTATACCCTAGTTGTGTGTTAGTGATTCAGTTCAAGTAATGAAAGTAGGCCTACCCATTGAAGACATGAATTTTCGATCATGATTAGTAGGCTGCTTTATATATAAATAAATGTCTTGGTCATTTACACTATGTTATGAAAATTTCACATGGGGGTTCGACTTAATCTCATAATAACAATTCAGATACAGATATGGTCATTGGATTAACCTCTACATAGCATTAAGGGGGAGTCCATAAATTACGTGAGGTGTTTACGGCGGGTAGGGGATCGACCTCAATCTCACCAAATCTCATACTGAGGCGTGAGAGGGGGGGGGGGGGCGTTGAAAGGGGTCTCGGCAAATCTTAAGTAATTCTTTTTCTTCAAGAAACAGTGTAAAACTGCAAGACAACTGGCTTCAGTTAAGTAAAACATGTTTCACCACTGAAATATGGCAAAATCCAACACAATAATATTTGCCTTGGTTATGCAAACATCAAATAGTGACACAGTAGCCCCTGGAGTGTTTCTCTAATGACACATGACCTTTCTTTACACGCGCGGGAAGATGATTTTATTGAAAAGTGATACAGACATTTTTGTTCCCGTAGTGATTCATGAGACCACACACGTGTCCCCAGGGATTGAATTTGAATGAATGTACCTCCTTTTATTTAAGTACTAGCTTAAGTACCCGGCGCTGACGGGCATTTATTTATTCTAATCGAAGTTTGTAAGTAAACTACTGTCCGCCATGCACCAAATGAAATTTTATACAGACAGCGAACTTGCTCTTGTTTTGAAGGACAGTTGTACAAAATTTCCATAAATGGATCTAATGTAATCAAGTAGCCCTACAGGTAAAGTATTTACACTAAAATACACATTTTGAAAAATCTCACATGAGATTGGGGGAGAGAGGGGGAGAAAAATGTACATCTCACTAGGGCGAGAGGGGAGCTCGAAGAAACACCAAAATCACCTCAATTAATGGACGCCCCCTAATGAAACGATTACACACACGTTTCACTCAGGTGAATGAATGCTGAGAAACGAAAAGAGTTGAACCTCAAAGAACAAAGGTCTGTTTGAATTGAGAGAAAAAGTACAGACAGGTTTCACTTGAAAAGAAAGAGTGAATAACTCATTTAAACTGCAAAACAACAATGGAATATGTTGATGGTATCTTTTGATTGTTACCAGTAGCTAGTTTACCAAAAATAAATAATAATAAGTACTGTACATTTGAAACACAAGTGTACCAGTCAATTGTTTTCCAACAACCAACTGTCGATGTTTGGAGAGCATATGTTTCTCCAAGAGTCAAAGAATACATTGGTTGCTATTACATATATGGCACCCTCCTCACACAAAAAAAAACTGGAGTAAAGAGGAAATGATATGCTACTCAAAATACTCTACACCACACTCAGGGCAGTGGATTTCAGAGTACAGGTGCAGATGTAGCATTGTTTGTCGCTCCCAGTACATGTATCACGCTACTTATCGCTCCGTGTCAGTTGGCGGCCAGACCGTAACACAGGAGGGCGAGGCACCGGCCGGTAAGGACAGCACGCGACCCGATGGGCTGCAGGAGCAGCGGGCCGCGTCAACTCGGGTGGGCTGGCCTGGCGGACTGCGCACAACCTGCCAGCCTGCCGGGCCAAGTTCAGTCCGCCAGCCAGGTAGGCCAGACGGGCTAGCCTCAGCCCATACGGGCCTGACCGTGACTAATGGGCTGGGCGAGCTGAATCCAGCACCGTGCAGGACTCTGCTTGTAATATCAACTTCTGCATATGTTTCTCAATAAATTATATTTACTTTTTATAGACATATTTCAGTTTTTATCCCCATAAAGTCGCTTGAATCACTTTGGGGTAAAAAAAAGACCCCAGGCATACAATACGTTTTTCTAGAGCTGATACCATGCGAGGGTTAAATACCCTGTATGTTCCTTTTTCACCCTTTTTTTCTTTCAAGTTCCCTTGCTATTTTAAACGTTTCTTTAACCCATAAGTGCAGTAACTTTGACTTTAAAATCTTCCCATACCACCACCAGTCAGTAACAGAAGATTCGCGTTCACTTTTGCCAAACCAATCAACGTTTACCCCTTCTCCTAACTCACCATAATTATTATTAATAATGCTGTTACTATCTCTTCCCTTCGTAAATTGATCCCACAAATTATATTAATTTAACTCCACTGCATCTCTACCCTTGTCGATCACAAAAATGCTTTCACGAATAGGAAAAGTCACTATACTAGCTGCTTCATTCACATACTTATTTTCAGAACATACAATATCTTCTTCACATACACCATCATTCTTTCCAAATATCTCACAATCACAATTAACATTATCGACTTCAGCCGATGCACTTAAAACCTTATTACATATATCATTTACTTCCGCCAATTTATCATTGAACACAGAGTTATTAAAATCTATTACTTCGCTACTGCACCGCTCCTCATTTAGATCTTTAGTACACTCGTTTGACAATTTCAGTTTCACATCTGCGTCTGTAACCCACATCAAATTTTTCCCCAAAATACTATATGTTTCACCAATATTAAACTTTCCTTCCTTCACTATAGACAATGGTTTCTTTAACGTAGCATCACCACTTTCATCCATCACCTTCCATTCACAATTCATAATCCCATCAAGAGCTATTGGATCATACTTAACAACAGAAATAAAGGTGCAAATTCCTTCCTCATAGCATCTATCTCAGTAGCTTCAAATTTACCATGTCCCACTCATTTCATTTCCCTTCAACAATAAATCACTTTTCGTACCACATACATAATATAATTCATCACCAGCAGACGAGACCAATGCTACGCCGTTTTCCCTAACAACTTTACTCACATCCGCCAAGTTACGACTTAAATTACAACCAGCTGGTGTGCCCTTAGCGAAGATGCCTTTACAAAATTCACCACTTTCATCCGTCACCTCAAATTCACAAATTTTAGTACACACATCGTAGCATTTATCGCTACTGGTCAATAACGTCTCGGAATTTTCAGCACATTTCATCTCCACCAAATTCAAATTTTCCTCATGCCCTTTCTTAGACTTAGAACTATTTAGCATACATTCATTCACTCCATCACTCATTCTCTCTTCACAAAATAGTTTTTGTAAGCCCATACCTTCATCTGAGTCAAATGATTGCCCAAAATAATTTTGATTTCTCTGACGGCCACGCTGTTTTAAATGACCAACTTTCATGGATTTATCTATCACACACATTTCTACAACTTCCTTTTCCCCCTATCACATCTATTTCCCACAAAATTATCACAGTACGGTGTCCTATCTATCAACGGTTTGTTTTGCCATCCCCGCACATGAGACACGGCATTTCTCAGTTTGCCGACTGCATATCACTATGTTCCCTTCAGTGATTTCTCTTCTGATAATTCCTACTGCCTTGACCTTTATAAAATTTATTCCCCTGGTTACCATTGTGACTGTGTTGATTCCAGAAGTTACCGTTATTCCTGTGGTTCCCATAATTACCATTATTACTATTATGTTTCCAATTTTGACTACAATTTCCTATTCCATTACCGTGATTTGGTTTAAACTTTAATGCTCGTTCCAACTTTCAAACAAAATCTAAAAACTCATCATTCAATTGCGTCAGACTATGCACCAAATCCCATTGCAAATCATCTGGTAATTGCCTCTTTAACATCATGATTTCGGTCAGAACTCCAAGCGGCCGATTTGAATGCATTAACTTATTCAGTTCGTACAAACAAAATTTGCGCATTGACCCATTGCCACACTTGAAATTTGGACCGTTAAGAAAATTGTTTTGAAGCTTTATTTGCTTTGCTTCACTCCAGTACATATTCAAGAAACAAATCTCAAACTTGTATAGGTCTCAAACAAATGTTTGCGCACTACCCTCAAGCTGTCTTTTTACCAATTTTCATTCATCCCCCTAACAAATCCATCCTAACACGCAGTACGAAAATCTATTAGTTGGTAACTGCCATCATTAGAAAACGCCGAAATCCAAGGATTATTACAAGTGGACTAACATTTGCATTACCTATTTCAGCACACATTTCCTCAATGTTTTGTTGTAACTGCATCTTTTCCTGATCAATTCTCCCCCTACATTCTTTTATCTCCATTTCACAACCTGCCATTCCATCCGTTAAATTATTTACTTCAGGTGTTGTTGCCTCTTCAAAATTATCTTGTCGTTGCACAGTCTTCATTACATTGCTGTTCAATTTGCTGTTAAATTTACCTCTAATGCACTGACTTTATTATTAACACAATCAATTTCCTCCCCTACTTTGCCCACTTATGTCTTCACATTGTTTAATTTTGATTCTACCATTCAATCCACTTCTGATTTAAATTTTTCCAACTCAAATTTTGCATTTTCTATATTGCTACTCAATTTTGCCCTCATACTTTCCATGTTTTCTTGAACTTTGTTGAAACCCAAGCCCAATTCCTTCTTTATATGACCCAATTCCGCTTTTACATTACATACCCACTTCTGCTTTTGAATTACACAAATTGGCTTTTAATTCTGATTTTACATTACCCACTTCTGATTTTACATTGCCGACTTCCGATTTTATACCACCCAAATCTGCTTTTAACCCCATCGTCAACATGTAAAGTTTGCTTTCCAATGAACTTCCTGCCGTATCATCTTTATTCATAGCAACTAGACTACTAACCCCACTATAGCCCTCCCCATTTACATTTTGTCCCTCAGAACTCGGGCTAGCACATCCGTTAATATTTTCAAACCCTCACATGGTTGGTGACTGCTTAATTACCAGCATTTCGTTAACATAAGATCCAGCCCCTGACTCGCACACATTTACATCATCGACATTGGTACTTGGCTTTTCTGCCATGATGCCTCTGCAGCTGCTGCCGATGTATGTTCACTGCCTCCTGGAACTGCTGCCGTGTAGTACTTTAAGCCGCTGGCCGCTGTTGACTGCGTCTGTGTCAGCAATGTGAAATTCTGCGCTGCCATATTTGTAACTCGCGCACCACGTTCTTCTCCGGTCCGAATACAGAGCCCTGTACCTCTTCTATCTTCGTATTATAACAGGCACAAAACTGCTGTTGTACTATAAAGCTCTGAGCCCCCACACATCACTCAATATGCATTAGACTGTCTTCTAAATGAGTGTACTGCAAAATTTACAGTAACTACAGCAACTATCCGAACAGAATTTTACTAAAACCGAAGGAAAAAAAAAAAAAAAAACTGTTGCTTTGTTTCTCATCCCGGACTAGAACCCCATTTGCGACACATGTCATCTACCCATTGATATCTGTCCTCCGAACAGCCTTTTATGTTCAATTGATGTAGTTCCATCTTATTCTGGAACTGGGACTGTGGCTGGTCTATTTTAAATCCAAATAATAAAAATTATTTACTAGCAGCCTACAACCTTCCTATCGGTACTCATCACTAAGAACTGAGCAATACATAACTCAGGGTAATAAAAGGTTTATGTCTCGTTGTCTCTGTAAATAGGGGTGAGTTATATATGTCAGCTTCTATGCCCTAAACAGCTACCCAATCTGTTTAAACAAGATCAATAATTAATCTGTAGTTCAGCCAGTCTTATCAATCTGCATATGACGATATGAAAATATATTTAAACAAAGATAAGCCCCCACACATCACTCAATATGCATTAGACTGTCTTCTAAATGAGTGTACTGCAAAATTTACAGTAACTACAGCAACTATCCGAATAGAATTTTACTAAAACCGAAGGAAAAAAAAAAAAAAAACTGTTGCTTTGTTTCTCATCCCGGACTAGAACCCCATTTGCGACACATGTCATCTACCCATTGATATCTGTTCTCCGAACAGCCTTTTATGTTCAATTGATGTAGTTCCATCTTATTCTGGAACTGGGACTGTGGCTGGTCTATTTTAAATCCAAATAATAAAAATTATTTACTAGCAGCCTACAACCTTCCTATCGGTACTCATCACTAAGAACTGAGCAATACATAACTCAGGGTAATAAAAGGTTTATGTCTCGTTGTCTCTGTAAATAGGGGTGAGTTATGTATGTCAGCTTCTATGCCCTAAACAGCTACCCAATCTGTTTAAACAAGATCAATAATTAATCTGTAGTTCAGCCAGTCTTATCAATCTGCATATGACGATATGAAAATATATTTAAACAAAGATAAATTAAACTTCTGAATAATCAACAAAATGGATTCTAAGATAAAGAAATGATTCACTCACGAAGAAATTCTTTATGAATGGAGTTTATTACTCTTATTGGACATGAAATGCGGAGGTGGTCCTACTTTATACATAGGTAAATAACTGAATGTTTCCCCTACTATTGTTCATGAGAGGCACAGTAAGTATCACACGCACTCGAGAGTAAAAAGTCCAAAATATCACTCGTAAATTAGTGAAGTCCATCGAACATTGCAGTTCCAAATTAATCCATGATTAATTACAGTATTTGTTATAAAACAGTTTGTCATCAGACCAGGAGACGATTGCTGAATTATCACAGTTCCAAAGCCATACTATTGTGCATAGTTTATCACTTTTCACCAAAGACTACGTACTTAAGTCACAGTCCCGTATATTTTCTAAGTCCATACATGCCTATATCTTCAAATCACAAGTTCGTAATGCAGCTTCAGACAGCCCAGCATCACAACCTACCACCACAACATCCAAGTTACGAGTCCCTTCCCAAGTGTTCGAAAGCGTGCTCTACCTGCTCCCAAATTTGTATCCTTCCGCACATCCTAACGCCTCACCTTTAAAATACAATTTCCCTTCCGAAATATTACACATTTGAGTATCAGAGAATTAAATATAAATGTTGTTTACATTTAACAAATAAATATATATTTAACAATACTAAAAAACGGTTGAGACTGAAGCTCTTTGGTCAGAGAGCCATTAACCGTGGCAACTAACTGTTCAAATATACTGCCACCGTCGAAATATAGTTACACAATTAATATTTAATTTATCATGGCTTTTTATGTAAATATATTCAGTTCTTGTTCACAAATAGATATAATTGTTTATATATAAATTATCTGCTGCATATCTATTATTTTAGTTGGCCATAAAATATTTAAGTGGCAGTCTACAACATAAAAAACAAACTTTACTAAGAATAATATTAGATATAACTGTTATGACTAATAACACACATATGCACCCTGAACCGTCTCATCGAAGTCCAACACAAGATAAGTCTGTGCACACCCACTCTCGTGTATCCATTAGTATCGTCCGGAGACACAAACACATTCGCGAGCACAGTAAGCAGATAACTGAGGCGAAGTTCACGGCTGGCCCAGTGCCTCTCTCAAAACGCCACGCGGCCGGCAGGGTTCGTGTGTGTGTGTGTGTGTGTGTGTGTGTGTGTGTGTGTGTGTGTGTGTGTGCGTGTGTGTTGATGGAAATGAGGGACCAAACAATGAGGTCATCAGTCCCATGCTGGCAGGGTGCAGTGCGGAAGTGTAGCCAGCACTGCACAGAGGCCAGTCCTGGTAACGGGCAGCACGCCATCCAAACACACACGCCGCACGTTACCACATTCCTCCCCCCTCACGGTGTAATGCCCAGGGGTGCCAAACGCACCCAGGCTACGCCCATGGGTGATGCCACGTCGATCTCCGGCTGCCATCGTCGGGCTGGAACTACCCCATAGCATTGACAATGTCCTGATCGTCTTTGCCTGGAGTGGCTGGTACCTCTGTGTATGTTGCTTGCAATTACCAGGGATGAAGGAGCACCGTCCGCCCCCAGAACTGGAGATAACAAAGGAGCGGTTTTATTACTCACAGGTTGGTTCATGGTCATATCCGGTGGCTGGATGTCCATAGCTTCAGAAGTGGTGGCCCTCTCCCCACCGTCCATTGCCGGAGGCTGAGTGAGGGAAGCCGAAGGTGGCGGTGCCCCGGCATGTAACTGCTGGGACTGGTGCCAGTGCCGGGAAAGGCACCCATACCGCCGACGGAAGGCGGACACAGTGTGCAGTGCAGTAGTCGGCTCCTCAGATGATGTCGGCATGTAGCACGCCAGTAAAACAGGCCCTGGAGGAGGTGCGGGTGGAGGCGGCGCCTGTGAACCTGCCGGAAGTCACGGGCACAACTGATACCAGGGTCAACAAAGAGTGCCCACAGCAGTGTTCACAGTGCAGAGGCAGCGGCCGAGACATGACTTCACCTTACCCAGCAGCCAAAGAGGAGGCCGGCCAAACCCCCGCGCCCACATGAGCGACCCCGGAACGTAACGACCTGATTGCCGTGTGGGCACACTAGGTGGCTGAGGCAACAACAAATGAAAGAGAGTGCAAGGTTGCCGGTCATGAAGCAATTCCGCCAGGCTGCATTCCCCCGCTGGGGTGAATCGATACAACATCAAGAAATGGATATTGGCATCATCCACAGATCAAGAGGTCACATATTTGCCCATTTGAGCTTTAAAGGTACGCACAAACCATTCCACTTCGCCATTAGACTGGGGATGAAACGGAGGGGCCGTAATATGGCGAATGCCCAGACGAGCACAGAAATCTTGAAAAACAGAAGAAGTGAAAGGGGTGCCATTATCTGCAATGAAGTGTGTGTGGAAACCCCTCCAAAGCAAAAACTATAGACAGTGATTGAATAATTACAGCAGTGGGCATGGTATGGCAACGAAAAATGTATGGAAAGTTTGAATAAGAGTTCAGGAAAGTGCCCGCATAATCGAAACGCAACAGTTCCCATAGCTGTCGGGGCTGCGGCCAAGAAGAGAGAGTCGCTGAGGCGCCGCCTGCTGCAAAACGCACAACGAGCACTTAGCCACCAACCTGGTAATGTCACCATCGATGTCGGGCCAAAACACATGCCGGTGAGCCAATGTTTTCGTGCGGGGAAACTCCCCAGCGTCCTTCATGAAGTATCTGAGGCACTTTGGAATGGAGATTTGCCAGAATCAGCACCCATGGAGCCTGTCCGTCTGTAGCCAAAAGGAGAACCCCATTCCATTCAGACAGATGAAAACGGAAGGAATAATAGTTACGGAGGGGATCTGAAGCTCTATGCGGAGGGGCGTCTGGCCAGCCCACACAAATGTAGTGAAGAATGCGCTGCAGCACAGGATCGGACGACACCGCCTTGGTTAACACTGGAGGCGTAATAGGAAAACCAGCAACAGTAGCCTGAGCTTACTCGTCCAAATAAAAGCATAAAAGCTCTTCTCGATCAAAGTCAGGATCAGGACCCACCAGGAGCGATAATGTGTCCGCATTAGCATGCCGTGCCATGGGACAGAAATGGATTTCATAATTATAACAGGAAAGAAAGAGAGCCCAACGTTGCAACCTATGAGCTGCCTTGTTGGGAAGTGCTGCTGTAGGGTGAAATAGAGACACCAAGGGCTTATGGTCAGTAATAAGATGAAATTTGACCCCATACGAGTAAACGTGAAACTTCTTCAAAGCGTACACAATGGCTAACACCTCTTTTTCAATTTGAGAGTATCGTTCCTGGGTCGCCGTCAACGTCTTATGTGCGTACGCGATGGGGCGTTCTGACCCATCAGGATACTTATGGGCCAAAACTGCTCCAATGCCACATTGAGACGCATCCGTAGCCAGAACCAGATGTTGCCCATCAAACAAGTGGCAGAAACCAAAAAGTGCTTTAATGTGCAAAATGCCCGTTCACACTCAGATGACCAGGCAAAGGGAACACCCTTGTGAAGCAGACAATGTAAGGGATGCGCTACCAAGGCAGCCCCCGGTAAAAAACCATGGTAATAGGCAATGTTGCCCAAGAAAATCTGTACATCTTTAACAGATGCGGGACGCAGCAGGGACTGTACCGCGGCCACGCAATCCGGCAAAGGGCGGACGCCCGTTGAAGACACTTCAAACCCCAAATAAGGAATAGAAGGTTGGAAAAAATGAGACTTGGCCAGGTTGCAGCAGAGACCGGCTGCTGTAGGACAGAGAAAAGTGCCCGAAGGTTTTGTAAATGTCGTGGGGTGAGGCCCCGGGCACAACAATATTGTCTAAGTAGTTAACACAGCCCGGAACTGGACGGAGGAGCTGCTGAAAAATAGCCGGGGCACTAGCGACCCCGAAAGGGAGTCACTGATATTGGTATAACCCAAAGGGAGTGTTGACGACCAATAGACGTTTGGTGTCGTCATCCAAAGGAATCTGAAGATAGATTTAGTGGAAGCCTATGTGAGAAAAAGAGTTTGAACCAGAAAGTAAAGCAAGGAGTTCATCCGTACGAGTCAATCACAGAGTACACATTGATGGTGACTTTAAAATCCCCACAGAAACGAAAGACCCCCAGGCTTCTTTACAATAACCAGTGGCGTAGCCCATTCACTGGAAGAAATAGGAGTTAAGACCTGCAAGTCCTGTAGGCGATCCAATTCAGCCTTAAGTTGGTTGTGCAGGGCCACCGGCACCTGACGCGTGCGAAAAAACTTGGGTTGTGCCGTCGGTTTCATAGTAATGTGGGCGGTAAAGCACACGGCACAACCCAGGCCACCCGAAAATAAGGAAGAAAATTCCCGACAAAGAGGAATGCAACTCAGGGAAAGGGACCGAACCGACAGGAGATTGACAGAATCATCAATAGAAAAACCAAAAACATTAAAAGCATCCAGGCCGAAAATGTTTGCAGCCGCAGTGTCATCAACAACAAGAAAAGTTACCGGCCTGACGACAGATTTATACGCCGTGGAAGCTGTAAATTGTCCCAGGATAGGGGTGTGCTGGCGGCCGTAGCCATGCAAAGAACGGTTGACAGCAGACGGGGAGGGGGGGGTGAGCCAAGCCATACATATATGATATAATTGAAAAGAGAAACGGAAGCTCCCATATCGACAAGTAAGGTAACCGCGTTGTCAAAAATCTTAACTTCAACAAAAGGTTTTGGAGATGGAGTGTGAACATTCTGGACAAGATTAACATCCATCTCATCTTGCTCAGTCGGCTGGGAATGGCAAACAGAAGCCATGTGGACTTTTTTCTTGCACGAGTGACATGTAACCCTACACTTCAGGCAATCTGCCCTGTCATGCTGTACAAAACAAACGGGACAAGATGGAAAAGGTCTCTGCGTGCAAGCGGGAGTGTGCGGCCTGCAGCTGCCGCAAAGCCGTGGCCAGTTTACGGCTGCGCGTGCGGCGAGTGGAGCGCTCCCACATGGAAGCGATGTCCGTGCAATCCAAACGTGCCGGGCCTGACTGCGAAACTGCATCGACATCACCCAAATTCTCAATTTGGTCCCCTGCAGCCCGTGAGAATTCAAAAGACTGTGCAATGTTTAAAACATCTGTCAAGGTAAGATTTTCCAGTTGTAGGGCGTGTTGGCACACTTTCCTATCTGGAGCAAGCTGGAGAATTGCGTCCCGAACCATATCGTCCGCATATGACTCCTTGTGGGTCGGAGTAATGAACATACACCGACAGTTAAGACCATGCAGCTCTGCGGCTCACGCCCGATAGAAATGAGTGGGTTTCTTATGTGACCGGTAAAATTCAACCCGCGCCGAAATAACATGACTGCCTGACCCGACACAATCTTAGTTAACTGCTGAACGGACTCAACTACAGTCTGTAACGATTGCTGTAGGATTTGGCCCTGGGGGGGGGGGGGGGGGTAGCTGAAAGTCCGCCACACCCAGTTAAAATGTTACAACCTTACACTGTTCTGTTCACTGACTCAGTGATTGTGGTCTTCACGTCTTAATAAATCTACACAGCAGCAAAGTTCAGGACGGTTACCTTGATATCTCGTGGATGTAGAATCTTCTTAAAACACAGCATATACATAACCTGCTTACAAGAATCCCTAGAATTCATTCAGAATACGTGCAGCTAGAAAAATGTTCTCCATTTTGTGTGTGCATCAAAATTAAGGCAAGAACTCAGAGTAAACACAGGTATCTGAAAAGCTGTTTAATTTCAACACTTTTACCCAACAATGCATTACAACAATATGTACATCGGTGCCCCAACCGGCTAGGAAAGCTGTTACAAGACTGCCTTTTTCGATCTTTGTGTGGCCTCCTTTTACAGTCTGGCCTACAATACCATACATTGTTACAACTATTAAAGATATGAAAAACAATTAGTTTGGCCATGTTATGGCAAGACAATAGCAGCTTTACATTCAAAAGTAAGGTAATTATCAATATGCATCAATTCATAATAATCCTGCTTTCATATATTGGATTGCAGATCTGAAATAAGCTTAACTATAAAATACAACAATACATTGTGTGTTTATACTAATATCTTGAAAAATAGTGAAGGGCAAATGTTCCTACCATGTACATAATAATGAAATAAAGTATCAGTTGTTTTGCTGTATTCAAGAATATGGGAATATTTCATATAGGCTTGGTTAATCTACAATACTGCCCATGCTGGCAAGTTTATATTCGAAACAATTTATTATATGTGTGTTTTCATGGCCAGTTTCTACTCAGATATACAATATAATATCTCTAAGCATACTATTTAACTTTGTTTTCCTAAAGTGCATATTAGCAGGTTTTAGTTTCATGGTCATGTGCTCTTGTTTATTTTTCTATTTTATGATGAAATGTTACTTGTTTGTCTTCCTCGCAATGTAAGTATCTTCTCTTAACCATTACTTTATCGAGAAATCGTGTTTCTTACATTACACGCACTCTGAGATCACAAACTGGCATTTAATAGTTGAGGTTCTAATAAAATAATTTGTTTAATTTGTTATTTGGGTGGTGAAGTAGTAAACATTTAGCTCTGTAGCTTGCCTATTACATCTCACAGTCCTTTGTTTTCCACCATCGTCCACGACAGAGCACACGCCAATTCAAACACCACCTTTGTCGCCAATTGTGTTATGACTAATAACACACCTATGCACATTACGCCAGCTAAAAGTGTCGCTAGGATCCTGAACTGTCCCATCAAAGTCCAACACAAGATAAGTCTGTGCACACCCACTCTCGTATATCTATTAGTATCATTCGGAGTCACAAACACGTTCGCGAGCACAGTAAGCAGACAACTGAGATGAAGTTCACGGCTGGCCCAGTGCCTCTCTCAAAATTCTGCGCGGTTGGCAGGGTGCAGCATGGTAGTGCAGCCAGCGCCGCACAGCAGCCAGTCCTGGTAACAGGCGGCGCGCCATCCAAACACACACGCCACGCATTACCACAATAATAAAATGCATATATAAATGTAATGCGCTGTACTGGGTTCATGTTTTGTGTTTCTGTGATGGAATCTATGTTCTGACACAAAAATATTATTACCTCAACGAAAAGCAGAACAAGAGAGTAAAACAAGAAGGATAGGTAACAACTCACTGTAAAGAGGCTCACTGAGCTTGCTGACAAACAGTAAAATAGATAACCACATCCACACAACTTAAATTTTCGACCATGGCCTTCATCAGAAAATGAAATGCGTACATTCACACAATCATTCAAACAACTACACACACACACACACACACACACACACACACACACACACACACACAAGTACCATGTCTGGCCACTCCAGCCGGATATGATAGTTGTGTGTGTATAGTTGTCAGAATGATTCCTTGAATGTATGTGATTCTTGTTCCGAGGAAGGCCATGGCCGAAAATTTAAGTTGTATGGATCTGATTATCTATTTTTGTGTCTGTCAGTAGCTCAGCGAGCCTCTTTATGGCGAGTTGTTACCTACCCTCCATTATTGATATTCCTATTGGATTTTCCATGGTTAAAATATGATATTAATTACGAAAAGATTGTTTTAAGAACAGAATGCTTGTTCTACTGTCATAAAATATTTGAAAATAACGTCAGAAGGAAGAGCAAGGAACACCTTCCATAGCCAGAATTTACCATTTTTGTGCTGCTCTACTCTATATTAGTAAATCAATTGAGATCACATTTGAATAAGTTATTTCCAGACAATGGTAAATAATCACACTTTATGTCATTCAGAAATCAGGTTATTTACCTTTTTAAATTCACACACACACACACACACACACACACACACACACACACACACATTTTTGCAAGCTAGCATTATGCATTCCAATCAACAACAATTGAAACAGCTATTCATATTTTTATTTATTAATTTTTACAATCACTGATGACTTTTTAACATGTCAATCTGCCACACACTTTGTGATAGAAGTTTCATGTCAGGACTGGCATGCTGCATTAGGTGGAAGGCTCTGCTGTCACCACTGCTGACCTCACAGCAGTTAACATGTTAATGCACTTTATTGTATCCAATAAAAATAAAATATAATTATTGTTTATTTTTAATAATAGATTATACAGAAAACAAGGAGATAATTTTGGTTTCTTTTATGGTGCACAAAACACACACACACACACACACACACACACACACACACACACACACAAATATTTACATTATATATCAGAATGATATCTTTCACATTAGCAGAAAAATCTGACAATATAAGGCAACAACATTTTGTTCCCTGGTGAGTATATTTAAAAAAACTAACATTGAGACTTTCTGGTCATCCTTTTTGTCATCCAAAATTGAATTAAGCAGAAAAATAAATTCTTTTGCTACAGATAATGAGCTCTAAGATTTACACATATTTAAAAGTTTTCACACTTCTTAAGTGGACAGATTTATACAGTAATATATACATAAGGCAACATTAAAAAATTGAGGATCACATTTATATAACTACCATAAAAATAATCCATCATGCATTTTTATGTACAAAAAAGATACACAACCAAAAAATTGTGTCCATATTGAAGTTCATCACTTTTCTTGTTTCACAGCTCCAATTTCTTCTAAAAGTATCTGCATACCTTCTGGCATACGGCCTTCATCCAATTCCTTTCCCCACGATCTATACTGTAATCATAAAATGGGGATATTATAATTGTATTATTTTTCATTATATTTGTTGAATAACTATCAAAAATGCATAATGAACTATGTGATTAAACACAAGGCAACATATTGTAATTGTATTGTGATGACTATAAAACAATCCAACAATTAAAGGTACTGCAGATATTACTCTTTAAGTGGTATTGTGCAATAACATAAACAAAATGTAAGTAACAATAGTTTAATAGTTTAATGAACTCTTACATAGTATTCAAAATGTAACATAACAAAAAATTGAAGTGTCTGAACCTATTGAAGCAACGACATGAAACAGGATAATATTTTTTTACTTCATGACAAATTGTGGAGCCATTTTGTCATGGCCTTTGTTATCACTTTGGTATCATTTTGTCATTATTTTTAACTCTATTCCAGCTCTTTTTGTTAGCAAATTCTCACCCAATTCCAGTGTTAGGATTTCTTCCCTTGCCCCCTTCCCCACCCCATCTCCTAATTTACGGCATAAAGTTTCAGCCTCCAGTTCCAGTGTTGGGTCTCTCCTCCTCCTGACTGCGATGTCATTTCTCCTTCGCCTACACCAGTATCATCCTTTCATTGTGACCACAGTGTAATTTGATGATTTTGGAGCTTTGATGAATATATGTCAATTCTTAAGTTGTTGTTTTTTTATCTGTTTTGTGTTATTTGTGCTAATTTGGTATTAATTTCTGGTGAGCTAGTTTTGAAGTATCACATGTTCCTTATTTTGTCTTTCATCATTTTTTTAATCTGATGGAAATTCTCCACTGAGATGTGGCATCCTAAAGAGATAGTGTGGCTGGCAAGTACCACCAATAGTAACACCAAAAAGAGTAAATAAAAGTAAACAAGCTTTCAGAAATTTCCTTCATTAGATATGAGAGTAGGAGGTGGGGTGGGGAGGGGAGGGAAAGTGGTTCAGGTTACTCACAACGAGGCCATGAGGTAAAGAAGTAGTGAGGAGTGGTGGGTGAAAGTCAAAGATTTTTAAAGGCAGCTCATGAAATACATCTCCACAGCTCTGAGGAACTGGTACTAGGTGGTCACATCCAGATTGTAATTTGGTGTGATATATGTTGAAGAGCACACACTGCCACAAAATATCGGTTGCCCCCCCCCCCCCCCCCCCCAGATTGCCCACAGTTCATCTGTGACCATTCATGCATTCAGCTGATTTGTTGATCGCCACATCAATGTTAAAGGATCTACAATGAATACGTGTCAGTCAGTATGTGCCCGCCCTCCCCCCCACCCCCACGCCACAGTCGGCAGCGTGGCTGACTACCACACAGGGGGCCCGGGTTCGATTCCCAGCAGTGGACTGGGTGTCGTGTGTGTTGTCCTCATCATCATTTTCATCATCATCGACATGTAAGTCATCAAGTGGCATCAAGTAAAAAGACTTGCACTAGGTGGCCGAACATTCCTATACCGCATCTCCTGGCCAAAAATGCCACATGATCATTTTCATTTCAGTTGGTACATGAGGAGTTCCTTCACAAGTGACCCTGCCTTGAATGGTGTAGGTTTTTCCTGTTGTGGGACTGGAGTAAGTGATCCATGGGAAGTGATGTCCGTGAGAAATTCTAACTCATTCATTCATTTTGGATCAGTGAATTTATGAACAGGATGTCCCTTTAATTTTCATAACAAACTATTTTATTCAACAAATTAGAAAAGTTATTCAACATATTACCTCTACTGATGCAAGAAACTTTGCAAAAGTGCACAATGTCGCCTAATTCACATTCTATATCCTCAGTAGAGCTTTTAATTGTCGATGATTCAGGCAATCGTAAAATCAACTATTCACACTACTACAGTCATTACATTTGCCATTGTGACATTTCCTACAGTAGACAAAATTTGTTAACTACATCTTCCATGGACAGTTCTATGTCACCAGCTGCCGTGGTGTCTTTGAAAAGGACAAATAAAGGAGTTCCTCTATTACTACTAAGTTTGAATCACTATCTCTAATAAATACTGCCAACTGGGTTGCGCTGCTACTCTCATCTAATGCAATAGAAAACTCAAATTTCTGAAAGAATGTCATAACTGTCATCACAGTTCATCTGCTATGACTTCCAAACTATGATTCACAAATTCACCATTACAAAATGGTTAGGAACAACAAGTGATGAGCAAAGCTATTCTATAACTAGCAAGAAAAGCTGTATTGGAAGACAAGGCATCACATTCCTGTGTAAAAAAAAAATTGAAGGATTTGTCATTTAGAAGGAAAATTTGGTTTATTAGGTACCATAATTACATCATATGTAGATACAGCATTACAATACAAACCTCTACTTGATTATTAAGAAGATTAAGTCGCATTTCACTCTCTACACTTCCATATTGGTTGAAGTGATGTACTCTGTAGTGACATTTTAAATTGTACTCTTTTATGCCTAATATTTTACTACGTGCCAAAGATTGTGTTCAACTTTTATTTTCAGTGACCAAGTAATCACACTGCCAACTAGAGTTGAAATGTACAGTTGAACACAATTTCACAGCATTTCGACTACACAGTGTAGTACACTGTGCAATAACATAATATACTCCGCCAGGAGCACTGATGTGGCTATGCTTGCATCTTGATTGTGCATGTTGTCATTTAGTCTTTACAGCAGAAACTATGAGATAGACGATCAGCTGCTCTTGGCTCCTCAGCTCTGCCCATATTCATGCAGAGTAGTTGATGAGCAGTGATGGTAAGTAATTGAGTACAAGTAATTTAATTACATGTAACAATTACATTTCGTGTAATTTTTACTTGTAATCGATACATTTTAGAAAATGTAATTTATACTTGTAATTTACTTATTCGAATAGAAAAGCAATTGTTACAATGCTGGAATCATTACTTTATAACAAGTTATTCTTTTTTGTACGTATTCTGCAGTCAGTGAAAGGTCTCTCACTTCTATATTCTTTTGCACAATCATTCGTTATTTGCTTCGGCCACAGTAGTATCTATGGTCGGAGGTTCTTTGCTTTGAGCAAGGAGACAAGTTGTTTATACCTTCTCTTTCTGTGCTCGATGTACAGTGCACATCAATTTGTTTTACGGACATTGGTGCATGTGCAGCATGGCCATCGATGGAGGAAGCAGTGATGCAGCATTAAGTGAAATGGATGCTAGAGTTTCAGTTCCCTTACTTACGAAATTACTTTGAATTAAATGGGGGTGCAAACAATGAAAACATGAGTGTAAGATGTAAACTTTGCCCGTGTAATAAATTTTTGAAATCTGCGTGGAGTACGGCTTCGAACTTAAGGAAGCAAGTATACATTTAAGCTATCTGAAAACATAAGACGTAATTTTAAAGTTGTACATTGCATTGCCAAGTGATACAATTTTCCGAGAAATACATCACTACACCAAGAAAACGATATAACTGGTACGCATACAACAAATGGCAAAATACTCCTGGCCATTAAAATTGCTACACCAAGAAGATGATGAGCTCCATACACAAAATTTAACTAACAGGAAAAAGATTATGTGATATGCAAATGATTAGCTTTTCAGAGCATTCACACAATGTTGGCG
Source organism: Locusta migratoria (assembly GCA_026315105.1). Lineage (NCBI taxonomy): Eukaryota > Metazoa > Arthropoda > Insecta > Orthoptera > Acrididae > Locusta > Locusta migratoria. The sequence continues at coordinate 520,994,555 of CM048744.1, read as the reverse complement.
CTGGTGGCAACACCTACAACGAGCTGACATGAGGAAAATTTCCACCCGATGTCTCGTGTAAGGAGGAGAAATGCGTACCATCATGTTTCCGACTTTGATAAAGGTCGGATTGTAGCGGTTTATCATATCGCAACATTGCTGCTCGCGTTGGTCACAATCCAATGACTGTTAGCAGAATATGGAATCGGTGGGTTCAGGAGGGCAATACGGAATGTCGTGCTAGATCCCAACAGCCTCATTATCACTAATAGTAAAGATGAGAGGCATCTTATCTGTATGGCTGTAATGGGTTGTGCCACCATGTCTAGCTCCCTGAGTCAACAGATGGAGACATTTGCAAGACAACAACCACTCGCACAAATAGTTCGACGACGTTTGCAGCAGCATGGCCTATCAGCTCAGAGACCATGGCAGCAGATACCCTGACACTGCATCACAGTCAGGAGCACCTGAGATGGTGTATGCAATGACAAACCTAGGTGCACAAATGTCAAAACATCATTTTTTGGATGAATCCACGTTCTGTTTACAGCATCATGATGGTTGCATCAGTGTTTGGCGACATCGCGGTGAACGCACATTGGAAGCATGTATTCGTCATTGCCATACTGGCGTATCACCCGGCGTAATGTTATGGGGTGCCATTGGTTACATGTCTCGATCACCTCTTGTTCACATCAACGGCACTTTGAACAGTGGTCATTACATTTAGGACGTGTTACGACCCGTGGCTCTATCCTTAATCTGATCCCTGAGAAACACTACATTTCTGCAGGATAATGCACAACTGCATGTTGCAGGTCCTGTACGTGCCTTTCTGGATACAGAAAATGTTCAACTGCAGCCCTGGCCAGCACATTCTCCAGATCTCTCACCAATTGAAAACGTCTAGTCAATGGTGGCCGAGCAAGTGGCTCATCACAATACGCCAGTCACTACTCTTGATGAACTGTGGTATTGTGTTGAAGCGACATGGGCATCTGTACCTGTATACGCCATCCAAGCTCTGTTTGACTGAATGCCCAGGCATATCAGGACGTTATTATGGCCAGAGGTGGTTGTTCTTGGTACTGATTTCTCAGGATCTATGCACCCAAATTGCGTGAAAATGTAATCACATGTTAGTTCTAGTATAATATATTTGTCCAATGAATACCCATTTATCATCTGCATTTCTTCTTGGTGTAGCAATTTTAATGGCTAGTGGTGTATAATCACAAAATATTTATTTCCAATGCAGAGGATTCATCCAACAAAAAATAGACCTTTGAAATACAGCTATTTTGTAAAGTGAACCGTGAGCTAAAATTGTAAATGTATATGTAATTTGTTACTTATTTTTGTAGTCGGTCTTGTACTACACTCTATTCTATATAAACATATATTTATATAATTCTATTAACTGTTTGGCATACTTTTTCATGTACATTGAACCTCCCTAAGTTTCTGTGCCAGTCATTTTTTTTGGAATGGCCATTCTTTCTCATTGACAACTACTCATCACGGAACAGAGTGTGTGGCTTCACTTTCCTATTGGGCACAACAGAATTGGTGAGTGAATGTGATGTTTGTGGATTAATATACCAGTACCAGTCGTTAGATATGATAGAAGGGATTGGATAAGGTAGGAGTGAAGTGGACCTGAATGGTTTGAAGTGGGGATTTTTTTTATGTTAAGCAATCTGTTTTATTTAAATGTATTTCATTTTTGCTCTATGCAGTCCTCTTTCATTTTTAGTTACGTCAAAAATTTCACCAAACTAAAAGGTAATTGTAATTTGTAATTGTAATTTTACCAATTACTTTTTTTAAAGTAATTTGTACTTAAATATAAGTACATTTTTTTCCAAGTAATTCAATCCATTTACAATTTTGGGTACTTTTCCCCAACACTGGTGATGAGGGTTTTACCATTGGAGCAGATACCTTCGCCTAGGTTGTAGGGAAGGGAGTGTTTGATTTGGAAGGGATTACAGCTATCAAAGTATTATTGTTTGGATGTGGTCTTAATATGGACTGAGGTGCAGTTTTAGGACTCAACAAGGTGGAGGTCAACATCTACAAAGGTGGCTTGGTGTCTAGAAAATAAGTAAGTGAACTTCAGGTTAGAGGAGAACTTCCACCTATGGCCCTTCACTCCGTCTTTACACAACGATCTAGGTTGTGTGTAATCCATACCACTTTCCATTATATCCCCTTCTCCTCCATCCTCTTTCCTACCTGATGAAGGAAATTAATTTCCAAAAGTACTGGCCAGGCACTGTTCTCTTTTTTTAATAATAATTTCATCATTTCTGTTTTGTATTATGTTGAAAATATAGTCAAGAGTTTTATTAAATTCTACAACGCTGTCCCAGGAGCAACAACGATCTTTCTAGGAGCTATTTATGTTGTAAAAAAGTCTAGATTGCAGAAAATTAATTTTATTTTACTGGTTTTGAACTATAGCAGGTAATCCTCAAAAACAATAATACGAGGTGCTAACCTAACCACCCTGTGTTTACCCTCCAAGAATTTCTCGCCTCCAGCTTGGCTTCATCATCTTTCCCAAAGTTCCTTCCTAACAACACAAACCTTCCATCAAAATAAAGGAAAGCCATCCACAAAATCAAAACAAGTCCCAACATTATCACCCTCCCTCCAGATAAAGGTTCCACCACTGTAGTTATGGATCACAGTGACTACCTGGCAGAAGGGCTCCGTCAACTCCCTGAATCTTCCATCTACAAGTTGTGCCAGAATGACCCCACCCCAAAAGTCTATCAAAATCTCCAACCCCTGTTAAAATCATACGGCCCCTCCCAAAAGGTCACTCCTGAACCCACCTCCCTCCTCCCCCAACACACCCTGCACACCCACCTTCTACGTGCTCCCCAAAATCCACAAACCACATACTCCTGGACTCCTAATTGTGGCTGGTTACTGTGCTCCTAGAAAAAGAATTTCAGCACTCATTGACCAAAACCTTCAACCAAATGTCCAAAAACTATCCTCCCATATTAAAGACAGCAACGACTTCCTTCACTGACTCTCAACCATCCCCACCCCTTTACCTCCTGGATCCCCACTTGTCAGTGGCTGCACCAACTACCTTATATGCCCGTGCTTCGCACCAGTTGTTAAAGAGGGACCTGTGTATATCATGGTTTTTTAGGGTTCCAGACCAGGGTCAGCAAAAACAGAATCCTTGTTGGATCGCTCTGTCAATAAACTCAGTTCTCCTAGCCAAGATGTCAAATTTAAGTAGAAGTCATTGTCAAAAACGATGAATGTTCATAAAGTTTTACTTATAAAAAGTGAAATTAATTCAAGTCCATATTCTGGAACGATGTAAATTCGATGTTAGTTTGTATTCATAAAGTTAAGACTGCAGTGTGCAATTGTCTGTTTGGTGTAAACCTCTGAAAATACTTCTTCGTTGAGATGAGAAATAGTAATAATAACAACAGCACCATGTATTGGTTCAATGGTGTAGTATTAAACTGTTTGTCTCTCACAGTAAGTGTACTCTGAAGTATTAGTATTTCGCAGTGTTCCACTGGGAACAACGTAGTTATTTTGTATGCAGTGCACCATATTATCGAAATCTCGAGGAATGCTGAAAGGCTTGTAATTCAATCAACAGAGCAGTTCACACCTGTTTAAATAAGACATCATGGTGGTGTCAATGTGTGATAAAGGAAGTCTGGGTAATTGCTGAAGGAATGGTGTCAGCTGATCGTCTGTATAGAACTGTACATTAAGTATAATATTTCCAGTGAATTGTCTTGACTGTTTTAGTAGCATTGGCCACTCTTTCAGCTAATACATGTCGCCACATCCAACAGTTTTTACTTCATAAAGCACAAAGCTGAAGTCAACCTTGTGTAATAGAACTCTATATTAACAAGTTGGATTATAACTAAGTACAATTGTTTCTGCAAAAGAAGATGTCTTTCTCTATCTTAAAGTAGTCCACACCAAAAGTAAGAAATTACAAAATTTATTCACAATATTGTATCGAACAATTATAAAAGCAGAGAGGTTTCCGATGAGTCTGTGGCTCGCATGTGTGTATTATATATAGCAGCAGGCACAGAGCAGAAATATCTCTTGAGTGAGCACTCAGATGTGTAGAACAGAGTTTGTGTCCTAAACATTAAGGTGGAAATGTCACGTAAAATTGGGGAAAATTTACTGATAGCTGAATTTATCTTGGTCCTTTTTTGTTCAGTTAAGATGGATGACTATGTGTAAATGGCCCTTTTAGTGACACTTACTCAAGTTCCTTGTTGCTTCTATGACACATTTATTTAGATATTATTTCATGTTATGTGGCTGTTCCACAAAGAGGTGGTGGGGCTTCTTTGCAGCCAATGGGCTACAAACAAATCACAAGAGCAAATAAATGTGTGGCAAGAGTGGATTTGTCTCAATATCACGTGGTAATTCCAGCTTAATGTTGATAAGATGAACAGAACGCAATGCTCACTCCATAGATATTTCTACTCTATGCATAATTTAGTTTTACACCCCTTGAAAGATGCACTTCTTTTCTTTCCATGACATTACAAAGTGGATACAGCTAGGAAGAAATGTTTTTTGTGTTCTACCTGGGTTAAATTTTACTTGGTGTGGCAGCAGTTTAGTTTGCTATCATTGGCAATTATTCGCTTTAAGAGGGTGATTAGGTTCATTGGTTAGTTTGAGGGTTTTGGGGGACTCTGCTACTATGGCCATCACTAAGGTGACATGCAGAAAAACAACGCCTGAACTGGATTTAAAATAACACAGAATAAAAGGACCAATTGTCAGAGTAGACCATTCGGCATTCCACAGTTTTCTTATGTTATGGCCCAGCTGCGGGCAGAAGTCTGGTTCCGGAAGGGCCACTCGCCAGAGGGCGGCGAGTGGTAGCCTGTTTGGCTAGCTGGTCAACGCTCTCGTTACCTAAAATGCCTACATGGCCCGGGGTCCAAATGAACATCACCGAGCGACCAGAGTCATCAAGAGTCAGTATCGACTCCTGGATGGCCCTGACCGATGGATGACAGGGGTAACACTGATCAAGGGCCTGCAAGCCGCTCAGTGAGTCACTACATATCAGGTTAGAGTTCCCAGGGCAGGTCGGAGAGGATGATTAATTTACTGACCAGAACAGCATAAATTATTTGTTTCATCATGAAGATAAAGGATTATTCCCCTCATTCTATATTTTAGCAATTTTTGAAAAAGCATTCAACGGCTATTGCCAATATCAGCACACAATTCCGCCGCCATAAGTAAAATTATACCCCTTCTTTTAATGTATTACACCTTAGTTACGAGGGAAAAAATGCAGCAATGCCATAATTCGTTATTTGGTGTACTAACGTCACCTCACTTTGTCCTTTCCTGTGCTATGGCGTTTTTGAGGCATTCCTAAACAGAACACACCCAAAATGTAATAAGGGTACACCGAAATTAGAACGGAAACTACATAACTTCCAATTTCCTTCCAAACAATTCTTATGTAAATTACAGCATTGATACATGTGAAGGAATGTTGTTACATTTTAAATTCAGATGTTCCCTGACAAATGAAGCAAAGAAATGTCGTTAAGCTGTGAATATACAAAGTGTAATCAGCAACTCGCTATTCAATGTTAGTTTGTATTTGCAGAGGTAAGATTGCAGTTCTTAATTCAAAATACTTATGTTAATGAGGGAATAAGCACCACACAATCATGTACTGTTTTTTTACAGCACTACAAAACAAACAGCACCTTTAGTTGTCCTATGGCATAACCATCAAAAAGAAGAAAAAATGGAGAAAAAAAATGCAGCAGCACCAAGGTGCACTACGTAACTAACAGGGCCTCTATTTGTTCTGTACGGCACTACACCGTTTTCTAGGGAGTCCTAAACGAAATGGACTCAAGATGTAATAAGCATGCACCGAAACCAGAAAGGACACTACATAAATTCGCATTTCCTTGCGAAGAATTCTTAGTAAATGTAAACATTGATAGACGAAAAGGAATATCATTATGTTTTTAATTCAAATGATACCCGTGGAAAGATTGGTGGACAGGACCGAACAGCTAGGTCATCAGTCCCATTACCTCTGTATGAAATGCAAACAAGGGAGTGGTCGGCTAAGACCGTACCGATGGTGAAATAGAGGAATGAGAAAGGGGGGGGGGGTTCAAATCAATTAGAATGGGATTAAAAGCAACAGAAAAAGTGGAATTCTGCTAGGAATGTCTTAACAGATTTAGAATAACCGTTTATTAACGACAAGCAGATACAGGAGAACAGTGTATGCCCCTAGATCAGAAGCATAAAAATGTAAAAAAGTAAAACAATGTGAATTAAAACCAAATTAAAAGGAGAAATGGAAGGAGGGGAGGGGACAGCTCCAAACCCTGCTGCTCGCAGGGAGGGCCACGAACCCACCCATCCTGTCCAAGCGTCAGAGATAAAATCTTATAGCCAAGAGTAAAAACCGCTTTCACGGAGAAATCCAAGGACCCTGTCAGCCATCCGTAAATCATCTGCCAAAACCGAGGGCAATGAGTGCGGAATTCAGTATTTGACACGGGGTGCCAAGAGGAGCAGACACACTACTAACTTATGAGCCACAAATTATGGGGCCCTACAACCACAATGTGGGGGAGGCTCATTACGCAAAATAAATCCATGGGTCAGCCTGGAATGACCGATGCAGAGACAGCAAAGGTCAGTGGATTCCCTTCGAGAAGGGCGTAAGGAAGAACGCCAAGCTGTAGTGGTCGACTTTATGGAGCAGAGTTTATTAGATGGGGCAGTAGCCTGCCAGTTGGTGTTCCGCTCCTGTATAAGTAGCGATCTCATCTGCAACCGCAGATCCGCACCGAGAATTGCCCAGGGGAAGGAGCAGGGACTTATGGCTACTCTAGCCAACTGGTCAGCCTGTTCATTTCAGTGAATACCCACATGACTGGGGCCCCAGAGAAAAGCAACAGAGCAAGTGGTATGACGAAGGTCAGCAAAGATATTGTGGATACCAATGACCAAAGGATGTTGAGTAGCAGCATCGGTCTATGGCCTCCAGGCTGCTCATTGAGTCAGAACAGATTAAAACATGGTCCAGGGCCACCTGTTTGAAAAAAGGTAGTGCCCTACTAACAGCTGTCAGTTCTGCCATAAACACACTGCACAATTCTGGCAGAGAATGGCATTCAATACCAATGGGAGATGTAAATGCATATCCGGTATGACCAGCAAATTTTGATCTATCAGTGTACAAAATTGTGGCACCCTGAAATTCTGCAAGGACTGCATGCAACAAATGCCAGAAAATTATGGGGGAGACTGAAGTTTTAGGACTTCGGTAGAGATCCAACCGTATTTGTGACCGGGACATCATGCAAGCCACAATCCCACGGGTAAACCCACTCGAGGGCGAGTATCAGGAGTACCATTACTCTCAAAAAGAATATGATATATGGGATGACCAGGGAATGGTTGAATGGCAATGGCATAGACACCAAAAGCTGATACCGCTTCGTCTGAAGAGGAGCTTCAGCAAGTAGACTATCACCAGGGCTGGTCTGGAAGGCTCCCATAGCCAAATGGACACCATAGTGGTGGTCTGGGTCCAACAACTTCAAGGCAGAAGGAGCTGCCAAGCCATAAACCTGGCACCCGTAATCTAATCGGGACTGAATCAGAGCCCAGTAGATATGAAGAAGTGTTGCACGATCTGTACCCCAGGATGAGTGGGCTAGGAAACAGAGGGCATTAAGCTTCCGCATGCAGCTTATCTCCAGCTGACGGATATGGGGCAGTCAAGTCAGGTTTTTTTTTTTTTTTTTTTTTTTTATCAAAAAGGAGGACCAAGCAACGATTTTGTGCCACAACTTCCAGGCTTGTACCCAAGAAGAGTTCTGGGTCAGGGTAGACTGTAGTATGATGGCAGAAATGCATTAGAGGCGTTTTAGAAGGGGGAAAAACTGAAAACCATGCGAGAGCGCCCATGTGGAAACTCGCCGAATGGCACCTTGGAAATGGCGTTCAGCCAAGGCTACCAAGTGGGAGCTGTACCATATGCAAAAGTCGTCTACATACAACACAAGGCTGACAAATGACCCAACAGAGCTCACCAACCCATTAATGGCAATTAAGAAGAGTGTAACACTTAACACAGAACCCTGTGGAATGCCGTTGTCCTGGATCTGTGGGAAGCTGAAGGAAGAGCCAACACTTACACGGAACATGCAGCAGGATAAAAAAAGACATAAATATAGGTAGGGAGCCTCGTAGGCCCCAGTCATGAAAGGTAGATAAAATATGACGATTCCAAGTGGTGTCTTGTGCCTTACATAAATCAAAGAAAACTGCAACAAGATGTTGACGTTTTGAGAAGGCCTTTATGATTGGTGTTTCCAGTCGCAGTAGATGGTTGATAGTAGACCTACTCTCCTGGAACTCGCACTGATAAGGTGACAGAAATCCACGTGATTCGAGTGCCCAGCATACCCTGTGGGCAACCATCCATTCGAGCAGTTTACATGGCACATTCGTCAGGCTAATCGGCCGGTAACTGTCCAGGGATGACGGATCCTTGCCAGGTTTAATGACAGGAACTACTATACTGTCCCTCCACGGCGAGGGAAAAACCCCTTGGATCCAAATGCGGTTAAATACCTGGAGAAGATATTGCCATTGTGGGGGACTGAGACATTTCAGAAGTTGATCAGGGATGGAATCAGGCCCAGGTACAGAATTATGAGAAGAGGAAAGGGCCAGATATAGTTCCCATTCCGTGGCCTCGTAGGCCCCAGTCATGAAAGGTAGATAAAGTATGACGATTCCAAGTGGTGTCTTGTGCCTTACATAAATCAAAGAAAACTGCAACAAGATGTTGACGTTTTGAGAAGGCCTTTATGATTGGTGTTTCCAGTCGCAGTAGATGGTTGATAGTAGACCTACTCTCCTGGAACTCGCACTGATAAGGTGACAGAAATCCACGTGATTCGAGTGCCCAGCATACCCTGTGGGCAACCATCCATTCGAGCAGTTTACATGGCACATTCGTCAGGCTAATCGGCCGGTAACTGTCCAGGGATGACGGATCCTTGCCAGGTTTAATGACAGGAACTACTATACTGTCCCTCCACGGCGAGGGAAAAACCCCTTGGATCCAAATGCGGTTAAATACCTGGAGAAGATATTGCCATTGTGGGGGACTGAGACATTTCAGAAGTTGATCAGGGATGGAATCAGGCCCAGGTACAGAATTATGAGAAGAGGAAAGGGCCAAATATAGTTCCCATTCCGTGGCCTCGTAGGCCCCAGTCATGAAAGGTAGATAAAGTATGACGATTCCAAGTGGTGTCTTGTGCCTTACATAAATCAAAGAAAACTGCAACAAGATGTTGACGTTTTGAGAAGGCCTTTATGATTGGTGTTTCCAGTCGCAGTAGATGGTTGATAGTAGACCTACTCTCCTGGAACTCGCACTGATAAGGTGACAGAAATCCACGTGATTCGAGTGCCCAGCATACCCTGTGGGCAACCATCCATTCGAGCAGTTTACATGGCACATTCGTCAGGCTAATCGGCCGGTAACTGTCCAGGGATGACGGATCCTTGCCAGGTTTAATGACAGGAACTACTATCCTGTCCCTCCACGGCGAGGGAAAAACCCCTTGGATCCAAATGCGGTTAAATACCTGGAGAAGATATTGCCATTGTGGGGGACTGAGACATTTCAGAAGTTGATTATGGATGGAATCAGGCCCAGGTACAGAATTATGAGAAGAGGAAAGGGCCAGACATAGTTCCCATTCCGTGAAGAGTTTGTTATAAGGTTCCTCCTGGTGAGTGGTGAAACAAATTTAAGGCTTCAGCTTCTTGTTCCTTGAGAAGAAAAGCCACAGGGTAGGAAGCTGTCACCAATGCTTTCGCAAAGTGAGCCGCAAGGTGCTCTGCGAGAACCGACAGATCAGTACAGACTCCATCAGGTAAGACAAGGCCAGGGATTGAAGACGGCCACTGGCACCCTTGGATGGAGCGGGGCATAGCCCACACCCATGACAGAGCTACGGAAGATCCCAACTAGGAGAGAAAACGCACCCAGCTCACCCGCTTGCTCCGTTTGATTATAAAACAAGCCTTGGCACGAAGATGTTTATAGTTGACAAGGGAAGCATGGGACAGGTGCTGCTTAAGATGATGTAAGGCTCAACGGCAATAATCGTGTTCCACCACAGAACTGGGTGGTGGCTAGAAGGGCCCGTCGACCGGGGAACAGCAATGCTAGCAGCTCAAGTAATCGCATTAGACATATCACTGATGAAATTGTGTATACAGTCAGACGGGGATGGGGTGAAAATCACCTGAGATGTATACAAAGGCCAATTTGCATGACGGAAAACCAAATGAGGTATCCTGTCCCTCGTTCAGTGTGAGGGGGGTGAGAGAATCAATGGAAAGTGGTCACTGTCACAAAGGTCGTCATGCGGTAACCAACAAAATAAAGGAAAAGGGGAGGAGAACTGAGGAAAAGGTTATGGATGAAAAGGTACCATGAGTGGTACTAAAATAGGTTGGAGAACCATCAATGAGAAGGTAAAGGTCGTGATCGGCAATGAACTGGTCTACGAGGTGGTCCCGACATTAGCTCCTGCCTGCCCCACTAATCGCATCTGAAGTGTAGAATGGGGAGTCGTCCTGCTATGATTTACGCTGCAGCCGCCAAACGGCAGCCTATGAACCGACCTACGCGGCCACAACCAACTACCCGGCACCTCCACTAAACAATGTCACGTTGAAATGGAAGCAGGCTTGACTTTGAAGGGAGGGTTGTTAACTGAACACAGCACTTATACTGAAAGCAGGTTTATTGCGAACTTAACATACACGCAGTACTAACTGCCTCTCGGGCAGTGTGCTCTGCTATTTATACACAGACAGAATGTACCAGAAATTAGAAGAATATTTAACATAAGAAACAAGTAGAAATTACAAGTGAACATAAGAAACATGTGGAACATTCTGGAAATGTTAATTATAAAGAAATAAATTTTTGCCGGTTGACGGAATTGAACCGGCGACCTTTATCACCGCAGTCGGTGACGCTATCCCCTGCGCTACGCCGGCAGTTGCTCTACGTGGGGTCTCGCGGCAGTTGTATAAGCACTGCCCCATGAAAAATGATGGGCACTGAAGTCCCCAAGAATCAGGAGGGAGCGGGGAGTTGCTGAAGGTGTGCCGTGAGGGCAGCAGAAGTAGGTGGACTGTCAGGAGGGAGATAGAGATTACAAATTGTTAACAGAGTGTGTAAGTGAATCCTAACAGGAACCACTTCCAGTGTGGTACGGAGAGGGATCCATGAACTAAGAACATCCATACGAACTAGGGTGCGGACTCCACCAGATGCTTGTAGAGGGCGACCAGGTTCCAACAAAGCATGGAACCCATGGACTGCTGGTGAATGGCCATCAGTGAAATGTGATTCCTGCAAAAGAACACAAGCTGCTGAGTAAGAGGCAATAAGATGTTTCAACACCAGGCGATGGTAGTAGCCGTTAAAGTTCCATTGGCTGAGAACAGATAGAGGATCCATATGGAAGGCGAACAGACTAATGCATTTCACAAATCCATCACCAACAAGGAAGGAACGATATCCATGAACAGCAGATCAGTCAAAAGTTCAGTGGGGTTATTTGGCTGTGAAGACAAAGGTGATGCCTCCAGAACTACCAGAGGGGCCTTGCCCTGTGACATGCTTCTTTTTCCTCATCTCCTTCTCTTTCTCTGATGCAGGACACAAAGGACAGGTCCCAGAGAGAGAACTGGTATCAGTAAGGTCTGGCACAGATGAAGATTGGGCGAATAGGGTGGCAATGGAATGAGAAGGGAGGAGGGGTTGAGGATGTAACCAAGGTAAAACTAGTAGACATTTGCACAGGGTGCAAACACTCAAACTTTCGGCGGGCCTCTTGGTAAGTAAGGCGGTCAAGGGACATGTATCTTTTCCTCCTTTTTATATACAGGGCAATCCTGAGAGCAAGAAGAGTGATGTTTGGGACAGTTGATGCATATGGGAGGGGGAATATGGGGGTTCCCCTCATGGAGTGGACATCCACATTCACCGCATACAGGGACCGTTGTGCAATGAGAAGATATATGCCCAAACTGCATACATAGGAAACATCGCGTGGGAGGTGAAATATACAACTTCACATCACAACGATAGATCACTACCTTGACCTTCTCTGGGAGAGTATCCCCCTTGAAGACCAAGATAAATGCACCGGTATCAATTTGATGATCCTTAGGACCTTGCTGCACATGGCAAACAAAATGAACACCTCACTGTTTGTGGTTGGCCCGGAGTTCCTCATCAGTTTGGAAGAAGTGGTCACGATGGAAGATAACTCCCTGTACCATGTTCAATGACTGATGAGGAGTTACCGACACTGGAATGTCGCCAAGATGGTCGCAGGCACACAGAGTGGCAGATTGGGCAGCAGAGACCGTTTTATGAGATGTGATACAGAACACATCTTGCTCATTGTTTCGACTTCTCCAAAATTACCTTCCATATGTTCAACAAAGAACAATGGTTTGGTGGTGGTGAACATCCCTCCATTCGCCCTGGTGCAAGGTTTCAGCCTAAGCCGATGTGCCTGGCCCTCCTCCCAGGGGATAGACAAAGAGGGGAAGGTCCTGTTGTCATAGCTAGTGGCATTATACCTATTCTTCCTGGATTCTGATGGCTGTAACACGAGCATTTTTAATATAACACATTTCATCATGTGAAACATCTGCCCTGGTACCACCACTCCAAACAGAGGCTCTCCCCATGGGCGCCACCCAGCCACAGCAAAGGCCACCTGGCACAATGGCCATTGCTGGGAGCCCTGATACCCCACAAGGACGGGTATTGACTCCTTGGACTGCATGGGAAGGTTGCAGTTCTGGTACCAGCAGTGTGATTCCTGCGGTGTCAGTGGGCTCAGCCATAAAGGTAAATAACAGCCCCCCCCCCCCCCCACACACACACACACTGGCTACACGTGCTAGGGACCTCACGGGGGCAGGAGGGTGGTGGGAAAGGAAGGGTAGGGATCCACGCCATAAGGGCTAGGTCAGAAGTTCTTCCCCAAATGGCTCACACTGATAACTAAGTTTTTGTAGAGGTCAAACCTCGAGGGGAACAAACTGTGCGAAAACAGAGGAAAACGACAAAGATCAAAATCGCTACAACCCTCATCAGAACCATAGGAATAGCTGTGCCATTTTGAAGCACTTTTTTTTCTTTCCATGGCATTGCAAGGCATGTGGAAAACAGCTATTATTTTTTTGTGTTGTATCTGGGTTAAATTTTTATTGCAGTGGCAGCAGTTTAGTATGTTAATGTTGGGAACGAAATATTTGCTTTAGGAGGTCATTAATTTACTGATCAGAACAACAATAATTATTTATTTCATTATCAACACAAAGAATTATTCCCCTCATTGTATGTCAATGATTTTTCAAACAGGAATCAACGGCCGTTGCCAACATCAATACACTACACCGCTGCTGTAAGAAAAATCCTAGTCCTTGTTTCAGTGTATTATACCTTAGTTATATGAATTAACTAATTGGCCCTATACTATGTGAGTAACAGCACCTCTATCGGATTTTTGCTATATTACGCTGCAATTCAAGCATAGCATACACCAGAAACTACAAATTATATCTTTCCTTCCTCTTATCTGATTTTGATTAAATGAAGCCTATGTTACTCTCCAAACTATTCTCAATTTACCTGTGAAAACCCATGAACTTTTGTGTAGTACTTTTGGAGATTATTCTCAACAAATAGACACACACACGATGACTTTTTAACGAATGATTAAATTATAATATCTTTATTTTCCCTGATGTGATTTTAATTATTGAAGCCTTTATGTAACTGATATGCTCAAGTTATGTGTGAAAACCTCATGAAAATTCATCAAGTAGTTTTGCAGATACACGTGTTCAAAGAGAGAGAGAGAGACATGACGGTCGTAAATAAAAAATTTCAAATTACGATTTTTTTTTATTTTTTTTTATTTTTTTTTTTTATTTTTTTTTTTATGTGGTGCGATTTTTATGAAACGAAGTCCATATGTTGTCCAGAGTTACGCTCAAGGTACCTGTGAAAACCCCGTGCAAATTTGTGAAGTATCTTTGAAGATAAGAGGTTTTTAATAGTTGGAATAAATAGACACGACTGTTACTGAAAACTTAAAATTACAATTTTTTATTTTTAATCTGTGATCCAATTTGGATAAAATTATGCCTGTATGTTGACTCAAACTTTTCTCATGTTTCCGTGAAAACTGCATGAAGATTCATCCAATAGTTTTGAAGATTGAAGTGAACAGCAACAGGCCTACATTTACAGATTTATTATTAGTATAAATGTCCCACATGTCCGTGGCCTTGCAACTCTCTAACACTACCTCTCCCAATGTCCCTCTCAATTCCAGCCCAATACCTCACTCCTCATAACCCTCACCAACTTTTTCCTGAGTAACAACTAATTTTCCTTCGAGGGGAAAGTTTAACATCAAATCCATGGGAGATCCATGGGCATCCTCTTGGCAACCCACTATGCCAACCTGTTTATGGGCCATCAGGAGGAATTCTTCCTAGCAACCCAAAACTAACCTCTGGCCTGGTTCAAGTTTATTGGCGATATTTTCATGATCTTGACTCAGAGTCAGGAAACCTTAACCTCCTTCCTTCAATACCTCAACTACTTCTCCCCAATCCACTTCACCTCGTCTTCCTCAACCCAACATTCCACATTCCCGGATGTCAACGTCCACCTCACACTTCTGTCCATATTAAACCTACCAACAGTACCTACACTTTGACCGTTGCCATCCGTTCCACATCAAAAAATCCCTTCCTAACAGTCTCACCACCCATGGACGGCATATCTGCAGTGACAAGCACTTCCTTTCTCAATTTGCTGAAGGTCTCACAAAGGCCTCCACAGACAGAAACTACCCCACAGACGTAGTCCGCAAACAGATCTTCCATGGCCATATCCCAAAACATGTTGAATCCTTCTCCTACACCAGTATCCATCCACAAAAGGGCACTCCCTGGACTCTAACAACTAAATTGCATCCTTCACCAAGGTTTTGATTTTCTGTCCTCATGCCCAGAAATAAAAGACATTGTGATGAAGATCCCCCCCCCCCCCCGCCAACACACACACACATACACACCTACCTCAAAAAGTGGTGTTCCATCACACTTCCAATTTCCATAACATCATAGTTCATCCCTATGCCACCCCAAAACCCTGTTCACTGCCGCAAGGATCATATCCCTGTGGAAGACCCTGCTGCAAGACCCGTCCAATTCACACACCCAGCGCTCCTATTCCAGTTCTGTCACAGTTCTATCCAATCAGAGGCCAGGTAATCTGTGAAAGCAGCCATGTATTTTACCAACTGTGCTGCAATCACTGTGCAGCTTTTTATATTGGCATGACCACTAACCAGTTGTCAATTAGGATGAATAGCTCCCACCAAACTATGGCCAAAAACAAGGTGGACCACCCTGTGGCACAGCATGCAGTGGAGCATCTGCTGAATTTCAATGGCTGCTTCGCAACCCGGCCTCCTGGATCTTCCCACCCACCACTAACTTTTCTGAACTGCACATAGTTAGCCTTACAGTATATTCTCCAATCCAGAAATTATCCATGCCCAAACCAAAAATTACTCTCCTTTTTCCATATCCAACAGTTCCTATCCCCTCTACCCTAAACCTCTTCTATTTCATGTGCTGTGTGTGTGTGTGTGTGTGTGTGTGTGTGTGTGTGTGTGTGTCCCGCATGCGCACATTTGTTTTGTTTTGTGCTGCTTTCCTCCCCACACAAGCCTCCCCACTCATTTCCTAAGCTGAATCTCATTCCTCCCATTTAATATGTACATGCTCTGTAAGGCTGTGATGTATCCATCCCCACCATCGTGATGTAACCTTCCTATCCCCCCACCCCCCTCCGACCCCACCCACACTTCCATATTGCAGAGCATGATTCGGAGTGCGGCAGTCAGAGATGATGGTTGTGAGATTGTGTTGTGTGCCTGTGTGATTGCATGATGTTCTACTTTCTGAAGAAAGCTTAAGTGTTTTATGTGTGTGTCACAGCTCATCATCACATCTTCGCAGTAGGTTGTAAACTGTCCTCATTGTATTGTTTACTTCCAACCTGGAGTTTCCATGATTATATAATATTTCATTTATACGACAATGTTATGCTATTCTATATGACAATAATATTGTGTGTTTATTATACCTTATAAGTTGAAGAGCATTGATTCATAAAAACGGAGAGAATAGATGTTGTATACACTTATAATGGCATCAAAGTGAAACACAAGCGAATAGCACCAAACTGTACCATTCTTATGAAATAAGCAGACAACACCATTGCCATCAGCTGGTGGCAAATTTAACCACTTTGAAATCTCAGTAACATAGGACTCTTCGTATGTCATCCACCTCGGTATTCCTGTACGTTTCAAACCATTTATCTCAGTTTTTTTTTTTTTTTTTATGAATTTGTCACTTAGCACTTTTCTACAATTAAGTATCAATTTATTTTCATTATTTAATAAGTGATGTTTTATGTGAAACTAGTTATATCTAATCAGTTAAAGGAAAAAAATAACTTTGCAACCACACACTGGTAAAAGTTTTTCAAAACATCCAATATCTTTTCTCATAAATTGTTCTGACAATCTTTTGCATTTGAATATACAATGTCAAAGCCAATACCAAGGTTCTAAATTTTGTAGGAAGGCACTGTCCTCAGTACATCATATGTTTGATAATGCCCACATCTCCTATTTGCATTTTTACTTAATTATGAAGAGATTGCTGACCATTTGAAATGTTTGAAACTTGCCATTGTTAGTACACACTGCCATTTTAGCATTTACAAAGTTCATTACCATCTTATGTTTGGAACAAGAACCTAGAGCTGTGACACTATTTTGTCAGAAAATAACATTGTGGTTTAGAGGTTTAATGTACTTTCTTCCTGTCTCCAATATATAAGTCCAGTAAATGTTTGTCTCCATGTACATTGTCTGCTAGTAATATACGTATCTGTGCATTTATTCACTGAAAAAATACTTTTAAATTCGTTTGAAGGTTTTCTGTTATGCCCCGTGTGCGTAAGAATTAATTATGGTCTTTTGTTCACATTTGTGTCCACTATTTTACATCTATGTAGTACATTTGGTGCTGTAGATAGGTTTTGCCAGCTGAAAGAAAGATGCGCAGATCACTCACAAGGTGGTGGCATCTTTTTTTGTTCTACCGGCTAATCAAAAAGTCAGTATAAATTTGAAAACTTAATAAATCACGGAATAGTGTAGATATAGAGGTAAAAATTGACAAACGTGCTAGGAATGACATCGGGTTTCATTAAGGGGGAGAGAGAGGAAAAAAAAAAAACAGTAGTTCAAAAAATGTCCAACAGATGGCACTTCATCTGACCAGAAAAGCAATAGTTAGCATAACAAATTAAGACAAAGCAAAGCTGATGTTCTTTACAGGAAATGCTCAATATGTTCACCATCATTCCTCAACAATAGCTGTAGTCAAGGAATTATGTTGCGAACAGCACTGTATAAGCATGTCCGGAGTTATGGTGAGGCACTGGCGTTCGTCTATCAATGAACATGCGCTTTTTGTCAGGTACATTAAAGGCTCCTACACAATTTCCGATTTGTTGTGACTAATTTATCGGGGATCCAATAAATTGGACGTGTAGAGGCATTTCCCGACCAACTTCACTTGTCAGGTAATTGGTCAGGCCTAGCTCTCCGGTGTCCACCACTTACGCCAGTCCTGTAAGTCAGAAGTTGTACACGATTAAGGGCAGAGCCACTTGCAATAGCACCCACGTGATTTACCGACTAACATGTTCTATGTGGGAATGACCAGCAACAAACAGAGCATTCACATGAACCGACATAAGCAGACAGTGTTTGTTTGTAATGAGGATCACCCTGTGGCAAAGCATGCCCTGGTGCATGGACAGCACATCTTGGCACAGTGTTACACCATCCGGGTTATCTGGATACTTCCCAACGATACCAACTTTTTCAAACTTCGGAGATGGGAACTTGACCTTCAGCACAGTCTCTCTTCCCGTTGCCCACCTGGTTTCAACCTCATTTGATTTCAAATTCTAGCCCACCATTCAACAACATGTTTGCCTCTGATCTCTGGACAAATCCTCTGCCTCGACTGGCATCTCTGTCCAACTTCTTTGCATTTCGCATATGTCTGCCTTGGATTTGTGTGTGTGTGTGTGTGTGTGTGTGTGTGTGTGTGTGTGTGTGTGTGTTTTTAACAATGAAATAAATGTATTCCCAGAAGTCCTTAGATCATCTTTGACTTGCACTCTTCCAGTATTATCTGTGCCACTTGCTGTAAACTGTCTGGCCATTACAGCTGTACAAATGGAAAATCCAGGGCAGTACCAGTCCAATTCCATATCTAATTGATCTTAAATAAATACCTTGGTCGTCTTGTATTGGTACTGGAGCATGTAGTGTAACTCGTTACACTACACACTGGAGTGGCCAGACATGGTGGTTGTGTAATATAGTTGTCTGAGTGATTGTGTGAAAGATGTGTTTCTTTTTCTGATGAAGGCTATGGCCAAAAATTTAGTTGTGTGAATTTGTCTATTTTTCATGCCTGTCAGCAGCTCAGAGAGTCTCTTGTTATCTATCCTCCATTATTGACTTTCTATTACTTCCTCTATGCAAAAATTGTGTCCAGCTATCAATGTGTCTTTCATTCAGACCTGTTAGCATTCTCTATCTAGGAGTAACCTAAAACAAATATAGTTTGCATATGCCACGGAGATCCCATGCTATTCAAAACGAAGTACCTAATAATTATGAACGTACTCAAATTCTCTGTTAGCAGCAGCTGATGACCACAAACTTATTTTTCAGGATAATAAAAAAAACAGCAAGGCCAGAAATAGTGTTATTTCATTACCTCAAAATTTTGATTTCCACTGCTAACAAAACAACTGACCTCATAGTGCTACACATTCTACCACTAGATCGCTTTTGTGTTATACCTGTACCTTTTGCACCACATCTTCATCGAAAGCACTTTTAGAGATGAAAACACACACTTCCTTTAACAGTTCCATATATGTGATTTATTTATTTTTTGTGTTTTTTCCTTCATTCTTCTTCACACCTATAGCAAAGCCCCTTTAGAATTAGGTAAGTTTCATTAGCCTCAATGCGAAATTAATACTGAAAAATTGGGCTTTAATTTTCATGTTTATGCATTTATGTAACGCCAATAAAGAACGATATTTCGTTACTGTGATATTTTGATTTACACTACTGGTAATACATTTGAACTTTTAGTTTCAACCGTACTACTACTAGGTGGCTCTCTTGCTAAACCTGCACCTCACTGGATCTTCATTTTAAAAACCCTTTTACATATGAAAACTTCTACTTCTTTTTAGCACTCTTAATGCCTGCATACAGACAATTTTTGGTTTGAGTACATGTATAGCAAACCCCCTTTGAAATTATATAAGTTTCATTAGCCATTTAATCAATCCTCAATGCAAATGCCTGATGGAAATTTCTTGTGCCGGCTGGTGGCCGGCAAGTCAGCCCACTGGCGGCCGCAGGTGGTGGGAGTATTTCTTTCCACTCCACTGCGAGGCCTTTGTTTCAGTTACTTTCTTGTCAAAGTAGCACATGTTTCTTAGCTGACGTAACACTGTGCATTGAACGAAAGTGTGTATAGGGAAATGGTGAAAATCACTTATTCTATGCTGTGGTGGAGTGGTCGAGCGCTCCAAGGCCCCTTGCTGTCGAATGAGTAGTTGTACGCCATTGGAGGTTCAAGTGTGTGTGTGTGTGTGTGTGTGTGTGTGTGTGTGTGTGTCTCTCTCAAGAGACATGCAGTGCGCCACATTTACCCACCCGAGCTCGCCTGCGTCTGGTCACTGCGCTGTGCTGCCCGTACCGCAGGTGCGGGTAGTCGAGCCCCACTGCACCGCGTACACAGTGAGTGAGCTACAATATACCGGGCGAGCAGATACCTGTCTGACCTGTGCCCTCTGGGCTCGGCACAACAGCGCTACAGACAGCACTGTAGATTTATCAGTAACAAGGAACTGAAGAGATTTAAGAAATCATCTTGTTCCTTATGTTAGAGGGATAAATTAGTTTAATACAAAGTGAAAATGAAACACTTTGTAACTAAATACCGAGTGAAGTATAGAACACACTATAAAAGTGCCGGAGCTAGCTAATGCGAAGCCGACGACTTTCAACACGTTTAATATTTCCGGCGCGATCTTATTCGGTTACTTTTTTGCTTCTGCAGCACAAACTCAGACATCTCCTGTCTGCTTTTACCAGATTCATTACAGCACAGTCCCTCCCCCCCCCCCCCCCCACAACTGATAGTGCACTAACAATTTAGTCAGTGAGGAAAAATTACAAGTGTTTTCAAGATACATGCAGCACTGTCAGCGATACAAAACTGATGATTGCGTCCTTGAGTATGACCTCTCTAATGGTGGTGACTCCCTCGGAGTTTTAGCTCACCCCAGTCAAAGGGAAAAGGGGAAAAAAATAAAACAACAATGGACACATGCCTGTATTGATGGACAGTAATTAATTTACTTCCCTTGGAGTGGTTGAGCGTAAGTGGAACCTTCCAACATTCTACCAGTTAGTTGTTTCTAATGACCTTGACTGCAACTGAATGTAACAACCCAATCTTTCTTTCTTCTTTCAGCAAGGATACAGCATGCAATTCAGCAGAACGTCCACAGAAATGCTGTTTGAACATGCGCTGAATACATATACTTGCTATCGCAGCATTGATGCTGCTGCCGCGGTGGAATAGCTGTGTGCACTGGGGCGTTGTACTGTGGTGTGCGTGGCCATTCACCGTTGGGGGTTCGAGTTCCCCCTCAGGAATGGGTATGCCAAGCTATGAACTAATAACCCCACAGTTAAGTCCAATAGATTTACAAAAACATTTGAACATTTTTTACTAGCGAAATGTTAACTTGCGGTAACATATGGTCTAAATTGCATAGGTCAGTAAGCTGCCCGCTATCCAACTTTTTCAATACACGATTTGTAAATGACATGCACGTACTTCACAAATAGCATCATTTTAAAACTACTGTTAGGAATTATGAAAAGTTGAATGCTTTGATAGAAAGCTAAGATGCTGTAGTATCACAAGTCCAAAAATCAGATTTTTTTAACCCCATAGTTTCTTCAGAATCGACTGAGAAGCATTATGAAATTAAAAACTCACAGGGAATGAAAAGTAGACATTTTATTTTTTCACCTGCAAATTAAAGCTTGTAAGGAAAAACTGTGTTCATAAACCAACGTGGGATGGTCTATTGTACCGTGAACAATTTTAACAGCATGGAAATTGGAATAGTGGATTTCCACTTAGAGCGTAGCAGCTGGCGGGCGCGTGCCATTGCTAGTAGGTGAGCACCACGGGCGGCCGGGCGAACTAGGGCTCGACGGGGACCCTCGCTGCCCAGCGCGGTCTGGTAAGGCTCGTGCCAGCAGGTCGGGCAGTGCATGGCGTGGCCCGCCTGGGAGGCATGGCTACGGGCCCAGGCAGGCAGCACAGAGCACAGGCCTGCTGCACGCCTCTGGTGTGTGTGTGTGTGTGTGTGTGTGTGTGTGTTGCCCTTAGCATAAGTTAGTTTGAGTAGTGTGTAAGGCTAAGGACTAATAACCATAGCAGTTAAATCCCTTAGGATTTACAAACATTGGAACTTATTCTACTCGCCAAAAAGTATTCTCCTATGATTCATATGTGTACATAGAATCAGTATGTGCTGTGCAGAGATTATTTCACAAGAGAATAATGGACCCTGTAATTTTTTTCCTGGAAACAATTAATCATGAAAAGTTTTTTTTCGACCAATTAACTGAGAGAGAATGTGCTTTCTTGACATTTTAACAAGACTCTGTGATGGCACATACAGCCAATTTAACATTACAGGAAATTTGTAATATGTTTGTTGAAGGAATTGACATTAACAACATTTGGCCCCCTCATTTTCCCTAATAACCATGCAATTTTTATCTGTGGAGAGCACTAAAAGAGAATGTGTACAAATGAAATCCCCACACACTAGATGAACTAAAAACAAACATTCATCATAAAATCACTACAATTTCTGAGAGCAAATTTCAGTGTGTAATGAACAACTTCAACATGTGTCAGAAATGCTTGAGCAACAAATGGAAACAGTTCCAGTATCTTCTTGTGTAATACAGGTGAGTAACTTTTTTTAAGTGTTTGTGTTATGTATGTTAGAAATAACTCGTGTGCCAACCCGTATTAAATTTAGTGTGGACGTCAGACAGCCTGCTAAACAGGCACACAAGCTGGCATTGCCAGCGAGCCTCACACCACAAAGACGGTACTGCTGAGAATTGATCACCCTGTATAATTAATAGGATGCTTCAATTTTTATGATCTCATATTCATATAATGATGTGTACACTCTTTTTCTGAAGAAGGCTGTTGCCTGAAGCTTTAGTTGAGAAAGTGTGTATCTTTTCTACATGCCCGGCCGCAAGTCAGCATTCGTCTTTATGGTGAGATTTAGGATTGATATTCCAATCTGGACTTTCAACTATTAAAATGATTAAATACAAAAAAGCTTCATTTCCCAAGAATGTGAATTGTGTTACTTATTTCAGATGAGAGGACTAGCAAACATTTTCATACAGTTACTTCAAAAATCTAACAATAAGTAAATATAGAAATTATTTATAGAATGAGTGAACAAGAGGAGTGTAGCTCCTTGTGTTAAAAGACCAGTTGCCCTTGTATGTATATATCTGCATGTTTCACTGACAATTCTTTTGAGGTAGACAGAATTCCTCAGTTCCTCTTGTGCCAGCAAAGTGCTCTACTGCAATTACAAAACACTTTCACCATAAGGCAGTTGAAATTATTTTCCACTCTAATCACAAGAATAGATGAAATAGCAGTACCTAATAACAGTGGAATATGAAGTAACAGACTGCCAAGCTTGACATCCAGCCAATAACAAGTTAAATGTTTATTTTAGTTTATGAAGATTCTCATTTGTAAGAGAATAATTATAGTGCTTACCTTTTCAAGTTCTTTGCGCAGTGCTAAAACTGCTTTTTCACGATCTGCCACAAGTTCCTCTAAGTACTGGTATCTTAATTTTTTTCTAGCTCTACATTCTCTTGCACTTTGTCTGCTTCGCTCTAAAAACCATGAAGATAGTATAGAAAATTAAGTGTGCCTACAAGCACTTTAATACAAATACACAAAATCACAATTGCATTTAGTGAAGTGAATCAATTTCTGCCTGAATCCAAATAATGTTTCTGTGAAATACATGTGTAATTCATTTCAATGCATGATTGATTAAAAATTACACAGGAAGGGATTTGTACACGTAGCACTACAATGTCAAAAATGAGGCATGAAAATTCCAACTAACCTAATTTAGCTTTCACATCAATTTTGTCACTCGACTTCCTTCCAGGCTTCCGGCCACGCTTACCACCTTCTTTACGTTCAGACCGATTCATTTCCTGGAAAAAAATAAAATGTAAGAAATCCACAAATATTTTTTTCATTTTCAACAATCAGCTCTAAACATTATCCTCAGAAAAGGATTTGTCAGGTTTACTTACAAACGCTTAATTTACGAAATGCTAGCAGCAAGAATGATCACATACAGGGTAGTACAAACAGAATCAAATCAATTGTTTGTAAATCTATAGGACCTAACTACTGAGGTTATCAGTCAACAGCTTTACAAAATACTTAAACTAGCCGAAGGACAACGTACACACCTATGCCCAAGGGAGGACTCTAACCTCCAACGGAGAGCAACCGCATGCTCTGCAGCAAGGTACCTTAGAGCACTCGACCATACCACTGTGGCGATTCAAAAAGAATCTATTGTGATTAAATTTTACTTACAGCAGCAGCAGCACAGTCTGCTGATGTTGGCAACAAAATGTTAGCTTTAAGGATAATTAACAAGATCTTCCCCACATCTCCCAACACAATATTGCGGCATGGTGCAATAGTATGCCATGGCATTCTTGAGATAATACCACACCAAAAGGTGACAAAATGGGTACCATCATACATATAAATGACATCATTGGAAAATAATACTGACACTAGGAATTAATAAATAGCAAATTATTAGATTATGGCAGATTACTTTACCCATTAGATTAAATTTTGATTTTTCAGACAAAATTAGTTGTTCTCTGCTTTATTCTGGAGAACTGAAATGCATAATTCATCCTTTATGTTATGGTTGCCAAGACAACTTGTGCAGTAACTGCAACTTGTAAGGCTTCTTATTAAGGTGTCATTTCAGAGCATGCCATACCGATGTTTATGAAGGCTCAAGTAACTGGTCTGCCCTTCTTGTGGACTTCAAAAGGCTCTGAGCAAACATTTTTGACACACCTTGCCATTTTCATCAGATATACTTTGCCAACCAGTGCTTTTTTGTTTGCATATGTAACCAACTTCCAAGAATTTTTTTTATATCAGCCATAAAATATGTTTATGCAGATGTGACTTTTTGTTGACTCAATGTTGGAATGCACTTCATGCTTGAACAGTGTATTAATTTTGTGCCCACAACACAAAATGATTTATCTTGGGGTGTACTCACCAAGTTGTTACACAGAAACAGCACAGCTGTACCAGTACTTTCAACCTTGCACTGTCCAGTGGTATGAACAATATGTTTATATCCTTTATAGTTGGTCTGTAATACACCACTGAAATCTGTCCTTTTCTTTTGAATCATTCTGAACATGGACAAATCTGTAAGTCTGTCATTTTACTCCAACTTTTAACTGAGTCAATGTACTTTTGTATTTAAACATAAAATGTAGCATACTCCAGGTACAGAAAATGTCATTTCAATAACAATAATCCCAATTCAAGGCCGGATTAAGAGGGGAGGGGGGGGGGGGACTAAGGTGGCTGTAGCCCTGGGCCTCCAGGTAGGCGGGGCCTCCACTCTGGTCAGCAAGATTCGTATAAAACCAACAGATGGGCAGCCCAGTGTTTGACCTTGGCCCCCAGTATTACTGCACTATCCCGCTGAATGGAAAGTTCTGATTTCCATTTAATTATATAATGTCCAGTACCAATCCAGCAGAAAAATTAAATCACTGCATAGATGCATAATATAAGGTAGAAGTCATTAAACACAATAATAAGTTACATCTGTCTGTAATATCTCTGTGTGTAGAGTCATTTAGAACTTTTCACTAGAGTAACAGCCAGAGTAACTTCAGACACAATTATGTCCTGTGAGATACATTCACCCCACGCCCCTTCCTCCCCCCCCCCCTCTTTTTTTGGTGCTGTCTTCACTTGTCCATTGTTGTCTATTATTGTAGAGTAAAACTATTGATTCGAGCGACAGTATTGTTTAGAGGGTCATAATGTACACTTTGTTTGAAGACCAGCTGTGTTTTGTAAGTGAGGTGATATTGCTTATTGTAATCACTTAGTGCATTAATCGTATCTGAATTTCATTTCTGGTATTCGGGACTTGAAATGGAATCGTCTCGTGTGAGAAAGTTTGTTAGTGGTGGCGGTAAAAGAAAGGCACAGAAAGAAGCAGCAGAATTTGTGAAGAAACTGTCACAGTTACTTCGTACTTTACAAAGAAAGAAGACTCTGTTGGGACTGTTAGTGAAATTTGTAACAAATCAGACTCTCCCACACCTGTGTGTACTACTTCGCCTGAATCTGAGATTATTGTGGAGCAGCATAGTGTAGTTTAGTGTTAAACCAAGCAATCATAACACTGAAACCAGTGACAATACTGACAATGGAGGTCTAGTGAAGTCTCCAATATTTGAGAAAGATCCAGCGAAATAGAAAAGATTGACAACAAAATCATGCAACAGTATTTAGCGAAAGGTTTAGATTATTTTAGGAACACTTTAGATGACCTAAGTAAATCTGAATGTGTCTAAAAATAAAAAAAAGGTACACATCCAAAAATTTATTCTTCAAAAGACTGCAAAATGGAGAGAAAAAGGAAAGAAAATGGCTATTGTATTCCGAATCTACAGGAAATGTATTTTGTATTTTCTGTAAATTATTCAGTGACAGCATGGGCTCAGAGAAGATGCATAATCTTTTTTCAGCCTGCGGATTTTCTGACTGGAAGAAGGCGGAATAGAAAGTTACGTCTCACGAGAATAGTGCTTATCATCGCAAAAATGCAGTGACGTGGCTTTTGCGATCATAGAACGACGGCCTTTTGATAGTAAATTGCAGCATATGATAAAAACTGAGGTAAATTATTGGCAAGAAGTGCTTCTCCACGTGGTAGAAGTCGTTAAACATTTGGCAATATGAGGATGTCCTTTTCGTGGTGATTTGGATCCCCAAATAACAGTAACTACTTAGGTCCCATTGAACTAATTGCTCATTTTGACCCATTTTTAAAACAACACATCCAAGATCACGGGTCTAAAGGTTGTGGCCACCTGTCATATTTGTCGAAGACTATTTGTGAGGAATTTATCTGCCTTATGGGAAACAAGGTACTGAGTGAAATAGTTAACGAAATTCAAACAGCAAAATACTAAGGACTGGTTGTAGATTCAACGTTAGACATGGCGAATGAAGATCAGTTAGCCGTTGTAGTAATGTACTGCTATGAGGGCAGAGTTCACGAAAGATTTTTGTGTTTTGTTCCCATACAAAGTCATACAAGAGAAAGTCTTAAGAAGGCAATAATAGAAATCTTTAGAAAATACAATATCAGGATAGAAGATTGTTGTTTACAGTCCTATGCCAATGCCAGTAACATGAGTGGAAAGTATTCAGGTTTAAGTGTAAAAATAAACGAAATGAATTCATTAGTATTTTATGTGCCCTGCGCTGCACACTCTTTAAACCTCGTGGCCCGAAATAGTGCACAGGAATTCTTAGAATCAGTCAATTTTTTTCAAGTTCTCCAACGATTATATGATTTTTTTGCAGCATCTACTTATTGTTGGCACATTCTTGTAATGAATAATGGGTGACTGTAGACATTGTCTGCTACCAGATGGTCGTGCCGACAGGGAGCAACATCAGCTGTTCGACAGAATTTCGATACCATTTACATGTCACTTGAAGAAATTGGCAAAAACAAAGAAGAAGAGACAGAGACAAGAATTGAAGCAGAGTCGATTCGTAAGAAGCTTATAAAACTGGAGACTGCTATATTAATTGTGTTCTGGAATGACGTGTTATTTCGAATTGACACAACTAACAAATATTTGCAAAAGCCTAGTCGTGATTTAATTAGAGGCTGTCAATTGTTGCAATCATTGATTCCATTTTTCAGCCATGTTAGGGAGAACTTTGATGACTTTGAAAACGAAGCGAGGAGCTTAAGTGAGCATGTACATCAAGAAAATAGCGAAGAACGGAAACGCAAAATAAAAACTAGACTTCCTGATGGAGAAAAATCAGAAGAACTGGCTGGATATGATAAATTTCGTGTATCACTTATTACAGTTGTTGACAACCTATAAGCATAACTAAAAAAGTGAGAAAAAAAGTATAGTGAAGTAGTCGATTTTTTCTGACCATTAACAAACAATATTGTGAAGCAACAAACTGAAGAGACCTTAGCGGAAACGTCAATAATGTGTGAGAAATACCGAGGTGATCTGGATGAAGACAGTTTTCGTTCTGAAATTCTTCATTTTAGTGAATAATTGAAATGTTCTCTCAAAGAAAACATTTCACCAGCCGAATTATATGAATTAATGTATCAAAATGATCTTGGTGATGTTTTCCCAAACGTAATGATTGCTTATCGGATCTTCCTCTCAATACCAATTACTAATTGTGAAGCTGAGAGAGGATTCTCCAAATTAGCCCTTATCAAAAACAAGTTATGTTCTACAACGCAACAAGAAGGTATTTCTGCTCTTGCATTGTTGTCACTTGAACATGAGGTTATCAGCTATCTTGACTTCAAGGATGTGATAGAGGACTTCGCAAGGGCGAAAGCAAGGGAAAAGAAATTTTTAAGGTAGTATTAATCATTTTTAGTTTATCACATCAATATCTTATTGTGTGATTTGAGAACCTACATTTGGTACTATATGACTTAATGCTTGAAATGGTTTTTGTCGTAGAAGTATGAGTAGTCTTTAATTTACCTGCTGTACCTTTTACAGAACTATATTTGACCTAAATGACAGTAGTAGGGCCACAAATTATTTCTAGCCCAGGGGCCTCCACCTGGGTTAACCCGTCCGTCCCAATTTCATCAAAATTTTTTATCTCATAGATGATTCACAAGTTTATAAATAATACATCTTGTTCCAAGTAATTTTTGTAACACGCAAATTTTAACTATTGTTGAAAATGCTTTCTAGCAGGTCATTTATATCCCTGTGTTTAGTGTCAATTACATAGTTGTAAATTTCACTCTTACTTATGCTGATGGGATGGATATATGGATTTGGGTTCATGACGACTAGGTATTTTAGCATCTGAACAACTATAACAAGGAATGAATTGTGAAACAATTGGAAAAAGAATAAAGAGCAGCAACGGAAATAGAACTACACAAAATTTCTGTGCAGCTGAACTAAAGCACAAGGAGATGTATAATTTTGGAGATATAAGTTTGCCTACAAAAGGAAAAAGTCAAAGAAGCCCTTAAAACAGATGACCATGGTCAGCTGATCACCACATTACAAAGGATCGTCCAGCCAGTCTCCAATACATTAAAACCTTCAGCATAAAAGCTTAGACCAGAGTCCGTACAAAACACAACACATTAAAACCCTGTTAACACTCATCTTGACATTAGTAAAAATGGAGGGCAGATCACCACCAAAATGCACCTCTGCCCCCTTAGTACAATATAAAAGACATCCAGTAAAACCATGGCATTCAGTTATCTGCATACCACAGGCGTCACAGAAAGGTGGGTCCTCTTGTTGAAGTAAAAATGCATGTGTACGGGAACAGTGCGCAATTCGAAGGTAATGGCTACTTCATCCCAACTGAGAGGCCGGCAGGAGAAGTGCCACAGTAGGACAGTCAGCAGCCTCGGCCCAGAGACTCACAATGAGGCTTGTTCTGAATGCCCCACTGGGGAACCAAATCCCTTCATGGTGTACATCTCCAACATCTTTAAACATGGTGATCATGGAGATGCATACACCGTACAACTATAATCTAACCAAGATTGCACGAAGGCTCTATAAAACTGAAGCAGACAAGTAAATAAAGTGTGGCTAAGACATTTCAAAATACTCAGTGCTTTGAGGCACTGTCTCTTCAAATCCTTTAGGTGTGGCAACCATGAAAGATTTGTGTCAACTGTGAGACCCAAAAACATGACTGTGCCTTTAAAAGTCGCAGTTCAGTCAAGTTTAAAATGGAATGGGAAAAGTTAAAATGCAGACACACACAAGCTTCTCGGTGGAAAACTTACAACCAGTCTTCTCTGCCCACTCATCCAACTGTGTAAGAGTTATGATAGACACGTTCTCGTTCCAAGGCTGGAAGATGAGCAAACGACAGAGAAGTCATCAACAAATAAAGAACACTGGACAGGTCTGTAATGACTGATGTAATACTGTTAATAGCTTTGGCAAAGACAGCTATGTCACTTAAAAACACTACTCTGGTGGACAACATTCTCCTGCTCAAAGCGATCAGAAAGGATGTCACCGACTCGAGATCTAAAATACAAAAGAGGCAGAAAGGACTAAATAAAATTTGGAAAAGATTCACAAAAACCCACTGTGGAGCTGCCTGAGCCTTCTAATAACAAAAAATACAACCAAAGGGTGACGCTGTTGCAGAAAAGCCTGTTCTATAGCCGCCTCCAAGGAGGTCAGATTTAATCAAAGATGGAGCGATATCTCATGAACCCACATCCACACATGGCCAAGACATTTCCCCACAGAGCTAATATGCACAATAACTACTCAGGTTTGTTTGGTCTTCCCAAAGTTTTAAAAAGGGTATCAAAACTGTGCTTCTACACAAGCCGGGAAAGTGGCCCAACTGCCAAATGCAAGCTTACGCTCTGAGTGTTTGGGTAAGGATGGGGAAGGAAATTGGCCATGCCCTTTGAAACAAATGGCATTTGCCTGCAGTGATTTAGGAAAATCACAGAAAACCTAAATCTGGATGGCCGGAGGTGGATTTGTACCACCATCCTTCCGAATGCGATGTACCTCAACAGTGTTCAAACTCAGGACGTTGGCTGTCTAGTGTCTAGTCTGCTCTCCTAAGCACCCTGGTTGTCTTACAGGCTCCATTCCATCTGGCTGGAGGATCCACATTGGGAATTAATCACTCCCAAGAAGGTCTTCCACCACATTCCATTAAGAAGCATGAGCAAGGACTGGAGAGCAAAGGGAGAGATCTATGGTAGACAATAGCCCTGATACAGCATAGAAGTGTGTACTCTAATTTGTGTTAAGTAAATGAGTGCATGAAAACAGAAGGCTCTCGATTGCTCTACCCCTTCGGAAAGGTAGTGGCAGAGCCCCAAAATACAATGTGTGCATTAAAATCACCACAGAGGATGAGTGTAGGTGGAAGAGATGGCTATGAATGTCTTCGAAGGGCTCTTCATTAAGCATGCCTTGAAGGGGCAGATAGAGGAAGTGTGTAGTCAGTTGATGATGCCCTTGTACATATATTGCGACTGCTTGAAGGCTTGTACTGAGAGAAAGGGGATCATAGTGACAGGATCTATTGTTGTTGTTGTGGTCTTCAGTCCGGAGACTGGTTTGATGCAGCTTTCCACCATACTCTATCCTGATCTCCTCCTCATAAGACCTGCATCCATTTGAATCTGCTTACTGTATTCATCTCTTGGTCTACCTCTGCGATTTTTACTCCACACACTACCCTCCATTGCTAAATTTACGATTCCTTGACGTCTAAGAATGTCTCCTACCAATCGATCCCTTCTTTTAGTCAAGGTATGCCAGAAATTCCTTTTCTCCCCAATACTGTTCAGTACCTCTTCATTAGTTATGCGATACACCCACCTAATATTCAGCATTCATCTGTAGTACCACATTTCAAAAGCCTCTATCCTCTTCCTGTCCACACCGTTTATCGTCCATGTTTCACTTCCATACAAGGCAACACCCCAAACAAATGATTTTCGAAAGGACGTCCTTACACTTAATATTCGATGTTAACAAATTTCTCTTTTTCAAAAATGGTTTTCTGTATTTTATATCCTCCGTACTGCAACCATCGTGTGTTATTTTACTGCCCAAGTAACAAAACTCGTCTACCTAATCTAATTCTTTCAGCATCACCTGATTCTCTAAGACTGCATGCCATTACCTTTGTTTTGCTCTTGTTAATGTTCATTTTATAAGCACCTTTCAACACACTGACCATTCCGTTCAATTGCTCTTCTAGGTCTTTTGCTGTCTCTGAGAGAATTACAATGTCATCGGCAAAACACAATGTTTTTATTTCTTCACCCTGAACTTTAATCCCTTCTCCAAATTTCTTCTTACTTTCCTTTATAGCTTGCTCAATGTACAAATTGAATGACATTGAAGAAAGGCTACAACCCTGTCTTACTCCCTTCCCAACCTCTGCATCCCTTTCATGCCCTTCAACTCTGATAACTGCTGTCTGGATTTGGAAGAGTGTATTCCAATCAACATTGTCAAAAGCTTTCTCAAAATCTACAAAAGCTAGACATGTAGGTTTACCTTTCCGTAATCTATCTTCTAAGATAAGCCATAAAATGAGTATTGCCTCTCGTGTTCCCACATTTCTCCTGAATCCAAACTTATCTTCCCCAAGGTCAGCTTCTACCAGCTTTTCCATCCTTCCGTAAATAATTCGTGTTAGTATTTTGCAACCATGACATATTAAAATGATGGTTCTGTAATTTTCACACCTGTCAGAACCTGCTTTCTTTGGAATGGGGATTATTACATTTTTCTTAAATTCCAAGGGTATATTGCCTGTCTCATACATCTTACACACCAGGTGAAATAGATTTGTCATGGCTGATTCTCCCAGAGACTTTAGGAGTTCTGAGGGAATTTCAACTACTCCAGGGACCTTGTTTCAACTTAGGTCTTTCAGGGCTCTGACACGTTATTCTCTCAGTATAGTATCTTGTATTTCATCTTCATCTATTTCTTCTTCCCTTCCTACAATATTGTCTCCAAGTTAATTTCGTTTATAGAGCCCCTCTATATACTCTTTCCACATTTCAGCTTTCCCTTCTTTGCTGAGAACTGGTTTTCCATCTGAGTTCTTTATATTCATACAGCTGCTTTTCTTGTCTTGAAATGTTTCTTTTATTTTCCTGTAGGGGGGTATCTATTTTCCCCTTATTTATACATTCTTCTACTGACTTGCATTTGCCTTCTAGCCACTCCTGCTTAGCTACTTAGCACTTACTGTCAATCTCATTTCTTAGTTGTCTGAACTCCATTTTGCCTGTTTCATTTACTGCATTTTATATTTTCTCCTCTCATCAATTATATTTAGTATTTCCTGCAATATCGAAGGATTTTTTGCAGGTCTTGCCTTTTTACCTATTTTGTTCTCTGCTGCCTTCACTATTTCATCTCTCAATGCTGGCATTCCTCTTCTACTGTTTTATACCCCCCTCTCCCCTGTTTAACTGTCAATTGTTGCCTAAACTCCCTCTGAAATTCTTAAGAACTTCAGGCTTCCTAAATTTATCCAAGTCCCATCTCCTTATCTTCCTACCTTTCTGCAGTTTTTTCAGTTTCAACCTACAGTTCATGACCAATAATATATGGTCAGAGGCTATATCTGCCCCTGGGTATGTCTTACAGCTAAAAACTGGTACCAAAATCTATGCCTTACCATTATAAAATCTATCTGGTACCTTCTGGTATCTCCTGGTCTCTTCCAAGTATACAACCCTCTTTCATGATTCTTAAACCAGGTGTTTGTTATGATTAAATTATGTTCCGTGCAAAATTCTAGCAGGTGGCTCTCTCTTTCATTCCTTTTGCGCAGTCC
Organism: Locusta migratoria; assembly: GCA_026315105.1. Lineage (NCBI taxonomy): Eukaryota > Metazoa > Arthropoda > Insecta > Orthoptera > Acrididae > Locusta > Locusta migratoria. The sequence continues at coordinate 520,961,441 of CM048744.1, read as the reverse complement.
ATATTCACCTACTATTTTTCCTTCCCTTCCCTTCCCTTTTCCTACTGCCGGATTCCAGTCTCCCATCACAATTAAGTTCTCCACTCCCTTAATTGTCTGAATAATTTCCTTTACCTCCTCATACATTTCTTCTATCTCCTCATCATCGGCAGAGCTAGTTGGCATGTAAACCTGTACTACTGTGGTCGGTGTTGGCTTCGTATCTATCTTGACTACCATAATGTGATCACTGCGCTGTTCAGAGTAGTTTAACGGCATTCATATTTTCTTATTCGTTATCAGACCTACTCCTGTTGTAGTGTAACCATTTATACTACATATCTGCCTGTATCAATGCCAGTACAACTTTAACAAAGACTGATGGCATAGATACAGGTCTAAAGTTGCTACATTATCTCTTTCTTCCTTTTTCAACAACCTGTTGTTTCACTACTGAGTATTTCAATGTCATAAACTAACCATTCCAAAAGGAAAAAGTACAAATATGGCTAAGCACTGGGCTAACATCGTTGGAACAATACTTATGTGTTTTCCTAGATCTCCCAACATACCCTTAAGAAAGTAGTCTTTAGTGATTTAATTACTGACTCAATCTCTCCAGTCAGTGTCACTGAGGATTTCTTCAGGTCTAGTCTCGGAATACTATTTTCTAAGAGAGTACTATATTACCTGTAGGAGCTAAGGTTCCATTTAATTAATTGTTATATTCTAAAAGTAATTATTAAATACTGTACACATATGTAACCTATTGGTAAAAGAACAGTTTCCATTATGCACTGACATCAAATCCTCAACTCTGTGTTGCTGACCAGATACTTCCTTCACCACTGACCATATGGTTTTAATTTTATTCGTAGAGCTATTGCATCTTGATTCTGACTGTGTCTAACATTCCGATATAATTCCCACTTTCTTCTACACAACAACCTCACTCCTGTTGCCAGCCATCCAGGCTGCCTTTTCAAGATAGTAGGCTTGTTTTTGGCAGCCTAATGGAAAGAAGCTTTCAAAGATCATGAGAAATATGTCAAGAAAAGCATTAAATTTATTGTCTACTAGCTTTTTGAAAAGCATCAAATTTATTGTCTACTAGCTTTTTGAGATGTGTATACGTCAAAGTATCTGATACCACTTTTATCCTTTTTTTGTGGGGTGGTTGTTTTGCATTTTTTACATATTTTTTGTCATCGTTTCCCACTCGGTATATCCCCACCCAAAACCCCCATGTTCCCACGGTGGTCCTGTTAGTGTCATTTTATTGGTGTTCGTAAATTTTCACGTGTTTATATGTGCGTTTGTTGGTGTTTTTCACAATTGTTTCGGTCGCCATATTGGCGTCAGTTCAGCCAAGTTGATGACGTCATGGATCAAAGCCAAAGGGTTGTATCCTGGTCTTCAATTATGCCCTACCCTGGAATGGAACAAATAAACTGCATTCTTTGAGACGTCTTTAATTTTCTGTTATCATGCCAAGAAATGAGAGAGATCATGCCCAAGATCCTCCCAAACCCTCTTAAGGTGGTGTTCTTTCACCCACCCAAACTTGAGGGGACTTAACTACTTGGTCATCAGTCCCCTGTTCCTAACGAAGAAAGTCCATTTAAGAGAAAACAATAGCCTTATGGACCGGGAGACATTGTATAAATACTCAAGAGGGGGACATGTCAAAGATAAAGTTTCACCAAAAGCAAAAATAGAGATACCAACAGCACAGATATAGAAAATAAAACAATGCAGTCAATCATGCTAAAATTGGCAATGAGAATCTGTGGCTGGCTGGTCACTGAGATAATAATGGACGGGCCAGTCACGAATGTCACAGCAGACACTAATGTCTGTTAGTCAGAAGATGTAAAACATTAAAATACGGTTAAAAGTCAGGAGAAATCACTCTACATTAAATAGAATTGTAAGAACCGGCTGCCCGGATAAAACATAGCACAGACTCAGCCATGGAGGCATCGTCCCCTAGCACTACGGATAGGGTAGGTGGTAGATTAAAATACTGCCGCAAGGGGGCTAAAATAGTACAGTCCATCAGGAGATGAATGACTGTCAAGGCACCACCACAGTGACACATGGGCGGTGGCTCACGCCGATGTAAATAGCCGTGAGTCAACCAAGTGTGCCCGATACGGAGGCGGCATAGCACAACAGAGTCTCGACGATTGGGCCTCAGTGAAGTTTTCCATGTGGCTGTGGATGATTTGACTGCGTGAAGTTTGTTTGGTGCATTCAGTGCAGACCATTCCGAGCTCCAAGCATCCCGCACCTTCTGGTGTAGCGTCCACCTAAGGTCCGTTTCCATGAGGCCAATTTCAAGAGGGCGTGAGGAGGTGGCCTGCTTGGCCAACTGATCCACACGTTCGTTGCCAAGAACACCGATGTGCCCTGGGGTCCAAACAAAGACCACTGAGCGACCAGACCTATTGAGAGCGGCAACAGAGTCTTGGATACACTGCACCAGAGGGAGCTTGCTGAAACACTGGTTGAGTGCTCGCAAGCCACTCAGGGAGTCGCTACAGATGACAAACGACTCCCCGGGGCAGGCTTGGATATGTTCCAGAGCTCGAGAGATAGCGACCATCTCTGCAGTAAAAACACTACTCCCACTTGGCAAAGACTGCTGTTCAAAAAGGTCACCATGGAGATAGGCGTACCCAGCATGGCCATCTACGAGGGAACCGTCGGTATAGATGACTTCTGCACCATGGAAAGAATCAAGGAGTTCCAGGAACTGGCGACGAAGGATCGATGGTGAAGTGGAGGCTTTCGAGTCCCGGGACAAGTCCAACCATAGCTGCAGACGAGGAATACACCAACAAGGTGCATGGGAAGAGTAGTGGAAAGTAGGAGGGAAGGGAAGGGATTCAAGGGAGGAGAGAAGGGAATGGACACAGACTGCAACCGGGAGGCCCGACCGAGGCCGTCTGTGAGGGTATGGGAGGGGTGTTTTTTTTTTTTTTTTTTTTTTTTTTTTTGTGGTTTTAGGGCGCACAACTTCTATGGTCATTAGCACCCAGCCAAGAACATAGATTCACTATGATCTCAAAAAAATGGTGACTGTCAGAACATCAACAAGAGGCTAAAAATGAAAGATAAAAGACAATTAAAAGGGTTAAATATCCTTGGATAGGTTGGACAAGTTGATAAAACGCAAAACTCGAGCATCTGCTCGTGTGTCATCAGCTAAAATTTCCTCCAGAGTAGACGGAAAGTGAAGGGCTACACGGAGATGATTAAAATTAACACAAGTCAGTAAAACATGTCGCACTGTCAGCAGTTCACCGCAGGAGCATAGCGGTGCAGGTTCGGCGGATAGCAAGTGACGGTGGCTGAAACGGCAGTGACCGATCCGCAACCGGGCCAGGATGACCTCCTCCCGCCGAGAGGGGCGTGAGGAGGTCCTCCAAGCGGTCGGGATCGGTTTGACAGTTCGCAATTTATTGTTGTACAGTGAAAGCCAAACACTGTGCCATTGTGACACGATACTCCGGCGAAGAGCCCGTTGAACATCGTCCGATGGGACGCAAAAGGTAGCCATGCGAGGCAAAAGAGCTGCTGCCTTGGCTGCTATGTCGGCGGCCTCATTCCCGGGCACACCCACATGGCCAGGGACCCACAGGAATGAAACGTGACAGCTGTCATCTGCTAGCAACTGGAGGGAGCGTTGGATCCGATACACGAGAGGATGGTTCGAGAAAGGGTCCTTAAGACTCTGCAGGGCACTAAGGGAGTCAGAACATATGGCATAGAAAGGTTGGCGGTGGCGGCAGGTATACAAAACGGCCTGGTGGAGGGCGAAAAGCTCAGCCGTGAAGTTCTAGCACCGGTCAGGGAGCTTGTATTGGAAACGGTTGTCCCCGACGACGAAGGCAGATCCGACACCGGCAGTGCTCTTGGAACCATCAGTGTAAATAAATACGGCATTATCGAACCGCGAACGGAATTCGACAAGCCTCTAGCGGTATACCAAACCGGAGTGCTCTCCTTGGGGAGCGAACTAAGTTCGAGGTGTGTGTGAACCTGGGCCTGATGCCACAGTGACAATGGGCTTTCGCTCAACCGAAGGGTGGAAGGAAGGGTAAAATCAAGCCGCTGTAGCAGGCGGCGAAACCGAACTCCAGGTGGAAGCAAGGCAATCGCAGACAACTGATATTGGCGATCAAGTGAGTCGTCAAAAAATAATCTGTAAGATGGATGGTTGGGCATCGACCGTAGGCGGCATGCGTACCGACACAAGAGTATGTCACGTCGAGTGGTCAAGGGTAATACAGCAGCCTCGGCATACAGACTTTCAACAGGGCTGGTATAAAATGCACCGGTCGCCAGACGTAATCCCCGATGGTGGATAGAGTTGAGACGGCGGAGAATCGACGGCCGTGCTGAAGAGTATACAAGGCTTCCGTAGTCGAGCTTCGACTGAACAATGGCCTGGTAAAGGTGAAGCAGGACGGTACGATCCGCTCCCCATGACGTGCCACTGAGGACACGAAGAACGTTAAGGGATCGGGCACAACGGGCAGCCAGGTAGGACACGTGTGTGGACCAGCAAAGTTTCCGATCCAACATGAGTCCCAAGAATTTCGTAGTCTCCACGAAAGGGAGAGCAACAGGGCCGAGACGTAGAGAAGGTGGACGAAATTCCTTGTATCTCCAGAAATTGATACACACAGTTTTCTCAGTGGAGAATCGGAAGCCGTTTGTGATGCTCCAGGAATATAGACGGTCAAGACAGCGTTGGAGAGAACGCTCCAAGAGACACGTCCGCTGGGCGCTACAATAAATTGTGAAATCGTCAACAAAAAGAGATCCGGAGACGTTGGCTGAAAGGCAATCTACGATCGGATTGATTGCAATGGCAAAGAGCGCCACACTCAAGACGGAGCCCTGTGGTACCCCATTCTCCTGGCAAAAGCTATCTGACAAAACAGAGCCCACCCGTACCCGGAACTTGCGATCCGCCAAAAACGCTTGAATGAAAAGAGGGAGGCGGCCCCGAAGGCCCCATGTGTGCAATGTGCGGAGAATGCCCGCTCTCCAACAGGTATCGTATGCCTTCTCCAAGTCGAAGAACACTGCTACTGTTTGACGCTTCTTTAGAAAGTTGTTCATAATGAAGGTCGACAACGTAACGAGGTGATCAGCAGCAGAGCGGTGTCGACGAAAACCGCATTGGATATTAGTCAGGAGGCGGCGAGATTCGAGGAGCCAGACCAACCGAGCGCTAACCATGCATTCCATCACCTTACAGACGCAGCTCGTCAGAGAAACGGGGAGATAACTGGAAGGAAGGTGTTTGTCCTTCCCTGGTTTGGGGATGGGGACAACAATGGCTTCACGCCAACGTGTGGGAACATGACCTTCAGTCCATATGCGATTGTAGGTACTAAGAAGAAAGCACTTGCCCACAGGAGAGAGGTTCTTCAGCATCTCAATATGAATGGAATCGGGCCCAGGAGCAGAAGACCGGGACAGGGCGAGAGCACGGTCTAGCTCCTGCATGGTGAAGGCGACGTTATAATTTTCACGTTTAAAAGAGCGGAAAGAAGGCGGCCGTGCCTCCTCTACCTGTTTGCGAGGGAGAAAGGCAGGGTGGTAATGGGCAGAGCTCGAAACCTCCGCAAAGAAACGACCCAATGCGTTTGAAACATCAGCGGGGTCCACGAGGACTGCGTTCTCCACGGTCAGGCCAGGAATCGGGGAGTGGACCTTGATGCCGGACAAACGGCGTAGACCACCCCAGACAACCGTGGAGGGAGTAAAACGGTTAAAAGAACTAGTAAAAGCAGTCCAGCAAGCTTTCTTGCTGTCGTTTATGATACGACGGCACTGTGCTCTCATACGTTTGTAATCGATGCAATTCTCCAAAGTTGGGTGGCGGCGGAAGGTGTGTAAAGCACGGCGCCGGGCTCTAAGCGCGTCGCGGCAGGCTGCAGTCCACCAGGGGACCTGGAGACGACGCGGAGAAGAGGATGTATGAGGTATGGAACGTTCAGCAGCGGTGAGAATAACCTCTGTTAGGTAGTCGACCTGACTGTCACAGTTGGGAAAATTCTGATCGTGAAAAACAGCCACGGAAGAATAAAGCCCCCAGTTGGCTTTGGAAATGTTCCAACTGGTGGGACGAGGAGATGGGGAATGATGCAGGAAGTGGATGATACAAGGGAAATGGTCACTTGAGTACGTGTCAGAAAGTGCATACCACTCAAACCGACCGGCAAGCTGAGGAGTGCATATTGCAAGGTCTATATGGGAATAAGTGTGTGTTGTGTCTAAAAGGAAGGTCGGTGCACCGGTGTTGAGGCAGACAAGATCGAGGTGTTGGAGAAGGTCCACCAAAAGGGAGCCTGTCGGACAAGGTGCCGGAGAGCCCCATAGGGGGTGGTGGGCATTAAAGTCACCTACCAACACGAAAGGTGAAGGGAGCTGGTCAACAAGGTGTAGCACATCCGCCCTAGTAAGGGCAGATGACGATGGCGAATAGATATTACAGAGGGAGAAGGTAAATGTGGATAAAGTGATGCGGACGGCAACTGCCTGTAGGTGAGTGTGCAAGGAAATGGGATGGAAATAGACATCGTCTCGAAGGAGCATCAAAACCCCTCCATGGGCTGGGACACCTTCCACGGGTGGCAGGTCGAACCGCACAGAGGTGTAGTGTGGAAAGTCTGCACGATCACGTGGACGCAACTTAGTTTCCTGGAGGCAGACTAGAAGTGGGCAGTGCAATCGAAGGAGTAGTTTTAACTCCTCCCGATTAGAACGAATGCCGCGAATATTCCATTGAAGGAGCGCCATGATAAAAATGAGAGAAGAAAGAAGGATAAAAACCAACTAGCAAGCGGGGTCACCTCGACGGCCGCTGAGGACCAGATTTCGAGGGAGCACTGCTATCGCTGTCCAGGGGCAAAGGGTCATGGTCCATAGGTTCGACCGACGCGCCTGCCACCTCCCTGAGTTGATCAGGAGGGGCAGTTTCCACCGCCGGTAGAGGGCCGGGTGCCCGGCAGACGGAGCGACCCAGTGAAACAGAAGACGGCCGAGGCCGGCAACTGTTGGATGGTGTGACGGATGGGTCACGCCTCGGCGGGGAATGAGAGGAACTCTTTTTCTTGTCAGCTCTTCTGGAAGAGTGACGGCGGGAAGAGGCAGTTGACGGTTGGGAAGCCTGAGAACGCAGAAAATCCTCACGGACGGGTTCCTTTTTCAAGGTCCGGGCATCTTGTTTAGGTGCCCGCGGTTTACTAGAGGTTGACGAAGACTGTACCTTAGAAGCAGCAGGAGGAAGCGGGGACGTGGAACGGGCAATCTTCGGGCTGGTGGATCGCACAACTGTGTCAGCGAAAGTGAAGTCACAAGTCTGGGTACTGGAATCCTTGGTAGGTCGAGTTGAGGTGATGACCTTACTGTATGTATCCGCTGGGAGGACAGTGGGCTTTCGACTCGCCAACAACTTTCGAGCGGCAGATGTCGATACCCTCTCCGTAACCCGAATTTGCTGGATTACCTTCTCATCCTTGTATACAGGACAGTCGCGAGAGGAAGCCACATGGTCACCGTTGCAGTTTAGGCAGTGAGGGGACGGAGGTGGGCAATCCCCCTCATGGGCGTCCCTACCACAAGTGACACACTTTGCTGCATTTGGGCAATGTTCACGGGTATGGTTGTACCTGTGGCATTGAAAACAGCGCGTTGGGTTAGGCACATAAGGGCAGACGGAGATGACTTCATACCCTGCTTTGACCTTTGACGGGAGGTCAACTCTGTCGAACGTCAAAAACACAGTACGAGTCGGTGTCATTTGGTTATCGACCTTTTTCATGACCCTATGGACGGCTGTCACACCCTGGTCGGACATATACGATTGGATGTCTTCATCAGACAACCCGTCAAGGGATCTCGTGAAGACTACCCCCCGTGACGAGTTGAGTGTGCGATGTGCTTCCACCTTGACAGGAAACGTGTGTAGTCCGGAGTAGTTTCTGAGCTTGGAAGGCACTTTCCACTTCCAGCAACAATGTGCCATTGCGCTGACGTGAACAGGTTTTAACAGGGCCAGCAATTGCATCTACACCTTTCTGTATAACGAAAGGATTGACAGAATTGAAATCCTTTCCGTCGGTGCGAGAGATGACAAGAAATTTAGGTACATTAGGCAGAGTCTTTTTTTGCTGAGGCGAGTCTAACTTACGTTTTTGGGTCAACGTCAATAAAGAAGAGAAGGAAGTCATCGCGGAAGTGTCCCCCGTGATTACCGGCGTCTCCGATGGCGCGCTCCTTCCTAGTGGGGGCCCTCTCCGAGGGCTTACCCGCCTTAGGTGATTGTTCACACCTCAGGTCACACCTCCCGAGAACTGACGGAGGGACCAATCGGCACGTTCGGAAGGTACCAGCTCGGGTAATCACCCCTCCCTGGGCCTGGCCTTTACCAGGGGGTACGTACGTGCCTTACTTGTCCACCCGGGGCGGGGAATTACGCGTTATCCCGTCACCTGCTACGCATGATAATGCGTGGGTTGGTCTTCAGACACGCACAGGGAGGAAAGAAGAAGAATAGAGGAAGAGAAGAGAAAGAAGGAAAGAAGTGTCTCAAACGCCGAGGCGGAAACGAATGAGGAGGAGAAGAAGGCTAGGAGAGTACAAGGAGAGAAAGACAGAAACAAAGGGTAAGAAAGGAAGGAACGAAGGAAGAAAAATGACAACAAGAACCACCGTAGCTCACGAAATATGCCCGTCTCCGGGCGAAGGCATAAACTGGGAGGGAAGGTGAAGCAGCCTGGGGCAGAAGAAAGACTGCTCCGGCTCGGGGCCCCGTGCGCGCCACACACGTACCCACAAAAGAACTGTGGGCCCCCTGGGGGGGGGGGGGGGGGTATGGGAGTGCAGCAGTTGGGAAGAGAAGCCTGCGGAAGTGTGCACATGAGCAACATACGAGGCCAACAACTGTTGCCGACGGAACCGCAGTGGGGGAACCCCAGCCTCAACAAGGAGGCTCATCACCGGGCTTATTCGAAAAGCTCCTGTTGCCAAGCAAACACCAGCATTTTGGATGGGGTCTAAGACCCAGAGCGCAGAAGGGGCTGCCGAGTCGTACACCTGGCTCACATAATCCAAGCGGGACTGGATGACAGCCGTATAAAGTTGTAAGAGGGTTGGATGGGCGGCTCCCCAAGCAGTGTGGCTGAGGCAGCGCAGTATGTTTAAGTACCGCCAGCACTTTTGTCTAAGCTGTTGTAAGTGGGGGACCCACGTGAGCCGAGCATCGAAACCATGCCCAAGAAGCGATGCGTTTCTTCAACATGAAGGAGGTCGTCACCCAAGTACAGTTCCGGGTCTGGGTGCACTGCCCGCCAGCGGCAAAAGTGCATAACCCGAGTTTTGCAAGCAGAGAATCAGAACCCATGGGCTAAAGCCCAGGAATGCGTCCTTTGAATGGCTCCCTGTAGTCGCCTTTCAGCGACACCAATACTGAGGTGTAATACAGACAAACGTCATCGGCATACAGGGAGGAAGACACCGATGACCCCACTGCTGTAGCAAGTCCATTAATTGCAATCAGAAACAGCGGAACACTAAGAACGGAGCCCTGTGGGACTTCATTCTCCTGGGTGCGTGAATTGCTGAGGTGGGTACCTACCCTAACCCGAAAAGTGCGAAGTGAGAGAAAGTCCTGGATGAACAGCGGAAGTGGTCCTCTCAAGCCCCAGTCATGCAGCGTAGCTAGAATATGGTAGCGCCAGGTAGTGTCATAAGTCTTTCGGAGATCGAAAAAGACTGCAATCAGGTGCTCACGCCTGGCGAAAGCAGTGCATATGGCCGACTCTAGAGGAACTAGATTGTCTAATGCAGAACGACCTTGGCGGAATCCCCCTTGTTGTGGGACGAGGAGTCTACGGTCTTCAAGAACCTACATAAGTCGCTGACTCACCATTCGTTCCAGGAGCTTGCAAGGAACGTTGGTGAGGCTAATCGGGTGGTAACTGTCTGCCACCTGTGGATCAGCATCAGGTTTTATCACTGGGATGACGATGCTGTCCTGCCATTGAGATGGGAAAACACCTTCAACCCAAAAGCGATTGAACAGGGCGAGAAGTTGGTCTTTAAACTCCTGTGACAGGTGGCGCAGGAACTGATTGTGGATTCGATCTGGCCCTGGGGTGGTATCAGGGCAAGCAGTGAGGGCATTCTGGAACTCCCAGTCAGTGAATGGGGCATTATATGGTTCCCGCCGACGTGTGTGGAAAGACAACTGCCTCCGCTCGAACTGCTCTTTGCAGGTGCGGAAGCCCGCAATATACGCAGACGTCGCAGAGATACTGGCATAATGGTCCGCCATGTGTTCGGAGATAGCAGCTGGATCCATGCATATGGATCAAGCTGGGGATTCCTGCCTGTGGTCGGTACCCAAAAAGGCGCCGAACCTTTGACCACACCCGAGATGGGGCGGCACGCGAGCCGATGGTAGCAACATATCTCTCCCAACAGTCCTGCTTACTCTGGAGTATCAGCCTCTGAGCGTGCTGCAATCACTGAACAACATTTTACACTGGTATGATCACTAATCAGCTGTCCATTAAGATGAATGGCCAACACCAGACTGTGGTCAAATACAAGGTATACCACTGACCTAAAGCACTTAAAGGACCAACAGGGATACGGAATACGAGACATCAATAATTTTCTCTTCTTTCTTTTTTTATGAACAACCCTACCTATAACCCAGGTTTCTATCTTTATTTAATAAAGTAGTCTAGATTGTACTTTATTTCTTTACTGCTACTGTGTTTTGCCATTTTGAGGCATCTTTAGAATGATATATACACAAAACTTAGTCTTCAGGCTTGAATATTTTGACTGAATTTTGATTTATGCACATCAGCAAACACAAACCTATTGTTCTGAAGATGGCCAAAAAGGATGAGACGAGTTAGCAGTATACAAATAAAGTTCAATCAATTTTTTATTGTGCTTACTAAGCCCCGCAAACACCAACTAAACAACTGTGGTTTGCCATTAAACCACTAGTATACTCAAATATAACATTGTTGCTTGCAAGTGTTGTCATTTTAATGTTGTCATTTTCGGTATGGCGGTGAGCTGATGAAAAGAATAGTTTATAAATGTTAAAAGATCCGTAGTCGTAAGGGTTTGAATGATGATGATGATGAAGAAGAAGAAGAAGAAGAAGAAGAAGAAGAAGAAAGAAAGAAAAATGGTTGTGAAATCTAAAGTACGGTATTCTGTGATCTACAAGTTAAAAATTGAAACTTCCTGGCAGATTAAAACTGTGTGCCAGAACCGGGACTCGAACATGCGACCTTTGCCTTTCACGGGCAAGCACACAACCGACTGTGCTATCCCGACACGACTCACCATGCCGCCTCACAACTTTACATCCGCCAGTACCTCGCCCCCTACTTTCCAAACTTCACAGAAGCTCTCCTGCGAACCATGCAAGACTAGCACTCCTGGAAGAAAGGATATGGTAGAGACATGGCTTAGCCACAGCATAAGGGATGTTTCCAGAATGAAACTTTCACTCTGCAGCGGAGTGTGCGTTGATATGAAACTTCCTGGCAGATTAAAATTGTGTGCCGGAACCAGAACTTGAACCTTGGTCTTTTGCCTTTCGCGGGCAAATTGTTTGTTCACTTTAATTTCAATTATTCGCCTGCTCCACTAAACTTAAAAGTACTCTCATTTTACACTTAATCATTAATAAAAAATAAGATAATGCCAATCCGAAAGTACTATACCAATTAATTTTCTCGAGGGTATTATTGTGACTTTCACAGCCACAGCTAACAACCTGCCGTTCCAACAGCTTACCAAAGTGCTGTAATTCTTCTGCTCACATAATGGTTTTAGCACAGCTACGAAATTCAGTGCAGCGCAACTGTCAGTGCAATAGCCAAGAATAACGTAGTACTGCTGTCGACCTCAGTAGCAGAACATTCCCGATCACAGCTGAAATCGGTAGCACATTTCTGAGCACGTCCTGCCTCTGATTAATATTATTTTGTTGGTAGGAGTCGCAAGTCATCCTCGTTGCAGCTACTGCCAATACATGCGAACTACTCCCATGGGTCATTTCTACCATAAAAAATGAAGAGGAAGTAGCACAAAAGTTTGTGGCAGTGTGAAGGACTGTCTTTGCATATGTTTCGACAATGTCCAACCATCACTCCCTGCACTCCCCTTGACATCGAACTTCTGTACGTGCAGAAACTGAGAATGTGCAAAAATGCCGAGACAAAGATTAAAGCCAGCTGTAACATTAAAGGTGCCTTAGTTAAGCTTTATTGGAGTTATTAAAATATAACAAAATGTATGGTCCAATTTGAAGAAAGAAAAGAAAAAAAGAAGAAGAGAGGTATTTTAGGGACCAAATTGAAAAAATAGGTACCTTTTAGATACTTTTGGAAAACGGGGGACTTTAGGGACCTCCACTAAATACACTGCATATGTTCGATTTCAAAGGCTGCTGTACAAGAAGTGTCATATGTACACCCCCCCCCCCCCCCAGCCCCAAAACTACAAATTTCCTGAACTACACAGACAGGAGTTTTCCTTACAGCACATGCTCCAATCCCGAAACCATCCATGCCTCAACCTACAATAACCTAATCCCCCCCCCCCCCAGCCAATAGTTTCTGCACCCTCCCCCTCCCATTCTGTGTGGTGGCTGTGTGTTTTTCTACTTCCCTTCCCTTCCCCGCCTCCCCACTGTGTTCCATTTCTATTGTCCCCCTCCCCTCATCAGACAATGCAATGTGATTGTGAATGTAGGGGCTACAGACGACTGTTGTGTGTCTGAAGTGTGCCTGTTTGAAAGGTGTCTTTACCTGATAAAGCTTAATGGCTGAAAGCTATTTTTGTGTGTATGAATGTCTTTATGTGCCTGTTACAGCACCATGTATGCCTTTGCAGTGAATTACAATCTATCTTCATTATAATGTTGCATTCCAACTGAAACTTTCCACTGTTAAGTGCTGTATGTTCCATATATATATATTATTAGCAACCCACCCCAGCTTCACGCGGATAGTAAGCGATATATGTGACATTCCACAGAGGACCCTCGAACTCTTTGGAAAGCACCTGTCTCGCAGTCCAACAATAAACAAACTTAACTTCTGTTCCCTAAACTCAAATGGCATCAGGAAATTTTATTTATTTTATGTCAATATTACACATCACGTCTTAATTATCATTAAGTATGAATGATGAAACATTAAAGTATATTTATTATGAAACAATAAACATAGTTTCACATGTACAGTAAAGTTTGTAAATCTCACAATATACAGCTTTTCCTGTGTGTATTTGTTGCCTTACTTTGCAGAGTTTTGCTCACTATGCTCAGTGACTACCACACACCTCAATGAATTATACACTTTAACCTTCCTCAAGGAGGACACCACCGAACCGTATGAAAATCTGCTAAGTAATTTTTGAGTTTATTGAGGACAGACAGACAAATGCAGCAGGAGGACTGTTTTATAGTATGAATAGATATCGACACAAATCGATGTGTATATGTATTTTATGGTTTTTTATGTCCTACATATTGTGATTAAACACAACCCATCCCCACTTACACAATCCTTCGTGTGTTTCAATTCATATTTACATAGCCTACTAATATTACTGTCCAACTTGTTTGTTAAGTTTATTACACTCTAAACAACAGTAACACCCAAAGCAAACAAAGAGTCAAATGTAGCAGCACTATCAATATGGTCACAGAAGTGACGCTAGCACTCCAATTGGCAGCATTGCAGTCACAGAATAAACACATGATGCAAACACTTTGCTCTTTCTCCACCAGGGGGGCAATTTTACATATACAGTATATTAATAAATATATTGATCCGATCACTACCAAACTTAACAGGATCATCAAATGTACTAATGTGAATGTTTCCTGAAGATTTCATCAAAAGTGCTATAGCCTTCTTGGAGACTATAGGGAACATACACACATCCATTTTTATAGATATAGATGAGCACATCACTTCATGCCTTTAAGTAATTTCATGAAACAATTTTTGGCTTACTGACTACCCTCTTGAACTCAGATTTAACAGACAACACATACTATCGTTTAGCACAAGGAACTGCATGTCAAATAATTGTTTTATGGCTTAACAGAAGACAAGGATTCTACCCGTTGGCTTTGATCAATGGCATGGGAATGGAAGTTATTACGCCCCTACTGAATAAATGCAATCAATTTACAGTACCTTTTTAAGCAAACTGTACACCCATATAGTGACTGGTTCTCAATGTAGGGCCTACTTCTCCAAATCACAATCTGGTAGCAATTTGTATTCACAGATAAATGGTATGAACTTGTCTGTGACTAAGATATGACGCCATTTGTCAAAGCCGATGGGTGGTATCCCAGTCTTCAGCTGACCCACATAATTTCATCGCAACTAGACGTACCGGTACTTCTAATTCTCTCACCTACCTACCACAGTGCTGTGTGTTATTGTCAAAGTATATGATTTATTTATTCAATGTTTTATATATATGTACTATTATTTGTGTGTGTGTGTGTGTGTGTGTGTGTGTTCTTACTCTTTGAAGGTGACAATTGAAGATTCCATGAACTATTTTTAATTAGATGTGCTGTTGTTCAGTTGTCTTGGTGATTGCTAGAAGTATCTTAATTATCGTTCTTTAGCGGAATTTTTAATAAATGTTTATTTTCTTCAAGAAAATTGCATTTGATGTTTAATCAACATGGTAGCAGATGTGCGCGGTTGTTGATAATTATGTTTTTATGAAGAACGATAGTTTTGGTCGAGTTTAAGATACTAAAAGTGAAGAAAGATGAAACCATGGCCGAAGAAAGACAACAAATTGAGAAACTCACAGGCGAAGAAAATTGGGCGAGTTGGAGAATCGTAATGAGAACTATTTTGGAATGTGACGAAATCTTTGACGTCGTAAATGGCGCGCTGCTTAAACCAGAAGAAGGCGAACAAAATTATGAATCTGATATTAATAAATGGACGAAGGCAAATGCAAAAGCAAGGAAACGGCTAATTTTGTCGCTTGATACTAAGCCTTTACTTCGTGTTGGTGAATGTAATACTGCTAAAGAGATTTGGGATAAGCTACACAAGATTTACGATGTTCACTCAGACGAAAATATTGATCTGCTTCGACATAAATTTCACAAGATTATGTGGGAAGCATCTGGTGGTATACAAGCCCATTTAGCGAAATTTGATGAAATAAAAACTCAACTTGCTTTGCTAGACAAGCCAATCGACGATGGTGATCTTTGTGTGCGATTTTTACAAACTTTGCCGAAAGAATTTGATTACATATATATAACATGGCACGATTTACCTGCTGAAGAGAAAACGTGGAATAAACTGCAAAAACGGTGTTTAAATTATGAATTGAGAATTACAGATCGTGATGAAGAAAGTGTTGCTTCAGCAATGATGTCGAAAATGAAGATTAATAAAGAGCGACAAAGGCGCAAACAAACTACCGAAACAGACGCATTAAAAACGTCTAATCACAAAAGAAATGAAGATAGAAAATGCTTTTCTTGCGGTAAAGTAGGTCACTTATCAAAACAGTGCAAAACAGGCCTAGTGTGTTTCAAATGTAAGAAAAAAGGCCATCGCTCAAATGAATGTGCGAGTATTTGCGTGAATAAAAATGAAGACTGTGCTATGTTAAGTAAAGTTTTAATGCTGAAACGCAACAGTAGTTTTGCAATAGATGTAAATACGCTTGATTGTGATGAGTGGTACATTGACAGTGGTGCGACACATCACGTAACAAATCAGCGTGACTGGTACACTACCTATGAACCTTTTAAGACTCCAAGGAAGATGGATAGTGCCAAGAATGGTGTGCAAATTGAAGCACTTGGCACAGGTCGTATTGATGTAAAAGTTTTTAATGGGCAGAAGTGGACAGAACGATATTTTGAAGATGTTTGGTTTTGTCCTGATGGATCCTGCAACTTATTTTCTGTTAAGAAGGCTGCACAAAAGGAAATAAATCAAGACATCGAAAATGATGGAAAATCATGGGTATTTTTCAAAAATGATATTCCGATTGCTGAAAATGAACTTTATTGTTTAGCTGTGAAAGTTGTTCGTAAAGTAAAGTCCTGTGTTGCTGAAACTGATGACACCTTACAGAGTTGGCACGAAAGAATGGGTCATCAAAATAAGCGCCATGTGCACCAGTTCTTGAAGGATCATGGTATGGAGACAATGTTTGATAATAGCCTTTGTGAAGGGTGTGTCTATGGTAAACATAATCGCCTGGCATTTGGTGAAAGAGTGGAGAAACCAACAAAACCTGGAGAATTATTTTATGCAGATGTATGTGGATCAATGGAGGAAACTGATTTGCAGGGTCATAGATACTTTGCTGTTTTTAAGGACGATTTTTCCAGTTTTAGAGTATCATACCTTCTGCATCACAAAGATGAAATTAAAGAAAAATTACCAGTATTCATTAAGATGATGAAGACTCAGGCAGATGTTACTGTAAGAGAATTACGTACAGACGGTGGCAAGGAATTCCACAACAAAGATGTACAGAAGATTGCTGACTCATTTGGGCTGAAACATTCAATAACTGCACCATATACTCCTCAGCAGAATGGAGTTGCTGAGCGGGAAAACAGGATTCTTTGTGAGATGGCACGTTCTTGGCTTTGCTCAGCTGAATATTTGCCAAAAGCATTGTGGGGTGAGGCTATTCTGGCTGCTACATACACTCTGAACCGAACTGGTCCCACAAAAATGAAAGGTAAAACTCCAATTGAAATATTTATGAAGAAGAAAGGTCGTTTTGATAATTTAGTGATTTTTGGAACAGAATGTTATGCATGGATTTCTACACAAAAATGGAAGAAGTTTGATGCTAAATCTTCTAAAGGATATGTGGTTGGTTATGATGATTGTGGGTACCGTATTTATTTTCCTGAAAAAGGATGTGTGTGTGTTTGTAGAGATCTAAAGTTTGCAGTCAAACAGTTACAGAAATCATATACTCATAAGACTAAAAATGTTGTTGATGTGTCAGATATAGATGAAGATGTTGTAGAACATGAATATAAAAATTTTGATTTTGAAGAGGACAGTCAAACTGATACTGTTAACCAAGATGTAACTGTAAGTGATGAAAGGGTTAGCAATGATTTCAATGGCACTGAGGAACAAGCTGAAAGTAACTTGGAGGCAAGACATGAAGTGAAAGGAAGCCACAATTTACGTGAACGACGGAATTTGAAGAAACCTTCTTGCTACTGTGAAGATTCTTACCATAAACCTAGAATGATGTTGCTTTGTGAAACACCAAGGAACTATAAAGAAGCAATGCAGTCAGAAAATTCTGAAGCATGGAAGAAAGCAATGGAGGAAGAAATAAATGCTCTGCAGAAAAATGCTATTGAAAATAAGTGGGTCTTTTCCACAAAATTAAATGAAAATAATGAAGTGGTTAGGTACAAGGCTCGCCTGGTGGCAAAAGGATACACTCAGCGCTTTGGAATAGATTATGTTGACACTTTTAGCCCTGTTGTAAGATTTGAGACAATGAGATGTCTGTTGAGTGTTGCAGTTCAACATGATTGGTGTATAAGGCAATTTGATGTGAGGACAGCATTTCTTAATGGTATTTTGAAGGAAGAAATATACATGTATCAACCAGAGGGTTTTGACGATGGTACAAGTCGTGTATGCAAATTACTGAAGAGTCTATATGGTTTAAAGCAAGCTTCAAAATGTTGGTATGAATGTCTTGTAAAGTTTCTTATTGAATGTAATTTACGGGAGAGTCATTCAGATGCATGTATGTTCTATGGTGAAAACCTAGTACTATTGTTTTATGTTGATGATGGACTGGCTATGGGTTCCACTGATGCAACATCCAAGTTTATAGAACTGTTGGGTAAACATTTTCAGATTACTGTGGAAAAGGTTGATTACTTCTTAGGTTTACAAATTAAGAAGTTTGACAACTGCATTCAAATAAACCAGTCAGCATATGTGAAAAGAATTTTAGAGAAATATGGTATGGTGGATGCAAAACCATTATCTTTACCCATTGAACCAGGATGGATACCAGGTGAATCACCACCTTTTAATAATACTAAGCTATATCGAGAAATGGTTGGAAGTTTAATGTATTTAACACAAGCTACAAGGCCGGATTTATCATATGCTGTTAATGTTGCATCAAGAGTTCAAGACTCACCAACACAGGCACATTTTCCATTGCTCAAACGGATACTTAGGTATCTAAAGTCAACAATAACAGATGGTATTCAGTTCATAAAAGATGACAACTGTAATATTGAAGCTTACAGTGATGCAGATCATGGTGGGGACAGAGGGGCTAGGAGGTCAACAAGTGGCATTCTACTCAAGTTCCATGGAGGGCCAGTTGTGTGGAAGAGTAAATTACAAAAGTGTGTTGCTCTTTCTTCAATGGAGGCAGAATATGTGGCTGCAAGTGAAGCCTGTAAATCACTTGTGTGGTTGGATCAACTTCTGAAAGAAATTGGAGCCGTTAATGAAACTTCAGTTCCTGTTTTACAAATAGATAACCAAAGTGCTATCAAATTCATTAACGGTTCAGGGTTTTATGAACGTTCAAAACATATAGAAACAAGGTACCATTATATTCGTCAACTGGTTAAAGAGAATAAGGTCAATGTGAGTTACATACCAACTAATAGACAGGCAGCTGATATTTTGACAAAAGGACTACCATTTACAAAGTTAAAATTGATGAAGGAATTTGCTGGTATGGTGTCTACTTCACAATATATATGAAAACATTGCGGGAGAGT
The DNA here is from genome assembly GCA_026315105.1 of Locusta migratoria. Classification (NCBI taxonomy): domain Eukaryota; kingdom Metazoa; phylum Arthropoda; class Insecta; order Orthoptera; family Acrididae; genus Locusta; species Locusta migratoria. The sequence continues at coordinate 520,942,594 of CM048744.1, read as the reverse complement.
GTCAAAGTATATGATTTATTTATTCAATGTTTTATATATATGTACTATTATTTGTGTGTGTGTGTTCTTACTCTTTGAAGGTGACAATTGAAGATTCCATGAACTATTTTTAATTAGATGTGCAGTTGTTCAGTTGTCTTGGTGATTGCTAGAAGTATCTTAATTATCGTTCTTTAGCGGAATTTTTAATAAATGTTTATTTTCTTCAAGAAAATTGCATTTTCTGTTTAATCAACAGTTATGTTACAACGAAATGTTCGCTTTACAGACATAATCAGATGTAACTAACCAGTTAAGAGTACAACAAGAAACTGACAACCACAATGAAGAAACCGCAGTCATTAGCCTATTTCATGTGATTGCATTTCACAGAGTATTCCACAATCTTTGCCAACATCAAAACATTACCCTGCCACTACAGTAAGTATAATTTTACTCCAGATATTGTGAGGACACCTACTGTCGTAATGATGCAGAAAGAGATGAATGCACTACACTTCTGTTACCCTAGGTAAATCTTGTCCATTATAACATTTATTTCAAGCACAGTTACTTCAATTCACAGGAACATATTCTTTATTATTATGGAGACTTTAAAATTTACTGAACTGCATCTTTCTGTATAGGCAGTATCTGCCTCATTTTTCCTGTATTGGTGGGTACATATACTGAGAGGTGTTTAGTTCACTGCACAGTTTATATCCACAGTTTTACACTTATGTTACACTGTATCAGAATATCAATCTTCATGGTCTGTGGCATGGCTAAAGTAATGTGTTGATGTTTACAGCGACCGTTTAATGCCGTTTGAAAACGTATTCACAGAAAATCGGGCGAATAACCATTTGTGGCGACACCAATGTAACTAATAAGAATGGTGGTCCTGCACTTCAGTTGACAGGTTCAGGACTGACCATTGTCCAGTAGGTAAATTAATTATCCTCGTAAAGCGATCATTTCGTTGGTTACATCAACATACCAAGCCGCCTTTGCCATGACAAACATTTAATCCATGATAAAAATGCGGCTATTCTTCTCATGATGATCACTGTTTCACAATAATTCGGAAGAGTTGAAGAAATTGCCAATGCTTTAAACTCGAGTAAGGTAGCATGTAGACTATAAATTCACTCAGAAATATTGTAAAGTCTACATATTCATAATCTAAACCTCGACACTGGAATGTCTCAAGGGAATTTCTATGCAACTGCCACGACCTTACAATACATTGATCTATAAATCAGTCAGGTTAATTGACTTTATTTAGTTCACTCTATTCCGACCTTATATTCTCACCATTTCATCATTTTCTTGTTGGTCCAGAAATTTATCTTCAAAATCCATTCATATAAACATTACCGAAAGTCACAATGACAAAACATTTAACAGAGGTAACAATACCTAACCCTAACAATACCATGCATCAAAACATCCGACACGACATGTCAAAACAATGAAGACAACAAATATCTTTCTCATTAGCGTGACGTTTTAATACAGAGATATGTGTTTTACTTACGAATGACGATCTCCACATCAAGGACAAGGGACTTATCTCCTCACCCGCTACAAGAAACACTCTGATTGTCATGCCATCTTTGCATGTTGTTGCAAATAATTTCCCTTTTTGCAGCTCTTTTCCAACGTAGAGTACTCTTGTTTCCCAAAACGCCGATATGGAATTTTCAGTTGTCGATATTACGTTGTATTTTATTAATTGGAAAGAAAACAAAGCAAACTACAGTTTTCTCAACCCCACTATCGAACGATGAAAATAAGGTTATGCTTTACACACTTGATATAAAAAGTTTGAGAAAAGAGACTATAACTATTAGTTTCATACGACAATTTATAATGAATGAGCATATAATAACGCTTTAATAATAGCTGAAATGCAAACAAAAGTTTAATTACCTCAATGGGTACCTCCACCTGTAAAATTTACGCAGGTTACCTTGTAAATTGTTCATTACAACAACATATTAGTTTCTCTCGATTCATACTTTTGAGATATTTCCTTGGGAATTATAGTGTACGTTTCGAACAGGTAACTTGTCAGGTTGGTGGATGACGTCCTGTAATATTAGTGGCTGGTTATTCACATAAAGCTGCCGTAGATGATTCGGAATCCATATTCTTTGAAGGCTTTGAGCACTTTAAGTTAATATTGTGGTCACACTCTTCCTCGTGTTCTGCAACCCCGATTTCCTGTGCTGCTTTAAACGTATGTACATTTTATGTTCCGCTATCTGTACATGAATAGGCCTTCCTGTTTATCGTACATATACTGTCCCACATCCACAGTCTATTTTATACACACCAGCAGTATTCAGCTTTCATATAGGATCGTTAGTTGATATGAGGATATCTTTAATTCTGTTATTGCTGATTTTATGTCAGCATGTCGTAAGACTTTCCCAATGTGCTCACTAATCTCCTTAATGTATGGCAAATGTGCCACCAGTAACTCTTCAACTCCCGTGTCGTTTTCCTTAGTTTGTTGTGGTTTTGTGATATTGATATTGTTCGCAACTTGGTGAGCTCTTCTTCCAAATTATTGTTACAACTAACTCATTGCGTCCTGGTTACTAATGTGCATACAGCTGAGTTCTTCTGGGCCAGATGGTGATGAGGTTGCGCTTGCAATATCTGGTTGGTATGGGTTGGCTTCTTGTGCACTCTATGGCCTAGTGTGCCTGTTACTGTTTTGTACACTGGTACATCCATGAAAGGAATAGAACCATCGTTTTCTATTTCCACAGTCACTTTTATTTTCTCATGCTGGCTGTTAAGATGTTTGAGGAATTCAACTAGCTTTTTCTTTCCATGTGGCCATGTGGGCCGGCCGCGGTGGCCAAGGAGACTGAGGTGCTCCAGTCACAGTCTGCACGACCACTACGGTCGGGGGTTCGAATCCCCCTCGGGCATGGATATTTGTGCCGTCCTTAGTCTTAGTTAGTTCATAAGTAGTTTGTAAGTTTAGGGACTGATGACCCCGTAGTTAAGTCCCATAGACTATACAAACATTTGAACATTTTGGCCATGTGGTGAAGATGTCGTCGACATACCTCAGCCAGCATTTGGGTCGTAAAGGTCCTGAGTTCAAAGCTGTTTCTTCAAGCGCTTCCATAAAGCTGTCTGCTGCCACCGGTGATAAGGGAGAGCCCATAGGTACTCTGGGCCAGATGGTCATGTTCTTATAAGCTCAACAAAGTGTTCAGAGTTCTTCACATAAGAGCTTGTGTTACCAACATCCATGTGCAGTTTCTTGGCTAGATGCTTTGCTGTGAAGTAAGTTGCTGAATTAATACTGTTGACTATCAGTCGTCATGGTTAGGAGTTTTTGTGAACTTTACATACACTATAAATCCTGGGTGCGCCTGGTACTTTCGGTATGAGTGTTCTGTCTGTGTCAAAATCTATTCTTGACTCCTTTATGAGAGCCTGCGTCTTTCTCACTATATGTTTGATGTAATATTTCTTCGCTCAGAATATTTTTCGCGATGTGTGATACAAGGTGTGAACATCCTAGGAGTCTTCCATCTGTGGAATGAGCTTTTTACTCTAGGTAGCCTTCACCAGTTGGAGAACATAAGATATCAGGTACTGCTTCTGTAGGATCATCGATGTGTGCTGAGGAAATCATAGATTACCTAAAATATGTAATAGTATGTGACGTCTATAATGACCCCTACACACGATACAATTTATCTTCCGACCAACCAACTGAACCGCAGACCAATCAAATTTGTAGCAGCCTATACATGTTCTGACCAACTGCATGCAGCGATTGCAGCGCCTTCCTGTTGTGGTGTCTGGTTCCTGAACTGTTCTTGTTTTCGCGAGTTCGCTGTGCAGACAGCAGACGATTGCAGGCAGGAAGTTGGTCAGGTAGTGCTACACATTGTAAAATTTGTCGAGTGGAGTGGTCAGGGAGTGGTTGGATGTCAGACAGTCAGCCCGATCAACCATTCAACAAGAAAAGTTGGTCGGTAAGCACCTCACACGTCCAGTTTATGGGACTGCTGATAAATTAGTCCTGAAAAATTGAATCGTGGGACACCTGGGAGCAAGACAAAGTGCAGCACGGAAGACGGTATATGCTTACGTGTGTGCATGTGTATTACTGTTTCTGACGTGTTTGCTTAAATAGTTTGTTTCGCTTCATACTTTGGAAGTAAAATGTTTACAGTGGAAAGCATATTGAAGTACCAAGTGCTTGTTGTGTGTGTTAACAATACAAGGAAAATAAGTACTGTGGAACCTTCACTGAGTTTGTGTGTGCTATTTCTTCTGCTGTAATTCTTTGAAATACTACTATTTTATTTACACAATGCCAGGCTGAACTATTTACAGGTTGTAATTCGTACAGTCAGAACACAAACGGAACTGAAATAAAGTTTCATATCTTTCCTCAAGGTTGAACATTGAAGAAAGTGTGGCTCTCCAAATGCGATAGAAAGAACTGTTAACTTTGCACATTCTCGGATATGCTGCCGGCTTTCAAATATACCGACTATGTATGGGTTTTGCTGTCGTAATTGCTTAATTTGCCGTGGAAAAAGTGATTAAGGCCCATGTCATTCCAGTAGCCATGAGTTTGCGGTACATTTTTGTTAACTAGGAAGCATTTAAGTACAAATGTATATTTTTTATAGAAGCATTGTGTAATTACTGTGTTGCATGTGATGTTGTGTGTATAAACTTCTGTTCTACTATCATTCAGCATTACAAGATGGTTGATCGAAACACATTGTATATTTAAAACACTATTTAACACTTCCACTGGAGACAGAAAATGGTGAGTATATTTCCTTTCTTTCATCTAAATAGCAGTTTTGAACCCTTATTTTCTTATTTTAAAGTCGACAATTCATATTATAGACACTGTCAATATGTTTCTCATGTGATATGTTACCGATACATAACGCTTAAATCTACGATATAATATGACCCAGGAGTGTTATCTGCAACTTTTTACAGCAGAATAGCACTTTGCATTTAAGGTAGAAACAATATCTTTCGCCAAAAACTTAACATAAATGCACATTACTTGTTGCAGTGAACTAAAACTGTGCATAGTCCCCAAGGCCAGCGAGAAAGACAGACCTGGGCACACATCCAGGTGACGTGGCAAAAGTAGTGCTGCGCCGACGTGATCGCGGATTTGGCTGGTTAGCTGCTAAGAGTCTGTGAGCCGTGCCCCAGCGGCTAACCAGTCAAATCCGCGATCGCGTCGGCGCAGCACTGCTATTGCTACATCACCTGGCTGAGTGCCCAGGCCTGTCTTTCCCGCTGGCCTCGCACAGTCCCATAGTGACGTCAGAGTGCCAGCCAGTGGCAAAGCAGAGTGCTTACTGCCCAACCTTACATTTATTAGCCTTGGTGTCAGCGTGAATGCAGAACGCTTATTATTATTATTATTATTATTATTCTGCTATATACTGCTATGCAGTTACGATTATTATCCGTTTCAAACGAACGATGTTTAGATGTTTTTACACATATGTAACGCTCTGCTACCTGTAGTGCGAATGCACGCTACATTCCAGTATAGGTTATTAAATATTACATTCTCTAATGTAATTTGTCCACAGTAGACATGACATAGAGCTGCAAACTTCGCATGCAGCATAATTTGCAACTCGGTGAAGTCCAGTGATTTGTGGACAAGATTACGTATTATAAATGTTATGAACATCAATTATAGCAACAAATATAACAGAAACGGATGTATCTGCGATTTCAACACTAGCGGTACAACTACCACCATTCTGGCCACGTAGCTGGTTCTCACAAGTTGAGGCGAGCTTCCTTTGTGCCGGAGTGACGTCTGATTTCACCAAGTTTGCTTCATTGTTGGTCAGCTAGACCATTCCAACTCATCATAACTTCGCCACCCGAAATAGAAGCATGTACTAAGCTCAAGGCAGAATTATTATGACACGCATCAGCATCACAAAAAGAAAGAGTGCACCAGGTACTAACACAAGAGACTATTGGAGACAAGAAACCATCACAATACGTCTGACATTTGAGAAGTGAAGTCGATGCATGTTTAGTTCCAGACACCTTACTTCGAACTTTGTGGAGCAGTAGATGTTGACACAAGTGGCAGGGACAAAGAATCCAGTAAAATTGTTTTGAGCGTAGTATCTGAAAACTACCTTGAGCAGTTAAACAGAGAACCGACTTGTGGCAACGACATATTAGAGCTTCTGGTGACAAACAGATCCGAACTATTCGAAATACTTAATGAAGAACAGGGACTCAGCAATCATAAAGCGGCTAAGCATCGATAATTTCAGTCGTAAATAGACATATTAAAAAATTTAGGAAGCTTTTTCTGTTCGGAAAAATGACAAAAAGCGGATTTCAGAGCACTTGACGACTTAACACAGGAGTTTTATCTCAAGTACAGAGGAGTGTTGAGGAGCAGTAGACAAAGTTCAAAGCCATCGTACATTGTGCATTAGATGAGTATGTACCAAGCAAGATAGAGATGGAAAGGAGGCACTGTAGTACAACAACCAAATTAGAAAACTGCTACGGAAGTAAAGGGAACTTCACTGTAAACATAAACATAGCCAAAGCCTTGTAGACAAACAAAAAATACACGAACCGAAATGTCACGTGAGGAGGGTTATACGAGAGGCGTTCAACGAATTGGAAAGTAAAGTTCTATCTACTGACTTGTCTGAAAACCCTAAGAAATGTTGGTCTTATGTCAAATCAGTAGGTGGATCGAAACAAAATGTCCAGACACTCTGTGACGAAAATGGCACTGAAACAGAGGATGACATTCTAAAGGCTGAATTACTAAATGTCTTTTTCGAAAGCTGTTTTACAGAGGAAGATTGCTCTGTAGTTCCTTCTCTAGATTGCCGCACAGATTACAAAATGGCAGATATCGAAATAATTGCCAGAGGGATAGAAAAACAATTAAAACCGCTCGAAAGAGAAAGGCCCCAGGACCTGATGGGATATCACTTCGTTTTTACACAGAGTATGCGAAGGAACTTGCCCACCTTCTTGCAGTGGTGTACCATAGCTCTCTAGAAGAGTGTAGCGTTCCGAAAGATTGGAAAATGGCGCAGGTAATCCCCGTTTTCAATAAAGGACATCGAACAGATGTTCACAACTATAGGCCTATATCTCTTATGTCAGACAGTTATAGAATTTTGGAACATGTATTATGTTCGAGTATAACGATATTTCTGGAGACTAGAAATATGCTCTGTAGGAATCAGTATGGGTTTCAAGAAAGGCGATCGTGTGAAAACCAGCTCGCGCTATTCGTCAAAGAGACTCAGAGGGCCATAGAAACAGGTTCTAAGGTAGATGTTGTGTTTCTTGACTTCCACAAGGCGTTCCCCACAGACGTCTAATTAACATATGGTCTACCAGACCAATGGGGTGATTGGATTGAGGAATTCCTTGGTAACAGAATGCAGCATGCCATTCTCTATGGAGAGAAGTCTTCTGAATTAAGAGTGATGCCAGGTGTGCCACAGGGGAGTGTTGTGGGTTCGTTACTGTTCATAATATTTATAAATGACCTTGCAGATAACATTGGAAGTTCACTGAGGCTTTTTGCAGATCAAATTGGCGCATGGTGTAGGGAACGGCAATTGAATTTCAATGTAGACAAGTATAATGTGCTGTGAAATGATAGATAGAAAGATCCTTTACTATTTAGTTACACTACAGCAGGTCAGCAACTGGAAGCAGTTAATTAATTTCCTTTTTTTCTTTTTTTTATGTGGGAGTAGGCATTAGGAGTGATTTAAAATGGAACGACCATATAAAATCAATCGTTGGTAAAGCAGATGCCAGACTTAGTTTCAAGGAAATGCAGCCCAAAAACAAAGGAAGTAGATTACAGTACACTTGTTTGCCCACTGCTTGAATCCTGCTCACCGGTGTGGGATCCGTACCAGGTGGGTTTGATAGAGGAAGTAGAGAAGATCCAATAGAGAGCAGCGCACTTTGTTACAGGATCATTTGGTAATTGTGAAAGCATTACAGAGATGATCGATAAACTCCAGTGGAAGACCCTGCAGGAGACACGCTCTGTCGCTCGGTACGGACTTTTGTCGAAGTTTCAAGAACATACCTTTACTGAGGAGTCTAGCAGTATATTGCTCCCTCCTACATATATCTCGCGAAGAGATCATGAGGATAAAATCAGAGTGATTAGAGCCCACACAGAGGCATACCGACAATCTTCCTTTCCGCAAACAATATGTGACTGGACTAGGAGGGAGAACTGATAGTGGTACTCAAGATACCCTCTGCCACACACCGTCGGGTGGCTTGCGGAGTATGGATGTACAAGTAGATGTAGAACTTAGAGCTATTGTTGTGTCACAAACGTATGCCACTCGACGCCGTAGTAGATCTGGCTGATCAAGAGGCAATTGAGCTACCACCTGTTCTCTCATGGTGACAGTGTGCAGCAGCACTTCAATGGGAACCAGATTGAACTACGAAAATTTGTGGAATAAAGTTGAGGCACTGAACAAACAGCAGAGTGACAAGGTAGACACCCTCAGTAAACAGATGAGTGCACTGCTCACTGACCAGAACTTCCAAAGACAGTCCCAACAAAGATCACGAAGTCGCTCTGCATCAAACGCACCCTCCTCCGGCGACTCACAAGCATTAGACATATGTCAGTATTATCAGCAATTTGGAGACCAAGCTCATAAATGTTATCTGCCGTGTTCATATAATAGTAATAAACGTCAGGCAGGCTGATGTAGATGCATCAGACCATCCTTCCGTATGTATGTTCATAACTGAATGCAAGTCAGGGCAAAAGGTTTTGATAGACATGGGAACCAACCTCAGCATTCTGCCGCAGCATTCTGCATTCGTAAGTATCACCTGGGCACTACATTGCGACTGTTGGCCGCCAACAGCTCTGCCATCACAACGTATGGAATGTAATACTTGGAACTTGATCTGGGACTGAGGTGTGCTTTCGCATGATCGTAATTGCAGATGTGTCAGCACCTATCATTGGCACGTACTTCTTAGCACATTACCGTTTGATGCCTGACATCACCATGCCCGGCTTCAGGATACAGTCACTAGGCTTTCCATTGTTGCTTGTGTCGCCACATTGCTGCATACGATGTCAGGTGAACCAGCCTACCAGAAATGGTACACCAGAAAGCGATCTCACGAGGCCCCCTGGGACGCCACAGCAGGTACGTCATGATACGATACACGACATTAAACGGCAGCAGGACCCCCTGCTTCATGTAGGCCAAGACGATTAGCTTCCAACCGGTATGTCATCGCTGTGTTAGCTGATGGCATTATCCGCCCATGGTCATCAACCTTGCACTTGGTTCCTATAAGAATGGTGCATGGTGGCTCTGTGGCAGCTACCACACTTTAAACACAAGAACTATTCCAGATTGTTCTCCGGCACCCTTTCTGAAGGATTACAACTATGCACTATCAGGAAAACAGATATTTACTGTGTTAGATTGTGCTAAGGCTTACACACAAATTCCAGTTGCTGAGAAAGACATTTCAGAGAAAGTCATTATAACCCCTTCACATTTGTTTGAAAGCTTATATGATTTTCGTTCTCAGAAACATCACACAAACATATGCAACATATTTTTGCCTACATTTATGACATACTCGTCTTCTCAATAACACCAGAAGAACATTAGCGTCATCTGACTTAAGTTTTTGAGCGCCTTGAGAAATACAGCATTTTTTTGAATGGCCTTAAGTGCAGATTCAGCCAATCGGAAATAATTTTCTCTAGGCCACCTTATATCATCAGAGGGATCACGCCCTTGCAGTTGAAGCCAATTTAAATATTTCTTGCCCAGAGACATTCAAGGAATGACACAGGATGCTTGGAGTTCTGAATTTTTATCATTTCTATCTGCCGCACATGACAGAACTTCAAGAACCACTTGCAATAGATATGGCTGGGCCTAAAACAAATTCTATTCTATTACAAATTGTTTTAACAGGTTCTTCATACTTCAACTGTATGTCAACATGCTTACCAAGAAATGTCGTGTTTTCCACTCGTTCTATAGTTTCATTATTTCATCTTAAATTATTATAATGTGCTTTTTTCCTTACATAGAAATTCATAACATTTATTGTTGGTCGCCCATCACATGCTGAGAAGTATTAAAGAAACAGAAGAATACAAAGACATACATGGTGACTTAAGAAAACGAAAACTTAAGTTTTACAGGAACTTTAAGGCCAATTCACACTGTCTATCAAATCACATTTCTTCAGAACACTGCACATTCAATTTATAATGGTGGCAATCACACTGTCCATCACTGGACTGTCATGTCACATTACATCCCATCAAGATTCCTCGAGAAGAAAGTTTTGGTGGAATGGTTGTCTGCTAACATCGGAAGTTATCCTATTTACATCATGTTATTTGCATGTTGTTTCATGGTATGGGTTCCTGTAGTTATGCCCTTGTTAATGAACCACAGTCAATTTATGAGTGATCAAGTAAGTGGTTCTGGCAGTTAGGATGCCACATGCTTTGGAATAAGGTTGGGCATCTCGGACAGAATCTGAGTCGTGGCCACCTTCGTATATAGACGGCAAAGTCTAGCACGTTAGTACCTCAGCCGTTAGGGGTAAAACCCAGTGGGGCCCAGGGCAAGTAAGGCTAGCAATCTACTTCCCAGGTACTTTGATTTGTTGCTGGCAACAATCCGAGCAAAATGCCTCGGACCTATTAAGTACTGTGTCTCACCTATAATAGACAGACCAGGGACTCCTCAAATACGGTTTGGAAAATGATCTGGAATGAGATGGGGAGCTATTAATATAAATGGGGAGTTTTTTGGGAAGAAGGTGGAACTGGCAGAGGCTGAAACTAAGATGGGGGGGATGGTGTTTTAGCCATTAGTGACATTAGGGTAAGGGGCGAGGAAGAGAACAGAGTGGGAGAATACAAGGTCTACATGTAGGGAGTCAAAGCAGGAAGAGCACAGTGTGGTGTAGGACTTTTCATTTGGAAAGAATCGAACCCAGCATAACTGCAATAAGATAATAGGTAAATGAATGACTGATGTTGATAGATTTAAAACATATATTGATGTTTATTGCACTGTATTAATAAAGAAAACACTGAATGTTAAGTTTTCCAAAGCTGATTTCATAATGTGGGACAGAGGGTTAAGCAGACTCTAAAGTTACGAGAGAATGGCGGGGGTACTCAGAGGAATTCGTCCTGTGTGTACAGCCAAGAATATTGAGAAGAAGATTAATAGCCTCGTGTGTTACATCAACCACAAAATTGATAGAAATATATGAAGCAGATTTTTATGAGCTCTCCATTCTTCTCAATATAGTAATAATAGAGGCTGTTCCTGCTCTGTTGTTGACAGGTACTTGTATGTGCTCTTGTCCGGCCTATAAGTTAACCCTTCTCGTATAGCGAACATTTCGTTGCCAACATGTGCATGTTACGCCGCCGCTCCGTGAGTAAAATTTATCCCCAGTAGCAAGAAATTGCTGTGTCACTATAAACGTTTTCTGCCGATATAATCTTCTCACTTGCGTACACTGATTTTTGATGTGTGGAGCCACTGTACTGAGTAAATACCAATACATTTTATCATCCATTCTCCAGTAATTTGTATATGACAGCTTACGCAACACGAAATGATTTCCACAGTTTCACCCAAGTAAGTATTATTTTTTGTTCAAAAGGCAGTTTTCGTAGTAGCAATGACAGCTCATGATAATATGTGTTTACTGTCAGCCATATTGAAATATGATCAAAAATATGACGACAGTGTAATTCCTCTTTTTAGCGTCATGTCAAAGATTTACATAAAAACATATTACAAACTTTTTATGATATTTTTATGTCAAAGATTTGATCAAAAATTTGACCGTGTAATACTGGCCTTAGGCAACCACAAAAACACAGAATAATTATTGTCAAGAAAGTCTCTCAAGTCATGTCCATTAATCTTTGCACACTTTGCCACAGGAACATATGTACAAGACATATTTTGTTCATTTTCCCCATCATTAAAATTTAAGGGGTACAATCTTAATGGATAAATCAAACAGGCCCTATTTATTATCTTATATGTATTGGTTGATCTGTTTTTATGTAGGACTATATACTTTCTCTTAGAAAGGGTTGTCGATTTTTTGGAATGCTACTTCACTTCCTATCTCTTTACCAGATAAAGTTGACCAGAACATGAAATATAAAGTTTGTTTTGGAAATCAATAAGATCTAACGTTGTCGTTCCTTTAATTCCGATATCAAACTATGACTTTTACATCACGGATGGTTGCTCATAACTTCACTTTCACAGCTGGGAAATGTGCTAACCGAATTGACATGACAGACAGTGTGATTACATCTTGATGTGATGGTGCCACGATGTGACAGCCAGTGTGATTTGGCATTTAAAGAATGGTACCATAGTCTAACACAGTCATGAAACTCACTGCGGCGAAAGTTGTTACCAAATGACTTAAAACAACACTAGCACTGCTAGTGATGGGCAAGGAACTATAATAGCAATGTTTGTTTATAATTACTTTTCTACCTAATTACTTACATAATTTATGTCATTTTTGCATTCCAAGCAATTGTAAAATATCGATAGACATAGATACCTGTGAAAAAAGTGTCAAAACAGTCGAATTCCATGCAGTAATATAAACAGCAACTTAGTCATGTAGCAATATTTATCAATTTATGTATATCTGCAGCTTATTCCACTGAAAGTAATAGAATAAAACATACGGGAAACATGAATTGCTGTTACATTCTGTTCATAGATCTAAGGCACTTTTTTTGATGTGCATGAGCTCAGTATGGATTGGTTTTGCTTTCGTTGTCTTATTGTTATGTTTGTGTGGATTACCTTCAGCTACAGCTGTAGTGGCTTATCTGGTACTGATTTGACAGGAATTGTAGTGGGGAAACCTTGAAGTTCGTGACGTCTGTCTGCTATAGGCTGGGTCTTGTGTTGTTTATTAGCCATTTTTGATCTAAATAGAAAATAAAATTCTTCATTAAAAAGTCGTAGATTTCAAAAGAATCCTAAATAAATTGTCCTGCAGTGTAGTGTTTCATACCTTCCAAATGTTTCTTAGGAATTCTAATAAAGATGAATATGGAGTTATTTTCTAGTTATGACACTACATACCTTCCCTATTGTAAAACGTATGTTCACACTTATATGATACTGTAATGAGAAATATACGTTGGTAGCCTCTTGGAGGGCTACTGCTGTGGTGTATAACAAAAATCAGTGGGAGCAGCTGTGGATCCAAATGGCCGTGCCGCAGTGGATACATGGGTTAACATTAGATCACCAAAGTTAAACACTGTCAGGCTTGGCTAGCAGTTAGATGGGTTACCGTCCTTGTCTGCTGAGTGCTGTTGGCAAGCATGGAAAAGTAGTGGCTCTGATCACGAAAACTGCATTAACGGCCGGGATTGTGGGATGCTGAACACATCCCCCTCCATAGCGAATCTGTTGACGCCTTCAAGCAGAGGATGACGCAGTGGCTGGTCGGTACCCAGTGGTTCTTTTGAGGCCTGTCAGATGGAGTTTAGTTTTAGTTTAGTTGTGGATCCAATGGGAGGGTGTCATTCCCCCCCCCACACAAAAAATAATAATTTAGATACAAAATGTGTACAAAAAGTTATGGGAGTATTCAAGTATTGAATTAATTTTGTTTATCTTCTAGATCACATTAAGAAATGCAAATATCATATTTCGATATTATTAACTTATTACAACGCTTTTTGATCCTCCAACCATAAAGAACTGAAGTAATCATCATTTCTCTGCTTAACGCACTCATATAGCCACAATTTGCATATCAAATGTCACAGTGGCTCATGTAACACTTAGTGCACACTTCGTTTTCCCACTGTGCAAATTATGAGGTTATCGAACATCCCATTGTAGTTCGTAAATTAAATGTGTGTCCGACGTACCTTGAAATGTTTTGGATATATATTTTTCAAAAACTATATTTAAAAGAAATTTTATGTACAGATTAAGGCCAATTCACACTGTCTGTCACGTCACCGTCCGTCAGAACATTCCACAATGTATTTCTAATGGCGGCATACACACTGTCCATCACTGGACCGTCACGTTACGTCAACGTCACATCAAACTTTCTCGAGAAGAATGTTTTGACGCAACGGCCCTCTGCTAACATCGGAAGTTAACCTATTTTCGTCATGCGAATTACATGTTGCTGTCGACGATTGCACTGTTTATATGCAAATGTGTCTTATTCATCTTTGTGTTGTTGTTGTACCTTGTTTTATGGGTAAATCTCAAATGTTTCACGACGACTTAAATATTTTTGTCAATTGAGTGTCCCCCTAAAATCGAGGTCGAATATCTGACACCAAAAAATGGTTTATGTTACGTAACATTGTAACAGAAATGACTGAAACAAACTGTTTATTTGAATGAGATTGTAATTTGATTACGCATTTTTCATTAAATAACACTTTAAATGAAAAAGTCAGTTCTAATGTAAGACAAAAATTCATTTGTTTATGACGGCATTAACAATGTCAGCAAGCAAATCGTAATGGGTAAAGTATACAGGCGCTATTTATGCTCTTACAAGTATGGTTTGATGTCTTCATATGTTTATTTTTTCGCTCGAAAATAGATGTCGATATTTTGAAATGTTTCAGTTCCCAGTAAGATCGCCAAAAACATACACTCTAAAGTTTTCTTTGGCGGTTAATAACATTTACCGATGTTGTTCCCCCTTTCTAGTATTAAACTATGACTTTCCACATAACAGATCGCCACTCATAACCTCACTTTCAACATCGCGTATTGAGATGTACGAATTGACATGTCGGACACGGATGAACAGTGTGAATACAACTTGACGTGACGGTTTCGTGATGTGACGGTTTTGTGACGTGACGGACAGTGTGAATTGGCCTTTAGTCTACTATACTGAAGAATTGTGCCATTTACTGACATGA
The DNA here is from genome assembly GCA_026315105.1 of Locusta migratoria. NCBI lineage: Eukaryota > Metazoa > Arthropoda > Insecta > Orthoptera > Acrididae > Locusta > Locusta migratoria. Next base: position 520,927,575 of record CM048744.1, on the reverse strand, counting down.
CGAAACGAATAGTACATTAAAAGTCAATATTACGAAGAAAAAAAAATAAAGGAAAAGAAAACAACTTAAACTACGTAGTGATATTAAAAATTAAATATTTCACATTATTAAAATCGTACACATGTGTTACAATGAAAGTGAAGGTGATGGCATTGTGTATTTCTGGGGTATTATAGGATGATATACTCCTTGGGTGATGACAGCAGCCGAAAACACAGTGACCAGGGGACCCCTCCAGAATCGAAGGCTGGATCCGCCCTAAAGCCCTTTTTAAACGATGAACGAAAGTGAACGAGATAGATAATAGTCTACTGAACCGCTCCTAGCGTACTAGTCCTGAACTACAAACTCATGCAAGATCTTGTGGCAGTGTGTTTAGACAATAAACATACAGTAGTCGGACAGTAATTACCAGATGTTGACAGTGAGGCTATGACTGGCCATCTGTTATGTAGGAAGTCATAGTTTAATACTGGAATTGAGGTAACAATGATAAATGTTATTGACGACCAAAGAAAACCTTGCAATTTATGTTTTTGGTCAAGTTAGTGTGGTAAAGTTCTGGGAATGAAACAACATTTCAGAACATTGACATCTATTTTCAACCGAAAAAAAACCCTTATGAACACATCAAGCAATATTTATAAGAGTATAAATAGACCTTCTTTACTTTATCTACTCCGATTTTCCTACTGACATTGTTAATAACTTCATGCACAACGAACGTTTTGTCCTTCATTTGGATTGATATTTTCATTGAAAATGCTATTTAATGAAAATTGCATCATCAAATTACAATCTTATTCAAATAAACAATTGGCTTCAGTCTTTTCTGTTACAATATTGCAAAACATAAACCATTTTTCGGTGTCAGATATACGACCTCGCTTTTCGGTGGACAATAATTGAGATAAATATTGAAGTCGTCAAGAAACATTTGCAATTTACCGCTAAACCAAAGTATAAAAATAAAATAAAGATTAATAACACAAATTTGCGTGCAAACCGTGTAATTGACGACTACAGTATGAAAATCACGTGACGAAAATAGGTTAACTTCTGATGTCAGCAGACGACCGTTCAATCAAAACAATCTTCTCGAGCAAGCTTAACGTGACATGGACGTTAGTTGACTGGTTACGGACAGTATGAATTCTGTCATTAGAAATCCATTTTGGAGTACATTCTGATCATAAACTTCAACACAACGCAAAATATACGTAAATACGAAGGAAAATGGCAGACTAACTGGAGCGTTGACTGCGGCTGACAGCTACTAGCTCGCAAATGCACAGTGAACCCACTAGTACCAAATTTAGAACTGGATCTATTTCTTTATCGCTATAATTATCGCGCTTCGATACTAGCGCGATCATAATAATGCAGCCGTTCAAACGACAGACGGCCGCCATTAACACAACTTGTTATCAATAAATTACAAGTTCAATCATCGTTTAAAACGGGCTGAAGTGGGAGTTTTGTGACTGTAGCCTATATGTTAGACTCTGAAGGTACCCAGTAGGTTAGGAAAAAAAAAAAGCAGGATTCTTTGAAAACAGAATTAAGCCCAAAACTAAGTTAATTAAATGCATCTTGATTATGAAGGATCTTAATGTATCTGGTATATCCCAGGCAGATATAATAGAAACCATTCAGACAGGAAAGATGTATGAATGGAAAGTTTGTCAGAGGAATTTAGAAAACGGAATGGAACACTGTGCTTTGATGACAGAAAGAGAATTCATTCTGAAAGGATGAAAAATTTGGGCACAACGGAAGGCCAACCATCAAAAGCAACATAGATTTACTGTATTTCGCTTGTTTCTATTGAGCTCATACGCGAATAACAATGTCATGTTGCAATGGAAGCAGGATTGACTTCGAAGGCAACTGAACACAGCACTTATACTGAAAGCACGTTGATTACGAACTTAACATACATGCAGCACTGACTGCCTCTCAGGCAGAGTGCTCTGCTATTTATACACAGACAGAATTTACCAGAAATTAGAAGAACAGTTAACATAAGAAAGATGTAGAAACTTCTGGAATTGTTAATTACAAAGAAATAAATTTTCGCTAGTGGGTGGGATTGAACCGGCGACCTTCAGCACCTCAGTCTGTGACACTATCCCCTGCGCCACGCCGACAGTCGGTGTTCGTCATCTATCACGGCATTTCTCCCTCTCCTGGAGAAACAGCGACCCGCTGTTATGATCCCTGTGGGGCCAGCTGCAGTGTCCTGGATCTTGACCGTGTCATAGGTCCTCTGTATGACAATTCAAGAGAATCATTCCCTTCTCCACGATTATCGACGACAGACGTTCCTGTCGTGTCTTCATCAGGAACATTACCGTCCTTAGAGTCCTTGAACAAGAAGCCATTGTCGTCTACCTGCTCTTCAGGATCGTAGTAAGGCTTCATGCGCAGGACGTGAACAATGTCTCTTCGTTTTTGACGTTTCGACGACGTCTCATAATCCTCAACTTTGTATGTGACATCTGACAGGCGGCGTATGACATGATACAGACCAAAGTATTGCTTCAATAACGTTTCTGACAGTCCAACCTTCCGTACAGGGGTAAAAATCCATACCAGATCTCCTGGGCTGTACATAACAGGTCGGTGCTTGTCGTTATACCACTAATGGTCCTTCTCCTGGGCGTCGAGTGTACATATGTGAGCCAGCTGTGTTGCTTCTTCGACCCTAGTGATGAGCTGTTTAACATAGTCATCCTGAGTGTCGTCCGGTTGGAACGGGAACAGCGTATCCATTGTCATCTCAGCTTCATGGCCATGGAGCAGGAAGCCTGTGGTGTCTTGTCTTGCGGTATTGTAAGCAAATGTCACGACTGGCAGAATTGTATCCCAATCCTTCTGCTCAACATCGACATCTACATCTACATACATACTCCGCAATTCACCGTAAGGTGCGTGGCGGAGGGTACACTGTACCACTACTAGGCATTTCCTTTCCTATTCCACTCCCAAATTGAACGAGGAAAAAGAGAATGCCTATATGCCTCCGTACGAGCCCTAGTTTCTCTTATCTTGTCTTTGTGATCTTTACGCGAAATGTAAGTAGGCGGCAGCAAGATCGTACTACACTCAGCTTCAAATTCCGGCCCTCTAAATTTACCTAACAGAAATTCACGAAAAGAACGTCGTCTTTCTTCCAGCGATCCCCAATTGAGTTGCCGGAGGATTTCCGTGGTCCCAAACACTTGAGCAATACTCAAGACGTGGTCGTACAAGCGTTTTATACACGGTCTCCTTTACAGGTGAAGTACATCTTCCCAAAATTCTCCCAATAAACCGAAGTCGGCTGCCTGCCTTACTCACAACTGTCCTTACATGCTCGTTCCATTTCATATCGCTCTGCAATGTTACGCCTCGATATTTGAACTACTGATGCTGTATTCGAACATTATAGGATTGTTTTTTCTACTTATGCGCATCACTTTACATTTTTCTACAGTGAGAGCTAGCTGCCATTCTTCGCACCAACTAGAAATTTTGTCTAAGTCAACCTGTATGCTATTACAGTCAGTTACAGACGACACCCTCCCATACACCACAGCATCATCAGCAAACAGCCGCAAATTACAACTTACTCTGCCCATCAGATCATTTATATAGATAGAAAATAATAGCGGTCCTATCACACTCCCTTGGGGCACACCTGGCGATACACTCGTCTCTGATGAACATTCGCCGTCGAGAACAACGTACTGCGTTCTATTACTTAGGAAGTCTTCCAGCCAGTCACAAATCTGTGAACCTATTCCATAAGCTCGTATCTTCGTTAGCAGTCTGCAGTGTGGCTCCGTGTCGAACGCCTTTTTGAAGTAGAGAAAAACACAATCCGCCTGTTGCCCTTCGTCCATGGCTCGCAAGATGTCATGTGAGAAAAGGGCAAGCTGAGTTTCACATGAACGATGTTTCCTAAACCCATGCTGATTCATGGAAAGAAGCTTTTCCGTTTCAAGGAAATTTACTATATTCGAACTAAGAATATGGTCCAAAATTCTACATGAAACCGATGTCAACGATATTGGCCTGTAATTGTATGGGTCAGTTCTCTTTCCTTTCTTATACACGGGAGTCACCTGCGCTTTTTTCCAATCACTAGGAACTTCGCGCTGAATTAAATATTCGCTATAAATGCAAGCTAAGTAGGGGGCCAGTGCCGCAGAATAGTCTTTGTAAAACCGAACTGGTATTCCATCCGGACCAGCAGACTTTTTCGTATTTAGCTCTCTTAGCTGCTTCTCTACACCGGAAATACCTATTGCTATGTTCCCCATTTCGGAATTAGTACGTTGATCAAATGATGGTATATTTGTGGGGTCCTCCTGCGTGAAAGATTTCTTAAAGGTTAAATTTAGAACTTCAGCTTTCCGTTTGCTTTCTTTTCCACGACAGCATGTCTGCTAACGTCTTGTTAAAACGTTCCGTAAGACCATTTGTCTGAGAATGGGATGCAGTTGTCATTCTGTGGACAGTGTTGCACCGTGACATTACCTCTGATACTGGTTTTGACTGGAATACTTTTTCACGATCAGATATCACGACACGTGGAGCTCTATGCTTCAAAATAATGACTTCTACATGGAATTTTCAGTTATTTGGAGCTTCTGCATTCGGCACAGGTTTGGTGACAGCGTAGCGTGTGAGGTAGTCAGTGGCACTATTATCCATCGGTTACCGGTTGTCGACTTCGGGAACCTCTCTAAAAGATCGATCTTAACTCGGGGGAATGGAGCTGCTGCCGGCGGAATCGGTACGAGATGTCCTGGAGGTAATCGCGGCACATGATTCCGTTGCTGGCACTCTTTACTGTGACTCACATAGTGCTATACAGATCGGTAGAGACGTTTCCAGTAATACCTGCGTCTGATTCTGTCTAGGGTCTTCACGAATCCCAGATGACCGAATATTGGAGCATCGTGGAAATATTTGAGAATAGCTGGCTGGAGATGATCTGGAACGACCAGTAGCCATTTGGGGCCTAGTGGATCGTAGTTGCTCTTATACAATTATCCGTTTATAAGTTGGAACTCTCCATTTGCTGGTTCTCCTTTCTCCAAGGCCTCTCCACAGAACACCGACGGGTGTCTGATGTGCAACTGGCTTACTGCTGGTTTCATGTCTGTGGTTCTTCTGATGATACAGACTTTTGGAAGGATGTACTCGGTATATCCCTTCTATGCCGGTTCCAGTCCGTGTAAGCGACGGCTTTTGCGTTGCACAGCTTTTGCACAGGATACCTGGCACCTCCACCAATCAATGTTGCGTTGCAATGGAAGCAGGATTGACTTCGAAGGCAACTGAACACAGCACTTATACTGAAAGCACGTTTATTACGAACTTAACATACACGCAGCACTGACTGCCTCTCAGGCAGAGTGCTCTACTATTTATACAGAGACAGAATTTACCAGAAATTAGAACAACAGATAACCTAACAAAGATGCAGAAACTTATGGAATTGTTAATTAAGGCCAATTCACACTGTCCGTCACGTCACGTCACGTCACCGTCCGTCAGAACATTCCGCAATGTATTTCTAATGGCGGCATTCACACTGTCCGTCAGCGGACCGTCACGTCACGTCACCGTCCGTCAAGCTTTCTCGAGAAGAATGTTTTGACGGAACGGCCGTCTGCTAACATCGGAAGTTAACCTATTTTCGACACGCGAATTACATGTTGCAGACTACGAGTCCACTGTTTATATGCAAATGTGTCTTATTAATCTTTATTTCGTTGTTATATTTCGTTTTAGGGGCAAAGCTCAAATGTTTCATGGCGACTTAAATATTTTTGTCAGTTGAGTGTCCCCCTAAAATCGAAGTCTGATATATGAAACCAAAAAATGGTTTATGTCATGTGACATTGTAACAGAAAAGACTAAAGCAAACTGTTTATTTGAATAAGGTTGTAATTTGATTACGCATTTTTCATTAAATAACATTTTAAATGAAAAATTCAGTTCTAATGAAAGACAACAATTCAGTTGTTTACGATGGTACTAACAATGTCAGCGGACAAATCGTAATGGACAATGTAATCAGGCGCTATCCATGCTCTTATAAGTATTGTTTGATGTTTTCGTATGTTTATTTTTTCGCTTGAAAATAGATGTCGATGTTTTGAAATGTTGTTTCAGTTCCCAGTAAGTTGGCCAAAAACATACGTCGTAAAGTTTTCTTTGGCCGTCAATAACATTTAGCATTGTTGTTTCGTCGATTCTAGTGTTAAACTATGACTTTCTACATAACAAATCGCCATTCATAACCTCACTTTCAACATCGCGTATTGAGATGGACGAATTGACGTGACGGACACGGACGGACAGTGTGAATACAACTTGACGTGACGGTTCCGTGACGTGACGGACAGTGTGAATTGGCCTTTACAGAGAAATAAATTTTCGCCGGTGGGCGGGATTGAACCGGCCAGCTGCAGCACGCTATCCCCTGCGCCACGCCGGCAGTCGGTGATCGTGGTCTCTCGCGGCAATAATGTATTGCATTACTTTCGATGATTAAAGTGCAGTTCATGCGGCAGCGGCTAGCCGTCGCGCTCGCTAGGTTGGCAACGGCAGATGGGAAGTCGCGATGCCGCGGCCAATGAGATTGCGAGTATCATGACGAGTAAATTTGGCGTCAATTTCGAAGTTTATTCGACGATATCGGTGCGGCGTTTGGGTGATTGAGATTTTTTGGATAATTGTCGTATTACGGACATAAGTGACCTATTATTAATACACCACAGCAGTCAAACATGTTTTATTTGTTTTATGACCAATACGAAACATTGATCATTTTAAGTGAAAGTTACGTTAGGTACAGGTCAAACGAGAAGTTTTTTTTTTTTTTTAGTATCTCCGGTTCAAAAACAATCAATTTACAGTTGTACGCTCTTTCAGTCCGAGCTACCACGATTGCAAGCATTCTTGGAAATTATCGCAATTACTATTACTGGCCGGACAAGGGTACATACAAGAACCTGTCAATCATAGAGCAGGTATAGCATGTTTTATTTATTTTATGATATATTCGAAACAGTGATCAAGTGATTGGAAGATGGCGTCAAAAGTTCAGTGCAGTGACACTTCGATCTCCTCAAAGAAGCAGTTATACAACTCTTCTGCTTGTAAAAAGTGCGATAAACGCGTAATAAAAGGTATTCTGTGCGTCACATGCAAATTTTGGATGCATGAAAGATGTGCTAAAGTGAACCTTAAGTTCGTAAATGACGAGTTTCCATGGTCGTGTGGCGAATGTTTATGTGATGAACGGAATGAACTGTTAAACACAATAAACTCGAAAAATGAAATCATCAAGATACTAAATAATGACGTTGAAGAACTCAAAAAGCTAATAGTTGCGTTGAAAGAAGAAAATGCGAAACTTGCAAGTGATGGAAAGACACAAAAGTGCGAAAAGAATGTATCACTGTGCGACAAAAACCAAGAAAATCCAAGTGTTTCTAATTCTGGAAATGATGCAACAGTAAACAAATCGGGTAGGCCTATGCGTGGAAAAGTGACAAGCAATACTACTTATGCGGAGACAACAAACAAAAATGTATCCCTTTGTGAAAAGAACCAAGAAAATTCAAGTGTTTCTAATTCTGGAAATGATGCAACAGTAAACAAATCGGGTAGGCCTAGGCATGGAAAAGTGACAAACAATGCTACTTATGCGGATACAACAAACCAATACAAATGGACTGTCGTGCGGCACAAAAAGAGGGACAAGCAGGAAAAGAAAGAAAAAGTGAACACTAAAAACGACTTCTTAATAATCGGTGATTCCATGATAAAAAACGTCGTGGTTCCAGACTGTGAAATCGATGTGCGTCCAGGAATAAGAACGAATCAGCTAAATAATCACTTAAAGAACATTCAACAGGCGAAGCACAACTCAAAAAACGTAACCAACAGTGAAAACTACAAAGGCGTTTTCATACACGTCGGCACAAACTCACTCCGAAGTTGCAGTGAAGAGGACTTGGTCAACGAAACGCGGAATGTTATTCGATCGGCGAAAAATATCTACCCGTATTCAAGAATTATAATAACCAGCATACTGCGTAGAAGATCGGTGAGTGACAAATATATAGACAAAATAAACTTCAACATCCGTGATCAGTGTAACAGACTAGGTGCAATATTTGTAGACTCAAACAAGTTTATTAGAGATGATTGTATAGGGCAGGATGGCTTGCATCTAAATAGGCTGGGCTCCGCAACTTTCAGCAAAATGTTTATTGACTTGTGCAAAATTATACGAAACAGGGGAAACTGGCAATCAGTGAGGGGGGTGAACTAAAACATGTATTAGACAAAGATACAACAAAGGAAGACGTGTTGAAAACAGTAAATAGGTATAATTCGTCGTTCTTAATGCACTGGAACATTCATGGCCTGCGTGCCACCTATCTACAGAATAAAATTGCAAAAATTGACGAGCTGCAAATTATTCTTTCCGAAGGTAGAAACATCAAAGTCGTTTGCTTAAACGAACATTGGATCACAGAAGACTCTATCACAGTTCTAAATAAATTAGAAAACTTTAATGTAGCTAGTAGTTTTTGTAGAAAAAACAAAACTCACGGAGGCTCCTGTATTCTTATTAACAGCTCGCTACAATATAAGGAAAGAGATGATTTTAATTTTCTTAACGAAGAACTTATATTTGAAAGTTGCTGTGTAGAGCTTGAACAACAAAATATTGTTATTATATCTATATATAGGATTCCAGGTAATGAAGTGACCAAATTATTTTTCGACAAATTCCAGTGTCTCCTACAAAAACTCACGAAAGAAATGAGGAAAAAAATTATAATTGCGGCTGATTTCAATATAGATACAGCAAGTGAAACAAGCATTTCAACGAAGTTTAATGACTTAATTCAACAATATGGGTTTAGATTAAATTTCACTGATTTCACCAGGGTAAGTGATAAATCAGCAACTTGCATAGACAACATAATAGCAAATTATACATTAAATGAGAATGCCAAATTCACTTTAAACCTAGGCATATCAGATCACTATGCTCTGCTTATGGAATTATTAAAAACAAACAAAGAAAATGGGAGGAAATGTTTCCTGAAGAGACAATTTAATCCAGACAACATTAACTTATTCTGCTGTAGATTAAATGATATAGATTGGTCATTGCAGCATGAAGGTTCATGTTCAGAAAATTTTGATAGGTTCTTGAATAGTTTTTTGTATGTTTTCAATGAAACATTTCCACCCACGGTCTGCCAAAGAAAGACAACAAGTAAGCTAAAATGGATAACTACTGGCATAAAAATATCGAGTAAAAGAAAGAGGGAACTACATGCCGAGCTGAAATCCAATAAGAGTCCTGAATTCATTGAATATGTCAAATCTTATAAAAAATTGTTTAGGAAGGTGGTAACAGCCGCAAAGGAAATGGAAAATACGAAATTCATCAGAAAGCACAAAAATAAATCTAAGGCAGTGTGGACAGTTGTCAAATCTGAACTTGGAATTAAACCGAGCAACCAAGAAATTTCTAAACTAAAAATACAAGACAAAATAATTGTAAATCCTGCTCAGATATCAGAAACATTTAATGAATTTTTCATAACAGTAGCAAAATCTGATGTTAATGTTCCCTCATATCAAGATAATGTACATCTATTTGGCTCTAGTCTGAACAAAAATGAGTGTCTAATTAAATTCGACACAGTAACAGTAAAAGATGTAGAAAAAACTATATTAAACCTAAAAAATAAAAATTCTGCGGGATGGGATGAAATACCTTCAAAGGTCATTAAAGCAGCTTCAAATATAATAGCATATCCTCTGTGTAAAATAATCAATCAATCATTTAAAGAAGGCTACTTTCCAGACTCCCTAAAATATGCGGAAGTAAAACCATTGTTTAAAAAAGGCTCTAAAGAAGATATGGGAAATTACCGTCCAATTTCACTCCTTCCCGTGTTTTCCAAAATATTTGAAATGATTGTTGCAGTTCAAATTCAAAATTTTTGTCACAAATTTAATATAATATCAAAACAGCAATTTGGCTTTCAAAAAGGGAAAAGTACAATCTATGCTATCAATGAATTTGTCAACAAAGTTACTTCCACCTTAGACAAATCACAAAAAGCAGCAGGAATATTCTGTGATCTGTCCAAAGCGTTTGACAGTGTGAACCACTCCCTATTATTATATAAAATGGAAAAATATGGAATTATGGGTACTGCCCTACAGTGGTGTACATCATATCTAACAGAGAGGAAACAAAGGGTTGTCATAACATCGAGCAAAGGAAAATACTCCTCTAAGTGGAGAACTATCCCACAGGGGGTACCACAAGGCTCAATTCTAGGCCCAATCCTTTTTCTTTTCTATATTAATGACTTACCCATCAATATAAATTATCATTCAGTTCTATTTGCTGATGACACGTCAGTACTGATCGAAAACAAAAAAGCAGTCGAAATTCCTGATAATGTCTTAAAGACCCTAGAAAACCTAGATGTCTGGTTCCATCTAAATGGTCTAAAATTAAATATAAAAAAAACTCAGGTAATGCAGTTTAAGACAAAACAGTCTAAATTAAATGACATACAGATCAAGCACAATAGTCAGGAACTACATGAAGCAGATCATGTTAAATTCTTGGGAATGAAACTGGACAGCAATCTATCCTGGTCCTCACACATAGACTACCTAAAAAACAAATTAAACAGCCTTGCATTTGCTATGTCCATCCTAGCCAATGTAACTAGTTTAGACACAAGAAAAATAGTGTACTGTAGCTATTTTGAGTCAATTGTGAGATATGGCATCATATTTTGGGGAAATGCTAGCAATATGATAAGAATATTAATCCTGCAGAAAAAAATTATAAGAAACATGTGTGGTTCAAAGCCAAGAGAATCCTGTCGGCCATTATTAAGAAATCTAAATATACTGAGTGTTCCCTCATTGTACTTATTCGAAATAATTCTATTCATAAATAATAATCCAGAACTATTTCTTCATAATAACTTCCAGCACAGTTATGAAACGAGGAACAAAGACAGTTTCATGCTACCTACGCACAGACTAAATCTATATGCCCAGGCCCCACACTATATGGGAATGAAAATATGTAATAAATTAAAAAACACACATTTTCGAAAGGTTGAAACCGAATCAATGAAAAGAAAATTATACAGCACTCTGGTACAAAAATGCTATTATTCAATTGATGAATTCTTAAATGATGATCTGAGAATGTGAGCAGGATAAAAACATATAATTATGTACTGTGATTTTATAACTACATTGTATGTATATATTATTATTTTATACTGACGAGTCTCCTGTACACTAAATCAATGATTTAACTTGTATGTTATGAGACAATAAAAATCTGAATCTGAATCTGAGTGATATCCATACTGATAGCAACTGTGACTTGTAGATCATCAAAAACTTTTGCATACACCGCTTCGATTTGTTTACATAGTACAATTGTAACGCTGTTTCTTATTGGCTGCGGCATCGCGACTGCTGATTGGCAGCTCTGCCGTTGCCAACGTAGCGAGCGCGACGGCTAGCCGCTGCCGCATAAACTGCACTTTTACCCTTTCGATAACAGTATCGATCTAGTGAAGTAATCGATATTTTCGATTGTGTATGTGGTGATGCCGATTGCACTTCGTGTGTTGATAGGTGGGAGAGTTCGAGAGTTAGTTGGAGGTACATATAAACGTACATGTCATTAGTAGTGTTGTTTTCGAAGCTGTGAGGTGTTGTGTTTATCGTTTTTGTATGTTGTTTACGTCTCTATACGTAGCTTGTGCGAGCACAGAAAGTTTTTAGATATGGATTTTACACAGTGAAGAAGTTTTTTGACTGTTCGACGCCGGCATCTCTTTTTACATCTATTTTTTTTCATTCGAACAAAATGTTTACAAAAGGCATTTCTTATTATGTGATGGAGACCACTGGAGGAATCCATTATTGCCTCCCTTTAATTGCAGGCGTTTTAGTGTCTTTATTTTAGATTGAAGGAGAGATGTAAGTGATTTCAAGGTTAATTTCTTTAGCCTTTGCACCAGGATATGACTAATAAACTTTTGTAAAATAAATTACGTTGTTTACCTGTGAATGCACAGTACCTATTTAGACTAATTCATTTGAATAATGTATTAAAATCAGCTGAACTGAACATATCGATTTTATTTGTTGTTACTTTACGACTCACTATATTGTTGTTAGACTGTCATGTCAACACTGTAATGTGTTATCAGTTGTGTACTACTGCTACAGGTCGAGAATTCTCGTATTTGATTCACGGTGAGTTCTAGGATTTTCAGCGGCCATTATCTTTTGCTATATGTAATGTTTGTTGATGTGAGAGATGCCAAGTTGCGTTTCTGAGAGTTCACATTATAATGTCACATATCTTTGCAAAAGCTGAAGGAAGGCATGGACACTGCAACAATAGGACATTGATTTGCTTCCAGCCTTAATTTTAGATCCATTTGTCTGTGACAAATCGTTTTATTAACTGCCGTATAAGATTTAATTCTGTAGTAATTGTTTATTTCTAAATGGGCAAGAATGCAGTATTTTGACCATACTTGACAAGCCCCTTGAAATATTTGTTGTGGTGACTAGCAGATATGGAGCTTAGCTTCCCCCAACCCCCTCGCCGCCCGAGCAACAAAGAAATAATATCAAACACTTCATCATAACAAATTTTCTTTACCTCAACAATTCTTCTACTTTCACATTTGTTGCCTTTCCCAACTCATGACCAAACTGTTACCTCCCAACTTTACCTAGACCTTAAGCTACGCTACAAAGCAGTCTGTCACCACAACCACTTTTTCACTTTTCACTCTCGTGGACTTTGCCAAGTCACCACCAAACTGTTGCTTCCAGCCAAACCTAAACCCCTGCCTGCGCTACAGTTCAGTCTGTCACCAAACCAGATTTTTCCTTTCACATTTGTGCGGCAACTCACAACCAAAGTGTTGCGTCCCAACCTAACCTAGACCTCTGGATACACTACAGATCAGTTTATTACCACAACTAGTTTCTCGCTTTTCACATTACCTGGTTTTGCCAAAAGCAGTAATCAGATCACATCACCTACATGCAATAACGTATCTTGGCAGTCTACACACCCAACAGAAATGGCGCTGAAAATCCTCCTTACAGTGATGTGAACCTTACAAAGACATCCTTAACTACCACCAACACTAATAGAAATTACATTATGAAAAGTCAACAAATTGGAAAAAAAAACCTTACCAAAGTATGTACAAAACACTGTGCAGTAGAGAGAGGACAGAAAAACATACGCACATAACCACCTCTCTCTTCGTACATTAAAAGAGTGGAACGCAAACACTTCTCATTTGCCACACACCACACTGAGGCATATGATGCTCCATTCAGTGAGTGGAAGTTCCTCAGTGCTGTGACATCGCTCCTGGACCCGATGGCATCCATGGTCAGATGGTAAACCATCAGTGGATTCCAAGTAACAGGTTCTAGCCTTGTTGAATTGCATCTGGAATGATGGTGTTTTCCCAACACAGTGGCGAGAGAGTGCCATTGTTCCAGTGCAGTACAGTAAAGACCCACTTGATGTTGATAGTCATTAGCCTCACTGGTGTTCTACGTAAACCGCTAGAATGCATTGTGAGTCATTGGCTCCTTGAATCTAGAGGCCTGATGGCTGCATGCCAGGGTCATTTCTGCAAGTGGCGCTTGACCATGGATAACTTGGTTTACCTCGAATCTGCCTTTCGAACAGCCTTTTCTCGACGTGACCACCTGGTAGCCATCTTTTTTTACTTGTCGAAGCCTTATGACAACCTGGTGATACCACGTCCTTTCTGCATTCATTGGGTGGCGTCTCTGAGGCACACTCCCACTTTTTAGGTCTCTGTACCTTTTGTGTACAAGTTGTCACCTTCCATGTACAAGTTGGCATCTTCCATAGCACTTTGCGTATTCAGGAGAATGGGGTCCACCAGTGTCTATATTGTGCATCACCGTATTTTTAGTTGCTATTAATTTTCTAGCAACAGCAGTAGGGTTGTCAGTAGGTCTCTTATTGTATGCTAATGACTTCTGCCAATATTTTAGTTAATTTAGTATGTCTTGTTGAACATCAGATGCAAGGAGCAGTCAGGGGCTCTGGCACATGGGTTTCAGTTTTCTACCGTCAACATCTGTGTTATGCACTTCTGTTGGTGTCAGTCAGTCAACTTACATCCAGAACTTTATATTGACAGCAACTTACTAGATGTAGCAGAAACTCATAGTTTCTTCAGACTGGTATTTGACAACAGGCTAACAGACTTCCACATATTCGACAGCGTAAGCAGAAGGGCTGGCAACACCTTAACGCCTTCCGCTGCCTTAGCTATACCACTTGAGTTGCAGATCGCAGTACAGTAAACTCCCTTTTATCCAAAATGATTGGAATTGCAGCTGGTTCAGATACCGAAAATTTCGGATAATCCTAAATCCCCTGTTGTCACGTGAGAAACACCTAAATTGCGTCAGTACTTTGACATATGATCGTAAAACGTGTGTATGTAGAATGTTATTGGAATTGTTGTGAATAAGCCTGTATGTGTTTGACTGAAAAAGTTGTGTTGACATGTTAAAAAGGTGCCAAAGTATGTTTGAAAGCACACAGAAACACTCAAAAGAATAATTTAAAAAACTGATACGAGAAATAAGAACCAATAACAACCAAAACGCTATACATAGTACTGGATAATTCAATTGACCTATAACACACCTTGAATGAAGATGGCAATACCAATTAACACCCTTGTACAAAAACAATATTGCATTTTTCAGTTAACCTATACCGTACTACACCTTAAATCAAGAAAACCATACCAACCAACCACCACCCAAATCCCATCAACAGTAGAATGGTATTGAATACAGTAGAGTCCCGAAAACTTGGAACTCGGTAATCCGGCAGTCTGGACACACCCCCTGGAATTATTCCGTGCTCACATAATTCAGGAGAGAATTGAAATGGCAGTATGTAGCAGTTACAGGCAATATTTGGGCCCAGAAATAATCTCTTGTACCAACTACATTCTATTTAAGAATTCTATGAGTTTCATTAATGCAGTATGTAGATGCTTTTTCATACTAAAAACAAAACTACGGGAGTGCATTTTTTCATGGTGTCATTTAAAGTCAGCTTAGGCGTGATGAACTTGGTTACAGCAAACAACAGTGACATGCATGTGACACGGCTGCGCACACACTCAGTCTGGGTAAAATTTTATGATGCTTCTCGCCGGGCTCCAGTGCTTATGTTGGCAACAGATGAACAATGAAGTGTAGAATTGTGTTAACATTTTTCACGAGCTACAGAGTTAATGTTATTGCTGCTCGTTTCACTCATAGCAAATTTAATACTGTACCTGCTCTATGGTCGACAAGTTGTTGTATGTACCCTTGTCCATACAGAAAATAATAATTTTCATTTTAATTGCAGTTGTCAAGGAAAAACATTTATTGCTCATCTGAGTTGCCATCATTACCATTGGTGCCAACATAACCACTGCAGCCCGGCGAGAAGTGTCGTTTGATTTAACTCTCAGTCGGCCTACAGACTTTGTCTTTCTTAACCGCATTTTGTGAAGTCCATGAGAGTGTAAGTAACGAATTTCATTTGTTAGATATTGTCTTACATTTATTTTGTTTTAAGGTCATTTCATACCGGCGTAGCATGTCTCGAGCTATGTCTTTGGAAGACATCGCAGTATGTAGAACGTATCCTGACTAGAGATACGCACCCTTCAATCCGAAAGCTGCGTATTAAGAGCTACGTTTTCTGTCCCATCTTCATATTTGCTCAGTTGTTGAGATGGTTTGCAACCTTCAATACTGTCTGTGGATAGTAGCTATCAGAAATGGCGTTCAATATGCCATGGTGTGACCCAGATATCAGTTTCATTGTTCCGTGGATGGAGTGTAGTTCAAGTAGCGATAGTGATGATGAACTATTATTGTTGTCTTCAGTGTCAAATAAATCTAATTGTGTTCATCTGATAAATGTTAGAAGAACGACATACGGCGAATACCACCCCCTAATGCAAGATTTACAGCTTTACAATGAAAAGTTTAAAACTTATTTCAGGCATCATGAAGAACAGTTCAGTGAAGTATTATTCCTCATCGGCAGTGACATTAAAAATCAGGGTACAAATTACAGAAAATGAATACCTCCTGAAGGGCTAGTTATCTGTCTAAGACAGTGGTTTTCAACCTTTTGGAATATGCAACCCCCTTCCAAATAAAAATTCTCTCACCTTCCTCCTAACGAACTGTGACAAATTTTATCTGAAAGTAAATAAATTTAACATTTCTTTTGCTCTAGCTTTTTCAAATTCTTGGATGTATTTTTTTTGTACATTTTCAGAATGTATCATATTATCCTATTTTGCATGATTTCCCAGAACAACAAAAGATTTTGCTTAATGACAGTTTTGTTTTTCAGACTAAACTCAGAAGCAAATTATGCTCATTAAGAAAGGTCCCACTGTACATACAATTTGCAAAGAAGTGGATCTTTTTACGAATTTTTCAGAATTACTTATTGCATCATGATCTTTTTACCTGTTGATGGTTTCTGAAAACAGTTTTCAGGCATTGTGCTCATTCATCATTAACATACTGTATTATACAAAGAACTGTAGTTTTAACATTGCATAAATTTAACTTAGCCATATGCTTTATATTACTGAACCCCTGGTTGTTGCCCACAGGTTGAAAAACACTGGTCTAAAGTAACAATCCCTTGCCCGTAATTTCAAAATAGAAATGTGTTCACGGATACTTTCGCCCTTGGTCAATTAATGCAGACTTTTGCACAATAAACACATGGAAATACAGTAATAGAATTGTTCAGCAGAGAATGTGGTTTGCGGAACAGTATAGTGCGCATGCGTCAGCTGAGATACACAGCGACACTACACATGCAGGTGTAGCTGGAGATACACAAATTATGTATCCGGGCTGGACGTGATGCCAGCTGCGTTGATCTGAAATGCCCTGTTTGATTACACTACAAGATACGTCTGTGACATCTTTCTGAAGATGTAACTAGCATGATTTTACTTTTTTCATATGACAAATTGTGAGAGAAGAATTACAACAGTTTATGGCATCTGAGACTGTTGGACCAAGTGAGCACCAGATTATGGCTATGGATGTCAGTCCTGTATGTCATCAGGGAGCCAACGCTGCTGAGGAAGAGGAATTTCAAACATAAGTGCCTGTTTGCCCTGCCAGTCATACCCCACTTCGAATGTCCTCACCATGCCACAACCGCCAAACTGCAGCCTACGAACCAACCAGTGCGGCCACAACCAACTCTCCCAGCAACTATGACACCTTGCAGGACAGATGACAACACCCCATTGTGTTTTCACTGTGGACTCCCTGCACATGTCGTACAATACTGAAGGGCGAGAAGACAAGTATTTGCCAATTATTATGCCGCAAGGCACCAACCATTGGAGCAGTCCTTTCAACTGCAGATGATTACTGTTGACCTATGTTGCAAAGTCTGTTGCTGTTTTCTGGATGTGATGACTCTCAAACATGTCACCTCCATTCACCGTTGCCTTACAGAGATACCAGCTGCTCGCCTAGCTGCCGTGTTCAGAAAACTAGGCGAGGTGACCATTCACGGAGGTGAGGCTGCCACAGATGAAAATCCTCGATGGACGACAATCACTAAGATGTCGGGAACCTCATTAAAGTCATCATCGATGGCCAACCTGTCTGGGCACTAGTCGATTCAAGAGCTTCCTTCTCTGTATTGTCGAACTACTACTGCCGCAAACTAAAGATGATGATGTTCTTTGATACACAGGAAACTGTGCTGAAGGTTGCAAATGTAAAATACATCCGGCCAACAGAAACATGTTGCAAGAATAACTACCAACAACAGGACACAGCCGTTTGAATTTGTCATTTTAACAGAATGTAGCCATAATGCCATCCTTGGATGGGCCTGCAGGCATTCCATGCTGTCATTGATTGTGGATGAACTAAGCTAGAAATTGAGGAAGCCATTCTGATGATTACGTGTAACACATACTCCCCTGGAAGGTTGTTTGTTGTCGATTATGTTGAGATCCCCCTGTTAACAATGAGAAGAGTTCCAGTCAGCAGCCGAGATGACCACTTGAACTCTGAAGTGTTTGTCAATTGTAAAAAGCCAATCAGTATAACGAAAGTAATCCATGCACCACCAGCTATCATAAGCCTTACAGGTGGTTGAGGAGTACTTTGGATCACTAATTTCCACGAGCAACTTCAACTCATTCCTAAGGGAATGTGCATTCAAACAGCTAAACCAGTCCAGGACGATGAGCTCAATGTCATCAACAGTGTCTGATGATCTGCTGTTACTGGTGACAGGGCACTAGAGGACACTACTGTGGAATTGCATATAGGGCCTGGGCTGACCCAGGAACACTGTCAGCCGTACTACACCAATTTTCAGGTGCATTCAGGGCCAGGCAGGAGAAGAGCCAGATGAAATGGCACATGATAAAACACTGTATCAATACTGGGGATCATCCACCAATTAGCCAGCGTTCGTACAAAGTATTGCCAGTTGATAGATGGATAATTGAGGAAGAAGTGCAGAAGATGTTGCACAATGACAGTGTCCAACCTTCAGAGGGTCCATGGTCGTCTCTGGTGGTCCTCGTGAAGAAGGATGGCACATTGGTTTCTGTGTCGACTATCGATGACTGAACAAAATGACAAAGAAAGATGTTTACCCAATGCCATGCATTGACAGTACCTTAAACTGTTTGAAAGGAGCTACATACTTCTCAAACATGGACATGCAGACAGGTTACTGGCAAATGGAGGTTGACAAAGAGGACAGGGAGAAGACTGCTTTCATTGTACCTGATGCCCTCTGTGAATTCAAAGTCATGCCGTTAGGACAATGTAATGCTCTGGCCACATTCAAATGCATAGTGGACAACGTGCTTCGGTGTCTTTAATGGATGTCATGTCTTTGTTATCTAAATGACATTATCATTTTCTTGAGGACATTTGTGGAACATCATAGCTGCCTGTCAACTGTGTTGGAGTGGGTTCAGACTGCAGGACTCCTCATCAACCCAAAGGAGTGCCTCTTTGTCACCAAAGAGATAAAAATCCTGGGGCATCTAGTGAATGGAGGTGGTATCCGTCCTGATCCAGATAAAGTAAGCCCAGTCATAAAATTTCCAATTCCTCAGCACACTGGTGATGTGTGAAGTTTTCTCGGGCTGTGCTCACACTACTGCCATTTCATAAAAGGGCATGAACTTCTGCCGGGAGACGCCAAATTTTACTGGGATGAGACTAAAGAAAGAGCTTTCTGGGCACTTAAGGAGGCTCTAACTACCACACCAAGTTCTAACCTTATACGACTAGAACGCTGGAACTGAACTTCATCTTCTCTAGCAGTTATGTTATTGTTGCAGTGCTTGTACAAATTCCGCAAGGTGCTGAAAAGGTTAAAACCTATGCATTGAGAGTACTCTCTTTTAGCAGATGATACACAGTGGTTTGAAATTACACTTTTATTTCTGCAAACCAAATATGAAATGTTACACACAGAACAATCACACAATTGAATATATCTAATCAACAATGAAACAAGTTTTTTATTTCTTTCTTTTTTCTTTATTTTTTCTTCTTTCTTTAAACCATTGCAACAGCACTAAAGACATTATTTGTGTCATATATGGGTTCTCATGTCTCACACCATCACTTGATTATGGAACCCAAGTTCTTGCAGCAATGAATGGTGTCGAGGCTTCGCCATTATGTCAGCAGTAGTGAAGGAACATTGTCTATAGCTATTTCACAAGCTTCTTCTATAAAGTGGTGTTTGGTATCTATATGTTTTGTATGTCCTTTATAACCACTTATTTTTGACATGTCAATTGCAGCTTTGTTGTCACAAAATAACTTGAGTGGAGCTCCGTGAAAAACGGGCAATAAATCTTGCTCTAAACTTGGCAAGCAGCTGTCAGAGCCATGTACTCAGCTTCTGTTGTTGACAGTGCAACAGTAGGCTGTTTTTATTTTTTATTTTATTTTATTTTTTTTTTTTTTTTTGCTGTTCTAAGAGCCCCCTGAAATTTAAATATGTAGCCAGTGGTTGATTTTCTGTCATTGGTGTCCCCTGCACAATTTGCATCACTGTAACTAGTGATGATACATTCTTCTTCTCTTGAGTAACATAACTTCAAGCTTTTGGTGGCTTTAAGGTACCTAAAAATTCTATTCACTGCATTCCACTGAGGCATTCCTTGATTATTTAAATGTATGCTGACAAGACCAATAGGGTATGTTAAGTCTGGCCTTGCCCCTAGTTGTGCATGCATCAGGCTGCCAACTGCTTCTTGATAAGGTATACTTCTCATTTTCTCTTCATCATTTTTTGGTTTAGGACTCATGTTGTGGGTGAGCACATATGATTGCAGTCTATCATGTTGAATTTTTTTCAAAATTTGAGTAATGTAATGCTCTTTAAGCATAATATTACTTTCTTCCAATTTCTTGTGATACAGACACCTAAAAAACCTTTGTTTCAACTCATCTTTGAAAGTTGTTTTGAGTGGTGGATTTATTACTGAACACAAGTATACCATCAACATAAATAGCTACAATCAAAATATATTGCCCTTGAATTTTCCTATACATGCAAGGATCTCCATTTGTTCTTTTAAAATTCAAACTGATAAATGCCTTATCTAACTGCAAATTCAAACATTGACTCCTTTGTTTCAAACCATATGTAGCATTCTTCAGTCTTTTAATATTCATATTCTGTATTGTTTTGGTGATTGGGTCCACATAAGGAATTCTTCTGCCAAATCACCTTGGAGAAAACCGGGGCCCTCGTCCAAATGATATATGTCAAAGTCATATTTAGCTGCTAAAGCAAACAGGTATCTTAATTAATTGTACCTAATGATGGGTCATAGATTTCATCATAGTCGAATCCAGGTTTCTGTGTGCAACCTTTTACAACTAATCTAGCTTTATAGTGCACAATGTGTACTGTTAAATCTTTTGTTGTCTTAAAGACCCATTGGTTTCCTGTCTGGGGGCAGAATAGCAGGTTCCTATGTGTTATTTTCCTTGTGTGATTGGAGTTCCTCTTCCATTCCTTGTAGCCATTTATCACAATTTTCTGAGTTTAACACTTCATCTACTTTTGCTGGATCTGGACACAATGTTTGGAGTGGTAAGTGTTGAAATTCTCCATCTTTATCGGTTGTATAATTCTTGAAGATTTTCTCTGCGGCTGTACATTCACAGGTTGCTCTGCTTCTTCTTGTGGGCTTTCTGAACAGGTTTCTTCAGTTTCACTAGCTGTTGTGGAACTTATATCTGTATCAGTAGAATCAGGTTGCTGTTCCGTTTCTTCTATTCCAGTCATTTCTGTTCCATACTGTTTCTTGTCAGTATATGAAATAAATGAGCAATTTGTCTCCTGTGATTTAACTTCCTCTTCATTTAAAATGTTTTCTTTAGTCAAAAATCACATCTCTTGCTTTGATAATCTTCTGGTGTATTGGTTCAAATAATCTCTATGCTTTAGACTCTTCACAATATCCTACAAGGATGCATTTGAATCATTTCTTGTCCCACTTTCTCCTTTTGGCACTGGGGACATGCTCTTAAGCTTTACTTCCAAATTTTCGGATATGTCTTTCTACCTGTCCAGGCCTCTTCAGGCGTCATAATTTTCAGAGCTTTAGTAGGAGATCAATTGATCAACTATACAGCTGTTGAAACTGCTTCTCCCCAAAATCAGATAATCTTCCAATAATAAGCATCTTGCTTTTGTGTGGTTGAATTTTTCTGCCAAACCTTTCTGTTCCAGCACATATGGAACGGACGTTTGCTGATGGATCCATTCTCTTTTTAAGAACCTCTTCAGCACTTCATTGACATATTCTCATCCATTGTCTGAGCGCAATATACAGATTTTATTGCCCGTTTGTCTTTCAACCAAGTTTTTAAAGTCTTTGATTATCTGAGGTACTTGACTTTTATTTAGTACTAGCTGAAAACCCGGCGTTGCCCGAGTATTTATTTATTCCTGCCTAGAGTTAGTTCTTCTCCTACCCTTCTCTCTCTGTCCATCTTCATTTTTCTAAAAGTATGTTATCGTTATTGGATAACATACAAGAAATAACGCTGTCTTGGATAATATACAAAATTATAAGCGCGTTATTCAAAGAAAGAAAGATAGAAGTCGAAATACAAATGACATCAAATTTGCACCATCTCATATTTATTCAGTTATATGAGGTAGAATTGTATAATTTTCCAGGTATGTATTCATTTGTATAAGTGCTGCATGTCTGTAAAATTTCTTGGGAATACATTTGGTGTTAAAGAAGTAATAGATTACTACTTGGTGTGTGATAGGGCGGTTTTCTATGAACATTACCGTTTTATGTGCTCATACCTCATGAACTACAGGTCGCACTGTGCTACAATTTCGGAGGCATATTCAACGATGTGTGTGTACATTGCCTATAAAATTTCCTGTGGCTACAATTTGTAGTGTAGAAATTACAAATTGTAATGTCATACCGAATGACGTAGTTTTACTCCATAAACAGCGGAAAAGTAGTAAGCGAGAAACTTTTTTCCTTTAATCATTTTACTATGGTTGCCAGCGAGAAAAAGTTTAATAAAGGTTTGAAATTATGTTTAATGTTTGTTGCAAGTCGCTAAGTACTCTCATTCTCATATAGTGTATTTGGAAAGTCTCATCGCATTATGGCAGTTTCTTACAACTCCTATCGTATATGGAGTTATATCTCATGAACCATGTGTCATATGTGGTTCGTACTCCTACAAAAGATGTTATCTCAGGTAAGGAATATGTGTACCAAATTTGGTTGAAATCGGTCCAGTGGTTTAGGAGAAAATGAGCAGCATTGTCGCTTATGGCAGCAGTTTTCCGCGCATCTCATTGTTTATGACTTCATATCTAGTGAACTATATATCGTATGTGATTCTTACACTTACGGTGACCGTCCTCATGGATTGAAGCTTGTGTGTACAAAATTTCATAAAGCTTAGAACAAAACTGTAGATTTGTATGCAACACGTACAAATATACGGTCACTTTGCTTTATATCTTAAATTGTATACAAGAACACTTGAAAAAGCATCAATTAGTGTAAGATTGTATTTAGCACCACTAATTGATGTAGTTTGGATGGTCCTCTTAGATCTATTCAGATCTATGCGGACCCATACAAACTATGCCAATAGTACAATAAGTACAAGAATGTTTTTCTCCTTGTATCAGTTCACGAAAATCGTAATCTGTTTTCCCCCTATACATGTTACACAAGGCGTGTTCACCATACCTATATACGAAGTACCGGTAGCCAAACCATTACAAAGAGCTTCCATAGTGTCTTTATTTAAAAGTCCCAATCTCTTGTGCCACAAATCTGCATCTACAATTAGTGCGGTTGACTTTGTTTGTACTTTATCGTTACTTGGCTGGTCCAGCTTGTACATCCCATTTACTAACGATGCAGTGGTACTAAACCTTTCTTATACTCATAAATACAACAGCCTCTGCGATTAAAAGAAATATTGGCCTTTTTCTACATCTACATACATACTCCGCAATTCACCGTAAGGTGCGTGGCGGAGGGTACACTGTACCACTACTAGGCATTTCCTTTCCTATTCCACCCCCAAATTGAATGAGGAAAAAAAGAATGCCTATATGCCTCGGTACGAGCCCTAATTTCTCTTATCTTTGTGATCTTTACGCGAAATGTAAGTAGGCAGCAGCAAGATCGTACTACACTCAGCTTCAAATTCCGGCCCTCTAAATTTACTTAACAGAAATTCACGAAAAGAACGTCGTCTTTCTTCCAGCAATCCCCAATTGAGTTGCCGGAGGATTTCCGTGGTCCCAAACACTTGAGCAATACTCAAGACGTGGTCGTACAAGCGTTTTATACGCGGTCTCCTTTACAGGTGAAGTACATCTTACCAAAATTCTCCCAATAAACCGAAGTCGGCTGTCCGCCTTACTCACAATTGTCCTTACATGTTCGTTCCATTTCATATCGCTCTGCAATGTTACGCCTAGATATTTGAATGACGCGACAGCATCAAGAAGCTCACTACTAATGCTGTATTCGAATATTATGGGATTGTTTTTTCTACTCATGTGCTTCAGCTTACATTTTTCTACATTGAGAGCTAGCTGCCATTCTTCGCACCAACTAGAAATTTTGTGTAAGTCATCCTGTATGCTATTACAGTCAGTTACAGACGACACCCTCCCATACACCATAGCATCATCAGCAAACAGCCGCAAATTACAACTTACTCTGTCCATCAGATCATTTATATAGATAGAAAATAATAGCGGTCCTATCACACTCCCCTGGGGCACACCTGACGATACACTCGTCTCTGATGAACACTCGCCGTCGAAAACAACGTACTGCGTTCTGTTACTTAGGAAGTCTTCCAGCCAGTCACAAATCTCTGAACCTGCTCCATAACCTTGTATCTTCATTAGCAGTCTGCAGTGTGGCACCGCGTCGAACGCCTTTTGAAGTCGAGAAAAACACAATCCGCCTGTTGTCCTTCATCCATGGCTTGCAAGATGTCATGTGAGAACGATGTTTCCTAAACCCGTGCTGATTCATGGAAAGAATCTTTTCCGTTTCAAGGAAATTTACTATATTCGAACTGAGAATATGCTCCAAAATTCTACATGAAACTGATGCCAACGATATTGACCTGTAATTGTGTGGGTCAGTTCTCTTTCCTTTCTTATAAATGGGAGTCACCTGCACGTTTTTCCAATCACTGGGAACTTTGCGCTGAATTAAAGATTCACGATAAATGCAAGCTAATTAGGGTGCTAACGCCACAGAATATAGTCTTTGTAAAACCGAACTAGTATTCCATCCGGACTAGCAGACTTTTTCGTATTTAGCTCTCTCAGCTGCTTCTCTACACCAGAAATACCTATTGCTATGTCCCCAATTTCGGAATTAGTACGTTGATCAAGTGATGGTACATATCTGCGGTCCTCTTGCGTGAAAGATTTCTTAAAGGATAAATTTAGAACTTCAGCTTTCCGTTTGCTTTCTTCTATTACTGCCCCAGAATGATCAACGAGTGACTGGACAGTGGGCTTTGACCCGCTTATCGATTTTACATAGGACCAGAATTTTCTCGGGCTCTCGGAAAGATCTTTTGCTAAGGTATGGCTGTGATAATTATTGTATGCTTCGCGCATCAATCTTTTTATAGATGCACAAATCTCTACTAACTTTTGCCTGTCATCATTTGCGTGTTCTTTTTTGAATCGAGAGTGCAACAGCCTTTGCTTTCTCAGCAGCTTTCTAACATTATTATTATACCACGGTGGATCTTTTCCATCCTTAATCGTCTTTACTGGCACATATTTCTCTAACCCTTTATTAACAATGCACTTCAATTTAGTCCACAATTCCTCTACATTCCACAGTCCTGGAATTAAACGATGCCCATTCATTTTCTAAGTGCGATCGTAACATTTGCTTATCGGCTCTTCTCAACAAAAACACGCTCCTAGCCTTCTTGATTGGTTTATGAACTATGGTCACCATCGACGCTATGACGTTATAATGATCACTCATTCCTGTCTCTACACAGACATCGTTAATAAGGTCAGGCCTGTTTGTGGCTATAAGGTCTAGAATATTTCCATTGCGTGTGGGTTGCCAGTTTAACTGCTCAAGACAGTTTTCGGAGAATGTGTCCAAAAGTAGCTCGCAAGACTGCTTGTCTGTACCACCTGAAATGTAACTAGCGAGGTCCCAATCTATACTCTTAAGGTTGACGTCTCCTCCGACTAATATTACATGGCCCGGATACCTTTGCACTACCTGGTGTAGACTTTCTTTGAATGATTCTAAAACTGCTACAGCAGCACTGGGGGGCTGGTAAAAACACCCAACTATTAACTTTACTTCTTTTAGACACGTTATACATGCCCAAATAACTTCACAGTTACTGTCAACATCGATCTCAGTAGAAACAATATCTTTATCCACAGCGATGAACACTCCTCCTCCAGTTGTATCTGATCTATCTTTCCGATATACGTTCCACGCTTCGCTAAATATTTCTGAACTTGCCACATCATGATTTAGCCAACTTTCGGTGCCTAAAACTATCTGAGCGCAATAACTTCCATGCAGTGCGGCAAATTCGGGAACTTAGTTTCTAATACTCTAAGTTTGTGGCTAATATTTTGATATTTCTAATTTTTGTTCTGAACGTGGCCTGAATTCGCTGTTTCAATGCTGACAGGCGAGTGCTCATCAGAGTTAGCACCTAGCCTAAAAAAAAACAAAAAAACCATGTGTACTCCACAAGTACTCTGCTACCTGAGTAGCCACTTCCTTAGTGTAGTGCACCCCTGATCTATCTAGGGGCACCCTACAATTCCCCACCCGATAACGAAGATCCAGAAATCTGCAGCCATGACTGTCACAGAGTCGGCAAAGCCTCTGGTTCAGAGCCTCCACTCGGCTCCAAACCAAAGGACCCCGATCAACCCTGGGAACAATGCTACAAATCGACAGCTCTGCTTGCACCTCGCGTGCGAGGGCAGCAGCCTTCACCAATTCCGCCAACCGCTTCTAGGACCTGAAGATGTCCTCAGAACCCAAGCGACAAGCGTCATTGGTGCCGACGTGTGCCACGACTTGCAGTCGACTGCACCCCGCACCCTCAATAGACGCCGGCAAGGCCGCCTCCACACCTCGGATGAGGCCCCCCGGAAGACACACCGAGTGCACATTGGAATTCCTTCCGGATCTCGACGCTATCTGCCTAAGGGGCTCCATCATGCGCCTAACATTGGAGCTCCCAATAACTAATAATCCCTTCCCCCCGTGCACCTGCTTGGACCCTGCTGAAGGAGTGGCCACACGTTCACTCACAGGACGAACGACGTGGACGGACGTCCAGCCTCCACATTGACCTTCCGCCTTGAGCGACGCGAACCCCATACAACCTGCCACTCCCCTTATGGATAAGGTGGCTCGACGACGTCCGGTACACCTAAAGGTGTCTCGGTAGCAGTGACGGAGAGCGAAGCGTGAGACACCTGAGGTGTCCCACACGACGCATCAGACTTCCCACAATCGCTGCACCCCAACACAGCAGCCTGAAGACGGCTGACCATAGCCAACAGCACGCTCAGCTGTTTGCGAACTGCGGCCAACTCCTCCTGCGTCCGCACACAGCTGGCACACATCCTATCCATCCTATTGATACAATTAACTGCAGAAAGTAGAAAACTAAGTAAACAACTTTTAAGTAACCTAGTAGCCTGGAAGAGCAGTTGAATGGAATGGACAGTGTATTGAAGAGAGCATATAAAATGAACATTAACAAGAGCAAAACAAAAATAATGGAATGCGGTCTTAGAAAATCAGGTGATGCTGAAGGAATTAGATTAGGTAACGAAACAATGAAAGTGGTAGATGAGTTTTGTTACTTGGGTAGTAAAATAACATGCGATGGTCGCAGTACAGAGGATATAAAATGCAGAATGGCAATGGGAAGAAAAGCATTTTTGAAAAAGAGAAATTTGCTAACATCGAATATTAATTTAAGGGTAAGGAAGTCTTTTCTGAAGGCATTTGTGTGGAGTGTTGCCTTGTACGGAAGTGAAACATGGACGATAAGCAGTGCGGACAGGAAGAGAATAGAGGCCTTCGAAATGTGGTGCTACAGAAGAATGCTGAAGATTAGGTGGGTAGATCGAATAACTAATGAAGAGGTACTGAACAGAATTGGTGAGAAAAGGAATTTTTGGCATACCCTGACTAAAAGAAGGGATCGCTTGGTAGGACACATTCTTAGACATCGGGGAATCGTAA
The DNA here is from genome assembly GCA_026315105.1 of Locusta migratoria. NCBI lineage: Eukaryota > Metazoa > Arthropoda > Insecta > Orthoptera > Acrididae > Locusta > Locusta migratoria. The sequence continues at coordinate 520,899,568 of CM048744.1, read as the reverse complement.
ATTTAGCATTGGAGGGAAGTGTATGGGGTAAAAATCGCAGAGGGAGACCAAGAGACTCGTATAGTAAGCAGATTCAAGTGGATGTGGGTTGCCGTTCTTATGAGGAGATGAAAAGGCTTGCTCAAGATAGGGTAGGGTGGAGAGCTGCATCAAACCAGTCTCCGGACTGACGACCATAACAACAACAGTAGTCTAATAAAGGCGGCTGGCTGAACTGTGGTCAGTGGTAACTACACTGTCAAATCAACAAAACTGAGTCCGGCAGTTTTCAAAATAACCAAGAATATCTGTGGAATACACCGTTATCAAACGCATGGGAATTTAAGCTTAGCGCTGTTCACAATGTGGCACTGGTGGCAGCTGGCACTGGACTGACTGATAACGAGCTTTAGTAACGATCTCTGACTTGTTTTGAATACACCAGTCAAAGACGAAGACTAAACAATGGTATTTATCAAATATGATAGAATAAACTATAAAAACAGTAGTACAAATGAAATCTGCCAAGTATGTGGGAATAAACCTCTTAAAACAGAAGCACTAACGAAAATTAACTAGACTGGTAAATTAAAATTCACACAAACTAAATTAAGATACTTAGCGCTGTTTACGATGTGGCACTGGTGACAGCTGGCACTGGACTATTTTACTGACGGAAGCTTAGTACTTGAATCTTATCTAAAGTGTTGGCTTTATTAACATCTATATAAGAGCACCCTATTCCTTTCACTGGCAAATTAGCCACAACAACATGGGAGTTTGACACTGCTGTGACACTATTTTCTTGACATGGATATTTAGACATGTGTGCCGAAGCACCTAAATCTACATACAAGTCTATCACTGTGTGTTCTGCTGCCAGTGTCATGAAGAATGTTTAGTGAGATGCTGCTAAAGCAAAAGTCTTACTGCCAGTCTCCTTTCTGTTCCGACAATTCTTTGCCAGATTTCCGTATTTATTGCAGTTACAGCTTCGGTGCCTTTTGTATGTTGTGTGTCGTACTGCTGGTTTCTTTTGTTGGCATGAAGAACTGCTTTGCTGGTGGAAGTTTGACAGTCTACTTCACTCTTTATTTCTTGTAATAACTTTATTTTAATAGAACGTCCGGTGATCTGAATGTCCGAATTTTCTAAACTCATTATCATTGGTTTATACTTGTCTGGAAGTCCCACCAGCAGGATCCATTCTTCTTGTACTTCAAAACTAAGCGACACGTTTAATTTGTGAGATGTAGATATAAGTTTTGATACATTTCTTCCACTGATGAAGAGTTTTCTAGGCAAGTTGTTTGTAGATTATGTAGAAATCCAACTCTTCCATCAAGACCAGAATCTTCATAAACTTGTTTCAGATTGTCCCATGTCTCCTTTGATGTTTTAGTTTCTTGCAAATGCTTGTAAATTGATGGGTGCACTGACAGAATTATTTTGCCCTTGCTGTACTTTCTTCTCTTCTCCAATTTAGCCTGTCACACATCCCCATAGATTTCCATGCTCTAAGTATGTTTTTACTGTGAATTGCCAGGTAGACTAGTTTTCCCTGCCTATTAATTTATCTATAGGCAGCAGACAATTTGATTGTACAAATGCCATTGTGTCCAGTGTTCCATGTTTTGCATAATTTCAAATTAAATTATTGTGCAATATTTATGCTGTATATCCTGGGCCCATAACCTGTTAGCAGATCATACACAGTGGTTTGAAATTACACTTTTATTTCTGCAAACCCAATTGAAATGTAGCACACATAATTATTGCACATTGAACATATCTAAAAAAACAATGATACCAGTTTCTTTTAAAAACTATGGCAACAACACCAAAGATATTATATGTGAGTCACATGTGGGTTCTCATTTCTCACACTCTCAAAGTCCAAGAAAAAGTACTCTACACCACGAAGGAATGTCTCACCGTTATCTAGGCTATCAACAAGTTCCAGCCGTATTTACTCGGTAAACCATTCACCGTCGCAACAGATCACCAGTCTTTATGTTGGCTCACCAGTTAGAAGGATCCATCAGGTCGACTAGTAGGATGGGCACTGTAACTCCAGGAGCACAGTGTCACAGTGGTATTCATAAACAGCCACTAACACAAGGATGGGGCTAAACATAAATTTGTTGAGTACGGACTTGGCGAATCCGGGGTCCTTGAGCTGGGGACTGGTAAGCACCGCCAGTCCTCTAGACACTGTAACCTCTGGGCTCGCTTCAGCAACGACCGTGTGGCGCGGCTGTGGAACGTTGTGGGTACCAGGGAATGGGGATCTTGGCTTGACCGCCTGGGTCGTGAGGAACTAAATATCTCTCTAAAAAATCCCTCAATCTTAAGGTGTGGTACGCACTGATGGGATGCATGGCTGTTGAGGTGGGACAGTTGCTAGCAAGCAACTTCTGGGGATACTGCCGCACCTCAGTTGTATAAGGCTTACCTAGGCATGCGGGGCTCTGTCTAGGCGGACACATACTTCCCTAGCTATTCATGGGATCGAAATGGAACTCTCTCGAGTCATTTTAGACTTCCTAGAGGGATGGGTGTACCACTGGGAGGTAGTGACACCCACTCTAAGAAGAGGACTTGCTGCTCCGCAGAATGTATTTGTGGTAATTCAGAGAAGAGAGGGTACCTTTGAGAAGGTCTCACCTTTTTACATACAGGAGGGACAAGAAGGCATTGTTGGAAATTTAAAGACCGTGAAACGTTTGCATAATGGGACACTATTGTTGGAGACCTCCACATCACAACAGGTGATTAATATTCAAGGCTTAATACCTTGGGAAGTATGCCATAGATTCTGAGCTGCATCATGTCCTTAACCGCAGCAAAGATGTAGTTACCTGCAGGGATCTGGTGGATATTCCTCAGGATGAATTAAAAGAAGAATGGGCTTTGGAAGGCATTGTAGATGACCGACATATCATGAAAAGTATAAGTGGTGAGCTGATTAAGTCAGAGTCATTTATTGTCACATTTAATACGCCAAAGCTCCCAGAACATATTAAGGCAGGTTTTCTTCGGCTGAAAGTCCGACCTTATTACCCCAACTCAATGCACTGTTTCAAATGGCAGCACTTTTTGCATACCACCTTGGGGTGCAATGGTGAACGAACTGCGGAAAGTGTGCTCAGGCCGCACGTGTTGGAGAGAATTGTTCGCCTTCATTCAAATGTGTTAACTGTTCTGGTGACCATCCCGTTTGGATTAGAGAATGCACTGCATACCTCACGGAACACAAGGTGCGGGAGATAAAGACAGCCAAGAGTGTCTCCTATGCTGAAGCCAGGAAAATCTATAAGGCCATGCAACTGCCGTCACTTACCACCTTTTTTGTGATGGCCCTTCAAAAGTCTACTCCGAAGGTTGAGGCGTCTACACAGACAGACTTCTCCAGTGTTGGTACGGACACCTGCTCATGCCCATGTACGTGTAAGGCGGTAGAATTTACAGCCCCTGTAGCCCTTCCACAAATGGTGGATCAAGGTAATGCCACTGACAGTGAAGAGCTCCTGTCACCTTCACTGCCAGAATCACTTCCTAAGACCAGTGTAGTGTACGCTTCAACTGCTGAAACATCCAAAAAGGTTAAGACAAAAAAGGATAAGGATAAGGAAAAGTTACTAGTAAACAGTCAGACCAGGTTGATATTACTCTTGGTGTGCCTCATGATTCAGCTCCAGAATCCATTGAGATTGATGTAACTTTCGGGCAGTCAACTCACTCCAAAACTGGCCTTCAACTGGGGCAAACATCTTGCCCCAAAGGTGAACCCCCTCCTGTTACAGGTGGCCAGTCCCATCAGAAAGAGAGGGGGAAGATATAGTCTCCTTGATAAATGTCCACCATCTTGCAGTGGAACTGTCAGGGATTTAGAATGCACGTGGAGGAACTCTAGTTATTATCTCGGGGCGACCCATGTGTATGTGTCTCCAGGAGACAAATTTCAAACCTGCTGTTAGCCCTGAGATACGTGGTTACAGTCTCCACAGAAAAGACAATGTTAGTGGAAAGAGCGAGGGGAGGAGTGGCTGTTTTTGTCAGCACTCTGAACCCACATCATTAGAGGCAGTTGCAGTGACTGTACATGTGCACCAACCACTGACTGTGAGCTCTCTGTATCTGCCTCCTCACGATCCTCTCAATGAAGAGGCTCTTGAAGACCTCCTTCAATGGCTCCCCCACCCATTCATCCTTTGTGGTGATTTTAATGCACACAATGTGCTTTGGGGCTCTATAGTGACCCGCCACAGGGGTAGAGCAGTTGAGAGGTTTCTGTTATCCTCATGCGCCCATGTACTAAATAAGGTACGGCCAACTTGTTAAACTTAAGCCTTGTGACGGCATCCAGGAATGGGTGGATTATGCTACCGAAATAATCCACCACGCTGCCACTGTGTTCATTCCGAGGTCTTCTTGGCGCCCGAAAAGGCATCCAGTCCCTTGGTGGAATGCCGAATACTATTCTGCCATCAGAACCAGAAGAGCGACTCTGAGGCAGTTGAAGAGCCATCCGACTGTAGAGAACCTTGCAGCTTTTTGGGTGGCAAGGGCCCAATCTCGCCGGATTATTCGCGAGAGTAAGAACAGATCATGGCAACAGTTTCTAAATTCTCTGAATCGTTCCACCAAGACCTCAGTTGCATGGGAGACTATCACGAGGATCTCGGGAAGAGGAGGGAGGTGCCCAGTAGCTGCTGTGATGGGGAATGGTATTCTCTACACCACCCCGTGTGATAAGGCCCAGACTATGGCAGCCTATTTTTCGACAGTTACTGCCTGTGCTGGTTACGATCCAGCTTTCCATCACCACCGGGTGGCTGTTGAAAGGGTTATTTTGGACTTCCAGTCAATCATTGAGGAAGATTATAACTGCCCCTTCACTGTGTGGGAACTGTATTCTGCATTGCCTGTGGCTCATGACACCTCACCAGGTCACAATGGAATCTACTACTCTCTGATACGGCACCTGACGAGGCAAAATCAGGAATTCCTCCTCGACCTTTTTAACTACATCTGGGTGTCAGGCCACTTTCCTGACTCATGGAGGAAGGCCATTTTAATTCCTATTTTAAAACCCAGGAAAGGCCGCACAAGTTATCATAGTGTTGCTCTGACTAGCTGTATGGGGAAGACCTTAGAGTGGATGGTCAACCGCCACCTTGTCTGGATGCTGGAATCTAGGCAGCTTCTCAGCCAGTTTCAGTGTGGATTCAGGAGATATCGCTCCACCTTTGATAACCTGGCCCTCCTGGAGGCAGCCATACAACAAGCTTTCCTGCGTCGACATCACCTTCTGGGGGTATTTTTTGATATTGACAAAGCCTGTGATACTACTTGGCAGCATGTTATCCTCAGGCAGCTCCATGACTGGGGTTTTTGTGGTTGTGTTCCCCTTTTTATTCAATCATTACTTTCTCCACATTATTTTAGATACCGCGTGGGAGACGCCCTTTCTGATCGCTTTGAGCAGGAGAATGGAGTCTCTCAGGGTAGTGTTTTAAGTATGACTTTGTTTGCAATAGTCATTAACAGTATTACTTCTGTCATGAAAAGTCCTGTACAGTGTTCTCTTTTTGTAGATGACTTCTCTGTCTTTTACTCTTCATCCAATCTAGCAATGACTACTTGTCAGTTGCAACTGACTCTTCGACGATTGGATGATTGGGCAAGGAGGACTGGTTTTAAGTTTTCCACTGAGAAGTCTGTATGTTTCCTTTTTAACCGTTCACATACTAATCATACAATGTTGGCTTTCACGGCCGGCATCAATTTCTGGGCTGGTAGGCCATGGTCAATGGATAAAACTGTTCCCTAACGTTTCTTCTTCTGCAGCTGAAGACAATACGTTACGGGAGAGTTTTACCATCGACCACGGCCTACCAGCCTGGAAATTTTAAATGAAAACGTTCAGGTACTGTTTTTAATCTTCCTGAACTGCAGGTGAGGGGCTCTGTGCTCACTTTTAAAGACACAGTGCGGTTTCTGGGCCTCACATTTGATTGTAAACTTATGTGGTTGCCACAGCTTAGGACCTGAAGACCCAGTGCCTGAAAGCACTGTCAATTTTAAAATGTCTTAGTCATACTTCTTGGGAAGACAGAACTGTTTGCTTCAGTTTTATAGAGCTTTCGTGCGATCCCGTATTGATTATGTGTGCACAGTTAGACGTGTCTGTACATGCATCTTATTTAAATACGTTGGATGTGGTACACCATGCAGGGATTCGGCTGGCAACTGGGGCATTTAGGACGACCCCCGTCCCAAGTCTCTGTGTTGAGGCTGCAGAGCCGCCACTGTACATCAGGTGATGGCTGCTCATGGTGTGCCAGGCATACAAGTCTACTGTCCACACCTTCCAAACTGACGTACCATACCGTTGCTCGGCCTCCATTGGAAAGGCTCTTTCATAATCGGCAATGAGCGACGAGGCCACATGGGATTAGTGCGAGGGATTGCCTTCTTGAAGTGGGGTTGGCTGGTTTTAATGTTCTCTGTGGCTAGAGCAGGGTTCCCCCTTGGCATCTCCAGAGGCGCAGGCTTGTTCTAGATATGACGAGCTTCAGGAAAGAAGAGACTTCTGATTTTAATTTTTAGTTAGTGTTTTATGTTTTAGATCACCATCACGGTTTTACAGTAGTATATACAGATGGATCCAAGCAGGGGGACTCAGTCGATTGTTCCATTGTGTTCTCCAACCGTGTTGTTAAGGTTTGACTCCCGAATACTATTCCGTTTATTCAGTAGAGCTACATGCTATCTTCAAGGCACTACAGTGATATGTCAAATACAGGGAAAACGATTTCTGCTTTGCTCTGATTTCCTCAGTGCACTGCACTCACTACAACAGCTGTTTCCATCTGTGACTGCTGTAACAAATCCAGGATGAACTGTCCTTCATCCAACGTCATGTGCAGGTGGTAACGTTTTGCTGGGTGCCTGGGCATGCTGGTATTCTGGGGAATGAAGAGGTTGATCAGGCTGCCAAAGAGGCTTGCAGAGTGCCTGAAGTGGCACTGTGCCCGATTCCCTTGCAGGATATGCAATCTTTGTTACGGCAGCGGTCTCTGAAATTATGGGAGGAAGAATGGCTTTCAGTGGCAAATAACAGACTGCGGTTGCTGAAGCCCGTTGTCAGTCCGTGCCACTCCTCCTCCCAGCCTATCAGGAGGGATGAAGTCGCCCTCACCCACCTCCGAATCGGGCACTGCCCATTTACACACGGTTTTTTATTCCGACAAGAGGATCCCCCAGTCTGTGATACCTGTGGCGTACAGATCACTGTCCACCATATTTTAATTGAGTGTGACTTATATCATGCAGAGAGGGTAGCGGCAAATCTTGGTGCAGATTTGCCTTAAGTTTTAGGGAACGACGAAGAGAATGTGAAGAAAGTCTTACACTTTTGTAACTTGTCTCAACTCTGGCCTAAGCTTTTAGGCTGGAGGATTTAATAAGTTGCAAAGTGGTTGGCTCGCCCTTTTTATCGCTGTGGTCACCCAGCTGTGGTAGTCTGCTTATTTGTTTTCCTATCTCTCCGACCTTTTTCATGGAATACTATTCTCATCTTCATCTCTAACCTATACTTTTTGTATTTTAAGTCAATTGCTCACATTACTACTCTCTTTTCTTTTACTTTGTTTGTTCACACTCCTTGCTTCTTCATTTTTTAAATTTGTCCAGGCGCTGAAGACCTATCTGTCAAGCGAACATAACCCCCCTATCCTATCCTAAACACAAGGACGCCAACTGCCTTTCGAGGAATCCATTAGCCGATTACAAGAGCATGTAAGAAATTTCAGTCCTCACTGAGTTAGGAGCCATTACAGTTGAACAGAGGGAAGATTCAGCTTTATTACAAACCATAGAGGCCTCGGAGAAAGGAGAACTGACCAAAGGAGAGTTTCAACTTATAAATGAGACATTGTATAAGAACAACTATCATCCACTGGGCCCCAAATGGTTACTGGTCATTCCATCTCATCTCTGGCCAGCTGTTCTTAAGTATTTCCACAATTCTCCAGTATCTGGTCATCTGGGACTCTAGAAGACTCTAGACAGAATAAGACGCAGGTATTACTGGCAAGGTCTCTACCAATCTGTCAAGCACTATGTGTGTCACTGTAAGGAGCAACTACCACCAGGGAAATGGGTACCAATTCCACCTGCAGTAACTCCATTCCACCAGATTGGAATCGACGTTTTAGGTAGGTTTCCAAAGTTGATAACTGGTAACCGATGGATAATAGTCTGCACTGACTACCTCACCCACTACGCTGTCACCAAAGCTGTGCCAATTGCATAAGCTCCCGAGATTGCAAATTTCTTAGTAGCATGGTGTACCACGTGTGATGACATCTGATCATGGAAAAGTATTCCAGTCAAAACTAGTATTGGAGGTAATGTTGTGATATTGTCCACAGAATAACAACTGCCTACCATCCTCAGACAAGTGGTCTTGCAGAACGTTTTAACAAGGCATTAGCAGATATGCTGTTGATGTACATCGATGTTGAGCAGAAGGCTTGGGATACACTGCTGCCAGTCATAACATTTGCTTATAATACAGCAAGGCAAGACACCACAGGCGTCACATTGTTTTTGTTGCTCCATGATCGAGAAGCTGAGATGATAATATATACGCTCTTCCCATTCCAACCGGACAACACTCAGGATGACTGTGTGTGAAACAGCTCATCACTGTGGCTGAAGAAGCAAGACACCTGGCAGCCATATGGACACTGGAAGCCCAGTAGAAGGACCATCAGCGGTATAATGACAAAAACCGACCTATTGTGTATAGCCCAGGAGATCTGATGTGGATTTTTATGGCTATACGGAAGGGTATCAGAAAAGTTACTGAAGATACACTTTGGTCCATATCGTGTCATACACTGCCTGTCATATGTCACATATGAAGTCGAGGAGTATGAGCCATCCTTGAAATGACATAAACGAAGAGACGTTCACGACCTCTATATGGAGCCTTACTGCGATCCCAAAGAGCAGATAGAAACAGCTTCTTGTTGAAGGACCCTGAAGACCGTTATGAATAATGATGAAGCCACGACAGGTGGGTCTATCACCGGTCATCGTCACTGCAAGGAAGGTGTACAGGCAGAATGGAAGGATTCTCTAGAATTGCGATACAAAGGACCCATGACAAGATTGAGAACCAGGACACTGCAGCTGGCTCCCAAGGGAACCTAACAGTGGGTTGCTGTTTTTTCAGTAAGGGGAGCAATGCACCTTGGTTTTCAAATAAGTTCCATTTATTAATTAGGAGGGATATAGCTGTGATTCTTCCAACAGAACGCACGGTGTAGTGGTTAGCATTGCAGATTGCTTTGTTGGTGGTCCTCAGCTCAAATCCCACCAGTGGCAGAAAAATTTATTTCTTTGTATTTACTATTTCTAGAATGTTCTTTGTATTTCTTATGTTTGATGTACTTGTAAGTTCCAGAAAATTGTTTCTGTGTATAAATAGCGGGCTACTCCAATCAAGAGGCAGTCTGTTCTGAGTGTACACTTATGTTAGCAATAAACCTGTTCTAAGGTAAAGTGTTGCGTTCTATTAACGACCAGCCGTTGAATTCCAAACCACCCGCAATTTTCAACGTGACAATATCGCCTTAACACTTTTCACCAAAGGTATAGAAACGAGTTTCATTCTTTGTTTTTTCCTCACCTTTATATTAATATTTTAAATAAATATATGACTGTAGTTTTTGATACCGATTGCAGTAGCTGTCCTCTGGGTCAGGTAATAGAAAAAGTAGTATACTTAGTTGCTGAGGGTACGCTTGATAATTCTCAATGTCCTCTCCACTAAACATGGTAGACCTATCATCTCACAATTTTAAAAACTGCTGAAGTGATAGGAACCTATGGTTAAAGTGGTGGGAAACACCAATAGGATTGATACATGGTGTAAAGAGCAATGGCAGTAATAGATGAGTTGGATTACTGTGTTTCTGATTGGGCCATCATATGCACATCAGATATGAACTGGTGTCTTGTATCTTGAGTTGTCAGTGCCTCCTGTTGGGATTTGATGACTGGAAGCCAATAAATGCAAGCCTATAGTCTTTTCTATTCATATAATTATATATAACAACATAATGAGGATATTTTACAATCAACAACAAAAATATATGCTGAGCTGTGAGAGGGACATTTGAAAGAGACACACAGTGCTTAAGCTATCAGCCATTAGCCTTTGTCAGAAAAAAGAGCATTCACACAGACACACTTCACAGACCTACAACCATCATTTCCAGCTGCTCTACTTAAAATCAAATTCAGTATGTCATCTTGCATTTCACCTTATATGACTACTAGTCAAAATGTCTCATTCAGTTTTACATTTCTCTTTTCTGTGATCACAATTAATTGTAATATCCAAGTCACATCACATCACATACAGGAATGTGAATGCTATTTTTAACACTCTTTGAGTATTAATATTTTTTGTAACTTTTCCATTTGGAACATCTTCCCCTCTGTTTGCACTTTCTGGATAATGTTAGACCTGTGTCCTGTCATGTAGGTGAAGTGGGATAGTAGACTGCTTTAATCACAAATATTCTTGATTTATTGTTGAAAAAGGTAAAGCAGTCAACAATCCGAAGATTGGTTTTGAACATCACTGTGCTTTACTAGGCATGGTCCTGTTTGGAGGTGGTATGCCGTTGCCTTCCTCCGACCTTCGAACTGACTTACCCAGCCAGTTATAGGGGGACCTACAGTTTAACGTGGGTTCCGAACCACGGTGCTACTCGGTATTTTTCACATGAGCAATACTGCCAGAGGTGAAAGAAGTGGAAAGTGACAGGTAAAAATCCTAGGACCTGGCAGGGATCGAACCCGCGACCTTTGGATTTGTAGTCTGGCACTCTACCGCTGTGCAACCGAGGCGCACAATTTATTGTTATACTGTGTATTTTAGTTTCAGTGGGACAGCTTCAGGTGTGATTGGTTTTTCCACTATTTCTTTTGCTCTTGAGTTAAATGAAGTCATGGAAAACTTAGCTGAGGAGAATGTGTGTAATATAATCTAATTTTAGCTACTGTAACTTTGTATTTCATTACATAACTTCAAGGAATATTCCTCTTCTTTTATGACTGATGTTGTTACTAGTATTCTCCCTATATGTTCAATACCATCTTACACTGATATACAAATTATGGATAAATTGAAAGATGTTTTGTTTTATTGCATTACTACCTAATAGATTCATTACAATGCAAATAGACAACTCAGACACCAAGAATTTCAAATGTATCATAACTATCTTTCTTTGTATGTTATTATTTTAAGCCCAGCCGCAGTGGCTGAGCAGTCTGCACAGCCTCTACGGTCGGGGGTTCGAATCCTCCCTTGGGCATGGGTGTTTGTGTTGTCCTTACAGTAAGTTAGTTTGTTAGTCAAGTAATTAGTGTGTAAGTCTGGCGACTGATAACCACGAAGTTTGGTCGCATAAGACCTCACACAGATTATTTTAACACAATTTATTTGTGGTAAGTTTCAATGAATCTACTATGCTAAGTAATTTTAAATCAGCTTATGTTAAATTACTAAATATTGTTTCATTAAATATTGTTTCAGAAACATAATATTTAGGAAATGGCAGGTTCTGACGCTGAGCAGTTTTCTTTGAGGTGGAACAACTTTCACAGTAATCTTGCTACAGGATTCCATGCTCTCCTGCAAGAGGTTGAACTTGTGGATGTTACCCTTGCAGCTGAAGGGCAGTTCATTCAAGCACATAAAATTGTGCTTTCAGTCTGCAGTCCATATTTTAAACAACTATTTCAGGTAAGTAAATGAGCTCTTAGCACTTGCTGCAATTTTTTTTCTTTGTTCTCTTTTTGATCTCTTTTTCCTTTCTGTATTTGAAGTCTGATCCCTGCCATATCAGTGGCATTTACTAATCTGTTTATATCTCCTGAATCACACTAAACGGCAAGCACCTCAGTGAACTTGATCATTGCTGTAACCTGCATGCAGTTTTGACCTGGTACAAGTGTTGCCTTGCGGAAAATTGAACATCCGCCATGTACTTCTGAGCTGTACAGCCTAGGCTGCCAGTTACATAGCCTGGCAGGCAGCTTGAAGGATATGGTGAGCACGCAGAAGTGTGGTCAGAGTCACCATCTAGTGTTCAGTGGTATTAGTGTCAGAGCTTGCATCATGTTGTTGCACCTCTTATATTTAATGCAAAGAAAATACTCTTTGCCGTACTCAACCACATATGGGAAAAGGAGATTTCCATGGTAATTAAAAGGATAAAATCTGAATTGTCTTTCTGAAACAAAGAAATTACCACACTTGCTGTGTGGTTTATAATGTGCTCACCTCACACTTTAACTTTTGCAGTTTTTTTATATTAAAAAAAAAAAAAATGTGGGGTTTATGAAACTTGCCTAATTTTTCTGATATCGTAGATGCCTTCAGAATTATGGAAACATGACACTCATATTTATTATTTAGTTTTATGTTAAGAGTGTGTCTATCTTTTAAGTAACTGCCATAGCATCCATTAAGAGATTTCCCTGTCACCTCAGCATCCTAATTCTGGCTGTCCGTCATTATCCACTAGGCCCATACTTGGTTTTAAGGGGTAGCTGGGGTGAAACCTGTCTCCTGATTGCTCTACCCCTCTCCCTCCCCACCCTAAATGGGAGCTGCATGCTTTGCCCTGATACAATTCCAGAAGTAGAATAATTACGAATCTGTAACATCACATACTGCTGTGGCACCTGATTACCATGTTTCTGCTGAACAGCACTTGCCTCATAGTGGTGGAGTCATAATTCTCTGAGTAGAATGCAATAGTGGGTGTTGGTCGCAAGACTTATGCTCTGCCAATGGCAATTGGCGGCACTGGTTGCACCCTGCTGCTAATCATTACTCATGTCACCAATGAGGCCTGCTGCCTTGATTCAGAGACCATCTCAATTTCCATAGAAAATTTTTGTGGGGTAGCTAGTATTGCTTGCAGGTTTGTGGCAGCATTCCCAATCCAGATGTGATCCTCTGAACCAAGTTAAAGGTCTAAACCGATTTCTCAATCTCCAGTATTGGAGGAATGAAGAGTCTTTCTTAATAGGTTGGGTGTGTGCTATATGCAGGAAGTTACTACTGAGATGGTGGAGTGTGTGTGATGTTCACATGTGGGTTTTTTAGGATAGAGAAATCCCTCCACTGGTCTGAACAGACACTCCTGAGTCTGGACAAGGTAAGTAACAGAATGGAGAAAGACAATGTTAATATAGTAAACTGCTGGAGCATCTAATGGTGAAGTCCCAGAACTGCTCCCACTTATAAACAGCCACAATACTATTGTAGCACTACAGACAGAAACCTGGTGAAACTAGATCTCAATATGAAACCTTAAATTTTTCCAGTGTAATGAATTTTCAAACAACTTATTGGTATGCTGCCGGGTGACGTTGTCAACCATTGCCGATATTTTGACAGGAGCACAACCTGCCGTTCTTAAGGCACAACTACACTCAAGGAAGCAATGTGCATGCAAATTTAATACCTCAGTTTGTAAAGGGTAAACAAGGAACGTAACACACACAGTACAAGCAACTGCAGAGTCAACACAACTAAAGATGACCAATGTCAGAAATAGCAACAGTGACTGTTAATCAACAGGTGAGGCAGCATTAATTATGTACCTCTGTTTTTTTGACGAGAGACTGGGCTGGATTCCAAGCAGAATTTAAACAAAAACCACCATATCTATTTATATGGTCGCTTGCTAGTTTAGCATCAACAGCTTCCTTAATAACACTACCCCAATAGGTGGAAGAGCATGCCAGAATTTGTGTTCTTGTGTTTTATAGGATGACCAGTTCCAAGACAATGTTCTGTAACAATGGATTTGCTTGACTGTTGTAAGCATGTCTGATGTTTGTGTTCAATACACCAGTCTTCCATAGTCCAGACTGACCAATATATGACATGCCACAACTGCAAGGACTAAAATAGATGGCAAATGAAAACCAAGATCATCCTTTATGGACCCCAACAGGGCCTTTATCTTAGAATGTGGTTGAAAAACACATTTCACATCATATTTCCATAAAATACGACCAATCCTGTTGGAAATGCATGCTGTGTGTAAGGCAAAAATGCCATAGTTTTAGGTGCCACTTCGATACTATCGTTGCTCACCCATTGCACAGTAGGCTGATAGTGCAACACACGTTTTATGTGCCTCTTACATTATGTGACATTGAGATGGGACAACTTGGCTGACAAACTGTCAGGGTCTGAAATGACATGGGCCTTGTGAACCAAGGTATGAACTACTCCTTCATGCTAAGGTGGATGGTGACAACTATCAGCTCGCAGCTACAAATCAGTGTGAGTAGGCTTCCTAATAACAGCAAGCCCCAACATACCATTAACCTGACCAACACATTAAGGAAGGGAAGGCAGCAATTCTTTTCCACCTTCATAATGAACTGCATATTTGGGTGGATTGAATTTATGTGTTCCAAAAAAGACATTTAAATTCCCACTACCATGATGCTAACAACAAAAGCATTGTGATTCCTTAATTTCTCCTGGTGAATAACAACTTCGAAAAACTTACAGGTATGCTGCCAGGCATCAAAATCGACGTCGGCCGATATTTTGGCTGGAGACCACCCTGCCATTTTCAAAATGTAACTGCAGTGAGGCAGCAATGTGGGACAATCTTTCAAACCTTGGTTTTCAATGAGTAAACGGGAAAGACAACACACATTGAGCAAGCAAACACGTTGTGCCAACACGACCAAAGATGAAAACTGTCAGGATATCTCAATAATAAACATCGGTTCTCAACGGATGAGGTCAGATTAATTTTTTCCCTCCTTTTTTTTTTGACAAATGAGAGAGCAGGATCCCATGTGCAATTTAAGCAAACTCCTCCATCCCTAGTCATAAGGTTGTCTGCTAGTTTTATTTCCAATGCTTCCTTGATAACACAGTCTCAGTAGCTGGAGTGCATGCCAAAATTTCCATTTTTTGTACTCCATAGAGTAACCTGTGTCAAGACAGTGTTCGACCACAGCAGATTTGTTTGGCTGTTGTTAAATGTGTGTGATGTTTATGCTGAATACAATGGTCCTCAACAGACAATACTTTGACCAACATATGACATGCCACAGCTGCATGGGATACGATAGACACCTGCTTTGAGCAAACGAAATCATACTTAATGGATCCCAACAGTGCCTTAATTTTAGATGGTGGATGAAATACACATTTCACTTGGTTTTTACGCAAAACGTGGCCAATCTTGTTGGAAGTGCTGCAAACGTATGGCAGAAAGGCCACTGACGTGGATGCCGACTCTGTGCTATCATCACTAGCCCATTGCACATGTGGTCAATAGTGCAACACTTTTAATCTGCCCATCACTATAGCCATTCTGATGAAAAGTGACCTCCAGATTTGACAGTTCAGTGGGCAAACTTTCCGGATCAGAAATGACACGAGCCCTATGCACTAAGGTGTGAAGAACCTGTTCATGTTGAGCTGTGTGGTGACAAGTATCAACTTGCAGATACAAATCAGTATGAATATCAATTTAATACAAATAAACAATCCCTGAGACGGATTTTCGTCTTGAATGTGTCAAAGACATTATTGATAAATCTGAAGCATTGAATTAAAATTTGTGATGCCACTACTGCCAAGGCTCTCCATGCAGCGGAATAGCACCTCGGGAATGGAAACCTGTTAGGATGATATAAATATAAATGTCTTTGACATATTCAAGACGAAAATCCGTCTCAGGGATTGTTTATTTGTATTAAATTGATATTTATATCACCTTAACAGGATTGTTCCAATATGTCCATTGCCGAGGTGGTATTCCGCTGCATGGAGAGCCTTGGCAGTAGTGGCAATTATCTTAGGAACACAGAAGCTGAATTAAAGTTTGTGACGTGGAGGGAAATCGTGCTTAGACTATTCCAAGGCGCCTTAATCGTTAGTGTTGTGGTGGTCCAACGGTTAAGACATCTGTCTAGTAAGCATGGAGGTCTGGGTTCGATTCCTGGCCGCATCACAAATTTTAATTCAATGCTTCAGATTTATCAATAAATCAGTATGAGTTGGCTTCCTATAAACAGCATGTCCCAATGTACCATCTGCCTTCCTCCTGACCAACACACCAAGGAAGGGAAGGCTACCATTCTTTTCCACTTCCATTGTGAAATGGATGTTGGGGTGGATTGAATTTAGATGCTGCAAAATAATAATAATAATAATAATAATAATAATAATAATAATAAAGTTCACACTACCATGAGGCCAAACAACAAAAGTGTCGTCTACATAACTGAAAAAACGAACAGGTTTCAATGTCGCTGACTCCAGTGCGCAGTCTTCAAAGTCTTCCATGAATAAATTAGCAATGATAGGTGAAAAAGGGCTTCCTATCGCAACTCCATTTGTCTGCTCATAGTAGTCGTCATTGAATAAAAAGTAGGAGGAAGTCAAAACATGTCAAAATAAATTTGTTAAATCAGTAACAAACTTTATCTCAATTAGTTACAACGAACCAGACATTTACTCATTGAAAACCGGAGTTTTAAAGATCATCACACATTGCTTCCTCACTTTAGTTTCACCTTGAAAATGGCAGGGTGGTCTCCTGCTGAAATATTGTCTGGCATAGATTTTGATACCTGGCAGCATACCAGTAAGTTTTTTTCTTTTAAAAAAGTATTGTCTACATATCTTGGGGAGGGGGGGGAGGGGGACCACACGCAGGCTTCCACATAGCTGACTCCAAAGCACGTTCCTCGAAATCCTCCATAAACAAACTAGCCACAATACGTTACAACGGGCTTCTCATTGCAACTTCATCAGTTTGTAGTATTGACCAAATAAAAAGTATGTTTTTCAGTGTCTGCAATATGGCAAATTGGGGCTGCCTCAAAGTTTTCCGCGACACACAGTTCCTGATGCTCGAGAATTTGTAAGACATGTTGCAAAGTTGGTGATGTGTGTTTGATTAAATAGGACTGCACAGAAGATTGATGTCTGCCTTGGATTCATTGGGATTTTCCTCAGGAATACACTCCCATCAATAAAGGAAGTAACTTACAAAACAGTCTTTTAATCGGTACTTGATTATTGCTCTTCAGTTTGGTACCTGTACCACATAGGAATAATAAAAGAAGTAGAGTAGCTCCCATGGAGAGCAGCACGCTTTGTTACAGGTTCATTTAGGAAGTTTGAAAAGTTACAGAGAAGACCAGCCAAGTTTGTTGTCAAACACTGCAAGAGAGGAGTTCTGCATCACTGTATGGGCTACTGTCAAATTTTGAAGAGCATACATTTCTATTACAATCAACCAGTGTGTTACTTCCTCCTAAGTGTATCTTGTGAAAAGACTATGAGAATAAAATTAGAAAGATTGGAGACCATAAAGAGGTTTACCTGCAGTATTTCTTTCTATGAACCAGATGTGACTTGAACAGTAACAGGAGGAAGTGAGTGTAGTTTACAAACTACCCTCCACCCACACACCTTGATGTGACTTACGGTTCATAGAAGTATATGTAAATGCAAATGTGGCACTTTGTATGAGCCATATTGTAGTTCCAAACCAGGCATTGTAATAAAAGTTAAGCTATTAAAATATTATATTTGGTTGTGTGGTTATCTCCCACAGAAGCTGTTAAAATTTAACTATAAGAGGTTTTCTGTCTTGAGCTTACTGGAATTAAGACAGTTATTTTACATCAGACATGTTTCATTTTTTATTTGTAAAGCATCTTCTGTGGTTCTGTAAATGGTTTATAGGTTTGCACAATTTGTTTCATGTATATAGATTAAAAACAGTTTTCTAACTTTTTGTGTATTTTGTGTGTCTTTAAATTGATGTATTATCTACTCACTGGATGATGATTCCATTTCAATCGCACCTCACAAGAGCCTTAATATGGTCCAGGGTATTGTTTTACATAGGGATCTGCTATTGCAGTCTGATGAAGAATTACAATCGAACTTAGAGTGGCGAGGTGTTCACTTCATCCAGCACATCTGTAGGGGTCCGAAGGACAACAGGATTGCTACCTGTGCCTTAATATTGGCTTCTGAGGGCGATTCATTGCTTGGGTATGTCAAGGTGATGATCTACCAATATGAAGTAAAATTCTATGTGATGCTTTCAATGCTGTGGGTTTGGACATACGTCCTCCCAATGTGACGCAAATCCCCTTTGCAGATGTGCTTCACATCCACATCTCCCATGTACTCCCCTCCTGCCAGTGTTAACTGTGGCCAGCACCACTCCCCCTTCTCATCAGATTGCATAGTTCTGCACAAAGAGTTGAAAATCGTTGAGTACAAGACCCGGGACAGGCTGACCTATTCAGAGGCAAAGAGGAAGTACCAAAAAACTCCACCCTGTGAGCATGAACTCATCTTATGCAACAGCAGCTTTGCCACCATCATCTGTGGTGACAAGACCCGTACCTGCTCAGCAAATTCCAGTGGGACTCCAGGCCCGATAGTTCACACCTGCCCGCTTGATGGTTGAGGACACCTCTTCTTCTATTGCCCCCAAAGTTCCTACTCGGAAATTAATAACCATGGGGACAAGAGTCCCCAACCCCCAAAGCCAGAGATGCAACAGCCTCCTCTTGCAAAGAAGGGATCACTTGGAATACTTCTTTCAACTGTTTCTCTAGAAAAGTGGATACCAGCAAGCATCTGAAAGCACAACTGAAGGCTGGTGCTAGGGCTTCATGGTCATCGTCAGTCCCTAAGACTGAGTTAGTGAAGCCCTCCCCATATATATACATCTGAGAACGAGTGGAGATTCTCACGTCCTCTGAGATCTTGATGTAGCCTCTGGCACAATGGATATAGTTCCAGCAGTCTCCGACCTATTGGTGGAAAGTGATCCTGAGGTATAAGAAGCCCTACTCAGTGCCTTTATATCTTTCCACAACATTGATAGCACTATTCTCCATTAGAATTGTGGTGTTTTTTTTTCCATCATATAGATGAAATGAACTTTTAAGTACAACACCCGCTTTCTGCAATACCTTCCAGGAGGTCTTGTTCCGGGCAATGGGGACCCCTGCCCTTTATGGCTACATGGGACATTACAAACGTTGTAGCACTTATTGAAGAGTGTCAGGTGAGTCTGTGTGAATGTTGTTCAATACGTTTGTAGTGAACCTGTGCCCCTTCATACCCCTTCAGAAGCTGCAGCTTTCAGGATAATGATACCACAAGAAATAACTGTCTGCAGTGTGATGCGCATCTCCCTCCAGACAGTGACATACTGTCAAACATATTGGCTGCACTGATATCTCAACTCTCTCTTCCTTTTCTGCTACTAGGTGATAATGTTGCCCATAACCCCATGTGGGGTGGCACCATGATCACTGGTCATGGTGGAGATGTCGAGTACTTACTATCCCAACTCCAGCTCTGCCATTTAAATACCAGTGCTTCCACATATTTCAGTGCAGTTACGTCACTTACTCAGCCATTGACCTGTTGTTGGTTTGCAGCCCTGGCATCCCATAATCTTTCCAACTGAGGGGGGGGGGGGTGACATGATGACTTGGATCACTTTCCTATCTTCCTCTCACTACCACAGCATCAGTGTCCTAGAGGTCTTCCCTGGTGGGCTTTAAACAAGGCAGACTGACAGGCCTACAAACCTGCTGTCATCATTGGACCTTCCCCACACTACACATTGAGGTGATGGCCTAGAGCAGAGGTCGGCAAGTAATCTTGGGTGGGGTCTGGATACTTATGAAAATTTTTATCGAGTTTCAGAAGTAAAAACGACATTCTTTATCAATTTTTTAATTTTAATTTTCTGTCTCAAACTAATATGAATTACAAAAATTTGAAATAAATGTATAATACTCTAGTAAAACGTATATTATTTGCTATTTATTTATTTTTATTTTCACTCACCAAAAGTATTAAAGGAAATGTGTAGTCAAACTTCTATTGAAAAATCCAGTAACAGGTAATACATCAGACATACTATTTCTTGCTTAATTTTCACTACAACATTATGAAATACAATGAAAAGTACATTTTTGTGTTGTTGTTGTTGTTGTTGTTGTGGTCTTCAGTCCGGAGACTGGTTTGATGCAGCTCTCCACAATACCCTATCCTGAGCAAGCCTCTTCATCTCCACATAAGAACGGGAACCTACATCTGTCTGAATCTGCTCACTGTATCCATCTCTTGGTCTTCCTCTGCAGTTTTTACCCCACAAAATTTCCTCCAAAGCTAAATTCACAATTCCTTGATGTCTAAGAATGTGCCCTATCAATCCATCCCTTCTTTTATTCGAGGTATGCCAGAAATTTCTTTCCTTCCCAATTCTGCTCAGTTCGACTTAGGTCTTTCAGTGCTCTGTCTAATTCATCTCTCAGTATAGTATCACCTATTTCTTCCTCTTCTACTTCTTCTCCCCTTTCTACAATATTGCCACTAAGTTCATTTCCTTCGTAGAGCCTCTCTATATACTCTTTCCACCTTCCACCTTTCAGCTTTCCCTTCTTTGAAGAGAACTGGTTTTCCATCAGAGTCCTTGATATTCATAGAGCTGTTTTTCTTATCTCCAAATGTTTCTTTTATTTTCCTGTAGGCTGTGTATATTTGTGTATATATTAGAAATTACATTTGCGGTCTTCTGCCAGTTTCCTAAAGTTAGGTTCACATGCGGAGAATCTTATGAGAATAGTGTCTCCAAGGTGGGTTGCCATTAATCTTGATTCATTTTTAAATGAAGTTTGACAAATATATATGGAGCCAAACATAGTAGCCAGGTAGATGGCTAATGTTTTGCAGTTTTCATATTTTTCCGGGACATGTTCACTACACAATTCATCAGTGGATTCATTTTGATATGTTTGCAAGGAAATGACATCCTGCAACTCTATTATGTACATTTGAAGTAAAGGCTTTAAAAGGTGGAATAACTTTGCAGCCACATCCGTCCATTCTGCTGCTGGAGAAACCTCAAAAGGTGATTTTTAAGAGCACAAAGATGGTGTTTAAATGAATATGCCCTTACTGCTTAAATAGAGGTTTCAGGGACTGTCAGAGTATGAAGTCCATTTATGGAATTCCCTTGCTCGTTAGATGAAGTTCTCTTACTGCATTTGTGTGTACTGGGATTTTATGCGGATCACTGGCCAGCTTGCTACCTATGATAATCATTAAGGGTTCTAATTATTCAGCAGATAACTGCAAATTTCTGGAAAAATTATAACGGTGGCTCCCATACGAATTGTTATCCGCAGAAAACAGTTTTTTAAAAATAATTTGAGTATGTAACTTATACTTTGAAAATATTTTTGGCAGTCCAGTTTTTAGCCTTCCGCAGTCCGAACCTGGACTGCGGTCCGCCGGTTGCCGATCGCTGGTCTAGAGTGTCCCTAGGACAATTTTATCTGCTGCAGAGAGTACAATCCCTCATTCTGCAGGATGTCTCTGGTGAAAGACAGTACCTTGCTTGTTGTCAGAAGTCGCTGATGCCATTAAAAACCATAAGCGGGTACTACAGCAACATAAGTGGCACCCATTCTAGAGAACCATATTACATCAAAATGACTCCATGCTCATCATTTAATAAAAAGATGGAAACAGGAGTGTTTGGAGAGGCATGTCTCAACTATTGGGTCACATACCTCACCTAAGCTCAGATACTTATATGGCTATCAGATACCAGCAGGTATACCTGGGATTTCTATAAATGGAGAAGTTTGTATGGATGCACTTGGAACCACCGAGGCTTTCCCTGTCTTATGCTTGCGCCTCTGCATCTCAAAATTACCAACCTGCCTTCCATACATTGAAACAGTGGGTGGAAGGCAAACGCCTCTCCTTGACCACATTCACCTCTGAGGTATATCACACTCAATTTAGTGAATGTGAGTTCCTCAGTGCTCTTGCACATTGCCAACACTGCCCCTGGGACAAACTGTATCCACACTAAAACGTTGAAATATCTCTTGATTGAGTTCAGGTGACATGTTCTCACCATGTTTAAGCGCATCTGGAACAATGGTGTATTCCTGTCACAGTGGAGAGAGAGAGTACACCACTGTTCCAGTTCTTAAGCCTGGAAAAGAGCCACTTGATGTGGACAACAATTGGGCTATCAGCCTCACCAACATTCTACGTAAACTGTTAGAATGCATAGTTAGTTGGCAGTTGTCCTGGCATCCTGCATCTAGGGGCATACTAGCTCCATGTGAGAGTGGTTCCTACAAGGAATGCTCAACTCTGTATAAGTTATCTATACCTTGAGTCTGCCATACAAAAAGCTTTTTATATTAACAATTTCAAAACAGCCAAAGTTGCAAATCGTTGGTTTTTTTCCCCTTGGCGACTAGTTTCAAACTTCCCTGAGCCCATTATCAAGTCAGTCTAAGAGACAAGAAAGTCAAATATTACACATGCTATAATTGATTTACATAATATGAACATCCTTAAAAAAAATTAAAAACAGAATTATCACCATACAGATATATATGTACCAAGACGGTGTCTTGGTGTCATCTACAAACCACATAAGACGTATCAGCAAATTTACATATTAAAAACATATTATTCCTCTTAAGGCATTTCATGAAATTTAAAGAACAAAATGTATTAGTCTATACAAAACCAGGTGTCAACTAATAGTATCTTCATGTACTGTTTAATCAGGAAGGATTTTGGTAGAGGGTACTACATACCATCTTTATTTTTATTATATGACATACAACAAAATGACACTTGTACAAAAATTGTAACATAAAAACATATAAATATTAGTCACTTTTATAATTATTTAGTCCATAAAGCACAAGTATTATATGTAACCCATTTTCTTGTCACTCACATCATGGATGATGTGTACCTCTACGAGTTAAATATTTGTTTCCAAACAGCATATTGCCATAACATTTAATATGCCAAGGGGTAGTTCACAATAAACATCGAACCAAGGATAAGCTAATAAACTTAAACATATTTCTGTAATATTTGTAAACAGATTCATAAGGTGTTTCAATATGTATAAAGGGGCCTGGGGGAAGGGAGGGGAGGAAGTCTGGAGGCTTATACTAGCAAGTCTTGGTTTAATTATCTGCTTGTTATTAACTGGAATATCTACTATACAGCCATACCAATCTAAAAGAGTGTTTGAAAGTAGTTGTAGGTGAGGTTGAGGTTGGGGAAGGGGGTGTACCATGTATAATTACTACTAGCACATCACTATATCAAAACAAATTATCATGTTACATTCAACTTTTTATAGTCTAATCTACTGAAACAGATATCAGTTTTTTTTAGCCAATTAGCTCAGCCAGGATTTATCAAGTTGTTCTTTAATACTATAAAGAGGTTGTGTTGTGACATACACTGCACCATTCTCTTCAAGTGATAGGGTTAGTGAGGATGGAAGATTAGGGAAGTATAATGGTGGGAGGGGGGGGGGGGAGTGGAGGGTGTTTGAATGGTGGACATCAAGTGGCTCTCATAACATAATATTACATCTTAATTCCTCTTTTAATAATGAAACAAACCTTATGGGGGGGGGGGGGATTTAAGCGTCATATTAACAATCTGTTTACAGTATAGCTGTAGCTACTATCACAATCATATTGTCACATTGAAAACGGCAGGTGGTCCGGAATTCGAAGGCTGATCGCTGATAGGACACAACATTTTACAGTTAGAACACGTACACTCAGTACACACTGCTTCCAACTCAGAGTGCACCACTATTTATACATAGAAAGAATTTTCTGGAACTTACAAGTACATCAAATATAAGAAACATGTAGAACATTCTAGAAATAGTGAACACAAACAAATAAATTAATTTTCTTCTGCCTGTGGCGGAATTTGAACTTGGGACTACAAGCACAGCGATTTGTGATGCTAACCACTGTGCCACCATACCATTCGTGGCATTGCTCTTCTTCCTGAAATAACGGCGACCTGCTGTTAGGGTCCCTTTGCAGCCAGCTGCAGTGTCCTGGATCTTGTCATTCTGTCTGCACGCCTTCCTTAGAGTAACGACGACTGGTGCCAGACCCTCCTGTCATGACTTCATCATTATCATAACGGTCTGCAGAGTCATTGAACAAGAGGCCGTCTCTGTCTATCTGTTCTTTGGGATCATGGTAAGGCTTCATATGGAGGACGTGTGTAATGAATCTTTGTTCTGAGGACAGCTCATAATCCTCAATTTCGTATATGACGGCTGACAGGCTGACATGATACGGACCAAAGTATCGCTTCATTAACTTTTCTGATTGTCCAATCCGTACAGGGGTAAAAATACATACCAGATCTCCTGGACTGTACACAACAGGTCGGTGCTTGTCATTATAGTGCTGACGATCCTTCTCCAGGGCGCCCCGTGTTCGTATGCGAGACATCTGTCGTGTTTCTTCAACCCTGGTGAAGAGCTGTTACAAATAGTCATCCTTAGTATTGTCCGGTTGGAACGGAAACAAAGAATCCTTTGTCGTCTCAGCTTCATGACCATGGAGCAGGGAATATGGCTTGTAGCCTGTGGTGTCTTGCCTTGCTGTATTATAAGCAGATGTCATGACTGGCAGTATTGTATCCCAATTCTTCTGTTCAGCATCGACGTACATTGAAAGCATGGCTGCTAATGTCTTGTTAAAACATTCTGTAAGACCATTTGTCTGAGGATGGTAGGCAGTTGTTACTGTGTGGACAATGTCGGAATGTGACATTACCTCTGATACTAGTTTTCACATGAATACTTTTCCTTGATCATATATCGTCACACATGGTGTCCCATGCTACAAAATAAAGCTTCTACTTGGAATTTTGTGATCTCTGTAGCTTCGGAAGTCGGCATATGTTTGGTGACAGCATAGCAGGTGAGGAAGTCAGTGCGGACTATTATCCATTGCTCACCGGTTGTCGACATCGGGAACGTACCTAAAAGATTGATTACAGTCCGTTGGAATGGAGCTACTGCAGGTGGAATTGGTACCAGATGACCTGGAGGTAATTGCGCCACATGCTTCCGTCTCTGGCACTCTTTACAGTGACTCGCATAGTGCTTGACAGATCGGTAGAGACTTTTCCAGTAATACATGCGTCCGATTCTGTCTAGGGTCTTTGCAAATCCCAGATGACTGGATATTGGAGAATTGTGGAAATACTTGAGAATAGCTGACCGGAGATGAGCTGGATTAATGAGTAGCCATTTGGGGCCCAGTGGATTGTAGTTGTTCATATGCAATGCCCCGTTTATAAATTGAAACTCTACTTTGGTTGGTCCTCTTTTCTGTAAGGCCTGTATGGTTTGTAATAATGCTGGATCTTCCCATTGTTCATCTGTAATGTCACATAACTCAGTAAGGGCTGAAATTTCATCCATGCTGTTGTGTTTGGCTAATGGATGTCTCAAAAGGCAGTTGGTGTCCTTGTGTTTGCACCTGTTTATGAATACCACTGGGCATTGTACTCCTGGAGTCTTAGTGCCCATCTTGATAGTTGACTTGATGGATTGTTCAAACTGGTCAGGCAACATATAGAATGGTGGTCTGTCATGACGGTGAATGGTTTACCGAATAAATGCAGCCGGAACGTGTTGATAGCCCTGATAAATGCGAGGCATTCTTTCTCAGTTGTAGAGTAGTTTATCTCGGACTTTGAGAGTACACTTGATGCACCTTCCTGAACTTGTACAAGCAATGTACCAATGCCATAACCACTGGCGTCTGTGTAAGTTCCGTTTCTGCATTTTCGTCGTACAAGACTAGCACTGGTGTGGAAGTAAGAGACTCCTCAAGTGCCCAGAAAGTTCATTCTTTTGTCTCATCCCAGTAAAACTTGGCGTCTCCCTGCAGAAGTTCTTGTAATGGATATGCCTTGTTACAAAATCCTTTTATGATATGTTAGTAGTATGAGCACAGCCCGAGAAAACTTCTCACATCATGAATGTGCTAAGTTGGAAATTCTGTGACTGCCCTTACTTTATCTGGATCAGGACAGACACCATTTCCAATGACTAGGTGCCCCAGGATTTTTATCTCATTGGCGATGAAGAGGCACTTCTTTGGATTGAGGCAGAGTCCTGCAGCCTGAACACACTTCAACACAGTCAACAGGCGGCTGAGATGTTCTGCAAATGTGCTTGAGAAAACGACAATGTCGTCTAGATAACAAAGACATGTCATCCATATAAGATGTCGATGTAAGTTGTCCATCATGTGTTCGAATGTGACCAGAGCATTACATAGTCCAAACGGCATGACCTTGAATTCATAGAGGTCGTCAGGTGTAATGAAACTAGTCTTCTCCCTGTCGTCAACCTCAATTTGCCAGTAATCTGCTGCATGTCCATGGTTGAGAAGTATGTAGCTCCTTTCAAACAGTCGAAGATGTCTTCAGTGTGTGGCAATGGGAAGATGTACGAACGCTGGCTAATTGGTGGATGATCCCCAGTATTGATATGGTGTTTTATTGTGGGCCGTTTCATCTGGCTTTTCTCCTGCCTGCTCTGGAATACACCTGAAAATTGGTGTAGCATAATATTACAAATGCCATAATATAATAATCCTACACTACATTTTAATTTTTGCCTTATAAATAATCATAAGAACTGTCTTTCTTTAATTTATGGTTTAAAAATGCCTACCTTTACAGATCATAAAATGACCCAACTGCAATAAGTATAAGTGTTATGGGCAATAAAATACAATAATCCTTTGCTTTAAACTTCATTTGCAATAATGCTGTTGACATGTATAAGTAAACTGCAATATAAATTATTACAAATTTGTACTTAGATGTGTGTTAACAGCCATAATGCATTTTTTTAAATAAATTATTACAGAAGTATGTTTAAGTTTATTAGTTTATTCCTAGTTTGATGTTTATTGTGAACTAAACCTTGGCATATTAAATGTTATGGCAAGATTCTGTTTGGGAACAAATATTTAACTCGTAGAGGTAAACGTCATCCATGATGTGAGTGGAAAAAAGAAAAAAAAAAAAATACTTCTGTTTTATGGGCTAAATAATTATAGAAGAGAAAATTTTTTTTCGTTTTGATGTTACAATTTTTGTAGAAGTTTCATTTTGTTGTATGCCATGTAATAAAAATAAAGATTTATGTAGTGCCCAATGCCCAAATTCTTCCTAATTGAACAATACACGGTGATTCTATTAGTTGATGCCTGGTTTTGTAAAGAGTGCCACATTTGTTCTGTAAATTTCATGAATAAAAAGGATGATCCTATTATGCAGGATGAGGCAACTAAGTCATAACACCCCTTGTCTCTCTCCCACTGTAATAGATACTAAGATGTCATTCGGACAATGAATTGCAGGGATAGGTGCTACTTGAATACATTAATTTCATGTTTGTGCTATTTTTTTATTACAGAGATATGAGACTATCTTTGGTTTTTTTAAAATGGAACCTTATGTTAAATTTTAACATAATGGGCTTAAAAAGACGGTTTCAGATATGTTTATATCATAATATTCTGGTGAATAGTTTTTGAGATGCAGATATTTTATTTGTATCATATTTGTCATTTGAAGCGGTGTTGTCCAATGCGATCTTTCCTGTTAACCACTAAGGCACTTAACAGGGAAAGCGTTTTTTTCCTTTTTCTCGACAATGCTGCAAGGTGACACATAAGGTAGCTGGAGAGAAAGGTATAAATATGCTGCTGGGGTAATGAGACATTGCATTTCTGTCACAGTTTCTTGAAGCTGACTTTCACACCATTGAAGGAAAGTTAGATATGCTTCTAGTGTATGGTGAAAGCAGAAGAAATGCTATTAGAGAATAAAACAATATGGAGAGCTGTATCCTGGTCATGAGCATCCTACGTGCCAGCTTCTTGCACATATTTGCAACAAACTACTTGAATCGGGATCATGGAACGCCATGCAACGGACAAGACAGAAAACTGCAACTGACGAGGTATGTGAAGAGGGTGTTCTAGCATTGGCGCACAATGACCCTACCATTTCGTTACGATGTGGTTTAAGTCAGAATGTGTTCTACACATGTTGCACCAGCATAGATTTCACCTGTTTGACCTCTCATTACATCAAACATACTCTGTTGTGGATTTTGAACGACTCTAGGAATGTTGCCGGTTTGCTCTGCAGTGCCTACAAGATGGGTGCTTTTTACTGATGAAGGGACTTTCACCAACCATGGTAAAGTTAATTTGCATAATATGCGTTACTGGTCAACAGAGAATCCTCATTGTCTTCAACAGGTACAGAATAGACAATAGTGGAGTGTTAATGTGTGGTGCGGCATTGTCGGAAACGTCATTGTGGGGCTGTACATCATTCCAGGTATACTAAATAATGGTCCCAACATGATGGCTGTCCTACTCACTCTTCCTGTGTGGCTACAGAGCTATTAAATGAAAAGTTTCCAGATTGTGGGATAGGATGATGTGCTGAAGTGAAGTGGCCAGCCCGGTCTCGTAATTTGATCCCTGTGCAATTTTTTTCTGTAGACAGCAATCAAACATAAAGTGTATGCTGAATACCAACTAAGTCAGATGATATGAAGTAATGTATCATCAAAGCGTGGGCAGATATCTCACGTAACACCCTTGCAGCCATACACAAAACATTCGAACGATGACTACAAATGTGCATGCAGCAGAGGGTAAGCATTTTGAGCACACGCTTTAGTAAAGTTTTGTATCATGTACAGTATGTATTTTACATCTTTGGGTGTATTTGCATTGCATTGTTATCAATAGTAAACATTTTCAAATAAAATACAAATATGTGTGAAATAATTGTGACCAATAAGGGCCCCTTCATTTACATTTATATTTCTGTTACTTAAAATGTATTAAAATCTTGTAGTATTTTAATACTGTATGTTGTTTACTATTTTGGTATCACAATTGTCAAATAACTGAATAATATTTGCGCGACATCATCAGTTAATTTTTGCACAAAATATCACAGTATGTATTACTATTGTCGGGAAACTGGGTCTGTTTGTGTAAAAACGGACTCGCAACATTTACCATGTACTCAACACAACAGGCCCCCCACGGCGGCTCTTGGTTGTTTCGTGAGTGTTTGCATAGCGAGCATGGGGCCCCGAGTTAATACTGTCTTCCTTCCTTTTTTTCTTCCTGGACCGCGCCCCCCCCCCCCCCTCCGTTTTCTTGTTCTCACTCCTTCCCCTCCCTGCCGGGGGACTGATAACCTTAGCGGTTTAGTCCCCCTATCCCAACTAAAGAACCCAACCCAACTCTACACAACAGGAAAGGTCGCATTGGACTACGCCGCTTTGAAGTACGAATACAATACAAGAACATATCTGTGTCTCAGAAACTGTTCGCCTCAATATTACATGTTATTCTAAAATTTAACATAGGGTTCCATTTAAAAAACCATAGATGGCCTCATACCTCTGTAATAAAAAAATAGCACAAACATGAAATGTGATATATTCCAGTAGCTCCTGTCCCTGCAATTCACTGTCCAAACGATATCTTTGTATCTATTATGGTTGTAAGATACAAGGGATGTTATGACTTAGCTGCCTCACACTGTATAAATCAGTTTCAGTGTTTGTAATACATGACTTTCTTGTCTAGGAGTCTGACTTGATTATGGGCTCAGGCAAGCCCAAAACTAATAGTCAATTAAAAAAAATTGCAACTTTATCAGTTTTGAAATTGTCAATATAAAAAATAAATAAGTTGCTGTACTCGAACCACCCAGCTAGATTTCCAGAAAGCTTTTTCTTAATACCACCTCCTGGTAGCCACCTTTTATTTACTTTTTCCAAACGAATAATGACACGACCTGACAACACCACATCCTTGCAGCATCACATGGGTGGGGTCTCCGAGGCTTGCTCTCAATTTTTATCCACAACTTTTTAAGTCTTTGTACATTTTGGGTATAAATCAGTGCCTACCATAGTTCTTTGCATATCCAGGAGAATGGGGTCCCCCAGAGCTCTGTATCGAGCATTCCTGTGGTTTTAGAGGCCATTAATGGCCCAGCAGCAGCAGCAGCAGTGTGGTTGTCAGTATCTCCCTCATTGTATACTGATGACTTCTGCCTATATTTCTGATGATTTAGTACGTGTGTTGCTGAATGCCAGCTGAAGGGAGTCATACAAAATGCGCAGTTGTGGTTTCTTTCCCCTGGCTTTCAGTTTCTGCCGTCAAGCTCTGTGTTATGCACTTCAGTTGGCATCAGTGAGATTGCCTACAATCAGAACTTTACATTGATGGACACTTCTTGGGACCAGTGTTTGTGAGGCTTTCGGTTGAGTGTTGGGAAAGTAGTGTTCTAGGGCAGAAAGACCGTGGGTGTGGGGAATGTTGGTGTAGAGAGATGTGGCGTCTACGGTGACAAGAAAGCTATCAGGAGGGAGGGACATGGGGATGGATTTGAGGCATACCATATGTCTTTAATGTTGGATGGGGGGCTGTGGGTTACAGGTTTCAGGTGTTGATCTACCAGAGCTGAGATGCATTCTGTTGGGACTTCGAAGCCTGCTACGATGGGAGGGCCAGGATAATTTTTTTAAATGAATTTTAGGGATTAGGAATAAGATTGGGGTGTGTGATTCAGGTGGAGAGAGAAGTTCTATTGAGGCAGTGGTGAGACCTTGTGAGGGACGTAGGATTTTCAGGATTTTCTGTAGGTCAGCTTGTACTGAGGGAATGGGGTCATGAGGAATGGCTCTGTAGGTAGAGGTGTCAGAGAGTTGACACAGTCCCTCTGTCACATACACTTCTCAATCAAGTACTACAGTTGTGGAGCCTTTGTCCACTGGGCGGTCTACTTTCAGCTCTTGGATGGCTCGGAATTCAACTGGGCTGATGTTGTGAGTAGTTGATATGATATTCAGGAAGGATTGGGAGGAAATGTTGGACGTGAGGAATTCTTGGAATGCCTGCAAGGTATGGTTTTGGGGAAGAGCAGGAGAATCCCTTTGGGGGAGGGTACTTGGAATTGTTCAAGGCAGGGTTCATCACTGGCTCTGTTGCCTGGGGGGGGGGGGGGATTGTGACTGGGTGATGAGTGATGAAGTCGTATTTCCAGTTGAGGTTACAAGTGAATGAGAATAGATCTTTGACCAGGGCATGTGTTTGAATTGATGTGAGGGATTGAAGGTTAAGCCTTTCCACAGGACAGATATCTCTGGCATACAGTGGGACTTGGATGAGAGGTTAAGGGTTGAATTGGGATTGGTTTGGTGTTAACTGGTGTTTGCATATGCTGATGGTAGTGCTAGGTTCTAGTTGGGACATGTACTGGAAGATTCAGTAAGGAAGCCAGGCTCGGTTTGTTGCCTATGAGGGGGGGGGGGGGGGAGTTCTTGAAAGTGTAATTATCGTGGTTGATCACGGATGATCAAGAGAGGCACATCACATCTAAGGCGGTTGACTAGCAGGGTGGATAGTTTTCTCAGTTGCTGTGTGACATACAGTTTGAGGTTTTAGCAGGCTTGTATTATGGTTCCGAATGTATCGATTTAGCCAGTTTCTCAGAGGAGGCGGATTTTGAAGAGAGAGAGAGAGAGAGAGAGAGAGAGAGAGAGAGAGAGAGAGAGAGTAGCTGTTGGGAGTTCAACATAAATTTCAAGGAGAAGGTGGGTGAGGGCTAAGGATTGGCAATTTTGGAATACATGGAGATATTGATGGAAATAAGGATTACACCCTGAGATTGGAACTTTTTGAGTTGAGATCCTTAGGGGCTGTTCCAAATGTCAAACAGGACTGGAGGAAAAGAGTATGGGATTACTGTTTGGCTATGGTGAATGCTTGTTTGCGGAAAACCTGTGGGTACTGTGGTATATGTTTGGGATACATGGTGATTAAATTGGTTAAATTAGGTGGAGATATTAAAACTGGAGGGGGATTGGGCTTTAGTGTAGAAGGAGGGGTGGAAAGTACAGAAAAGTAAGACAATAATTTTAAAACATGCAATTTTGTCAAATATTTTGATGAAAATTTAATAACTGAGTGCCAACGGTAAGGCAATAGATACAGGGAAGGGATCACCATATAAATTAGTATGGCCCAGAGTCGAAAATGGTCTTTCGTGGCTCGTAAAAGATCATCAATGGCACATAAAAGAGAGTTAGCGGCCCATTAAAAATCGACAGTGTCACATTAGAGGAAGCCAGTAGGCTATTTATATTACTGCAAGTCTTACAACCGAACATGTGGTGCAATGGTTAGCATCACAGATCTCTGTGCTTGCTGTCCCTTGTTCAATCCCACCATGGGCAGTAAAAATGTATTTGTTTTTATTGACTATTTCTAGAATGTTCTACATGTTTCTTATGTTTGATGTACTTGTAAGTTTCAGAAAATTCTATCTATGTATAAATAGTGGAGCACTCCGAGCAGGAGGCAGTCTGTATTGTACGTATACTTGTGTTAGCAATAAATGTGTTCTTAGTAGAAAGTGTTGTGCTCTATTATGGTCCAGCCGTCAAATTCCATACCACCTGCAGTTATCGTGACACTTTCTTGTGGAGGCGCCGGGTATACTACCATACATCTGCATCATCATGGCTCTGATTAGGCAGCATAAGAGCTGTCACTTACATGGACAAGAAACAGAATACAAAGGGTGTACTGACTACCTCTGTCCGAATCTCCGTGTCATCAAGAGATCCACAGATGCCAAAACAGCAGTAAGCTAGCTGCCATCAGACATCCATCGGTGTTCTTGGGAGATGCTCGAAAGGGCTGAAAGGATTTGACTGAGTTGCTAAGTATAATAGGTGGAATCACATTATGTGCTAGTCAAACATATATTTCTACCTCGACAGGACAGCCCAACAGTGGTTTGAAAATAACAAGGACAAGCTCGATAGCTGGGAAAAAATTCAGATAGAAAAGAAGACGTTTGGAGACCACCGGCAGCAAGTCTGTTTATCTGAAGAGCAATTGAAGAACAGGGCCCAGCAACATGGTGAGTCAGCACAGTCGTATATACAGAGTGTTTTGGCCCTACGTCACGTAGTCAACCCGGATATGACGGAGGCCGATAAAAGATTCACACCTGATGAAGGGCATTGCGGAAGGTACATATCAAGTTCTTCTGTTAAAAGACGTTTTGACAACATATGAGTTTATCCAATGGTGCCATAAATTGAAGAGATGCAATAAAGTGGGATTGGATGTAACAAGTAGGACAGACTTCCGAATGTAGTCCCTGTGGCTGTTGTGGAAGATCTGCATGACTTTGCTTCTCTCATATGACAAATTGTGATAGAAGAATTGCAACAGTTTATGGCAGCTGGGACTGGTGGATCAAGCGAACACTAGATTATGGCCATGGATGTTAGTCCTGTAAGTCATGAGGGAGCCGATGCTATTGAAGAAGAAGTATTTCAAACATTAGTGCCAGTCAGTTCCACCAGTCATATCTTACGTGAAGAATGGCCTCGCCCTACTATGACTTACACTGCAGCCGCAAAACGTCAGCTTAGGAACCAATTGACGGGATGACAACCAACTCCTATGACAACTGTGAAGTCTTGCAGGACAGATATCTGGAGGACAGAAGACAACATGCCATTGTGTTTTCACTTTGTTGGCCTTCCTGGACACGTCGTACTATACTGTAGGGAGAGAAGACGGCTATCTGTGAATTATTATGCTGCAAGACGCCAACCATCGGAGCAGTCATTTTCAAAGGCAGTCAACTTCAGATGATTACTGTCGATCAATGGGATGAAGCCCATCGTCGTATCCTGGAAGTGGTCGCTCTCCAAGACGACGACACCATTCACCGTCGCCTAACAGAGATACCAGCTGCTTGCCTAGCCGCCGTGTTCAGGAAATGTAGGCGAGGGGACCATCTAGGAAGGTGAAGCCTCCACAGATGAAAATCCTCCATGGATGATAGTCGCTAAGATGTCTGGAAATCTCATTGGCGTCATCATTGACCGTCAACCTGTCAGGCACTAGTCGGTTCAGGAGCTTCCTTCTCTGTATTGTCGAAGGACTAACTTCTGCAACAGTTTTAGCCTTATACGACGAAAATGCAGGAACAGAACTTCACACAGTCACTAGCGGTTATAGGATTGGTGCAGTACTTGTACAAATTCAGGAAGGTGGTGGAAAGATAATAGCCTATGCATCAAGAGTTCCCTCGACATCCAAGATAAACTACGCTGCGACCAAGAAGGAATGCCTTGCCACTATCTGGGCTATGTGTTGATTCGGGAAACCATTCACTGTTGTGACAGACCACCATCCTTTATGTTGGCTGACCAGTTAGAAGGATCCATCAGGTAGACTAGCAAGAAGGGAACTAAGACTCCAAGAGTACAATGTATCAGTGGTATTAAAAAAACGGGTGCACACACAAGGAAGCCGACTGACTTTTGAGAAATCCATTAGTCAAATACAACAGCATGGATGAAAATTCAGCCCTCATGAGTTAGGTGACATTACAGCTGGACAAAGGTAAGATCCAGCACTATTTCAAACTATAGAAGCCTTGGAGAAAGGAGAACTGACCGAAGGAGAGTTTCAACTTATAAATGGGACATTGTATAAAAGCAACTATGATCCCAAATGGCTACTGGTCATATCATCTCATCTCTGGCCAGCAGAGATGGGCACAAGTCCGTTAATCTGTTAATTGTTAATTAACAAAGTTATTTTTTGAGTAATGGATTACCTTTTGAGTTAATAATAAAAAAAAAAAAAACACACACTCTTTAACTTCCGTTAACTCGTCGTCTGTTAATCCATTATTTTTGTTCCTATTTCTTGTTTCCCTCAGCGATAACAATAGTGAATGAGAATGTTTCGATGAAAATAAATATTTGTCTTATGTTCCTGTTGATCAATGATACGTTCAGTGATGACTTACTAAACAAATAAGTATTTTTAATGTTCTAACTTGTATCTGTTCGCCGTAGGTATTAGTGGTGTATGGGAGCAGGAAGGCAGGAGAAGTTAATTTTCATTACAATTTTCTTATTGGACTTTGTTTTAGCTGACAGGAACAATTTTAAATTGAATACCGCGAAACCATCAATAATGGAGACTGTGAGAATAAAGATATGGCTGACACACCTAATCAGGAAATTAGCATATAATTTTAATTGTATTAGTTCCCCCATCATATGCTGACTGCAATTAAATAAGTATTTTACACTAGATGCATTTCATTTTTTAATTTTAACATACCTTCTGTGCAAGATTTTTTAAAATTTTGTCATTCAGTCTGCTGTAAGACGCAGACACAAGCAGAGCCGAGCGATTATGTCTGGCATCAGCACTGAGAGTGCGCCGCGGGAAACTGTAGCAAATGCCAGCGCTCGCCACGCATGAGCTATTGATATAAACAATGCCACGTGTGCGCGTGCCCCTCATTGTGTTGTTTAATAGGTACGAGCTTACCTTGCGGGTATTCGCACAGCCAGCGCGCATCCTGTGTTAGGGTGTACTTGTGTATATGTTAGTGAATAAAACATTGGTGACGAGTACGGTATTGTCCTTTGCACGTTTTTTATTCTGAAGTGGTTGTTCGTCTTCACACAATTACTACTGGTACTTCCGATGATATTCTATGATGCCTTGTTGAACAACAAGAGTTTATTTAAACCGGCGATTCACGCTCAAAACCAGGTATTGCAATCTCTTGCTTCAGCCTTGTCTAGTTGGTCGTACCCTCTGTCCACCCCGCGTGTTGTTTCGCACCCCGCACCCCCTCTGACGTATCTGCCTGAGAAACAGTTAAGACAACATTTACACGCCTTTGATTGGTCCGATGTCACCTTGTGTCGCATGTTATTCCTGTTGTGGCTGTCACCTGGTATGTATCAGCTCCTTTGTCAACTTGCACCCTTGCAGGATCCTTCACTGCTGTCTTTCGATCAAATGTGCGACTTTTTTGCACAACATTACAGCAAACGGAATCACGTGATAGCTGCCCGTGTTGAGTTTTATCGCTGCAGGAAGCAGCCACAGCAGTCCTATTGGGTATGGACTGCGGAACTCCATGGCTTAAGCTGTCATCATCATTTTGTAACTGATGTGCATAAGGAATCGTATGCTGATCAAATGGTCCACGATGCTATTATTCGTCTCGCCCCTGATTGCAAAGTTTGCGAGCCAACTCTACTGTGCGAGAATCCTTCTCTTTCCGAGGTCCTTAACATTGCGCAGTCTTTAGAGGTCTCTCGGGTGGTGGGCAACCGAACT
The DNA here is from genome assembly GCA_026315105.1 of Locusta migratoria. Lineage (NCBI taxonomy): Eukaryota > Metazoa > Arthropoda > Insecta > Orthoptera > Acrididae > Locusta > Locusta migratoria. The sequence continues at coordinate 520,863,334 of CM048744.1, read as the reverse complement.
GAGGCTTGGTGTGAGATGGCACTTCTTTTCCCCCGTTACAAACCAGGTCGCAAAGGGATGACTTGGTCGTGCCAGTTTGTGCACAGCCATGGCGCCCGAGCCATCGGGCCGTTCCGTAGCGACGAAAACTCAGGCCAGGTGGCGTGCAGTCATGCAACCATTCAACACTTGCTTCTTGTCCCTCCTGTTTTGTTGATCACGATAGACGTGATTACCCCAAGCAGTGGGCCACTTGTCATCAGTGCCATAAAAAGGCTTCCGTTTGTGCCTCCAAAATCCAATATTGCAATGCCGAAGCAAACGTCACTTGCGTTTCGGTGATTTCTGTTGCACCCAATAAGCTCTTTATTAACTTCGCGCTTTTTCACAAAAGTTTGCATATGCAAGTGGACATATGTGTGGCTGTCTGTTTATGAAAGTTGCAGACATATTTGGATCTGGGTTCTCTCTCTCTCTCTCTCTCTCTCTCTCTCTCTCTCTCTCTCTTACCGTGTTGTGGAAATTGGTCAGTTACAATAAACAAAATATTCAGATTCTGGGACAGTTCTCGGCCCGTTACATACAAATCTGACACTTGAAGGATTACTTTTCTTGTTGTAAACAATGCCCATACGGACAACTTGTCTGGCCTTGACGCTTTTGAGGTTTTTGGTTTCACTATTTCTGACGAATTTAACATCGGCTCTTATAAAGTGCCTTACCCACGACTCGACACGTTATGCTCCGAATTTCCTGCGCTGTTTTCAGCGGAGTTGGAATGTGCTAATAATTTCCAAGCCCACATCACTATGAAGCCCTCCACCAGGCCCCATGTTTTCAGCGCTCAGCCAGTTCCATTTGCACTCCACGACCAAGTCAAAGCGGAGTTGGACCGCCTGGAGGAAGCTGGGGTGGTACAATGGATTCTATCAAGTGAATGGGCAAGTCCCATGGTCATTGTAAAAAAACCGTCTGGGCATTGCGTCTTTGTGGGGATTTCAAACAGTCTGTGAATGCTCAATCTATCATTGACAGTTATCCCTTACTGTGCCCTGACAAGCTTCTTGCAAAGTTGGTGGGTGGACGGTACTGCTCCAAGATAGACTTCTCAGAAGCATATTTGGAAGTTCCTCTCGATGCTGACTTTCAACATCTCTTGGTCCTTAACACGCCGTTTGCATTGTACCAATATTTGAGATTGCCGTTTGGGTGGCCAGCGCTCCAGCAATTTTTCAGCACTTCCTGTCGGTGCCTGGGTGTGTTAATTATCTCAATGATATAGTAGTGTTCGGCCCCTCAGCTGACGAACATTTGTGCAACTTAGGTGCACTTTTCACGGTATTGCAGGCATCGGGCTTGACATGCAATCTGAAGAAATGCCATTTATTTCAGCCTTCTGTCACGTTTCTGGGGTTTGAGGTTTCTAGTGAGGGCAGCAAGCCCCTCCGTCAGAATGTATCCCCTGTGGTGTGTCTCCCTCGGCCGACATTAGTCAAGGACTTTCAAGTGTTTTTAGGAAAGGTTGCTTATTATCATAAGTTCTTGCTGCGGGCTTTGTCTATTGCGAAACCTCTGCATGACCTGTTGCACAAAGGGACTTTGTTCCATTGGTCATCGGCTTGTGAAAAGTATTTTGCACATTAAAGGAGTTGCTAAATCGGTGCCCTTCCTCATAACCTGTTGTAGCGACAGACGCCTCCAAACACGGGACTGAGGCAGTGCTTGCTCATAAATATCCAGACGGATCTGAGCGCCCAATCGCTTCCGCCTCAAAGACGCTCACTCCGGCTCAAATTAGATATTCCCAAATTGAGAAGGAGGGTCTTGCTATCATCTACGCTCTGAAAATGTTTCATATCTTTCTGTATGGCATAAAATGTCATTTTATAACTGATCACAAACCACTGGTTTCTCTCTTCCATCCTTCGGCATCACTACCCAACAAAGCCACTCACTGTCTTCAGCATAGGGTGCTGTTCTTATCTTGCTATAACTATGCGATACACTTCCACCCGACATCCAAACATGAAAATGCAGATGCTCTCTCCCACCTTCCGGCTGGTCCAGACCCAGAGTTTGGTCAAGAAGAGTTGCTATGTCTTCATGTTGACATTGTCACTCAACAAACAGTGGACAGTGTTCCAATCACGAGAGCCAGGTGGCTAAGGCTCATGCCACAGACCCAGTCCTCTGCAAGGTGATCCATTTCGTACAACAGGGCTGGCCTGAGACCCTACTGACACGGGCATCTGACCCTCTCAGGAACTGCTATGCATTTTGACACTGTTTTTCTGCTGTGGATGGCGTGCTTCTCCTCGATACTGAGGAGTCCTCTCGGGTCGTCATCCCTTCGGCCCTCCGCATAGGGGTCCTGAAGCTGCTCCACGCTGATCATTCGGGGATATCTAAGGCATTGGTCCGCCGTCATGTGTTTTGGCCAGATCTGGCCAGCGATGTCACATATGGTTACCTCTTGCTCGCTCTGTGCACAACATCAAGCCTCTCCACGAGCAATGTTTACGCCGTGGCCTCAACCTTCACAGGCCTGGGATCGAATGCACATTGATTTTGTTGGCCCCTTCCTTAACGCCTATTTGTTACTGGTTATTGATGCATTCTCTAGGTTCCTGTACGTTGTCCATTGCCTATCAACCTCTGCCACAGCCACTGTTGCAGCTTTGTTGCACGTTTTCTCGATTGAAGGCACGTCATCACGACCAGCTGCGTCTGCATGTGGAGGAGCAGAACACACCTATCACCCGGCAGATGCTCCACCAACAGTCTGCTCCACTACCAAGTCCACATGTTGAAGAAGGGTTCCTGAAGCTACCTGTAAGTTGTCCGCCTCAGCCAGGAGCTGAACCACGTTCCTCCTGTGGGGGACCTACACCATCGTGGGTACCGTCACTACCCACACAGGATCCATCTCCTCCTGCCACACCACTACCTTCGGGCCCTTGGGCCTGAGATGGAGATGGAGTCAGAGCTACAATCACCAGACCTGCCATATGGGTTGGTGGGGAAAGGACGCCGATGCTGCCTGCGCTCCAATTACTTCAGGCCTTATGCAATGTGGTGCCAGCCCATCACCTCAGTCAGAGGCCAGCAGATGATGATGCCATGAATATCTCTCGACTCTAATCTTCCCCGAGGGGGAAGGAATGATGTAAGACGCAGATGCAAGTGAAGCTGAGTGATTACGCCATGTGTCGGCCGTGAGAGTGAGCCCGCGGGAAATGTGGCAAATGCCAGCACGTGCCACGCGCGAGCTATTGATATAAACTGTGCCACATGTGTGCGCGCCCCTCAGTGTGTTGTTTACTAGGTATGAGCTTACCTCACAAGTGTTCGCACAGCCAGTGCACACCCTTTGTTATGGTGTACTTGTGTATATGTTAGTGAATAAAACACAATCTAAGGAGACCACAGGCCAAATATGTTTACAAGTAAAGCACAGAGTCTAATGAAAATCTGGCTGGACATGAAAGCAAAATATTCATTTAACGACATGGTATTTCTTGGGGAAAATATTTTAATAGATATGTTTTTATAGAATATATTACCGCTACACCTTCAAGTGCTGCAGTGGAATGTCTTTTTGCGTGGGGAAACTATATTTTTACTCCCAAACATGCCTAACAGTCAGACAAAAATTTCAATATGTTAATGCTTCTTAAAGGCAATATGTACCGTATGTCAAATGATATTCACTGAAGTTACATATTTTGAACCTCCCATAAATTTTATTTTATTGCTCAGTTATTATTAGTCCTATTATTATTATTATTATTATTATTACAAACTAAGCTTTATGTATTACTAGGACACTAGTAGCCGGCTGCAAGCATAAACAAATGACAAAATCTTCATTTTGTACAAGTACACTATCATCTCACAGAACATAAAACTTTTCTGCCAAAGTGAATGACTCTAGCGAAGGCAGTTTTGCAACTTTACAGCATGGTATGTGATTAGTCCAAGTGCCAGGATAGAGTGTCGGAGTAACACTAGTTTTTATTTATACTCAAAGTCCTACTTAAAGTTGCGCAACCAAAACATTATTATTATTATTTTTTATATTATATAGCGTCATATGTTTTATTTAATTGCTCACTTCAATAATACAGCAAATATATAAATTTGGAGACTGAAGGCGAGTTTTTAAGGATGCACAGTACTTTTACGAGTTAACGATTATCATTAACTTCTGTTAAATTGTCCCTAAAGTAACACTTTAACGAAATGTTTACTTTTTTTAACACTTTAACGAATGTTTAACGAAATTAGCATTTTTAGTAACGGATTAATGATTAATGAAGCTGAATTTTTATTAACGGTGCCCAGCTTTGCCGGCTAGCTGTTATTAAGTATTTCCTTGATTCTCCATTATATGGTCATTTGGGACTCCTGAAAACCCTAGACAGAATCAGACACAGGTATTACTGGCAAGGTCTCCATTGATATGTCAAGCACTATGTGAGTCACTGTAAGGAGTGCCAGAGACGGAAACATGTGCTGCAGTTACCTCCAGGGCATCTGGTACCGATTCCGCCTGCAGTAGCTCCATTCCACCAGATTGGAATCAACCTTTTAGGTAGGTTCCCGAAGTCAACAACCGGTAATCGATGGATAATAGTTTGTGCTGACTACCCTCACCCGCTATGGTGTCACCAAAACTGTGCCGACTGCAGAAGCTCCAGAGCCCGCCAAATTCCCAGTATAAGACATTATTTTGAAGCATGATGCACCATCTGTGATGCTATCTGATTGAGAAAAAGTATTCATGTCAAAACTAGTATCAGAGGTAATGTCATGTTGCTACTTAGTCCACAGAATCACAAATGCCTATCATTCTCAGACAAGACGTTAGCAGATATGCTGTTGGTGTACGTTGATGTTAAGCAGAAGGATTGGGATACAATACTACCGGTCATAACATTTGCTTATAATACAGCAAGGCAAGACACCACAGGCTTCATGCCATTTTCCATGTTCTATGGTTGTGAAGCTGAGTCGATAATGGATCTGCAGTTTCTGTTCCAACCGGACAGCCCTCGGGATGACAACATGAAACAACTCGCCACCAGGGCCAAAGAAGCAAGACAGCTGGCTTGCATACGGACACTAGATGCCCAGGAGAAGGACTGTCAGTGGTATAACTGAAGTGATACTTTGGTCTGTATCATGTCATATGCTGCCTGTTAGATGTCATAGATAAAGTTGAGGATTATGAGCCGTCCACAGATTGAAGATACATCATTCATATCCCCCATATGAAGCTTTACCACGATCCCAAAGAATAGATAGGCAGAAACGGTCTCTTGTTCAAGGACTCTGCAGACGGTTATGATAACGATGAAGCCACGACAGGAGGCTATGGTGCCGGACATCGTCACTCTAAGGAAGGCAAGCAGGCAGAATGGAAGGATTCTCCAGAACTGCCATACAGAGGACCCATGACAAATCCAAGACACTGAAGCTGGCTCCAAAGTGAACCTAACTGCAGGTCACTTTCTTTCAGGAAGGGGAGAAATGCTGCGAGTCTTCCGACCGAACTCGTGGTGCAGTGGCTAGCATTGCAGATTGCTGAGCTTTCGATCCCCAGTTCAAATCCCACCACGGGAAGAAAAAAAATTATTTGTTTGTATTCACTATTTCCAGAATGTTCTACATGCTCGTTATGTTTAATGTACTTGTAAGTTCCAGAAAATTGTTTCTGTGTATAAATAGTGGAGCACTCTTGAGTTGGAGGCAGTCTGTACTGAGTGTATGCTTGTGTTAGCAATAAAAGTGTTCTAAGTATAACGCGTTGTGCTCTATTAATGACCAGCCTTCGAATTCCATACTACCTGCAGTTTTCAATGTGACAGTATCTTGACAGTTAGTTGATAGGATTTTGCAAGAACTTTCTCTTCCTCAGATTATTGAGGTACAGAAATCGATCTTCTCACAATTTTTAATTCACATCTTTCACCATTAAAAATATGAGTATACTAGGTATTAAGAGCCCATAGACATTTTAACAAAAGTAGAGATTTATGTTCACTGCTAAACTTTTCTCCCCTTCTTCTTTATTTCAGACAAACATTATCAGAGTGAAGATGTAAGTACTGTGGAAGTTCTCTTGCTGAAATTTCAAAATATGCTGCAAATATTCTTCTTAACACATTTCAAATTGCAACAAATATTGAAAGAGTGTATTTAATAATGCTGAGGCAAAGATGAGTTACTTTTGCTTTTTTTGAAAATGCTGATTTTTAGGCTAAAACTAAACAAGTAACATCTTCAGTTATGTTATTGGAAAACAAAGCAATTTTCATTTCACCAGTCTCTAAAGTGCAGTATTACATATATATATATATATATATATATATATATATATATATATATATAATAAAAAAAAAAACACCCTGTAGTTACTTGAATATTCCGCTACATATGTGAACATATTTACTTAGGCTGAAAAGGGGACGTTTCTCAACTGACCTTGTATCATATTTTTTTTCTTTTTATTAGCTTTACCTTAGGCTTTTAACTTAATGTAGTTGTAAAATATGAAACCTTATTTATGTATTTATTATTACTAAACAAAAACAATTATCAGATTAATCAATATTTTCATTATGACGAAGGCAATGTTTTTAGGCCTGGAATACACAAAATAATAACATGTATAATATTGTTGTTGTTGTTGCCTTCAGTTCGGCAAGTGATTAGATGCATTCTTCACCATACTCTATCCTGTGCAAACCTTTTCATCTCCCGAATCTGCGTACTGTATTCATCTCATGTTCTCCCTCTGGGATTTTTACCCCATATGCTTTTCTCTAATGCTAAATTCATGATTCCTTGATGTCTAAGAATGTCTTGTACCAGTCAACCCCTTCTTTTAGTCAAGGTATGCCAGAATTTTTTTCTCCCCAACTCTGATCTGTACCTTCTCATTAGTTCTGTAATATAACCAGCTAAACTTCAGCATTCTTCTGTAGAACCACATTTCAAAAGCTTCTATCCTGTTCCTGTCTGAACTATGTATTGTCCGTCCCATGTTTACCTCCTGTACAAGGTAACAAGCAACTCAATAACCTTCAGAAAAGACTATCTTACAGTCATTTAAATTAATATTCAATGTTAGCAAATTTCTCTTTTTCAGAAATGCTTTTCTTCCCATTAAATAATTTTATATGTATAATATTACTGTTCTATAAACACAGTTGTTATATAACTCATAAAACTGTTATTGTGCATGTTTGTTTGAATAATGATTTTTCTTCAAAAGTTTCTGATTATGCTTCAAGCAGTTGAAAAAACTTGACCAACTGTATTTGAAATTTAGTAAGCAACATTGCTTTCAGCATTTAAACTTTCAATTGTGCTTTTCCCCCCTGATGTCCATATTTTGTTCATGCTTGCAAAAAATTCTTTCTACAGCTGCTTTAGTACCTGGTAGTGACAATCGAAATTCTACCACCTAAGGAAAGTTTCTGAATAACAAATTCTGAGAGCAGAAAAACTGAAACATTCCTGCCTATCTTAAATGAACTTCTTTTCTCTCCTTATTAACAATTCTGTCTGCAGTAGCCAATTGCTTAACACGAACAAAATAAAACAGCATTATCATGGATATTTGTTGATTCATTGCCAGCATTTATTATTATTTTTCAATACTGCTCCATTTTAGGATATTGTTGAGCAAGATCAATACAAATTTCTTATACACTTAAAGTCTGTCAGTCCAGACTGATAGGTATTCAGTATATGAACCATAGAAAGTATATGATACTGTTTGGAAATACTGTAATTTCACCCCATGTTCCTCTAATTCGTGCACCTTTTACAACACGTGCGATAAAACTGTTCACTTTTTTTTTCTCAGTCGTTTTCTTTTAACTTTCAAAGAACCATAGCTACTTCAACATCTGTTACCGAGCGAGGTGGCGTAGTGGTAACACACTGGCCTCACATTCGGAAGGGTGGTGGTTCAAATCACCACCACCTAGAGAGAAGGCCGTGGCGTTCTCGTGTGACGTCAGGCAGAGTAGGTTGCACGCGCATAGCTGACTGGCTGGCTGCTTTGGCATAGTGAGCCGTGCCCCAGCGGCTACCCAGTCAGCTGTGTGTGTGCAACCTACTCCATCTGACATCACACGAGAGTGCCCCGGCCTTCTCTCTAGGTGGTGGTGTTCAAATCCACCTCCGGCATCAAGATTTAGATTTTTCGTAATTTTCCTAAATCATTCCAGGTAAATGCTAGCATGGTTCCTTTGAAAAGGCACAGCCGATTTCCTTCCACATCCTTACCCAAATGCTCTGAGCATAAGCTCTGTCTCTAATGACCATGCGGTTGACAGGGCGTTAAACTCCAAGCTTCCTTCCTTCAACACCTGTTGCAAGCTCACCTCCTACCTGGAGAACTGGCTAGTGGAAAGTTGTGACTTGATTGTGGTTTAAATGAAGAACAAGCTGACGGTTTAACAAAAAAGATTTATTTCCTGACTAAGAACATAATACATCAGCCATGTACTCAGTATGAGTGAAGTGTTAGAAATCCTTCAATGATTCTATTCCCATGGTGTTTGAGTGAAAAGTAAATTTTGTGATCAACCATTTATACGTCAATAGGTATACAATCTGCTGCAGCCTTAATTGTATTGTGCACTACATCCACTGTACATCCAATTCCAAATATGTATTTCACGATTCAGTACCATTTTAACTTTTTGTAAAGTATTTCTTGTTCATTTGCATGCTGGCCCATCTAAGTTACTATTGGTATCATCGCCAGAGAAAGCTATCTTTTGCAATCTATGTTTTTTTAAATTGCAAGTACTTCAGTCAAGTAATTGATAACAATATCTGATGTTTCACCGAGACATTCAACAAGTTCCAAACTTCACACATGTACAACCTGTAGCAGTAAAAAGTACCTAATCATAGCAGGAAAAATCATTTTTTGTCCTGTGTTTGAAAGCATCTGTAAACACTAACATAATTGACTTCCTGCAAGTCTTTTAACACTTCACAAGAATGAAAGACAAATACATTCACAACAAAGGCTTCAGCCTTTGTACAATTGCAAGAGAAATACTATTCAAAGCAGTTTCTTAGTAGTTTCTAAGCACAGTCATTTGAGGGAAGTCGATTATCTTTTTCGACCACACGACAAGCCCAGGCTCCTGCAATTGCAATCAAGTGTAATTCATGGTCTGTTGCTGAATTTGGTGGGAAAATGGAGCTACTTTTGGATGATGCAGCAGCATCTACTTGTACCTCTACACTCTACAAGTCACTTCAAAGTGTGTAGTAGATAGTGCATTGCATACCATTGTAACTTCCTTCTGCTCCAGTTGTGTATGGTTTGCGCAAAAAATAATTGCCTGTGTGTCTCGGAGTGGGCACTCGTCTCTCTTAATTTTATCCTTGTAGTTACACACCACTTGGTTGCGGAGATTTTAAGGTGGTGTATGCAGGGTGTATATGACCCGGGACAACTGGAAGACCCGAGAAAAACCCTGGAATTTTTCATTCATGAGAAAATCCGGGAAACGCCCTGGAATTGTTTAGATTTCCTGAATTTTTCATTGTTTCAGTTAGCAGCAAAGTTTTTGTTATTTTGACTGGTCAGATCCTTACTTCCACCCTATACTGCAGTACAGTGCTGCAAAAACAGCAAAACAATACCAAAATTCAAAACTAAATACACAATATATATATTAAAACAAACCAAGCTGCACAGGCAAGCCACTGCCGATTGCAGAAAGTGTCAAAGGCTTTAGGATAGAGATTGCAATACTTTGTAACAACTGCTTTCAATGAGCATGATCTCATCTATTTACAATTCAAACAGTTCACGGAAAAAATTGCGAATAGTGATTCCAGAAGCAATTTTTTCAAAACAATTGCCCTTTCATCCTACATAAATAGTGTTAACATTGATACTGTAGGCTCAGCTCATTGCAGCCAGTCCAGTCTCTGGGACTCTACACCGCCAAGGCAAAAGCAACCCAGGGAGGAAGGGAAGGGAAGGCAAGGGGAAGGGGAAGGACTGAACTGGACTGTGTGGCGGAATGGGAGAGTGTGGCCAGGAAAGGGGAGGAGAGGGTGGTGGGGGCAGGAACTAGCAAAGTTTTAGTCATGGGGGATTGGGAGAGTGTAGGATATATTTTAGGGAGAGTTCCTACCTGCACAATTTAGAAAATTTGGTGTTTGTGGGGAGGATCCAAATGGCACAGGTTGTGTAGCAGTCATAGAAGTGAGCCACATCATGCAGGGCTGCATGATCTACAACAGCACTGTCCAGCTGTCGCCTGGCCACAGTTTGACGCTGGCCATTTATCCAGAAAGACAGCTTATTGCTTGTTGAATTGCTTATTGTGCCCACGTAGAAAGCTGAACAGTGGTTTCAGCTCAGTTTGTAAATAACATGACTGCTTTCACAGGTTTAATGGGATAGGAAATGCATGTGACAGGACTGGAGTAGGTGATGGTGGGATGGTGGATAGGATAGGTTTTGCATCTTGGTCTATCACAGGGATATAAGCCATGGGACAGGAGGATGGGAGTAGGGATGGACAGGAATATTATGTAGGTTTGGTGGGTGGTGGAATATCACTTGGAAGGGGGGGGGGGGAGGGAAGGAGTATATTGTGTAGGGTATTTCTCATTCCCTGAAATGAAAAATACCATACCGTACTTCCGCATAGTGGTACTTGACTACATTTCATTCTGCCCTGAAATGAGAATTACCCTATCCAATATCCTCTCCACCTCCACTACAGTGGGATTCCACTGCCCACCAAACCTACGTTATACCCTTGTCCATTCCCACCCCATCCCTGCTCCCAACCTCTTGCCCCATTGCTCATATCCCTGCAAAAAACCTAGATGATCATGTTATTTACAAACTGAGCTGCAGCCACTCCACAGCTTTCTACATGGGCATGACCAGCAACGACCTGTATGTCTGGATGGATTGCCATTGTCAAACTGTGGCCACGACACAGCTGGACCGTCCTCTTCAAGAGCATGCTGCCCTGCATGATAGTGGCTCACTTTAATGACTGTTAGACAGCATGTACCTTTTGAATCTTCCCCACAAACACCAAGTTTTCTGAATTGTACAGGTGAGAACCCTCCCTACACTCCTGCAATCCTCAAGCTCTAAACATTTTTTAGTTTTTGCCCCCCATCCTCCTTCCCCTTCCCCGCCCACACTCTAACCTCAGGTATGACTCCCTTTCCACCACACAGTTCAGTCCTTTTCCTTCCCTTCCTCCCTGTCCATCAGACAGCACTAGCGTATTCGCTCACTCCCACCATGCATCCCTTCCTTCTTCCCTCTCCATGTCACTTCCTCAACCCCACCACTGGTTGCTTTTACCTGGACTGTGCAGAGTCCCAGAGACTGGCTGTAGTTACCAGAAACAGCAGTCATGTTTGTTTGTGTGTGTGTGTGTGTGTTTCTCTCTGACCAACCAAGGCTATTTTAAAGAAGTTATATTCTGTTATGTGTGCCTGTCTGTGGCTCATCAGACGTGTCTGTGATGCATAGCAACCTATCCTCAAAATATTGTTGAATCTTTCTGGAATTTCCATTGTTTGGAAAAATAATCTACCTTCTCATGCATTTCAGTGCCTTTGTCATGATGAAAAAATTGAAATATATGCAAGCTGAATTTATGAAACAGGGGAAGTGAGAAATATCATTCTTACTGGCTGTTTGCTCCTAATTCTTGATTGGCTATTCTTATTTCATATCAACTGTTGTGCTGATACTTAAAAAAAGTGCAATGGTGAAGGTTGTTTTCTATGGAGCATTGGAGCAGGTGGGGCAGGAATCATCGTCTGCATGTCTTCTTCATCATCATCCTTCAAGAATACTCGTGGGGTGTGACTGGGCGACAGGTCGTAGTCCAGGGAGGGCCGAGAGAGCTGCGGCTGAGTGGCCGAATGGATTTAGGCGCTATGCTCTGATGCGTGAGGCAATTCCCTGTCGGGGGTTCGAATACCCCCCTCGGGCATGGATGTTTGTGCTGTCTTTAGTATAAGCTAGAGTATAAGTAGTTTGTCAGTTTAGGGACTGATGACCCCACAGTTAAGTCCCATAAGCTTAACAAACATTTGAACATTTGGAGGGCTGAGACTACAGCCAACTGGTGTCTGTGGAAAGGCTCTTGCTTTGATGCTGTACTGGGCAGCTGACTGTGGAAAGAAGACATGCAGAAGTCCAGTGTTTTCTAGGCTGGATTGTGAGAAGTACGAGAGTAACTAGGTGATTGGAACTGATGGTGTGGAGAGGGAGAAGTTCAAAACTGGTGGGAACCCAATCGAGAATTAAAGTTGATTGGCATGTCATAAAACATCTTCGTCGGGAAACTGTACCCTGAAGACCTTCTGACTCTGGCACAAGATGATGGTTGCTGGAAATCAAGCTGATTGCTGGCCAAAGCCTTTTGTGCATACCCAAGTCCCAGGGCGGAACTTGGTTGCAGGCAGTGATAGGGCTGGCTGTGAATCTGGCATGAGTAAGCTCAAGTGGGTCTGACGTTGTCGTCACTGAAGAAGTTCTGCTGGACCTTTGTCTCTGATGGTTGTTGAACTGTAACTGCTCAACAAAAAGAATTAAGGATGCTTTGTTGGAGTGATCCTGAGTATTTCTTCATCTGCATTTTGAAAGTATGCGCCATCCTCTCAGCTTCACCATTGGATTGCAAATGAAAGGGGGATGTTTGACTATGGTGAATTCCATGCTGTGAACAGAAATCCTGAAACTCCTTGCTACGGAACTGTGGGTGATTGTCGGGTATGACTTCTTCTGGCAGACTTCCAATTGCAAATATTTTTTCTAAGGCGGCGGCGGCGGTGGTGGTGGTGGTGGTGGTGGTGGTGCTTCTGACAGTGTACAGAAACCTGGCGTAAGCAACAACATCTAGCAAGAACATGGACTTAAACACTGTTCTACCAAAAATCAATGTGTACCTGTTCCCAAGGACGACCACATGATGCCGAAGAAGCAAATGGATCTTGCTGGGATGTCTGCTGGCTTTGGCAGGAGGGACATGTTGAGGTCAGCTGTTCAAACTCCTGGTTCATGCCCAGCCAGTAAGTGAACCTGCGAGCCAGAAGTTTGGTTCTGGAAATCCCCCAGTGACCCTGTTGTAGTAAGTGCAAGGCTTGCTGATGTAGGTAATGAAGAATGACAATTCGTGGAAACACTTTGTCAGAAATGAGAAGTATTCTGTCTGTCACCATGAGCTGATGGCGGACATTGAAGAAATGTTGAAATGCCGAAGAAGAAGCCTTTGGAGGTTGTTATTTGGGCCATCCATGGGCATAGTTGTGGACGTTTTAGGACCTCGTCATTACTGGTGGCATCTGTTACCCAGAACCGGGTAATGGGAAAGGAATCCACAATGGCTTGTGCTTCCTCGTCATTGCGGAAATACAGGATTTCTTCCTTGTTGAACTCGGGATCAGGTCCTCATAAAAGGTGGGAGAGAGCATCAGTATTTCCATGCTCAGTCATGTTGCAGAAGTGAATCTTGTAGCATGACAAAAATAAAGCCTAATGCTGTAAGCAATGAGCAGTCCTGTCTGGAATATTCACTGCTAGATTTAATAAGGAGATCTGTGGTTTATGATCTGTGATATGGTGAAACATTGTACCATAAACAAAAATGTGAAATTTCTTCAACATAAAAATGACGGCTATCTTCTTTTTTTCTATTTGGGAGTACCTACATTGCAAGTTAGTCATTGGTTTTGAAGCATAGGCCACCAGATGATCCAAACCATCTGTCTTTTTGTATTGCAGAACTGCTCCAACACCTGAAACTGTAGGTTTCATTAGATCAAACCATGTGAGGTATGGAGCCATCAAAAATTGGGCTTCAATTGATGGAAAGCCATGGTCACAAACTGATGTCCACTGGAAGGGGAACCCCTTTTTTCAATAAGTGGGACAAGGGGGTAGTTTCTGTTGCTGCTGCTGGTAGTAAGTACTGTTGGAAATATGATATCTTCCCTAGAAAGGAACAAAGTTATTTACAGTAAACTCTCGATTATCTGCAGTAATTGGGGACTCGAAAACCACGGATAATCGAATTTCGTGGATAATCCGCAATTTAAGTACACGGTAATCTGTTAGGGTAGTACAAATTAATTACTATGCCATAATTAAAATCAATTATCTAATAAGTATAATACAGTTTACTTTAGTCATCTATTATGTATGAAAATGCTATACTTACAAATCCGGTTTTGCATTACAGTGCACTACTTTGAAACAAAATAGTCCTGAATTGACTTTGATCTCGTGGTAGCTTGTCTTATATTGCCGAGAGACACCGCATAAACCGACTGCCGGCTTGGTGCAGGGGATAGTGTCACCGACTGCGGTGATGAAGCTTGACGATTCAATCCCGTCCACCGGCAAAAATTTATTTCTTCATAAGCTGAATGACTGGGAGATGTTCCAGACAGAACTTAAGAAGACGTTTGGAGATCGCCAGCAACAAATCCACTCGGCGGAAGAACAACTGAAGAACCAGTCCCAACGACATTGTGAGTCGACACAGTCGTACATACAGAGTGTTTTGGCCCTGTGTAAACTAGTCAATTTGAATATCACTGAGGCCGACAAAATCACACACCTGATGAAGGGTATTGCAGAAGACATTGCGAGGTGTCCGCACGACAATTATTTTATAAACTTGTACTTGTAGGCCCCGTGCTTGACGCACAACCTCGCAACAGAAGGAAATTTAACAAGTTTTTCCAAATTCCACCTAAATAGGCATACTGATTTTAAATGCCAATTTAAATCTTCAGAACTGTATTTATTATAATATATATGTAGGCTATATGTTATCGGTTCTGTGATCTCCTATCAACTAAAACAAAATCAGTTCCTTTTCTGTTCTTTTTTCCCTTATTCTTTTTCTTCAAATCCTTAGTGCTCCTAAAACTCCATACGGCATTGCACTTTCCTTGCCACTCTGTGTGACGTCACATAACTGCTCTGTCGCACAAAGCCAAAGGAACACTTCAGAGAAGGGGGGGGGGGAGAACTAAAATTACTTACATTAAAATTAAAAGGAAACAAAAATATAATAAAAATTCCTCCCACCTAATACCTATTTGACTCGTACTTGTTTGTTTAGTGGCCCAAATGTAAGGTTCCATTTTTTTAAGACAAAAAAATGTCTGTACCCTTACAACATGTACGAAGCTCTTCTGATAAAAGACGTCACTATGATGGAAGACGTCATCGGTGCCAACATATTGAAGAGATGCAACAGAGGAGGGTTGGACGAAAGAATTATGACAGACTCCCGAATATAGTTCCTATGGCCGTTGTGGAAGACCAGCATGATTTCGCTTCTCTCATATGACAAATTGAGAGAGAAGAATTACAACAATTTATGGCAGCCGGACTGTTATACTGAGCGAGCATCAGATTATGGCCATGGATGTAAGCCCTGTAAGTCACAAGGGAGCCGATGCAGCTGAGGAAGAGGTATTTCAGACATTAGCTACTGTCTGCCTCGTCAGTCGCACACGACGTGAAGACTGGCGTCGTCCTGCTATGACTTATGCAGCAGCCACCAAACGGCAGCCTATGAACCGACTGACGCAGCCACACCAACTCCCCCGGTAACTATGAGGCACCGTATCAGAACAGACGTTTGGAGGACAGAAGACAACACTCCGTTGTGTTTCCATCGTGGGCGCCCTGGACTTGTCGTACGCTACTGCAGATATAGAAGGCGAGTATTCGACGATTATTTTGCCGCAAGACGTCAGCCATCAGATCAGTTTTATCCCAGGCAATCACCTGCTGACGAGTTGAGTTGACCTATGGGAAGAAGCCCATCGCCGTACCCTAAACGAGGTCGCTCCCTGACTCGCCACAGCCTTTCACCATGGTTCACCAGAGGTACCAACCGCTCCCCTAGCCGCCGCGCCCAGGAAAACTAAGCGAGGCGATCGTCTACAAAGGTGAGGCCACCGCATATGAAAATCCTCCATGGACTAAAGTCGCTAAGATGTCGGGAAATCTCATCGACATCATAATCGACGGCCAACCTGTCTGGGTACTTGTTGATTCAGGAGCGTCATTCTCTGTATTGTCGGATAATTTGGATCACTAATTGTCACGAGCAGTCGCAGCTTATCCCCAAAGGAATATCTATCGGGACATCTGAACCAATCCAGGACAGTGAGCTCAACGACATCAACGAAGACCCATGTTCTGCTAGTAGTACAGACAACACGCTGAAGGAAACAACTGTGGAAATGCCAATAGGGCGTGGACTGACCAAGGAACAACGCCGGCGGGTGTTAGCTATACTACGTCAATTTTCGGGTGCATTCACACCTCAGCAGAGGAAAAGTCAGACGAAATGGCCCACGATCGAGCATCGTATCAATACTGGGGATCATCCACCAATTAGCCAGCGTTCGTGTATGGTGTCAACAGCTGAAAGATGGATAATTGGGAAGGAAGTGGAGAAGGTGTTGCACGATGACATTATTCAACCTTCAGAGAGTCCTTGGTCGTCTCCGGTAGTCCTCGTAAAGAAGAAGGATGGCATGTGGCGATTCTGTGTCGACTATCGGTGGCTGAACAAAATCACAAAGAAAGATTTCTACCCACTGCCGCGCATTGGCGACACCTTAGATTGCTTGAGAGGAGCTATATACTTATCAACTATGGGCGTGCAGACAGATTACTGGCAAATCGAGGTTGATGAAGCTGACAGGAAGAAGATGGCTTTTATTACACCTGACGGCCTCTATGAATTCAAAGTAATGCCATTTGGATTATGTAATGCTCTGTTCACATTCGAACACAACTTGCTTCAATATCTTACGTGGATGACGTGTGTTTGCTATTTAGATTACATTGTCGTTTTCTCGAAAACATTTGAAGAACATTAGAGTCGCCTGTCAACGGTGTTGAAGTCTGTTCAGGCTGCAGGACTCCGCCTCACTCCAAAGAAGTGCCTCTTCGTTGCCAAAGAGATAAAAATCCTGGGGCACCTAGTCAACGGAGATGGTGTCTGTCCTGATCCAGATAAAGTAAGGGCAGTCACAGAATTTCTAACTCCTCAGCACATTCGTGATGTGAGAAATTTTCTCGGGCTGTGCTCATAATACCGACGTATCATAAGGGATTTTGTAACAAGGCATGTCCATTACAAGAACTTCTGCAGGGAGACGCCAAGTTTTACTGGGATGAGACAAAAGAAAGAACTTTCCGGGCACTTGAGGAGGCTCTTACTTCCACACCAGTTCTAGTCTTGTACGACGAAAATGCGGAAACAGAACTTCACACAGACGCCAGTGGTTATGGGATTGTTGCATTGCTTGTACGAGTTCAGGAAGGTGCATCAAGTGTACTCTCAAAGTCCGAGATAAACTACTCTACAACTGAGAAAGAATGTCTCACAGTTATCTGGGCTATCAACAAGTTCCGGCCGTATTTATTCGGCAAACCATTCACTGTCGTGACAGACCACCATTCTTTGTGTTGTGAAGGATCCATCAAGTCGACTAGCAAGATGGGCACTAAGACTCCTAGAGTATGGTGTCACAGTGATAGTCAAGAACGGGCGCAAACGCCTTTCTAGTAATCCATTAGTGGAACTTAACAGCATGAATGAAATTTCAGCCCTCACTGAATTAGATGATGTTACATCTGAACAGAGGAAAGATCCAGCACTATTAAAAACAATAGAGACCTTGGAGAAATGAGAACTGACCAATGGATAGTTCCAACTTATAAACGGGACATTGTATAAGAGCAACTACGATCCACTGGGCCCCCAAATGGCTACTGGTTGTTCCAGCTCATCTGCAGCCAGCTATTCTCAAGTATTTCCATGATGCTCCAGTATCCGGTCATCTGGGATTTGTGAAGACCTAGACAGAATCAGATGCAGGTATTACTGGAGAGCTCTCTACTGATCTGTATAGCACTATGTGTATCACTGTAAAGAGTGCCAGTGACGGAAGCATGTGCCGCAATTCCCTCCAGGGCATCTCGTACCAATTCTGCCCGCAGCAGCTCCATTCCACTGAGATGGGATCGATCTTTTAGGGAGGTTTATGAAGTCGACAACCGGTAACCGATTGATATTAGTCTGCACTGACTACCTCATGCGCTACGCTGTCACCAAACCTGTGCCAACTGCAGAAGCTCCAGAGATGGCAAAAATCCTTGTAGAAGACATTATTTTGAAGCATGGAGCACCACATGTGATGATATCTGATTGTGGAAAAGTATTCCAGTCAAAACTAGTATCAGAGGTAATGTCATGTTGCAACATTGTCCACAGCATGAAACTGCATACCATCCCCTGACAAATGGTCTTACGGAATGTTTTAACAAGACGTTAGCCGATATGCTGTCGATGTACTTTGATATTGAGCAGAAGGACTGGGATACAATTCTGCCAGTCAGGACATTTGCTTACAATACCGTAAGACAAGACACCACAGGCTTCACGCCGTTTTTCCTGCTCCATGGCTGTAAAGCTGAGACAACAATGGATACACTGTTCCCGTTCCAACCGGACGACACTCAGGATGACTATGTTAAACAGCTCATCACCAGGGTCGAAGAAGCAAGACAGCTGGCTCTCATACATACACTGGACGCCCAGCAGAAGGACGGTCAGCGGTATAATGACAAGCACCGACCTGTCTTGTCCAGCCCAGGAGATCTGGTATGGATTTTCACCGCTGTACGGAAGGTTGGACTATTAGAAAAGTTATTGAAGCGATATTTTGGTCCGTATCGTGTCATACGCCGCCTGTCAGACGTCACATACGAAGTTGAGGATTATGAGCAGTCGTTGAAACGACAAAAACGAAGAGACATTGTTCACGTCCTCCGCATGAAGCCTTACTACGATCCTGAAGAGCAGGTAGGTGACAATGGCTTCTTGTTCGAGGACTCTAAGGACAGTAATGTTACGGATGAAACTATGACAGGAACGTCTGACGTCGATAATCGTGGAGAAGGGAAGGATTCTCTAGAACTGTCATACAGAGGACCCATGACAAAGTCAAGATCCAGGACATTGCAGCTGGCTCCACAGGGAACATAACAGCTGGTCACTGTTTTTCCCGGAGAGGGAGCAATGCCGCGAGACACCTTGTAAACCTACTGCTGGCATGTCGCAGGGGATAGCGTCACCGACTATGGTGCTGAAGGTCGCCGGTTCAATCCCGACCACCAGCAAAAATTTATTTCTTCGTAATTAACAATTCCAGAATGTTCTACATCTTTCTTATGTTCACTTGTAAGTTCTACTTATTTCTTATGTCAACTATTCTTCTAATTTCTGGTGGATAATCGAGAGTTTACTGTTCATGTTGTTGGTCTGGGGAGCTTGATGATGGCTTCACCGTGTATATGCAGTACACGAACACCAGATTTGGAAATCTTGAGGCCAAGGTACTCAATCTCTTTCCTTTTCAACAGTTTAGGCCAACCTCCCTCAAAATGTCAAATAACGAACTCAAATTGTGAAGGTGTTCCTCCGTGGTTCTGCAGGTTACTATGATGTCATCCAAATAGTTAATGCATCCATCCACTCTGAGTACTAATTGTTCCAAAAAATTGCTGAAAATGATGGAGGCACTTGCTATACAAAATTAGCCCATGCCGCATGTTAAGAGTAAGGAACTGTTGAGACTCTGAATCCAGTGAAAGTTTATGGTTCATGTTCACTAGGACTATTTTAGAAGTTTCCATCTTTCAGTTTGGATAGTAATTTTTCATGCTTTGGGGTAGGATATGTCTCAATCTTTGATTGGGCATTGATTTTACTTTAAAATAACTGCACAGGTGGATCTTTCCTGATGGCTTTCGTACAATGACCAATGGGGTATCCAGTTGACTAGAAGGAATAGTTTCAAGAACTCCACTTACAGTCAGGCGATCCAAGTGTTCCTTTACTTTGTCTCTGAGAGCTAATGGAATGACATGAGCTCGAAAGTTATGAGGCTGTGCATTACGTTTCAGTGTTATATGAACCTCAAAATCCCTTCCTTTGCTGAGTTACAGTGTGAGTAGGTCTGTGTACTCTTGGCATAGTTTCTCGAGGTCTGAATATGGCACTTCTTCCGATACCAAATTCAGAGAATCATCTATCAAAAATACAAAGTTCTGAAGAGAGTCAAGCCCAAACAAGTTCCCAGTGGGATCACTGTTAATGATTAAGAAGGTAATGTGACGAGTGACTTTATGGTACATTGTTGGCAGTTCAACTTGTCCCCATACTGGAATGGAATGTTTATTATATACCTTGAGACATCTCTTTGCCTCTTGCAAGAAGGGAGCTTTGAGCTTCAAATAGGTTGCGTGATTCAGGATGCTCACAGCTGCGCTGTCAACTTGTAATTGAACTGGTTTGTCAGCAATCTGTACTTCAATGAAAAGCAAATTAGAGGACTCTTGATTGTCTATAGTCAGTCTATAAAATGGAATAAGTATTATATTTAATGAAGTTATAAGCAGTTCATCGCAGCAACTGTGTGATATGGGAGAACCAAATGTTTGTGCCGAATAGTTTCTTTTTAATAATTAAAAAAATAATGCAAAGCAGTGGCATTCTGTTCTGTCTTGAGGGTTAACCTGCGAGAACTCGTGCCTTTAAAAAGTTACGCAATTGGCGCATTTTGCTCACAGTCAAAGAACAGTTTGGAATGCACTTAATTTGTTTCAATAAGTATTTCTAGTTGCTTTTATAAGGAAAAAAAAATGCATATTTGACTATTTAAAATCGGTAAAATGCCAATTGTTTTAAAATAACTGTGAACAAAATGCTCACAGTGGGAGTGCTTGCGGGTTAACTGGTATTCTCTGACGGTCCCCTCTTAGCAGGCCGTAACGTCAAATGACCAACTGGTCTCCTGATTGGGCAAAGTAGGTAGCAGGCAGTGAACCTTATCTGCACTGTAAGGAAAATAAAGTAAAATAGGCAGGTAGCAGACAACAGAACCCATTTGGGAACTGTCATGAAAACCAACAAGTAAGTTTATTACAAATCTGATTCTGTTTGTGAGGGGCTGTTGGGGATTCAATATTCTGTGACCTACAGTGTCAAGAGTGTAATGAGAATAGGTGGATTTTAATTGGGAGAAGTATTTTGCTTTATGACTTTTACCATTGTTTCAACAACAACAACAACAGCTGTAGCAGCAGCAGCACCACCACCACCACCACCACCACCACCACCACCACAAACAGCAATAACTATATTTTAAAGATACAGCAGTTTGCTTTCAAACATCCCAAATTCCAAAGGCCGAGGACAAAAATCAACAGCCACCTTATAATTGATATGTTATCATGCTGGTACACAGGAGAGATGGGCACAGGGAGCTCAGTCCCCCCTCCCTCGAAATGTCTGGACCTACACTATGCACAATGGAGTTTTTCTACTTCTAATGTATGTTAATAATAATAATAATAATAATTTGTAATAATTTATATTATTAATCATTGTTAATAATATTTATTCTTGATTATGATTAAATGTCAAGTACAGAAGTGAAGAAACTGAGAATCAGGAGAGGAAGCTTCACATGACTATTATGAAGCTTCTTGTAAAGCAGAGTACATGGTTAGGAGTTAAATAACATTTCTAAATTTGTATTTCTATAAAGATTTACATCTAGTTGTATATATATTACCAACGACGGCTTTGAGCTAATTAGCATTGTCTCAGTGCCATATTTAACCATAAAAGCAAATATCAATAATGGAGGATAGGTAACAACTCACCGAAAAGAGGCTCACTGAGCTGCTGACAGACACGAAAATTTATAATCACATTCACACAACTTAAATTTTCGGCCATGGCCTTCATCAGAAAAAGAAACACATATATTTACGCAATCACTCGGACAACTATACACACACAACTATCGTGTCCGGTCACTCCAGCAACATCTTTTTCTGATGAAGGCCATGGCCGAAAATTTGTGTGAATGTGATTATCTATTTTCGTGTCTGTCAGCAGCTCAGTGAGCCTCTTTACGGTGAGTTGTTACCTATCCTCCATTATCGATATTCCTATTGGATTTTCCATTCATAAAAGCAAATATTCAGATACAATATGGCTGTGTCTGGGTTATTTTGCAACAGAAAAGAATACTCTCAAGGTTAGTATCTTTGTTCATAAATTTGTCAAGTAAATATATTCCTTTCATGTAGAAAAAATACATCAAATGATTTTAGCAGGTTGGGTGATGGGGGGTTTAATAGACTCAGAGCTGGTTTAAGGGTTTCAGAAGAATTGGTGCTGCATGGGGCACCAAGAAAAGGAGGTGGGGGGCACTGAGATTAGGGGTGGGGTGGCCGAAATTGAGAGGGAGACAGAAGTTGAGGGGGATCCGAGATTGATCACTGTCAATATTTGACTTAATGTTAAAACAGTTTGGTTTCTTGCTAAAGTAATGATAAGAAAAAGGTGTTCAGATGGTAATAGGCAGCTGTTGAAAGGAGACAGGTAATGTGACAGCTCCCAGCTGTTGAAATATCTGTAGTAATCTGTTTTCCCTAACTGAAAGTGTTTTTTGTATACATTATAAAATAGGAACATGCTTGTTTGCTGTTAAGTTTGTGACTTAATAACATAATATTACAAGTTATGAGTTCTGACATATTTTTTGAGATTCATTTTGCAAACAATTTTGCAACAATGTAGTTATAGTTCCGTAACATAATCCGAGAGACAGGAGACTTTTGTCAGATGTGCAAACTATTTAAACACATGTAAGGAAGACATTTCTGAAAGTTTTGGAGACATATTTAGTTATTTTCCAAAACAGACCAAATGAAGTCAATCCACAAATGATTTGGTATTATTCTAATTTTAGAAACGCCTTATAAATTGTTAGATTCTTATTTCTTATGATTCTATTTTATGTTGTTTGATCCCTATTTTTAGGTAGCAGTTCATCCATTTTATATGCAAGTCCTATACATCTAGTACATGTTTCTTTGTATTACTACAGGCCTATATTTTCTGCACAGCACTTTTGTGGATATTTTAAAGCATTTCGCTTGGCTAAAACAACTGGCACCACCTTCGTTTTCAGAGTAGAAAAAATCTTGAAAAAGTTAAAAGAAGGTATTATGAGACCTAGGATACTCAGTATAACACATAATACTCCAAAAAATAACTGAATTAAATGATAAGCAAAATGAAAAGCAGCTGCAAATGTCTCGTGTTGTGCTTAGTTTGGTTTGTCAAGCTGTGCTATGATTATTTCACTGCAGTTGATTCCATTTGCCACCTAAGACATATATTTGGCGCCAGTAATAAGGTGGCAGGTATGCTTGAGCCCCCTAACCTTCCTCCACATATCTCGAATCCAGCCCAAATAAACTTGGTTTCTTAAATGAAATTTGCTACCTAGTGTCTTCAGTAAATTCCTTGAGAATCTCCCTCTTTCTTTGATAGCTGTGATTTCTCCGCCTACTACTATCGTAATATTGTCTATGAAGGCCAAGAATCTGATCTGTAGTTCGTTTTTCACTTGTCCAAATTGAGTAGGTTTGTAGTAGTCCTAATGAGTTTATCAAGGTTCACAAGCAGTGATGACAATACATCACAGATTCGCGATCACCGTCACCTGTCACCTGGCGATCAGCTGATCAACAATACGTCAAAAATTTGTGCAGTGGTGGCCACTAGGGGAGCTTGTGAACTGTCTGCTCCATGCTGCTAAGCGGTCGTTCCTTGGTAAAAAACGTTGTTCGTGTCAACAAGAGAGACAGTCTATTTTTTACTTTTTGTCGTGAGTAAAGATAATCAAGCATTCTTATTTCAATGTTCTATTTTCATTGTTTTTATTTCATTGCAAATTTTAGTTACACTTTTTAATTGAAGTGTATGTACGTATTAACATGCTATACAAAAAAAAATAAAGTTTGTGAAACCGCAAGTCATCTTCTTACATACATTAATACAAGATTACTTCACTGGGGTTCATATCAAGAAAACTTCAGTGACATTAGTGACCCCAACGTGATCCAATGAAGAGGACCTTTAAATACACATTGAAAATTTAAAATGAAGATTTTAGAATCAGAAATGTGGACGAGGTAGAAACGCCCTCAATCTCTCGACTAACAGTTATGTCTTCCACTGTTGTGGCCGAACAATCCGGCACTCCGGTTTGCTCAAGTGGAAGCTAGTTTCCTATGTTTGTGCTTGTATCAGATACGCCACTGAAGTAGAAGACATTATCACATCCCGGCCTGGAGCAGGAGTGTACACGAGACTCTAGAATGAATTAATCTGACGTGTATCTGAATCTCAAGAAGAGTGTGTACGTCAAGTTTTAGCACAAGAAGACATAGGTGACCGCAAACCATCACAGTATCTCCGACATCTAAGAAGCAAAGTCGACGCACACACACACACACACACACACACACACACACACACACACTGTACCTGACACACTTTATGGAGTAGCAGACTGCCACCACAGGTGAAGGCTATCATGGCATCTCAGACTGAAATCTCTCTCAACTCTGTAGCCGATTTAGCAGACCGCATAAAAGACGCAATTTTGCCTGCTCCCTGTACGAATGCGGTTGTGACATGTGCCAGTAGTATGAAGCAAAACGTGCGGGATTATGAGAATTTAGTGAGCCAGATAGAGTCTCTGAACAAACAAATGAATTAAAATCTCCTGGACAAAGTAGACACCTTGACCAAACAAATGAGAGGTCTGTTAACGGAACGTAACTCAAACAAAAGATTCCACCACAGATGTCACAGCAGATCTACGTGAAATCGACCCTCCAGTAGCTCGAGTCCGACGGGAATCTGTTGGTACCATCAGCAGTTCAAAGCGAACAAGCACATCAGTGTAATTTACCCTGCACGTTCGTACAGCAGAATAATCAGTCAAAGGTAGGAGCTCTTGGACGTCCATCTACATGTTTATTTGTGAGCGTCGGAAGACTGGGCACGAATTTCTTGTGGATACTGGCTCAGACCTCAGTATTTTACCACATGATATGCAATGTAAGTATTGTCCGACTACCATGTTTAACTTGTTGGCAGTGAATAATTCTCTCACTAGGCTCCTTGGGGCCCCACAGAAGGTATGTCATTAATACTGTCCACTACATTAACACCACTCCTGGCCCACCAGTCTCTTCCCGACCCAGGCGTCTGGAGCCAGACCAATACTCTATAGATAGGGTGGAGTTCGATACTGTTTTGAAGGAAGGCATCATTCATCCTTCAAGTGGACCATAGTCATCAGCATTACATTTACTGCCTAAAAAGAATGATGCGTAGTGGCCATGTGGTGATTACCTTGCCCTAAATGCACGCACAATACCAGACAGGTATCCAGTTCCACTTTTAAAAGATTATAATCATGCTATAGCCGGGAAAAGAATATTCACAGTTTTAGACTGTGCTAAAGCATACACTCAAATCTCAGTTGCTGTGGAAGATATCCCGAAATCTGCCATAATTATGTCTTTTGGGTTGTTTGAGGGTTTATATATGACTTTTGGACTCAGAAATGCGGCTGAGACATGGTAACTCTTTGTCGACTGAGTGTTGAGAGGACTATAACATTGCTGTTTCACTTATTTATATGACATACTTGTGTATTCAGCTTCTCCAGAAGAACATGAACGACATCTGTTAGAAGTATTTTCATGGCTAGACAAGTTTGGACTTGTCTTAAATACTACCAAGTGTGTGTTCGGTAAGGCAGAGTTACCTTCTTGGGACATCTTATTTCATCCGAAGGGTCACGACCACTGCCCGAAAAGATTGTGGCCATTCTCAGAATATCTAGAACGAAAACTGCCAAATAACTGCTTCATTATTTAGGGGTTCTAAATTTTTATCGCAATCACTTACCTCATGCAGCCAAACTCCAAAAACCTTTGACTGCAGCACTAACAGGACCAAAAACTAAAGGCAAGGCATCAATACTGTGGATACAGACTATGATAGATGTGTTCAAAGCAAGTAAAAAGAGTGCAGCTGAAGCAGCGCTATTAGCAAATCCAGTGTTACACGCACCTCTTGCTGTTTAGTTGACACCGGCCTGTCAGCCGTTGCTGCCACTCTGCAACAATACGTCAACAATGCCTGATAGCCGCTAGCATTTTTTTCTCAGAAACTGATGCCTGCACAACAACAATACTGCGCTTATTACTGGGAACTGTAGGCTATCTATGCTGCCAATAAATACTTCTGGACACAACTTGAGGCCAGGGTGTACACGGACCATAAGCCTATGACTTTTGTTTTCAGACAGGATAACAGTAAATGTTCTCCTTGTCAGTTCAACCAATTGGAATTTATATCGCAGTTGATTACTGACATGTGACACATTTCAGGCCTAAATAATGTAGTTGCAGACTGTTTGTCATGCTTAAGTGCAGTGTCACAGACTATTGACTTGGCGCATTTAGCCACTGCTCAGAAATCTGACCCAGCTTCAGGAGTGCATTAATGACTACACATCAAACTTACAACTTAAATTCATCATAGTTCCTGCTTCAGATATGAGGATTTATTGTGACATGGCCCATGGAAAATTTTCCAAACATTGCAAGGCTTATGTCACCCAGCAGTTAGAGCAACAGTGAAGTCAGTCCAAAATCGTTACATGTGGCCTGGAGTAGAGGAAGATTGTTGACAGTGGGCCCACGTGTATACACAAGGTCAGAGCTTCAAAGTAACATGGCATGTGCGCTCGCCACTGGCCAGTTTTCCAGAAACAACTGCGAGATTTGCACACATACATATTGACGTCGTCGGCCCTCTGCCTCCATCGGAAGGGCAGGGTACTTGCTCACCATCATAGATTTACATGCTGGCCTGAGACAATCCCAGTTGATAATATATTGACTAAAACTTTGGCTGTGGCGTTTATGTCACAATGGGTTGCATGCTTCAGATGTCCATTCCACATAACCTCAGATAGGGGACGACAGTTTGAATCCGATCTATTTACAAAACTCGGTAACTTTTGTAGAGCAGTTAATCATTCAACCGCAAGCTATCATTCTACCAGTAATGGCATGGTGGAATGTTTACACCGTTCCTTGAAAGAAGCTCTAATGTGCCATGAAACGAACTGGACTACAGCCTTGCAACTCATTTTACTAGTACTTTGTATGACGCACAAACCTGAACTGAGTGTATCACCAGCTGAATTAGTGTATGGGGAGACTTTATGACTGCCAGGCGAGCTTGTGGACCTGAGTACCATGCCTAAAGTCGACGCAGACTCTCTTCATTTCATAAACATGTTAAGAGAGAGAATTGCACAAATTTGACCACAACCTGCATCCTGGCATGGCAAGCGCCCTACCTTTGTGCATAAAGAACTTAACAAATGCACACATGTTGTACAGCACTTAATCTTTACCTCACGGATAATAGGAAAATTATACAACCCATCCCAGTGCTGCATAAATAAAATGGATTGGAGGTGTTGTCAGGATGGAAGGCGGAGTGGTGAAGGCTTGTGGGCGCCCTAGGAAAGGGTGGCTGAATGGCAAATAAAAGATAGGATGCAAGCTAATATTTTGTATATTCTGAAATACGGGATACATGGCAGGACTCGCCCTGGATACAGATGTAATGAATGAGTGCCAGTCTAAACGGATTAGAAAACGGAAAAGGTAATGTTTACGGTTCACATAGTTGGTGGCTGATAGCGAACAGCCACCAGGCGGGAGCGGACGGCATGCGGCCGTTCGCCCCGCACAGACGCTGAGCCTCTGGAGTGCATCTGTTCTGTATGAGAACTCAAACTGAAGAGAGAGAAGAGACTGATTCTCGCACCTCTGAGTCCTGCAGCAGTAGCACACATGATCAAATGTGGGTGTCTGCTATTGGCTCCACGGTAGCATGGAAACATCAGTACTTTCGCCAGAAGGGTGGCGTTATTTTAGAGTCCGCATTCAATACTGGTTCTGGCCGGCTCTGTCCTGCAAGGTGGCCAGCCTTGGTCACTTTGTCAAGCCGTATGTCGCGGTGGAAGAACACTCGTAAAACTTAGGCAAAGTTTTGAAATAAAAATTTGAATTATTTCCCGAAACTATTTTAGACTGGCTGGTCATCCTGTACATTCCCTACCCCTTCCCTAGAAGTGTTGACTCACAAAGTTTACATGGATGCCAGACACTCCTGGGAAGAACGGGTTGCCCGAAAGGGGCCCTAGTAACTAAGGGAGGATTGTGTTGAAATTCCAACTCATTTAGTGTGAATGTTAGGGGACTTACATGTAGTCACAGTTGGTTTTTGGTTTTCATTTGGTTGGTAAACAACAAAATTTGGAAATGTCATAACTCTTCAGAAATATGTCGAACCATTAATTGAATACTGTGAAAATTTGAACCATTTAACAGTTGAAGGGAATGTTACATTTAAAATTAAAGCTCGTTTCACATGTTACGTGTCATTACTAAATTCGGTGAAATCAAAGTGTTGACACTGGCCAAACTTAATCAGCACGGGTCTTGCAATGGTTACAGATGCTCCTAGAAATGTGTAGATGTTTGTGTTGTTTGGCAAATATTAATCTCGTTATTAAACAGTTTAACAAATGTAAAAAAAGCACACAAGGAATTATAAGAGGATTAATGCATCTGGGTAAGATCCATATTGGATGGCATTACTGCACAAAATTGAAATAAGTTTTCCTTCACGGAATCACGGTGTAAAATATAGTAAAATAAGAGACTCAGTCGAATCAATCCAATGGAAACTGACAAATACACACCATTTTAAAAATATTTATACTCAGACAAAGGCTATGCTTCCCGTAGATTAACAAGGACTTGATAATTCAGTATAAATATAAAGTAGATTTCTAACTGTAATCCCAGAAAAGAAATCCATTGTAAAGCCATAAAAAGAGATAATATTGGTTTTAAATTAATTAACTGATTAACTAAATTTATGTAACAACCTTTTCTAAACCAGTAACATCACTTAGTACATAAAATATTGTGGAAGTGACAAAATACACTAATGCAACTGAAATGTGTTTTCAACAAAGGGATAAAAGTAAGGAAGTAAAATATGGAAATAAAACAGAGGTTTTATCTATCTTAGTTCTCAGCATAATACACAAGATCTAAAAATATAAATTGATAGCTAATAATTATTCACTTTGAAATATTGCAAGTTACTTAAAGAGGCAACAGTCCTTCCAAACAGGTCATATACGAAAACTACACAATAACATTAACACTATATCAAAGTCGTATTGTCGCCTCACTGTAGCCTCAACGAAAGTGATTATTACACAGTTGACCTCAAATGATAACACCAAACTAAATATGGGGGTCTTAACGGTGTATAAAACACAGCAAAAACTAAATTACTTGATACTCTGACAAGTACAGGAAAAAGGGTACTCTTAAAAATAGTTATAATAGTATCTTGGATAAAAATTAATCTTTTTTTCCCAATATAACTACCTTTACTAAACATCTACGATCATTAGGTACAGTGGAGGAAGAGTTATTAGTGCTTATCAAAAAATTAACGAATTCTTATAGAATTTCATAAGGCGTATCACTTGTGAGCCTCAATTGGTATTATTTCATGAATCACCAGTGTTGAGATACTTCGCGCGTAAATGCAGCTTACGCGGCACGGGAACTGTTTGTAAACAAATACAACTGCCAGATGCGCACGTGGTGCGTTGGGCAGTAGGGGAGGTGATAATCAGAAAATTATAATGGCTGCTTGAGGTAGGCGGGGGAGAGGGGAGGCAAGTCTCGGTTACACGCATGGCATGAGGGGAGAGAGGCGGGGGACACGTGATAGGCAGGTGGCGTGAGGAGTAGGGGTGTGTGGTGGAGCGGCTACAGCTGATTGCAACAGCCTTGAAGGAGGCAGGTGGTCTGTCAGGTGACGGCATAATAGCACACGCTGTAACAATGCAAGGAAATGAATTCTGGCGGCAATTCGCACAGGTGCACTTAAAATAAAATGAAGCACAATAACATCGGCTACAAACAGCAGATAAAATAAATAATGTATCAGAGACTTGGAAATGAATTTCATTCAGATGAATGGAAAGGATGTTAACATCACTTTGACACGTAATGGACAATAGATCAGGCAATTAAAGTACACATTTTAAAATTTCAGCGAAGTCTCAAGGCTTCTATGCGTTGAATTTCAGCATGCACAAGGTTTCAAAACGTTGGCCATTCGTTTTGAGAATCTGTCATCTGCATAAATATCGTAACATAGTAGCTCTAGGCTGACGAAATTGTTGATACAGTCTCAAAAATTTCTGTTGAATTGATACTAGTTAATGCCAGAAAACAGGATGTGGGTTTAAAACGTTATGAAGAAAGACTGAAGAAAACAAGTCGGGTCGGTTGATTTTAAGAATTAAAAAGCGCACAATTATTTTGTAATCCTTATAATCACTAACTTCAGACTTTGACAGGCTCTAAAAGCTCTCAAAGAAATGAAGACAGCACAGGAAAGGCAGACCACATCCGAATCACTCTAACAATTGGAAATGTAAATGGTAAACAATGCTCCATTGACAATGGAAGCAACAGCATAAACTCCGACAAGAAGTCTGCACATTATGGATTTGGTAACGAAACGTGATACTTCACAATGCCTTCGTGCATAAAGAACTTAACAAATGCACACATGTGATGTTACATTGAGAAGGAGTTAAACCTACATTAACACCTCAATATACAGGTCCCTGTAAAGTTATCAATGAAGGAGAAAAAACTGTTGAAATCATGTTCAATGGGTCAACCGTGTCATACCAGCATTTGTTATAGACGAACCGGTCGCCAGACAACCGCATTCCACCAAAACAAACAACCCTTGTCTGTTGCATTTCAACCAAGCATACCGACCATGACGTCTGCACGCAAGACATGCTCTGGAAAACTATATGCTTTCTGAGGAAGTATGCCGACAACACAGAAGAGGATGGTCCGCTCTCCCATGGGGGGCTGTGTAGCGACGGAACAGATTCGCAATCAGGTGTCCCCTGTCACCTGGAGATCAGCTGATCAGCAATATGTCAAAAATTTTGCGCAGCAGCCACTAGGAGTGCTTGCAAGCTGTCTGCTCCTTGCTGCTAAGTGGGTGTTTCTTGGAAAAAACGTTGCTCCGAGTCAACTAGAGAGACAGTCTATTTTTTACTTTTTGTTGTGAGGATGGGTAATCAAACATTCTTATTTCCATGTTCTATTTTCAATGTTTTTATTTCATTGCAAGTTTTACTTACACTGTTTAATTGTAGAGTATGTACATGCTACACAAAAAGAAAAAGAAATAAATAAAGTTCATGAAACAGCAAGTTGTTTTCTTCCATACATGAACACGAGATTAGTTCGCTGGGATTCATATGAAGGAAACTTCAGTGACAGATCCCTTCTTTTAGTCAAGGTACGCCAGAACTTCCTTTTCTCCCGTAGTCTGTGCAGTACCTCCTCATTAGTTACGTGATCCACCCAGTTAATCTTCGGCATTCTTCTGTAACACCACATTTCAAAAGTCTCTAACCTCTTCCTGTCTGCACTGTTTATCGTCCATGTTTCACTGCAATACAAGGAAACAATCCACATAAATGCCTTCAGAAAGGTCTTCCTTACACTTAAATTAATATTTGATGTTAACTAATTTCTGTTTTTCAAAAACACTTTTCTTCCCATTGCTATTCTGCATTTTATATCCTTTGTACTGCGACCATTGTGTGTTTTTTTTTTTTTTTTTACTGCCCAAGTAACAAAACTCATCTACTACCTTTATTGTTTCGTTACCTAATCTAATTACTTCAGCATCGCCAAATTTTTTTTTTTTTTAGATCACCTTGTTTTGCTTTTGTTAATGTTCATCTTAGATGTACATTTCAACACGCTGTTCATTCCGTTCAACTGCACTAGGTCCTTTGCTGTCTCTTACAGAATTACAATGTCATCGGCAAAATGTACTGTTTTTATTTCTTCTCCCTGAAGTTTAATTGTGTCTCCAAATTTCTCCTTGCTTTCCATTAAAGTTTGCTCAATGTACAAATTGAATAACATTGGGAAAACTACAATCCTGTCTTACTCCCTTCCCAACCTCTGCATCCCTTTCATGCCCTTCAACTCTGGTAACTAGTGTAACTTCCTGGCAGATTAAAATTGTGTGCCGGAACCGGGACTCGAACCTGGGACCTTTGCCTTTCGCGGGCAAGCGTTCTACCGACTAAGCTACCCTGACATGACTCACGATGCCGCCTCACAACTTTACTTCCGCCAGTATCTTGCCTCCTACTTTCAAAACTACACAGAAGCTCTCCTGCGAAACATGCAAGACTAGCACTCCTGGAAGAAAGGATATGGTGGAGACATGGCTTAGCCAAAGCCTAAGGGATGTTTCCAGAATGAAACTTTCACTCGGCAGCGGAGTGTGCGCTGATATGCCTGGCAGATTAAAATTGTGTGCCAGAACCGGGACTCGAACCTGGAACCTACTGTCTGGTAAATGACTGGAAATATAGAAAGTACCTTTTTTTCCAAATTGGAACATACATTTTTTCGTATTTTAATAACTCCAATAAAACTTAACTGAGGTAGTTTTCATGTTACAGCTGGCTTTAACCTTTGTCTCAGCATTTTTGTCCCTTCTCAGTTGCTGCATGTACAAAAGTGTCCTGTCAAGGGGAGTGCAGGGAGTGATGGCAGGATATCATCGACCACGGGGTGAGGAAACTTACACAGAGACAGTGCTACACAGTGCCAGAAACTTTTGCGTCACTTCCTTTTCATATTTTATGGAATAGTTTGCAATGTTGGCAGTAGCTCCAACGAGGACGACATGTGACTCCTACTGACAAAATAATATCGATCGGAGGCAGGATGTGCTGAGAAATGTGCTGCCGATTTCAGCTGCGATCAGAAATGTTTAACTACTGAGATTAGCCATGGTACTATGTTATTCTCGGCTACTGTATTTATATGTCAGTTGCACCACATTGATGAATTTCTTAGCTGCACCAAAATCATTATGTGAGCAAAAGAATTACAGCACTTTGGGTAAGCTGTCGGAACAGTAGGTTGTTTGCTGTGGCTGTGAAAATCACAATAATACACTCGAGAGAAGTAATTGGTATGGTACTACTTTTGGATTGGCATTGTATTATGATATTTTATTAATTATTAGGTGTAAAGATGAGAGTTGCATATATAAGTACTTTTAAGTTTAGTGGAGCTGGCAAATAATTGAAATTAAAGTTAACAAACAATTTTTAACTTGTAGATCACAGGAATGTGGAATACGGTACTGTAGGTTTCAAAACATTTTTTCTTTTATCTTTCCAAGAGTTCTTACACTGCATGCAAACCCTTAAAACTGCGGATCTTTCATTGTTTATAAACTATTCCTTTCATCAGCCCATAGCCATACCGAAAATGGAATTGATAAGATACGTCACAATATATTGCAAGACTCTCATTAAAATGACAACACTTGCATGCAACAATGTTATACTTGAGTTCAGTAGTGCCGTAACAACAAACCACAGTTGTTGTTAAGTTGGTGTTCGTGGGGCTTAGTAAGCACAATAAAAACCAATTGTAATGTCCACCTATTTGCTGTGATAACAATTTGCAATTTAAAAACAATCTTGATTGCACTTTATTTATATACTGCTAACTTGTCTCATTCTTTTTGGTCATCTTTAGAACAATAAGACTGTGTCTGCTGATGTGCATAAATCAAACTACGAAGTCAAAATTTGAAGTCCCAAGACAAAGCTTTGTGTATATATCATTCTGAAGATGCCTCAAAAGGGCAAAACACGTTAGCAGTGAAGAAATAAAGTAAAATCACGACTTCTTTATTAAATAAATAAAGAAAATTGTGTCATAGGGTATGGTTGTTTATTAAAAAGAAATTTATTGATGTCTCGTATTTTGTATCACTGTTGGTTCTTTAAGGGTTCTTTAGGTCCCATTTTTTTTTTAACAAGTCATCCCATAAGTCCCTATTTATTTTTAGATTTCTGCTAAAAACACTAAAATTATGTTCTAGAAACTACGTAAAGGGGCTACAAAATCAGACTTCTCAGAGGGCAATGAAATTCTGTAAAACTTTCCTGATTAGAGCTATCAAAGTGAGAATGATATTTGAGTCTCTGTCTAGTCATATTAAAGGAAGCACCTCCAACCACATAAAAATGTAAAGGCACTAGCTCGGGGCCACTGAACTAGGAATTTTTCACCCATCAACTGATAAGACAGTTTTCCACTGAGTTAGCCACTGGAAGTAAATTTTCAATTTGTGTATGTGTTATCAATAAGAAGACAGATTGGTAAGCCAGTACATTCAATAATTTCCATACTTTCTTGAGCTGTACTGGTACAATAGAGGAGTTGTATTTCCAATTTAATTCTGTATTTCAGTTGTTCATAAGTAAAATAGCAAGAATCATTTCATCTACACTGTAAAAATTTATAAGACACAAAAATTTATTTAACGATACATAAAGGTATTTCTGTTCTTACTTAGTATCAATCCGAATATAAAACACATATCATAGACCAGAATTTACCTTAGAACTCAGGGTTTTCAAGTATAGAGCTAGTTGTAAACTCTAAATTATAATTAAAAATGTTCAGTCTCTGTTGCAATATTTTATTATCCAATGACGTGTTTCGCGCTGTTAGTGCATCGTCAGACTGGAAAAATACAAATGTTTTGTTACAGTCCGTGTACCTGGTGGGCAGCGAATCTAATGTGGCTAAGGTGAGTAAATTTGAAAATTCAGACTTACTTGGGCGGAGATGGAGCCACAGAGCTATCTATAGCTGTGTAGGAGGAATCTTAACAATTGTTGTCATTGGGCGCCTGCAAAGAGGTAAACGTACAAAGTACTTTTTTACCTCTTTGCAGGCGCCCAATGACAACAATTGTTAAGATTCCAGTCTGACAATGCACTAACAGCGCGAAACACGTCATTGGATAATAAAATATTGCAACAGAGACTGAACATTTTTAATTATTCAACACTGTTGCTGCACCAGCCGCCACCACCACCATCATGGAATGGAATGAAATGTCTAAATTATAACTGGGTTTCTGAATCAGAGCATCACACAGAATTCATATCCATCCACTCAATATAACAAAAATAATGAGCCCCTCTGACATTACTTCAAAGTCACATTTCCACTATCTAGGTAACTTACCCCCACTGGGAACTCTTTTCCCACTTGCTCCAAGCTGCATTTGAATTTGTATGGCGACCTCAACGTTACACCCACTTCGTCATGCAATGCGTGATGGATTGCCTCCTGCAATTTCTCAATTCTTACCATAGTGTCCCCAACACTGCTAATTAATTCAAATGTTCAAATGTTTGTACATCTATTGGACCAAACTGCGTGGTCATCAGTCCATAGCTTACAAACTACTTAAACCTAGGTAAACTAACCTAAGGACAACACACACACCCATGCTCCAGGGAGGACTCGAACCTCCACGGCGAGCAACCACGCGCTCCGCAGCGAGACGCCTTAGA
This sequence comes from Locusta migratoria, assembly GCA_026315105.1. Lineage (NCBI taxonomy): Eukaryota > Metazoa > Arthropoda > Insecta > Orthoptera > Acrididae > Locusta > Locusta migratoria. The sequence goes on along the minus strand of CM048744.1, from coordinate 520,827,778 downwards.
CTGCTCGGCTACTCCACTGCGGCTGCTAATTAATTCCCATACTAACTTAGCTATCACTAATTTCTCCAAACTTAACTGAGTCTGCACCTATATTAGATCTGCATTCAGTAAGTCCAGTGTCTGCTGCATGTATGCTCGCAATTCCATTTCCATTCCCCGCATTTTCTGCGTTACATTCAGCAGTTCCTGTCCCAACCCCCGTATCTCCCTAGTATGTAATTCTACCACCCTCTCTATATCCTCCTCTTTGTCCTGGGTGAACGTTATTGAATTATTTAACCCTTCTATGTCTTTAATGTCCATTGATTCAAATGTCTATAATCACTACAAAAGGCAAATTTCTTTGACCCTTCTGGTGACTTCTTTGGAACCAGGACCACGCTGCTAGACCATTGGCTATTACTATGCTGAATTATTCCTTCCTTCAACTGCTTATCTATTACTGTTCTACCACTGGCTGCAATTGCTTTACGACATACTGGTGCATGGTTATCTGTAGGGATACGATGTTGCGTTACCGGCGTAGCTGGTAAAGTCCCTTCTGCTTCAAACAATGCTTTGTATTTCAATAACAATGATTCCATCTTCATACGATCATTCCCGTTCAAATGGCCTACCTTCTCAAGAATCGCAAGTGCATCGATGGTTTGATTTACATTATAGTCTAATCTTGAACTATTGATGTCTTCATCCTCCATTACTTCCACTTTGGCCATCACTAATCCCTTTGGCAGAGCCACCTCATCTTGCCCAAAGTTATCTGGACTTACTGGGATCATAACTTGCTCATTTACGTTCCTGATATTTGGCACTCTCTTACAAATAAAACAATGTTTCTCGCCTAAGACCTCTTTGCTTGGCAGCGGCTCTACCAAGCATAAACTCTGCTGTGGCACAGCGATATCCACCAGTACGTAGGTCAACTTCCCCATACCTGCCGGTACTCTTTCGCGCACAATTACCTTCAGTGTCCTTGTATGCAGTGTATCTGGTGTCAACTTAGCTATCAGTGCCCCTTGTGACTTTGTAACATTTGCAACAGCTATTCCCATTGAAAACAAGTTCCTGTTGAGTTACAGAGTGTGTTGCGAAATGTTAATCTTAGTGTGATGACTAACTAGAATGTCCATCCATAGTATAGCAGAAAATCCCTGTCCCACAGCTGATAAAACATCTGCTCCTGGAACCACACATTTCCTACTCTAAACTTGAGCTGTGCCGTTCCCAGTGCATCTAACTCGTTATTTCCTGTTGCGTGCAACCTATACGTTGGATACTTCAGTGCCTTTTTACACATGAGTTCCACACGTGTGCTCCAGTATCCAGCAAAAATCTATGCCACCTATCTCTCACCCAAACCATCAAACTACAATCTACCTGCATTCTTCATGCATTCTTTTAGCACTTCTCTTTATTGGGAATGTCTCCTGATGGTAGGAACATTCCCTTCGCTGTTTAACTGCTTCTAACAGTTGATTTCCTCTCTTGATTCCTGGTCTTACATTGCCAAGCCTTATTCCCTATTTTATCACAATTAAAACACTGGCTCCCGACAATTTGATCATAAATGCCCCCTAGTTCCACATCGGTAACACTCCTTGGTGGTAGAAAAATTTTCCTGTCACTCCGGCCTTAGTGGCACTGTCGACTTCTTGCAAATGAGTAGCCACCCTCAATGCTGTGGCTAAATCACTCGGGTTCTCCATTCTTATATGGCGTGAAAAGTCCAGTAATACTCCTTGCAGGAACATATCTAGAGCCCTGTTCTCATCCTCTCTCAACAGCACCTCGTCCGCACTTGCATTCCCTGTCAGCTGCTACGTGTGTGCATTTACCTTTCTAATTCTATGTGAAAACTCCTCTACTGTCACACCCGCTTTTTTGTACCAGTTCACCCCAATTATTCCCTGAAGACTCTTGTGCTGTTCTGTTTCCTATATCTCCGTGATAGACCTTCAGTTAATTCCAGGAAAGCAGTAGCATCTTTCAACCCCTCGTGGTACGACACATAAGTCTTTGCATCGTCTACAAGGTGTAATTTCGCCATTCATAGACATATCTCTTCAGACCAGTTACATAATTTAGCTGCACTGCAAACATCATCAAGGAATACATTTACATCTTCCAAATTCTTTCCTGCGAAGGAAAGCATTAAATTTACCACTGAATAATCCACAGTATTAGAAAAACAGTAACCTTGGATTTCCCATTCTCACTCCCCGACCCTGTCAGACTATTTGCTAACAACTGTTACTCTCTCTGTTCTCTATTCTCCTGTGTCAGCTTCTTTACTTGCTCTGTCAATGCGCTTATGGCGTCACTAGTTCCGGTTCCACTTGTTTCCGTTATTTCCGAGTGGTATATTTCTCTCTAAACCCCCACACCTTCCTATCATATGCCCGTTTTTCCTGGAAATACTACATGTAGCTGGCCCTAACGTATCACACGGAGCAACATACCCTGTAGATTACAAACCGAACACTTTAACGGTACCAAATTCACATGCCCTGTTACCCCGAAATTCTGATAGTTTGATAGGTTCACTAGGTTTCTCAAATGACACTTCAATATTCCTTAACATTATCCCTAACATCCCAACATGAATGGTTACCCTCATAAATAAGGAAAAAACAGTTGCTTGCACTTTGCCCTATTTAGTGTCTGCTCTGGTTGTCTGCTCTTACAGCGGTGATTGGCCACTCCACTACCACTTGTGATAGTTCTAGTACTACTTGTTGCACCAGAACCACCTCTGACGCCTCTTGTAGCAATTTACAGTGGTGGGTCTGTATCTTTGCTACAGCTAGTTATGGTCAGCCACCATCCCCGCATTGTTTTATTTATTATTTGTAAAAGCAGCATAAAATTTAATTGGTTTTAGAGACTTTGTGCTTATTACCTTTGTTTGCATCCAGTTGCGAGTAGGCCTAAATTTCGCATACACATTTTTTTTTGTTTTTTAATGTAATCTCATTACTTCTCAATAAAATAATACTTTTATCTTGAGTGCAAAGTGTCATACTTGCCGTAGAATTGTCAGTTTCGGGGTATGGTGTGATGGGTGTAGTAATTTTTTTTATTGGGGTGACTGTATCGGCATGGGAATTGGGCAAGTGAGCAAGACTCATCAGTGGTTTTGCAGGCTATTTACTGGGGATAGGAAGATAGTGGAACAGGAGGGGAAAATTGCTGCCTTTCAGGCAGAGTTAGATCAGGCTAAGAGGGATCTGAACAGGTTAAAGAGGGAGAAGGGTAATCAGAGGTGGGAAGTGGCAATAGGTGGAAATAAAAGGGCCAGAAATCTCTCAGACAGCTTTGTGGCGAATGTAAAAAATAAGTTTGACCTGTTGCTTCAGTTAGAAACTGACGAGCCTCAGATAGAAGTAGATGTAGACAGGGCTGAACAAACTTTCAACAGGAATTCGAATAAGAATGTAGGGAAATCAGCAAAAAGGAAGAAAGTTTTTTTTTTAGGTTGCTCGCATGCCAGAGGCGTGGACCAACTCCTGCAGGATGGACATGGAACAGAATACCAGGTCACAAGTTTCTTCAAACCAAGTGTTGGTCTGGGTTAAAAATTTCTCCAAGGAGGACACCGTGGTTATTGTGGGTGGTCTGGTGAACAGTATTGGCAAAGATCCGGGGTTCAACATAAGAGTGTGACCTTGCAAAGTTTGCATCAGCTTCGATGCATACCAGTGTTGAGTTTGTGTCTGTTCTGGAGCACCACGACTAACCTCATTTGAACTCTTCTGTTAGGAGAGTTAATTTGAGTTGGAGCAGCTACTTGGATCAGGTGCGGGGTCACACATTGGTGTGGTTCCTGTTGATTCATTCAGTAGTTGGGATTGTACTAGACATGGCCTTACATCTCAATAGGAAAGAGAAGGGTAAACTGGCTGGGCTAATAGCAGGAAACTTCAGGGGGGAGGCACTGACATGAGTGGTGAAATACCAGTGGTTACAGGTGTCAGAGCAGTTCCTTTTTTTAGGATAGGCAGGACAAAAAGAAGCCACGTTCTAAGAGAGGTCAATATTGAAACAAACCTTCAGTTTAATAAAGCAACTACACAGTATAACTCTGTCATATCAGATCAGCAAACACAGCTGTTAGTTAAAAATCATCACCAATTATCAAAAATTTTATCTCCACCCAGTTCTGTAACAGTCAATGTAAAATACAAATTATTTTTACTGCACCAAAATATTAGAGGGCTAAGAAGCAAAATAAACAAACTACTTATATGCATTGATGAATTAGAGTCATCCAACCCAGTTGACATACTCTGCCTCTCTGAACATCATGTGACCACTGGTATAGATTTGTTAAGTATTACAGGATTTAGGTTAGCTTCCAACTTTTGTAGAGTGGAAATGGAGGAGTTGCCACAGTTCATTAGAAATTGTTATAAATTTAATACCATAGACATTCATAAATTTTGTTTAGAGCAGCATATGGAAGCATATGCAACGGAAGTAGAATTTCATAATAAATCAAAATACATATATAAAAATGGAACGTGGGACATGTGTCCGTATATTTCACTTGGTAGCCAAAACTATTCACTGCAGACTAATGGCGGTTATTCATGAGAGTAGCCTTTAGGTTCGCGGTGTGCACTATGGTGTTTTGGTCGCGATGTGTGGCAGTGAGGGAGTGTGGTGACCAAAAATTTGTAAAATGTGGAGCAATGCGACAATCAACAGATGCTCAAAGATAAAACACTGGGAAACACAGACATACATTAACTGAGCATTAACTGCACTGGCAATACACCAATGATCTCAATATAAACACTGCAAAGACAACTGCAGTGCTTAGGATCAAAATAATGGCAACTAGATTAGAGAGACAAATATACGTTGAGCATCACGGTTTCATAATATATAGTACCATCTCCATATTACCTTTGATCTCACCGCAATACACAGACTGTAAACATACATTAATGTATGTCTTTGATGGAAAGTTCGTAAGTCATATATAAGTATAGGCGTGTGCAGCTCAAGTGGTAAAATTGCATTGCCGGTTCCAAAATTACCTCCATGTGAATTCTTTAAATATATTTACATAAGAATTCTTTCCAAGGAAAATAGAATTTATGTAGTTTCCTTTCTGATTTCAGTGTAGACCTATCCTCATTACATTTGGAGTTCCTTATGTTTAGGAATGCGTAGAAAATGCCATAGTACAGGAAAGGACAAATTGAGATGTTAGTTACATGTTAGATGTTAGTTACATGTTAGTTACATAGTTACATAGCATACATAGTTACATAGCAAAGGCTGTTCAATGCTTTCTGAAAAATGAGTCACGTAGAATGAGGGTCATAATTCATTATGTTAGCGATTAAATAAATAATTAGTGCTGTTCTGGTCAGTAAATTAATGATCTCCCTAAAGTGAATATTTTGTTGGCAACGATAGCACACTAAACTGCCGGCACTGCAAGTAAAATTTCACCTAGGTAAGACACAAAACTAATTAGCTGTATCCCACATGCCTTTCAGTACCGTTGATAGGAACAAGTGTTCTTTCAACGGGTATCATTTGAATTAAAAACATAATGATGTTCCTTCGTGTCTATCAATGTTTTCATTTAATAAGAATTCTTTTCCAGGAAAATTTATATAGTTTCCTTCTTCGATAACCATTGCCTGATTCTATGGAGTACAATTTACTGCAACTGATTTTCATATTGGCCACAATAAATAATGTGAAAATATATTACAGGAAAATGCCTAAAGGTAAAAGCAACTTTTTGATATCCTGAATATTGTCGAAAAGACAGAAGATGGAGCGGAACACCAAAAGCGGTGCAGAAAGAGAAGCAAGTCTAGCAGTTTTACGACAAAATTCACAACGAATAAGAAATGATTGAACAGAAGAGCAATGTGAGAAAATTAGGCAGACAGATAGGAGAACAAAGGAATCATACAGGAAAAGAGGAAAAAGATCGGATAGCAATAAAAACAATGAACAGAAAACAGCAAGCATAACAAATCTTCACTTAGGAAACCAGATCTTGGGGCAGTCACTGATGAGATTTTCACATGCTGGCTGTCTTAAAAATGAGGCATTTCAGTACGATCCAACAATAAAATACAAAGAACATCGAAGTATAGAAATCGGGAGAATGGACAAAGTGTGTAAATATTATAAGGCTAAAAAATTTAAAGGAGAAACACCAAGTATATGCTGCTCAAATGGAAAAATTGCATTGCCAGCTCTAAAATTACCTCCATGTGATTATGAAAGGTGAAACACAGACATCCAAGGACTTTCTGGAAAAAAAAAAAAAAAAAAAAAATAAAAAAATAAAATAAATAAATAAATAATAAAAATAAAGCGGTATAACGCATGCTTCCAGATGACATCATTTGGAGCAACAGCGATAATCGGATGAAAAAGGATTTCATCCTGTGATTAGAATCCTAGAACAAGTGTTTCATAAAATTGGTTCATTGTAACCATTTCCAAATGAATCGTCGAAGTTTTTACAAGTGTACTTTGTAGGAAACGAAGATGATGAAGGAAATCAGTGCTCTTTGAACATCAGTGGATCGCATCTAGATGTAATTCTGGATCTACAATGTTTTCTACATAAAATAATGAATTGGTAAGAAGGTTTAAAAACCAAATTGAAAAAAATGGTCACACGTAATTACAAAATAATAATTCACGCTGATAAGAGACCAACAGGCGAGCATGAGAGACGGTTCAATGCACCTCAAGCAAATGAAGTGGCGTAGTAATGCCATAAATTTGTCATCGTGATATTGTGATATAACGAAGGAGCAATATATTGCATCGTATCACTGAAACACATCAAGCTTACCAAGCCTTGCAATATCCATTAAATTTTTGGCATGGTGAAGATAATTACCATTTCAGTATACACCAACAAATAAAAAAGTGACTTCCAAACTGTTTTATGCATATCGTATAATGGATAGAGAGAATGAATATAATCATTTACTTAACTGTCAACAGTTATTTAAACAATTCATTGTGGATAGATACACTAAAATATAGTCAGAAAGGTTACCCTACCTTCGTCAAAACCAAAAAAAATTGTGAACTGCTGAATATATTCATTTACGCGATGCAATAGCCAATGATGCAAATGTTGAAAATCTAGGACATTGGTAATTTTGCCTTCTACATTCACCGGGAGCCCTAGAATTATTAATCAATATGCACAAGATGTTATTACTTACGTCAGAAAACACTGCCATCCCGATTTGTTTATAACATTTACCAGTTATTCATTGTGGAAGGAGATTAAAGATAAGCTACAGTGTGGACAAAACACCTTCTGACTGACACGATCTATTTGCATGAGTGTTCAGGCAAAAGCAAGTCAAATTCATTGATACACTTGCAGAAAGTTGCATTTTTGGAGACATCATTTGTTGGATGTATTCAATTGAGTGGCATAAGAGAGGACTGCCACACTTGCACAATTTAATTTGGCTTAAAGAGAAAATCCATCCAAATCCATAATTGATAATGTTATCAGAGCTAAAATCCCAGACCTGTGCTAGGATCCTGCACTCTATGAAATAACCAGCTTAAACCCACGGCTCCGCTCATGTGTTGGTTGATTATCATAGATAAGCTATCCTTCAGTAATGTGCTATGAGACTGGTTTTGAAGGATGAAATGAAATACAATACCTTCTTTAAAAACAAACTGAAAACTATTCCTATCATATTGTAGAAGTCTATGCACTTACCATTTATCAAGAAAGTAAGTAGTGTAGATCAAATCACACATAAAAATGCAATCGTTTCGAAGAATTAATCATGAAATTCAACAATAATGATTGTAACAATATCACAGATCGATCACTTGATGTAATACGCGAAACATCAAATTGATTTTTTTTAAAGAGATGTATTAAAAGAAATTTCTTTTTTACTGCTTTACTTATTTATCCTTATATTTCCTCATTCGTATGCTTATCCTTACAGAGAAGGAGCTGAAGACATTGTAGCACACATAGATAAAAGATATGGTTTGTGGCATCACATTTTGCTGTATGTAACCTCCTTGCTATAGAGTCGCAAACGTCATCGCTGGCCTTCAGTTCGATTTTTTAAAAATAATTTGATGATTTTCAACCTCCATATATTCCACCCCCTTATAGCTATCGGCATGGAACTGCTATGATGTACAACGGGAGACTTCGGACAACAATTAGACACAGACCATTCGTTTGCGTTCTGTAGTTTTCGCTGCAGAGCGAAATATTACCACACACACACACACACACACACACACACACACAAACACACACACACACACACACGCACACAGAATTTTATATACACCGATAACTTTCCATCGCAATATACTCCACCCTTTTATCATTATCAACCCTCAAGCAACAATGCAACCAATAAAACCATTTTCAAAGAGTAAATATTTTCAAGGGTAATTATTGTTCCGCATTTCGCATTATATTCTTCAAATTACTAAATATCTATCAGATCGCTATAAAACCTTGCCTAAAATCTTCCTAAGGTATAAATTAGTAACTGTACAAATATTTAAGTCTCTGCGTCTTGTCGTTCAGACGTGGTAAGCCTACACCGAACAGACATTCACATTAATATATATAGATAAATAGCTATCCGATCACCATAAAAACATGCCTAAAGCCTTCCCCGGGTAGACATTAGTAACTGTACAAATTTTTAGCTCTTTATGTCTTGTGGTTCAGATGTGAAAAATGTACACAAAACAGACATTCACATTTATAGATATAGATTATGTAATGGCACTAGATTGTGTGTCAAACAACTACTTCATAACATTATTGAAGAAGTAATTTTAACTGGTAAACAAAAAGGAAAACCAGTGTTCATACCACAAATCACATTAATCTCAACTCCTATGCCATTTTATTTTCTTGTGAAATTAGCTTACAGTATGATAATGAATAAGGCTCAGGGCCAAACATTTTGCTACTGCGGAGACAATTTGAAGAAAGACTGTTTTCTATCATGGTCAACTCTACGTTGCATTTTCAAATAACGAAGTAGCACAAAATATATGTGCATATGCACCACACAATATATTTTATAAGAATGTAATTTAATGTAAAAGTTTTGCATGTATGAAATGTGTACAAATAAAAAAATATAATAATAAAAATAATTAAAAAAAAAAAAAAAAATAAAAAATAAAGAACTAAACGCAAAGTCTCTCACTGCAGTTTTTTCCCCCTTCAGTATTACATTTATGAAACTACTGATATAACACTTTAACCCAGCGAAGCGGGTAATCAAAAGCTAGTCATTTATAATAATTTATAATAGTAACTGTGTACAGAGGACCAAATGGTAACTTTAATTTGCTCATAAATTACTTTGAAGCTCTGTTGGCTTATTTGATAACAAGAAAGAAAGAATTAGTGTTGGATGGTGATTTTAATGTAGACTTCCTTGAAGACTCTCCGAGTAAGAAATTATTGCAGTCAGTAGCATTATCATTCAACCTAATTCATACTGTTAATTTTCCAACTAGAAAAGACAGCCATTGATAATATCTTTATAGAAATGTCAAATGATCAAAATTATATTATAATACCAACAATAAGCAGCCTTTCAGATCTTGACATACAGTTACTTTTACTAGGTATTAATACTGATCAGAATATAAAATCTATCAAATATGAATTTAAGAGGGTAGTCAGTAAGGGAAAAATCGATCATTTTAGAACTGCTCAAAGACATGAATTGGACTGATGCCTACAGTGCTAATAGTATGGATGAGAAATACAATAACTTATTTGAAAACTGCTTTCTCCCAAAACTAATATGGATTAGACCAAAGTCTACAAACAAACCATGGATTTCTCAAGGAATAAAGGTCTCCTGTAAGACAAAAAGGAAACTATATCTATCAATTAGAAACAGTTCAGATGTAAATGCTTTAGATCATTACAAAACACTGCAATATATTGAATACAGTAATACTGACATGAAAGCAAATGCATTATCAGAAAAGGATAGTCCTATCTGTTGTATCCAATGTGGCACACAACAATTAACATGAGGCATGGGCTTAACCAAAACACAATTTATTTCCAACAAGTGTGGTAACGCAATCTGTTACACACAAGGTTTGACCGTGGCAGGCAGCAGAGTGAAATCCATAATAGAGTCCTAATTGAGAAGTTTGAAGCATAGCGTGGCGTCCTGATAGTGTGGAAGGTGATGATCAGCATGAGACTGATGGATGTGGTCGAGCGTGGGCTTATAAAAGCTGGGTGGCGTACAAATACAGCCACCATAACCTAGACATCTGTGGAGTGTCAGCTTGCGATTGGTGCGCCCTCAGCGGAGAGCTACATTGCGAGACGACGCTGGCCGGGGTTGCCATGAAGTCGCGGAAGCACTCTATGTGCGCGGGCCGCACCGGCGCTGTATGGCTGTACGTGGCTAGTTGACGGGAGCAGCGTGGGGCGTGGGAGACCTGCGGCAGACACCACGGTGCAGGCATTGCCAATATCACACTCTTCCCCCCCCCCCCCCCCCCCCCAAATGCCGCACCTTGGTGATGTACTGCGCTGGGCCATCGCGGCGATGGGGATTTCTGGATTTCTGGGCTGGATGAAAGACAATGCAGCCAGACCATAATCTGGGTCTGGGCACGTTTGTGCTTTATCTAGCTCTATGGCGTGGGTGCCCCTGCTGGGAGATGATGGGGGGGGGGTCCAGGTCCATAGGTGTGACTCATGGGTGCTGAAGACAAAGAGAACTGCAGCTGTGCTTGAGTTGCTTGCGGAGTTGGCTGAGGTGAGGGAGGTGCCGTCCCATAGAAGGACGACCGAGGTTGCTGCTCATGTGGTGGTGATGACTGGAACCTTGGTCGGGCAGGGTGAGACAGCCGCGGTGCCAGTGGTGTTGGCTGCGACAGCAGATGTGCGAATGGCAACCCAGCGGGGGCCCGCCCGAGGTGACTGGTGAGTGGGACGGTGAGTTGAAAAACTATGGATGAGGCGCAGGTTGATTTTCAGCGCAGTTAGCGATCTTATTTTCAATATCCCTGTCCACCCTCAACCATGTGCAGTGCTGCCGCGCCAACTGCTTTGACCAGACAATGCCCCAATACAGTTATTCCAAGACTCGGCGCTGCAGTGATGGAGGGATGAGAACCCGAGTTTGTCATTTGGTGTGTGTAACAGGATAACTTCCCTTTGGACGGAAAAGGCGTGGCGTTGAGAAAACCAACGTCGAAGAGACTCATTGGGAAGCTGCTTTTTATCCAAGGGCCAGGCGGTCAGGATGAATTGCCGAAGGAGCTGGAGTGTACTATCTCGCTTTGTCACCGCAGCCATACAAGTGTGAGCAATAGGAAAGTTGTCCACAGTAGCCACATCAATCTGGTCAATAAGAAAAAAAAAGGTGTCCTCAGAAGAGTCAAACGCCATGTCTGATCTGACAGGAAGACGAGATAAAGTATCCGCATTCACACGGCTGGCTGTGGGGCCATAAAGAATCTCATAGTTATAGTTGGCTAAGATGAGGACCCAACGTTGGAGTTTTTGAGCTGTTCGTATGGGCACAGGTTTTGCTGGATGGGATAGACTATTGAGAGGCTTATGATCCATCAGCAAGAAAAATTTCTGTGTGTACAAGTACTGGTGGAACTTGGAGACACTGTATATGATAGCCAGTCCTCCTCTAGTTAGCTGTAGTTTACTTGAGCTTTGTTAAGCAATTTGGAAGCAAATGTGATTGGGCGGTCAATGGAGCCGAACCTGTGGGAGAGAACTGCTCCAATGCCATAAGATGACGCATCCACTGCCAGGACCAAGGGTTTTGACGGATTGAAATGGACTAGGCATCTGTCACTAAGCAGGATTCTCTTCAAAGTCTGAAAGGCAGTATCCTGTGGGGTCAACCAATGGAAGGAGACATTTTTCCGATGGAGGTGATGTAACAGTGCCATAATCTGAGCAGCATTTGATATAAAGCGAAGATAATACGAGATCTTTCCAAGGAATGCTTGGAGCTTAGTGACATTCTTGGGAGAATGAAGCTCCTGGATGGCCTGCAGGTTTCTGGAGGTGAGCCTGATGCCGTTTGAGTCGATGACATGACCAAGGTATTCGATCTGATTGCAGAAAAATTCACATTTCTCCCAGTTGCATCTGAGTCCTGCATCAGAGAGGGTGTTGAAGAGGCATTCCAGGTTTCGAAGATGCTCATCTGGCGTGCGGCCTGAGACTACAATGTCATCCAGATAATTGGAGCGGGAGGGGACCTTAGCAGTCAGTTGCTCTAAGAATCACTGGAATATGGCGGGTGCAGACACACTGCTGAAAGGTAAACGCTGGTACTGGAACAGTCCTATATGGGTGTTGACTATGAGGAAGGATTTTGTTGCATCGTCCAATGGAAGTTGGAGATAAGCATCTTTAAGAAAAAGACACCCCTTTGCAATTTATCCATGAGCTGTTCATGCCGAGGAAGAGGATAGGAATCCACAATAGACTGTGCGTTCACCGTAGACTTAAAGTCTGCACAGAGTCAAAGCCAACTGTTCGGTTTTCTGACCACGATGAGAGTTGATGCCCAACGGCTTGCAGAGAGTGGTGCGATGACCCCCAACTCTTGCATTCGTTTCAGCTCTGCTGCAACCTCGTCCCGAACTTCACGGGGAACCTCTCGGGCCTTGAATAATTGCGGTTGCGCATTGTCCTTCAAGGTGATGTGCACGATGAAAACCTGAGCCATACCCAAAGAGTCTTCAAAAAACCATGGGCATCTATCACATAATTTCCTGATACTGTTGTGGAGGATGTGGGAATGGATAGTGGCAACGTTGTCTGTGATGTGAAGGCCAAAAATACCAAAGGGGTTGAGGCCAAAGATGTTGGGGCTCTCATAAGCTTGGAGGACGATGACTAGAATCATCTTGTTGGTAGTTCTGTATTGCATTGGAAGGAAACACCTGCCAAGGACAGCGTGTAGTCTCCATTCTACATGGTGAGGGTCTGAGCAGAAGCCTCAAGTGGCGGGGAGCCGAGTTTCTCGAATATGCATCTGTTGACTAAGGTAACAGAAGCTCCAGTATCTAACTGGAAGCTAACGTCCTGACCCCAAATTCACAGCGGAATGAAAATTTTCTTTGGTTCCTGTACTAACTTAGACGGGCGCTGGGTGCCATCTGCGGATTGGGCATGCTCTGTGGAAATACTATAAAAGGTCTGAAATGGTTCGTGTTCGTCCGACACCGACTGGTTGAGGAGTGTGGCATCATCAAGGTCAACTTGATTAACATCCATTGCTTATGACCAGTGATTGGCTGTGGTTGCAGATTGTCTCCGTAATTTCTTAGAGCACACGGTCTGAATGTGACCCACCTTATTGCAAAAGAGACTTAGCTTGACGAAACTGACAAGAGTCCCTATCGTATGAGAGATAGCACTTGGGGCAAGATTGCTGTTTGCCGCCACTATGTTGCTGCTGTTGGCGTGTCGTAGGTGGTTTGCAGCATCCTAAAGAACCCCCACCCCTGTTACGCTGGGACTGTTGTGTACCCAGGGTCGCTACCACAGGGGGTGACATTTCCAGCTCTGCAGAATCAAACAATTCTTGGGTTTCAATTACGCAAAAGACATCCTCGAGAGTGGAGTCTGACAGTTTGAGAAACTCTGCCCTGAGTCTGTAATCCGTGACATTTTGAACCTGATCATGGCGTCTGCATAGGACTGACCATTGGCTGTAAGACTGCTTAGGTTGGCGTTTCGTGCGAAAGAATTTTTACTGCGCGGCGGCAACCAACACCTGGGATTCAAAATACTTGTCTAGCGCTGTGATGAGGTCAACGAAAGGAACTGATTCAGGTTCAGTATGAGGAAAGAGCTTGATGCAAATGCACAATATATCTGTGCCAACCCAAGGAAAAAAATATGATTTTCGAACATCACCCAAAATGTTGTAGGCCTCAAAATGCTGGAACAACTGCAGTTTGTACTCGACCCACCCTTCTGTGGCAGCGTCAAAGTTGTGGAATGGTGGGGCTATCCGATTTCTGCTGCCAGTGTCATCCGTCTTTGTGGAGTGTTGAAGCAGGGCTTGCTGCAGGAGTTGTCTGCCGTCCAAGAGCTGCTTCACTGTGCCCATTAGTTGGGAAAACTGCAGCGACTGAAACTTAAAAAGTTCATGTAATGACACAAGTTCCTCAGCTTTTGGGGTGGTTATGGCAAAGGGAAATTAGACAGCAAGCAACACGCAAAGAAACCACACACAGAGAAAATAAGTCGACCACACAAAGCGATCTACCGTATGCACCCGAAAACCAGAAAACACGAGTACCCTTGAAGACCCTTGAAGACACTTGAAGACAATATAAAGCAGAGTGCAACGCTGTCCTGGAGACAGAACGGTGAAAGTCACGACGCTGCCAAATGATAGACACCGGCAGGAACCAAGAACGAGCCTCTGTTGCCACTTAATTGTTGTATCCAATGTGGCACACAACAATTAACAGGAGGTGTGGGCTTAACCAAAACAAAATTTATTTCCAACAAGTGTGGTAGCACAATCTATTATACAAAAGGTTTGGCAGTGGCATGCAGCAGATTCACTCAGCAGACTCCATAATAGAGTCCTAATCGAGTCGGTTGAAGCGTAGCATGATGTTCTGATAGCATAGAAGACGCCGCTCAACACGAGACTGTCGGGTGTGGTCGTGCGTGAGCCTATAAAAGCCGGGTGGCATACGAATACACCCGCCATAACCGAGTCAGCTGTGGTGTGTCAGCTTGCAATTGGTGCGGCCTCAGCAGAGAGCTGTGGCAGGCACCACAGTGCGGGCATTGACGATAACACACTATCAGACAACAAAATAAAGACAATATGGGATATAGTAAAGGAGGAAATTGGTAGAACCGGATACGAAGAGGAGCACATAGCATTAAGAGTAGATGACATATGGGTAACAGATGTGTGCAGTATTGCTGCAATTTTCAACAAGCATTTCTTAACTATTACCGAAAATATGGGATTATCAGTGACAGTAACTGCTGCAATGGAATATCTCACACCTGTGACTACAAATAACTGCAGTAATATGAGTATATCACATACAACAACACTAGAAGTAATGTCCACCATAAAATCCTTAAAACCAAAAAATTCCCGTGGTTATGATAATATATCAACAAATTTGATTTAAAAGTGTACTTCTGAGCTTAGTGATATTTTAAGTTACTTGTGTAACTAGTCTTTTATCATTGGAACATTTCTTGAATGGTTGAATTATGCTGAAGTTAAGCCATTACATAAGAAAGGAGATAAAGAAATTCCATCAAATTTCTGCCCAATTTCACTTTTGCTGCATTTTCAAAAATTTTAGAAAAGATAATGTACACCCGTATTTTTGAACACCTTACCACTATTATACTATTATCCATGTCACAATTCGGGTTTCTAAAGGGTTCTGATATTGAGAAGGCTATCTACACATACAGTGAGAATGTAAATAATTCATTAGACACTAAATTACATGCCACTGGAATATTTTGTGACCTGTCAAAGGCATTTGACTGTGTAAATCACAATATACTTTTGAGCAAATTAGAATATTACGGCGTAACAGGAAGTGCTGCAGAATTGTTCAAATCTATATGTCTAATAGGAAACAAAGGGTGTCAATAGGAAAGACAGGTGTACTGAACTATCATGCCTCACCAAATTTGGAACTAATAACGTGGGGTCCCCCAATGCTCTATCTTAGGCCCCCCGCTTTTTCTTGTATATATCAATGACGTTTCATCATCAACATTATCGGATGCAAAGTTAATTTGCAGATGACACAAATATTGCAATAAGTAGTAAATCAAATATAGCCTTAGAAAGATCGGCTAATGAAATTTTCATGGACATTAATAAATGGTTCTTAGCGAATTCTCTGTCACTAAACCTTGAAAAAACACACTATATGCAGTTTAGGACTTGTAAAAGGTTTCCTGCCAGTATATGCCTAGAGTATGACAACAAGGAAATAGAAGAAGTTGAAAGGGTCAAATTCTTATGACTACTGCTGGATAATAAATTTAACTGGGAGGGGCATACCACAGAACTGCTGAAGTGCCTAAAGAAGTCCCTGTTTGCTATGCGAATGTTGTCAGATATAGGAGATATAAAAATAAAAAAAAGCTAGCATATTATGCATACTTTCACTCCATAATGTCATACAGGATTATTTTCTGGGGCAACTCATCAGACCAAGCAAAAGTTTTCAGAGCACAAAAACGTGTGTTATGGATCATTTCTGGTGTCAACTCAAGAAGATCATGTAGAGGGCTATTTAAGGAACTGGGGATACTTACTACTACTTCCCAATACATTTATTCTCCAATGAAATTTTTTCAAGCCAATAACTCAGTCCATGGGATCAATACTAGAAACAAGAATAACTTGCATACAGATTTAAAGTCACTTACTTTGGCTCAGAAAGGTGTCTAATATTCAGCAGTACACATTTTCAATAACATGCATAACATTCATAACTTGCATTAAGATTTAAAGTCACTTACTTTGGCTCAGAAAGGTGGCCAATATTCAGTAGTGTATATTTTCAATAACATGCCAGCAGCTATAAAAATTTTAACTCTCAATAAAGTACAGTTTGAAAAAAATCTAATGGATTTTTTGTTGGCCAACTCCTCCTACTCCATTGATGAATTTCTTACCATAAGTGATTGATGTAAGTTATTGCATATAACATTTACAAACATGAATACCGTGTTCAGTTTGACTTCAGTACAAGTTTTGTGTAGTAATGTGATCCCAAAGTGCAGGCTCACCGACAGAAACAAAAACACAAATAAAAACACACAAACATTCAAGCTTTCGCCACCGCTGGCAGCTACTTCAGGAAAAAGCGGAAGGAGAGGAGAAAGGGAAGGATATGGGTTTTATTATTTTTATTTTATTTGTTAAGGAAGTGGAAAAGGAGTCATTCCAGTCCCAGGAGTGGAAGGACTTACCTTAGGGGGAAAAAGAGGAAGGTAAACAAATACACACTGCCTAGGTGTGCTTGCGTGTGGATATGTGCGAGTGTGTGCACTTTGGGTAAGTATGTATTGTATATTTTGTTCTGACGTGTTCTACATCCAAGAGGATTTCCTCAATTCGGATCTACCAGAACAAAAAGTACATCTAATCTAATCTAATCTAAAACACCGATTCACTTGCTGCGATCAGAACCGTTTTTGACATCACTTGTTGCAGCCAAGGCCCTCAAACCAATGGCAATGGTCCTTGGTGTGCTTATCAGGATGGCAACACTTGTGCTGCTGAAGGATTTGGGGGGTGTCAGTCACAGTTACGCACAAGTATTTATTATTTGCTCCTCATATAGTCAGGCTCTCCACCCTGTCCTGGAGACAGTGGCCCCCGGCCCTTGAAGTTGTGTACTTGCTAGGCGAGATGTCTGCCATTAGTGCCCATCTGGACACTGCATTACAGTGACCCCTGGCCCTTGGAGCCATGTGGTTGGTAGCCGAGTTGTTTGCCGTTATCGTCTGCCCATACACCACACTCGCCCTGTGCCAATCTCGAAGTACTGACCACCCAGCCAGCGGGTGATGGCCTACTAGGCTCGCGTTGGTGCCCAAGTTGCAGAGGACTGGCAGCTTCCAGTCAGCGGTGGGATCGTCATCCCGGCAGGTGGCAAGATGGATCCGTAGAGGCTGCAACAGTCTCCCAAGACCATTACCTACTGCAGCCGAGTGGTGGGGTACGGACTAGTGTTCGCTGTCCATGCTCCACACCGACTTGTCAGTAGTGATGGTTCATCCACTATTTATACTAAAAAAAGGGATCATTGCTGCCCGACCCAAGGATAGCATCGCTCAGTTGTAATTGCCACTTGTCAGCAGTACGGTTACTTCACTGTGCCACCCTCTCTCTCGCACATGCACAGCACGCTTCTTCATACAGCTTTCTTGACACAACCAACCGGCCCCTGCCGGTACTTGTCGCTGCCTCAGCACTGTCTGCTCAGCTGCATATTCTGCAAGGCTGTGCCTCCAGCCACTTGTGAATGTTTACCAAACGTCAGCACGCCGGTGACCACACACTTTGTTACGAGACTCACTGCCCCTCTATCACTGAGCCAACCACTAATCTGTGGGTGCAACAATACGAACTGCTCCAATATGTCCATACACACTCACTTACTCACTGTTTTTTCTGCAAAGAAGACTGGTCTAACATTATTATCATGCATTAACTCACAACAGACATTTAGTTTAGTGCTATCACAAACATGTTAAATCATAATGTGCAAGCGTTGTGAAAATTGTGCTGACTTACTATTCCTGATACAAGAAATGTTGCAAAATATGATAATAAATATCTTAGAAGAATGCTGATATTCATGTCAGTACCTCACAGCAAACAGTAGGAAATTAGAATTGATATGGTTTCTCTTTTGTCATCAGATGTTGCAAATTTTTTGCTTTTTATGCTAAAAATAAAGACAATGGTGTTGTGTGAATGGAAATGTCTAGGCTTTATTGGCTTAGTGGCCCTACTGAGGCAGGTTAACCCACCAAATGCAAGTCTTTGTATGTGACACCACTTCAATGACTTGTTTGTTGTTGTTGTTGGTGGTGGTGGTGGTTAGTGGTAGTGGTGGTGATGATGATGATGATGAACTGATGATGATGGGCAACTCAGCACACAGTCACTTGCCAGGAATCAAATGTGGGCTTCTTGCATCATGGCAGGTGTGCACTTTGTCCAGATGACCATTATATTTCAGAATATTTCACTCCTTAATTGTTTTCACATAAGGTGAATCACACTCATTCAACCTAGGTGAATGTCTTTGCACACCCTGCTGCAGAGTCGCCATTTTTACGTTATTCAACCATGCTGCACTCTAGCAACAAATTTGTTGCATCTGATGTGGAAGTATAAATTCTTCAAGATGCTATTGTATGGTGCAGTTTCATTTTTGTATTTGCCATAGATCTCTTCTTGGACTCTTAGAATGTGAGAGGTTTGAACGGAATATCTGACAGGAAAAGGGGAGGGAAGAGAGACAGATATTATTATTATTATTTTGTTTTTTGTTTATGGTGCTGTTTTTATTGAAGGTGCTGCTATCGTTTAAGGTACTTAAGCTTAATGGTTATTGTCATGAATGGTGTTGTAACTGATCAATTCTTTCATTTAAATGTGTCAAAAAATATGAAGCCAATACATTTAACACAAATATATGGTATTTGCCATTAATTGTGATTCATTTTGTGACAGCATATACGATGATAACCAGGGATAAAAAAAAATGACAATTTACAACCACATTTGTGGTGGTTTTATGTTTTTCTGAGTAAATCCTCGTATATATAATGTGAAGGTGTATAATTGTAAGTTGTTTTTATTCCAGGTAAACCCTTGTAAACATCCAATTGTAATATTGAAGGATGTGGGTCACAAAGAACTGATTGCTATTCTGCAGTTTATGTACAAGGGAGAAGTTAATGTCCGACAAGAAGAACTTGCTGATTTTTTAAAAACAGCCGAACTTTTGCAGATCAAAGGCTTAACTGGGAGCGAAAATGTAAGTACATTCATTAATCATATACAGTTAATAAATACAAAATCATAAGATTCCATTTGCAAAATGTTTAAACTGTGTCCTAAGACAAATTTGCTGATGGTACTTGGTTTATTTTTGACCATTTCTTATAGTTTAGTAAAAAGTATGCGTGTAATTCTTTATTTCTGTATGTGGTAAATGAAACACTGAAAAGTCCAGGTTGTAATGTCAGTAATATGATTGGTAGCAGATGAAACACTCCCACCTAATCTGGTAAACAATGCTGCTACGATCAGAACTGGTATATAAAATATGACTGACCATGTTGGATAAGGCTGATCAGTAGTTTGCGAAACTGTTTCTATCGACAATAATGTCACATTCACATGACAGTTTGAGGTTGTTGACAACAATGCTCCACATGGCATCTATTTCTGATATTAAAGTGTGTGCTTCTAGACCAGTTTACCATGGGAAATTCAAATACATAAACAAATTATTGTTGTCAGGGATACTTTATATATTCACAATCCATGATAAACACAGGGGTGTTTTAGAGAAATATGGGTATGTTGCCGCATCCAGTAGTGATAGAATGTGATAATTTCGTCTTTAACTGCAGGTCGCCTCAGGGGCTCAGTATTAGTTTGCTGTGTATAGGCTTGGCAAACTCGGAATCCTGAGCTGGGGACTGGTAAGCGCTGCCAGTCCTCTAGACACCGTAAACTCTGGGCAAGCTTCAGCGACCACTGTGTGGCGTGACGGTGGAACGTTTTGTGTACCGGGGAATGGGGATCTTGGCTTGACTGCCCGAGTCACGAGGAAGAAATTACCTCTATAAAAAAACCCTCAATACCAAGGTGTGCTATGTGCTGATGATGCATGGCAGTTGAGGCGGAACAGTCGCTAGCGAGCAACCTCTGGGCATACTGCTGCACCTCAGTTATATAAGGCTTACCTAGGCATGCGGGGCTCTGTCTAGGCGGACACATACTTCCCTAGCTACTTTTGGGATCGAGATGAATACTTCCAATTTATCCCATGAACCTTCCAGTGGGATGGGTGTACCACTGGGGGGGTACCAACACCCAGTCAAAAAAGAGGTCTCAGGTGGCTAGTCCCCCAGACCAGTCCAGTAGTAAAAAGAGTTTCGTCCACAGTAACAGAACACAAGCTGTTAGCCAGAAAAGAAGGGTATTTTGAGAAGATTTCGCCCTTTCATATCAATAAGGGCTTAGAAGGTCTTGCAGGTACTTTAAAATCTGTTAAAAGATTGCGGAACGGTACCTTGTTGGTTGAAACTTCAACCTCCCAACAGGCGGAAAAACTGCAGAAGGCAAAGTATCTGGGTGAATATGAAATTGACGCAGAACTACACAGTACCCTGAACTACAGTAAGGGTGTAGTTTTCTGTATGGACCTGATTGGCATTCCCATTGAAGAACTCAAGGCAGACTGGGCAACGGAAGGCATAGTGGACGTCCAGAATATTAAGAAAAGGGTGGATGGAGAACTTGTCATCTGAGAGCTTCATCCTTACCTTTAATACCCCTAAACTCCCTGATCATGTGAAGGCAGGGTTTTTGCGTTTGAAGGTCTGTCCCTAATCCCATGCGCTGTTTTAAGTGCCAGCATTTTGGACACACCACACTTGGCTGTAAGGGGGAGGCCACTTGTGGCAAATGTGGAAAGGCAGCACATGAGGGCACTGCTTGTACGCCACCTGACAAATGTGTCAATTGTTCTGGGGAACACCCTGTTTGGAGTCGGGACTGTCAGGTGTACCTTGAGGAAAGGAAAATACAGGAGATAAAGACGACCAGGCGCATTTCCTACGCAGAGGCCAAGAAGGTATTTAAGGCCATGCAGCCACCCGTATTTCCCACCTCGTTTGCTGTTGCCTTACAGAAATCCATCACCACAGTAGATGCCTCGACACAAACTGAGGCTGTCAGTGTCAGCACCAATACTTGCAAATGTCTGTGCACATGTCAGGCAGCTGAAGCTCCCCTTCCTCTTGCCCCAACAAATACGGCCGAAAAAGATACAGGTACCGTTTTTGCAGAGTGTGTGGTCTCTGTTGCTATAGAAGTTGTGCTCGATAAGGAACCGCAGGAAATCATTAATAAGGCATCTCACCAGCGAAGTGCCTCTCAAAAGAAGAATATTCCGCCAAAGCACAGTGCTCCCCAAGTACCCCTTTCCTCCTCATCTTCTCAAAAGAAGAAGCCGAGGAAAGTATCTCCATGTCCTCTTGCAACTCTTTCGGGAGCGTCATCGGACGTCTTAATGACGAGGAGGACATTATTATGGACCTCGATGTGTCATCGCCTGAACCAAGCAGTCCATCTGCTACCCAGGGCTCGAAGAGAGCCTCACCATCGCGGCACAAGGGTAGAGAGAAGGTAGACCCACACACGTGACATGGCTCCCATACTCCAGTGGAATTTGGCTGGATTCAGGACTTGTTTGGAGGAACTTCAGCTTCTTGTGAAGGATAGGCCTTTCTGTGTCTCCCTTCAAGAGACATACTTCAAACGGACTGATACACCTGTCCTGAGAGGCTATCAGCTCCATAGGAAAGACAACCTAACCGGTGATAGAGCACAAGGTGGTGTGGCAGTGTTCGTCAGGGACACTTTTCACTCCTCACCTCTGCCATTGACCACTACACTGC
Organism: Locusta migratoria; assembly: GCA_026315105.1. Classification (NCBI taxonomy): domain Eukaryota; kingdom Metazoa; phylum Arthropoda; class Insecta; order Orthoptera; family Acrididae; genus Locusta; species Locusta migratoria. Next base: position 520,805,523 of record CM048744.1, on the reverse strand, counting down.
AAGCAGTTGCTGTTCGTATACTGGCCCATCATCATATCACAGTTTGCTCTCTTTACTTACCGCCTGGAGAGCCTGTTGACGGTAATCTCCTGACACAGCTAATTGGAGAACTCCCTCGTCCTTTCTTCTTTTAGGAGATTTTAATGCGCATAATGCAGTATGGATCTCTAACAACAACAGCCCCAGGGGACGGATGGTTAAGACTGTGATACACTCCTCTGATGTTATCTTACTGAACACAGGCCAGCCTACACATTTTAGCACTGTTACAGGTTTGTCTTCAGCCATAGACTTCTCCCTCTGCTCGCCTGGTCTTGCACACACTGCTCAGTGGAGCGTGGACGATGACCTTCATGGCAGCGGCCACTATCCCATTTGGATAGACTTGCCGGTCGCCATAGATTGCGGTGGGAAGCTACCAAGATGGCAGTTGCACAAAGCTAACTGGACACTTTTCCAGCAGTTGGCTATTTTCAAGCGGTGTCATGGTGCCCATGACTGGGTGGATCACATCACAACAGTGCTTCACAATGCTGCTGACGCCTCCATCCCGAAATTGAAGTCAATGCTTCAAAGACCACCTATTCCTTGTTGGAATGATGCTTGTTGTTCAGCAATCAGGGACAGAAGAGCAGCGTTGCGTAGATTCCATCGGTGCCCTACCGATGCAAATTTGGTCAAATTTCGAGTGGCACGGGCATGGCCAAGGAGAATTATTAAAGAGAATAAGCAGAGGTCTTGGCAGGAGTTCCTGAACTCCATCAATAGGTCCATGCTTGCAGGTAAAGTATCGGAAGCCATTAGGAGAATTTCGGCACGAAACTCCCAACCGCCAATAGCAGCTGTGCGGTGGCAGGGATGTCTTTTACAATCGCCCAGGGACATTGCCCAAGTTATGGCAGAATCCTATGCAGCTGTTACATCCGATTCTCGCCAGGATCCAGTCTTTCGTCACTATCGCACGATACAGGAGAGGGTTGGCTTTGACCTCCGTTACTTCAACGTTGAGGACTACAACCAACCTTTCTCGATGTGGGAGCTGGAATCCGCATTGCCAGCAGCTCGTGATTCTGCACCTGGCTATGACGAGATACCGTACACACTGCTGAAACAGTTGGTACCCCAGTCAAAGGAGGTCCTCTTACATCTTTTTAACAAAATTTGGATTACGGGGAACTTTCCATGTTCTTGGAAAGAATCCGTTTTAATTCCACTGCAATGGCCAGGCACACACACACCAGTCGAAAAAATATTCAATCACTCCACCATCACAGCCTAGGCACATCACTCGTGGCTTCACTTCTCGGACTCCCCTCTTGAAATGCTCTGCTCACTCACAGGTGATGCGCTCAGCGTATAAACTATTGATATATTGCACTCACACTATCAGCAGTAAGAGGTACCTGTGTAAGGTGCGTTGTCTCCTTACGTCCGCTCCCAAAAAAACTTTCTTTTGAGCATAGCAAAAAAGAAAAGTACTGAGAAAGTTTCATTCTGGAAACATCCCTTAGGCTGTGGCTAAGCCATGTCTCCACCATATCCTTTTTTCCAGGAGTGCTAGTGTTACATGGTTCGTAGGAGAGCTTTTGTGAAGTTTGGAAAGTAGGAGGCGAGGTACTGGCGGAAGTAAAGTTGTGAGGCGGCATTGTGAGTCGTGTCGGCATAGCACAGTCGGTAGTGCACTTGCCCGCGAAATGCAAAGGTCCCAGGTTCGAGTCCCGGTTCCGGCACACAATTTTAATCTGCCAGGAAGTTTCATATCAGCGCACACTCCGCTGCAGAGTGAAAGTTTCATTCTGGATTCCTAACATGTTCAAACTCTCCCAAATACTCCTTCCATGAACCATGCTTTTTGCTACAATACGCTTGACACAAATGATTCAGTTCCTTCATAGTTCTTTCTGCAAGGTTGGATGCAGGTCTATCTACTGATACCTATCTGTTCAGTTTGGTGTCTCTTGAGCATTTCTCTCCACTCCTTGGATCAGAATTGTGGCCCATTGTAATTGAGAATGTACACACATTGGTAACATAATCCTTTTCAAAGTTAGTAAACTTCACATATTTAGAAACCATTTCCACAGCAACCAAAATTTGTGTAAAATTTCCTTTTGTCACAGGCAAAGGCCCAAACAAGTCCACAGCCATGATATCTTTAATCGATGATGGTATGATTGGATGCAGATAACCCTTGTGTTGGACATTAGTAGTTTTGGTTTTTTGGTAAGTATCACAAGTACTGAACAATTTATGTATCCACCTTCCCATATTGTTGATTGAACCATCTAACTTCAGTTTTTCAAGACACTTCTTGGGTCTATGAGCATTGCTGTTGTGGGTATAGCAAATTAATTTGTTCACCACATGCTTTGGTACACACAGTTTCCAATTCTGCTTCTCCCTTTGGTTTCTTTTGTATAATATCCCATTGTGGATATGATAGTATGTCCTAATATTTTGTTCTCCAGCACTCCAATACTTAGCCTGGATAATTTTCAGTTTGTCATCTTCATTTTGCTTCCTACGAACATTCTTTAAAAATCTTCTAATGAAGTTAATTTTCATTTCTGCTTCCTGTGGTTCGCTTACAGTGGTCCTATGTGCATCCATCAGCAGTCTTGACAACGTATTAGGTATTATATTGGTACTCCATGGTCGGTAGATAACCTGAAAGTCATAAACTTATAAGGTTAAGGCCCGGCCATCTTATTAATCTATTATGTATCAACTTGCTCGGAGTCAGGAATGTTAAAGCCTTATCTTCAGTGACCACTTTTACATGTCTGCCTGCCAAACAATAGCGAAATTTCTTGAAGCCCCATACAGTCACGAGCACTTGCTTATTTGTAATAGAGTACCTCCTTTCCAGCATGTGTAAACTTCTGTTACCAAATGCATTAGTTCTCATTATCTCCTTGTCTCCATCCTGTTGTTTCTGATAAAGTTAAACACCCAATTTATAAGCTAAGCTATCTGCTCCCAAGCAAAAAATCTTTGGTAAAATCGGGGTGATATAATATCTTTTGCCTCACTCAAGGCTTTCTTAATTTTGTCAAACTTCTTCTGACACTTTGCATTCCAATGCCAAGTCATTTTCGCTTTAGTTAAGTTCCTCAAGTTCAATGCATTCAGCACTGGTTCTTTTAAGAACTTCCTGTATAATTCACAGACGGCAAAAAATGCTTCTTTTTACTGGGTTTGGGAAATTGTCTGATGGCCTCCAACTTGCTTGGATCAGGATATTTACCCTCTTCCGAAATGGTATGGCCTAAAAACTTTATTTGAGATTTCTCAATATCAGATTTGTTCAAATTTGCTGTCACACTGGCCTTTTCAGATGCTTCCAGCACCGCATCTGATATTTCATAATGTTCCTCTCACGATTCACTTGTTATAAGTTCGTCATCAACATAAACGGTGACCTTCCTCAGTAACTCTTCCCCCAAAATTTTACCCAATGCTCTTATAAATCCAGAAACTGCCACAGAAGGTCAAACGGCAAAATTCTGAATTGGTAACTCCTTGCAGCATAAGCAAATGCAGTGTATTGTCGAGATTCTGTTGCCAATGGTATCTGCCAATACCCGGCAGTCAGATTGATGCTACTGAGTACTTTAGCTCCTCGAAATTTCTGTATCAACTGCTCTATCATTTCTTGTTTGCCCCTTTCTGGTTCTATTATCTGGTTTTCTATATGTGCATCTAACACGATTCTCATTTGCCCATTTTTCTTGTACATGACAAATAATGGATTATTATATTGACTGTTGGCCTGTTCGATCACACCAAGATCAATCATTCTCTGTATCTACTTCTCCACAGCTTCTTTCTTTGCCTGAGGAAAAGAATACTGTATCACATTGAACAGTTCATGTTCTTTTATCTTCAACTTGTATTCTATTCCCTTCGTAACTCCTGGTTGTTGAGAAAAGACCTTCCGATATCTATATAAAATGGAGGCTAGTTTCTGCTGAACCTCTTCACTTAAGTGTGTCAATTCTTCCAATTTCTTGGTTATTAAATATTCTTCACTTCTCTCTTCTGCCTCTAGTTCTCCATAAATTATCAAAATATCTTCTTCTTCCTCTTCCTCATCCTCTTCCTCCTCTTTGACTTCAGCTCACTCTTCATGACACAAATTCACTCGAGCGAATTCACTTTCCTCTTCTAACTCTCCCTTTCCAATAAATGCAACTTTCTTTCTCTCTCCTTTTTTCCCTTTAATTCCAATGAGACCTGGGCTGAAGTTTATCATAGCCTCTACTTCATGCAACCAGTCAGTTCCTAAAATAATGGGTGCATTCATCCTTGCTACTACCAAAATGTTGCTTCATACTCGTCTCTCTCAATTTCAATGTAATTAATACTTTTTCTTTATTGGCTTGCTCTTAGCCCCCACAGCATTCACCACTCTTAAATCCACTCACTGGTAAGCTAGGCAAAATCTTATTTTGACTGAATATCTCTTCATACAATATCTGAGAAATAGCACACACCTCATTTCCTGTATCAATTAATGCTTCTACAATCAATCGATACGTTCTAATCTTGACCATAGTGAATATAGGTTCTTTAGACACTTGTTCCTCTTCTTCCATCAGGTCTTGGCTCAGGTTACCTGCTTCATCATGTCTAATGAGATTGATGTTGGTCTTATTACGTCTCACACCCCGATGGGACCTCATGTTTGGAGTATGCCTTAGTTTCCCATACTACTCCCTCCTCCATCATTATTATTTCACCTATCCTTATTCCTTTCATAATTCCTTGAATCGTCTTCTCTCTCATGATTGTTGTAATGCTGCCATACATGACCATGATACCTAGGTCCGTGTCCACCACCTCTTCCTCTATAATGTGATTGGTTACCAAAATGACTCCTTTGGTGACTTTCTCCTCCTTCATTCTGCTCACTGTTCTGGTTGGTTTCATCAAAACGGTATGGCTCTAATTGCTCTAACACCTCCATTAAGGTATCCTTGCCTTTGATCGTGCTTACTGATAGCCTTTTCTGTAGTTTTGAATTTAACCTCCGTTTGACTGCTGATATAATAATATTACCACTCAACAGTTGCTCTAACATTTTGTTCAACTCCCACAGGTGTTCAGCAAACTCTCTTAGGGTACCTTTCCACTTATTAAGGGACCTGTGATAAAGTAATTCCTCAAGTGTAACCCCTTGATAAACTCTGACCAGTATCTCTTCAAAAACTCCCTTTCAAATTGGTTATAATCACTAACTTCTTGTTTTTCTTGACTCCCCAGGTGAAAGCTTCACCATCCATTCTGTCTCTACAAATTTTAACTTGTCTGCAGGTCTAAAATGAGCTGTAAGAACTCCTCTTTGACACTTCATGAAAATCATTGGGTGTAATGTCCCCTATACTCAAGCTCACACATCCTACTTTCTTGTCAATTTCCTCAGCTTTATTTCCTAACTTTTATAACTCTTCTTGCAAATTCTTTCCTGCGTAATCCTCTGGTTGACTTCCTGCCTCTGTACGGACAAAGGTTCCTTTATGTCCTCGACCAATGCGGTTTGTTTGCTCTTCACTTCATGGATTTGTTGACTACATTCTTGATATTCTTGTTGTTCTCTCTCAATTCAATGGCTACACTCCTGTTGCCCCTTCACAACTTTTTCAACGCGTGTGTTAACAAGTTAAATTTTCCCTTTTAACTTGATTTTCATTGCCTTGACCTCCTACCCTACATCCTTCATTATCTTTTCTTCCACACTCCCCATATCTTCACGTGTCTGATCTACGTTCTATTGCAGATTATTGTCTCTTTTGTTAAAATCTTCTTTTATTTGTTCCTTAAATTCTCGTACTCCTGAGATATTTCTTCAGCTTTTTCCTTAGTTTCAAGAGATACCTTAGCAATTTCCTCTCGCAACATCTCCCTTTTTTCTTTATTCGATTGCTGTAACTTTTCCCTGGATTTTTTTACACGATCGCATAACTCGTTCTAGTCCCTCAGTGTATTCCCTTTTGTTGATTTGTATAACCTGTTCTAGCCTGTTATTGGTTTCTTTATTTGATTGTATGATCTCTGCAAAAATTTCTCGCATTTCCTCCCTACTTATGCCTGAGTTGTTCTTTATTGGTATGATTGGTGTTTCTGAATAACCAGTTGAATGAGCTAATGGGCTGTCAGCTGGTAGTCCACTGCCACTGAACCCTGAATCGTCTTCTTTCTGTACCTCCCCTTCTTCCTTTTCTCTTACGTCTTCCTCAATCTTTTGTTTCGGTTCTGAAGCCATGTTAAATGCTTGGAATCTAACAGTAAATAAAGAATGTCTCCCCCTAATAACCACTGAACCAACTAATCTTTTGTTGCATTAGCACAATCAACAATTAAGTTGTCAGTATACAACACTGTAATACTCAATAGTAGTGTTAGCACACACAAAATATACAATACACTGGCAAAAAATGCAAAATTTTTCAAACGAATAAAAATTATATTAGGAAAAATCATCAACAATCAAAAATTACTACCAATAATTAATTAATTAATGTCCGTGTTGTATTAATTCAAACTAATTTTATGCAATGCTGTTGGGTATTAATTGCAGTAAGCTTTAGTAAATTGACAGATTTAGTCATGAAATTATACCAAAATGTCAAAACTAGAGTGTAATTTTGCAAAATAATACATGAAAATAAATTTATAATTAGCATTTATCGTCATAAAATATATGTAAAATAGCCATATAGTCGTTAAGGTTGACACTGGTGTGAATACATTGCCATGCTGTCTGAGAGCAAGAAATTTCTCTTAAAAGATCAAAAGTTAGTGTCACAATTATTTATGCTGGAGCAAAATATTATTAAAAATTGCTTAAATTGTTCTAGTGGATGCCTAACTCACCACTAAACATCCATATACTCAGCTGTAGATGTCTGGTGAGATGATTCGTATACCATTAGAGCAGTAGCCATCAGCGTCAGCTGGGCCAATTGACAGGTCTGCGCTACTCAAAGTTCTGCAGTCAGCCAGCAGTGTCGCTGCAGCAGTGGTAGTTAGCCGACTGCTTGCTAGGTGGTGCGGCAGTTGCAGCTCTGCGTCGTCACTAATTGTTCCTCAGGTGTCCGAAGTATGGCACTACCATCACTAGTAGTTTCTTGTATGGCAGCTAGGTTGGCACTTCAGTTGGCGTAAGCATCTCTTCTGAGTAAGGTTACTCCGTAGCTCAAACTCTTTGGCGCGGCCAGCATGAGTCTGCGTGATATCACTCAACAAACAGGATGTAACTTAAATTATCAGGTGCATAACAGTTTAAGGGCCCACACTAGATTGGACAATTTTGTGCATAAAGTCACTAGAAAATATGTTTCTGACACAGTTTGACGTAATTATAGCCCAATTCAGAGCTATAACGTTCAATGTGACGCTGTTTCAAACTAAAAATAAGTAAATAAATAAATAAAAAATATTTTTGCGTTTTCACGTGGTTACGCACTTCGTTAACAGTGTTCGTGTTATTTATGGTATCATAATCAGTTCTTTCATTGTCTCAAGTTTTTTATTTGTGCACTGGTAATCAATAAACAAGTGAAGTACACGAAACACCAGAACAGTTTCCACTGTCTTATCAGAAGTTTTCACACACTTTCATGATAAATTTGATGTAATTACTTACTGTGCATGCTCCTCGTCTGAAAATTGCGATGTCCTTTCCCCGTAAGCCAAGATAAAACAATCCCGCCTAATCCGGTAAACAATGCTGCTACTGTCAGAACTGATAAATGAAATATGATTGACCGTGTTGGATAAGGCTGACCAATAGTTTGTGGAAGCTGTTTCTATCATAGATACAGTTAATTAGGCTGCACAATAATGGCACATTCACGTGACAGTTTGAGGTTTGTTGACAATTAGCAAACAAAAATTGCATTTGTAAAAATATGTGTATTTTCTTCCATTAACACATATGTGAGCTGTTCATACATGTCTAGTTACGGTCAGTATTTTCACAAAATATATATATCACTTTTGTTATCCATTTAGGGTAGTCAAAATTGAAGATGCAAACAATTGATATACTGCACTCACACTATAGAAAGTAATGTACGTAGTCCCCTTACACAGCCCACTCTACAAATTATTGTTGTGCTGTTGGCAGGCACATAGAAAAGACAATTACATTCACATGAGTTAAATTTTCAGCCACAGCCGTCATCAGAAAGAGAACACACATTCATTCACACTATCACTCGGACAGAAGTTGTGCAGACACGACTGCCATCTCTGGTCACTACAGCCCAACTCACATCATAACAGTGAATGAAGAAGGAAGGATGCAGGTCAAAGGTGGGGACAGAATGTTTCAAAAGGCACTGACAGGTAAGAATACGAGATGCAGCTTTGAATGCAGTAAAGGTGGGGAGGGGATAGGTGGCAAAAACTAAGATTGGACCACTATGTGACACAGCATACAGCTGAGAATAACATGCTTAATTTCAATGGCTGCCTTACAACTCGAATCATTGGATCTTTCCCTCCTCCATAAGCTCCTCTGAACTGCATAGATGGGAGTTGTCCTTACAGTATCACAACCAACCTGGCCTCAACCTAAGGTAACCTGTGATACTTTCCCCGTGCCTAACAGTCCCCCCGTTTTTCATCCTGTATCACTTTCCATTTTTATTTCCCCATATCCCTCTGTCTATTGCATTCCTAGCTGCATCTCACCTACCTGTACCTTTACGATTCTCCAGAGAGCACAGAACATACCATCCGCACTCTTGCTCTACATCCTTCCCTCCCCTGTTCATTTACTGTTAAGATGTTAGTTGGGTCCTCTCAGCCAGAGGTGGTGGTCATGTGTGCATGAGTTATTCCTGAATGATTGTGCGACTGTATGTATGTGCTCTTTCTGAAGAAGGATGTGGTCAAAAAATTTAAGTAGTGTGAATGTGATTGTCTTTTCTATGTGCCTGTCTTCAGCTCAGCAGTCTTCTTTGTGGTAATTGGTACCAATCCTCAAATTAATGTTCTAAATGGAAGCTATATATAATAACCTGTACCTGAAATGTCTTGTGAGTCTGCAGAGATGGGCCAATTGGCCAAGTGTATCAACAGATAATAGTAGGAAGTATACATTTCTGGACAGACAGTGTAGTCACACAGCAGATAAAGCAATCGAGTGAGGAAACCAAATTGATAACCCAGACATAGTGAATCCAATAATCAAGGCAACAATGAGATATGAACAAGAGCCAGTTGAGACATGGTTGAGGAGACAACCACTTTGTGGCCTAAAGAGGGTGCCACGAGCACTGATAACATAACATAGCCTAGGGGCAGCAACAGCAGTGCTTGCAAATTTTAGTAGTCAGAATGATAATTGTGAAGGACATTGTTAAATTGACCACAATGAAACATTAAGCACTTGCACACCTGCCCCTCTTCTCACGATAAAAAGTAAATATATGTGTTAAAATAGTAAAGAAACTTTTAGAAATGACGTAACTGAATGTAAAGGCTTTACAGTTGTTAGGCCTCATTGTGTTTCTCTTAAAATTTTTTCTTACATAGCTGATGTTTCAATTTGCTGGAATCTTCTTCAGAATCTTTTGGTGGCACCAGTTAACTGAACTTTTGAAGGAGTGTGGCCCTGCTTAGTATTCAGCTTCCTAAGGAAGGTTCTTAAGACGTTTCCCCAACAGAGGGATTGAAAGCCAACTGTGTAAGAAGTTACAGAGGCACAGAACCTACAAAATTTTACCTTCTTTGACAATGACGACAAATTTCTATAGACTTACATAAGAAATATAATGTTTTAACATAGGACTGGGTCAGTATGAGCTTTAATTAGAAAGTGAAGCCAAGGATGTTTTAAAATTTAACAAAGATTTTAGTATTGAAAAACCGTTTATGAAATTTGAATTGAAAGGTAGTCTCTGTTGCAAAATATTATATTTATTTCTCTTTAACGCATTTCGTGCTTTTGGTGCATCATCAGAACACTGTAACAGGAAAAATATACAAATATGTCAGTTTCATACCACAGACCTATCCACTACAATATCAGTAAACAATGAATTGGGGGCATGAACATACCTCAGAAACAGCTGGATGGCATTAGTTGGTGTAAAAGCACACAATGCTCAGCATTTTAGACTGGACAAAATCTGAGGATTTAATGAAAAGCATCATCAAGTGTTATAAGAGGTGGGATAAAAAGTTCCTAAACTGGAAGTCAGAGAATTTAAAAAGCAATCATGAATGGACAGTGGTAAGCAGAGCGAGTGTGGAGATGTATAACTTACCACATCAGCAGCGTTGTGATGGATAGGTCCGCATTCACAGAATGAATATCGATACATCACATGAGCAAACGTTACTGCATGGACATCTGATGGTCAGGTGGCATGAGAAAACCGCAATATAGCAAACGCCGCTAGGCAGTGCTGATAGATGCTGGCTTGAGTAACTAAGATTTGGGGGGGGGGGGGGGGGGTAAATTTGAATGATAAAATCGATCAACATGGTTGCAAATTATTGAAGGATGGAAGAAATAACAATTGATAGTTGAGATGAAGTATAAAATACTTGTAAATTAGAATGGATGACAATAATATTGATAGTAATATAATCATAAAATTATATATCCCTTACATGCAAATTAATTATAAATGTATCCATTCACAGAACAATAAAAATAAATATGCTTAAAATGTAGAATAAATGAAGTGGTGTGAGCTGGGTGGTAGTTAAGTTACAGAATCGAGCTCAAGCTATATAATATTTTGCAGCAGAGACTACCTTTCAATTCAAATATGGATTCACTGTTGATACACCAGGCCAATGCACTTTGGAGTAACATTTATGAAATGTTAGAAAAGCAGTGAAGTGTTACATTTATTTCCACTTATGGACCTAAGCAGAACCACACTTCCTTCACTGGGTCTTTGACATTTTATTTAAAAATTAATTTACAGTATTTTATGCAGAGCTGAAAGCATTCCTTAATGACAGTGAAGGAAATGAAATGCAGTTGATGTTATAATTGTCTATCTGCTCTGATTTCTTAATGGTATATTACATGGAGGGTATTTCGTTGCTAGTTGCTGGTGTATTTGGACACAGCTTCTAAATTCGCTCCGTGTAAACAAGGACAGCAAACAAAGTCGTTGCTCTGAAACGCGAACGTCTAAAGTTGAAGGGTGGGCTACATTAGACGCTGGTCACTGACGTTTTTGATCGCTTTCAAGTGTTGGTCGCCCTGTGTCACACACAGGAGCGTATAAAGTAGCCACCAGTCGAGTCAGGATGTTGAAGGAAGTAATAAATACTGGCGTTGTGTTTCTTGCAGAAGTCTTAAAAGAACACTTAATCTATCAAAAATAAAATAGAAAAGTAGGAAGAAATAAAAGAAAATGGTTAAGTTGGTTTGCAAGGAGGGATAAATAGGGTGTTTCAGCAAATGTTTGGAGTGAATTACTGTGTGAAAGTCCTTCTGCCTACAGAAATATAATGAGGATGACATAAGAAAATTTTGATACATTAGAAATGGTAGAGGATAAAATAAGGAATCAGAATACTGTCATAAGGCTGACAATCTTGCCAAGAATAAAATTTAAATAATCCTTATTTTTAATGTCCCATAATACTGGAGAACTTTCATAAATGTTCAGAAATTTGATTACAATTCCACTTCATATTTGATGTGACACAGAACTTTTGATATCTTTATATACGTCAATGATCACAATTTCTCATCGTTTTGACCACCGGTTTCGGTCAGTCTACAGCAATTCTGAAACAGAAGGACACATTTAGTATTAGAATACCTTATAAAACATAATATAATAATGGAAAGTCCAGGATGGAATAAATAATATAGTGAGGACAGTTTCAACTCACCGCAAAGATGTGGCGACGAGCTGCGACAGGCGTATACAAAAGACACACACATACAACACATTCAGCTATCGGCCATGGCCTTCTTCAGAAAATAGAGCACTCACGCAATCACACAGGCACACAACACAGTCATACAACCATCACCTCCGACTGCCGCACTTCGAATCACGCTCTGCAGCGAGTCGGGGACGGGAGAGGAGGGGGAGGGGATAGGAAGGTTACGTCATGGTGGTGGGGATGGGTTAGATGGGAATAACGAGATGCAGCTTAGGAATGGAGTGGGGAGGCGGGTGATGGGAGAAAATAAAATAAAATAAAGTAAAATAAATAAATATATATATATATATAGAAAATGCATGCACACTGCAAGTACACAAGACCACATACACACACATACACATGCACGCATGCGCACACACACACACACACACACACACACACACACACACACACACACACGATCGCACATTCACACACCACTCAAAATAGGCGAGGTTTGGGATAGAGAGGTAGGAACTGTAAGGTATGGAAAACTATATATATAGGAAAGTTATCGTAGGTTGAGGCCTGGTTGATTTCGGGATCGGAGAATGTATTGTAGGGATAACTCCCATCTGTGCAGTTCAGAAAAGCTGGTGGTGGATGGGAGGATCCAGATCGCCCGGGTTGTGAAGCAGCCATTGAAATCAAGCATGTGCTCCGCTGCATGCTGTGCCACAGGGTGGACCACCTTGTTTTTGGCCACAGTTTGGCGGTGGCCATTCATCCTAATGGACAGCTGGTTGGTGGTCATGCCAATATAGAAAGCTGTACAGTGCTTGCAGCACAGTTGGTAAATTATGTGGCTGCTTTCACAAGTGGCCCGGCCTCTGATAGGGTAGGATAAGCCTGTGACAGGACTGGAATAGGAAGTGCTGGGTGGGTGGATTGGACAGGTCTTGCAGCGGGGTCTTCCACAAGGATATGATCCCAAGGATATGACCGTAGTGGCCGCGCAGACCGTGACTGGAGCGCCTCAGTCCCTCGACCACCGTGGCCGGCAATCCACTGTCGGCAGTCGGAGGTGATGGTTGTATGACTGTGTTGTGTGCCTGTGTGATTGCGTGAGTGCTCTATTTTCTGAAGAAGGCCATGGCCGATAGCTGAATGTGTTGTATGTGTGTGTCTTTTGTATGTGCCTGTCGCAGCTCGTCGCCACGTCTTTGCGGTGAGTTGTAAACTGTCCTCACTAAATTATTTATAAAACATAAATAATACATTACAGTCATCAATACATAAAACGTGTTACATTCCTTAATGTAATATATGTAGCCATAATGGCATCATCACAGTGTAAGTGTATCTTCATTAAGGAACGTAACCACAGGTATGATGTATAACTTTTAAAAACACGTTTCATATATTGATGACTGTAATGCCTTATTTATTTTTTTAAAAGGTAAGGTCTGTTACTAAATGTGTTGTGTTTCTGATTTGCTGTAGACTTGAAAATGGTCTTCACTGACTGAAACCAGTCGTCAAAATGACGAGAAATTTTGAGATCATCGACGTAAATAAAGATATTAAGAGTAATTACAAAATGGATCACTGATATAAATTTGCGACCAAACAGAACTGTTTGGTATCACCTAACCTCCAAAACAATATGTCATATGCTACATCGCGTTTCAATTTTTTTACGAAGACGCTAGCGTCTGAAGTCACTGTGTGTCATTGCGTCAGCGTATTCATTTGCTATTTGCCAGTGACAAGTGACCAAATATGCTCCGTGTAGTATACCCTTAAATTACTGTAGAGGCCTTTCAACAAATGTGTGTTTTGTATTTTTGTTTGTTCATTGGGTACAAGATCTCCTCCACATAATACAGGGACAGTCACTTGGGTTCTGTTATCTCCTTTAAGAGAAGGAGAGTTGTGTGTCAGTGGGAGAATAGGTAGTTGGAGGTATAAAATAAATGAGGCAAGTTAAGTCCATGATTCTGCTGTGACAACATCTTTCAAGTTACAGTGGCAGAAAGATGGAGATTTTTCATAGTTGGGAATAGGTCACTATTGGAGACACTTTACCGCATCATCTGGCAGTAAGATCTGCCAGTGGCTGTATCAGTGTGAATTTGACACATTTCACATGATTGCATTTTCTTACTAGAGGCCAGGTTTTCTTGATCATGATTTGCACCCAGTTTTAGAGAGTTTCATGGAAAATGTATTTAATCCTTTGCTTCACAGTGCTATTCTCACAATACCACTATTTTTTTAGCTTCTCTGCCTTTTAATGTCTTAGTGGTACTGTGAGAATACCACATATAATTTTGTAATTATGTGAAACAAATTTCTGAAAATAAATTTACATATAAAAATTAGTGTTCTCTTTTGTTACTTTGTGTTGAACAATTGCTGTTTTTGAGGAAAATTTAAATTGATGTGCAGCAAAGGGTTAAGTTTTTGTGGTGTTCAAACTCATCGAAATTATTAACCAGAGTATGTCAGCATTTCTCATGGGTACCGATGTCTTCTTTTAGTGAGTGATCAAGCAGCCATGAAGATTAGATGGGTACATCTTGTGACTAATGAGGAGGTGCTTAATCGAATTGGGGAGAAAAGGAGTTTCTGGCATATCCTGTCTAAGAGAAGGGATAGCTTGGTGGGACACATTCTGAGATATCAAGGAATTGTCAACTTAGCATTAGAAGGAAGTGCGTGGGGTAGAAATCGAAGAGGGAGACCGAGGGACAAATACAGTAAGCAGATTCAAAAGGATGGAGGTTGCCATATGTATTCTCAGATGAAGAGACTTGCACAGGACAGGGTAGCGCGGAGAGCTGCATCAAACCAGTCTGCGGACTGAAGACCACCACAACAACAAGCAGCCATGTAAATATGAACCATAGCTGTACAAATTTAGCTGGTTGTCCACTTTAATTTATTTGTTTTTAATGCAAACTAAGAGTCTTATCCAAGCATTTTTGTCAGACATGTTCACAACTGAAATTATTGAAATTTAACAATATCTAAGTTCTCAGTAAAGTTCTCTACAGAATTTGCAACTGAGTTAAAGATCCAAATGGATATTCAATGTTTAACATTAGAGTACAGATGTTGCCTACATATGTAGCCCCTTGTGAAAATATTTTTTGTTTATAATGAGGATAGGTTGTAACTCACCATAAAGATGACCTATGAGCTGCAGACAGGCATGTGTAAAAGACAAGACATATTCACACAACTTTAAATATTTGGGCGCACTCTGTGCCATGAAAGAGGTTGCAGATGCTGGAAATCATGTGTGCATGAGCTATGGCTGTGTCAATGTGTGTGTGCTCTTTTTCCTGACAAAGGTTGCTGATGAAAATTTGAAGTTGTGTGAATGTGATTGTCTTTTCTGCATTCTTGTCTGTGGCTTAGTGATTGTCTTCACTTTGAGTTGCAACTTATCCTCATTATTATTGATATTCTAACCAGGCATTTGTTATTGTGGGTCTTTTTTTATTAGATGTTGTGTTATATAACTAATATGCATGAATAAATTCAAAGATAGCTGCTGGAGGATGTTGAAGTGGTGGTGGTTTGAACAAAAGTTAGGTGGAAGAAAGGTTCATAGAACAAAATTTTCCATCTGCCACTTAATCAATCTGAAACAAAAAGGTAAGGAAGACTACAATGTTGAAGATATGACTCTGTTGAATTTGGCTGCCTATCAGTCTTGTAATGGCACTAAATACTCTTGTGATATACCAGATGGAAAACTTTAAAATGAATGTAATTCACTGTTATTACCTGCGACTGGTTGTATTCTCATCAGCAAGAAAATTCTATTGAATGTCACAGATTGCCGCAGAACATACTGTAAGGTATCAGACTAAAAAAGGCAGACTTCATCTTGGGCTTCCAGAGAAACTCCTACAGCTCATTATGCTTATTAGTGGAGGCGTTGGCCAGTGTTCTTTTTGCAGCAGCATTTGCGATTGCAACATTCACAAACTGTGTAGCAAATGTAAAAAATGCATTTGCACTGATCATCAGGCAGTCATGTACCCTGAACAAAGACGAGGAGCTCAGAAGCAAAGGAGTGTAGGTGCCAAAATTGAAAATATGCTGTTAGAGCATGCAAATGGAAGAAGAGAGCCCATGTTATGTAGTGGTAAAGGAATATAAGTAGATTTATCAACAGGTGCTGCAATCTGACGAGTTTTCTAAAACCTACTCAATCACTCCAGTCATCTGTTTGGAGGAAAATGGATATAAGTCGCTGACACCCCTGTGCCTCCAAGTTGTTTGCCAACATTCACAAGTCAGTTATATTGCAGCAGTTTGTAGCGGCTGTTTATCAGTGATTTTCGTGTGGTTACTGGAGAAGAATTCTGAGGAACAATTTAATACAATGATTGAACAGGAGATCAGTGACTTCACTCGACGAAGATGCAGGTAATTAAAAAGAAAACTTTCTTTGTATACAGCATAAATATAACCTACACTCTTTCGGTGACTTTGTGTCTTCTTTGTTTATATTTGTGATGACAATAATTGGAGTTTTCTAGGCAAGATTTCCTGATAGATTCATAAAACAGTTTAATTCAGAAGTTTCATTTTAGACCCTCTTGATGATACAGACAAGGACCAAAATTACGTCCCAACAAGACAGTGACTACGATGACCCTGAATACAAGATTCAAGGAAGCAATAAAAGTACAAAGACAATACGGCGTTTAAGGTGTGAGAACACTTGGAAGAGGAAGAAAGCAAAACTAATGCATGATTCTGGTAAAGAGTATTCTACTGCTAAGGGGAAGGTAGTACCTGAAAATCAGTGCAGTCCTATGATCATAAGTGCTGATGTCAGTGATCTGAGATTTCAAAAAGTGAGAGAAAGAAAGTGTTTGAGGAGTTCTGGGGACTAGAATTACGGGAGTTGCAAACTGCATTTATAAATGGATGCATGGAATTACGTGCACCAAAAAAAGTCAAAATTTGCCATAAAGAACAAGCAAACAAGTGTGTGTTTTATGCTAGCAGCAAAAAGGGTATGCAAGTTATTCTTTTTAAAAACACTTTACATATTTCAGAAGAGGTACGATAATGTCCTGAAGCAGAAGGAGCATACAGGAACGGGTGTTTCCCCTTGTGACAAGAGGTAAGCACAGTTCAAAAAATAAAATGCCTGATGAAGTAGTACAACATGTGAAGAAGCACATAGAATCATTCCCCAAGCCACTATTCCAGGGCAAAAAATCCACAGATGAAGTACCTGGAAGCACGTTAAATATAAGGAAAATGAACAACTCATATGTTGACTGTTGTAAGAGTGAGGGGATAAATCCAGTGAAAGAGTTGTTTTACAGGCATGTCTTTGTTACCCATTACAATCTAAGCTTCAAAGCACCACAAACAGATACATGCAATAAATGTGATGATTTAGAGAGTGAAAATTAAATTTGGAGAGAATGAAGAAAATACTGAAAGGAGCAATGCTGTAAAAGGAGTGTCACTTGATTGCAACTGAAAATGCAAGAACAGCTAAGAGCTTAGCTCAGAAAAAGGCAAAGAAAAACCCTGAGGTTGTTGCTATAGGTTTTGATCTTCAGAAAACGCTGTCTTCTCCAATGTTAACCTGTAACAAAGATTACTACTCAAGGCAGCTATGGACAAACAACTTGGCAATACATTACCTAGCAAAAAACAACAACACTATGATGATATGGAGTGAAACTGACGCAGGAAGGGGATCACAAGAAATTGGACCCTGTTTACTTAAGTACATTTACAGCTGCCTCAAACAATTAAGCACATCATCGCCTTTAGTGACAACTGTAGAGGACAAAATAAAAATCAGTTTATTGCCAGATTTTGGATGTACTTTGTAAGTAACATACATATTGAGACAGTAGATCATAAGTATTTAGTTGTAGGTCATTCCTCTATGGAATGCGATTAAGACTGGAATAATTGAGAAATATATGAAAACAATCTAATATGTGTTTGTGGCTGATGATTGGCTAAAAGCTGTAGCATCTGCTCACCGTAAATTCTGGGTTATACGAATGAATAAAGAAGATTTTCTATCTGTGGAAGAAATGAATGACACTCTTAAAGACTCTGTAGCAGGCATCAGGAAATTTCAGTGGCTCAGGTTTCAGAAGAGCAATCCATGTACTGTGCTGTACAAGTATTCTGTAGATGATATATTAATAGAAAGTCCAGGTTGGAATTAATATAGTGAGGACAGTTTACAACTCACCGCAAAGACGTGGCGAAGAGCTGCGACAGGCACATACAAAAGACACACACATACAACACATTAAGCTATCGGCCATGGCCTTCTTCAGAAAATAGAACACTTACGCAATCACACAGGCACACAACGCAGTCATACAACCATCACCTCCGACTGCCGCACTTCGAATCACGCTCTGCAGCGAATCGGGGATGGGAGGGGAGGGGAGGGGAGGGGAGGGGAGGGGAGAGGAGATAGGAAGGTTACGTCACGGTGGTGGGGATAGGTTAGATGGGAATAACGAGATGCAGCTTAGGAATGGAGTGGGGAGGTGGGCGAGGGGAGAAAATAAAATAAAGTAAAATAAAATAAAATAAAATAAATATATACAGATGACCAAAACTAGGAGAAAATACAAGAGGGAAATTAAGGAAAGGTGTTTTGGAATAACTGGAAGGGGGAGGAATAAGCTGCATCAACAATTGGCGTGGTTATAAAGCCCTCTGTTGAAAGCTGGCGGGATTGTTGGCTCGGAAATTGGAATGTGACAGTTACGAAGGATTGAGAAGAAGGAAAATAGGAAAATACAAAGGAAACCTTTGTCACTTTCTATAACATCCTTCTATCAATATTTCCTTCTCTCTTGTATTTTCCTATTTTCCTTCTTCTCAATCCTTTGTAACTGACACATTCCGATTTCCGAGCCAACAATCCCGCCAGCTTTCAACAGAGGGCTTTATAACCACGCCGATTGTTGATTCAGCTTATTCCTCCCCCTTCCAGTTATTCTAATACAACTTTCCTTACTTTCCCTCTTGTATTTTCTCATAGTTTTGGTCATCTGTATATATTTATTTTATTTATTTTACTTTACTTTATTTTATTTTATTTTATTTTCTCCCCTCGCCTACCCCCCCACTCCATTCCTAAGCTGCATCTCGTTATTCCCATCTAACCTATCCCCACCACCGTGACATGACCTTCCTAAGCTGCATCTCGTTATTCCCATCTAACCTATCCCCACCACCGTGACATAACCTTCCTATCCCATCTTCCCTCCCCTCCCCGCCCCTCCTGTCCCCGATTCGCTGCAGAGCGTGATTCAAAGTGCGGAGTCGGAGGTGATGGTTGTATGACTGTGTTGTGTGCCTGTGTGATTGCGTGAGTGTTCTATTTTCTGAAGAAGGCTATGGCCGATATCTGAATGTGTTGTATGTGTGTGTCTTTTGTATGTGCCTGTCGCAGCTCTTCGCCACGTCTTTGCAGTGAGTTGTAAACTGTCCTCACTATATTATTCTGTAGATGACAATGAAGAATTCAAATCCTATGATATGAGAAAGCCCAAGATTGGATCTCCATCCAACTTATTTACCTTAAAGACTCTGTACAAGTCACCAGTAAAAGTGGATATGAGGAAATACAAAGATTTTCAGTCACTTCTAGAATTTGTGCCACTGATTCATTACAGTTTCTATAAGAACCTTGAACATGGGGAAAAGATGAGACGAAGAAGAAGCCATCCTAACCGCTAATCTCTGCGACAGTAGAGGATGAAGACAGTGTCCAAATGTCAGACTTGGAACGTGACTGTATGGTAATCTGAATAAAAAGAGTTTTTGTTGGCTCTTGATGGCTCTATTTTTATTATGTGATGAAAACATGTTAGTTGCACCATTTCCATTAAATATAACTTGTTTAGTATCTATGTGTTATCCTCCTGGAAATTACCAAAAATATGGAATAAAAAGACAATTAGTGTTGCTTAACAACATGTTATTACTCCATGTTATTTGTTCTAGAAGTACAGAACTACATGTAGAATTATCAATCAAATTAAAATAACATTTAAATGTAATTTTCAAATGTAGCTTAACTTTGGAGCCCAATTACTAAAAACCAGTGTTTAGGCACTTGAACCCCTTTGCTTCTGTGCGCCTCATATTAGAGTGAAGCAATTGTGAAAAATTAATTACTTTTCAATTACATGGTCATTTACCTGGAAAGTAATAAATATCACTTTTTAAATTAAAAATATGGACATTATCTAAACCTGTGCTTCATAATTGATTTTTTTGTTCCTTTGTATAACAGTACTGAAAAAGTTAACTTTTGTTAATTTGATGTGTGAATGTCATAAAAATAAAGATGTTTGTTTGTTATGCAAAGTGTTATACTTGTATCATGATCTAATTTGGAAATAACATTTGTGTGCTATGCATATAGACCACTCATGCAATAATCAGTTATTCATGGATGGTAGTGTTAAGATACCATTCTGATTTCTTCTTCTGTGAAATATTCCAGAGTGAAATATGCTTCCAGTTGGGATTTATGGGGGAAGCAGCAAGACTAGAATTGTTCCAAAAGAGACTGACAGACAGACATAGAAATTTTGAGAGCTAGGACCCTGCTTCAAACTGGAACACTGTTAAACCATAAGAGGAAAATTAAGATAAACAAAGATAATACAGTCATAAATGAAGTTAGAGATATAGGACAAGGGGAAACGAGAAGTGAAGATGTCACAAACTTTACTTAGGGGAGAGGAAAAGGAAAAAAATGGATCAGGGTCATTCCATATCAAATCATCCAGAAAAGTTCGCAACTGACACCCACCTTAACAGGAAATGTTGAAATCTTATGTAATTGAAGTTTATCAACATGTATGAACATTCCCAAAATCTAAATGTTGTACTTTTCCAGTTATGAAATAAAGAAGTTATTTGGTTCCAGGAACTTGGGCTTTCGTAGACTAGCAAATATATAACTTTAAAATGCTATAGTTCCTACAGTTTTTTCAATAGAAACTTGATTTTCCTTAATTAAAGAGAAAGGTTTACATTTTTGTATGCATGTTCCTTATACTAAATAGTCATCATCTATGAGTCTGAAAGGTATTGCCCTCTCATAGATTACTTTGAAAATTGTACAGTATTATTATGAGTACTTCTTTATCTCACACAAGAAAAATCAGTTTATAGAAATGGTGGGAAGTGTGGAAATCAGGCTATGTAAAAAAGATCCCAACAAAAACATAAAATGTACAAAAATGCAAGTCTCACGGTGAATTCCTTCCACCATAAAAAGTCATGAGATCTTATGGGAAACCAAGTCGGTTATTTTAGTTAGTGTTCATGGAACCACATATTCAACACCTTGTCATAATTTTTTATTTAATTAGTTATCTACCAACATCTGTAGTGATTATATCAAAATTGTACATCTTTATTTCTATAGTCCTTTTCTGTAAATATTTTTGTACATCAGCCATGGATTTTCTTCAAATCCATCCCCTGTCTCTTTGATTTGGTTTGATTAATGTAACAGTATTTGGAAAGTCCGGAAAGTCGAATACATTGTTATTGTTCAATCCTTTCATCAAGTATAGTACTGCTACCTTTGGTGGATCTATATACAAATATCAACAAGTTAGTGTTTTATTTCGCATCAGTTTGTGAATTTCATAATACACGGAAATTGTGGATTAGTGATTAGTATTACACAAATATTATCCAGTTTGTCTAGAACATGATATAATTTTACTTACCGCAGTGGTGTCAAGGTGTGCTGAAGTTGGCAACGACTGACAAAAGAGACACTTCGGATACCAGTGATGTAGCATTAGGGGCATAATCTTTCATGTTGACCATGATGTAGGTAATTAATTCTGTTCCTCCTCTGTAGTTGACAGCTTTTTGTACATATCCCTCATACAGTGAACATTTTGTTGCCAACATCTGCATACTACGCCACCGCCGTAAGTAAAATTTAGTCTTTACGTCAAAACTGTAAATTTGGTGAAGTTTTATCGGTTTATCCCTATTTCGTATGACTGTTATATTTATGTGTGTTATGGTCTTCAGTCCGGAGACTGGTTTGATGCAGCTCTCCACGCTACTCTATCCTGAGCAAGCCTTTTCATTTCCTCATAAGAACGGCAACCCACATCTACTTGAATCTGCTTACTATACGCGTCTCTTGGTCTCCCTCTGTGATTTTTACCCCACACACTTCCATCCAATGCTAAATTTACAATTCCTCGATGTCTAAGAATGTGTCTTACCAAGTGATCCCTTCTTTTAGTCAGGGTATGCCAAAAATTCCTTTTCTCACCAATTCTGTTCAGTACCTTTTCATTAGTTATGCAATCTACCCACCTAATCTTTAGCATTCTTCTGTAGCACCACATTTCGAAAGCCTCTATTCTCTTCCTGTCCGCACTGCTTATCGTCCATGTTTCACTACTGTATAAGGCAACACTCCTCACAAATGCCTTCAGAAAAGACTTCCGTACACTTAAATTAATATTCGATGTTAGCAAATTTCTCTTTTTCAAAAATCCTTTTCTTCCCATTGCCATTCTGCATTTTATATCCTCTGTACTGCGACCATCGTATGTTATTTTACTACCCAAGTAACAAAACTCATCTACCACATTCATTGTTTCGTTACCTAATCTAATTCCTTCAGCATCGCCTGATTTTCTAAGACTGCATTCCAATATTTTTGTTTTGCTCTTGTTAATGTTCATTTTATACGCTCTCTTCAACACACTGTCCATTTCAAACTGATCTTCCAGATCCTTTGCTGTCTCTGACAGAATTACAGTGTCATCAGCAAAACACAATGTTTTTATTTCTTCCCACTGAACTTTAATCCCTATTCCAAATTTTTCCTTGCTTTCCTTCGCCGCTTGTTCGATGTAAAAATTGAATAACATTGGAGAAAGGCTACAACCCTGTCTTAGGGTACGGCCATAGTGAGCCGCTTCCTGCTTCACGGAAAACCCAGTGGGTGAACCCATTGGACTGGCCATAGTGCACCCGCGCGGCTGCCTCATCTTGCTCACATTGCTTTCACTCGTGCGTGCAAGAAAGAATTTATGTTTCTTGTGCCGCTCTCAGCTCGCGGGTTCTGAGGTTTCAACACTGTGTGCTGCGCGTCGTGTTTAATGGTAGCTGATAATGACATGTTTATCTCAAAAATATTGAATGAAAGGCTGTTGATTTACTGTAGCTGAATTTTATTGAACTTTTGTAGATTCGTACAACCGGCTTTGCAATGTTATTAATTGCATCTTATTGTTCACATTGGTGCGAGAATACTAGTACTTTAATATAACAAACAACTGCACATTCAAGGTAATTTATATGTAGATAGGTTATTTAGCTCATAATATGAAATTGTTACTTCTTTGCTAAAGGTTGCACGTGAAATTGGCATTTTTGGAGCCATTAACACAAGTCTACTTTATTCATAATTACTTTGCTGCCATTCTACGTCAATTTACCTTGCCAAAAATTTTTTTTTGTTCGTGAACAGTATAAAATGTCGGTATGTGATTAGGGACCTGTACAGTGTAATAACTGTAACTGCTGTCCTACTATAATCTCAAAATACATACACTGTCAGTTACAATGTAATTTAAAGTAAAAACAGCCTTGGTTGCAAATTGGTTTTATTAATTACCAATGACACGTTCCGTCCTCACAGCAGGCCATCATCTTATCTGCATGACAAATGTTACACAAGAATTACTACAGCATTTAAAGTAGTGAAACAGGGGCCGTTGTAGTAATTTCCGTGACGTTTGTCATGCAGATAATGTGATGATACCCTGCTGTGACGGCGAAACGCGTCATTGATAATTAATAAAACCACTTTGCAACGAAGACTGCTTTTACTTTAAATTAAAATTTGACTGGTTGCTGTATGAGCCACACCATGGAGTATAGGAAACCTTATATAGTTACATTGTATGTATATTGAGATTATAGGACAGCAGTTACAACTTCTTCCCTGTTGTGATCTAACGGTTACTACACCATACCAGCAACTAGTGAGTCCAGTTTTGGAATTTTATGCAATTTGCGATCAAAACAATCCCCCCCCCCCCCCACGTTATCATCATCCGTGGATGGTGGCAAGTTATAACAGCAGTTTCATTATAGCGCCACTGATATACTTGGATTAAACTCAACTAGAAAGAAGATGCACTTAAGCTGCATATACGAACTGCATATTCCAACTTTACAGTGCCATTGATAACATATTCAATGTCCCTTGCTGTTGTTCTTTGTGGAGAAAGTCTAATTAAATATTGATTCAGAGGAAAAATGCTGCAGTGCCTTCGATAACATTTAGACGCTTGCTATTGGATCCTGTCAAAAATTCCTCTAGTAATTTTAGTCTTCCCATTTCTATTGCATTTCGGAATGTGCATTCAACAAAAACACTAGCATTTTTTTTTCCTTAGCACCCTACAGTCCCCATTATGAACTTGCAATTTCCGTCAGTGACAGCTAGCAATGCAATATTTGTAACTATAGTACATAGAACCAGATTTACTGTCCTTTTTTTATCTGAACTTCTATGCCATCAATATTTTAAAACGAGTTAGAGAACTGGCAATTGTCCTAGTTAAACTTAGCAATTGTTTTAAGGTCATTTTCTGTTGGCTTGGGCATGTGCTTTAGTACCAAGGTTGACTGACTGAGCTGCAGGCTAGAGGTCCAGTAGTTGTGCACATGGCGCGCCGAAGGACAGTGCGCGGCGCTAGCGCCCCCAAATTTCAACACCCTGTTCGCTTTAGTGGAGCGATGTAGCACTTTCTTTTCAGCTTTAAAAACAATTTCACAATGTAGGCTACTTTTCGTACGCAGTAATGTATAACCTATAGTTAACCAAACAAAAAGTAGTCAGCGACTATATTTTTCACTGCAAAAGCTTCAGATGTTATGCAATAGGTTAACTCGAAATTAAGTATCGTAATATCTATGGCGAATATCGAAAAAACAGACACTCCATTATGAAGCTGTTATGTTACCCTGCAAAACTAGTGATGTACGACAGTTAGTTTCCTCAGAATCGAGTGAGAAGTATCCTACGTCAAGGAAATCGCACAAAACTGGAAGAGGAGGTTTTTATTTTTTTTTACAGGAGAAGGAGAATGAAAAACTGATACCAAGAGTGCGATGTAGCTTTGTTGCATACACATACAGTATTTTTTTCAGCAAGAAAATTGAGAAGTACTTTTGGTCATGTATTGGCAGGCGGTTGGCTGCACACTGTGGCCGCCACCAGCTGCCATCGCACCGATGCAGCGTGTGCATGGCAACCGCTGCGGCCGAGCAGCTAGCGGGCAGCTGTTCACTATGGCCGTACCCTTACTCCCTTCCCAACGGATGCTTCCCTTTCATGCCCTTTGAGTCTAATAACTGCGGTCTAGCTTTTGTACAAGTTGTAAATAACTTTCCTTTCCCTGTATTTTACACCTGCTGACTTCAGAATTTGAAAGAGTGTATTCCAGTCAACATTGTCAAACGCTTTCTCCAAATCTACAAAAGTTAAAAATGTAGGTTTGCGTTTCCTTAATCTATCTTCTAATATAAGACGTAAAGTGAGTATCGCCTCCCGGGTTCCTACGTTCCTCCTGAATCCAAACTGATCTTCCCCGGGGTCAGCTTCTACCAGATTTTCCATTCTCCTGTAGATAATTCGTGTTAAAATTTTGCAGCCATGACTTATCAAACTAATGGTTCTGTAATTTCCACACCTGTCTGCGCCTGATTTCTTTGGAATGGGGATTATTACATTTTTCTTAAAGTCTGAGGGTATTTCGCCTGTCTCATACAGGTTACACATCAGGTGAAATAGTTTTGTCATGGCTGGCACTCCCAGAGACTTTAGTAGCTCTGAGGGTATGTCATCTACTCCTGGGGCCTTGTTCTGACCTAGGTCTTTCAGGGCTCTGTCAATTTCATCTATCGGTATAGATCTCCTATTTCATCTTGATCTACTTCCTCTTCCCTTCCTACAACATTGTCTCTAAGTTCATTTCCTTTGTAGAGCTGCTCTATGTACTCTTTCCACCTTTCAGCTTTCCCTTCTTTGATGAGAACTGGTTTCCCATCTGAGTTCTTGATATTCGTTGACTTGCTTTTCTTGTTCCCAAATGTCTCTTTGATTTTCCTGTAGGCGGTATCTACTTCTCCCCTTCTTATACATTCTTCTACAGATTTGCATTTGGCTTCTAGCCACTCCTGCTGAGCCACTTTGCACTTCCTGTCAATCTCATTTCTTACTCGTCTGTACTCCATTTTGCCTGTTTCATTTACTGCATTTTTATATTTTCTCCTTTCATCAATTAAATTTAATATTTCCTGTGATATCCAAGGATTTTTTGTAGGTCTTACCTTTCTACCTATTTTGTCCTCTGCTGCGTTCACTATTTCACCTCTCAATGCTACCCATTCCTCTTCTACTGTTTTATTTCCCCCTGTTTCTGGTAATTGTTGCCTAACTCTCCCTCTGATATTCTCCAGAACTTCACGATCCTTCAATTTATCTAAGTCCCATCTCCTTATTTTCCCACCTTTCTGCAGTTTTTTCAGTTTCAGCCTACAGTTTATGACTAACAAGTTATGGTCATTGTCTGTATCTGCCCCTGGGTAAGTTTTACAGTTTATAACCTGGTTCCGGAATCTATGTTTTACCATTATAAAATCTATCTGATACTTTCCAGTGTCTCCTGGTCTCTTCCAAGTTTATAACCTTCTTTTGTGATTCTTAAACCATGTATTTCTACCAGGCGACTTTCTCTTTCATTCCTTCTGCCCAGTCCATATTCACCTACTATTTTTCCTTCTCTTCCTTTTCCTACTACCGAATTCCAGTCTCCCATCACAATTAAGATTTCCTCTCCCTTAACTGTCTGAATAATTTCCTTTAGCTCATCATATATTTCTTCGATCTCCTCATCATCGGAAGGGCTAGTTGGCATATAAACCTGTACTACTGTTGTCGGTGTTGGCTTCATATCTATCTTGACAATGATAATGCAATCACTGTGTTGCTCATAGTAGTTTACCCGCATTCCTATTTTCTTATTAATTATCAGTCCTATTTCTGTGATGCCCCCAACTGATTTTGTATTTATAATCCTGTACTCACCTGAGCAGAAATCCTGTTCATCCTGCCACCGAACTTCACTAATCCCCACTATATCTATCTTCAACCTATCCATTTCCCTTTTTAAATTTTCTAATTTTCCTATCCGATTAAGGGATCTAACTTTCCACGCTCCGATCCATAGAATGCCAGTATTGTCTTTCGTGATGACAACATCCTCCTGAGTAGTACCAGCCTGGAGATCTGAATGGGGGACTATTTTACCTCCGGAACATTTAACCCAACAGAATGTCATCATCATATTTTCATACAGTAGAGCTGCATGTCCTCGGGAAAAGTAACGGCTGTAGTTTCCCCTTGCTTTCAGCAGTTCGCAGTAACTGTGTGGGAAAGCCACATTAGCTGATGTTACAAGGCAAGCTCAGGCAATCATACAGACTGTTGCCCCTTTAACTACTGAAAAGGCTGCTGCCCCTCTTCAGGAACCACACATTTGTCTGGCCTCTCCACAGATACCCCTCCGCTGTGGTTGCACCTACGCTACGGCTATCTGCATCGATGAGGTATGCAAGATGCCCCACCTCGGCAATGTCTGTGGTTAATGGGGGTGGGTTATATTCATACACAAATAATTGTTGATATATCTATTAAAGTGACAGGAAGACCAATAATACTTTATTCAGTAGTGCCACTCTAGTAATGTGTGTCTGTGGTTCTGCTGAAAAGTGTTTGTTTCGGCACCCGAAACACTGATATTCTGAGGCGTTTTCCTTTTGATGCATTTCGTATATCAATTTCTTTGAATTGAACATTGATGTTACCATCGATGCTTTTGTAATATCGATCATTACTTGGGCATTTGTTGGTAGCACTTCAATTCTTGACATTCACTTTTTATTTGAGTTGGAGATTTTAAATTGTGATCTGAGCTATAGCTTTGGAAACATCTACTCTGCTTTACCACTCACAACGGCTATGTACACTAATGATTATTGTCTAAGCAAAGAGTCTTCAAGGTTGGTGGAAGAAATGTGGTCCCCATACAAAAAACTATTATATGTGAATTATTAAAGTGTCTTGTCACATGTGTCCTTCCCAATTAACTTGAGTACGGCATTAGTTTTTTTTTTTATAATGTTTTAATAGTACTTACTTCCTCAAAAGTGTAAAAATACTATAAACAAACATTGGTGTAAGTTCATTCTATTGGGACACATAAGTTACTGGCACGCTACAACTGCTACAATGTTAGTGTTCATAAGTTATGTATTTTAAATGACAATTTTGGTTGCATACTGTGTACATTTAACTTAATTTATTTTGTTATTATTTCTTAAGTAGTTAACAGTATTTCTCTCAAGAATATTATGGCACTGATGTTAATAGCTTCATGGAAATGTTCGAAACATGTGCTTTTTTTTAAGAGTGCCATTTATTTCTTAAAACTGATTTTTTTGTGATGAGTCTTTACCACTTTTAGGTCACTTTCAAATTTTTCTGTGATTCTTTTTATCTAACAAAAATTATAATAAAATTAATCTAAAAAATGTTATATGGCAAATACAGTCAAGTTGTCGTAAAATAAAAGTCATAGAGGATATTAGGGAAAAAATTATTAGTCTACCTCTTTTCATTTAAAAACTACAGCCAATTTTGAAATTTTTACCGTCTGCTTCAAGTTGCACTCAGAAAAAATTTTCTACAATTACTTCCAACAGAATGTATATAAAGCATTAAAAATTGGGAGAAGTTCATTAAATTAAATGCAAAAGCAGTACACAAATTCCAGTCTTGACATGGATATTCGGTCTCATGGGCTGGGTGACTTGACATTGAATGATCCATTATAGTATGAAATGAGGTATCAGATTGAACACAATGAGCAATATACGAGGAAGATATATTCATTGCTCTCAGAATAGGAATACTACCAAACAAGATCACCCATAAAACAGTTTGTAGTTGGGGAGGGTAATACCAGAGTAATGAGATTTTCTTATATTTTGGAAGATGGGTGGCAACTTCTAAGTAAATAGAAAAAAAGTTACAGTTCTGACAAAAAGTTAATCCAGGTATTGAAATACAAACTTTTAATTCATTTTTCTGAAAGAAAGACATCTGACTACGATACTGTATGGTGGGGGTCGGGGGGTGTGGGGATATGTGTGGCCCTGAATGAAAATAGTCTCTGCAGCCATATAAATGTGTTTACTCACTTGCTGGGTTTGAGTGGTTTTACTCACTGTGGTACAACTAAATGAAACAAACTATTTTATAATTTGGGAATCAACAGCTGAATTGCCATTATTGTTAAGAAATTCCAGAAGGTGACACAGACAATTATGGTAAGATTCCTTTCAATGAAATTTCATAATCCACCTGAGCTCAGGCGGATTATGAAAAATTATTGAAAGGAATCCTGGCATAATTGTGTATGTTATCTTCCGGAATTTCTTAACAATAAATGATGAAAGTCTCTGCCAATTGTGGCCGTTACATGAAAGCTTTCATTCACTCACTGAGTCTGTGTGATTTTTATTTACATACTTTTTCAGTCTTTTCTGATATACATGAATCATGATTAGGATTGAAAATTGTTTTAGACTATAATCTCTAAGTATACAGAAGGGTGTCATGTGTTTGTTTTAGTATTGCATACAAATCTACAGTTTTGTTCCAATCTTGATGATGAAATTTTACACACTTGACCTTCAAACGTAGGGAAATGTCACTATGAGTGTAAGGTTCATGTAGAATACATAGTTCAGGAGGTATGATGCCATAAAAAATGAAATGCAAGAAAAACTGCCACATCATGCAACATTGTTGCACATCTTATACTAAAACATTTGGTTGATTTCAACTAAATTTGCTGCACATATTCCTTACTGTGAGGTGACAATTGCTGTAGGGGCAAGAACCACCTAAGACACACAGTTCAGAATATACAATACACAGTTCAGGAGATACGATGCATATGGAGCATGGCAGCGTACTTTACCTAATGATGTAAATATATATATATATATATTTATCTTGTGGTCTGTATGCGAGATATACATAGGAAAAAGCATTATATTGGTTGACTCAGTTGTAGACAAAACTTAAACCTGAATCTTACCAAACTGACTTTGGTAATCTCACAAAAATTTTTGAACAGTTTCTCCATGCCCATCAAATACTACACATGCTACATTCCACAGACTGTGAAATGTAAACAGCACATAACATGGCCGAATAAGTGTTTGTGGGCTAGATTCTAATTATTTTTTTTATTTGTGAACATTATCAATGTTCGAAAACCAAATGATGTCACTAAAAAGCCACAAAGGTTCTTTCTTTTTCACTATGTTTTCAATATGTTCAGTTTTTTCTCAGTTTGGCCCTAGCTTTGATGGTGTATAGAGGCATACTGGAGAGATTTATATACATCTGTCTAAGGGTAAACCAGGATCTGATTTATTGTTTAGGAAAAATCGAGTGATTGTAAAAAACCTTAGTTAAAATTCATAAAATGGTGATGGGCCCATAGATAATGTCTTCATTTTAGCCCATTAAAAAAAACTAGAGGCAAGCACACTTAGATGCTGTCCTATATACTATGTTAACCACTAATCCACGAAAACATCACACTCTCGGTTGAAGTCACACATCAAACTGCCGAAGCGCCGCACCATGTGTACTCACCTTTTCATATAGGGCGTGCTTTATGCGGCCCTCATGGTGCACCAGGCGCTGGCCTTTAGCACTAGTGTCGGCACCATTTTTAATTACACGGTGCACAGACATATCATACCTCTCCCCTTCGAGGAGCCGGGGTTCACAACACTGAATGTCCATTTCCTCACAGCCACTATTACTATCACTACTACTGTCGCACAGACACCAAGGCTAAACCACTGCGTATGGCTGTGGTAGGTGCTTGCGGCGTGTTGCTTGCCGCTACGGTTTCCAGCTGGAGATGATACATGATGATGTGATCGAATGCTGCACTGGGAGTCCAGGGCCGGAGGTGGTTGTGTAGACCGCAGCAACCAGACTCTCTGACGAGGTTGGCATTGACTCCCCTCAGGTGCCTCGCTCACTGAAATCTGACGGATTGGGCTGCCAAACTCTAGTATTGATTTGAAATCGGCAGGAGAGGTAAGCATGCCACGCTGCTGCCTGGAGTTCGGTGACCAAGCAGGAACTTGTGGGCAGAGTTGCCTGAGATGAAGGGTAATTTCCCCATCCGGCATATGAAGGGCATAGCGATGGCGGCCTTTGCTGCAAGTGACAGTTGCTGGTGTCCATTTGGGGCACCTACCATACATACTAGCCCAAACAGTAACCCCCGGATGGAACCTATGATGGGGGATGCTCTCGCTGCACCTGTGGTGGAGGAACAAGCAAGTGAAGCATAGTGCAGGCTTGCCGACCGTGTAGCAATTCTGCAAGGTTTTATCGCCTTGTAGGGTGAAGCAATATGAAGCCAAGAACCTGTCTAATGCAACATCAGGTGAGGAAGACTGATATATTTGTGCATCTGATTTTTAAATGTCTGCACCATTCTCCCAACCTCCCCATTAGACTGTGGGTCGAAAGGTGGGGCCAGGACATGATGGATTCCCCGTTGGGTACACAACTGTTTGAATTCATGAGAGCTAAATTTTGGTCCATTGTCTGTAACCAGGGTAACAGAAAGCCCTTCTATGGCAAAGATCTTCAAGAGTGCCACAATTCTGACAGAGGAAGACAGGTTATGCAACATGCAACAAAAGAAAACTTTGAATACGTGTCCACAACAGGGAGCCAGTACAAGTTCAAAGAAGGTCCCATGTAGTCCTCATGTACGCCTTCCCACGCTGAGGCCATAGTGTAACTGAAGGACGGGGAAGGGGGGGGGGACTGCTGTGTGGCACATGTCGTCTCATATGCATTATGCATTCACTATTGTACAGTATCAGTGCCCATACCCGGCCAGAAAACATGACACGATGCCCCCGTGGTCCGCTTGCAAGAGGCGAAGAACATAATGCACTACTTGACACAACACCAGATCTGGCGCCACTGCTGCAGCAAGGCGGTCGGATGTGAGATGGAATTCCTTGACCATCTTCTGCGCCTCATCATCAATGTGGAAGCACGAAAGTTAATCCTAATCAAAAGCAGCATCCTGTCCAATCGGCAGACGGGACAATGCGTCAGTGTTTGCATGCTTCGCTGCAGAGTGGAAATGGGTCTCATAGTAAAAACGAGAAAGAAACAACGCCCATTGCTGAAGCCTGTATGCAGCTTTGTCCGGTAGTGGGACCGAGAGCTTGAAGAGGGACACCAAAGACTTGTGATCTGTCACTAGATGAAATTTTGCGCTGTACAGAAAGACATAGAATTTCTTAAGAGCATACACAATTGCCAGAGATTCTTTTTCTATTTGAGAGTACAGTGACCGGACCGGTGTAAGCATTTTGGAGGTGAATGCGATGGGACACTCAGAGCCATCAGGGAATCGGTTCGAAAGAACAGCACCAACTTTGTACTGAGACGCGTCCCTTGCTAAAACCAAGTGCTGATCAGGGTGGAACGTAGTTAAACATGGGGTAGAAAGTAATTTGTTCTTAAGTGACAAAAAGGCAGCCTCGTATGCGGGGGACCACTCGAATTTGGCCCCTTTCCGTAACAAATCATAGAGAGGAGGCGAAAGAGTGTAGGCCCCGCAGAATAAATTTGTGATAATATGCAATTTTTCAAAGAAGACCTTCAATTTCTTGACAACCATGGGGCATGGCAATGCTGTCACGGCAAGCACGTGATCCGTAAGGGGAAGACACCTTGTCCCGATAACTCCAATCCGAGGTACTCAATAGTTGGCTAAAAAATAGGCACTTTTGGAGATTGCATTTGAGTCCCTTGTCTTGTA
Source organism: Locusta migratoria (assembly GCA_026315105.1). Classification (NCBI taxonomy): domain Eukaryota; kingdom Metazoa; phylum Arthropoda; class Insecta; order Orthoptera; family Acrididae; genus Locusta; species Locusta migratoria. The sequence continues at coordinate 520,772,626 of CM048744.1, read as the reverse complement.
ACACAGAGAATAAGTTTCAAAAATTGTTCATATGTTCCTCATTAGTGCACCCAGTGACCACAATGTCATCCAAATAGTTGATACATCCCAGAATCGGGTGTGTAAGTTCCTCTAAAAAGCGTTGAAAAATAGCTGGTGCGCTTGCAACCCCAAAGGGAAGATGTAAGTATTGATAGAGTCCAAACATGGTGTTGACTACCAGTTTGCTTTGTGACTCCTTGTCTAACGGCAGTTGTAAGCATCCGCCAGCTCTATTTTCGAGAAATATTGTCCACCAGACAATTTCGAGAGCAATTCATCCTGTTGAGGCAGGGGGTATGTGTCTATGATGGATTGAGCGTTTATTGTGGCCTTAAAGTCGCAACAAATGCAGAGTTTGCCAGAGGGTTTGACAATAATTACCAATGGTGCACTGCATTCACTAGATGCAACTGGGTGAATAAAGCTGGCATCTGTAAGGTGGTCCAGTTCCTTTTTTACCTCTGCTATAAGGACAGTGGGTATCTCATATGCCCGGAAGAAACGATGACGGGCTTTTGGTTTCATGGTAATGTGAGTTTGGAAGGAGGGAACACAACCCAGTCCTGGCGAGAAAAAAAAAAGCATATTCATAACAAAGAGACTTTAAAGATGGATACGACACTTGGTCCGATACTAAATGAACTTCATCGGATATAGAGAACCCGAAGGCTCGAAAAGTATCCATACCACTGGATGGACCACTGAGCAATAGGTTGCTGGGGCCGTGCATTGACCTAACACAGGAATAGAGTGTTGGTTGTAACTCAAAAGCTTCCGCGATGCCAGTTGCAGGGCGGGGGGGGGGGGGGGGATTCAAGATATACATATGTCTGAGAGTTCAGTAATGTGGCTGCCACTCTCGTGTATACCTTCATCTGCACCAGGCGGTTCAGAACAAATACTTCAATACAATCGTTAGTAGGAGTGTGTGTGAGTGTTCTGATGTTATTAATTTCCATAGCCATATCAAGTGTGGGTGGTCCCGGTGCCTAGCGGAATACTGAAGAAATGCATCCCTTTTTCCTACAGTGCCGACATGTGTCCCAACGACATGGACAGTCATTATATTCATGACAAGAAAAAGCGAGAAGGCCATCGACTGCACTGTTGAGTTGAGCTGTTCTGTCATCGGGCCTGTGACTGGAGTGGACGGTTTAAGGTAACCGCTGCCACCTCCCACATCACATCAGCAGACGGAGGCCGAGTAGAATTGTGTGGTTGAAGGGCGTAAACGTCGCCCCACGTATCGATAATGCGGGCCACTGACCTCGTAACCTCGAAAGCCTGAGCGATTTTCAAAACATCAGCCAAGGTGGGGTCATCCTACTGGAGGGCGCGGTTGTGGATTTCCCTGCCAGGAGCCAAGCGTAGGGTAACGTCCCGAACCATGCGATGAGCTTAGGATTCCTTGTGAACGTCCGAAATAAAATTATGATGGCTAAGCCCCTGCAGTTTGGCCGCCCAGGCCCGGTACGTCTGATTGCATTGTTTATGACATTGGTAGAATTCCATACTAGAGATCACTGTATTTGTCCGCTGGTAGTAATATCCAGAAAGTAAGGAACATATTTCATCAAAAGAAAGGGTAGGTGGATCGTGCAGCGGCACCAGTTTACACAAAAGTCGATACACCTGAGGAGAACACCATGAAAGAAACAAGGCGCGACACAACATTGGGTCTGTAATACCAAAAGCCTGAAAGGATTGACATAAACAATGTCCATACTTGTCCTATTCTTCCATGGGCTCATCATAGGAAAGAAAAGGACGAGGACCCGACGGCACTGCTACATTGTGCGAAGAAGTAAACAACTTAGTTAAGAAGTCAATCTGCTGTTTATGCTGCTCATACTGCTGCAGCAGCAGTTGCTGTTACTGTTGCAGCAACTGAAGTAATACGGGGTCCGGAGTAGTCATAGAGGACGAAGGAAACACACATATGATACCCCAGAAAAACAAGAAAAAATCAGACACCACGCCCGTAGAACAGGGTTGGTACGGAGGCTGCGGAACACGCGCAATAAGACTGACTCGTCGCTAAGTACTATGTTGACTGCTAACCCACGAAAGCGTAACACGTATGGTTGAAGTTACACATCAAACTGTCGAAGCGACACGCCGTGTGTGCGCACCTTCCCATATAGGGGTGCTTTGTGTGGCACTCGTGGCGCACCAGGCAGCGGCCTGTAGCATTAGTGTCGGAGCCGTTTTTAATTACATGGCGCGCCGACATATCACTATACACATACGGGATATTACGAGATGATCATTATAACTGTAATTACTTATATTGGAGATATGGGGTAGGTAGAAAAGCGAGGAATGTGATGTGGCATGGTTTTTACTCATATGTAAAGCTGTTGTTATTTTTCTAAGTTAGTGAGTTACTTGCCACCTCTCAGCAGTTGGTACAGTATCTAGAAAGATTGTGAGCAGCAATAGCACATGTTAATGATGACATACAAGGCTGATAAAGAACTGGAAATTCTCTTAGAAGTCCTGTGTGCTACATATCACTCACTCACTCACTCACTCACACACACACACACACACACACACACACACACACACACACACACACACACACACACCTACAGTGACAATAGCTTGCAGCCTACCCCCCCCCCCCCTCTTTTTTGGTGTCTATTCTATTTCTCTAGTGCTGTCCTGAATTTATTCAAAAGCAATTTGAGACATCAATTTATCTCAGTTTTAACAATTATGAAATGATTACTCTGGAACTGTTGTTGTTGTTGTTATGGTCTTCAGTCCGGAGACTGGTTTGATGCAGCTCTCCACAATACCCTATCCTGAGCAAGCCTTTTCATCTCCTCGTAAGAACGACAACCCACATCCACTTGAATCTGTTTACTATATGCGTCTCTTGGTCTCCCTCTGCGATTTTTACCCCACACACTTCCCTCCATGCTAAATTTACGATTCCTCGATGTCTATGAATGTGTCCTACCAGTCGATCCCTTCTTTTAGTCAGGGTATGCCAAAAATTCCTTTTCTCACCAATTCTGTTCAGTACCTCTTCATTAGTTATGCAATCTACCCACCTAATCTTCAGCATTCTTCTGTAGCACCACATTTCAAAAGCCTCTATCCTCTTCCTGTCCGCACAGCTTATCATACATGTTTCACTCCCATACAACGCAACACTCCACACAAATGCCTTCAGAAAAGACTTCCTTACACTTAAATTAATATTCGATGTTAGCAAATTTCTCATTTTCAAAAATGCATTTCTTCCCATTCTGCATTTTATATCCTCTGTACTGCGACCATCATTTGTTATTTTACTACCCAAGTAACAAAACTCATCTACCACATTAATTGTTTCGTTACCTAATCTAATTCCTTCAGCATCACCCGATTTTCTTAGACTGCACTCCAGTACCCTAGATTTGCTCTTGTTAATGTTCATCTTGTAAGCACCTTTCAGCACACTGTCCATTCCGTTCACTCTGGATATTTTACCTATATCAGCATGCTGCTACTGAAAATGAATTAACGTATGAAGTAGTGAAAAAATGCATGTTATAGCAACAATGAAAGCAATATCAGTTACTAGAGTGAATTATGAATCTTGAGAGGAATGTGTTAATATGCTGTTGAATTCAGACACGCTGAAGAAAATTTACAGCATTTATGAATGTTTTTATGTCTTTCTCGCATGCCTTCATGTTAGAAGATACTAATAAAAATAAATTTTATAACAAAATAGCATGACAGTTTGCATATATTTCTTTACAATAGCAGAGTGTTTTCTATATTTAGATCTAGAAAATATGCTCACGTTAACTCACAGGAGTTTGATCTGCTAGAATGTTTAACTGCGAACTACATGTTTGTACCTGTTCCCACTTTGGAGATTAAGTATAATATGTGATAAAAGTTGTAGAGATCATTTTGGAACACCCTATAGTTCCCAAACGTCTTTATTGAGACATTGAGAAGCCCCCAACAATCTGTGATCACATGCACTGTGACACCACTCTGCCTGCCAGACACACTGATGTGTAATTTGAACCGTAAGAGGTGCACACCCGCTGGCACTGTCAGCAATGAAAACACAAGCAAGGAAGCATTCCCTTCTCATGTTCCCACTCCCTGTGGTACATTGTGGTCATCAACCAGCTTAACTTTTATAAGTTGTGAGTGTCTAGAAAAATAATCTGATCTGACCCAGATGATCAACCTTTTTGAAGTCTGGGCTTAGCAGTTTAAGTGCTCACAGGCCGACCCTAGCAATATGTTAGTGTAGTTAGCTAAGAGTAGATGGCATCTGGAGCAATTTAATCTACAGCAAAATATGAATCAATTTTACTGAATGTTATGAATAGAAAAGTTTCACTCATAATTAAATGTGTCTTAACTTTGGCATATCCCCTTCCCACAGCAAGTATAATGTAGTACTGTTGTAGTTATCTAATTAGTGCATGCTAGTTTCATTCATAAAAATACATGGATAGCTCAGTCATCTAAAACACCAAAGAGTCATTTCAGTTGAAAGAATGGTTACATGGTTAAACCGACAGAAAAACCCCCTGTCATTTTCACTTGAAAAGAAATAATGAGTAATCCATTCAATGAACAAAACTGCAAAAGTGTCAAACATTTTTATTCAGTTGCTCCCACATACTTTTCACTTAAAAGGAAAGTATGATGATGATAATAAATAATAATAATCCGACCAACAGGTAAATCTACTACTGACGATTTCATTTGGTTGCTCCCACCAACTGATTTCACTCAAAAGGAATTAATGATTAGTCCAACTGTCTTAATCGATTATTGTTTCATTTGATTGCTCTCACAAACTGAATTAAGGCAAAAGAAGTCTAAATGTCTGTTATGATTTTTTCATTGTGTTGCTCCTGCCAACTGATTTCACTCAGAAGAAGGCATTAATAGTCCATTTTGTTTCATTTGATTCCTCCCACCAACTGATTTCACTAAAAAAAAAAAAATGAATGAATAAATCAACCAATATGCAAAACTACAATAGAATGAATCAATGTTTTTGAACAACTGAAAGAATTGATTGCTCCTATTTTGTTATTCGCATCAGTAACAGGCACGGAAAAAGTCTCTCTCTCTCTCTCTCTCTCTCTCTCTCTCTCACACACACACACACACACATACACACACCTTTTGACTACAGCCTTAATCGGTAAAGTACACACACTCATTAATACGATCATAGGAAAAACTTACTATCACACAACCCTCATCTGCAGCTACTGCATTTATAGTCCCAACCTCACTTTGCACCCTTAGCCTTCAGTTTTCTTTTAAAATAACTGTCATTTATTCATATTTGACCACTTCCCTTATACAGTTTGGCATAGTACATATTATTACATTGCAGTTATCTTATCTCGGGGGGAGGGGGGGGGGAATTACAGGCTACATCAGCTGTTACTGTAAACAAAATAAATATGCCCTTACAGCACTGTCCTCACACTGAGACCAACTATGACTAACTGTCAACACAGTTTTATAGACCCCAAAAATGAGGAGTAACATCTTTGAAATTTGAGAATGAATATTATAAATAATTACCTGATTAATGTGTCATGTCATGAGATATGTATATTGGTGTAAACAAAGTTGTTCATATATGTTTATGTTTTAAATATATATATTTGAATTAGAGTAAATATTACGTGATTTCAGAAATAACTTAGATAGGGTTTTGGAATTAGTGAAATAATAGGTTTCATTTGTCTAAATGTAACATTTTTTATCCAAAAAGGCAGGTATTATCTAATAATGGAAAAACTCGGTTGGAATTCAACAATATAATAAAGATTTTCATCACTTTTCAAAATAACTACTACTACAATTAAGAAAATATAACACATTTATTAAACAGCAAAGTTTACATTTATGTTTCATACACGTGCAGTATTTTTTACAGGAAGAAAATGAAAAAGTAATTTTCGTCTTGTATGGGATAAGCCACTGTGCACTTTGGCTGCGCATGTTGAACAGGGCTGCCCGATTGCATCGCTTCGCTTCGCATTGCCCGCCGATTTGCGCAGTCCCACATCGTGCTGTGTACACATGGGAAAGGTGTAGGATAGAGGGTTGTACGAACTGTTGGGTGGAAAAAAGAGCGTAATCATAGGGAGGATCCAGATGGCCCGGTTTATGAAGCAGCCATTGAAATCAAGCTTATTCTCCAGTACATCTTGTGCCACAGTTTGGTGGTGGCCATTCATCCTGATAGACAGCTGGTTAGTAGTCATTCCAATATAGAAAGCTGCACAGTGGTCATCACAGTTGGTAAATTTCATCTCTTCTTTCACAGGTGGCCCAGTCTTTGATTGGGTGTGATAAGTCTGTGAAAGGACTTGAATAGGAAGTACTGGGTGGATGTTTTGCTGTGTGATCTTGCACAGTGATATGATACCTGTGGTAGTGGGCTGGGTTTGAGGATGGCTTAGGGGTGGACTAGGATATTATGAAGGTTGGGAGGGTGACAGAACACCACTTTAGGAGGGGTGAGTAGGATCTTCAGTAGAATATCTCTTATTTCTGGGCATGAGAACAGAAAATCAAAACCTTAATGAAGGATTTTCGAGTTGAAGATAGCATAGTGGGTGACAAGTGGAGCTCTTTTTTTGTGGATGGTTACTGGTGGTAGAGGGAATATTTGGAGTGTGTGTGGATATGGCACGGGAGATATTTTTGTAGACTAGGTCTTTAGGGTAGTTTCTGTCCATAGGCCCTTGTGAAATCTTCAGAATTTTGAGGAAGGGAGTTCTTGTCGCTGCAGATACTCCATCAATAGGTGGCTGCACTGTAAGGGAGAGATATTTTTGATGTCGAAGGAATGGTAACTGTCAAAGTATAGGTACTGTTGATAGGTTTTATGTGGACAGAAGTGTGGATGGAGCCATCAGTGAGGTGGAGGTTAATATCCAGGAATAATGCACGGCGGGTTAAGGAAGACCAAGTGAAGCAGATGGGAATTGAGGTTTTGAAGGAAGTAGAATAAGGTGTCCTGGCCCTGAGTCCAGATCATGAAAATATCATCAGTAAACCTGAACCAGACCAGAGGTTTGGGGTTTTGGTATGCTAGAAAGAATTCTTCCAAAAGGCCCATCAACAGGTTGCCATAGGAGAGGTTGCCATGCTGGTGCCCATGGCTGTGCCATGGATGAGCTTTCCCCTAAAAGTGAAAGTTGTTTGTTAGTTAGGGTTATGAGGAATGAAGTATCAGACTTAAATTCAGAAGGATGTTGGGAGAGGTAGTGTTCTACAGCAGAAAGGCTGTGGGCATGTGGGATGTTGGTGTATAGGGAGCTGGCTTCCACTATGACGAGTAAGGGTTCCAGGAGGTAAAGGGGTGGGGATGGTGTAGAGTCGGCGAAGGAAGTGGTTGGTGTCCTTGATACGGGATGATAGATTTTAACAACAAGTGCTGAAATTCTTTCTGTGGGAGCATAGTAACCAGCCACAATCAAGTGTCCAGGATTATTTCATTTGTGGATTTTGGAAAGCATGTAGAAAGTGGGTGTGTGGGGTGCTTTTGGGGTGAGGAAGGAGATGGATTCAGGGGAGAGCTTCTGGGAGGTGCTGTATGATTTCAAAAAGGATTGGAAATCTTGTTGGACTTTTGGAATGGGGCCATTCAGGCCCAACTGGTAGGTGGAAGAGTCACAGAGTTGGCAGAGCTCTTCTGCCAGGTTATCACTGCAATTCATAAATACAGTGGTGAAACATTTGTCTGCAGGGAAGATGATTATGTTGGGTTTTGTAATGAAAATTAAAATACACAATTTTCTGTTTTTTCTATAGGTTTGTTTATTTTGTTAATCGATTTTTGGCTTATTAGGCCATCATCAGACATTTACTGAAGTTTAGTCACAGAACTTGCGTTGTCAATAAACCAAAAGAGATGTTACGTACAGAAAAATAAATTATCTTTGTTACAGTATAAATAAATATTTAAATGAAATCTGTGAATTAATAGTACTGCAAAAGGGGACATAGAAACTATACATCGAGAGACAGTGCAAACATAACAACTTCTTACAACAATGACTACAGTGAATAAAATAAAATTAAACAAGAATCTAATGTTTGAAGGGTTGTCTAAAACACAAGATGACACAAAATCTAAGAAAAATAGAATAAATATTAGAAAACTGGGACACTATTATATCTAAATAAACAAATAGACAAAAATATAGGGGTGGGATAGGAGGGTATTGGTGGGGTGCATTGAAGAATTGTGTAGCTTAACAAATCGGAGATATGCTATCGAACTGAAAAATGGTGAAAATAAATTTATTCAATTGTAGTGGTCACAATTAAATAAAGAATTACTGTATGGACTGAGTACAGAATAATTTGGAATATTAGTACTAACAAAGAAAGATACAAAGTTGGTGTGATACATTTGAAAGCTAGACTGGTGTTAACACAGAAAGTTGGTAAACAGTGGCTGAATCAAATTTAAATTAGATTTACAACTTCATATCAGCGAGGTAATTGTTAGACAAAATTACTGAAAACTACAAGGTAAAATAAGAAGATACAAGAATTGGAGGAATAAAATGGAATAGTCCTGGTGAGTTGTATTGGATATTCTGAGGATTAGGGTGGGTTCAGAAGTGGTGATGTATTGAGGACTGTTTGATCATTAAATATTAATCCTTGGCTGTGAGCCAAATGTTGTTTATTTCTAAGGCCACTAGTAGATTTAGTTTCTGGCCTTTGTTAGCTAAGTGGAGTACGTGGGACTGTGGTTGGTATCTGTGACCCTCACTCAGAACATGCTCAGCAAAAGTGGAGTCACGATTTTGCAACCTCCAACTGTGTTCATGCTCTCTTAGCCTAGTTGCTATGTCCCTACCTAATTGGCCAATGTTTTGAGGTAGGTTATGTCCGTAGGAAGGGACTTGGGGAATCTGGTGACACCAAGTTGGAGGTGAGATATTCTTGGAGGGTGACTAGGGGGTGGTTAAGTGGGAGTGTAGAGAGATCTCAGTTGGATGGTGGTATGTACTGGGAAAGGCAGGGTTCAGTGTTGGTATTAGAATGACTTTGGTTAGAGGGATTGGTGACAAGTTAGTGTTTCCATCATAGGGTTTGGGAAAAGGATAGTACGTCTTTGATGATTCGGACACGGTTGAATTGTGGGTGTAGGGTTGAAGGTAAGACTTTTGGATAGAATGAAACGTCTGTGGCATTGAGGATTTTGGTGGACAGGTTAACAAATGTGTCCTGGGGTTGTTTTGGCATTGGATGTTGTACAGTGTTGGTAGGGAGTTTGGCGGGATGAGGTAAGTTCAAGAGAACCCGCTAAGCAAGGTCTCAGTGCTATGAGTGTTTCACGAGGAGAAACACTGTAGAAGCAATAATAGCCAATCCTTACCTGATTATAACTGTATTGCCAAGCCACATTAGCTGATGTTGCAAGGCCACCTCAGTCAATCATCGAGACTGCTGAAAAGGCTGCTGCCACTCTTCAGGAACCACACTTTTTTCTGGCCTCTGCACAGATATCCCTCCACTGTGGTTGCACCTATGGTATGGCTATCTGCATTGTTAAGACATGCACGCCACCCCACCTATGCAGCATCTGTGGTTCATGGGGGCAAAGACTATAAAACGAAACATTTTTGTAAAAGTTGTTAAAAGTGGCTGCATATGTCCCATTGTGTAATGTTATTAGAAGACTGTGTAGAAAATGCTGACAAGTTACATGTATATCTTAACAAGTGACAATTTTTATTTGTTAACTCATACTATGCACTAAAACTGCATAATATTGTATAATACTGTGTGTGACAGCCCTAAATTCATGATATCTTTATATGTGAACTTTCAATAATAATAATAATAATAATAATAATAATAATAATAATAATAATAATATAAGATTAAATGTTCAAGGATGTTTATAAATTATGAATAATTGTATTTTCTGAGTAATACAACATTCTTTTTAAAGAAATGTATCGTAAACTGAATTACTAATAAACAACAAAAGAAATATTTTTGTTGCTAATTTTTTTGAAAACTTATTCTATAATGTAAATAAACAATTGGGTCTGTCAGACTCAGTCAGTCCGTCTGTAATTCATTTTCTTTTTTTCCTTTTTCTTCCATCTGTTCTAGGGTTAAGGAAGACAGGGGAATTAGTGATCCTAATGAGAGTATGGCAGGAAACAGATAAGAAGTAATTTGAGCAGTCAACAACAAACATTCCCCTCTCTGGTGAAATATGTGGAATTTATTTATATAACATCAAAAAGTTTTGGACTGTATGATTTGTTCATACATATGCAGGGCAAGTTTTTGAGAGAATGGAAATACACATGATTGCATTAGAAAGTTGCTATGAAAGCAAAGAGAGCTTTATGAATATTGCTCAAGTACTAGATGTTGATGAAAACAGATGCAGAATGAAACCAAATTGTACCAGAGAAGTGCAGTGCAATGCAAGGCACCTTCAGCAAATTTGAAAGGAAAATTTTGGTACCCAATTTTATGATAAATCTTAGGACATTTTAGTGTAACATATATTTAGTAAACATTTCTAAATTGTTTGCATAGTTGCAGGCCAAAACAGAAAATAAGAGATGGTTCAAATAATGAAATCAATTTTTTTAGTTAGTTTTGTTGTGGAAGGTGGTAATAACATTCCTCTTTTCAGTCATTACATGAATACACAAATGACTTGATTTTAGGATAACTTACCACAGAATTGAGAAACAACTTAAATCAATCAGTTGAGGAAAGACAGTTGTACATAAGATGCTTGTTTGACCATACATATTTTGTTAAAGAACTGCTTGCCTTACAGCAGCAGTTTATTCAATCATCATCATCATCATCATCATCAGAGACTGATTATGCCTTTCAGTGTTCGGTCTGGAGCATATTACTTCTAATAAAATTCCTCCATGATCCCCTATTCAATGCTGACATTGATGCCTCGTCTGATGTTATGCCTTTGACTTCAAAATCATTCTTCACCAAATCTAAGTACTTTCTTCTTGGTCTACCTTGACTCCTCTTACCCTCCGCTGCCGAGCTCATGAGTCTTAGGTAACGTTGCTTCCCCCATGCGTGTAACATGATCCCACCATCTCAGTCTGTTCGCTCTAACTGCTTCATCTATGGTGTTCATTCCCAGTTTTTCTTTGATTTCCTAATTATGGACACCCTCCTGCCATTGTTCCCATCTATTAGTGCCTACAATCATTCTTGCTACTTTCATATCTGTAACCTCTACCTTATGAATAAGGTAACCTGTATCCACCCAACTTTCACTCCCATACAAGAAAGTTGGTCGAAAGATAGAGAGGTGCACTGCTAACTTAGTCTTCGCACTTACTTCCTTCTTGCAGAAGAGAGTAGATCTTAGCTGAGCACTGACTGCATTAGCTTTGCTGCACCTCGATTCCAGTTCTTTCATTATGTTGCCATCCTGTGAGAAAATACATCCTAGGTACTTGAAACTGTCTACCTGTTCTAACTTTGTTCCTCCTATTTGGCAGTCAATCTGCTTAAATCTCTTCCCCACTGACATTACTTTCGTTTTGTAGATGCTGACCTTCATAACATAATCCTTACACCTTGATTGAGCTCTGAAATATTAGTTTGCAATCTTTCATCTGAATCGGCCATTACAACTAAGTCATTCGCATATGCGAGACTGCTTATTTTGTTTTCACCTATTTTAATCTCGCCCTGCCAGTCTACTGTTTTCAACATATGATCCATGAATAGTATAACAACAGTGGTGACAGGTTACAGCCTTGTCTTACCCCTGAACCATGAGCTTAATTTGCCATCTACTCTAACTGCTGCCTGACAGTCTACATAAAGCCCTTTAATTGCCTGCAGAAGTTTGCCTCCTATACCATAATCTTGAAGAACTGACAGTAGCTTCCTCCTAGGGACACGGTCATAAGCCTTTTCTAGATCTATGAAACATAGATACAATTCCCTGTTCCACTCATAGCACTTTTCCATTACCTGCCGTAAGCTAAAGATCTAGTCCTGATAGCCTCTGAGAGGCCTAAACCCACATTGATTTTCATCTAACTTGTCCTCAATTAATACTTGCACTCTCCTTTCAACAATACCTGAGAATATTTTGCCTACAACGCTAATTAAAGAGATACCTCGATAGTTGCTACAATCTTTTCTGTTTCCATGTTTGAAATGGTATGATTACCACTTTCGTCCAGTCAAACGAAACCTGTCCCGATTCCCACGCCTTCTCAATTATCCTGTGTAACCATTTGAGACCTCATATTCCACTGTATTTGACGAGTTCCGGCTTAATTTCATCCACCCCAGCCGCTTTATTGCACTGTAATCTACTGACCATTTTCTCCACTTCCTCAAATGAGATCCTGTTTCCATCGTCGTTCCTATCCCATTCTACCTGAAAATCTGGTTCATGGTGTGGGTTCCTGTACTCATGTCCTAGTTCATGAACTACGGGCAATGTATGAGTGGCCAAGTAAGTGGTCCTGACAGTTGGGATACCAGTTACTTTGAAATAAGGTTGGCATCTCGGACATATTCTGAGTCGTGGCCACCCTTGTGCTCAGATGGCAAAGACTACTAAATCCACCGGTTAGTCCCTCAACTGTTAGGGGTAAAACCCAGTGGGGTCCTGGGAAAGTAAGGCTAGCAACCTGCTTCCCAGGTACTTCAATATCATGCTGACAACAATCAGAGCAAAATGCCTCGGACCTTTGAAGGTGATGGAGTCCCACCTCTAATTGACAGTTTATTGAAGGGTTCCAAAAATTGGAAGACAGCACAGGGCATTACCATTTTTAGGAAGGAACATTGGTGAGCTGCACATGGTAACAGGCGATAATACTACTCTGAAGCTGTTGTAGAATATGTTTGTTTTATGCACACATTACGATATTTTTGGAGAACAAAAATCTTAACTGTAGGAATCAAGATAAATTACGCAAAGAGTAATTTCTTGAAACTTGACTCCCTGTGTTTTTCCACAAGATACCAAGCCCTGTAAATAAATAAATAAATAAATAAAAAATGGTTGGTTGATGCCATGTTCTTTAGCTTTTGTAAACCATTCACCATTGTTCCATATTGTCTTCTAAGTGAACAAAATATGAACATATGTTTTTTCTTATGTGTTCAGGACTTTCTAGCAGTTAATGATGCAAAATTATTGAATGTGTACGTACTTTTGGTATTGTTCGATATGACTGTTAAAAGTCATTACTTCTCTAGATTTACATAAATAATCTGGTGGGTAATGTTTAAAGTGTTGTAAGTCTATTCATAAATAGTGCTGTTGTATATAGGAAGATCAGTAGCCCAGAAAATTTAAGCAACAAGATTCAAGAATACCCTTAGAAGATCTCTGCTACAGGGATTATGAGTTACCTTTCAAAGTGAATAAATTTAATGTATTGGACATAACCATTTGTAAAGACACATTATTGTCCAGTAACACTATTGATGATGTCACTGGAAACTAACACTGGGGAATAACTGCCCTGCATAATGTACTATGGAACTAATTGTAGAAAAAACAGATTCTGGACTAGGATTCATAATGAGACAGTCAAATAATACCCATGTTGTCTGTCTTTAAAGCAATATTTGTCCCTATGTGATTCCTCAGAAAAATCTGAAAAAAACATGATTTTTTGGGTATTAAAACTACAAATTGACAGGATGGCCACTTCTATACTTTTTTATTCATTGAAAATAAACGAATATTTTTTCAATTTATTTTTTAAGCTGATACTCCAGGGGCAGAATGTTAGAGTGCTATTCTGTGATCAGTGACACAGCCAAGACTTTTTAAAAATAAAGCCTACTGAATTTATTAATCTATGACTTATTTTTACACTTTTTATGATTTAACCAATTATACTACGAAAACAATTGCACAATAAATAAAATGAGTAGGCTCGCATTAATTTGCAAATGGAAGAGGAGAAACTTGGTGGAAATGGAGTGTGTATAATCAGCTTGTAAAATAATTAAGCAGCTTCTGTGTTACTATCCAAAGAGAAAGGTTTTCACAGTTTAATAACATGAGACTCTATGTGTAAAATTTGAACTAAAATAACACTATTGTAGTTCATAAGATTCCATTTGGTGGCGCCGCTGACCTACTAAGCAGCGGGTCGCTACATATGAAAAATTAAATTGTAACTTTACCATAGCAGTAACAATAGCAGCAGCAGCATCAATGCTGGCCATGGTGGCACACATTCTCAGTGGTGGCATCATGTTTGCGACTCATTGTCATGTTCACTTGTGCTTGGCAACTTATAGTTACATTGTGATTTGTTACATGTGTACTATTTCAAATTTCCGGTGTCGACCTGTTTAAAAAAATAAAATAAAAAATAATAAAATAAAAATATTTTGGGATGTGCTGGGGGAGGGGGCTTAAGCCCCATTAGCCCCCTTTCACAGCTGCATTTCCTTCCTTAGTCTATTTCAAACTGGAAGAAAAATACTAAAAACTAACACAATAAAAGGGGAAAAACGCTTGACTATATTTTAGATGATTAAGAATATACAGTTATGATGAATTTGTGTAGAGTGCGTAAGATGAATGTGTGTAAGTGTCCTTGCTATAATATAGGTCTTAGTGACTGGTGTGGTGCTTCCACAGCACACAATCAGTGACGTCAAGTCTCATCCTCAACCAGAAAACTGAATATATGTGCACCATTCGTCTTAGCCATCCTGCCAACATTTTCTTAACAACATGTGCATCTTTGCCACCTAGTGCTTTCCACGCCTCAAAGCTCTGCTTTCCTGCTGATGGGAATTTTCCCTATGATCCTCTATAATCTTGAATCAATTAGAAGAGAACTGTTTCCCCGCTGCTTGCAGAGTGCATGCCTTGGCTTGTTTTCTGTCCCAGATCAATAATTGTACTGGCATCCAGTGAAATATTTAGAAAGTAGAAGTATTCATAAAATGAACAAATTTTAACAGTATGTATGACACATGCTTAGATACATTGAAGGCATACCCCTGGAACCATACCAGCATGAGCCAGAAGTAACCACTGAACTCAGGATGGTCAAGGCCACTGTTGAAAACAGTGCTACAGCATTTTGTTTATTCCTAGTGTAAAATACTGTTTTACAGAAAATTTATTTAACAATGAAAAAGTATAGCTACATTTTTCATTTGTGCCTCACTTTTAGTCATTGCACTCATTATTCATTATAATATTGCAGAACTACATGAAATGGAACAAGCACATAACAGCAGTTATTTTTGTGACTTGCTCTTGAGTTCAGGTCAAATGTGGGGCTACCAACCAGTTTAGATCAGAGAAAACAATCATTGTAATTCAGACACAAGCTGCTTGATTTGTTATGTCTAAGGTCAATCAATATGCCTGTATTACAGCTCCAATAGAAATCCCTGTAGGGATGAAAACTTAATTTTTTGTGAGACACCATTGAGAAAGATACAGAACTTTGTGACAAATTGCAGAATGATCCTACCTCTTCCAACATGCTTCTCATGTATGGGCTGTGAAGCCATAAGAAAACTCAAAACTTTTAAGATGAATATTAGCATTAAATTTTCACTCACTTTGTTTGTGAGTGAAATGAGAGTGAATTACTACCAATAGTAAAAAGCACCCTCCATTATTCACAGCATTTAGATGATTCATACCAAGAACTTTCAAAGAGTTCACAGTTAGGATATCTTATAAAGAACAGGAAATTCAAATATTTGACTGTACCTGTGGTGTTTGTTTCAGAATCGAGAGCCAGACAGAACATCCTCTTGCACAACTCCTCAACCATCTTCACATCGGCAGCCGGGGTCTCAGCTTCATGTATCAGATGTCAGATCTGAGGCACACTTATCAGAAGTGAGTGCAACATATAACAAAAATGTATAGTACCTTAAGAGCATGTATTTTACTTTTTGTGGGATACAAATTCAAAATCTAGCTGTGAAATGAAATTATTAAGTAGCGCCAATCAGAGAACCACCAGTTCATTTCCAAGATGCATATGTGATATGAGAGAATCAGAACCTTTCATCTCACAGCTATTTCTGGAAAGGGGTTTCATGGAAGGTACTACGACCTACACATGTCCTGTTCCGTGATCAATACTATTAACTGAAAAATTAAAATTTCGGAGAATAAGTGAGACACTCCTGTAATAAGTGTACAAAAAGAGTCACTGGGAGTAAAATGGTTTAAGTCATCTACTGGGCTGGGGAAATTTTTTATAGTTGGTGATGGTACTTACAGTGTTCTAACCCAAGAATATATTCTTTCAGTACGTTCTCAAAATCTGGTTGTATTCCTGCACAAAATTTGTCTTGCCTGTTGCAATCTCTCTGTTATGTATCAACACATTCTGTTGTGTTAGAAGCTCAGCACCAATTAATAATTTTGTTCATTTCTATTAACTGTTCTTCAACCTTTTATTTCATTTGAAGCCCATACTAATACACATAAATGAGAATACCATGACTAACAAATAATTCATTTACAATTAATTTAATAGAATGACCATGCACAAAGATGAGTAAGAGTCTGAACCAAAATACAGTATCCCATGAGCATAGTGAAGATAGCATAAGAGTGAATAGCAACAAAATAAGAGAGAATTTACTCATTTCTGGGGTTATATTAAGTGAGGACTGAATAATTTCTAGAGATGGCATTGGGCGGTTGATGTGCTCATGGCTGTTGATTTGAAGCAGCCTGCCGCCTCCTGGTGGCAGAGCTTCAGGCAGTATACACCAATGTGCACCCCTCAGGGGGCTCAGCATTAACTTGCTGAGTACGGGCTTAGCAAACCCGGGGTCCCTGAGCTGAGGACTGGTATGTGCTTAAGCTCTGGGCATGCTTCAGCGATTACTGTATGGTCCAACAGTGGAATGTAGTGTGTCACTGGGAATGTGGAATGGCTTTATTGCCTGGATCGCAAGGATGGCGCAAACCTCTATTAAACAACAAAAAAGCAACCCTCAATCCTGATGGGATGCATGGCTGTTGAGGTGGGGAACAGTGATTAGTGGGCAACCTTTGGGGATACTGCCTCACCTCAGTTGTGTTTGGCTTACCCAGGTAAGTTGGACTCTGCCTGTCACTTCCCTAGCTGCTCGTGGAACCAAGATGAATCCTTGTTTTCAACCCCAGCAGGATGGGTGGTATCGTCCGGGAGTACTAATACCCAGACATATAAGCGTATGAGGTAGGCTAGTCCTGCCGATACTGCAACAGTACAGTGTAACAGGACTCATGAGTCGTGAATGACAATGTTTTTGTAGTTATTAGTAGAAAGGAAGGCAACATTTGAAGAAGTGTCACCCTTCTACATTAAGAAGGGATTGGAATAACTTTCTGGGACTTTGAAATCTATAAAAAGGCTGTGAAATGGTTCTTAGTTGTTGAAACCAGCATATCCAAACAGGTGTACCTACTTACAAAAGCTTCAAAGTTGCTTATCTCACTCAGTTCCAGCAGAGGCATAATGACATGTCATGATATTGTGGATATCAAAATGATGGAATTGAAGGAAGAATGGGCAGCTCAAGGTAAAAACAGTGTGGATCAGAGGACAAGAGGGAACAATGGAGTGATTGAGAAAACACCCACTTTCATTGTTACCACCAACTCTCTTAAGTTGCCAGAATACATCATGGTAGGATTCCTCAGACTTAAGGTTGGGCGGTATATTCCAAACCCATTGCAGTGCTACACATGTCAGCATTTTGAGTATACCACTCAAAGCTGTGGGAAGTGTAGCATGGCATAGCCAATGAATCTGGGACTGACTATTTGTCTCCAGCACTTTGTATTAACTAGTCTGGGAGCCATCCAATCTGGAGTTGACACTCCCCCATTTTTGCAGAGGAGAGGAAAATACACGAAATAAAAATCACAAAGCAGAACCTCTATGTGGACACAAAAAAAGAATACAAAGCAATTAAACCTCCAGAATTTTCCACTTCATGTGCATCAATAGTGCAGAATCCTACACCCAAAGGTGGTGCTTCAACACAAACCGTGCCCATATCCATCACCAATACTTGCATTTGCACCTGTACTTGTCAAGGTCTTCCTAGTAAAGACATTGGAAATAAGGCAACTTCAATTGAGAAGAGAGAGCAAGAAACCTATGGAAATCATTGACAAGGCAACCCAAAAGCGAAGTGCCTCTCAAAATCAGACTACTACCCCATAACAGAGTGCTCCCCAAGCCGAAGAATGGGTCACAACATCCAATTGAAGCTCTTTCGAGGGCATCACCGGGAGTTATTACAGCAGCCTCGACTGATGAGAAGGATGTTATCATGGAGGTTAATGCCTCATCAATGCAATCAGGTAGTCCATCTGCTACCTAGCACTTTAAAAGTGCCTGACCATCAAGCTACAAGGATAGGGAAAAAGAGACCCACTCTGCTGACTTGGCTCTCATACTTCAGTGGAATTTGGCTGGATTCGGGACTCATTTGGAGGAACTGCAACTTCTTGTGAAGGATAGGCCTTTCTGTGTCTCCCTTCGAGAGAGACATTTTAAACAGTGTGACATTCCTGTACTTAACTCCTAATGCCAACAGGGGTCAAAATGACTCTTTTTAAGTAAGAACTGTGTTTTGAAGAATTATTATAGAACTATTTCTTTTCATGACATTTATTTATTTCTCATGTACTTTCATTAACCCTTGAGCGGGCGCGCTGGCACACAGAGTGCGCCACTCGTTAAAAAGTCTCTATGAGACATAATCAGTTGGTACCACTGCAGTGCGCCACTCGTTAAAAAGTCTCTATGAGACATAATCAGTTGGTACCACTGTGTTCTTCTCTCGTCTATTCCTTCATTGTAGTCTTGGCTTCTGCTGTGAACAGCCGTTTCTGTCTGTGACTTACAAGTGGAGTTATTCCATATTTCTTCCGCCTATGTGTAATTGCGCACAAAGTGCGCCACGCCCCTGCTGATGTCCTGATACCAGTAAGTAATTTTTTTTTTTTTTTTTCCGTTTTTTGTGCTGTAGAAAATCTTGACGTTATAGTACTTGATTGTTTTACATATTATGTTATTATTTCTGGTTTGGAGGAGTATAAGATGCCTTAATGATGCCGAGGTTGAGTATCTACTCAATGAGGAGCCAGATTTTCTGGTATCAAATTTTGAGTTTGATGATTTTGAAGATGAGGATGAAGAAGAACAAGAAGTGATCACACAGAGTGACCATGAATCAACAAGTGACCAAGAATATGCCTCTGAAGTCGAAGAAAGTGATGTTGAGTCTGTTTCAAATGACAGGTATTGTATTGGAAGGGATAAAACGTGTAAGTGGAAGAAATCTTGCAGTACAGCTGCAACAAAGACAAAAAGTAAGAAAAATGTGAAGATACTTCCCAGACCTAAAGCCATAGCCAGGGATGTGAAGGATGATATAAGTGCATTCACTAAAATAATCAGCATTGAGATGATCGATGAGGTTGTCAAATGTACCAACATGTAAATTCAACATAAAAAGACTTGTGTAAATTATGTGAAAGAAAACAATGCCAAAGATACGACGAGAGATGAAATAATGGCATTGTTTGGATTGCTCTACATCTTAGGTACGAAGAAGGCTAACCACACGACTGTGAATGAACTTTGGATGACTGATGGATCAGGCATGCAGATACTTAGAGCTGTGATGAGCTCTAAGCGTTTTTTGTTCCTATTAAGGTGTCACAGATTTGATTACAAAAGAACACGACAAGTGAGACAAGAAACGGACCAGTTAGCCGCTATTAGAACAATTCTTGACGAGTTTATTGGAAACTGCAAAAACAGTTACAGCATGAGCGAATTCGTAATGGTGGATGAAAAGCTACAAGCATTTAGAGGACACTGCAACTTCATTCAGTACATCCCAAATATACCAGCTAAATATGGGATAAAGATGTTTGCTCTTTGTGATGCGAAAATGTTTTACACCAGTAACTTGGAGATCTACTGTGGCAAGGAACCTCAAGGGACATATGCTGTTTCAAATTCTCCTTCAGATGTGGTCAGCAGGCTTACCAGTCATGTTGAAGGAAGCAATAGGAATGTGACTATGGTTAACTGGTATACCAGTTACGCACTAGCACTCTCCTTATTGACCAGGAAACTCACATGCATTGGAACAATGAGGAAAAATAAACGTGAGATTCTTCCAGAATTCCTGCCAAAGAAAGATAGAGTACAAAATTTGTCATTATTTGGGTATCAAAAAATATTACTTTGGTGTCCTATGTACCTAAAAAAAAATAAAGCTGTGATTCTCCTATCTATGATGCATGATACTGGAACTATCAGTAAACAAACTAACAAGCCTGAAATCATTATGGACTATAATGGCACAAAAGGAGGAGTTGACACTCTTGATCAAATGTGTGTCTCCTATTCTGTAGCAAGAATTACGAGAAGATGGCCTCTGTCAATATTCTTTGCTTTCTACAATGTGTCTGCCTAGGTGTGTTTGCATGTGTATATGTGTGAGTGTGTGTCTATTTGTTTACCTTCTTTTTTTCCCCCAAGGTAAGTCTTTCCTCTCCTGGGACTGGAATGACTCCTTACCAACTCCCTTAAAACCCTCATCCTTTCCTTTTCCCTCTCCTTCCCTACTCTGCCTGAAGAAGCAACTGGATTGCGAAAGCTTGCTTTTCTGTGTCTTTGTGTTTGCTGTATTTATGTTGGCTGTTACTACTGATGCTCCTTCGCCCGGTAAGTAAACTTCATTATATAATGATTTCCCATATTTTGGTAAGGATACCACATGAGCCTGAGATGAAAGGGTTTCAGATTACCTGTAGTGATGCGTCTTATGGAACCATTTCTGGGCAAAGGCAGAAATATTACTACAGACAATTACTTTCCTTCATTTCACTTAAACGAGCCAAAAAACTGAAAGAAAGAGCACCCTCCACTGTAGGAATAGTAAATAGAACAAGAAGAGTCTTTGAAGTGTCCCCTACATTTGACAAAAGTTTTAGAATTTGATGATACATCCTTGACAATATCCAGTGATCCTAGTGCTACTGTAAATACAAATGAGAAAAATCCTCCAGAAACTGTAAGTTATTACGAGAAAACAAAATTTGGGGTTAACATGGTAGACAAAATGGCCAAGCAGTATTCAGTCAAGGCTGCCTCAAGAAGATGGACAGTACATTCCTTTTTTAATATCCTTAAGGTGGCAGGAATGAATGCACGTATATTATTCAATGCTGTTACTGGGAAAAAGATCAAAAGAAGTCATTTTATTCAGCAGCATGTAGATGAATTATGCTCTGAGCATGTGAAGAATTGCTTTCCTGATATGACCACAGAAAATTATGGAAATGAAAATGATGATGAAGACAAAATGACACGGTAATGCTGTAAATGGGAAATTCTTCCAATGTAATAAAACTGTTTTCAAGTGCACTGTTTGTGTAAATATATAATTTGTGGAAATATATACGAACAAAACTTGAATATAAATGTGTCAATTATGTAAAGCAATGAAGTAGCTAAAATTGCTGTAAAGGTGCAAAGTTCACTTATGATGCATTTACAACAACGAAATACAAGTTGTGCTTACTCGTTTGGCTTCTTACCAGTTTCAGTGAAATTTATTTATATGTCAATAAATAATATGATTTGTAATCTGACCTTATTATTCACAGTTCTGTTTCGGAACAGGCATACATATCTTGAGAACATTAAAATATAATAAATTCATAAAATTTTCTAATTAATGGTTCAGATCATTTTTATTAAATTTTAGGGGTTAAAATGATCCCTCTGGGAGTTTGAGGGCACAGGGAAAGTCTGGGTACCTGAGTGTTAAAGGCTATCACCTCCACAGGAAAGACGACTTACAGATAGGGTGCAAGATCGTGTAGCAGTGTTCATCAGGGACACATTCCACTCCTCACCTACACCCTTAACCACCATGTTACAAGCAGTTGCCGTTCATGTACTGGCCCGTACTAGTATCACAGTGTGCTACCTGTACATGCCACCTGGTGAGTATGTGGAGAGTGATATGTTGACAGAACATATTGAACTCCCTTGCCCATTTCTTCTTTTAGGAGACACGCACAATCCACTATGGGGCACTAACAACTATTGCCCCAGGGGACTAATGGTTTAGAATGTGATACTCTCCTCTGATGTTGTTTTGCTGGACATAGGTCAGGCTACGCATTTTTGCACCTCTACAGGATTGTCTTAGCCATAGACCTCTCCCTATGCTTGTCTACTCTTGCACATACCATTCAGTGGAGTGTAGACGACGAGCTTCATGGCAGTGAATGTCATTCACTTTGGATAAATCTACCAGATGGAATGGATCATGGCAGGAAAGCCACCAAGATGATTGCTGAAGAACTGCTGGACTCTTTTTAAGCACTTGGCCATTTTCGAGCAGCGTGGAGGTGTTCAAGACTGGGTGGATCACATCACAACAGTGATTCACAATGCTGTTGATGCAGCCATTTCATAATTGAAACCAATTCTTCAGTGACTGGCTGTCTCATGGTGGAATGATTATTGTCATTACGTGATCAGGGACAGAAGGGCAGTATTGTGGCAATTCCAACGGTGCCCTACTAATGCGAATGTGGCAAATTTTTGAATGGCGAAGATACGGATGAGAATAATCATTAGGGAGATTAAGCAGGAGTTCTTTAACTCCATCATTAGGTCCACATCTGCAAGTCAAGTATGGATAGCCTTCAGGAGTATCTCGAGGCAGAACTCATGACCGCCAATAGCAGACATACGAGGGCAGGGAAGCATTTCAATATCATCCAGAGACATTGCCCAAGTTATGGCAGCATCTTAGAAAACTATTACATTTGATTCTAGCCAGGGTCCAACCTAACGTCAGTATCGGGCAATACAAGAAAGGGCTAATTTTCATTTCTTTTCATCCATTGTTGAAGAATACAACCAGCCTTCCTCAAGGTGGGAGCTGGAGTTGTCATTGTCAGTAGCTCATGATTCTGCACCTGGCTATGATGACATACTGTACAGAATGCTGAAACAGTTGGAACCACAGTCAAAGGGGGTTCTCCTTCAGCTTTTTAATGAAATATTGATGACTGAAAACTTTCGAAGTTTGTGGAATGAATCCATTTTAATTCTGATATTAAAATCAGGGAAGATCACACTAACCCAGATAGTTATCAACGCATTAGCCTAACAAGCCACATAGGAAAGGCTGTGGAGGATATGGTCAACTGGCACTTAGTATGGATTTTTGAAAGGAAATCATTACTTACCACTCTCTGGATAACCTCATCCTGCTCAAAATTGTGATCGAATACAGTTTTTATGGAAGCAACACCTGATCAGTGTTTTCTTTGACCTTGAAAAGTCATATGACACTATTTTGATTCAAAATGTTTTACAGCAGATTTACAAGTGGGGTTTTTATGGATGTTTGCTCACTTTGATTCAGTCTTTCCTTTCAGAAAGGTATTTTAGATACAATTTTGGGAGTGGCTTGTATGATCATTTGAAACAAGAAAATGGCATCCCGCATGGGAGTGACGGCATTTGCCATAGCCATCAACAGCATTACATTCACCGTACGACCACCTGTAACGTGTTCCTCATTCGTGTATGACTTCTCCATCTTCTGTGTGGCCTCCATTGCAATGGCTGTTCAGCAATTGCATTTGATGATCAGGCAGTTGGAGGAATGGTGTAAAACCACTGGTTTTGTTTTCTTTGGAGTAGACTGTTTGTGTTGATCTTAATCAATCTCATTCTCTTTTTAATTTCCCTGCTTGAAAACTAAGGGACAGTGTTCTCACCTTCAAGAATGAAGTGAAATATCTTGGACTCACTTTTGATGAGAGGCTAACTTGGTTATCACATCTTTAAGACCTAAAAGTAAGATGCCTCACCCTCTTAAATGTGTTAGCTGTAGATCCTGGAGAGCCGACAGGACGTGTCTGCTCCAATTTTATAAGGCATTTGTGTGACCACACCTTGAATATGGATGCCAGGTTTATGGATTGGAAAGGCCATCCTACCTGAAAATGCGGGACACAATTCACCAAGAAGGGATCAGGCTGTCAATGGGTGCATACCTCACGAGTCCAGTTGTTAGCCTGTCTGCAGGGGCTGGTGAGCCTCCGCTTTCTATTTGCCGCCATCTCCTTATGCTACGTCAAGCATATCAGCTTAAGCCTGTTCCTAATTCATTAGCATCCCTCACTGATGCACAGCAGCCATTGAAATATTTGTTCTGTAACCATCCAAACACAACAAGGCCATTTGGGGTCAGAACAAAGGAAAGCCTGAAGTTGCTGTGTGTGCAGGGCAACAAGGTCCAACACCATAGGTTGAGCTGAGATCTCCCTGGCTACTTAATAGGCCCAGATTTCTTTTAGATATGACCATTTGCAGAAGTGTTGTACTTCAAACCTCTTTTACAGGTATAAACTTTAGACATTTTAAATCAACATTTAGGTTTTATTGCAGTTTACACAGATGAATCCAAACAAAGTCATTAGATTGGTTGCACTGTTTTGTTCCCCTACATTGTCCTTTGGACAGGGCTCCCGGAACAATTTTTCGTTTATTATGCGGAACTGTTCACTATCTCGAGGGCTCTAGAGCAGATGAAATAACACCGTGACATAAATTTCCTCATCTGATCAGGTTTCCAAACTGCTCATTCTGCTGTCAATCAAATGTATCCATCAGATCAGATGCTGCAAGAAATTCAGAATGCCCCTCTGACACTGCAAAGGCAAGAGAAAGAAATAGTTTTCTTCTGGAGCTAGGGAAAAGAGCTGGCTGATGCGGCTACCAAGGAGGCTTGCTTCCTTTTACCTGCTCTGTTCCCCTGAAAGCTCTTCTGACATTTGAGATGCAGACATCCATGTTTTGGTGGGAGCTCAGTGGCTGAATGTGCCCAATAATAAATGACGTTCCATAAAATATTAAGTACGCTCATGGCGTATCTCCTTCCACTCTTGACAAGCTGTTGAAGTAACCCTCACTCATCTTAGAATCGGACAGTGACTACTGACATATGGTTCCCTTTTATGCTGTGAGGATCCACCAGTGTGTGACAGATATGGAATGTTGCTGTGGCCTTCAGTCCGAAGACTGGTTTGATGCAGCTCTCCACCATTCTCTACCCTGAGCAAGCCTCTTCATCTCTTCATAAGAACGGCAACCTACAGACATTTGAATTTGCTTACTATATTCATCTCTTGTCCTCCCTCTGCGATTTTTACCCCACACACTTCCCTGCAATGCAAAATTCACAATTCCTTGATGTCTAAGAATGTGTCCTACCAATCGATCCCGTCGTTTAGTCAAGGTATGCCAAAAATTCCTTTCTCCCCAATTCTGTTCATTACCTCATCATTAGTTGTGTGATCCACCAGCTAATCTTCAGCATTCTTCTGTAACACCACATTTCAAAAGCCTCTATCCTCTTCCTGTCCACACTGTTTATTGGCCATGTTTCACTCCCATACAAGCCAACATTCCACACAAATGTCTTCAGAAAGGACTTCCATAAGGAATATATTCAATATTAACAAATTTCTCTTTTTCAAAAACGTTTTTCTTACCATTGCTATTCTGCATTTTATATTCTCTGTACTGCAACCATCATAAGTTATTTTACTACCCAAGTAACGAAACTCATTTACCACCTTCATTGATTCATTACCTAATTTAATTCCTTCATTGTCAAAAGCTTACTCCAAATCTACAAAAGCTAGAAATGTAGGTTCGCCTTTCCTTAATCTATCTTCTAAGATAAGCCGTAAAGTGAGGATTGCCTCCCGTGTTCCTCCATTTCTTCTGAATCCAAACTGGTCTTCCCCAAGATCGGCTTCTACCAGCTATCCTATCCTTCTGTAAATAATTCGTGTTAAAATTTTGCAATCATGACTTATTAAACTGATTGTTCTGTAGTTTTCACACCTTTCTGCACCTGCTTTCTTTGGAATGGGGATTATTACATATTTCTTATCCAGGTTCCATCTCCTTTTTTTCTCTACCCTTCTGTAGTTTTTTCAGTTTTATCCTCCAATATATGACCAATAAGATATGGTCAGAGTCTATATCTGGGTCTGGGTATGTTTCACAGTTCAAAATCTGGTCCCAAAATCTCTGTCTTACCATTATAAAATCTATTTGGTACCTTCCAGTGTCTCCTGGTCTCTTTCATGATTCTTAAACCAACTGTTTAATATGATTAAATTATGTTCTGTGCAAAATTCTACCAGGCGGCTTCTTCTTTCATTCCTTTTGCCCAGCCCATATTCACCTACTATTTTCCCTTCCCTTCCTTTTTCTACTACTGAATTCCAGTCTCCCATCACAATTAAGTTTTCCTCTTCCTTAACTGTTTGAATAATTTCCTTTACCTCCTCATACATTTCTTCGATCTCCACACCATCGGCAGAGCTAGTGTGCCTGTAGACCTGTACTATTTTAGTCAGTGTTGGCTTTGTATCTATCTTGACTATGATAATGTGATCATTGTGCTACTCATAGTAGTTTACCTGCGTTCCTATTTTCTTACTCATTATAAGACCAAATATTGTAATACTCCCAACTGATTTTGTATTTATAATCCTGTACTTGCCTGACCAGAAATCCTGTTCCTCTTTACACTGAACTTCACTAATCCCCACTATATCTAACTTCAACCTATCCATTTCCCTTTTTAAATTTTCAATCTTCCCTACCCGATTAAGGGATCTAACATTCCACACTCCGATCTGTAGAGTACCACTGTTGTTTTTCCTGATGATCACATCCTCCTGAGTAGTCCCCAGCCGGAGATCCGAATGGGGGACTATTTTACCTCCGGAACATTTTACCCAGCAGGATGTCATCATCATATATTCATACCAACAACATACCAACATATATTCATACCAACAACCAGCTGTCCATTAGGATGAATGGCCACCGCCAAACTGTGGCCAAAAACAAGGTGGACCACCCTGTGGCACAGCATGCAGCGGAGCACATGCTTGATTTCAATGGCTGCTTCACAACCCGGGCCATCTGGATCCTCCCATCCACCACCAGCTTTTCTGAACTGCACAGATGGGAGTTATCCCTACAATACATTCTCCGATCCCGAAATCAACCAGGCCTCAACCTACGATAACTTCCCTATGTATTTATTTATTTATTTATTTTATTTATTTTTTTTTTTTTCCGTACCTTACAGTTCCTACCTCTGTATCCCAAACCTCGCCTGATTTGAGTGGTGTGTGAATGTGTGATCGTGTGTGTGTGTGTGTGTGTGTGTGTGTGTGTGTGTGTGTGTGTGTCCGTGCATGTGTATGTGTGTGTATGTGGTCTTGTGCACTTGCAGTGTACATGAATTATCTTACTTTATTTTACTTTACTTTATTTTATTTTATTTTATTTTCTCCCCTCACCCGCCTCCCCACTCCATTCCTAAGCTGCATCTCGTTATTCCCATCTAACACATCCCCACCACCGTGACGTAACCTTTCTATCCCCTCCCCCTCCCCTCCCCTCCCGTCCCCGATTCGCTGCAGAGCGTGATTCGAAGTGTGGCAGTCGGAGGTGATGGTTGTATGACTGTGTTGTGTGCCTGTGTGATTGCGTGAGTGCTCTATTTCTGAAGAAGGCCATGGCCGATAGCTGAATGTGTTGTATGTGTGTGTCTTTTGTATGTGCCTGTCGCAGCTCGTCGCCACGTCTTTGCGGTGAGTAGTAAACTGTCCTCACTATATTATTTATTCCAACCTGGACTTTCCATTATTATATTATATCATATATTCATACAGTAGAGCTGCATGTCCTCGGGAAAAGTAATGGCTGTAGTTTCCCTTTGCTTTCAGCTGTTCGCAGCCACATTAGCGGATGTTATAAGGCCAGCTCAGTTAATCAACCAGACTGTTGCCCCTGTAACTACTGAAAAGGCTGCTGCCCCGCTTCAGGAACCACATATTTGTCTGGCCTCTCCACAGATACCCCTCCGTTCTGGTTGTACATACGGTATGGCTATTTGCATTGTTGAGGCATGCAAGCCACCCCACTTCGTCAATGTCTGTGGTTAAGGGGGTGGAACACAACTGTGAATACGGCATATATTAATGGAGTGCTTTTTATATGACGATCTGAGAACAAATTTGGGTCTCTCATAGGACCTTCACTAAAATTAAAAACTGACAGAGATTTTGCCTGAGGTCTGGAGTTTTTCCCAGAATATTGAGTGTGATAATTTTCTGTGTGACAAACTGGACTGGTCACCCTTTATTTTCAAGTAGTCACTACGCCACAACCACTTGTCAGCCTTTTAACCGTGTCTGTAGACTAATTTACTGTGACCTTTCTTATTTTAATTTGTAGAATTATTTTTAATAAAATTATGACATTAAGTCTTACACCCTGTGGACTCTTATGTCAGAGCCCACTTGTTATTTGAATGATTGTTTTGAGCAAGGGCGCTGATGACTTAGGTGTTCAGCACCCCAAACCACCATTAATCATCATCACCACCACCAACACTAATTGTGGCAATGCATGTATCATGGCCCAGTGTCTACCTATCTATTTTGTACACTGCTCTTTTAGACTTGATTATAATATTTTAATTGTAGATTATTTACAGACTTATTGATGCATGTTATTAAATGTGCTATGTTATAATCAGGGCCCGGATTTTAATGACAAGTCATATTTTTTCTGAACTTCAGGGTGAATTTCAGAACAATTTACACACAAATCTAGGCATTTTAGTGTAGAAAAAATGTATTTTAATTGTGAATATAAAGTCATATTTCAACATATTTTAGTAATAGGTCATATTGTGGCAAACTTTTATTATAACAGGTCATATTTCCGCCAAATTTTGCCAAAATGCGTATACTGTTTCTCTAGTATCTTTCGGGATACAGGAATAAGATAATGAATATTTTGCTCGTGAGACAATATTTAATGTGATATTATGAAACAGAAACAGATAAATTAGATACAGAGCTTTATTTCTCAGGACTGTAGTAGAAAAGCAGTGTAGCACAACATTTGTTTCACGAACATAAAACACTGTTGCGCAGAGTCGACAATACGCTCTCAGAGCGAACAAAGGCGGCTTCTGTCGTAATAATAATCGCAGTCGTGCAGGTGTTCACAGTTACCAGTTTGAATATAGCCTGTGCCTTGTTCATCATGCCTAAAGCAAAGTGCTCAGACAGCGAGGATTTGGAGAGAAGTTCTTTAGTACTGATGGGAAAATACTATTTTGCAAACTGTGGGAAGTTAAAGTTAGTGCAGAAAAGTGCTTTAATGTGCAACATTACTGTAATACCTCCAAACACAGCAACTGTGTGAAACAAAGTGATAAAGATAACAGCAGACAAATGTTGTTATTTGAACAGACAGGTCAATCTTCAACCGTGCAATCATTCTGCAAGGATTTGTGTGAGATGATTGTGTCCTGCAACATCCCATTGGAAAAACTGAAGAATCCATGCTTCAGACGGTTCTTGGAGAAGTACAAAACACATCCAGTTCCAGCTGAATCTACACTCAGAAAGAACTATTTATCGGTATGCTACAATGATGTGATCAACAAAATACGAATTACTGTTGCTGAGCGAAAGATCCAGCTATCGATAGATGAAACTACGGATGTTAGTGGGCGGTATATTGCAAATGTTGTTGTTTGTGTTCTAAAAGTTGATGGGCCTGGAGATATTTTCCTACTAACGTGTAAAGCTCTCGATAGAGTAAACAATTCAAAGATTGCTATTTTGTTTTACAACTCTCTTAAGCTACTGTGGCCGGATGGTATGAAAAGAGACAACGTTCTGCTTCTTGTAACAGATGCCGCTTCATATATGGCTAAAACAGCCAAGGGACTTCAGATTCTCTACCCCAGTAGAGTGTATGTCACTGGACTTGCACATGCGTTGCACAGAGTTGCTGAAGAGGTACGATCAAATTACCGTGACGTGGACAAATTAATTTCCTGTGGCAAGAAAATCTATATCAAAGCTCTGCTACGGGTGCAGAAATTCAAGGAACAGGCACCTTCAATACCCCTCCAAACTAAACCTGATCTTACACGATGGGGTTCTTGGCTTAATGCTGCCGAGTATTCAGCGATGAATCACGTGCTCTCAAAACTGTGAAAGACGTATTTACAGATACATTGTCTGGAAACTTGGCATACATCAATGCCAGTTTTTCAGTGATATCAAAAGCCATCAAACGACTGGAAGCTGTTGGCACTCAGCTATGTGAGGCCCTGAGTGTGCCTATTGTGCAACATGTGCAGTGTGAGTTGGATCGAGCCTATGCTCATATGGCTGACAAAGTGAAAAACAAACTGCAAAGTGTTCTACAACGAAATCCTGGATATTCTACAATGTGTAAACTTTGTGACACTCTTTCTGGGAATGCTGCAACGATTAAAGATAGTGAAGCAAAGCTGACCTGTAGTGACCTGGTTGCCTTCAAATACGCTTCAGTGATGTATTGTGAAGTGGAGAGGAGCTTTTCCAGGTACAAAACTATCCTCAGTGACAACCGTAGACTTTGACAGTGGAAAACCTGAAAACGCACCTTGTGATCCAGTGCAACTTTGCAGATACTGAAGATTAACAGACGGTATTAAATAATGTAAAGTGCTTTAAATAATTTGTGTGCAGAAATAAAAATATTGTTTTACTGTTTTGATAGATGATCTCCTGTTCACTGTACTTTGTGTTTAGAAAATAAAAGATTCAGACAATTGAAATATCCACGGCTGTACTGCCCGTCTATAGTGTCCAACGGGCACGATATTTCGTCAATCATACATGTCGCCATCATCAGGTGAACTGATGGACTGAGCTCCTGGAAACGCTCTGGCACGGAGATCCACACGCTACAGCTGCTTGAAGGGAACTGGGTTCTAGCCCGGTAGCGGGTGATTTAAATACCCTCGGCCTGCAGAGCGACCCCTCCGCGGTCCGCACCCCACTCTGAGGCCGCGCAGTGGAACCGATTGCGCCGGCATCTGAGATGACGTTGGTGTGAGGGCTCTGTCTGCCGTGGTCGTCGCTTCGTTACGTTTGCTAGATGTACTCTTAATTAACCCAATCGCTGGTTCCCAAGCTTTGCTAAGATTATAGCCACAGTCACGGTTTATGAGGTCGTCACTTGTGCGAATTTCAATGGGCTCTCTAACGATGCAGTCCCAGTATCTCGACGTCTGTACCAGAATCCTAGTGTGTTCATACTCCATCGCATGATTCTCCGACAAAAAACGTTCAGCGACAGCCGACTTGCTCGAATACATCAATCGTGTGTGCCTCTGGTGTTCAACGCATCGATCCTCGATGGTACGCATCGTCTGTCCAGTATATGACTTTTCACACTGACACGGAATCTGGTACACACCGGCCATCCTCAAACTGAGATCATCTTTGGCACTCCCACCAATGCACGAATTTTATTTGGCGGAGCGGGGTGCGGACCGTGGAGGGGTCGCTATGCGGGCCGAGGGTATTTAAATCACCCGCTACTTGGCTAGAACCCAGTTCCCTTCGAGCAGCCGTTGCGTGCAGATCTCCGTGCCGGCGCATTTCCAGGAGCTCAGTCTGTCAGTTCACCTGATGATGGCGACATGTATGATCGCCGAAATATTGTGCCCGTTGGACACTATAGACCGGCAGTACAGCCGTGGATATTTTGATTATCAAATACGCCGGGAGAAACTGAAGAATCACAAAAGATTCAGACGTTTAAAAAAATAGGTGCTAATTAGCTTCAAACCCTACAGAAAGAACTATACTTACAATGTTTTGAGAAGGGAATTTTGTATTATTTTATGGTAAATAAAAAATAAAATAAAGAAAAAAGAATGCTTAAAATAAACTTCTATTAAGTCATATTTTACTTTTTTAAGATCATATTTATATAAGTTTTAGGTCATAAATGCTTGCATATTTCACTGTTTTTTAGGTAATTAAAATCCGGGCCTTAGTTATAATACTATGCTCGATACCATCCATTAGTGTACCTCTGCATATGTTCATTATAATTATACTAGTCTTTCACCGAATAACATTCTGCAATATTCCCTAAAATTACGTTTTTATGTGTATTTCATTTGCCTTACTTTATACTTTGACAAACAGTGGTTGTTATGGGACATATTTATTTATTGTTTTCATTGTACAAGCTGTCATTTTATGTAATGTTTACATAACACTCTCTGTATCAGTCACCATGAAACCTCATCACATCCTGTGATGGTGGTCAAAGATATACTATTTTCACACCATGAATACTTTGATCTCTGCTAAGTTCATCAGATCAACTATGTAGTTATCAATCAGCCAGTTTAATTTTGCATGTATCTTGTGGATGACACTACTATGTTATGTCATATTTCATTTAACTTGTGTATAATTCATGATTGTAAAATTTTTAACAGACTCTTCTAAAGATGGATAATATCTGAAACTGGTAAAGTTTTAAATACAATAAACAGCTGATGGTTGACTATGCATTTTTAAAAGTATATTATGGCTGTTGACTCACACCTAAGCAAAAATTTGTGTAGAGATGTGTATGGAGAATGGGGGAATAGGGTTAGTCGGGAAGGTGGCGAACTGTAAAACAAAAAATATGAAAATAATAAAATTAACATAATTAATTAAAGGAATATTAAAATATTAAAGGAGAAAGGTTGGAAGAAAGATATGAATTGGAAGGTGATACAGGATATTAAGTGGTGGAGGGGGGGAACTGTTAAGGCACAGGGTATAGGAATGAGAAGTTATCTTAGGTTGAGGCCAAAGGTGGTTGCGGAAGAGCTGGTGCTGGGTGGGAGGATCCAGATGGGCCAGGTTCTAAAGTTGTAAAGCAGCCATTGAAATCAAGTGTGTTGTGTTTCATTGCATTCTGTGCCATAGGGTGGTCCATATTGCTTTTTGCCAGTGACAGTGGCCATTCATCCTGATTCCGTGCCACATTTCCACACACCACCTATCCTTCCTGCACTCTCAATAACCAGCTACAGAAGATTGCATCTGCCCAAGCAGCAATCATAGTGTTTCCCTTATTAGCTGCATGGTCAACTGCTGCCTTGTCTGGATTTTGGAATCCCGCTCCTTAGGCACTTTCAGTGCGGGTTCAGGAAATATCGTTCAACCTTTGATAATGTGGGCTTTTTGGAAGTGGCTATCCAACAGGCTCTTCTTCATCAGCATCACATTTTGCGTATATTTTTTGACATTAAGAAGGCCTACGATACAACTTGGAGACATCATTTAGCAACTCTGCAGACTTGTTTTAAGTTTTCAAATGAGAAGTCTGTGTTAGTGTTCTTTTTCACCATTTCTGTTTTGATTTTACTGTGCCTGAACCGAAGGTGAGGGTCACTGTATTGAATTTTAAAGACACTGTGTGATTTGTGGGGCTCACATGTGACACTAAACTTTCATTGTTGCCAAACCTGAGATTTTAGACACATCTCTTGGTGAGCATACAGGACTTGTCTGCTTCGATTTTATATAGCCTTCATGCAGTCTCAGCATGATTATGGTTCTGCACGACCATTGTATTTAAAAGATGTTAGACATGGTGCATCATGAAGGCATTTGGTTGGCTACTTTAGAACAATTTAGAACAAGCCCAACACCCAGTCTCTGTGCGGAGGCTGCTGAGCCACCTAGAACATTAGATGACAGCTATTCATGGGGGAACATCTGTATAAAATACTATCCACACCATATACACCTGCACACCATACCGTTGCTAAGCCTCCATAGGAAAGGTGGTTTCGCAATCATCAAAGAGCCATGAGTCCCTTTGGGATATGCATTAAGGACTGCCTTTTAGAAATTGGCGACCTTATTTTAACATTTATGTTGAGGTTGGAGTAAATGTCCACCTCCAGTTTCCCAGACTTATTTTTTAGTTTACACATTTTAAGAAAGATTGTACCTCTGATTTTATATTTTAGTTTGTCTTTTGTTTTAGATGAACTCCATGATTTTATCATGGTTTACATGGATGGTTCAAAACAGTGGCTCCCCTTAGGCTATTCAGGGGTGTTTCCTGACCGTGTCAATAAGATTTGTCCTCCCTACTGCTTACTCTGTTTTTTCCACAGAGCTCACTGTGATCCTGAAGACAATGGACGAAATGTGGAAAGTTGGGGGCACATGGTTTCTCATCTTTTCAGATTCCCTAAGTGCCCTATAATCTCTACAGCATTTCTAACCAGCTTATACATGAGCAACTGTACTCACTTCAGCAATGGGGCAAGCAGATGTCATTCTGCTGGGTTCCAGGATGTGTGGGAATTCGGGGCAATGAAGAGGCTGATTGGGCTACCAATGACATCTGTAGAGACCCTGCTGTAACAGAGATCTGTGCAGTTGCGCTTACTCAGCATCTTTCCCCCATCCTTTCCCCTCCTTACTTGCTGTCAAGATGCTTGTGGCGGTGGAGTGGCTGGAGATGGTGGTTGTGTGTATATAATTGTCAGACTGATTGTGTGAATGTATATGTTTCTTTTTCTGATAAGGCCATGGCTGAAAATTTAAGTTGTGTGAATATGATTGTCTATTTTTCGTGACTGTCAGCAGCTCAGCGAGTCTCTTCTTGGTGAGTTGTTATTTATCCTCCATTATTGACATTCTGATTGGATTTTCCATTGTTTAAAATATTCACAGATAGTTATTAATAAAGACAAACATGAATCAATTTTTACATTTATACAAGTTTCTGTACTCATGTATGAAATTGACAACTCTATCATCATGTAAAATTATTCCCATAGATTGTTAAATTCTAAAACACATTAAAGTGGAGCAAGGCGATCATCTCAGAAATGATAGTATGGCATTACCAAGTTCTAGTAATAACTTTCATATGTACAATGCTACGAAAAATTTTTCGGGCTAGCACATTGATTTCAAAGGAGACAGTACTATCATGGAAGAGATATGTTTTCTCTTTCCAGTGATGTATTTGCATTAACTCAATTTTAATTTGTTCAAAACATTATTAATTCACAATTTTGCTTGCTCTAAACTTTGAGTGACAATTATAGCCAAACTATTGTAAATGTACAAAACATGGTAACTTGACTGTTGATCGACTGATTTTCCTGAATACAATGCCACCCATAATAAGGAACAAACATAATTTAAAGTTATGTCATTTTAAATAACTATAATGTAATATTCAAGATGGATCTTCAAGGTCATAGTATTGGCATGTCCTTTGTGTATATATATGATTTGGTAGTGTATATTTTCATAGTTTCTGTTCACATCAAACATTATATAGACAAACTACAACTTTGTAAGCCAGTTAAAAAATGTAATTTATTTTGACCTAACTAAAATAGCATACTCTCTCCCCCTTGCCCCTCTCTCTATCTTGCATGCTCGCACGCAAGGGCTCTCTCTCTCTCTCTCTCTCTCTCTCTCTCTCTCTCTCTCTCTCTCTCTCTCTCACACACACAATACACAGATATTTTTAAAATAATAATAAAAGAATTTATTATAATTAAGTGTATGTTTTGTAAAACTGTCTTTCCTCCAGGTGTCACAAGGATATCCTTCTGGAAATGATGTGAATATTGATCTGGCATCTACAGTGAATGAGGAAAGTACATCTGCATCTCGACCAGCAAAACGGCTGCATAGTGATACATCTGTTAGCTCAAGCACATTATCACACAGAAAGGAACAAAAGGATGAGGAATTTGTCCAGAAGATTCCTAAGTTTGAACCCATTGATCTTGACTTGGATTCAGAAATAACTAGTGATCATCTCTCTCCTGAAGGATTCCAACATTTTCTCACAAATTCCGGAAAGGGTACACAGCCACGACAAAATATTTCAGCAGGTATGCCTCTTGAAACATTTTACCTACACTCAAACCAGTGGTGCCCACAGGGGTTGGGGGGGTCATGACACAAATTGTATCATTGAAATTTCTGGGGGGGGGGGGGCTTTATAAAACAATTTACAAAGTGTGATAAAAGATATTTAATTTCAATATTAAATGGCAAAACAAATCCTAATATCTCGTGTGTGTGTGTGTGTGTGTGTGTGTGTGTGGAAGGGGGGGATGGGGAGGAGGTAAGTCATTGGCCAAGGAGGGGTAGGCACCTCTGAGTAAAACTAATCTCAAATAGTTACTTGTTTATTTATTTTAGATTAAGTAAGAAAATAGTGTGTGAAGCAGACAAAGTGTAAAGCTTTCACGGATGATACTCTGGACAAGTGTTCCCATGTTACTCTTCTTAGCATTGGAGTTGTTATAAGCTAATTTAAACTCTTTATAAATCTTTGCAGTAATAGAATTATGACAGCAACATCGTTTCTCAGCATTGATCTATATTATTTCTTAGCAGAAACAGTTGTAAAAAATCCAAAAGTAGAAAACTCCAGCCAGGGTGGGTTTGAGAACAATTTTTCCATACAGGTGATCACCACAGTTCATACTCCTCAAGGTTTGGTGCATTTCTGTTACTAGAATATTTATGAAAATTTCTTTCCTTCAAATTTTGTTAATTTTGTTTAGCAAGAACAAACAGCACTTGTCTTATTCCTCATCCTTCCTTAAACTATTCCACACTTCCTGTGCCATAAAGTAGAAGTTCTCTATATGAAATTCCTTTTCTCATGTATATCACTTATTAAAATAACAAGTTGTGATAATATAAACACAGCTGGTGTGACAAACTACAATGTTCAAAGACATTTGTCTTTGTTAGATTCTTCTTGTAAGTAAGATCCTTCAAGTCATGAGTAAAAAGTTTAGTCAAATATTCAGTTTATTCCCCAAACTAATTTTCTGCAATTTCTTTCATCCTCTCTGTACATCAGTTATTTGAAGTTAGTTACACATATTAATCACTTATCTGTCATTGCCACTAAGAGACTTATGAGTGCTCTCAGCAAGATGGAAGCAGGTATAAAATTTAAAATCAATGTGTGAATAACACGAGGTTTCTGTAATGCATTCATAGCCTGTATCAGAATCCTTCCCATTCTTCCCCTTCTGTTGAGCTTCATCTTTTATTGCTACACTTTTGCACTGCAATCTCTTCTTTCTCATCCTCATCATACTTCTCACACAATTCTTTTTTTCACAATCAATATTATCATTGTCATCATTCATCATCTGCATCTACAGCTTCACTTTCTCTGTTGTAGTTAGTTTTCAACATGTGTTTTTTTATCTTGGATAAATGGGAACAGATTTCAGTAGTCTTTCTGGCCCACCAAATGTGCACTCTGTAATGCAAAATGCTCCCAACTGCACATTTGAAAATGACTCTTCAGTATGTATCTTCTTTACTCGTGGTATTTATTTCAATGAACATTGCGATTTCTACATATTTTATCAACTTCCTTCAGTGAACAGTTCAGCTTACTTTAAACAACTTACAGAAAAAGTATGTATAAAAATAGAGATGGTTTAACTTATCTAAAGCACAGGCTCAATGACAGACACAAATAAAAACACACACAAACACAAAAATTCAAGCTTTCGCAACTGCTAGTTGCTTCATTAGGAAAAGAGGAAGGAAGGAGGGGAAAAAGGGAAGGATGCGGGTCTTAAGGGAGTGGATGAGGTGTCATTCCAATCTCGGGAGCGGAAAGACTTACCTTAGGGGGCAAAAAGGACAGATAAACAAACACACGCACCCACATACATAGACACGCAAACATGTCAAGGCAGACACATGTAAAAAGCAAAGAAGTTGGACAGAGATGCCAGTCGAGGCAGAGGCTCTGTCCAGAGATCGGAGGCAAAGATGTAGTCAGTCCAGTGCCAGCTGCCCCCACAGTCACATCGTTCACTGCACTAAGTATCATAATTTAATTTGTGTGAAATTTAATTTGCCAGTCAATTTTTTCATTTTTGCTAGTACTTCTGTTTTAAGAGATTAATTCTTGCGTACTTGGCAGATTTCGTTTGTGCTATTGTTTTAATAGTTTATTCTTGCGCATTTGATAAATACTGTTGCGTATAGTCGTCGTCTGTGACTGTGTATTTAAAAACAAGTCAGAGACTGTTACTATAATTAGTTATCAGTCAGTCCAGTGCCAGCTGCCTCCACTGTTACATCATTCACAGCGTTAAGTACCATAATTTAATTTGTGTGGAATTTAATTTGCCGGTCAATTTCTTCATTTTCATTAGCACTTCTGTTTTAAGAGGTTTATTCTGACGTATGTGGCAGATTTTGTTTGTGCTACTGTTTCAATAATTTATTCTCACGTATTTGATAGGTGAGAGGAAATTTTGGAGTTCTTCTTCACTGTGAGTGTCCCATAAATATGTTGGCATATTCTCTTCTATGTGAGAATGACCAGCAACGAACTGTCCATTTGCGTGAATGGACACAGGCAAACAGTATTTGTTGGTAATGAGTATCACCCTGTGGCTAAAAAGGCCTTGGTGCATGGCCAGCACATATTGGCACAGTGTTACACCGTCCAGATTATCTGGATACTTCCCACCAACACCAACCTTTCAGAATTCCGGAGATGGGAACTTGCCCTTCAGCATATTCTGTCTTCCCGTTGCCTACCTGGTCTCAACCTCTGCTGAATTTAAATTCTCACCAACCAATCAACATCATCTTTGCCTCTGATCTTTGGACAGAGCCTCTGCCTCGACTGGCATCTCTGTCCAACATCTTTGCGTTTTACATATGTCTGCTTTAGTGTGTTTGCGTGTATATGCGTGTGGATGTGTGTGTTTGTTTACCTGTCCTTTTTTCCCCTAAGGTAAGTCCTTCCGCTCTCGGTATTGGAATGATAACTTATCGGCTCCATTAAAACTCACATACTTCCCTCTTTCCCCTCCTTCCTTCCTCTTTTCCAGATGAAGCAACTAACGGTTGTGCCTTTTTTCCTCATGGAGCAACTAACAGTTGTGCCTCTTTTTCCTGATGAAGCAACTAACGGTTGTGCCTCTTCTCCTGATGAAGCAACTAACGGTTGTGGAAGTTTGAAATTTGGTTTTTGTGTGTGTTTTATTTTTGTCTGTCAACAAGCCTGTGCTTTAGGTAAGTTAAACCATCTCTTTTTTTTTATACATATTTTTCCTATCAGGAATGTTTCCCCCTATAATATTTATCATCGATTTGAACTTACAGAAAAAATAAACTGAATTAATTATAACATCTCAAAATTGATGCATGGTTACTTCTAGCTCTGTGTTCCAATCCTAGTTTTGATTAATCGATGATTCTTTGGATGGAGAGAAATGTGTCAGTCTTCATCTAATGGATAATTCAAGTGATACATCCTGTTGTCGAAATAATTTATTAGAGGTTGAACTTTATTTTTAGTGTTCTGGAAAGTGGATTTTTAGCAAAATGTAATGAATTTAATGTGTGCAGTTAGGTTTCTGTGACACTAGATTGTAGGAATCTTAGAGTAGAACAGTGTATACTCACATGGTTCAGGGACTGTATTTGTATTTTTGTGGAATAGACAGTGACTTATTCCAGTTAGCATTTCAGTACAGTGTGTATACGCACCAGGGCAGCCAGGTCTAGGAAAAACCTGGGAATATTTTCATCTGGAGAAATCCAGGATATACTCAGGAATTATTTGCAACTCTGGGAACTTTTCATTCTTTAAGCTATAAGTTAATTTTTTTGTAATTTTTTCTGACAAGAACTTCACTTTTTCTTAGTACTGCTCAATAATACTGCAGTAACAAAACATAAATGAGAGAATAAATAAAAAATAAAACTTTTGTTGAAACTAAAAAGCGCAATTTCAAAAAAGAAAACACTGTGCACCTAGCCTACAAGCATCTGCCTATAGAAGAAAGTGTCAAAGGCCTCGGAACAAAGAATATGCATTACTTCACGACAAACTGCTTTTGATGATCCCGATCTGTTTACATTTCTAGCCAGTCATGGGTAAAAATTGCAA
Source organism: Locusta migratoria (assembly GCA_026315105.1). NCBI lineage: Eukaryota > Metazoa > Arthropoda > Insecta > Orthoptera > Acrididae > Locusta > Locusta migratoria. Next base: position 520,732,655 of record CM048744.1, on the reverse strand, counting down.
ATATGACTTGAGAGTGGTTGCTTTCAAACTAAATGGCCTTTATGTAACATGAATTATGTTGATAGTGAGAATGTGTTATGAATTTCTTATATCAGGAATTGATTGACTTCCGTTCAGAACTTAACACTTTGGGGACCAGTGTCTAGGGATGTCTTGAAGACCAGCCGTTTATGCCATTTAAAAAAAAAAAAAAAAAAAAAAAAAAACTTAACAGTTTATTTATGTTTGATATATCTTGAAGGGTAACACACACTATAAAAGATGAAGATTCAAGGTTAGTTTATCAAATTTTGTTTCAGTTCTTTAATAAATAGCTTACAAATTATGCAGCAGCGATGTCAAAAAGTGTAATTATTCTTAAAAATTATGAGAAGTGAAGACACCGACTCAGGAGTTTCTAAATAATTATGAATTTTGGTTGTCCTTTTTTTGTTTTATTAGTTTTTTGCACAACAACTTATCAAAAATCTTAACATTCGAAGAAAAGAACAAAATATTTTTCACAAGCAATTAAAGCTGTTCTATCAGGTTCCAGTCTAACATACATGAAAATCGTAACATATTCATAAGAAACTGAAGTATTTCACAAAACAAAGTAAATGATGAACTACCTTCTGATAATTTACATCATATTCATCATCATGACAATACTGAAATATATGTGAGCTTCATTCACAAAACGGAACTGAAAAACCCTATCTCACTGGCTGTATGCAACTGATGCATGACTGACCACTCTTACACATCTCGTCTATTTTCGCGGTGTTACTGACATATACAGTCACGAAAAAACACGTCAATGTCGTAAGAGCATTTTAACACTGGGAAGTTCTGTGCCAGTGTATGAAACATTAAATTCATAAAGAATTGATAAGTTTTACTGCTCCAAGCCAAGGATGTTGCTATTTATAACAGAAAAGGTGTAATTCACCCAGGAGAAAGTGTATTTTGGCCCAGAAAAGTGTATTTTAAATGGAAAAATATTTACTTTTTACCCAGGAAATCTGGGAAAAAATCCAGGAAGTTTTTCTAACTGTCCGCTTCTACACCCTGAAGTAACTATTTGGTGGATAATGCTACTTCTTTAAATCCCCCATCCTTTTTAATGACTGAATTTGAACTAGAAGAAGCCACGGTGGAGTAGCCAAGTGGTCTAAGGCGCCTCGCTGCGGAGCGCGCGGTTGCTCGCCATTGGAGGTTCAAGTCCTTCCTCTTGCATGGGTGTATGTGTTGTCCTTAGGTTAGTTTAGCTTAGTTTAAGTAGCTTACAAACATTTGATTTCTTTTCTTTCTTTCTTTCTTTCTTTTTTTTTTTTTTTTTTTTTTTTTTTTTTTTTTTTTTTTTTTTTTTTTTTTTTTTTTTTAAAACTAGAAGAATCCATTATAAAGAATAAATTGAACATGCAAAGTTTCTATTAAAAAAATCTGAAAATCCTTTTTAATCTGTTACTGAATCAGGAAGGTTTCATTCCTTATAACTCATGAGACTCATTTATAATAATAATAGTAATAGGTCTTAAACATGTTGTGTAAGCACAAATATCTGTAATAACACAGTTCTTTAAGAACAAGAAGAAAGCAGATTAGCTCATAAGGCTGCTATGTGGATCTTAAGTTCTACTGCATGCATTTGATGAAACCCCAAGTGGTGCTTACTGCTCAAGTTATCTAGTTTTACCTTTCTTTCGTTAACCACTTTCTGTCTACCTTCAGAAGAGGCTGCCGGTTACTTGGGCAGTGCTTCCAGATCTTTCAAAAATGGATGAATTATTCCCAGATGTCACCATGCTTTGGGTCAGAAATTGTAGTTAGTGCTTTTATATTCCTCCACTTAATTGACATCAAATATATTTTAAAGTTTATCAAAATTTTGGATGGAGGATCCATATTTTCAGTGGTAGGGTGTCATAATTAAATAGCGGAAGGCATTTTTTGGCTGAAAACAACCTTATAGGCATATAAGTCCACTTCCTTAGCCCTGTGGTCAACTCAACAGACCATCAATGGGTTTGATTCCCGGTACTGCAAGGATTTTTCTTAGTGGGGAGGATTGGAATGCACTCAGCTACTTGATGATGATTGACAAGCTAGCTGATTGAGAGGTAGTAGCTTCTAGTTTTGTATGTTGACATCACCTGCAAGTGTGGTGCGCTGACCCTGTGTGCTCTTCTATACAACACAGCACACCTCATGGTATTTTGGCTGATACAGCAGGTGATTGACTATCAAATGGACTAGATGATGTTATAGTGGGGTTCCCTTTTTTCTGTAGGGGATATGCCCATGTCTGTTTTAATTTTTGCGGTATACGTTTCCACAATAAATGACAGTAGCACTACCAATGATTTTCTTGGTTATATATTATATATTTCAGTAACTATTGATTAACATTAGCATTTCTCTCATTTTCCATCTGTTGATTTGGTATGACGTTCATGACCAAGAAATTTGAGAAATGATAGCCAGGTATGTATTATATTTCCTGCTGTTGTCTATGTGAAGGGGCAAGACAATCATTTCAGTTAATTGAAATTGTCTGTCCACCTGAAATGGGATTCACTGTCAACTCACCTCAACAATTTGAGCACAAGGAATGCAGTTCCTTACGAAACACTGTTGGTGCCTTCTTTCGTTGTTGCTTATCAATGTTTTACACAACACGGTATTCCTTGGTAAGTTGTCTACTACACTCTGGAAATATGGAACTCTGAGCCTGTGTCATTACTTCATTTTTCATGCTTACTGGTATACCTTTGAATTACCTGCATCACATTTGCTTAACAATACTCTGTTTCCAGAGCTCAGTTGTGTTTGCTTTAACAACAGCTAAGAAACCAATTCATCGAACTGAATTCTTACACCCTCACTCAAATACGTTCTACAGTGTATATTTTGTGACTCACTCTTTCTTTATTACCGTGTGATTTTCCTGGGCTGTTTATAATGTCAAAATTAAAATTGCTTAACTATGGAGCTCAATAGGCCAAATGACTGGTTGGAACATTTTTCTCCACTTCGAATGATGTGAATCACATTGCTACAGCCCTTGTTACAAATGAAATCCTCAGACAAATCAAAAGAGCCAGCACAACAGACTTGCTACCAATAGAAATATAACTACATAAGTTGTGATCTTAAAGAATCACAGATGTAGATAAAAATAAAAAGGGCTGATACAAAGTATTACCAAAAGTATTATATTTACTGTTATTTTTTCTGTAATTCAATAGTTCTTCACTATATTGAGCTATCTAGAGGTGTAAGCTGTTGGATACTTCTCTCTGTTGTTACATGTCAATGATAGATGAAGTGTATTGAAACATGGTACATGCCCTGACAACTTTGTAATAGGAACTATGTTGGATGTTGAGTTGGATAACTCTTGGTTTTAGTTAATCAGCCAATGTTTCTATATTATTGATTCCACTGAAGTGTAGTACAAGCAGCTGCTGTAGGTTGGCAGCAACATGTTTTAAAAGTCCATATGTTTCAGCGCCATGTGTTGAGTTGCAGAACGAACACTTGCAAGATGTAGCATCAGTCATAAGTGGCCTTTGTAATGTAGGACTACCACCTGTCAGTGGTGAACCCAGCACCCAGACTGAACATTGCAAAAGAAAGACCTCTAGGCCCTTTCTGTGTGTGTCCAATACCACTGAAGGCTGCAGGTTGATGATGTGTGGCAGTGTTGTCCAGCCCTACTGTTAGTGAGGGAGCATCTATGTCCCAGATGCTTTCAGGTCTCTCAAATTTGTGGTCCATTGCTCTATCGTGGTGTCAAACTGCGATTCCCTAACAGCATATCAGTCATCCACCCCTCAGGCAGGACAGTCCCAACTTGGTAGAGTTATGGTACTAAGACAAGCAGCTTTATTATAAATAAATAAGACTTAACTTTCCCCTCTGACACATATTCCAAACATTATTATGGTCTCTTGTGTGGAAAGGCCTGGTCTCTCGGCCATGTGGGTCTTGCTGTGTTAACAGTTTGTACATCCAGCCGGCAAGCTTGCATTACAACTTTACGTCGGCTGGGTTATATGTTGCCAGGCACAATGTATGTGCTCGCTTGCTACAGATGCTTGTTGTAATTCATTTCCACTTTACACATTTCAGACCAAATATTGTCATTATCCTAAATAACTGTGGGGAAGCTTGAGTGAAACGTTAACAATTGTTACTTGTCTGGACTGATTTATATCTTCTCAAGGTGTGTATGATCTGTGCAGAGAGTTTGGCAGAGTGTTTAAATTTGTTGGAAAAGCTGCAGGTAAATAAGTGGTGATAGTACAACAGTTCTTTATTAATTTATCCAAATTGGACAGTATTGTATATGCTCTGTACCCCCTGGCATAGACTAACGTTTTCCTCTAATATCTATTGCTTTAACAGTAGGTAGATGTCATGTTAGTGTTTTGCAAACAAGGCACACACCTAGACACAGTGATGGATTGCTGAGTTGGTGGCTCCCAGTATTCTACTTTGCATCATCAGCTGTAAGCACACACACACCTTGTGTTCTTCTGTGGTGTGGGATACCGACCAGCAGTTAGAATGTAGTTGGTGTGTCATGGAAAGTTGTGTTGCTACAGGGTTTTGTGATGGATTCACCCAGGCTTGATATCTACATTGATTAGCAGATAGCAGGGATAGGAAACTAGTTCAGTGCTGGCTGACTTGGTAAGACTGACGAGTGAGGTTTGGTGGTGCCTCTTGCCGTGGTGGAGTAGCCGAGCGGTCTAAGGCGCCTCGCTGCGGAGCGCACGGTTGCTCGCCATTGGAGGTTTGAGACCTCCCTGGGGCATGTTTGTGTTGTGTGTGTGTGTGTGTGTGTGTGTGTGTGTGTGTGTGTGTGTGTGTTGTCCTTAGGTTAGTTTACCTTAGTTTAAGGACTGATGACCACGCAGATTGGTCCGATAGATTTACAAACATATGAACATTTGATTTGGTGGTGCCTCATGGACTATTGATGGAAATATTTAAGTTGTAGATTTGTGATAATGTCACATGAATAGTTGGCGGCATGTATGATACTTCCTTCATAGTCAAGGCATACTTGACTGGGCTAGAGTTTAAATCCCCCTTCTTGATGCTTTAGGTGTGGAAGTGTTGGTTTTTTGGTCTCAATATGAATCAACTGCAACAAGGGTGTTGTTCAAGTCATTACGTTATCAGCAGTAGGCCGGCCAGCTGCATCAATTGTGTGATGCCAGGTTGTGGCCTACTGTTCTAGTCTCCAACTTCTGCTTCCAGTTCTCCTAAAGTGAAGTAACCTCTCAACAATGATGCACTTAGCACTAGACTTCACACTCCTAGAGCTGCATATCATTGCAAGGAGCACACTCAAACACTGGGCCACATTGTGGTTTGGTCGGCTTTCATTACCGGTGGCTGCTAGGTCGCAGGCCGGTCAACACAAGTGTCGCTGTCTCGAAGCCGGCGGCGTACTCACAGGCAGCGTCGGTAGCATGAAGTTTGGCTTGTCATGCATCGCGATATGTAACACTCATCCCCCGTTAGGGATAAATGTCGACTGATGCCGAGTGGACCCAGGTGATGTCTATCGGCATGGCCTCATCGGCAGAAGGTGCATGCTCATTGAGTAGACTGCGAGCTGGTTCCTGGCTTTCTGACCATAGGAGCGATACTGTTAGGGGTGTGGCTGTCCTAAACTGTACATAGATGAAGTTGTGGCCAGTTCTAAGTCAGCTTTCAGTATTTTTGAACCCTCCATGATAGAGTACACACATTGCAATTCAGTAGCATGGCAAATACTCCTTACAGCCAAGTATGGCAAGTAGTAAAAATCTTACTATTTGTTTCCCATGGACAGGCTACTGCAGAAAGAGGCTTTTCTACAAATATACAGGTGAAAGTAGAAAATTTGAAAAAAGAGTCATTTGTTGCTTTGCGCCTTGTGTGTGGCTATGTTCGTACAGTTGGAGGGGTGTTGAATGTTCAGATTGACACCAAGCTACTTATGGCAGCTACAGCTGTTAGGCTCATACCTGGATGAGCAAAAAAGATTGAGGAATTCATCAGCAGAAGTGGCAGCAATTTAAGTAAAAGGCAATTTATTATGGCTGAGATTAACACTATTCAGAAAAAGAAAACAAATATACAGAAGGACATTACTGCCTTGATGAGTTCTGCTGATAAATATGCTGAAGAGGCCAGCTTACATAAAACGTAACGCTCATTTCTAAATCAAAAACGTGCGAAGAAGTGTAAACTAAAACAATCTGAATTAGAAATGATCGATAAGGAATGGACATCAATGTTGGTGAATTAAAAAAGCTGTAAATCTGTATAATCGTCCACAAAGATCTAAACTTAGGCCTAATAATTTTAAAGAAAGTACTACTTATATGTGGACTGGACAAATTTATTAAATTTTGTGGTTTAGTACAATGTCTCTTCTTGGGTGGTGATGGTGTTCAGGACAATGTGTTTCAAAATGTTCGATGAAGAGCTCTAGTAGATTTATTAGCATCTGCATTGGTTATTATTTTATTCCACTTTATTACATTCACTATACTTTCAGTTGGTTTAACTCTGTGTCATCAATTGGTCTTATGTAGTTTTTCTGTATTCAGTGGAAGTTGCAGTGTATACTGTTTTTAATAGTTTGTCTGAGATACACAAGGTGCAACAATTTGTTATTGTTGTGGTCTTCAGTATGGAGACTGGTCTGATGCTGCTCTCCACCCTACTCTATTCTGAGCAAGCCTCTTCATCTCCACATGAGAATGGCAACCTACATCTGTTTGAAACTGCTTACTGTATCCTCTCTTGGTCTTCTTCTGCCGTTTTTATCCCAAACACTTCCCTCCAGTGCTAAATTCTTGATTCCTTGATGTCTAAGAATGTGTCCTACCAATTGATCACTTCTTTTAGTCAAGGTATGCCAGAAATTCTTTTTCTCTCCAATTCTGTTCAGTACCTCCTCATTAGTTACGCAATCCACCCACCTAATATTCAGCATTCTTCTGTAGCACCACATTACAAAAACCGCTATCCTCTTCCTGTCCGCACTGTTTATCATCCATGTTTCACTTCCATACAAAGCAACATTCCACACAAATGCGTTCAGAAAGGACTTCCTTAGGTTTAAATCAATAGTCAATGTTAACAAATTTCTCTTTTTCAAAAACACTTTTCTTGCCATTGCCACTCTGCATTTTATATCCTCAGTACTGTGACCATCATTTGTTACGGTATTTTAATGCCCAAGTAACAAAACTCATCTACCACCTTTATTGTTTTGTTACCTAATCTAATTTCTTCAGCATCACCTGATTTTCCTAGACTCCACTCCATTACCCTAGTGTTGCTCTTGTTAATGTTCATCTTATAGGCACCTTTCAGCACACTGTCCGTTCCGTTCAATTGCTCTTCCAGGTCCTTTACTGTCTCTGACAGAATTACTATGTTGTTGGCAAAACACAATGTTTTTATTTCTTCACCCTGAACTTCAATTCCTTCTCCAAATTGCTCCTTTTATAGCTTGCTCAATATACAAATTGAATAACATTGGAGAAAGGCTACAACCCCATCTTACTCCTTTCCCAACCACTGCATCCCTTTCATGCCCTTCAACTCTGACATCTGCCATCTGATTTTTGTACAAGTTGTAAATAACCTTCCGTTCCCTATATTCTACTCCTGCATGATTCAGAACTTGAAAGAGTTTATTCCAATCAACATTGTCAAAAGCTTTCTCCAAATCCACAAAAGCTAGGTATGCAGGCTTGTCTTTCCTTAATCTATTTTCTAAAATGAGACGTAAAGTGAGTATTGCCTCCAGTGTTCCTACATTTCTCCTGAACCCAAACTGATCTTCCATGAGGTTGGCTTCCACCAGCTTTTCCATCCTTCTGTAAAAAATTTGGGTTAATATTTTGCAACCATGACTTATTAAACTGATGGTTCTGTAATTTTCACACCTGTCTTTGTCTGCTTTCTTTGGAATGGGGATTATTACATTTTTCTTAATGTCTGATGGTACTTTGCCGCCTCATATATCATACACACCAGGTGAAACAGTTTTGTCATGGCTGGTTCTCCCTGAGACTTCAGTAGTTCTGAGGGAATGTCATCCACTCCAGGGGCCTTGTTTCGACTTAGGTCTTTCAGTGCTCTGTCAAATTCTTCTCTCAGTATAGTATCTTCTATTTCATCCTCTCTACTTCTTCTTACCTTCCTACAATATTGTCTCTAAGTTCATTTCCTTTGTAGAGCGCCTCTATATACTCTTCCCACCATTCAGCTTTCCCTTCTTTGCTGAGAACTGGTTGTCCATCTGTATTCTTGGTATTCATAGAGCTGTTTTTCTTATCTCCAAATACTTCTTTCCTGTAGGCTGTATCTATTTTTCCCCTATTTATACATTCTTCAACTGCATTTACCTTCTAGCCACCCACTCCTGCTTAGCCATTTTGCACTTCCTGTCAATCTCATTTCTTAGTCGTCTGTACTCCATTTCACCTGTTCCATTTACTGCCTTTTTATGTTTTATCCTTTCATCAATTAAATTTAGTATTTCCTTTGATATCCAAGGAGTTTTTGTAGGTCTTGTCTTCCTACCTATTTTGTCCTCTGCTGCCTTCACTATTTCATCTCTCAATGCTATCCATTCCTCCTCTATTGTTTTATTTTCCACCATTTCTGTCAATTGTTGCCTAAAGCTCCCTCTGAAATTCTCAAGAACTTCAGGTTCCTTTAGTTTATCCAATCCCCATCTCCTTATTTTCCTATCTTTCTGCAGTTTTTTCCCTTCATTTTCAGCCTTTAATTAATGACCAATAAGATATGGTCAGAAATTACATCTGCTCCTTGGTATGTCTTACAGATAGAACCTGGTTCCGAAATCTAAGCCTTACCATTATAAAATCTATCTTGAATCTTCCGGTGTCTCCTGGTGTCTTCCACTTATACAACCTTCTTTCATGATTCTTAAACCAGGTGTTTGTTACAACTAAATTATGTTCTGTGCAAAATTCTACCAGGCGGCTTCCTCTTTCATTCCTTTTGCTCAGACCATATTCACCTACTATCTTCCCTTCCCTTCCTTGTCCTACTACCGAATTCCAGTTTCCAATAACAATTAAGCTTTCCTCTCCCTTAATTTTCTGAATAATTTCCTTTAGCTCCTCATACATTTCTTCAATCTCCTCATCATCAGCAGAAATAGTTGGCACATAAACCTGTACTACTGTGGTTGGTGTTGGTTTTCTATCTTGACTACTATAATGTGATCACTGCTCTGCTCATAGTAGATTATCCGCATTCCTATTTTCTTATTCATTATCAGACCTACTCCTGTAATACCTCCAACTGATTTTGTATTTATCATCCTGTATTCACCTGACTAGAAATCCTTTTCCTCTTTCCATCAAACTTCACTAATCCCCACTATGTCTAAATTCAATCTATCCATCTCCCTTTTTAAATTTTCTAACCTCTCTATCTGATTAAGGGATCTTAACATTCCACACTCTGATCCGTAGAATGCAAGTGTTGTCTTTCCTGATGACCACATCCTCCTGAGTAGTCCCCACTCGGAGATCTGAATGAGGGACTATTTTACTTCCGGAATATTTTACCCAACAGGATGTCATCATCATATATTCATACAGTAGAGCTGCATGTCCTCGTGAAATGTAACAACTGCAGATTCGCCTTACTTTCAGCCTTTCGTAGTAACTGCAATCACCAAGACTGTTGCCCCTGTAACTACTGAAAAGGCTGCTGCCCCTCTACGGGAACCACAGGTTTGTCTGGCCTCTTCACAGGTAACCCTCCTCTGTGGTTGCACCTACGGTACAGCTATATGTATCGTTGAGGCACGCAAGTCACCCCACCTTGGCAATATTTGCGGTTTATGGCCGTGGCGCCATTTAAAGGAAAAAAAATTATATTCTACCACTGCAATAGTTTCTGTCGTTTCAATAAATTTGTTTAATATAGTAGTTCATACGAGTCCTTGAAATATTGGAATGAGGCCCTTGAAAATTCTTGAATTTCATAGAGATTTAAGTGTACAAACCCTGTCTACTGTATCAGTCATATTATTTTACTGCCTAAGTAACAAAACTCATCTACCCCGAACTTGTATTGTTTCTGAGATCAATAGATGTTTCCCATTTTGGTTTATTTGCAGGTTTTTCTTTTTCTGTTTATTTATTAAAGTTAACTACAAATTTATGTATCCAGCTATGCTGTGCCCATAAAGGAGTTTCATGTTATCGTTTTATATTTTTAATCGAACTTCTATGTCTGAACGGCTTCACATGGAGGTAAGTACTAAATTTGTTTAAATGATTCAAAGAAGTGTTTAAATTACTGAAGAGTTTATTGTAATTCTTAACCCTGCTAATACATAACTGATCATTACAGTAAGATGATCTGTATCTGAATGAAAAAGACAAAAGAAAGCTATATTACATACTGTTATATAAATTTGTTCGTCTTTTCTGGAACTCGGTTGCTCCTTGCTGATATACTTCTCCATGATTGTCAACCACTGTGCAAGAGGTGGTCCAGAACCTCTACAGAGTTCTCGGGACAGTAACTGCCTCCATAAGCTGACAATCCCCACAAGACAAATTTATTTGATATCTTGGGTTGGATATAGAACATGCAGTGTAACCTGTTACACTACATGTCCCTCCCCTCCCCCCCGGCCCCTCTCAGACACAAGATATCAAATCAATTATCCCATTTCACCAACAATTGTTTGAAATTTAACTTTCAAAACAAGTGGAGTGAGCACAGTTGGTATTGATCTGTATTGTATTACATCTTCAACATAGAAAGTCAGGAGGACTTTGGTCTTTGAAGTAAATATAAATTAACCCTTTAAAATTGATTTAATTTCCAGTTCTTCACACTATCGACTGAATATTACAATTAACCCAAGGAGGGCTAGGAAGAGTGCACTACAGTTGACACAACAGTTTGATTTATTACCCAAATTGAAAAATTTGGATTTGTTTTAAAGTAGATACCTAACTGGGAACTTCAGGGGTTAAACATAGGATTAGAGAGCAGGTATTTTAATTATTAATCCACTAAATTTTTCTTGTCACCTTCCGTCTCTTTCCTCCTCCTTATCTCCTTTGTCGTCCCAAATTAAATATATTTTTAAATTAAATATATTTTCGTTCACCCATTTATTTGACTTCACAAATGTGCACTCATAAAATAAATATTTCTCTCTATATTATATTATAATATTTCTGAATCAAGGCTTTTTTCTTCATTTACTTGAAAACTTTCTTCTCTTTCCCTTATTTTTTGTTTACTATGTCCTCTACCCTCTGTTCCCAGTTTGGTATTGCATTTAGATTTGAATTAACAAAATTTTGAAATTTTTCCAAATGTGTCTACTTTGCTTTCTGTTTCAACAACCATTTGAGCTAAACTCTGAGTTCAAATCTTTATCTAAGTGTTGAAATTTTAAAGAAACTTCACCTTTAAAGATATTCAATGAGTCATTACTCTCTTGGATTTGGACCAGAATCTCCTCTTTAAGAAGATTATTTTCCAATACTAATTGATCTTTAACTACTTGAGTAGAAATGTCTACGATTTCGTCTTTAGAAATGAACAACTGCTTTAGCTTCTTAAAATCATCTTTCAAGTTAAAATAGTTGTCCTGACACTCTTTTGTATGTTTTTCTAGTTTTGAGTGCCTCTTATTAAATTTATCATCAAAATCTTTAGCCTCTTCCTTTAGTCCTGAACATAAATTTTCTTTAAATTGTGCCTGCTCTGCAAGTAAATTTTCTCTAAGTTGTGTTCATTCTGCATGTAACTCTTCTCTAAATTGTGTCTGTTCTGCGCATAATTCTTGTCTAAATTGTGTCTGTTCTTCATGTAACTCAGAAATATCTTACAATATTTTTATTGCCCATTGAGGCATATCCTAAACTTTATCTTTTTACATCTTATGTGAGGTGGGCATTTACTAAGAAACACTTCCCAAAAAAATTTTAAGTTCTTTACATATTTATGTTTACACACACACACACACACACACACACACACACACACACACTACTACACATCACTCATAACTCAAAAGAAATTTTTACACTCACCATGTAGACAGCGACCAGTTGCTCTGCGTAGGCGATGAAGTTGTTGAGATGACAGCATGTTGCGTCGACAGCAAGGAAAGGTGCAGCCCAGTGAAGGGTATTTCTCGCCACAGCAAATCCCTGCTGAAGGTAACCAAAGGTCTGGACAGATGTATTATTAAATGTTTGTCGATTCTTGTTGACCACTTGTTACCAAGGGCAACATTTCAGCTTTTCGTCATTAACTTCCGCAAATCTTTATACTTTTTGTTTTCAATGCTTCATACAAACTCGTTTCCTTAAGATCTTTTTTCATCTTATATCTCCTTTAGTCTCTGTCCTGTCACTTAAGTGACATATTATGTATTGTGACAGTATCTCAATATGTTTATGAGATCAATGCATATTTTTCTTTTTGGTTTATTTGGAGGTTCTTCTTTTTTGTGTATTTATTAAAGTTAACTCTGAATTCATGGATCCAGTAATGCTGAGCCCAAAAGGAGTATGAAGTGACATATTATGTATTGTGACAGTATCTCAATATGTTTATGAGATCAATGCATATTTTTCTTTTTGGTTTATTTGGAGGTTCTTCTTTTTTGTGTATTTATTAAAGTTAACTCTGAATTCATGGATCCAGTAATGCTGAGCCCAAAAGGAGTATGAAGTTATAATTTTTACATTCCCGGATTTTACGTTTTACTACCATTTACACAATTTTTTGTCTCTCCTGTAAAATTTCCTATTTTCACAATGTTAATTTGAATTATAATTTTAATCGAACTTCTGTGTTTGAATGGCTTCACATGGAGATAAAGACTAAATTTCTTTAAATGATTCAACGAAGGGTTTAAATACTGAAGAGTTTATTGTAAATCTTAACCCTACTAATACATACCTGATTATTACAGTAAGATGATCTGAACGAAAAATCTTCAAACTAGACAAAAGAAAGCTATATTACATATTGTTATATAAATTTGTTCGTCTTTTCTGGAACTTGGCTGCTCCTTGCTGATATACTTCTCTACGATTGTCAACCACTGTGCAGAAGGCGGTCCAGAACCTGTACAAACATAGTTCTCGGGACAGTAACTGCCTCCATAAGCTGACAATCCCCACAAGACAAATTTATTTGATATCTTGGGTTGAATATACAGTAAAACTCCATTTTTACATTCCCGGATTTTACGTTTTACTACCATTTACACAATTTTTTGTCTCTCCTGTAAAATTTCCTATTTTCACAATGTTAATTTGCATCCATTTTTGCGTTAACATATTTACACTTTTCCTGCGTTTTACACTTTTTGAAACCACATTCGTGAAGGACAAAAATGACGTAATTGACATACATTGATGCTGGCATGGCTTTCGCCTTAAAGTATAGTGTTTATAAATGTTACGCAGTCAAGTTACTTGACACTTTGCATTTATTCAAATGTATATTTTGTTTGTTGTTGTTTGCAATTAGCACCAAGTTGACTTACAACATGGTAGCTGCTGGGAGTATAGTATTCCCCCCACCACTCCATCTGACAAATTGTGTGTGTGTGTAGCACAACCCGATCAACTTCCTGCCTGCGATTGTCTGCTGTCTGCACAGCAAACATGTGTAAACAAAAACAGTTCAACAAACAGACACCAGAGAACATTGAGGCACTGCAATCGCTGCATACAGTTGGTTGGAACGTATGTAGCATAGTGTGTAGGCTGCTACGAATTTGGTTGGTCGGACAATAAATCGGAATGAGTGTACGGGCATTCAGGCAACGTGCTGATTCTCAGCTTGGCTTTGTTTATGCAATTGGTAGTTTTTCATGCTTTGCATGCAGGGCCGGCCTGTCCATATAGGCAAACTAGTCAATTGCCAAGGGCACACGAATTTGGGGGAGGGGGGGCGGCAAATTTGTCATGCGCAACAAACCCTCGTGTACTCTCAATGCGGTTTACTTTGCAGTTGCGTTGAGGTTCCAGGAGCGATGAATTTCCGGTTACTACTCATAGACAGAGCAACAGGCAAGAGACAAGATGCAAGTCAATGTTACACGCATTCTCTTTCACTCTTCAAAATTTTTGTAGTAAGCGTTTAATGAATAGACGAGTAGCAGTTTTGTACAGGATGACCAGCCAGTCTAAAATAGTTTAGGAAAAAATTCAAAATTTATTTCAAAACTTCGCCTAAGTTTTACAAGTGTTTTTCCACTGTAACATACGCCTTGACAACGTGATCAAGCCTGTCCACCTTGCAGGACAGAGCCGGCTAGAACCAGTATTGAATGCTGATTCTAAAATCACGCCACCCTTCCGGCGTCCGTGCTGAAACTACTGACGTTACAATGCTACCGTGGAGCCAATAGCAGACACCCACGTTTGATCACGTGTGCCACTGCTGCAGGACTAGGAGGTGCGAGAATCACTTCCTTCGCTCTCTTCAGTTTGCGGTCTCGTACAGAACAGACGCACTCGAGAGGTCCAGCCTCTGTGTGGGGCGAACGGCCGCATGCCGTCCGCTCCCGCCTAGCGGCTGTTCGGTATCAGCCACCAACTGTGTGAACCGCAACCATTACCTTTTCCGTTTTCTAATCCGTTTAGACTGACATTCATTCATTACACCCGTACCCAGGGTGAGTCCCGCCATGTATCCCGTATTTCAGAATATACCAAATATTAACTTCAATTCTATCTTTTATTTGCCATTCAGCCACTCTTTCCTAGTGCGCCCACAAGTCTTCACCGCTCTGCCTTCCATCCTGACAATGCTTCCAACCCATTTTATTTATGCAGCACTGGGATGGGTTGTATAATTTTCCTATCTTCCGTGGGATAAAGATCAAATGCTGTACAGTTTGCCGCCCATCGTGTCAGCTAGGGCGCCCTTATGGCCCTGCGTTGTTTGCCGTTCTGCAGCCTCTGTAGTACACGTGGGCACTAATGACCGCACCACACTCTTCTTCAACTTGAACCAAACGATTTATTTGTGTTTTCAGCTTCAACATATCTTTGGGATGTTCTGTTGCGCTATGTGCCTGCTTTGATGCTAAAACCAGTGAGTGATACTAGAAGGGAGAGCAGAATTGATGCATTTCATCCTTTTTGTTATCAGCTAGCTGATGTGCGTGATGCACTCATGGATATTTATGAAGATCATACATTGACTGCTTCAGCTGGAAATCAAACGCAAATTGAGGCTCAGTCCATCGCTAAAAAAATAGCGAACTTCAAGTTTATTGTTCCACCTGTTGCATGGTACAATATGTTATTCGAAGTAAATTTGACTATCATTCTTCTTCAATCAAAAGGAAGTTATCTTAATGCTGCTACAAGTGCTCTGCTAGAAACAAAAACCTGTCTTGAAGATTGTAGAAGTGATTTGGGATTTGAAGAAATGCTGGGTGAAGCAAGAGAAATTTCAGAAGCAGCCAACATTTCTGCAGCATTTTCATCAGATAGGAAACCAGTCTGTTTGAGACAAAAGAAAATACAGTTTCCAGAATGAAATTTTTCACTCTGCAGCGGAGTGTGCGCTGATATGAAACTTCCTGGCAGATTAAAATTTTGTGCCGAAACCGGGACTTGAACCTGGGGCCTTTGCCTTTTGCGGGCAAGCGCTCTACTGACTGAGTTATCCTGATACGACTCACGATGCCGCCTCGCAACTTTACTTCCGGCACACAATTTTAATCTGCCAGGAAGTTTCATAGCCGGCCGCGATGGTCGAGGAGACTAAGGCGCTCCAATCACGGTCTGCACGGCCACTATGGTCGGGGGTTCGAATCCCCCCTTGGGCATGGATATTTGTGCCGTCCTAGTTCGTAAGTAGTTCATAAGTAGTTTGTAAGTTTAGGGACTGATGACCCCGTAGTTAAGTCCCATAAACTATACAAACATTTGAACCTTTTAACCTTTTGAAGTTTCATATCAGCGCACACTCCACTGCAGAGTGAAAAATTTCATTCTGGGAACATCCCTTAGACTGTGACTAAGCCATGTCTCCACCATATCCTTTCTTCCAGGAGTGCTAGTCTTGCATGTTTCGCAGGAGAGCTTCTGTGAAGTTTGGAAACTAGGAGGTGAGGTACTGGCGGAAGTAAAGTTGTGAGGGGCATCGTGAGTCGTGTTGGGATAGCTCAGTTGGTAGAGCGCTTGCCCGCGAAAAGCAAAGGTCCCAGGTTCGAGTCCCGGTTCCGGCGCACAATTTTAATCTGCCAGGAAGTTTCAAATTACAGTTTGTTTATGAAGCAGAAGATTAACCTATTGTGATGAGTAAAATCATTTCAAAATTAATTTTTATTTTCCAATGTTGCATATTGCAGTATATTCAATTGACAAGAGATTTCATTAGTTTAACAACCTAAATCGTGTATTTGGCTGTCTGCAAAATTCTCTAAGCTGTTCTTGAATAATGTGTTAATTGGGAAGACTCTGTAAGTTGCATAGACTCTAAAGATATTGATGCCACTGATCTCTGCAATGAATTACAAGCCATTGCTAGACGAGTACCCAATAAATCAAGGCCACAGGACAATCTGGGAAAACAGACTTACTGACACTCTACCTAATTTAGTTACTACATGAAGAGTGTTGCTTACTCTTCCTGTGTCTCTAGTCAGTGGTGAGCGTAGCTTCTCAAAAATTAAAACCCATAAAAATATATCTGCGACCCACAGTGAATCAAAAGAGACTTCTGGGGTTGTCTTGTCAATTGAATGAGAAACAGCAGACTCAATTAATTTAAATGAGATCGTCTTAGATTTTGCAAAAGCCAAGGCAAGATAAGTGAAGCTTGTGTGACCCTTTGTGTAATGAAGCTTATAATTGAATAAATTATTGTAAACTATCAACCAAAACCTTAAAAAGACAAAATGTAAAAAACGACGAAAAAGTACATTGTTTTATAAAAGTGTATGATGTTTCCCGTTTTAATGGGGAAATATGATTATGTAATGTATTGGTTGTGATTATGTATTTGAATAAAAAAGGATGCAGTGTATATATTACAGTGATGTTTTATTGCTATTTTATTGATTGGGGCGTGATTAAAATAATTTGCCTAGGGCGCCGAATTTTTTCGAGTCGGCCCTGTTTGCATGATGTGTTTTGAGAATTTATTCATGTTGTGAAATGCGAATATTTATCGAACTATGTTTTCTGATGTTTTATAAATGCTGAGACTGATGGATTTCTTGTGTATGTTTTTCTGCACATTGAAGGGGGCATGGTACATTATAACCTCAAAAAAGCGATAATAGTGTGAGATGATGATCCTATGCAAATGACATAAAAATACTTAGCTATGTATATATTTGCACTTGAGAACGCGAATAAATTCTCGAATATTGTCGTGCAAGACATTGAAAAATTCAGAAAGAAAGGAACTTGTGTAGTTTTACTACATAAATAATTAATGCCGGTTAAAGGCTTACTGACTAGTCGATTATGATGAATGAAATTGTGTCAAAAATTTCTGATGTTGTTGTTGTGGTCTTCAGTCCGCAGACTGGTTTGATGCAGCTCTCCACCCTACCCTGTCCTGTGCAAGTCTCTTCATCTGAGAATATGTTCGGCAACCGACATCCTTTTGAATCTGCATACTGTATTCGTCCCTCGGTCTCCCTCTACGATTTTACCCCACGCACTTCCTTCTAATGCTAAGTTGACAATTCCTTGATGTCTCAGAATGTGTCCAACTAATCTATCCCTTCTTTTCTCCCCTGTAAGGGTAAGCACCGCCTCATTAGTTACGGGATCTACCCATCTAATTTTCATCATTTGTCTGCAGCACCACATTTCAAAAGCTTCTATCCTCTTTTTATCTGAACTCCTTATCGTCCACGTTTCACTCTCGTACAATGCTAGACTCCAGACAAATGCTTTCAGAAAGGACTTCTTAATATTTAAATTAATATTCGATGTCAACAAGTTTCGCTTCTTAAGAAACGCTTTTCTTCCCATAGCCATTCTGCATTTTATATCTTCTTTACTTTGGCCATCAGAAGTTATCTTGCTACCCAAATAACAAAACTCATCTACTACTTTTATTGCCTCATTACCTAATCTAATTCCTTCAGCATCGCCTGATTTTCTGACACTACATTCCATTACCCTTGTTTTACTCTTGTTAATGTTCATCTTATATCTTCCTTTCAAGACACTGTCCATTCCATTCAGTTGCTCTTCCAAATATTTTGCAGTCTCTGACAAAATTACTATGTCATTGGCAAACTGCAAAGTTTTTATTTCTTCTCCCTGAACTTTAATTCCCTTTCCAAATTTCTCCTTGAATTCCTTCACTGCTTGCTCAATATTTAAGATTAAACAACACTGGGGAAAGGCTACAACCCTGTCTTACTCTCTTCCCAACCTTTGCGGCCCTTTCTTGCGCTTTGACTCTAATAACTGCAGTCTGGTTTTTCTATAGGTTGAATATAACTCATTGATCCCTATATTTAACCCTGATACCTTCAGAATTTGAAAGAGTGTATGTCAGTCGACATTGTCAAAGCTTTCTCCAAATCTACAAATGCTAAGGATGTAGGTTTCCCTATCTTCTAAAATTAGTCGTAATGTGAGTATTACCTTCCGTTTTCCTACATTTCTTCTAAATCCAAACTGATCTTCCCCGAGGTCGGATTCCACAAGTTTTTCCATTCGTCTGTAAATAATTCATATTAGTATTTTGCAACTATGACTTATTAAAGTGATAGTTCTGTAATTTTCACATTTGTCTGCACTTGCTTTCTTTGGAATTGGAATTACAATATCCTTCTTGAAGTCTGATGGTATTTCCCCTGTCTCATACATCTTGCATACCAGGTGGAACAATTTTTTCATGACCGGCTCTCCTTACGATATCAGCAGTTCAGATGAAATATTATCTACTCCAGGGGCCTTGTTTCAACTCAAATCCTTCAGCGCTCTGTCAAATTCTTATCTCAGTATCATATCTCCTATCTCATCTTCCTCCACTTCGTCTTCCATTTCTAGAATACTGCCTTCAAGTTTATTTCCTTTGTATAGGCCCTCTGTATATTCCTTCCACAGTTCAGCTTTCCCCTCTTTGGTTAGTACTGGTTTTCTGTCTGAGTTCTTGATATTCGTACAGCTGCTTTTCTTGTCTCCAAATATCTCTTTTATTTTCCTGTAGGCTGTATCTATCTTTCCCCTAGTTATACATTCTTCTACAGTTCTGCATTTGTCCTCTAGCCACTCCTGCTTAGCCAGTCTGCACCTCCTGTCAATCTCAGTTTTCAGACATTTGTACTCCTTTTTGCCTGCTTCGCTTGATGCATTTTTGTATTTTCTCCTCTCATCAATTAAGTTCAGTATATCCTGTGTTATCCAGGTATTTCTATTAGGCCTTGTCCTTCTGCCTGCGGCCTTCACTACCTTATCTCTCAGAACTACCCATTCTTCTTCTACTGTATTACTTTCCTCCGTTTCAGCCAAATCTTGCCTATTGCTCCCTCTGAAACTCTCAATCACCTCTGGTTCCTACAATTTGTCCACATTCCATCTCCTAACCTTTCTATCTTTCTGCAGTCTCTTAAGTTTTAATCTGCAGTTCGTAACGAATAAGTTATGGTCAGAGTCTATATCTGCCCCTGGATATGTTTTACAGTTTAAAACCTGGTTCCTAAGTCTATTCCTTACCATTATAAAGTCAATCTGATAGCTTCCAGTGTCTCCTGGCCTTTTCCACGTATATAGCCGTCTTTCATGATGATTAAACCAGGTGTTGGTGACTATCAAATTCTGCTCTGTGCAAAATTCTACCAAGCGATCCCCTCTTTCATTCCTTTTTCCCAGTCCATATCCAACTACTACATTTCCTTCTCTTCCCTTTCCTACTACCGAGTTCCAGTCCCTCATCACAATCAAGTTTTCGTCTCCCTTAAATTTCTGAATTATTTCTTTTATCACTTCATACATTTCTTCGATATCCTCATCATCGGCCGTGCTAGTTGGCATATAAACTTGTTCTACTGTGGTCAGTGTTGGTTTTGTGTCTATCTTTGCTACAACATTGCGTTCACTATGCTGTTCATAGTAACTCCCCCCGCATTCCTATTCTTATTCATTATCAGACCTACTCCTGCGTTACCACCAACTGATTTTGTATTTATAACCCTGTACTCACTTGACCAGAAATCCTGTTCATTCTGCTACCAAACTTCAATAATCTCTACCATATCTTTTAACCTATCTATTTCTCTTTTCAAATTCTCTATTTTACCTATACAATTAAGGGTTAGAACATTCTACGCTCCGACCCGTAGAATGCCTGTTTTGTTTTGCTTGATGACGACATCTTCCTGAGTAGTCCCCGCCCGGAGATCCGAATGAGGGACTATTTTACCTCCGGAATATTTTACCCAAGAAGACACCATCATCATATACTCATACAGTAGAGCTGCATGTCGTCAGGAATATTAACGACTGTAGTTTCCCCTTGCTTTCAGCTGTTCGCAGTGACTGCATGGTAAAGCCATGTTAGCTGATGTTACAAGGGCAGCTCAGTCAATCATCCAGACTGTTGCCCCTGTAACTTCTGAAAAGGCTGCTGCCCCTCCTCAGGAACCACACGTTTGTCTGGCCTCTCCACATATACCCCTTTGCTGTGGTTGCACCTACGGTACGGCTATCTGCATCGTTGAGGCACACAAGCCACCCCAACTCGGTAATGTCTGTGGTTCATGGGGGCACTTAAAACGGTAACAGTTTGTATAATTTTTATCTATACTAATAATAAATCTGTAAATATAGGTCTGTCGCTGTTCCCTTCAATCTTCAAAACTACTGGACGAATCTTCATGTGGTTTTCACAGGAAACATGAGAAAAGTTTGGGTCAACTTATAGGCATAATTTTATCAAAATCGGATAACGAAAACAAAAAGTTGTAGTAATTTTAAGTGTTTTCAGTAACCGCCGTGTCTTTTTTTCCAACTATTAAAAACATCTTTATCTTCAAAACTACTCCTCGAATTTTTGTGGGGTTTTCAAGGTAACTTGAGCGTAACTGAACAATATATAGACTTCGTTTCATAAAAGTCGGATCACTGAAATAAAGAAGATCGTAATTTCAATATTTTTGTCTACGACCATTATGTCTGTCTGTCTCTTTGAACACCTATATCTCCAAAACTACTTGACGAAATTTGATGGGGTTTTCAAACGTAACTTTAGAACATCGTGCGGTTACATACAGGCTTCAATAATTAAAAGATATCACAATTTAATCATTTTCTTAAAAGCCATTGTGAATGTCTATTTGTTGAGGACAATCTCCAAAAGTACTACATGAAATTTCATGGGCTTCCACAACTAAATTGAAATTGAGAATAGTTTAATCAAAATCGGATCAGAGAAAGGAAAGTTATCATTATTTGAAGTTTTTGTGTATATTATGCTTACATGTATGGCGTAGTACAGCAAATCTCCAAGAGTACTATCAAACTATCATGGGGTTTCATAGGTCAACTGAGAGTACCTTGGCACAACATATAAGCTTCATTTCATCAAAATCGGTTCAGGGGAAGAAAAGATAACATAATTTGTAGTTTCTGGTGTATGCTATGCTTGAATTGCAGTGTAGTATAGCAAAGATCCGAGAGAGGTGCTGCTACTGACATGGTATACCAAATAATTAAAGTGTAATACACTGAAACAAGGGCTATGATTTTCCTTACAGCAGCAGTGTAGTGTATTGATGACGGTAATGGCCATTGAGTCCTTTTTGAAAAATCAGTCACGTACAATGAGGTTAATAATTCGTAGTGTTGATAATGAAATAAATAATTAATGTTGTTCTGATCAGTAAATTAATGATCCCCCTAAAGCGAATATTTCATTGCCAACGTTAACATACTTAACCGCCGCCATTGTAAGTAAAATTTAACCCAGGTATGGCACAAAAAATAATTTTTATAATAGCTGTATCCCGCATGCCTTGCAATGTCATGGAAAGAAAAAAAAAAATCCCGCTTTTCACGGGTATCATTTGAATTTGAAACATAACGACATTCCTTCACGTCTGTCGATGCTCTAATATACAGTGACTCCACAAAGTATTCATCGGACCATGGCACACAGACTATAATGTGCGAAGTCATACAAACATAGCTGCAAAATGAATAATAACTATTTCCTTAAATTGGTTGATTTCTCCACTTGGAAATAAAACACTATTTATGGTTCATATGTCGCTTAATTTGTTAACAAATACACACTATTTAAAATCATGCCTCAATGGATGTCAAAAAAGTATTCGTCTACTAAGCAATATCTGTGGTATTGGGCCGCTCTGATACATGCCCCTCTCGCATTCGTTATGCAGTTATGTTCCATCCAGCACAATGAATAGCTGTCTCTCCAGTCTGAAAGCCGTTGTGTGATATTTACGTAATATGTGTAGAAAACATTGCGAAACTACAAAGGAAGAGACAGAAATCTGCGTCAGGTTGTTTTGACAAGGAACATGTTTTCAAGAAATCAGAGAAACAGTCGGTAGATCCACCAGTACAGTGGAGAGCATTATATACAGGTTTAATCAGAGCAAAAAGTACGAAAACAAATTGCCAAACGGTCGTCCTGCAGTTCTGTCAAAGATGTACAAAGAACAGCTTCTTCGAGAAGTCATCAAAAATCCGAAACTGAGCGCTCCACAACTTTCTGCTGCTTTTCATGTGCGTACAGAAAGGTCTGTTTCAGCACAGACTGTAAGAAATATGCTTCATGAAACTGGGTATGGAGGCTGAATAGCCCGTAGAAAACCATACATCAGTAAAAATCAACAGAAGATGGCGACTTGCATTTGCAAGAGAACTTAAATCAGATGGGTTTGATTTCTGGAAGAAGGTTGTATTTACGGACAAGAGTCGATTTGAGCTGCTTAAGTCTAATGGGCGAGTAACAGTGTGGAGAAAAAAGAATTGTGAACTTGAAGAGAGAAATATGACAGCCCCAGTTAAACATGGAGGAGGTTCAGTACTTGTGTGGGAGTGCATGAGTGCAAATGGTGTGGGGGATTTGTGTTTTATTGATGGCATTATGGACCACAAGGACTACATAAATATTCTAAAAACACATCTATCCAGTAGTGTGAATCATATGGGTCTTAATGGGGATTATATTTTCACATAAGATAATGATCCAAAACATACTGCTCTAGACACAAAGCTGTGGCTGTTGTATAACACGCCCCACTGGATGCAGACACCACCGCAATCCCCCGACATTAATCCTATAGAGAATTTGTGGCATTTACTCAACAAAAACATCAGGAATCATCAGATATCCAGTATAAATGATCTACAGAACGCTCTACTAGAGAAATGGCAAAAAATTACAATGCAAACAACTGAATCTCTGGTGAAATCCATGCCAAGAAGAATGCAAGCGATTATAAAGACCAAAGGAGGCCCTACTAAGTACTAACAGTAACATTCTATGTTCAAAGAGTGATTTTCAGTTCTGTAGACAAATACTTATTTTGTGTCTTACATTGTCTATATGTACTTCCGAATGCTGAACCATGTTTATTTAAATAGCAATCTATGTTTCTTTATTGTATTCTCATTTTCACTGATCAATAAAGGCGTCCTTGTCCCTACTTTATTTCAATCTGCCAGTTTTCCACTCTTTATAAACCCTTAAACATACAATCAACTATTAGACGTCCTTGTCCCTACTTCATTTCAGTCTGCCTGTTTTCCACCCTTTATAGACCCTTAAACATACAATCATCTATTAGACGAATACATTTTGTCCAACTGTACATTAGAATTCTATACAAGGAAAATGGAATTTATGTAGTTCCTTTTCTGATTTCAGTGTATCGTCATTACATTTTGAGTGCATTCTGTTTAGGAATGTCTCGAAAACACCATAGAACAGGAATGGACAAAGTGAGTCTATGTCAGTTACATAGACACCAAACAATAATTATGACATTTCTGTGTTTGTTTCATTCTCATAACTATGGTGTAATCCACTACTAGAAGAGGTAAACTTTTACTTACGACGGCGGCGTTGTGCACTGATGTTGATAACGGCCATTGAATGCTTTTTCAAGAATCAGTCACATAAAATAAGGGGAATAATTCTTTATGTTCATGATGAAATAAATAATTTATGCTGTTCTGGTCAGTAAATTAATCATCCTCCTAAAGCGAATAGTTCATTGCCAATGATAGCAAACTAAACCGCTGCCACTGCAAGTAAAGTTTAATCCAGGTAGGACACAAAAAAAAATTTTTTTTCTTCCTAGCTGTATCCCAAATGCTTTGCAATCTCATGAAAAGAAAAGTAGTGCATCTTTCGATGGGTATAACCACTAAATTATACATAGAATAGAAATATCTGTGGAGTGAGCATTGGCTTCTGTGCATCTTCTCAACATTAAGCTGGAATTACCAAGTGATACTGAAACAAATCCACTCTTTCCACACATTTATTTGCTGTTAGGATTGGTTTGTGCCGTTTGTACCGTTTCCATGAACATGTACAAAAACATATATGCCGTTCTGCGAAACTGTTACTGTAGCATTTTTGAAAATTATTTATTTTATTACGTTTCTCAAACCAAAATAAAAGTGAGTGTGTAATTTTTGAAACTAACGACTTTGGGAAAAGGAGCGGTTGGGGGGAGTAGGATTGAATCTCGATTATAGGCCGCACCACGATTTTGTACGCCAAAATTTGGGAAAAAAGTGCGGCTATATTCGAGCAAATACGGTAAGTGGTAAGCAGTGCCATCTTCATTTAATTGACCACTTCACAGATTAGTCATAGCTGTTATGATGAATGCGATACTGCAATAGTAATGATGAATTATCACAACAAAGCTATTGAGGTATATGTAGCACTATTAGCGTGACAAGCACCAACAACTTAATTACTGAAAGGAAAATGAAGTGGCAGTGTTGTATGCCCCCATGTGCTTGTCAAAAGTTAAAGTTAATTATTCAGTTGGTAATATTGACTATCCTGACACTGAAGCAGAATATGATGGACAGAAGGCTGAAATATTGAATTCAGTCTTCTGAAATTGTATCATTGCAAAACTTTACAGTACAAAAGAAAATGAATGTCACTGTGGTCATTACAGATGGCATTTTAGTACAGTTCCTCTTTTAAATAATTGGACAAAGACTGGATTTACTGATATAAAGATAATAAAGCACTTGGAAAGCCACAATTCATTCCTGTTTTAAAACAGAACCACAGTAGACATACATTTAATTGTGTATCTGATTGTTAGCTGCTATACAGAATCTTTCTAAAATTACAGAATATAGTTTGAGCTGAAATGTTTTCAAGAACGAATACTTTTAGATTCAAAATAGATTTTATAAACAGTATGTTTCTGAAACCTAGTTCACTCTGTTTACCTGTGAGATCTGCAAGGCAGTATATAAGAATATCAAAGATAATAACATGTTTCATGACTTCCAGAAGGCATGCAATACAAGTTTGTGGTATCACTTTGTGATGATTCTGATTCTGTATATATTCATAGTACAATGCAGGAAGAGATGCAGATAGTTACCACTGAGACTGGCAGTTGACCTTCATTGTAAATAAATGTAAAATATTGCACTTAGGTAATTTTCAATTAATGATGGGAATTCTCCACGGAGATGACAAATTATTCTATAAAGGAGATAGATTTGCTGGCCAGTACTTACCTTTGTGCTGTACTGTCGATAGTCACACAAATAAAGAAAAAGGATGAAAAAAGGAACAAGCTTTTGGAACAGGGTTCCTTCATCAGGTAGGAGAGAAGGGAAGAAAAAAGGAATGGAAACAGAAGGGGACGGTAATTCATGGCCTAGGTCATGAGGGTGATTTTTTTCCACTATTGATGGTACAGCACAAAGGTAAATACTGGCCAGCCAATCTGTCTCCTTTGTAGAATAATTTAAATATTGCACTTAAATAGACAGAAGGACACTTTGTTATGATTATGCTATTGACAATGAATTGCTGCAAACCATAATAAGCAAAAAATATTTTGGAGTAACATTATACAGTAACTGAAAGTGGAACTTTCTAATGTGAAAAATCTTCGAGGTGTAATGACTATAAAAAATCCTCCAGATGCAATTGACACCACATTGTTTTCTGAATTGCAGCCAATTCTAATTTGTCCATGGGTGCAAGATCCAGAACTCCATGACATCTCATTCTTTCGACGTCCCCTCTATGTTCCCGGAACCATTCCTTGACAGTGAGAGAAACATTTTGTTGGCACACTGCAGAACTGTTCGGGTGCTGGAAGGCAGTATATACGAGGTGCTATCCAAAATTTTCAGGACTGGTGCTGCCACCTGTTGAAAACCTTACCTTTGGACTAATGGTCACCATAACTCTTGAAGTAGTTCACATCTGCACGTACACACCGGTCCCAGTGCTACTTGCCACTGGTCAAATGTTTTCTGGAAGTCCTGTCCTTTGAGAGTGTTTGGCACTGCCAGTGATGCTTGTTGAATCCTCTCTAGTGTTGAACTGACAGCCTTTCAACTTGAGTTTCAGTTTTGGAAATATTGCAAAGTCGCAAGGTGCCAAATTTGGTGGGTACCTTCGGTGGGGTACAATCACCATGTTGTTTTTCGCCAGAAAAGTCCTGATGAGCAAGGATGTGTGACAGGGCACATGGTTGTGATGCAGCAGCCAGTTACCTTGACACCAAAGTTTGGGCCGTAGCCGCTGCATGTTTTCACGGAGCCATCACAAAACGTCACAGTAGTACATGGTATTTATTGTTTGGTAGGATGGAACAAATTCTTTGTGCACAATTCCCTTGGTATCAAAGAAAACTATGATCATGCTCTTCACTTTGATCTTTACATGTCTTGCTTTTTTGGGTCTTTGAGATCCTGAGCTCTTCCCCTAAACACCCATTGAATCATTGCAAGGGTCTCCACAGCACTTTTCCTGAGATTCGCATAGAATTTGATACACATGTGCTATTCTGTTTGCGGATCCATCGTAAAATCACCATGCACCAAACACACAGTATTACAGAAATCACTCTGGACATGCAACATGTCCTCCCAGCTGGATGCTGCTCTGCACACTGACTTCATCAGATATGTAGCTCTCACCACCTAGTGATGCAAATATCTATTACTCCTACTTTCCAGATGGCAGCACCTGTCTCGAAAATTTTGGATTGTGCTTCATAGGTGCTCATGGTTCCCTAACAGCTCAACATACTTGGGACTATTTGAAGGCCCTTCCAAGCAACTAGGGGCCCATTCCACACTAGGAAAATCCACCACAGACCACAAGGGAGATACCAGTGCCTTGCCTCACATTTTCTTGGCAGGTGGAATCCATCACTTCAGATTGCCCACACGAAAGCTGGAGCCTTCTATTATCATTGTGTTGATGAAATCATGATTTTTCTGGCTGTTTTCTTATCTGCCATATTTCCAGTGTGTATCCATAGTGCTTGTGCCCAATGACATTGTTTCAACAGTGGAAGCCATGTGCAGTACTGGCTACTGTACTCCATAGAAACTATGTTCTTACAGATTATCCAATGGGAGACATGTCTTGCACATCCTGTGTTTAATTGAGATGCGATTTGTTGCACTTCTGTCACTATTGTAGATCTGTCTCAGATGTTGCTGGTCACAGTTATAAAGGGTTCCTGGATGACCAGTAGTTTATCTGTTGTGGACTGCAAAACCCTCACATTCACACAACTTAAGTTTTTGGTCATAGCCTTCATCACAAAAAGAAATTTGCACAATCTCTCAGACAACAAAGCACACACAACCACCATCTCTGGTTGCTGAAGCGCTACAAGCATCTTGGCAGTGAGTCTGGAGGGGAGTGGAGGAGGGAGGATGTTGGGGAAGGGTGGGAATGAAAAGTTCCACATTGCATGGTGGATTGTAAAGGCTCATTTAGGTGGGAATGTGAAATGTGACATTGAATGCAGTGAAGAGAAGGGGTAGAAGAGGATAAAAGGGATGTGTAAAAGAGAATTTCGGGAGGAACAGGAGGATTTGAAATGATAAAAATAATACAAATTATAAGGCGAGGTGTCAAGGGATGACACACAGTTGGAAGGCATGAATTGAAGGGATACATAATAATGAGTGGGTAAGGGAGGGGGTATTAGGCATGGGTATAGAGATAGCAAGTTAGGTTTGTTGCAGGACCTTAGAATGTGTTGAAGGGACAACTCCCATTTGCGCAGTTCAGAAGAGCTGGTGGTGGAGGGGAGGATCCAGATGGCCTGGGTAGTAAAGCAGCCATTGATTTCAAGATTGTTTCTTCAACCAAATGTGACAATGGCCATGCATCCTGATTGACAATTGGTTTGTTGTAATGCTGATATAAAAGGCTGTGCAATGTTTTCAGCAAGAGTTGGTAAATCGCATGGCTGATTTCACAGGTGATCCACCATCTGATGGGTTAGGATAAGCCTGGGACATGACTGGAATAGAAAGTGCTGGGTGGGTGGGTTGGGCAGGTTTTGCATCGAGGTGTTCTACTACGATATGTTCCCTGTCATAAGGTGTTGGGATTGGCATAGGGATGGACTAGGGTTTTGTGGAGGTTTAGTGTGCAATGGAACACCACTTTAGGACACGTTGGAAGGATCTTGGGTAGAATGTCTTTCATTTCAGGGCACTACCGTCTCTACCATAGGGGCACAAGGGGCACAGGCCTGATGGGGGCCCCGAGAAACTCGTTCCTTTCTTCTAGGCAATGACTTTTTTTAGTGAATTTTTTTAAAGTGAGTTTTTCCAGAACAAAAATAGCAACTTCTCTAAAACCACTACAAATTTTCCTGATGTAAGTAGTAAAACAAAAACTAGAAAATTAACTAGGCCTGTTTTCACTCACAAATTGACGAATGGTGAGTGTGTGGAAAAAAAAAGTGGCTTCTGTATTCGCCACCCATGAAATCTGTGAACTGTTATTGTTGCCGTCTATTCAGTAACACTGTTAGTAGTAATTTTAGTTCTTCCAGGGGATACAATGATTGGAAGGATATAAAAACTTATTAAATGAGCATGAGAACAGTTTACAGCACAGGAAATCAATAATGGATTATGTTGCAAGAAGCAAAAATGTTGGACGAGTTGATGTTAGATTGCTTTCCCGGTTTAATGCTGAGGTCAACTATTGGAGGAAAATATTGAAAAGAATAGTTGCAGTAAGAATTGTTTGTACATCTTATGGGACTTAACGTCTGTGGTTATCAGTCCCTAAGCTTACAAACTACTTAAACTAAGTTAAACCTAAAGACAACACACACACACACACACACACACACACACACACACACACAGAGCCATGCCCGATGGAGGACTCGAACCTCCGATGGGAGGAACCGCACACTCCACAGCTAGGAGCTTTAGACAGCTCATTCCACTCAACTGCGGCTTCGTTACGTTGGGAGATTTTTGCAATTTTTGCCAATGGAGGAGCATAGGGCTCAAAGTATAGAAGATAGTTTTATGAAGTATTTGGATAGCTTTGACATTTCAATAAAAGATTGCCACGAACAGAGCTATTATAATGCAGCAAATATGGCTGGAAAGTATTCAGGTCTTCAGGCAAGAAATAAAAGAAGAATAAAAGAAAAATGTGAATCTGCTATTTTTGTACCATTCACTAAATTTAGTAGGTGTTCAGGCGGCTACATGTGTTTCTGAAGCAGAAGCATACTTCCAGTTTGTCCAAACATTTTTCACCTTTTTTTCTGCTTCGAACAATAAAGAATGTGTAGGTGGAATTAAAGTTCTTAAGTCCCTCTCTCAAACCAGATGCTCTGCTCGTGCTGATGCTCTTAACACTTTGCATAATGGCTACAATGATTTTTTTGAAGCCTTAAAGCCAATTAGTAGCAACACTGATCAGCCAGTGTAAACAAGAAATAAACCTCAAAGCCTTATTCTCCTAATGGAGGTATGGGATGCCCTTTTGAGAACTGTCAACAACACAAATCTAACTATACAAAGTAGTACCATCACAATAGACATTGCAACAAAAGTTTTTGCAGATATTTCCAATTCCATCAGTTCTGCACACAGTGGATTTGATCGGTATGAATCTTTAGCCAAAGAGAAAAATCCAGGTGTTGACTATAAGGGTAATTCTCAAAGGACGAGAACTTACAGCAAACATATCACTTTTTCTGAAGATTCGTTAGATACTGTCCAGCTGAGTGGCAAAGAAAAATTTCATGTAGATGTTTTTCTGCCTAATATCAACACATTGGATTCTAGTTTGAAATGACGTTCAGAAGCATACGAGAAAGTTCGCAAACATTTTAGTTTCCTTTCTCAGTTAAAACAAATCGATGCTGAACAGTTGAGAAACAGGTGCAAAGAATTTGCTGAATTTTATCATGCAGACGTTAATGCTGATGAACTCATATATGAATGTTTTCATTTAAAATAATATTTGTAAAACATTCCAAATGATTCTCCAGAGCTAAGTATATAATCCTTACATTCTTTAATAAAAGCAGATAAAATAGAAGAAACCTTTCCAAATGTAGAAGTTGCTACACGGATATTTCTTAGTATAATGGCGTTCATTTTTCCAGTTCAAGATGCTCAAAAATGAATTATGAATGACTATGCTACAGGAACGACTTACTAATTTGTCAATCATGTGCATAGAAAGTGACGTCCTTCAACAGTTGGACTTTGAAGACGTAATAGAAGATTTTGCATTTCAGAAATCCCTAAAGAAACCTTTAACAACAACGTAAGTTTGATTTGCAAAACAGTAATCATTAGTATTTTGAGTTTTTCTTACCATAATAACCAATACATTCAGTAAACAGATGTATATCATTCTGATGAGTTCATTCCAAAGGAAAATTCTGTTTTGTTGTAGGGTCCCCTAATCATGTGCCAGTTATCTGCATAGAAAGAGACATATTTCAAAATTGTACATATTGTATTCTGAAAATCTGTAAAGAAATTACTAGTTTGAATGAAAGACTAATTTGTGGAACTAATCATTAGTATATGGTTCATAATATTTTAACCAAAAATAAATGTACACCATTCTGATGCATTCATTTAGTTTTTCTTAAGGGCCCCAAAGCACTCAGTGCCCAGGGGCCCCTGCATGGCTTAAGATGGCCCTGATTCAGGGCATCATGACAGATAATCAAAATGGATGTGATTCAATTGTTCTCATCTGGGGTAGTATTGGGTGTCCAAAAGGACACTCCTTTGTGACTGGTCACTGGGATTGGATGGAGGATTGGTGGTGTGTGGGGATGTGGCATGGTAAATCTGTTTGCAGATCAGGAAGGTAATGCCTGTCTGTCTGTGAAGGCATTTGGCATATTGGGTAGGGATTGGGGTAAGGGATTTCTCATCACTGCATATTCGATGTCCAAGGATGGCTTGGGTGGATGGGGGGGGGGGGGGAGATTTTTTGATATGGAATGGATGGCAGCTGTCAAAGTGCAACTGCTATTGGTAATTAATTGGTTTAATGTAGACAGAGGTGTGGATGAAGCAGTGAGGTGGAGGTTAATATCCAGGATGATGGTATGTCAGGTTGAGAAGGACCGAATGAAACTGATGGGAGAGAAGGGTTGATGTTGTAAATTATGAGGATATGGTGTCCTGGCCCTGAGGCCAAATCATGAAAATATCATCAATGGACCTGAACCAGACCAGGGGTTTGATGTTTTGGGAGTCTAGGAAGGTTTCCTCTAGATGGCCCAAAATAGGTTGGCATAGGAGAGTGCCATACGGGTGCCCATGGCTGTGCTGCAGATTTGATTGTATGCTTTTCCTTCATAGGTAAAGTAATTGTTTGTTAGTATGTACTGTAATTGGTAAGAGTTATAAGGCAGTCTGAAGCACGCTCAGAAATGTACTGTTCAAGAGCAGCAACACCATCAGCATGTGGGATATTGATGTGTACCAGGTGGTATCAACAGTAACAAGTAAGGATCCAGGAGGGAAAGGGGTGGGGACAGTGGAGAGGTGATGAAGGAAGTGATTGTTATCTTAGATGTGGATTGCTAGGTTTCGAACTATTGGTTGGTGTTGCTGGTCAACAAGAGTAACCAGTTACAATTGGGCATTCAGGATGTTAGGGTTATGGATTTTAGGGGGGGTGGGGGATGTAAAAGATTGGTGTGTTGGGTGTTGTTAGGGTGAGGAGGAAGATGGATTTGAGGGAGAGGTTCTGGGAAGGACCATAAGATTTTAGCAGGGGTTGTAGGTCATGTTGGATGGGGTCGTCATGGCACAACTTGTAGGTGGAGGAATTAGACAGTTGAAATAGGTCTTTGGCCACACAATCAGTGTGATTCATCACAACAGTGGTGGTACCTATGTCTGTACGGAGGATGATTAGGTTGGATCTATTTTGAGGTTGTATAAAGCTGTCTGTTCTTCTGCTGAAAGATTGGTATTCTTAAGTAGGACTTGGGGAAGGATGGTGATGCCATGTTGGAAGAGAGGAATTCCTGAAAGATGACAAGGGGATGGTTAGGTGGGAGTGAGTGAGGGTCATGGTTGGATGATGGTATGAACTGGGAGAGGCAAGGTTCAGTGTTGGAATTAGATTGGCTTGATTAGAGGAATTGATGGCAACATAGTTTTTCTACTGTAGGGATCAGCAGAAACTGGGGAGATCTTTGACAAGTCCAACATGGTTAAATTTCAGTGTGGGGCTCAATGCGAGACATTTGGAAAGAACTAAACTTGTGGGGCTTTGATGTTTTTGGCAGAAAGGTTAACAACAGTTTTCTGGGATTGTTTAGGCTTTGGGAATTGTGGATCCTTGGTTGGAAGTTTTGTGGGATGTGGCAAGCGAAAAAGATCTATAAGGCAAGGTCTAGGTGCTGTATCTCATGTTCCCGCCTACAGGGCCTTTGAAATCCATCATAGAACACAACCCTTACTCAGCTTCCTTCTCCCTCCATGTCCCCCTCCTCACTCACCATCAAGATGCTTGTAGCACAGGAGTGACCGGAGATGGTGGTTGTGTGTGAATATTTATGTCTGAGTGAGTGTGTGAATGTGTTTCTTTTTCTGATGAAGTTCATGGCCAAAAATTTAATTTGTTTGGATGTCAGCCTGTCAGCAGTCCAGCAAATGTCTTGACACTCCATTAAGTGATTATGAAGAGGTATGATGGTAAGTTCCTGATAGATTTAAATTTTGCACAATGAAGGACATTTTGTGTAACAGGATAATATCTTTCAAGAGAAAATCCAAGTTGGATTGTCAATAATATGAGGATAGGTAGCAATTCACCATAAAGATAATTGCATAGGCAGACAGCTCTTGGAAAACAATTACAATCACTTAGGCATAATTCATGTACACAGTACCACCATCTTTGGCCACTATGGCCCACTGTATTTTAAAACCATATGATGAGGGGATGGGCAAGAAGAGAGAAAGATGTAGATTAGGATGGATATAGAATTTTTCATATAGTCTGATGGAGTGTAAAGATGGAGATTAAGAGTTGGAGCTTGGAATGTAGTAAAGGGAGAGGGGACAGGAGAGTGAAAAGGAGAGGTGCAGGGAAGAGGAAAGATAGTGTTAATGGAAAAATGCCACACACACACAGTTGGGAGTGAGGCATTAATTAGTAGGTTGTGTAAGACTTGGGAAGGGGGGTGGGTTGGACTGTTAGGTGTGAGTTGTAGGGTTGACATGCTAGTTCGAGGCCAGGACAGTTGTGAGACAGTAGAATGTGTTGTAGGGATAACGCCCATCTGTGCGGCTCAGAAAAGCTGGTGGTGGAAGGGAGGATCCAGATGGCTTGGGTTATAAAGCATCCATTGAAATCGTCCTTGTTATGTTTATTTGCTCAATAGTGCTTTAGGGTGGTCCACCTTGCTTTTGGCTATCATTTCACAGTGGCCATTAATTCAGGTGGACAGCTGGTTGTGAAAGCAGTCAGTGATTTACCAACTCAGCTGCAATCATTGCACAGCTTTTTACATAGCTGTGGTTACCAACCAGCTCCCCATCGGAATGATTGGCCACCATTAAAATAAGGCCAAAAGTAGAGTGGATCACCTTGTAATACAGCATGCAGCTGAGCAAACATGCTCTATTTCAGTGGCTGGTTTATCTGTATCCTTCCCTCCACCATCAGTTCTCCTGAACTGCCCATATGGGAATCATCTCTACAACAATCCTTCCCCCCACCCCTTAAAATCCTATACCTCCTCCCAACTTATGCCTCTTTCCCAACTGTTTACCACCCTGCACTTTCCCTTTTCACTTCTCTGACTCCCGTTCCTTAATTGCATTCCAAGCTGTATCTCACATTCCTGTCTATCAGTAACTTTGCTCTATTAGGCAGTATGAAACATTCTGTCCCCACCTGCCCTCCAACCTTCTCCCTCCCTTCCTCTCCCCTCTCCTCCACTCCTTCCTTTATTCACTGTAGCATTTGGAGAAATCAATCATATGTGTATGAGTTTTTACTGAGTGATTGTCTGAATATATGTATGTTCATTTTCTTATGAAGCAAGTGACCAAAAATCTTAATTATATGAATATGACTTGTCTTTCCTACATGCCTGCTTGCAGCCCAACGATTTTCATTACAGTGAGTTGTTACCTATCCTCATATTATTGAGAGTGTATAATATCTGTTATGTTTTACATATTGAAATTTTACTTTTAATTAATATTTTTGTATCACAATCAATAGGTGGAAATGGGAACAGTACTCCAGCAATAGCACAGAGTCAGTCGATTCACCCTTCTTCCATCTCACACCATGGAAATATGTCTGAGACTTCAATTGGTTCTGTGCAGAGTGCGAGTCAAGGTAGGATGAAAATTTGTCAAGTATTTTATTAATATTGTAATAGTAATGAGGACTTAAGCCGTTGTGTGTAGCACCATGTTATCTTCATGAAAGGTAAAAACAAGTTTATTTGAAAAGTATATGGAAATAATATTAGGGTTGTACCAATTAAACACACTTGAAAGCATACAGTATCATGTAGATACACTTCATTAATCTCCATCTTACATTTGAATCTATATTTTATTTTAAGGGGGCACAAGAGACTAAATGAAAGGATTGTGTTTGAAATTATTAGAATGATAAATGAGAAGAAAGTAGTTGGAGTGTCTCTAGTAATTTAAAGATTGAGTTGATAAATCAGCAATTTTGTTGTGGTTGTCTCTAAATTATGTACATATAACTAAAGTCCTTCATACCATGCAGAATTGTAACAACAGTTAGAGGTGTCAATGTCAAACATATTGCCATGCAATGCTAGGTTGAGAAAATGGCATGTGTTATTGCAGGTCCATGGCATCTAAATTGATTAGGTTAGAAGTACAATATAACTTAAAAGAAAGAATTAGACTTATTGCAAGGAAACAGGCTGGAGGAAAGATTTTTGAGGGGGAGGGGGGCAGTTTGAGACATTTTTAAATAGTGAGATGATGGTTATAGCTGTGTGTGAGAGGGATAGTTAATTGTGTTATACATAGAAGATTATATGTGGTAGGAGTATGTAATGGGATTGTTTTATGAATATGGGGCAGAGACAGTTTCCATGAATCTGTGCATTTCATTACTGAAGTTTGTAGTAAACTCTGCCTAAAACTTCGGTGTTGAGACTATCTGAGTATAAAACTTTGTCATGTAGTGGTGTTATAGTATGTTAAAAACATTAGTTTAAACTCAGTGATCATTTATTTAACACTTGTCACACACATACAAGACCACATAATGGACTGTGTCCAGAGGTTTACTAACTGAAACTTCTGGGATATTATTTCTCAAAACATCTAGAAGATATTAGAACCTTGTATACAAATTGAATGTAGTATGGATCTCGAACCCAGGATACTTTGCTTCAGAGGCAAACACTTTATCCAACACACCATGCTGTTGCTGTGATTTTGCAGTTCTTATGCAACATTGCTCCCTACTTAGGTGAACAGCATCTTGATTTTCATGTATTCTTGCTGCAACTCACAATGGCTGGGCCCTGGTTTGGCAGTGGACCAAGTCAAACTTATGTCAACATTACCACTTTTGTTTCATTTTACCTTGTTGAGTCTTTTCAGAACTTCAAATTTATCCTGAGCCGTGGGATCTCCATATGATGTCATTCACACGACATAGACTGTGTACCTAACCTTCTGTCTTCTTGTGTCAGAGTTGCAATTTTCAAATTCATAGTTAACATCAGGTAGCTGTCT
Organism: Locusta migratoria; assembly: GCA_026315105.1. Classification (NCBI taxonomy): domain Eukaryota; kingdom Metazoa; phylum Arthropoda; class Insecta; order Orthoptera; family Acrididae; genus Locusta; species Locusta migratoria. The sequence continues at coordinate 520,696,371 of CM048744.1, read as the reverse complement.
TCTTACCCTGTATGACCTGAGGTAATGTCTGAGGTGGATCTCAGGCAGTCCAACCTTTTGAACAGGAGTTTCGATCCAGGTGAAATCTCCAGGCTGAAGCAAACAGAATGACAACTTGCATCATCATACCTTTGACGGTTCTTACTCTCAGCCTGTAGCACATGAAGTAAGGCAACTGCCGAGTTTCCTCATGCCTGGTTCATAATTTTCCAATGTAATCGTCAGCATGAACTGGAAAGAAAGTGTCCATCATTGTTGTGGCTTCATGACCATGCACCTAGAACAATGGCATAAATGTGGTGGTGTCTTGTTTGGCAGAGCTGTACGTGAATGTTAAGAAAGGGAACATTTCTTCCCATTCGCTCTACTTGAAATGCACAGCAAGTCAACCAATATTTTATTAAGACATTCAGTGAGACCATTAGTTTGATGATTGTAGGCAATTGTCATACAATGTGTAACATTGCAGTGTTTATCTCTGCCTCAATTATCGATTTAAAAACTTTTCCTTGGTCTGTAATTATATATCTTGGTGCTCCATGTTTGAATACAAAGTCTTTTGGCTACTTCAGGTGGCTCGGCTGTTTTTACAGCTTTTGTAATAGCATATCAAGTTAGATAATCAGTATAAACAATAATCCATTTATTGCCACTTGTTGAAGTTTGAAGTTGTCTGAGTAAGTCAGTCCTAGCACAATGGAAAAGTTTCTCTGCTAGCATAAAGCATGAGTTGAGCTGATGGTTTCTGAGAGGAACCACCTTCCTTCTCTGACACTCAGACAGTGCGACACATAATGACAAACACTTCTAAATAATCTTTGCCAAGAAAACCTCTTGCAGATTCTGTCTTAACTTTCTATAAATCCTAGATGACCAGTCTCAGATGCATCATGAAATTACTATGTAATGTCTGTGTGCATGTGTTCAGCAATCAGGTAACCACCTCTTTCCTAAATAATCATTTATTGTCCAGAATTCTGCTTTCACATGCTCTGATTGATTCAAGGCATGGATAATTTGTGACAGTTTGGTGTTCTTTTTCTCTTCACCAGAAAGGACATGGAGTGCAGCAAGACAGTCACTATCATCAGCATTCTCTTGCTGATGTTCTACTGGAATTGTTGACAGACAGTCAGCATCTTGATGTTTCCTTCCATACTTGTACATTATAGTATTATCACACTTGTAAAGATGCAATGACCACCTGGCAAGTTATCCTGGTGGGTTCCTAAGATCTGTTGACCAACAAAGTGAATGATGGTCTGAAACAACTATGAATGGCCTGCTATAGTATACTGTCAACATTTTCAGAGGGCTCAAGTAACATCTGGATACTCTTGTTCTGTAGTTGAGTAGTTTCTCTCAGAATCTGTAAGTGTTTTGGGGGCATATGCTTTTACCTTCTCTTTTCTGTCTAATGTTCCAAAACAGTAGCAGGTCCATATCCACTGTCAACTGTGCAACTCTGAAGGAGCTCTCTTGTCGTACTGGCCAAATACAGGATCATTTGTCAGAGCTTTTTGCGGGATATTGATTGAATCTTGATCAGATTTACCCCAAATTAATGTAACATCAGCTTTTAACAGCTGCTCGAGGTATCTTACTATCATACAGAACTCTTTAATAAAATTCCAGTAATAAGAACACAATCCCAAGAAACTTTTCACATCACTATAATTTTCAGGAATAAGAAATTTTGTTATAGATCTCATCTTCTCTGGATCAGACTGCACACCTTTCTTTGACACAATATGCCAAAGAATCTTGATTTCCTTTGCTCCAAACAGGCATTTTTGTAGATTAAGTTATAGGGCCTTTCTGCCTGAGACACATAAGAACATTTATCGGTATTCATACGTGTTCTTCAAAAGTTTCAGAAAATACTATAATATAAATAACAAAAAATACATCATCCTCTTTTTCCATCAGCCACTCAAAACTGGCTGTTTCATTACATAGACCAAATGTCATTACTTAAATTCTTGCATGACCTCTGGTGTAACAAAAGCAGTTTCCTTGTGATCGGCGCCATTGAATTCTATTTGCCAATATACCATGTACAGGACATGATTGAGAAACACTTATTTTCTCTTAGACAGTCTATTATACTGTTGATTCATAGAAGAGGATGAATTGTTCTTCACTAGTGGATTGAAACACTCAGAGAACTCTTGAACTGTTGCGTCTTGTAACAGTTGACCATGAAGGTCTTGTCGTTTGATGCCTGCACTAATCTCACTTGAAGACTCCTCACAAAATCTACCTGTGACATTCAGCTGCCTTTTAGTTAACAACCGACCAATTCCTCCCCTACTATCTCATGAAGTGTCTCTTTGAGTACTCTGACTCAGTGAGCACTCCCAGTGTCTTTTGAACTTCTTCTCAAACTATTTCACGAATGATGTCAGCAAGATTTGTTTCTTCCTCTGTGGCAGATATGGATATGATGTTTGGAAGTCATTCTAACTTGTTACATCCAATTTGTTTTTGATGCGTTGTCTCAATGTACTCACACAATTTTATGAAGTCATCTGCTGTCACAATCTCCTTCATGAGTAGTGCCTGGTACATATCCTCATCAACACCTTTGTAAGAAATGTAACCTTCTCATCATAGGATAAACTGTCTTACACAGCCTCAAGGAGTCTTGAATGTATGCTTTTCTAGTCTCACCTTGATGCTGTGCTCTGCATTGCAGTTTTTCTTCAGCTTGACATTTCCTTCGCTATGCAGCTTCAAAGTATTTCTGAAGTTCTATCAGTAATCTGCCCAGTGTGTCCTCATTATTTCCATACCTAAGAGAAGTAGTCATTATCCAGTCATACAGTGTCATCCCAGTTGTGAATTTAGATATCCCTTGAAGCACTTGTTTTGGTGTTGACCATTATTTCCACAGAACACCGAATACTGTCTCACATGTTGGCAGTCCATTGGCATCAAGTTAGTCATATCCTTTTCTTCAGTCTCTGATATCATCTGCTCACTTTTAAATGGCTCAACCTCTTGTTTCTCACCAAGTAAATGACTACTCTGTTGTGGTCTGATAGGAGCCACTTTACTGACAAGGATGCATATGATCACATGTTATTGTACCTGGTGCTTTCACCAGGATATTGTCATGTAGCAGTGTTGTAGCACACAGCAGGTTGATTAAAGAAAACTAGTGTGAACTCAGCGATGATTTATTATGCACTTGTCACAAATGCACAAGAGCACAGAAGGGCTAATTCTGGCTGGAGGTGTACACAATGTATACACCCTAACAGATACTTGCAGAGCATTATTTCTGAATAATTTAGAAGCTACTGAAATCTATATAAAAACTGAAATGTAAAAATTGGATGTGACTCAAACCTGGGACCGTTTGACTCATTTTACCTACTAATCTACACTGTTGTTGTTGACTATTTCAAAGGTAATTGTATCTTATTCAAATGCCCAAGTGGGTATTCAAACTAAAATAAACAATTTCTCTCCAAATTCTCATTCTGCTCTCCTCCATTAGCAAATGGACACATGAAGGTACAGTATCTACAGGTGCATTTTATGGTAACAAAAACAGTGTTAGCTAAAAAAAATCATAAATACAAAGCAATTCATAATTAGGGAACAGGGGGTTGGGGCACTTGCAAAAAGGATAACAAAGACTTTGAAGTAATTATGAGACTCAGTGAAACTTTATGCTGTATATTTGTGTTTATTTGAACATATTTTAACAACAGAATTTTAAACATAGGAATGTATGTGTGTATGTTTTTTGGTTTGTTTGTTTGCTGGTGTTGGGGGTGGTGATGGGGAAACAGGGCAAGAATGGTTGAACTGAAGTGGAAATACCTCATGGAAATGTCAACAGAAATTGTCCCAAAGTTGTTGGTAATAATGAAATACGCAATACTGCAACACACCACAAGCTACACTGGATTTTTTTTTTAAACCTTTCACTGTGAAGCAATAGTGTGCTTTTGTAAATGTTGTTATTACATAAGTTGTTGTACCTTAATTGCAGTTCAGATTATAACATCTTCCTTATTAGTACCAAAAAAGTTACTTACATGTTTTCTAATTCCAATGGTTAGTCCTTTTTAATTTTTCATTAGGAGCTCCATATAGATGTAAACATCGCTATAATCTTAAGCAGTATATTTATTTTCTATGCATTAAAACAGATAGTTTTCTCCTTAATACTGTATTAAGCATCACGAATTTCTGGAGACACAATTAATGACTGAAGCTGCAGCTCTTTGTCAAAAAGAAGTATTTCTTATGACTAATTACAGAAATCAATTGAGAGATATGAGTTTTGTGATAGTATGGTCTGTAATGTGAATCTTCTGAGGTGGAAAACAACAATTCAATTATGGAGGAAGAGAGTGCATAGTAGGGCTTTCTTCACAATTTATGTAAAGAAAACACATCGTTTACTTGTTTTATATAAATTAACACAGTTACAGGCTTTCAAAAAACATCATTATGATGAATGAAATTAGGGTTTTATTTTATTTTTTAAGAACCTGCATTACCCTATTGTTGTATTAACTGACACGTTTCAAATTTTTGGTTGCTATTATATATTTTCTTGCTTTGTAATTTCTGCTCTTTAGGAAACATTTTTTTCTCACTTGTTGATAACTTTTTAACCAAAAGACAGTAAGGATAACATAAAATATGTCATTAATTAGCTACTTTAGAGTAAATTTTACTCAGTCTTTCTATCCCACTATTCGAATAAACACATTAAAAATTACAGAATTAAGCCTATAATAAATTTATTATTGACACATTTTGTCACATTTCTGTTTATTCACAACAAAAAACACCAAATGAGCAATGCTGTTTCAGTCATAAAAGTTTATTTTCCATTTGTATCATTCCATCCACTTTCTCAGACATCAAACTTCACTTCTTGTGTTCCAATGTTTTATTAGCTTCCCACTTTACTAATTTGTTAATTAATATCTTTGGATCTGACTTACTTATTCTCGTCTAATAATGGAAAGTCCACATTGGAATTCAACAACATAATAAAGAGAGTTTGCAACTCACAGCAAAGACATATGATAAGTTGTGACTGGCAGATATAAAACACACACACTTACAATACTTGAACTATTGACTATTAGCCTTCTACAGTAAAGAGCGCATTCACACAGGCACACTTCACAGTGACACAAATGTCATCTCTGCATGCCACACACGGAGTGAAGCACCCAGAGATGACGGTTGTCTGACCGTGAAGTGCCTGTGTGAATGCACCCTTTTCTAAAGAAGGCTAATGGCCGATAGCTTAAGTGTTGTATGTCTTTTTTATATGCCTGTCACAGCTTGTCATACGTCTATGTGGTGACTATTTCCTTTATATAACTCTTTCCCATGTTGTTTTCTTTCTTTCACTTGTTTTTTATCTTGTAAAGAACTAAAAGTCTGAAAGCCTTACTTCTTTCCTTGTATTTGTTTACAAAACACACACACACAGTGATAGCTAGACAACGCAGGTGCCCTGCTGTTTCAGAGATGGGTGGGATGGGTCAGGTGGATGGGAGAGGGTGAGAGACAGGAAGGAGAGCCAGATGTGGTTGACTAGCACCTCTAAGGGTAGGGGTGAGTTAGTCAGGTAGACAGATAGGGAAGGGTCGTGGAGTGTGGGCTAAGCATGTGCAGCAGAGATGTTTTTGCACTGATGTCTAGCTGCATGCAACAAGGGTGGCATGCAGCTACTAAGTTGGAAATGATGCTAGGAAAGAGTAAAGGGTGTATAGAGGAAAGTTCAACAGAGATAAAGGATATGTTGGGTTTCGGAGTGAAATATGAGTTGTAACAGTAGCTCTGGTGAAGGTGAAGTGGATCCACATGGCCTTGGCGATGAAGCAGCCACTGAAGTCTGATTTTATTATGCTCTGCTGTATGTTGTGCCACAGGATGGCTCATCTTGGTTTTGGCTACAGTTTGACAGTGGACATTCTTTGTGATGGGCAACAGATTGACAGTCTTACCAGTATAGAAAGCTGGCCAACTGTTGCAGCTGAGCTGGTAAATATCACGGCTGCTTTCACATGAAGCCCAGCCTTTGATAGTGTGGGATAGGCCTATAGCAGGACTGGAGTAGGATGTGCTAGGCAATGGGTTGGGATATGGAATGACATTAGGAATACACCAGGATGTTATTGAGGTTGGGTGGATGGCCAAACACCACTTAAGGTAGATTGAAAGGATCTTCATAGGATATCCCTCATTTCAGGCTGTCATGATAAGATAGTCATAGCCCTGACAGGATGTGGTTCATTTCTTTCAGTGTAGGTTGATGTTGGGTGATGGGAGGGGGGAGGGGCTTTTGTGACTGCTGATTGGAGGTATGTGAGGGTTTGGCATAGAGGATCTTATTTGGACTAGGGCTGTGGGGTAGTGCCTGTCTGTGAAAGCCTTGGGTAGACCTTCAGTGTACTGGGCCAAGTAGTGCTGGTCACTACAGATGAGTCATACATGAGCTGTATGACAGGATTTTTTTGATGTGGAAAGGGTGTCAGCTATTGAAGTGGTGAAGTTGGTTTCTGGATTTGATGTGAACTGAGCTGTGGATGGTGCCATCAGAGAGGAGGAGGTCAAAGTCCTTCACAGCCACACACCTTATCTACCATCCTTTTCACCTGGTCCTTCTCAATCCATTACGCCAACTTCCTGGGTGTTGACCTTATCCTCTCAAGTGGCATCATCCACTCCTCAGTCCACATCAAATGCACTCACCACCAACAATACCTGCACTTTGACAGCTATCACACTTTCCACATCAAAAAATCCCTCTCATACTTCCTGGCCACCCACAGATGATGTATCTGCAGTGATAAGCACTCCCTGTGGTCCAGGTCTAAGAAAATCTTTCACAGATAGTTACTACCCCTGCCCTCCCTTCTCCAGTCCTAGTTTCCAAGAACATCTCCCATCCATATCCCTACACACTATCACTCATCACACCCTCAAAAACCTATCACAAAGGATTCCCCTCATCATCCAATAACATCCCAGACTAAGGGATATCCTACCTAAAATACTTCCACCCCCCTCCTCCCAGAGTGGTGTTCCATTAGCCACCCAACCTTCACAACATTCTAATCAATCTGTCCATCCTTATGTCTCTCTCTTACTCTCAACTCCATTCCACATGGTTCATATCCCTGTGGAAGACCCAGATCTGCCCAATCCACCTATCCATTCAACTCATGTTCGACGCGGTGCCACACTGCAGACTGCTAATGAAGCTACGAGCTTATGGAATAGGTTCACAGATTTCTGACTGGCTGCAAGACTTCCTAAGTAATAGAACGCAGTACGTTGTTTTCGACGGCGAGTGTTCATCAGAGACGAGTGTTATCGTCAGGCGTGCCCCAGGGGAGTGTGAAAGGACTGCTATTATTTTCTATCTATATAAATGATCTGATGGACAGAGTAAGTTGTAATTTGCGGCTGTTTGCTGATGATGCTGTGGTGTATGGGAGGGTGTCATCTGTAACTGACTGTAATAGCATACAGGTTGACTTAGACAAAATTTCTAGTTGGTGCGAAGAATGGCAGCTAGCTCTCAATGTAGAAAAATGTAAGGTGATGCACATGAGTAGGAAAAACAATCCTATAATGTTCGAATACAGCATTAGTAGTGAGCTTCTTGATGCTGTCGTGTCGTTCAAATATCAAGGCATAACATTGTAGAGCGATATGAAATGGAACGAGCATTTAAGGACAGTTGTGAGTAAGGCAGACAGCCAACTTCGGTTTATTGGTAGAATTTTGGGAAGATGTACTTCACCTGTAAAGGAGACTGCGTATAAAATGAGGAGACCGCGTATAAAACGCTTGTACAACCACGTCTTGAGTATTGCTCAAGTATTTGGGACCCGCAGCAGATCGGTTTGAAGGAAGACATAGAGGCGGTTCAGAGGCGAGCAGCTAGATTTGTTACCGGTAGGTTCGACCAATGCGCGAGTGTCACGGAAATGCTCTGGCAACTCAATTGGGGATCGCTGGAAGAAAGACGATGCTCTTTTCGTGAATTTCTGTTAAGTAAATTTAGAGGGCCGGAATTTGAAGATGAGTGTAGTACGATATTGCTGCCACCTACTTACATTTCGCGTAAAGATCACAAAGACAAGATAAGAGAAATTAGGGCTCGTACAGAGGCATATAGGCATTCTTTTTTTCCTCGTTCAATTTGGGAGTGGAATAGGAAAGGAAATGCCTAGTAGTGGTACAGTGTACCCTCCGCCACGCACCTTATGGTGAATTGTGGAGTATGTATGTAGATGTAGATGTAAATGTTACAAACCCATCCCACCCTATGAGAGTGGGCTAGCTGTGGAAGCATGTCATATACCAGCTCTGCTGCAAGCATTGCCCAGATCTCTATACTGGAAGATGACTACCAACCAGTTGTCCATCAGAAGGAATTACCACCTCCAAACTGTAGCCAAAAGCATTGTGGACCATTCTGTGACACAACATGCAGAAGAGCATAACACAATTTACTTCACTGAGTACTTCAGCACCTAGACATGTGAAGTCTTCCCTCCCACCATCAGCCCTTCTCAACTATGCAGACGGAAGCAATTGTTACAACTATTCTTCACTGCCGACACTAATGTGTCCTTAACCTCCCTTACCTTCCCTCCCAATACACTCTACCCAACAATTCCCATTTCTCTATCCTACCACCATTTCATATGTCACAGGCACATGCTACCCTTCTTGCCTCTGGCTTGACATTGGTGCAAAAATCCTGTGCTGCACATGCCTAGCCTGCATTTCATGACCGCTCCCTCCCACTTTCCTGTCTGGATTCTTGGCCAATTCACGTTGTCCACCTGGGCTGTTAAGTCACTCACACTTGGTCTGTCTTATTGCCTTCTTGCACTTTTCCCTGTACCCTACTCCAAATAACCAACCCCACCCCACCCCACCCCACCCACTTAACAACAGTGTCACTTGGGACATTGGACAACACTGGTTAGACATGTGTATGCGATCTCGTGTTCCTGTGTGTGTATGTGTGTCTGCTTGTTAAAAGCTAGCAATCTGAAAGCTTGCATGTGGTTTTGTACTGTTTTATGTATCCCTGTTGAAAACTCAGTGCTTTTGTTATTTGGTGAGTGGTCTGTTTAGTCCCGAGCACAGTAATAACTGTTAACCTCAATCTTCTCACATTAATTTACAATATGAACGTATTTGCTGCAGAATTCCAGTACTTTATTACTTTCTTATTGTAAAACAACACATTAATGCTGTTTCTCAACTGGTTTGAGGCAATAATGTGCTTTCTTTAGAAGATTGGAATTATTGCATTATTAGTGAGCATCAAAAATGAATAGGTGTAAGCAGCATAGAATGTACATCATAGTATATGTACAAAAAAGTTTTATTCCCTGGAATTGTTTCCTTACAGTTATTATTGAACTTTCTTTGTAGAATACTCAATACTTTATTATGTATTAACTTTCATAAATTTGTTCAGATGACTAGCCTGTTGAATAGGAAATTAAATTCCAGTATGAATTAAAACTAAGCATTAATTATCACTGATGTCAATATCATAACTGTATTTAACTATCTTGGAGCATCTCTGATTTTTGTGCTGCTACATTGATTCAATGTCAGGCACCAAACTGCATCCCAGCTGAAAGTCCTGAGATATTTAAAGTACACTTAACATCTGTGTTTATGGTGTTTACACTTGTGTAATTGTTTGTTGAGGTCTCAGTGGAAGCAAGTTTGGCACTGATTATTGTGGAGTAATTGGCTTGTTTATTGTCACTAAATTCAGAGTCTGGAGGACCGAGAGACTGCATGTTATATTCTGGCTTTGCTCTCTGTTTTGAAACCACTATTGTTTTTCCATTAAAGCATATTTCTGTTGTATGCCCATTAAATATTTGTCTCTATGTAACACTCACAAAATGGTGCTTGCAGCAATGGCTTTATAAAGTGGGTTCACTGTTCTAAATTTACGGCGACAAAAGTTGCTCATGTTCTATGTTAGGTTCCTCAAATTGTGCTCATTTCAGATATATATTGTGGTAACATGAGTGATAAATAGTAGCAATGTGTCAATCCCAATTGTTGTAAATGTCACACTTTTGATGAAATCAGTTTGAACATGGATATTCTTGCTATATACATTTCTTCAACACACCAATGTCAGATTAGTAAGGCCAGTAAAACCAGTGGTAGCGCTTGTGGCCGTATATCCTCGTGACATTCCATTGCTTTCCAGGTGAAAGCTAGCAACTTTTTGGTGGTTCATCCCACACAGCTTAGATAACTGTTAGAATAGAATTGACTCAATGTCTATTTCTGTCATTTGTCATGTGCTATCCATATGTTCAAAAAGAGCTTTGCCATTGATTTGGTTGAACTATAAGTGCTAGGTGCAGCTTCTGCCCAAGTCTAACCCAATCAGTTACTGTAAAAAGGTAACATAATTCATCTGATTTCGATAGTTGCTCCACTAACTAAGTATTGTGTAACTTGCTCCACTAACTCAGTATTGTTCCTAACTCTTTGAGAATTCCCCCAAAGGAAATGGAAGGGAGGTTTGTGGATGTGAAGACCAACTTTATTAGTTTTCAGTCTTTGTTATTACCATGCCATGTAGAATTTGCTGTCATTAGATGCACTAAGTTTTTATAACTCATGTGCTAGATCATGAAACTCTTGTCTGCTGTAACTTGTTGGTACAAAAAGAGTACAACGAGACTGTAGGCTATCTTCCTGTAGAAGCATCACACTATTATTTCAGGCTTGAATCAGACCATTTCAGTTGGACTTATTGTTGGGTAATCTTCTTGTTTGAAAGGAAATCTCACAACTGTGTGTTGTTGCAATGTGAAATTGCTAATTTGTTATAATTAATGGTTTGTGATGCACTATTCATACAGTAATAACTTGTAACAAATTTTTCTGCCCCTGATATATGTAGTTTGTCAGTCATGAATTCTATTTGTGTGCATAGCGTTGGAGAATTTTGTTTACAACATGTTCGAAAACAAATTTTAGGACTTATGCTCAGTGGATGTGCCTCTTTTTTTCCTGTGTGCTTTCAATTTCCTCGCATAAAAAACAGGAATTCCAAGTAGAGTTAATGTATTGTTGCAAAACTATGACTGTTATCATTTGACTGGCATCTAACACAGTAACCATAGCTATTGAGGAAACTGGATGTGCTAAAAGTCTTGCATGGGTACGTTCTCTTCCACTGCCTAGAAAGCCTGTTGCATTTCTGGTAATTCTGTGATGCTTTGTTTTCTTTTGTCAAGGGAGCCTGCAACTGCTACTGTTAGATGTACATGTATTTCACCACTCTACCTGGTAGGAAACTCTCCATAGTTATGGTACTTAGTTGAAATTAGCACTTCCTGTTCTATGTGCACCTTTTCGAATAATAGTAAAATTTTAGACACTTTAACCAGGTAACTTAAAAAAAAAAAAAGAAGCTACTTCAAACATCCTAATTACATTTCTTGTTAGCAATGGTTATGTCTTTAATGCACTGTATGTTTGGTGGCTGTTTTGGAGAAAATTAATATTTTATGAGTGTAAGTAAAAGAGAAATGTAGTCCACACAGAACTTCAGCAATGTATCATGTTGTTGTTGTTGTCTTCAGTCCAGAGACTGGTTTGATGCAGCTTTCCACAATACCCTATACTGAGCAAGCCTCTTCATCTCCACATCAGAACGGCAACCTACATCTGTCTGAATCTGCTTACTGTATCCATCTCACGGTCTTCCTCTGCGATTTTTACCCCACGCACTTCCCTCCAACGCTAAATTCACAATTCCTTGATGTCTAAGAATGTGTCCCACCAATCTATCCCTTCTCTTAGTCAAGGTATGCCAGAAATTTCTTTACTCCCCAATTCTGTTCAGTACCTCCTCATTTGTTACGCGATCCACCCACCTAATCTTCAGCATTCTTCTGTAGCACCATATTTCAAAAGCCTCAATCCTCTTCCTGTCCACACTGTTTATCGTCCATGTCTCACTCCCATACAAGGCAACACTCCATACAAATGCCTTCAGAAAGGACTTCCTTGGGCTTAAATAAATATTCGACGTTAACAAATTTCTCTTTTTCAAGAACGCTTTTCTACCCATTGCCATTCTGCATTTTATATCCTCTGTACTGCACCCATCATTTGTTATTTTACTGCCCAAGTAACAAAACTCATCTACCTCCTTTATTGATTCGTTTCCCAATGTAATTCCTTCAGCTTCACCTGATTTTCTTACACTGCACTCCATTACCCTAGTGTTGCTCTTGTTAGTGTTCATCTTATATGCACCTTTCAGCACACTGTCCATTCCATTCAATTGCTCTTCCAGGTCCTTTGCTGTATCTGACAGAATTACTATGTCGTCGGCAAAACACAATGTTTTTAATTCTTCACCCTGAACCTTAATTCCTTCTCCAAATTTCTCCTTGCTTTCCTTTATAGCTTGCTCAATGTACAAATTGAATAACAATGGAGAAAGACTACAACCATGTCTTACTCCCTTTCCAACCACTGCATCCCCTTTCATGCCCTTCAACTCTGACAACCGCTGTCTGCTTTTTGTACAAGTTGTAAATAACCTATCATAGTTAAGTTTTTTCCTGACAGTGCCAGGTTGGAGATGACTGATATGTTTAAATATTAATATAGGAATACTTTAAACAAAATCTTTACTAGTCAAGGTAAAAATAATATTTTTTATGTGCTTACTAGTGTCAGTTTTATTTTTAAGCCCTCTTGAAATATGAATAATACAGAAAAATTGCACTTAAGGAGAGTATTTTGTACATAAATTTGACAAATATGGGATCATCCATACCAAAAATAAAACCATACAGTCTCTTGGTAAGATCTCTTATCAGCATCAATTCCTGGAGGGTTGAACCATAGCTCTGTTATCTAGCATAGCACCATACTTGATATACAATAGCCCTTCAAAATACATAATACACTTATAATCAGGTATTAAATTATAAATTGTGGAGACAAACTTACCATATAAATACCTGCTGGGTAATAAAAATATAAAACATTGAAACTTTTACTTTAAATTTGTGTAGAAATAACTTGAGATGTCCTATGACATCACTTCACAGAGTTAATATGTGTGATACCCAAACCATGAGCAGACTGGCTTAGAACATGTGATCCATTTCATAGGAAGACTATCTTTAGCAAGCAGGCATTACTGTATGTGACACAAAAATACATGTTTAATGTGTACTTAATCTATTAAACATTAACAATAGGAAAAAATATTGAAAAAAAGTTACACCTTGAAATGCACATTAAATAATGACTAGTCATAAAACATTGTGCATTATGCGTTAAGATAAAGAAAAAAAGGATACAGGAGTGTAACCATATAACATTCCAGGGATGTCATTCCTCCATATGTCAGTAAAAACCAATAGATTTAATGTAATAACATTTTGGCCCGGTGGTCTCAGAGTAAAGCACTCGACTGGAAGCCCAAGAGGTGCGGGTTTGAAACTCGGTCTGACCTCATATTTTTTCAATCTGTGTTTTAACGCAGCCTTCACCTCTCAACGATGTGATGAGTTGCCAGAAATGATACATGGTTCAGATTCCACTTTAAGCGCTGTAGCTCTCCTTTCCCCAGTTGGATAATTGGGTTAGGTTAGGGACACACAAGTTGCCAAATTGCAATCCAATTGAAAGAGTTGTGCTAGGCTAATGAGCCACAAGATTTTTTTTTAAACGTAATAACAGTGTTTATAATGACTTACTTAACAATGTTTTTGGATATCTGTAGTCTTTCGGTCTTTTCTTTTCTTTTTTGTTAAAAAAGTTTGGGCATACTTTATGTAAGACTGTAACAGCTTTCAAATCAGTATCAGTTCATGGTTGCTCTAGCATTAATAGTAAGTTTGTCTACCATTTTCATAATCCAAGAGTGTACATGATTCATAGGTTTAAACAGGTGCACTGGAAGACCAATCAATTAACAAACATTAGACTGCAGATGGCAGAAAGATGGAGTGAAGCTTTTGTGGGTATAATAATGAGGTTAATTTGTGAAAACTCACATTCACCTTTACTAGAAGTTATTTTCTTCTTTTTGTTTCGCAGTTGTCCTATCTACCATCACAATCCACTGTGTGGATTTTCTGACTCAATTTTGTTCAGTCATGGCTCACATCTGGATTAAGATTTACAGGCTTTCAGATCATTATGCAGAGTATTGGCCCATCACTTCTTGGCGACCCTTGTTTCTCTTTCCTATTGCTTCCATTGGGTAAGGTGCCTTTTAAAATTACATAAGGTGCCTTTGTTATAGTATCATCCTTTGTGTATAGTATGCATCCAGATCATTGCTGACAGCTTTCTTACATGTTCATTTGGATGGATGTAACCCCACATTTCCTGATCATGTCATTTGAAACTTTATCCAGATGAGTCATGTCACCTATTCATATCAGCATCTTTGTACCCATGGCTTCCAGTTATAATTTTCCTTCTTTTGTTGCTGGACAGCATTTGGTGCCATAGAGAGCGGCGGGGCAGATGACAAATCTATATCTTTGACTTTTGGTAGTTCTTCACCCAATGTTTACAGGTGACTTTTTTTTCTCCACTTCATCCAGGCTTCCTGTATCCTTATGTTGGCCTCATCTATAAGTATAATTGTAGAACTGATTTATTTAAATTTTGTTACATGTGGTAGATATGGATGCTCCCAACTTCTCAAGGATCTGATGTGTTTCGTCTCTTTTTAACTGCTGGCCAAATTGATGAGTTCAACACTTATATTGCACTGATATCTTTTTATTGTGATTACAACATAAGAATATGAAATAGTTTCTGATTTACATCCATGAAATAATTTATTGGCAAGTTCTCCAACTTAACAAGAAATTACTTTGCAGCAGTAAAGCTTAGGGGTTCACAGTATCCACCATTCTTACAGAAAAAGATTGCTGCTTGTAACTAACAAGTTTGTTTGTGTGGCCACCTTCTTCAAGAAGTATTGAATTATTTGTTTTTGGCAATAAAAGTGCTCTTTCTTGCTGCTGTCTCTTTATTTCTTCCATACACATTTCACCCTAAAATAGGAGAGGGCAAATAGCCTTTGGAAAAAAAATAAAGAGATTGCAGCAAGAAATAGCAGTTTCATTACCAGAAACGAATTACTGCTTTGAACTATTTTAAATTCTCCGTTTCCATTGTTGACCTGATTTACATGTATGCACTTAATGCCTGTAATACTGGTAAGATATTCATAAAACTATGTTCACTTGTTGTTATTTAATTATTACAGATAATGCACACCGAAACCTAAATAGAATACTCATTTCCTTTATTAACAAATATCATACAGAACTTGGTCTACTTAACAGGAATATTGAATCTAAGAAACTATATTTCAGTAAAAATGAAAGCTAACAATAAACAGTCAGAGATACCAATAACCAAACTGTACTTAACTGTGTAGGAATTTCTGTTTTCAGTGCTGCTACATCAATTCACTTTTGTTGTCATACACATAACATTTACAGATGCCATGCTTACATGTACGTTTCTCCAGAAGACAGAAACCAAAGTTCATAACCATTTTTGCTGTTGTATTTACATGTTTTAACCTCAGTGATTTACCTTACTTAAATTGACTCATTCATACTGAGTTTAATATTAATAATTCTTCTTCACTGTAGAAAACAACCACTCTGTCCATATTAGCTTTAAATCCTTGACAAGACACAACCTAACTAGTCAAGCACATTTCAAAAATGGTTACATTTACATGGACACAAACATCAATTGTGATGTGTATTTTGGGGTGTTTACACGGTCAATCAATAACGGAATTGGGTAGTCTTTTTACGAAATCTGGTTTTGGGAACTTGATTTAAACAGGGCAGTCATGTGCTCTTTTGCCGTCTACTCACCATTACTAAATGTTGATTATAAATAGATTTTGGAGTTATGAGGAAGATATTACTTAATTATGTGTAGGATTCCTGCTAATATATTTTAAAGCTCTCTTCAGCTTGGTCAATATTTGATCTATTTCATTTATTTTGCGTTGTAGACTGTTAATGACTAAACCCTTCTGCCACTAATTTTAAAACTTTTTGAACTCTATTACAAAACAGAGTTGGAATTCCTACCTCCAACATTAGAAAATTGTGTAATTTCTTGTTTATGTATGTTGTTGGTCAGTTACTAGATTTCTCTTTGAAGTTTTTAATAGTGCATTAGAATTTTTCTGTGAGTGTGCTCTATTTGTCTAATTATCTGTAATAAATGTAGCTCTAGTTTCCATTAGGATTTTTAACTGAATTACTTCCTTGCCCGTAACACAATCTGTTGTTACATCAGAAGAATTTATTCTAACAATCGGTGTAGCTCCATGTTGTAATGTCAACAACCATTTTATGTCTACATTCGTTTTTCAAACAGCCCAATAATTTGTTCTCAGACAGCTTAATAATTTTTTTCATTAAGTATATTTCTAGTCCATGACATCAGAGATAAGTGCACCATCATTGCAAAATAAAGATTGTTCTTTAGTAACGTAACTCACAGATTTGGAATTTTAAAGTAAATGTATAGCATTTAAAGTAGAGGGAGAATCTAGCCCTTTTATTTCATCCTGCAGATTTATACTGCATTTCATTTCTCTTTCAAGAAAATATTCTGCTATAGTTCGGTTCACAAATGATGGTGATTTGCGCATGTATAGGTGCAGACACGGACAAAATTGTTGCCGTTTCTACCTGACAATTACGCTAAGCTTATGCACATGCTTTGTGCTTGAGGAAAGCTTGCAAATAGTGTCTCTTGCTTACTTTTATATGATTTATCGCATGCTAGCACCATCAGCAATGACAGCTTACAACAAATAGAATAAAATAAAATTCACTAATTAACTCACTACAATAATGTTAATAGCTGTCAGTGGCTATGCCATTCACAGTAGAGTGCTCTGAACAATACTGAATGATCATCTATTGGCTTTTTGAGAATACATGATGTAAGAGTGCAGTACATTCCTAAGGTTGACTGCTGTCATTCCTTGTTCTAATTATAGCAGTTAATCTGTTATCACTGTTGTGAAGATGGGTACAAAAATGTAAAAGATTGACTTATTTTTTAATCATCTTATTGATGATGGAAAATAAACAGTTATTAAAACCAAAGGTTGATGATCTCTCTGCATGATATGGCTCCCTGAATTAAGAAATCACTCTTCTGAAGAATTTTGCCTCCATATCTAGATATCATTGTGAGGTAATTTCTGTGCAGAGGTGCTGGTACTTCATTTATGCCACATAAGGTTTTGAAATGCAGATGCATAGTTTAAAAGATTAGAAATGTGTTCAGAAAATTAATAAGTGGAATAAAACAAATATCATCACTCATTTGGCTTATGTGCAGAAACACATGAAATGTAAAATAACAGATAGAACATGAGAGTAATGCATAGCTGTTGTTTGGTGCTTTTCATCTAACCACATGAAATACCTAGCATTGTAGTACAGAATTTCTTTGGCCCATGCCTCAGTTCTCATTGGGGGAGACAGGGTCTGATTTGCAGTTATTCCTAGCATTTCCATCGTCACTTCTTATCTCTTTCACCTGCGGTGTGTGAAGTATGCAGATTTACATTTTAGTTCAGAGTCCAATTTAAACTGTAGGTTTCCATTGCACTAAAACTGACTGGGAACTAGCTTAAAAGACAGAGAAAGACAAAGGATACTAACATGTACAACCATAATAACGCTCTGGGGTATTCAGATTACGCACAACTTTATGTATGTCATTCCATTGTAAGCCATTCTGTAATGTGTGATAGAGGACAATTAAGGTACTACTAACATTTTTCACTTTTTCTGTACTATTGCTAAATGTTGTAGAGGAAGAGCTGCATTTCCTTACAGAATTCACGAAGTACCAACCATAATGATTACAAGAGACAGTGGTTCACTAAGGGAATCAAGATATTATGTAGACAAAGGGATTGCTTTATGCTTCTCTAAGAAATTTTAATAAACCTCAGAATAGGGAACACTACAGATTATATTGTACCACCATAAGGAATGTGATTAAAAAATCTAAAAGCATGTTTATCATTGGAGACCTGGGACCTTTGCCTTTCTCGGGCAAGCACTCTACCACTGAGCTATCCTGACACAACTCACCGTCCATCTTCAAAGGACGTTGTGAGGACGGACCGTGAGTAATGTCGGGATGGCTCAGTGGTAGAGTGCTTGTTCGCGAAAGGCAAAAGTCTCAGCTTCGAGTTCCAGTTTCGGCACACAATTTTAGTCTGCCAGGAAGTTTCATATCAGCTCACACTCTGCTACAGAGTGAAAGTTTCATTCCTGATACATGTGTCCTACATTACAACAGATCAGATTTCAAAGGTGATAAGCCAAATGACAAGAAAAAATTCCACTGGTCTGGGCAATATATCTATCAAAGGACTGAAGCATTTCCATAAACTTATTCTTAAAGGTCTGTGTCACATATTTAATGAATCTCTAAATTGAGGTATTGTTCTTAATAGACTCAAATATGCAATCATTAAACCACTATTCAAAAGTGGTGATAAAGCTTAGGTTTCCAACTACTGTCCAATTTAATTGGTAATCAATGTTTCAAAAATTCTAGGGAAACTTATATACAAAAGAATTACGTATCATCTTAACAGATATAACAGGAGAGCTTCTGTGACGTTTGGAAAGTAGGAGGTGAGGTATTGGCGGAAGTAAAGTTGTGAGGCGGTATCGTGAGTCGTGTTGGGATAGCTCAGTCGGTAGACTGCTTGCCCGCGAAAGGCAAAGGTCCCAGGTTTGAGTCCCGGTTCCGGCACACAGTTTTAATCTGCCAGGAAGTTTCATATCAGCGCACACTCTGCTGCAGAGTGAAAGTTTCATTCTAGATATAACACTCGTAATAAAAATCTGTTTGGATCCCAAAATGGTGGTTCAACTGACCAGGCATTTCCCTCATTTGTCAACCAACTCCTCTAATTCACAAACAATAAAATTTCCCAAATTGGAATATTCTGTGATCTGTTGAGAGCATTTGATTGTGTAGATCAAAAAATTCTACTGAGCAAGGCTGAGCACTGTGGCTTGAAGCGTAAAGGTAGGGCTGTGGCTTGAGTCATATCTAGGTGATAGGAAGCAGGAGGTAGTTCTGATCAATTTTGTGGTGGAACCTTCCAGTTCTGACTGGGGCACAGTAAAATTTGAAATGCCCCAGGGTTTGGTGCTTGGTCCCTTACTTTTCCTAATCTTTATCAATGATTTACCATGGTGTATGACCTAGAAATCTCACTTTACTCTGCAGATGACACAACCATTATGATTGACAAAGTACCAACTGAATTTTAAAGTTCATTGTGACTAATATATTCAAATAAACTTCTGATTGGTTTACTACAAATGGTCTGTCCCTTAATGTCAAAAAACTCAGTTCTTTCAGTTTCTAACACTAAACAAAAACCTTTGAGCTCAAATGTTGGTGAAAGTTGAGGCATCCAGATTCTTGGGATTATGTATTAATAACAATCTAAACTGATCAGTACACATCACTGTCTTGAGTATTGAAATGCATGGCAGAGGGTACATCGAACTGCCTTTATGATATTTCTAATAATGGAAAGTCCAGGTTGGATTCGAGGTGCGGCAGCCAGAGCTGATGGTTGTGCGACTGTGTTGTGCCTTTATGATTGTGTGAATGTTCTACTTTCTGAAAAGACTATCGCTGATAGCTGAAGTATTGTATGTGTGTGTCTTTTTTATGTGTCTGCCGCAGCTCATCAACACATATTTATGATATTTCAAATTGATGATCCATATATTATCGAGGGAAAAATTCCTAGCAGAAAAACTATATATAAAATAGATGTGGTTTACTTACCAGGCGAAAGAGCACTGGTATATAGACAGAAACAGATAAACACACACACACACACACACACACACACACACACACACACACACACACACACACACACACACACACACACACACACACACACACACAAACAAACAAACAAACAAACAAACAAACAAACACTGAGCTCTTGTAACTTTAGCTTGCTTCTTCAGAAAGAGCCGGTAAGGAGAGGGAAACGGAAAGGATGAGGATTTTAAGGGAGTGGGTAAGGAGTCATTCCAATCCTGGGAGAGGAAATACTTACCTTGGGGGAAAAGAATAGGTAAACATACACCCACACCCACTCACCCACCCATCTACACACACACACACACACACACACACACACACACACACCAAGGCAGACACATGCAAAATGCAAAGAGGTTGGACCAACCTCTTTGCACCCCACACATGTCCGCCTTGGTGTGCGTGCGTGCACATGTGTGTGGGTGTGTACTTGTACACACACGGGGAGTCATTCCGGTCCCGGGGTTGGGGGGGGGGATGGGTGGACAAGCACACACACCCACACACATGTGCATGCGCGCATACCAAGGCGGACATGTATGGGGTGCAGAGGTTTGTCCAACATCTTTGCATTTTCCATGTGTCTACCTTGGTGTGTGTGCCTGTGTGTGTGTGTGTGTGTGTGTGTGTGTGTGTGTGTTTGTTTGTTTATTTACCTAACCTTTTTCCTTCTAGGTAAGTCTTTTCTCTCCCGGGATTGGAATGACCCCTTACCCCCACTCCTTTAAAACCTTAATCCTTTCCTTTTCTCTCTTCTTCCCTGCTCCTTCTGAAGAAGCAACCTAAGGTTGCGAAAGCTCAGCATTTGTTTGTGTGTGTGTGTGTGTTTTTTATTTGTTTCTGTGTACATACTGGTGCTCTTTCATCTGGTATGTAAACCACATCTATTTTATATATACTATATGATATTTCTCTACAGTTCCATTCTCTAATAGCTCGCAGGAGAAAGAAACACCCAAAACTTTCTGGTGAGGAAACTATCCTGGTGGGATAAACAAATATAAAAAATAGAAAACAGATGACTTACCCAAAAGGACCGGCTCATCGATAGACACAAATAAAAATAAAAATCACACTCAAACACATATACAAGCTTTCACCACCACAGGCAGCTTCTTCAGGAAAAAGAGGAAAAAAGGGGAGGAGACAGGGAAGGATATGATCTCTGTCCAACTTCTTTGCTTTTTACAAATGTCTGTCTAGGTGTGTTTGCGTTTCGATATGTGTGAGTGTGTGTGTGTATTTGTTTACCTTCCTTTTTTTCCCTAAGGTAAGTCCTTCCACTCCTGGGATTGGAATGACTCCTTTTCCACTTCCAAAACCCATATCCTTCCCTGTCTCCTCCCCTTTTTTCCTCTTTTTCCTGAAGAAGCTGCCGGTGGTGGCAAAAGCTTACATGTGTGTTTGTGTGTGATTTTATTCGTTTCTATCGACGAGCCGGTCCTTTTGGTAAGTCATCTCTTTTCTATTTTTTATTTTTGTTTATCCAACCAGGAAAGTTTCCCTCTATAATTTTTATATATAATTAGTATTATGTAAGTGTGACAGCATCACAAATAAATAAATGAATACACACACACACACACACACACACACACACACACACACAAACGCAAGCTTTCGCAACCCAGTTGCTTCTTCAGGCAGAAGGGAAGGAGAGGGAAAAGGAAATGATGAGGGTTTTAAGGAAGGGGGTAAGGAGCCATTCCAATCCTGGGAGAGGAAAGACTTACCTTGGGGGAAAAAATGCACACACACCCACACATTCACACAGACACAAGTACACATAGGCAGACATACTGTAGAAAGCCAGAAATATATTTGTGATGCTGTCACACCTGTGCTCCTTTGCCTGGTGAGTAATCTTCGTCTATTTTTTATATATAATCTTTCCTGCTAGGAATTTTTCGTCTTAATATTATTATTATATAAAATAGATGAAGATTACTCACCAGACGAAGGAGCACAGGTGTGACAGCATCACAAATAAATAAATGAATACACACATACACACAAAGGCAAGCTTTCGCAACCCAGTTGCTTCTTCCGGCAGAAGGGATGGAGAGGGAAACGGAAATGATGGGGGTTTTAAGGAAGGGGGTAAGGAGCCATTCCAATCCCGGGAGAGGAAAGACGTACCTTGGGGGAAGGTAAGGTTCCTTTCCTTCCCCCAAGGTAAGTCTTTCCTCTCCCGGGATTGGAATGGCCCTTACCCCCTGGTGGTCAGCAATTAAATTTTTTCAGCACTGCAGTGCCTCACGCTATGCCCAACACCCTCCAAGTTCGTAGGCTTGCGTTCGCGGCATGAGTGCGAGTACCATTTCAAAAACTTTTCTGTACTTTTATCTCAATTTTGCTCGCTTTAATGTATGGTCTAAAATGCATAGAACAGTAAGCTGCCCGTTATCTAACTTCTTCAATACACAATTTGTAAATCGAGTGCACATACTTGACAAATGGTGTCATTGTTATGAATTACGAAAAGGTGAATGATTTATGCGAAAGCTTGAATGTTTTACTACCATGTCTCCAAAAATCATATTGTTTTAACTGCAAATTTTCATCAAAATTGAGTGAGAATCGTTACGAAACTATAATCTTGCAGGGAATGAAAAGTAGACATTTTCTTTTTTGACAGGCAAACCAAAGCTTGTAAGGAAAAAATAATTTGATAAAACAACTTGGTGTGGCCATGTACACCGACAACATTTTTTACAGCGTTAAAAGTGGAAAACTTAATTCCCCCCCCCCCCCCCCCCCCCCTCTTTTCCGTCATGGCTCTGCTTGGCGCGCTGTGTGAACACCCAGGCTGGCAACAAGTGCCAACCAGTCGCCAGCCTGCTCAGCACCTTCTGGCTTGGCTCGGCCCAGCCAGCTGTGTGAAAGCAGCCATAAACTCGAATCTTTCTTTTTGATAGGCTCTAATGATATGGTAGGCATCCTTGACAGTTTGATTGAAAGTGTCTCCAATCAGGGTGGTCTACTACATAGACCATTCGTTTGTGTCCCCAAGAATATAACAATTCAAATGACTGAGACATAGAATGCACAGTCCATGGAATTGAATTTCCCTTTCCTACCCATCCCTCACGATAGATACCAGCAGCCAGTACACTTTGAAAACTGAAACTGAGTTGTGCTGGGACTCTGTCATGAACAAACCACATGTTCTTATTTATAGGTGTCCATCTTCTAGTAGATCTTGGGGGGGGGGGGGGGTCCTAATAAAGTGCCTGTCAGCACTTGTAAGATATATATGGATGATATATAGCCCTATCAGCCAGTCACCTACAAATACATTTATCTTAAACTGAAGATAATGTCTATTCTGTACTGCAACAAAAGAATTGTGACCAGCCCCTATGTGTTGGTTGTTCAAATTTGTTATTCTATCTTATTCAAATGTTAACTCTTCTGTAAATAAAACTGAAGACGAACAATGTATTGGGAGGTTCTGCAGTGAACTATTTGAAAAAGTTCTCCTTTGGTGTGTGATCAGTTGATGTAAGACCCTGAACACACTGAAGATTATGTTGAGATGTGAGTTGCTCTTGAGGTATTCCCTATCTAAACTTGGTGATGTATCACAAGTGCCAATTTAAAATCACTTGTCTTTCATTTTTGCCTTATTATCTATGACAGTCTGTAGTAGAGCCGGTCATTTCAGCATTCATGCTCACTCATAGCTTGTCCCCGGCTTGCGCCAGACTCGCAGCTACGGAAGGGAGGGGGGTCAACAGAACTCTGCGAGCCAGCCTGCTACAAGTTTCCACGGCACTCGTGAGGCTCGTAGAAACAAATAGACCCTTAACACCTGTAGAAAGTTGTAGTGCTCGTGAGACTTGCAGACTGTTTTGTACAATCATGATGAAAAAGTATGTTCTGCGAGTGTTAGCAGACGGAAAGTATGTTCTGCTGGACAGGCCTGGAACAAGCCATGGTAGTTCCTGCTGGGATATCTTTAAGTTACTAATTTAATAAGAATTTTTTTTCATTTCATGTTAGATGAATTCAGTGCCCCTATTAATATATCTGATTTTCTGAAGTTTATTTTTATAGCCATTTTAAACAAGAGTGCTGAAGATTTATTTTCATATTACTTACCTTATAAACAGTTACACATTGAACTTGCAGTAATTATGATATTTAAGCATTCAGTTTGTTTATGAATGTTGTAACAGATGTGCATGTTGTGTGCTTGTAACAGAAAAGATCCAAAATAGAAATATTGAGTTAAACATTTTGTAGTCTTTGCTGTAAATTTCTTCCATGAGTTCCTATATATCTGCGTTCACGTATGTACATACACCGCAATCCACTTTAAGGTGCGTCCTACTACTAGTCATTGCCTTACATATCCCACTTCCAAACAGATCAAGGGAAAAATAAATGGCCATTTGTCTTTCTGTGAGAGCTTATTTCTCTTATTTTACCTTTGTGGCCTTTTCATGAAATATAAGTTGGCAGCAGAATCGTTTTGCAGTTGGCTTCAAATTCCAGTCCTCTAAGTTTCCTTAAGTGTGTTTACTTCTAGTGTTCACTTTATCTGAAACTTCTTAGAAAAGGTATGATTTTTATTCAATAGTGGATATAAATAATGTTTATCAGATTTTTGCGTATACGATTTAAACCACCTCAATTAGGCCTAATTAATGACACACTTCACTGATGTGCAGTTTTCTGATGAGGCACCAGCTCCACTGAATGAAAGTTTATTGTTGTTGTTGCTGTGATCTTCAGTCCGGAGACTGGTTTGATGCAGCTCTCCAGAATACCCTATCCTGAGCAAGCCTCTTCAACTCCACATCAGAACGGCAATGTACATCTGTCTGAATCTACTTACTGTATCCATCTCTTGGTCTTCCTCTGCGATTTTTACCCCACATACTTCCCTTCAATGCTAAATTTACAATTTCTTGATGTCTAAGAATGTGTCCTACCAATCGATCTCTTCTTATAGTAAAGGTATGCCAGAAATTTCTTTTCTCCCCAATTCTGTTCAGTACCTCCTCATTAGTTATTTAATCCACCCACCTAATCCTCAGCATTCTTCTGTAACACCACATTTCAAAAGCCTCTGCCTTCTTCCTGTCCACACTGTTTATCGCCCATGTTTCACTCCCATACAAGGCAACACTCCACACATATGCCTTCTGAAAGGACTTCGTTAGGCTTAAATAAATATTTGATGTTAACAAATTTCTCTTTTTTAAGAAGGCTTTTCTACCCATTGCCAATTCTGCATTTTATATCCTCTGTACTGCGACCATCATTTGTTATTTTACTGTCCAAGTAACAAAACTCATCTACCTCCTTTATTGTTTTGTTACCTAATCGAATACATTCAGCATCACCTTAGGCTGCACTCCATTACCCTAGTTTTGCTCTTGTTAATGTTTATCTTATAGGCACCTTTCAGCACACTGTCCATTCCATTCAACTACTCTTCCAAGTCCTTTGCTGATAGAATTACAATGTCATCAGCAAAACACAAGGTTTTTATTTCTTCACCCTGAACTTCAATTCCTTCTCCAAATTTCTCCTTGCTTTTCTTTATAGCTTGCTCAATGTACAAATTGAATAAAACTGGAGAAAGGCTACAACCCAGTCTTACTCCCTTGCCAAACATTGCATCCTTTTCATGCCCATCAACTCTGACAACCGCTGTCTGGTTTTTGTACAAGCTGTAAATAACCTTACCCTCCCTATATTATTCCAATCAACATTGTCAAAAGCCTTCTCCAAATCTACAAAAGCTAGGTATGTAGGTTTGCCTTTTCTTAATCTATCTTCTAGAATAAGCCATAAAGTGAGTATTGCCTCCCGTGTTCCTACATTTCTCCTGAACCCAAACTGATCTTCCCTGAGGTCGACTTCTACCAGCTCTTCCATCCTTCTGTAAATAATTCATGTTAAAATTTTGCAACCATGACTTATTAAACTGTTGGTTCTGTAGTTTTCAGACCTGTATGCACCTGCTTTCTTTGGAATGGGGTTTTAACATTTTTCTTAAAGTCTGATGGTACTTCGCCTGTCTCATACATCTTACACACCAGCTGAAACAGTTTTGTCATGGCTGGTTCTCCCAGAGACGTCAGTAGCTCTGAGGGTATGTCATCTACTCCTGGGGCCTTGTTCCGACCTAGGTCTTTCAGTGCTTTGTCAAATTCATCTCTCAGTATAGTATCTCCTATTTCATCCTCATCTACTTCTTCTCCCCTTCCTACAATATTGCCCCTCAGTTCATTTCCTTCGTAGAGCCTCTCTATATACTCTTTCCATCTTTCAGCTTTCCCTTTTTTTGCTGAGAACTGGTTTTCCATCTGTGTTCTTGATATTCATGGAGCTGTTTTTCTAATCTCGAAATATCTCTTTTATTTTCCTGTAGGCTGTATCCACATCCATGCATTTGCCTTCTAGCCACTCCTGCATAGCCGTTTTGCACTTCCTGTAAATTTTATTTCTTAGTCATCTATACTCCATTTGGCCTATTTCGTTTACTGCATTTTTATATTTTCTCCTTTCATCAATTAAATTTATTATATCCTGTGATATCCAAGGATGTTTTGTAGATCTTGCCTTCCTACCTATTTTGTCCTCTGGGCCTTCACCATTTCATCTCTCAATGGTACCCATTCCTCCTCTACTTTTTTATTTTCCCTGTTCTGTCAATTGTTGCCTAAAGCTCTCTTTGAAATTCTCAAGAACTTCAGGTTCCTTCAGTTTATCCAGGTCCCATCTCCTTATTTTCCTACCTTTCTGCAGTTTTTCCAGTTTCAGCCTACAATTCATGACCAATAAGTTATGGTCAGAGTTTATATCTGTCCCTGGGTATGTCTTACAGTTTAAAACCTGGTTCTGAACTCTATTCTTACCATTATAAAATCTATCTTGTATCTCGTGGTCTCTTCCACGTATAGAACCGTCTTTCGTGATTCTTAAACCAGTTGTTTGTTATAACTAAATTATGTTCCGTACAAAATTCTACCAGGCGGCTTCCTCTTTCATTCCTTTTGCCCAGACTGTATTCACCTACTATCTTCCCTTCCCTTCCTTTTCCTACTACCGAATTTCAGTCTCCCATCACAATTAAGTTTTCCTCTCCCTTAATTGTTGGAATAATTTCCCTTAGCTCCTCATATATTTCTTTGATCTCGTCATCCTTGGCAGAGCTAGTTGGCATATAAACCTGTACTACTGTGGTCGGTGTTCGCTTTGTATCTATCTTGACTACGATAATGTGATCACTGTGCTGCTCATAGTAGTTTACCCGCATTCCTATTTTCTTATTCATTATCAGACCTACTCCTGTAATACCCCCAACAGATTTTGTATTTATAATCCTGTACTCACCTGACCAGAAATCCTGTTCCTCCTTCCACCGAACTCCACTAATCCCTACTATATCTAACTTCAACCTATCCATTTCTCTTTTTAAATTTTCTAGCTTCACTATCCGATTAAGGGATTTAACATTCCATGCTCCGATCTGTAGAATGCCAGTGTTGTCTTTCCTGATGATCACATCCTCCGGAGTAGGCCCTGCCTGGAGATCCGAATGGGGGACTATTTGACTCTGGAATATTTTACTCGAGAGGATGTCATCATTATACAATTATACAGTAGAACTGCATGTCCTCGGGAAAAGTAGCAGCTGTAGTATCCCCTTGCTTTCAGCTGTTTGCAGTAGCTGTGTGGCAAACCCATGTTAGCTGATGTTACAAAACCATCTCAGTCAATCATCCAGACTGTTGCCCCTGTAACTACTGAATAGGCTGCTGCCCCTCTTCAGGAACCACACATTTGTCTGCCCTCTCCACAGTTACCCCTCCACTGTGATTGTAGCTACTGTACGGCTATCTTATCATTGAGGCATGCAAGCCACCACACCTCGGCAATGTCTGTGGTTCATGCGAGTCGGAAAGTTTATTATAGACCTACTATTAATAACTACATTTTCTATAGAAGGTTCTGCTCTAGTGGATTAATAATATTGTGTGAGCGGTGTTGCATTTTGTTATGTGGCTAAAGGTTTTCATTTTCTACCATATCATGAATCATGACAATTTGGAACCTGCACTCGGTTTTAGCGAGTTCTTTAGCATGACCATATTAATCCTAAGATTTATAATGTAATTAACACTAGATTTCAAGTGTTGGACATACAACATACACCCTAAGGTATGTAAATTTTTACGAAAGACAATTGCTTTTCCACTCACAAAACACAGAATATGATTGCGCATGGATAATTAATTAATTAAAGGTGTACAATTAACTACTCATTAAGCAGGGCAAGAATGTCTGTATAATGTTCTTTCAGTATGTTACTGTCACAGTCATGAGTATTAAATACTTTGTGAGAGAAAAAAAAAAAAAAGACAAAGTGATAGTTCAAACTATCATTACAGACACACTCTGTAGTTTCTTTCTTATGCCAAGTGAAGTACTGTCTTTTCAGAACAAAGGATTTGATATTACATTATGCACAATTAATCATTAAAGAGATCTCCAAACATGTTTTACAGAAAACCATCTAATGTAGTTCAAAGTTAAGTAAACCAGTTATCAACCACAATATTGTTTGAATACTGTAGTGCTTTACCAAACATGGACCTGTTAGATACAGGTGGTATGCCGTTTGCTTTTCCAACCTTCTGACTGACTTAACCAACCATTTACAGCAGGACCTACAGTGAAATTCGTATTCCTAAGCATGTTGTGCCTTGGTATTTTTCACGTTTGCAAACATTACCAGAAATCTAGAATGAAATTTTCACTCTGCATTGGAGTGTGCGCTGATATGAAACTTACTGGCAGATTAAAATTGTATGCCTGATCCGGGTTTCAAATCTGGAACCTTTTTCCTTTCATATCAGTGTACACTCTGCTGCGGAGTGAAAATTTCATTCCGGAAACATCCCTTAGACTGTGGCTATCCTTTCTTCCAGTAGTGCTAGTCCTGCTAATTCGCAAGAGAACTTCTGTGAAGTTTGGAAAGTAGGAGGCGAGGTACTGGCAGAAGTAAAGTTGTGAGACCGGCCCCATGAAGCATGCTGGGATAGTTCAGAGAGTATAGCACTTGCCTGTGATAGACAAAGGTCCCAGGTTCGAATCCCAGTTCTGGCACTCAGGTTAAATCTGCCAGGACGTTTCATTACCAGGGATGAAAGACGTCATAAGAGAGGGATAAAAATCCTAGTAATGACCAGGGTTCGAATTTACGATCTTTACATTTGTAATTCAGTAATTTACCAGCAAACCACGAAAGTGCTGCCTAACATTGTTACCTCCTATGTACATATTCTCTGTGAGAAACAAATTAAATAAATGCCAATTACTTTATCTTTCTGATGTTTTACAGACTTTCCTGTTGTGAATGGAAATACATGGATATTTTTTACTAGATTAACAGAAATGAGTAATCAGCACAGTTATAATCATTTCTCAGAATTTTTTCAAAATCAGTGTAAACCTGTATATTTGTATGCACACACATAGACACACACAGGACGTCATACATAAGATGTTCCTATTGTAGTTCCAAATGATTTGGACTCCTTCTTGTGATATTTAGATTTTATAAAAGGCCAACAATGAAGTATTGTCCTTTCATTGTTAGTGGTTCTTGTGGTCCTATATAAGTGAAAATGTAATGGTGGCATTCAGCAACAGTGGATTGAAAAAATGTGCTGATGCCGATAATCTGGTAAAGGATAATAAAATGTCTGTATGTCCTCTATATGTTCATAAACCATTATTTCGATTGCAGTGAAACTTTGGTGAACTGTTCACTGTATGCCCATGAAAGTTCCTGATCCAAAAACAAAAGAGCATGACACATAGCTCAAGAGATGTGACATCATAAATAATGAGAGACCACCTTGTGAGAATACCCAGATTTATGCGCCAATTATTGGAAAATGGGAGTAGTTAGGGACCTGCAACAAAGTTTGCATGTAATTTCGGACGTTAATGAAGAGTTTGTAAGTGACCTACACACACACACACACACACAAAATGATGAAACGAAAACGAGCTACCGCTCACAACAGTTTCGCTGTAGATGCTGTAAAATTGTCGCATCAGGCATGACCTAGTATCAAATAAAGTTAGCATTACAGATTTGCATGTTACTATTTATTTTTGTCTGCAAGTCTATCTTAATTCTCTTGCATCAAAAATTAAGCAATCTGTTTTTTTAATCTTTTTAGCTACATAAAAGCGAAAGGATACTCACTCACTGACTAAAAAAGAAATCTCGAAAACTACTTCACCTATGAAGCTGACATTTGGCAGGAATGTAGTTTATAGGTAGAAAACGTCAGCTAAGAAAGTATTTTGTGATAAGTGTATGGAGGAGTATACTTTTCCTACAGACTCACAAAATCTTCATTCCGATTTTCATGAAATTTTGCACACTTGACCTTCAAAACAAGAGAAAGGTCACCGTCTACCTTAAGTTTCATATGGTGCTTGGGGGAGAGTACTTTGCAACACAAAAAATTGTTCCCTAAATACCTTGGCTGTGCCAGACTTAATGGCCTGACTGATTTCACAGATCCTTTTATTGTTGTTTTCGTTATTCTCAGAACAAGGGTTGTATGAAATAAAACTGGAATATTTGAGAACAACAAAGTGCAGTTTTCTATGTGACCCTGCATTTCTATTGCATATAAATCTATAGTTTTGTTCAATATTGATGAATTTTGCACACTCTACCTTAGAAACAAGAGGAATGCTACTGTCTATAAAATTTCATATGGTGCATGGTGGAGGGTACTTAAATTATGGAATTTTACAAAATGCATAGTTTTGCTCCAATCCTTATGAATTTTTGCATCCATGACCTTTAAACCAAGAGGAAGATCACTGGGCACATAAATGTTTGTATGGTACATAACAGAGGGTACCTTGCAGAAAACTTTGCTGAGAGAGGGAAAGATGGAAATGATCAGAGAGATGGAGAGAAAGAGGTGGATGCAGAAAGAGGAGGGAAGGGGAGGTGGACTATGAGAGTGTAGAATAAATAAACACCCGGGCAACGCCGGGATTACAGCTAGTATATTAATAAAAACATGTAAACATAGCTAAATATATTTCCTTGTGAAACTAAATATGTTATTTTTTAGAGCCCTGAGCAGATTGTCATCAATACTAGCAGACAGCCAGATAAAAGATTGCCATATTCTGTTGACTGTCTCCTGGAACTCTCGTAGCTGTTGGCCCCTGTGATACTAGCGCTGTGGAGTACTTGAAGCTGCTGGCTGCGTCTGTGTCCGCGACATGAAGTTCTACGCCGCCATATTTGTAACTTGCGCACCGCGTTCTTCTCCGGTCCGAATACCGAGTCCTATTCCTCTCCTAACTTCATATTATAACAGACATGAAACTGCTGCTTTACTATAAAGCTCTGAGCCCCCATGCATCATTCAGTATGCATTAGACTTGGCTTCTAAATGAATGTACTGCAAAGCCACGTTTGCAACCTTCCTATTGGTACTCATCAATAAGAATTGGGCAATACATAACTCAGGGTAGTAGAAGGTTTATGGCTTGTTGTCTATGTTCATATGGGTGAGACGGTACACCAGACTTGGGTGATTTCCGTTCTGTTATGAGTCTGTTCGAGTCCCCGTGCTCGCAAGGATCTGTGCTTGTGCTATGAGCTGCTCACTGCGCCAGTCCCGAGCAGCTACCGCACTTACGAGTAACGAGTGATTTATTTATTTATTTATTTATTTTGCACCTGCTGACCGGTTCTAGTCTGTAGAATGTTGTCTTCCTGGTGAGGCTTATGAGCTACAAATGGCCTTCCTTATTCAATATGTTTGGGGGCAGCAAATGGTAATATTTTAGGAACATTGTGCCCTGATTAGAAGCCACCATACGGGTCTTCTCATTACTGTAGGGAAAGACCTTTTGCTGTTACGCTTACTCCATAATGGCTGAACTTCTGCAGTCACATGTTGTGATCAACACAATTAAATATCTCTGTGTTCAGAGCATTTTGTTTATTCCTTCCTTTGCTTTGGAGAGAATATAGAATACAGCATTTTAAGGTATTAAATCACTTTTAAAACCAAATTGTATGTTTGACAGCAAATTATGTTAACTGAATTTATTGATTATGCAGCCTTCACAATATCTCTTTTAAACACTGATTTCACAGAAATACTTCTAAAATTGTTTACATTGTTCCTTTCTCCTTTCTTATAAAGTGGTTTGACTACCAAGAACTTCAATTTTGTCAGGAAACTGACTATTCCTGAAAGAAAAATTACAATTATGACTAAGTACTGAGTTAATGTACCACACACTGTGCTTTAGAATCCTGCTAGGTACCCCATCATATCCATCTGAGTCCTTCAGCAAAGAGTATCAGTAGAAAATAAGGATTTCACATAAATCACCTACTATAGTCGGAAAATAATTGTTAAATACTATATATATATCTGACTTACTAGCACATAAAGCAATTGCATACAATGTCATCTGTGTTTATGTTGTCAAAATGCTATATAGATCGCACTGTGTTGACATGACCCCAGCACCTTCACTTTTATTTGATTATTCACTTATGTGGTAATAATTCCTTAACTTATAAATGTTGGTGTCAGTTACTGTAGTACAAACTGAGACATGTAAACTACATTTTTTTAATGCAGCAGTTTTTGTTCTGCTGTTTACTCTATATTTACTGATATTTCAAGAATTTTACTAACCTGTTTTTTTATTAACTTTGAGGAAATTAAATTTATTTATTAAAATTATTGTTGTAGATCATAATGAAACAGTTTGTGTTTGAAAGTATTGTGTTGTTTCTAGAAAAGTGAGTATTTTTGTTTACACACTGTAGTGATTGCACTTTGCCTTTTGGTATCATTAAAGATCATACAAGAAGTCGTAGCCCTAGCGCTAAAACACATTGTCGTCTGAGTGATTCCATTCCTTTGTTTTGGAGGGGCAGGCACCTCAGTTGCATATTGCCTGCTTAGCCATACACTTCATCTGTCACTCAGCTGTCAACTAATCTACGCCTGCTAAAACCTGCGACCAGTAGGCAACAGGCAACTGAGATGGCCGTCCCTCCAAAACAGAGGAAAGGACTCACCCAATTCACAAGGCGAGAATGCATTTCTGCACACACACCATGACTTCTTGCATGAACTATATGTACTGAAACACTCGTATTTAATTCCCTTTAGGGTACAGTAATTTTTTTAGAAGTTTTAAGTAGCTTTTTAGGACATTTAGAAACACAAACAGACCCAAGAAATGATGTGTTTACAGATTTAAAGCATTTTTAATTTTTATTTTTTAAAGGAGTAAATGTGATCATAAATGTCATAGATATAGGGTGCATAGAGACTCCTTGTACTCCTTAGAACCTTTCTAATTGTAAAAGAATGTCCAAGGTGTGATTGAAACTCTTTATGTCATCTTAATGCAAAAACTTCGTGGCTTCAAACATGTGTATATTGCAAATGTATTGTGATCGCAAAATGAACAGCAATGTTCTTTTCGTGCCACTAACCCAAATGCGTAGTCAGTAGTTCAGATAACCATTTCGACATAAACATATACAAGTCTCATGTAGATGACTTGCCACATAGTGTCCAAATAGGTGATGCTACAAATTTGCCAGACTCTTCCTGAAGGAGAAATTGGACCTGTTCTATTCTAACAGAAATACAGATGTGCAGTAGAGATGGTTTATACACACATGCACAAGACACAGCATTTTGAGTGGGCTTTCTGCTTGTTATTGTTTTCAACTATTGTCAGCAGATGAAATACATGTGAGTGACAGAGGACTCTTTTGATTACTGTATGAGATATTCCACTCACATATAATAATTTATTTTGAAGGCTGTAATGAAAATCGTGTTATATTGTATTAATGTGATATAGGCCGGAGATGTTTTGTTTATTATTATTTTTTTTATTTGTCCTAGCCAACCCAGTATTCATCCTGCAGATAAGATTATTTATAAAACCATATCACATACCTAGCCCACAAACAGATTTCCTATGTCATATCCCCATCACTCCCCCAATCCTCCCTCTACCGCCAATAACCAACCATAAAAGAGTGCTTCGCTCGTCACCCAGTACTACCCAGGACTGGAGCAACTACACTACATCCTTTGTCAGGGCTTTGATTTTCTGTCACCATGCCCAGAAAAGAGATACATGGTGCACAAGTTCATCTCAATGCCTTCTAAAGTGGTGTTCTGTCATCCACCTAATCTCCACAACATCCTAGTCCATACCTATGCCACTTTCTATCCTAGTCTTCTGACACAGGTGTATTTTGCCAGTGGAAGGCTCTGATACAAGAACTGCCCAAACCATCCTCCCAGTACTACCTATTCCAGTCCTGTCACAGTCTTATCCTATGCCAATCAAATGCCAGGCCACCTGTGAAAGTAGCCTTGTTATTTACCAAATGTGCTGCAATCAATGCACTGCTTTATATACAGGTATGACTACTAACCAGCTATCCATTTGAATGGCTTTTGCCAAACTGTCTCCAAAAACAAGATAGACCACCCATGGTAGAACAGGCAGCTGAGTTTAAGCTTGATTTCAACAGCTGCTTCACAAAGGCCTCAACCCCCTACAATAACCTCTTTTCCCCACACCCAACAATCCAACAATTTCTGTCTCATCTTTCCTACAACTCTTCCATTTCTTGTATAGTCCCTGTATGTGTGTGTGTGTGTGTGTGTGTGTGTGTGTGAGAGAGAGAGAGAGAGAGAGAGAGAGAGAGAGAGAGAGAGAGAGAGAGAGAGAGAGAGAGAGTGTATGAGTGAGTGAGTGGGTTCTCTCACCTCCCACTCCATTCTTAATCTGTATCTCTTTCCATCCATCCAATACCTACATGCTCCATAAGGCTGTGCAGCAACCTTTTTTTCCTCCTCCTCTTCCTACCCCTTAGTCTTCCTCTACTCTGCCCTTCCCTCCCCTTTCCTTTTCTCCCCTCCCCTTCCCTATTCTCCCCTTCCCTACCCTTTCCTTTTCTCTCGTCCCATTCCGTCCCGTCCCTCCCCTTCCCTTCCCTTCCCTGGGCCTTCCCTTCCCTTCCCTTCCCTTCCCTTCCCTTCCCTTCCCTTCCCTTCCCTTCCCTTCCCTTCCCTTCCCTTCCAGTCCCTTCTCCTCCCATTCCCTTTCCTTCTCCCATCTCCTCACAGCAGATAATTACTCAGAATGCAATGGTATCGCAAGGATTTTAGAATTCTCTACATTTATAGTACATAAAGTCCAGAACTGAAATAGCAATCAGCCAAAGCCATTTGACGCAACTCTCAAAATTTCTCAAGAAAATTGACTTTGAAAGTTTGCAAGTACACATATCACTAATTAAATCAGTTGCAGCATCTGCCGGTGTAGCTTAGGTGGTAGCGTTCTGGTCTTGAAACTGTAGAGTCGCTGGTTCAAATCCTGTGATGACCTCTTTTTTTTTTTTTTTTATCGTTATGTTTGAATACTTACACAATTTTAATATCTAATGGTATTACAAAAAAATGCAAGTTTTTTGTTTATTCATAATTTTCTGCATTTTATAAAATGTCGCTAATTATGAAGGTATGAATTGAAGAAACATAAGTTACATTTTTTATATTATTGGCTTCACTATTAGTTGATGATGGTAGTCTTTAATCTTCACTTTGTGCAGAGCTATGACGCTGTTTGTAGAAAGTCACCTCCATAGCTGCTACTAATGGCTTTCCATGCAGCTAACCTACTCAACCTTCATTTTAGGTGACAGCAAGCTGTTTAGTTTGTCTACATACGCATAAACAAAAACTGTAAATAGAGATCCCAAAATGTTTTATATAACTGAATTTGAAAAGGAAAAAACTTCTTGTAACAACAGGATTCGAACCACGGACTCTATGGTTGTGAGTCCAGAACACTACCACCTGAGCTACACCGACAGATGCTGGAACTCTCTTAATTATTGGATCTCACTTGTACTTGCAAAACTTCAAAGTTGATTTTCTTGAAAATTTTTGAGAGTTGTGTCAAATGGCTTTGGGTGATTGTTATTTGGGTTCTGTACTTCACGTACCATAAATATCAAACAGTTCTAAAATCTGATACCCATGTGGTCTCCTTGTGAGATGATGGTTGTGTGCCTGTTTGATTGTGTAAATGTCAATGTGACTATTTCTGTAAGGATGTGGCCAAAAGCTTTAAGTTGAGCATGTGTGACCATCTTTTTTAAGTGCCTGTTGGGACTCGACAAACATCATCGTCATGAGTTGTAAACTATCCTCATTATATTGTTGGACAATATTAGAATGAACTTACCAATGAAATTGGAAATTGGGTAATTATTAAGTTAAGCAAAACTTACAGAATTGGAAAAATATATGAACATCTGACATATTCACACAGTGTATTTATTAATGTGATGTTGGGCTTCCATTTGATTGTAGCACAAGGCTACATTACCATCTTTGTAGTTGGTAGTGTTTGGCAGCAGTATTCTAGTCTTATTAAGAACTTATTGAGAATTTTGATATATTCATTTCCAGTCTTTCAGCCAGCAATGTGAATGAAAAAATCAGCTGAATTCCACGTTATAGCCACCCACACCATAAAGCAGTCTCCTCCATGCTTGTCATTAGGAAGCTGGCAGTCCAGATCACAAGCTTCTTTTGGAGTTCTCCAAACATAAACCCAGTAATTAGTAACATATAATGTGAATGATGAACTGTTGGGCCATACATTTGTCCAATTGTCAAGTGTCCAGCTTTGTACCACATTTTTAAATCTCTTATTTATTTATTTTTGCAACTTAATGTTGGTTTCCATTATAAGGGGCTTTACAGATACAGCACTACCAGAGTGATCTGGATTGTGCCTCCGATCAGACATGAAACAAGGCTCCCTACTGGTGTGGATTATGCCTCTGTTCAAAGATGAAACAAGACTCCTGTACATGGTGCAAAAGCATCTTATTTATGTTAGTTAAACAATGGCACTGAATGTTATGTTGTTAATTAGGTATATTAATCCAATTACAATAGAAAAGCAGACAATTACGTGCAACTGGCTATAGTAGCAGGTAGCGTAAATAATACTGAGTAAATTGATATATAAATCTCAGTTAAATTAATAGTTCTTCATTTCAAAAGATAGTTTAATAGAGTCATCAACAATACTTTTGGAATGAATGTAATTATACAGAAACTAATGAAGGAGTAACTTTACTAACATTAATTCTGTAACATAATAATATAGGGACTGATGACCCTGTAGTTAAGTCCCATAATCTTTACAAACATTTGAACAGCATAATAATACCTACTTTAATATTATGAGAAAAGAATGTAATTAGTTTTATCAAAGATGCTAATTCCCCTAATACCTGTGCCACAACAATACACCTCTTGCATGAACTAAATAATATTTGATAATTAATCAAACCTCTGTGACATCAAATAATAGAAAATAACTTCAGTCAGTCACATTAGAAAAAAGATTAACAGAAGTTTCGGAAAAAGAAAATGATAATAGACTAATTACATTATTATGCAACACTGGTATCGGAAGGTTCAGTAC
Organism: Locusta migratoria; assembly: GCA_026315105.1. Lineage (NCBI taxonomy): Eukaryota > Metazoa > Arthropoda > Insecta > Orthoptera > Acrididae > Locusta > Locusta migratoria. The sequence goes on along the minus strand of CM048744.1, from coordinate 520,658,820 downwards.
TTCAAGCAGATGGAAATAACTCCTAACATGCTTCAATACAGGGTCAGTAGCAATATGCAGCTGATCATGCTGTGGTGTATGGGAAGCTGTTGTCATTTAGTGTATGTAGAAGGATAGAAGATGATTTAAATGAAATTTCTAGTTTGTGTAATGAATTGCAGCTAGTTTTAAATGTATAAAAATGTTAAGTCAATATAGATTAGTGAGAATAACAGTCCCTTAATGTTTGAATACAGCATTAATACTGTCCAATCTGACACAGTCATGCTGATAAAATATCTAGAGTAGTATGAAGTGGAAGGTACATTTAAGGACAGTTGTGGTTTATTGGGAGAATTTTGGGAAAATGCGGTTCATCTCCATATAAAACAGTAGTGTTCCCATTTTTGAGTGCTGTCCATGTGAATGGGATGCCCACACTTCAGTTTAAAAGAAAAAAAAAGTGAAGGGCTGATAAATTCATACTGGTAGGTCATATCAACTTGCAAGTTTTACAGATATGCTACAAGAACTCAGTGGGAATCCTTGGAAGGAAGTGGATGTTCTTTTGAAGAACACTACTGAGAAAATTTAGAGGGTCATCATTTGAGTCTACTGCTGCCAACTTGAGAGAGAGAGAGAGATGAAGTCTAATATATATATATATATATATATATATATATATATATATATATATATATATATATATATATATATATATCACACACACACACACTTCCCACCGACACCAATCCTTCAGAACTCCGGAGATGGGAACTAGCCCTTCAGCATATTCTCTCTTCCCGTTACCCACCTGGTCTCAACCTCCGCTAAATTTGAATTCCCACCCACCATCTTAACATCTTTGCCTTGGTTCTCTGGACAGAGCCTCTGCCTCAAGTGGCATCTCTGTCTAACTTCTAACTTCTTTGCTTTCTACAGTTCTACAGTGTGTCTGCCTAAGTGTACTTGCGTCTGTGTAAATATGTGGGTGTGTGTGTTTTTGTTTACCCTCTTTTTTTCCCCCCAAGGTAAGTCTTTCCTGTCCCGGGATTGGAATGACTCCTTATCCACTCCCTTGAAACCCTCATCATTTCCTTTTCCCTCTCCTTCCCTTCTGCCTGACGGAGCAGCTAGGCTGCGAAAGCTTGTATGTGTGTTTGTGTGTGATTTTATTTATTTTATTTGTTTCTATCGACGAGCCAGATGACTTACCAAAAGGACTGGCTCGTCGATAGAAACAAATAAAATAAATAAAATCACACACAAACACACATACAAGCTTTCGCAGCCTAGCTGCTCCGTCAGGCAGAAGGGAAGGAGAGGGAAAAGGAAATGATGAGGGTTTCAAGGGAGTGGATAAGGAGTCATTCCAATCCCGGGACAGGAAAGACTTACCTTGGGGGGAAAAAAAGAGGGTAAACAAAAACACACACACCCACATATTTACACAGACGCAAGTACACTTAGGCAGACACACTGTAGAACTGTAGAAAGCAAAGAAGTTAGAAGTTAGACAGAGATGCCACTTGAGGCAGAGGCTCTGTCCAGAGAACCAAGGCAAAGATGTTAAGATGGTGGGTGGGAATTCAAATTTAGCGGAGGTTGAGACCAGGTGGGTAACGGGAAGAGAGAATATGCTGAAGGGCTAGTTCCCATCTCCGGAGTTCTGAAGGATTGGTGTCGGTGGGAAGTATCCAGATAACCCGGACGGTGTAACACTGTGCCAAGATGTGCTGGCCGTGCACCAAGGCGTGTTTAGCCACAGGGTGATCCTCATTACCAACAAACACTGTCTGCCTGTGACCATTCATGCGAATGGACAGTTTGTTGCTGGTCATTCCCACATAGAACGCTTCACAGTGCAGGCATGTCAGTTGGTAAATCACGTGGGTGCTGTCACAAGTGGCTCTGCCCTTGATTGTGTACACCCTCCGGGTTACGGGACTGGAGTAAGTGGTGGTGGAAGGGTGCATAGGGCAGGTTTTACAACGGGGGCGCTTACAAGGGTAGGAGCCAGAAGGTAGGGAAGGTGGTTTGGGGATTTCATAGGGATGGACTAGGAGGTTACGGAGGTTAGGTGGGCGGCAGAAAGACACTCTCGGAGGAGTGGGGAGGATGTCATGAAGGATGGATCTCATTTCGTGGCAGGATTTTAGGAAGTCGTATCCTTGCTGGAGAGCCACATTCAGAGTCCGCTCCAGTCCCGGAAAGTATCCGGTGACAAGAGGGGCACTTCTGGGGTTCCGTTGAAGGTTCTGAATTTGGGGGGATGAGGAAGTGGCTCTGGCAATTTGCTTCTGTACCAGATCAGGAGGATAGCTGCGGGATGTGAAGGCTGTTATCAGGTTATTGGTGTATTGGTTCAGGGATTCAGGACTGGAGCAGACTCGTTTGCCACGAAGACCTAAGCTGTAGGGAAGGGAACGTTTGATGTGGAAAGGATGGCAGCTGTCATAATGCAGGTACTGTTGTTTATTGGTAGGTTTGATGTGGACGGATGTGTGTAGTTGGCCGTTGGATAGATGGAGGTCGACATCGAGGAAAGTTGCATGGGATTTGGAATAGGACCAGGTGAATTTGATGGGACCAAAGGAGTTGAGGTTGGAGAGGATATTCTGGAGTGGTTCTTCACTGTGAGTCCAGATCATGAAGATGTCGTCAATGAATCTATACCAAACTTTGGGTTGACAGGCTTGGGTGTCCAGGAAGGCTTCCTCTAAGCGTCCCATAAATAAGTTCGCGTACGAGGGGGCCATCCTGGTCCCCATGGCTGTTCCCTTTAGTTGTTGGTATGTCTGGCCCTCAAAAGTGAAGAAGTTATGGGTTAGGATGAAGCTGGCTAGGGTATTAAGGAAAGAGGTTTTAGGTAAGGAAGTGGGTGGTCGGCGTGAAAGGAAATATTCCATCGCAGCGAGGCCCTGGGCATGTGGGATATTAGTGTATAAGGAAGTGGCATTGATGGTTACAAGGATGGTTTCAGGAGGTAACAGGCTGGGTAAGGATTTCAGGCGGTCGAGGAAGTGGTTGGTGTCTTTGATGAAGGATGGGAGACTGCACATGATGGGTTGAAGGTGTTGGTCTATGTAGGCAGAGATTCGTTCTGTTGGGGCTTGGTAACCGGCCACAATGGGGCGGCCGGGATGATTGGGTTTGTGAATCTTCGGAAGTAGGTAGAAGGTGGGGGTGCAGGGTGTCGGTGGAGTCATGAGGTTAATGGAGTCAGGTGAAAGGTTTTGTAGGGGGCCTAAGGTTTTAAGGATTCCTTGAAGCTCTGCCTGGACATCAGGAATGGGATTGCCTTGAAAAACTTTATATGTGGTATTATCTGAAAGCTGACGCACTCCCTCTGCCACATACTCCCGCCGATCAAGTACCACTTTCGTGGAGCCGTTGTCGGCAGGGAGAATGACGATGGAATGGTCAGCCTTCAGATCACGGATGGCTCAGGATTCAGCTGCGGTAATGTTGGGAGTAGGATTAAGGTTTCTCAGGAAGGACTGGGAGGCAAGGTTGGAAGTAAGGAATTCCTGGAAGGTTTGAAGAGGGTGATTTTGAGGAAGAGCAGGTGGGTCTCGCTGTGACGGAGGACGGAACTGTTCTACGCAGGGTTCGATTTGAATGATGTCTTGGGGAGCTGGATCATTAGGAAGAGGATTATTTTTCCTCGTGGCAAAGTGATATCTCCAGCAAAGACTGCGAGTATAGGATAGTAAATCTTTCACAAGGGTTGTTTGGTTGAATTTGGGAGTAGGGCTAAAGGTCAGCCCTTTGGATAGGACAGAGGTTTCAGATTGGGAGAGAGGTTTGGAGGAGAGGTTGACCACTGAATTGGGATGTTGTGGTTCCGGATTGTGTGGATTGGAATTTTGAGGTTTGGGAGGGAGAGGAGTTGGGAGTGGGAGATTGAGTAGATGGGAGAGACTGGGTTTGTGTGCAATCAGAGGAGGTTGAGGTTTACTGGAGAGGTTATTGAGGGAGAGAGTGTTGCCTTTCCGGAGGTGGGTGACCAGGAGATTGGATAGTTTTTTGAGGTGCTGGGTGGCATGCTGTTCTAATTTGTGGTTGGCCTGAAGGAGGATATTCTGAACTGCAGGTGTAGATGTAGGAGAGGAAAGGTTGAGGATTTTGATTAGGGATAGGAGTTGACAGGTGTGCTCATTGGCGGAGTTGATGTATAGGTTAAGGATTAGGCGGGTGAGGGATATGGATTGTTCAGTTTGGAATTGGTATAGGGCGGGATGAAAGGATGGGTTACAGCCAGAGATGGGAACTTTCAGTGTGAGGCCCTTGGGGGTGATGCCAAATGTTAAACAAGCCTGAATGAATAAAATATGTGACCTTAGTCTGGCTAGGGCAAAGGCATGATGGCGGAGGGAATGTAGATAAAATTTGATGGGGTCAATGTAGGGTGACATGAATAGTATGGGGGGAAAAAAAAACTGTTGGTAGAATAAGGTTGAAGGGTAAAAATAATCTAACGAATGAATAGAAGTGAAAACGCGTAGAAAAAAGATCGGAAATGTCGGAAAAACAGACAGAAATATTGAAAAAACGGGAATTGAAATAATCGCAAAGTTGCTATGAAATGCCGAAAATTGTTATGAAATGAAAACGTATAGAAAAAAGATCGGAAATGTCGGAGGAACAGACGGAAATATCGAAAAACGGAATGGAAATAATCGCGAAGTTGCTGGAAATGCCGAAAATTGTTATGAAAAGCCGAAAATTGTTATGAAGTGCCAATTACAGGTGATAGTAAATGAAGTTGTGAGATGATGTTAATGCAGTAAAATGAGAAATGTAGATGAAAGGGGGATATTATCGAGATACTGTTTTGAAGGCGGTATCTGCGAGAATATGAATAAAAAATAATAATAATGACGTTGGTCGTTTTGTTTGGATAGGCTCGCAAGTTAATATTACTGATTGTTGTACAGATTGTTTTGTATGTAGTCTAATTGCCTGGAGAAAATTGAATTATAAACTAAGAAGGGAGGTAAAAATAGAGTGAGAGTACTATGTAGAACATAAACAGAAGGAGAAAGTAAGAGGACAGAAAAGATTTCGAAAGGTAACAGAGCAATAACAACCGATCGTGATTGTTAGATTCAAATTGATGAAACGAAAATTATAGAGGGAAACTTTCCTGGTGGGATAAACAAAAATAAAAATAGAAAACAGATGACTTACCAAAAGGACCGGCTCGTCGATAGAAACAAATAAAATAAATAAAATCACACATAAACACACATACAAGCTTTCGCAGCCTAGCTGCTTCGTCAGGCAGAAGGGAAGGAGAGGGAAAAGGAAATGATGAGGGTTTCAAGGGAGTGGATAAGGAGTCATCCCGGGACAGGAAAGACTTACCTTGGGGGGGAAAAAATAGGGTAAACAAAAACACACACACACACACACACACATTTACACAGACGCAAGTACACTTAGGCAGACACACTGTAGAACTGTAGAAAGCAAAGAATATATATATATATATATATGACACACTGTAGGACTGTAGAAAGCAAAGAATATATATATATATATATATATATATATATATATATATATATATATATATATATATATTCTTTGCTTTCTACAGTGTGTCTGCCTAAGTGTACTTGCATCTGTGTAAATGTGTGGGTGTGTGTGTTTTTGTTTACCCTCTTTTTTTCCCCCCAAGGTAAGTCTTTCCTGTCCCGGGATTGGAATGACTCCTTAACCACTCCCTTGAAACCCTCATCATTTCCTTTTCCCTCTCCTTCCCTTCTGCCTGACGAAGCAGCTAGGCTGCGAAAGCTAGTGTTTGTGTGTGTGAGTGCATGTTTATTTGTTACTATCACTGCCTGTGCTCCTTCGCCTGGTAAGTAGACTATTCTTTGCTTTCTACAGTTCTACAGTGTGTCTGCCTAAGTGTACTTGCGTCTGTGTGTGTATATATATATATATATATATATATATATATAGATGAAGTCTACTTACCAGGCGAAGGAGCACAGGCAGTGATAGTAACAAATAAATATGCACTCACACACACAAACACTAGCTTTCGCAGCCTAGCTGCTTCGTCAGGCAGAAGGGAAGGAGAGGGAAATGGAAATGATGAGGGTTTTAAGGGAGTGGTTAAGGAGTCATTCCAATCCCGGGACAGGAAAGACTTACCTTGGGGGGAAAATAGGAGGGTAAACAAATACACACACACCCACACATGTACACAGACGCAAGTACACTTAGGCAGACATACTGTAGAAAGCCAACTTACCAATGACTTGGCTTTCTACAGTATGTCTGCTTAAGTGTACTTGCGTCTGTGTAAATGTGTGGGTGTATTTGTTAACCCCCCCCCCCCCCCCCCCCCCCCCCCCCGAGGTGCCAGAGATGTAATGGCCAGGGGACGCCGTCAGTCACTGTGGAGACAGCACATTATTGCAGTGACGACCAGTATTAGCAGGTGTAAGGGCAAAATGCCCCAAGACTCACCGATGTCATATGTAGAAGGTGATAGTAATATTTAAAATTATTATTGGTACTAATAAAAACAATAAATTTGTCAAGGTGTTAAAATATAAGTGCTGTGTAACATATTCTGGTTCGTGACAGTTCAAAATACCAGAATATGTTACACAGAACTTATATTTTAACACCTTGACAAATTTATTGTTTTTATTAGCAACCAATAATAATTATAAATACTATTATCAAGTGCTACATATGGCATCGGTGTTTTGGGGCAGTTTGCCCTTGCACGTGCTAACACTGGTTGCGCTGCAATTGTAAGCTGTCTCCACCTGGCCCTTACATCTCTGGTGTGTCATCTGCTTCGCTGCTGTACATGCTAACACCGGGTGTTGCTGCAATCGCCTCCTGATTCCATGGTATCCAACCGCGTCCCCTGGCCACTGCATCTTTGGCGTGTTATCTACTTCACCACTGGCATGACTTATCGGTGTCACTGTATTTTATCTTAGACTTACACTCTGTCTTTGATTTGAATTTTGTCCTTATCAACTGCCAATAGGTGGCAGCTATTTCTTAGGCAGAAAATTTCTTTTTACTGATTAATACTTTCAATTAATTTGTATTAATGACATAGAAACCAAGTTTTACAGTTAATGAAATGCCTTTTTATATTCATTAGGGGTTATTTTTATTTTTTGTCTAATCTTTTACTGTATGACGCTACTCATTGATTTATAATGTGCTGATGCTGAAGGCGAAGGGCAAGGCTTATCCTTTATAACACACATCGTTCTGTTACTGGTTAGTTAGTAGTCACCACACACTCATCGCTTTGGCATCAATGGCAAGGTATCCTGTTTTACTTAATTTTGTAGTCATTCAAGTAAATTATTTGCTTTACCTATTTCCCTATTTAACATATTGTCTTTTATTTTATTTTACAGACGAATTGGTCTGATTATGTCTCAGAAGAGATCGAAACCGGTCACCCTATCAAATAAATTGTAGAACATTTTGCGAACGTTACAATTATTCTCATTTTCAAAATATATATTTAATTAACCAATGCAGACTAATCACAGTGTATAATTTAATTGGTAAAAATGGGCATGGAAATTGATTAAAAATAAATAGATAAATAAACCACACACACACACACACACACACACACACACACACACACACACACACACACATGTAAACTTTGGATGTATATATCTCATAAAGTAATCAGATGATAAACGTGAAACAAAATATGTAATAGCTCAGTAGCACAAGAATGTGGAATATAAACTTTCATCCTCCTACTGTTTCCCAATATTTTATAAATTGGTCGAAAAGATGACATTTTTATGTGGAGGGGTGAATATGATTGATATCAAGTTTTTTCAGCAGAGATTAATTTGAAATCTGTTATGTAAAACAGATTTTGTAAAGGAGGATTGAATGTAACCTAATTTCACTGTGTTTTGATTGTCAAGTTTTAACTGATTTCTGGAGGATAGGTAACAATCACCGTAAAGAGGCCTACTGTGCTGCTGACACACACGAAAATATATCATCATATTCACAAAACATAAATTTTCGGCCATGGCCTTCGTCAGAAAAAGAAACACATACATGCAATCACTCAGACAACTATACACACACAACTATCATGGCTGCCTGCTCCAGCAACACAAGCTAGACTGTGAGTCAGATGGGGAGTGAAGGGGGAAGGGTACTGGGTAAAGGTGTGGATGGAAAGTTATGCATTGTATGATGGCATTTAAAGGCTCTGATAGGCGGGAATTTGAATTGTGGCAATGAAGGGAAGGGGCCAGAAAGGATAAAAGGGAGGTGTAGAGGAGTGTGGGGAAGGAGTGGGGGGATTTGAAATGATAAGATTAATAAGGAAAAATAAAAATAGAAAAAAAGGAAAAAGAAAGTAAGAAAAAAGGAAAAAAGAAAGATATAGTTAGAAAAAAGGAAAAAATAATAAAGTTGAGGAAAAAAACCATCTTGGCCTCAATCTAAGATAACTTCCCATCCCTGCACCCTATGCCTAACATCTCCCCCCCCCCCCCCTTTCCTTCCTCACCCATTATCCTGTATCCATGTCTTCCATACAACTGTGCATCACCACTTTCAATATCCAATTAATTCATTACTTTTTTAACCCATTTTCACCTCTCAACGATGTGAGGAGTCGCCAGAAATGACACGTGGTTCGGATTCCACGTTAAGCTTTCCCCAGTTGTATAACTGGGGTAGGCTAGGACACGCAAGTCGCCGAAGTGGCGTCCAATTGAAAGACTTGCACCAGGCCTATAAGCCACACGAAATTATAATAATTATTATTTTTATTAATTTATATTATAGTTTTTCTTATTTTTCCTAACTTTATTTTTTCCCAACTTAATTTTTTTCATTTTTTATCAACTTTATTATTTTTTCCTTTTTTCCTAACTTAATTTTTTTCTTTTTTTCCTAACTTAATTGTTTCCTTTTTTATCTATTTTTATTTTTCCTTATTATTATCATTTTAAATCCCCCCACTCCCTCCCCGTACTCCTCTACAGTTAAAATTCCCGCCTATCAGAGTCTTTAAATTCCATCATGCAATGCAGAACCTTCCATCCCCACCTTTACCCATCATCCTTCCTCCTCCATTCCTCACCTAAACTCACAATCTAGTGTTGCTGGAGTGGCTGGACATGATAGCTGTGTGTGTACAGTTGTCTGAGTGATTGCGTGAATGTATGTGTTTCTTTTTCTGACAAAGGCCATGGTCAAAAATTTAAGTTGTGTGAATGTGATGATCTATTTTTGTGTCTGTCAACAGCTCAGTGAGCCTCTTTACAGTGAGTTGTTACCTATCCTCTGTTATTTATATCCTATTGGATTTTCCATTGTTAAAATTTTAAATAAATTCAAAATTTCTTTCACAAATACTGTTTTTCAGTAAAGCTTCAAACTCAGTCTCATTTGAAAGAATGCACTTTGTATCCTGCCATAGTAGTCGATTTAATGTCTGATGTATGCTACATTCTTATATAAATTGGACCACAAAAATCTGACAGCAAAAAAAATTTTCTACTTTGGCTGTTTATCTCCTTTTATTAAAGGCAGAATGGTAAGATAAATATAAAACTTTGGATAAAATAGCTTAGTAATGCTTGATTTTGAATGTAAAATATCATTCCCATAATGCTATTCAAATATCAAGTTCAGTTTAAGACTTTACTTTCATAAAAACTGCAAAAATAGGTTACAATCAATCCTCTATTACAAAATCTGTTTTACATAAATTATTTTAAATCTCTGTTGAAAAATACTTGTTATAAATCATTCAAAAAATCTTTGATCTTTTAGCTTGCACTTACAGTACCCAAAATGCCGGACAAATGTTTAGTACTATGATATGGCAACAAGCACATTTCTGGTACCTCTTCATTCTGTTTCATGGCATGTTTCATTTTTAATTTTTAAATTGGTAAATAATATATTACTACATTGTATTGCTCCGGTAAATAATATATTACTATATTGTATTGGTCCATGGTCACACTGGCACTACCAGTTCGACAGCCAGCAACCAGATCACCATAGAAGTCACTGCCAGTAGCCATGCATTACCAGTCATGAGTTGGTTTCTTCATCCAAGTTTCAAATCCTGTAATATGATTTCTAATTACCACCCACAGAGCCCTTGGAGCACCACTAGGCACTTACAAACTGACTGTCACAAGGTCGTGACAACTGATATGCAGAACAAGTCTAAGTCCAACCGTCTTCATTAGTAGTGTTGTATTGCTTGTATGGCAAACAGCACTTTAGACACAATACTACCTCGTAGTAAACAGTACCAATCTCACCTTGGATGGTTGTAAGAAAGTTCATGCGACCATTGCAATCAGCATTGCTGCCCAACTGCCACAACACATCTATCATGTTTAGACATTCTCTGAAAGGACCATCCAGCCAAATGGAAGTCTGCTATTTGATCTCTTTCAAACTCACACAGTTCACTGAAGGAACAGGAATGCATCTCTGTGGCGTAGTGGGTGCCTGTTTTTTTCACACATTGTCAGACTGAGCATTGTGGCTGTAAATAATCACTATTAAATATTACACACAGATGACACTCTGGCAGCTACATCACTATGGTTTCATGCTGTCAGTTGGTGGACAATGGTGGAACCATTATCAGTATATCTACTATCCCCCAGATGGTATCTGCCATCTTCGGATCAAAATCTACATTGTCTTCACAGGCTTGGATCAACTGGGGCAGTGGACAGGGGAGAGTTGGGGGACACTTCAATAACACTTCCCAGCAAGCTGAGAATTTGAGCAAGTCGGGAAGTGTATTAGTGTTTGGGGTTGTTAAGGCAACCTGTCAGAAGAACTGGGGAAATGCAGTTCAATTCCTATCCTGGTAACAATTTTTAGCTGTTGGCATTGTTTTGCTTATAACAGCAACTAAGTATGAAGTTTGTATTTCATGATGAACAGATGTCTGGCTGAAGGACTAACCAGCTTAAAAATTTTACAATGGTCCATAATTTTCTCAGGTTCTTGGCAAGATATTTTGTCAAGTTTTGACAGTGGAAGTTATATCCTACACACACCGGTATTCACCTCTACTAACTTTTGCCTGCCTTAATTTTAACATATGTTTTTGAATCACATGTGCAACGTTCTTTGATCCTCAGCATTTTCTGAATTTTGCTATTAAACCATGGCAGTTCCTTCTGTCTTTAATCCGTGTAGTTGGCATGTAATTTTCCATAGTGTGATTTTCAATCCATACATACTTTGTACATAATTTCCTTGCAGATGCCATAATGGAACTACCTGCCTAAGTGGGATAATAACTGCTTATGTGCTTTTTCTAGCAAAAATACTCTTCTATCCCTTGTAACTGATTTATTAACTTGGATAACCAGCATCACTTTGATGACACCCTATTCATTGTTCCTACAGTGACACCATCAATAAGATGAGGCTTATTTATTGCTAGCTAAGTTTAGAATGTTTCCATTGTAAGCAGAATGTCAGTCAGGACAACTTTCGAGTTGCTTGTCTGTACTGCCTCCAATGAATCCATGGACATACCTACACTTGGTAGGCTACAGTTGTCACCAACTAAAGTGATCCATTTACATCTGCTCTGCAAAGTGTAGACTTTCTTTGAATAATTATACAATTGTCACAGTGGATATGGGTGGCCAATAAAAACACCCAGTCATAACTTGACTTCTCCTGTAACTATTGTACATGTCCAGATGTCCTCATTATCACACTCAGATTTCTGCCTCAATAGAAACAATATCTGGGTTGACTGCAATCACCTACCCCAATCCTATGGTCTCTAATCTTTCTTTGCAATATATGTTTCATGCCTTCCTAAATATTTCAGAGCTTCCTCCCTCAGGTTTCAGCCACCTGTTAGTACTGAGAACAGTTTGAGCCTGACAAATTTGCAGAAGAACAATACTTATGTTGCAAATTGCTGAATCTAATTTTAAGCTGGACACAAGCCCATCAGGCTTTATAAACTGGACATGGTCTCAGAACCCAAGCAACATATTGGTGCCATTATGGGCTACTAATTGCAGATGACTGTACCCTACCACAGGCAAGACCTCCACATCTTGGCATACATACTGGAGCACATTGGTCTTCCTTCCAGCCTTTAACACTAATTGCCTAAGGGGCTTTAAAATATTCCTAACATTGAAGCTATCAGTAACTACAAACCCCTCTCTCTATGTGCCTGCTTGGTTCCTGTTTAAGGAGTAGCTACATGTTCATTTACAGTGTGAACAGGCCATGGCAGAAGTCCAGTTGCCACATTGACCTTCTGCCTTGACTGATGCAAATGTGTTACCATTCACCACTATTCCTGCAGTGAGGACAGATCCACCATGAAGAGTAGACTTGAAGGTGCCCCAGTAGGAGAGCTCATGACTAAACAAAGAAAACCCATAGTATCTCATATGATGTGTCAGACTATCCTCAAATACTTTACCCCAGTGCAGCAGCTTGATGATGGTCAACCATAGAAGAGCCTTCAACCATTCATGAATTGCAGCAAACTCCTGTATCCACACACAGCATGCACCCACCCTGTCTATCCTCTAATAATAATTGAAATAGACAAAATAAACAAGTGACTATTGCATTACAGGTTGTGAAAATCTTCATTTTATAGTGAACAAAATGCAAGATTAAATTTCTTAAAAACAAAACATACACAAAATGAAACAACTTACCTTTTCAAACACACACAGCCATATAATTATATAAGCTGTACCATAATCAGTGTATATAAATTACTTTTTGTATTTTGTAATTTACAGAAGTGCAAGATGAAGGTATTAGTACTTGTGCTTGTAAAATAGACAGAATGTTCAGTAATGAACAGCCAACCAACTAAAAATAAAAATAAAGGAGAAATTATGTTAATGAGCTGAGACTTTTGGAGAGGGACTTTCATGTCGCCAATAAAGCCAACTGTGCGCTTCTGAAGAGATTAGTAACTTTTCACTCAGCATTGTCAGTTATGATGATCACACATTGGGAATAGAGAAATCAAATTACTGCTTATTACTTTTGCAGGAGAATGCAATTCAAATGGTGGAATGACTCTTCATTTGTAAGTTTGTGATAAAAATCACTTAAAAGATTATTGTCTATTCAGGAGACAAGTGATAAGGGCAAAGGGTGAAATGGTATCCTCTTCCAAGTGATACTGAGTTAGAGAACTCTTGCTGCACAGAGCAAAAAACATAAAGGTACTGTTTTTTCTCCAGGTGTTGTTCCAAACAGACTTAGTGGCAGACATTTTGCTGAAAAGATACCACCTACTGAGAAAAAATCACACCCAACACGTGTCTGCAAAGTGTGTGCAGATATCAGTAAGAGCCAGTTGGGAAAAGTATGCCGCAAAGAAACATCCTGGTGGTGTGCCGATTGTGATATTGCTCTTTGTATGCCAGAGTGTTTCAAAGTATACCACACCAAGGCACATTATGTTTATGAATGGTTTGTACAAAGTTTATATTTTTATAACTACATGATTCAGTAAAATAATAGGTGCATCTGCTGTATATAATATATACAGCATTCTTAAAACAGATAGACGAGAAGTACCTAATCAAAAGCTTTGTATTTCTAACAAAGGAAATTCCATTCCTAAAGGCTAACTGAAGTAATGCCTGCAGAGATGTTTTTATCTGATTTATTTCCTGCTATATGAAGCAGTATATCTACATGTGGCACTACTTTAATATTTATCTTGATTTATATATTCATTTCCTACTTTGTATGTAACATTTAAACCAGTTGTTTGTATTTATTGTGTATATGTGTGGTTCTGCAGCATAATTTGTGCCCTCTCTGACCAGCTTTACCGTTAAAAGCTTCTTTCTTGATAGGCATATTCATCTTTAAGGTGAAAGATTTGAGATAACTAAGACTGTTCAAGACTCAAGTGGCATATCATAATCCTGTTAATGGTTATGTTTAGACTCCCATTTTCTCATTCCACCAACCTGAATTTTGAATTTGACCTTTGATCTCATAGCATATAATACCTTCCTCTCCATACTACAATCTTACTAATCTCTTTATAAATATGTAAGAAAAGGGGAGGAACTGTTGATTTAGAAAGATGACTGCAGTCTATTTTATCTTAATGTGATACAGAGTTGGACACTAATGTGTTGCAATGGGGCTGATTGATGATTTGAGCTCTCTCTTTTTGTCTGTGTGTGTGTGTGTGTGTGTGTGTGTGTGTGTGTGTTTGTGTGTGAGGGGGGGGGGGGGTAGCACACTTCGTTGTGATGTACTGCTTCAATTACAGTGTTGGGGGCAGTACAGGTTCTTGTATGCGTGTCGCCTTAGTACTTTATTTGAAGAAGCGATCCAACCTAACCTATATCAGCTTTTTTTCTGACTCAGCAGGGAAAGTCCTTTGGATAGAAGAAACTTCCGAGAATACTCAAAATAATGCCACATTCTTGATAACACACGTATATTTTAAAACATTATTAACATCAATATGTAATACAACATTACACAATCATAAAACATGAACTTTATCAGTCATGACAGTCCAGTGTGTGTCCTTCACAAGATTCTTTTTTCTTACAATACTGGTTGAAATAACTAAAAACTATTGCCTCTTACTCTCAGAGTTTCACTTATAATAATTTCTTATTCTTTGTGTATCAGCACAAATTCTCTTTTATGGTGCACTTTTTCATCTCTGCTCCAAAGCAAGTAGTAATTAGCGTCTATTCGTATGTGGGTTGTCTCGCATACACCCTGTAGACAATATTACCCGGCGCACAATTTTCTGCCCCTTTATATTATTACTATAAAATACAAATATTTTCTGTCAAAAAGACCCACTGAGTATAACGACCATTATGCTGTTACACTACAGTGCACATGGGCTCAGATTTTAGTCTGTAAAGTGTAGCTTTACACATTTCACTACCCCTTAGGTAATACTTTTTGATGGAATCTACAAAATAAAATAAAAATGGCTGCCCTCAGGGGCTCAGCATTAATTTGCTGAGTACAGGCTTGGTGAACCTGGGGTCCTGAACTGTGGGCTGTGTCGCACCAACAGTGCGCTACACCGTAAGCTCTGTGCATGCTTCAACAACTATTGTTCGACGTGACAGTGGAATGTTGTACGTTTCAGAGCCCAGGGATCTTGGCTTAATTTCCCGGCTCAAGAGGACGGTACTAACCTCTGTAAAAAAAACCTCAATCTCAAGGTGTGCTCCGTGCCGAGGAGATGCATGGCTGTTGAGGTTGAACAGTGGCTAGCGAGCAACCTCCGAGGAACCTGCCGCACCTCAGTTGTATAAGGCTTACCCAGGCAAACGAGGCTCTGCCTGGGTGGACCTTTATATCCCTAGCTGCTCGTGGGAACACCATGAAAAGGCCTATAAAAGTTGCCAGATTTACAAACGGTGCCTCAAAGCATGGAAGAGACTCCTTTAATGCAGCGTCATATGACCCCCAATCGTTTCCATCCCTGGCTACGCCGTGGGAGTAATGTCAGACTCGTCATCAAGGTGAGGCCTTTGCCCCCCCTCCCCCTCCCCCCGATACCTGGTATGCAGTCGAACAGAGGGCGAATCGTTTATGACGACAAAACCTTATGTTTTTTGTAGAGAACCTTGAAGACAAGTTTGGTGAGGTAGATGGTATGTCAAAGATGAGATCCGGGTCGATTTTGATAATGATGACGACACCAGCCCAGTCACGGCACTGCTTGCCTGAGACAAGCTGGGTGATGTTCCCGTTATTATCTTTCATCGTGATCTCTTACTGCAGTCTGATGAAGAACTCTGGCAGAACTTATAGAGGCGAGGAGTGCAGTTTATTCGGCACGTATACAGGGTCCGAAGTACAACAGGATTGTCACCAGGCCGTCATCTTGGCTTTTGAGGGTGATTCATTGCCCGAAAAAGTCAAGGTGATGATCTACTGGTGTGACTTTAAACCCTACATTCCTCCCCTTATGTGCTGCTTTAAATGCTGGAGGTTTGGCCATATGTCATCCTGCTGTGATGCCAACCCCACCTGTCAGGAGTGCGGACATGTATCTCATCCAAGACGTCCCATGTACCCCGCCTTCAGTTTGTGTTAACTGTGGCCAGCACCACTCTCCCTGCTCGCCACACTGCACAGTTCTCCAAAAAAAGAGAAAAATAATGGAGTACAAGACCCTGGACAGGCTGTCATATTCCAAGGCCAAGAGAAAATATGAAAAGATTCACCCTGTCAGCATGAAGTCCACCTATGCTACAGCAACATTACCGTCACCTCCCACAGTAAAGTCACCTTCAGTTACATCTACCATCCTGGGCTCTTCGGCCCAACAGTTACCAGCTGCCCCCTTGTTGTCAGGGGGCGCCTCCTCTTCTGTTGCCCCCACAGTCCCTACTTTGGGAGCAATAAGTACAAAACCACAGGGGACAATGGTCCCCATCCCTGAGCCAGAGAACCAACAACCATCTCTGGCTCCTCCCGCAAGGAAGATCTTCCTCGACACCCTTCCTCCTAAGGTCTGTCATGCTGGTACAGTAGATACCAGTAAGTGGCTGAAAAAGCCAAGTTACCTGCTCGGCGCAGGGCCTTGAGGGCATCCTCCGTCCCTAAGACTGGGGCAGCAAAGCTCTCCCAGCAGGAGAGACCAAAAGAGTAGCTGTACAAAAAGAAAAAGAAAACGACAGAACACCAGGTTGCTTCCGAGCCACCACAACGAACTTCAGCCTCAGAGGATGAAATAGAGATTCTCACTTCCCCTGAGGGCTTGGCTTTTGCTGAGTCCCGAGACGTGATGGATGTTGAGGCTTTACCCCCGCCATCAGCGACAGCAAACAACCCTATGGACCCCACTGTACCATCCCAATCAGCATGTCCCAGCGACCAGGAGCCTCTATGATCATGCAGTGGAATTATGGCGGTTTTTCCCGCCATTTGTCCAAGTTTATAGCAATTGTTGTGCCACTTCCCAGTATTCTTTATAGCCCTGCATGAAACTTGGTTCCCTGCACAGAGGTCCCCAGCCCTTCGTGGATATTGGGGCTATTACATCTAGTTTCATTCTATCTATGACAGGGTCTCTGGCAGAGTTTGTGTTTATGTTCTTGCAACCATCCCCAGTCCTGCTGTGCCTCTCAACACGACCCTGGAGGCAGTGGCTGTTCGCATCTGGGCAATAGAGGAATTTACCATCTGTTCCCCTTACCTTCCCCCATGTTGTTATGTCTCCTGCTGGCCTCACTGCATTGGTTGCCCAATTACCACAACTGTTCCTCCTCTTGGGTGATTTCAATGCCCACCACCCTCTTTGGGGTGGAACTGAGACCACGGGCCATGGTAGAGACCTTGAGAACCTTTTTACACAGCTTGACAATTGCGTCCTGAACAGTGGAGCACCCACACAATTTAGCGTGGCGCATGGCTCTTTCTCCGCCATCGATCTGTCCATTTGGAGCCTGAGTCTCCTTCCGCATTTATCTTGGAGGGTCCATGACGACCTTTGTGAGAGTGATCACTTTCCTCTCTTTTTGTCGCTCGCACAATTTCACCCTGCAGGACGCCTGCCCCGGTGGTCCCCCCATAGTGTGACTGGCAAGGCAACACCTCTACAGCTGTGGCTACTACTCCATTGCCAGATAACATCTAACATCGATATTGCAGTCTAACAACTAACTGAGGACATTATTTCTGCCGCTGAAGTAAATGTACCGACTACTACAGGCTCACTTCGTCGCAAGTCGGTGCCTTGGTGGACGCGGGAGATCGCCGACACTATCTGGGACATCGACGGGCGCTTCAACACCATCGGTGCCACCCCACAATTGAATATCTGATTGCTTTTAAGCGTCTCCGGGCCCGAGCGCAGCGACTGATCCAACAGAGTGAGCAGGACTGATGGGAGCAATATGTAGCCACCATAGGCTCCTGCGCCTCCGCTTCTCAAGTGTGGTCGCAGGTATTCGGGTACCGACCACCAAGCGGAATCCCGTCACTCCGAATTCAAGGTGGTCTTTGTACTGACCTGACGGTTATTGCCGAACTCATGGCAGGGCATTTTGCACATTGCTCTGCGACCGCAGCCCACAGTGTGGAATTTCGTGCCCTCAAAGAGCGGGTTGAGCGAAGGCAATTGTCCTTCTGCACACGTCGACGGGAAATGTACAATGCTCCATTTAGTGAGTGGGAATTCCAGACTGCTCTAGCTGCATCCCTCAATACCTCTCCTGGCCTGGACCGTATTCACAGCCAGTTCATCCGTCACCTCTCAGCGGAATTTCAGTGCCAGATACTTGCCCTTTACAATCGTCTCTGGACAGAAGACATTTTCCTGTCACAATGATGGAGAAGTACTATCATCCCAGTGATGAAACCAGGCGCAGATCCGTCGGACACTGAGACCTATCGCCCCATCAGCCTCACCAATGTTCCGTGTAAGATCCTTGAACGTATGGTGAGTTGCCGGCTCATGTGCCTACTGGAGGATCAAGGTCTCCTGCCTCCACAACAGGGAGGCTTCCCTCAAGGTCGTTCAACTCTAGACAATCTCGTATCCCTGGAATCAGCCATACACACACACACACACACACACAGAGAGAGAGAGAGAGAGAGAGAGAGAGAGAGAGCGAGAGAGAGAGAGAGAGGCATGGGGATAATGAATGGCTCTAATACACATTTTAGATATTGTTTTAGGTACGAACTCTCACGATATTTTTACTAAAGACATCAAAAACCCAGTCGTCAACACTGTTGTGAAATGTATATTCTTCTATCAGTGCTTCTTTTCTTCCTATGTTAATTTTGATTCATTGTACCTGCTATAAGGCCATTGTTTGATTACAATGTTGCTGTCTTCTTTAACCTATAAACCACAGTTGCTGAAATGGATGAAATACTCAGTTGTTGTTATTGTTTACTATTACTAAAGCATAAGTAGTGAATTGGGCTTGCTTTGATTTCTGTATAAATGTTTTTTTTTTTTTTTTTTTTTTTTTTTTTTTTTTTTTTTTTTTTTTTTTTTTTTTTTTTTTTTTTAACTTATAAAGCTATTAACACATATATATGAGCGTGAAAGGTAAAGGCATGGCTCTACTGGTGAAACGAGAGGTCTTAATTTATTAATCTTTTTCCTTACTCTAGATAAAAATTAGTAACACATTTCATCCAGACAAGTGATTTAACAATACATAACACAGTACTATGAATAATTAAAATAAAAAAGTGCACATATTCATGCTGGAATTACACCTAGAATTACAATGTGATAGTTCTACAAGCATACAAAGTAACTGTGAAAGCGTTTAATACATAAATAGTTTAAAGCAGTTTGACAAATAGGCTTCAGATTTATGAATTGTTAGTCACATTATTAAATTTTCCCTCTTTACTGTTCCTGCCAGGTAATATCTATGAAACAAGTGAGGCTAAATCATTGAATGTGCATGCTTTTTTACTCTTATTTTCATGTGCTGTATGTTTGTACTGAAACATAAAGATGTTAGTCATTCAGAACACAAATGTTTATGTTTAAAGGGTTTGCTGTTTTACCAAAGTAAAACAGTTGGTACCTGCTGAAAGCAAACCTTTGAATGTGCCTCTTGTTCAACAGTGAAGTCTGCATAACTTTGGGCACTGCAGTGAGCAGATTGACATTCTAAACATAGATCATTTACTGAAATACAATAAATATACTAGATTCAGAAGTATGAAATCATAATTACCCTATAGCTGGTGCTAGCCATCAGTGTACAACCCTTGAGACTGCATCTGCATCACCATTCCCTTTTTGTAACACCTGATGACGAATGTCAACACACAGTAACCCAAGTTCCATACATTGGTATCTGTTTCAAACCCACAAACATGTCCAGTTTTGTGCCTACAAACTATGATTCATGGACAGCATTTGTTTTTTGGTATTATTTGAAGAAAAACAATTGCCGAATTGCATCAAATACTTGATATGAATCTTGGGGGAACATGCTCGCGGAAATGGCAATGTTGACATGAGAAACAACGAGTGCAGGAATCCACTGAAAAAGTTTGAAGACTATGAATTGAAGACCTTATTGGATGAAGACGATACTCAAACTCAACAGAATTCAAGGAACAATTGAATCTGTAACAGAAAGCAGTTTCTCTTCAGTTAAAAGCTATGGGAAAGGTGCAGAATGTGAGAAAATACATTCTGCATGAATTGAATGGAAGATAGGAAGCATATCTAAAGACCACTTGTGAAATGCTGCTAGGCAGATACAAAAGAGAGTTGTTTCTTCGTTGAATAATGAAAGGTGATGAAAAATGGATATATTTTGAGAATCCTATGTAAATCATGGGTGAATCCAGGCAAGGCATCAACATCCACTCCAAGACCAAATCGATTTGGAAGTCAATCAGCTGCTAAAACCAGGTGAAACCATTAACACTGATCACTGCTGTGAAATCGTGTTGGTTCACTTTGACAATAGACACCCAATTTATAGACATATGTTTTTTATAGATACAGTGAAATGGCACTAGAATGTTTTGACACAAATCCACAGTTCTTCACTGCAGACCTTCACAATGCAGTGCGATAGAAGTGCTGTGGCACCAACATGGCGATGCAAACAGATGTCACAAAATGTGGTGCAGCTTGGAGCGACTGAGGCAAGAGTGCAGTGGTGCTGCTGGCTGCCTCTGTGAAGCAACTGACATCTATGTGGTAGTGTCTTGCAGCTGGAAACGCAAATAGCAAGTGTGACGGAAGTGAATTGGTGGTGTCTCCAGCGTGAGAACTGGCAACGGCAGAACAGTGTTGCAGCGCAGTGACCTCATTATTACGCTGCTGCAGGTGTGGTGGGGGCAGTGGCAGGTGTCTGGATATGTTCCATTGGTCGTACCCTGCAGGGGAGTGGGGGGGGGGGGGGGTACGAGGTGTGGCTTTGGGGTTGTGTTAATCAGTGTTGCCAATTATCAATGTTTAATGGAGGGTGCTGGGTGAGGTAGGTGCATTACCAGGTGTCTCCTTGGCTGTAGTGTTGTCGGCAGTGTGTTGACGGGGACCAGCATCAGTCGTCTGTGTTATGTTCAGCAGGATTGAAGTTGAGATGGGAGGACTGATGTCTGACAAAATGTAGGTGGGTTTCAGCTTATTGATTGAGATGGAAATAAGGATGCTGATAAAATTCTCTCGGGCTTCCAGTTGCGGCTGGAAGCCCGAGAGAATTTTATCAACATAACTCACCACAAAACTATGCATTCATACAATAAGGATGCCGTTCATGTTGATTGTGTGTCGCTGGTGAGTGTTCATTCGCAGTATCATGTGAGTGCGTGATGCGAGGTCACCATAAATGGAGGTTCTGTGTAAGCCATGGCACTTTGACAGACTGGTTGCAGCTGTGCCATACAGCCCCAAAAGCCGGTGCCAAAGTTGTCTTTGATGTCATCTGCTGGCAGGTCAGCCGCCTGTAGGAAGTAATGTAGCACTGTAAGCAGATGGCCTTAAATGAGGTCAGTGGCTGATGTGCCAAGGTGGGTATGTGGAGGCCTAGGAATACAACAAGTGGTAGAGCAACTCTCCACTTTGCATTATGGCAGACAAGGGTGGCCTTCAGGGTATGGCGGAGGCATTCCACCATACCATTGGCAGCTGGATGGTAGCTCGTCATGTGTAGATTGGTCCCACAGATGTCTTTAAGCACACAAAAGATTTAGGACATAAATTACTGGCGCTGGTCCATTCTGTCATGGCCCAAGCAACCAAAACAGGCGACCCACATCAATACAAAGGTGCTAGCTACCATTCGTCACTGATGTCACGTATCGATGTTACTCAGGCCAGCGAGTGAATATGTCTACCATGGTGTGGAGGTAGTGGCAACCATCAGTGTGTGGTAAGGGGCCATCATTATCCAAGTGAATGTGAGAGAAGTGGTGCCTGAGGACTGGGAAGGAGGCTACAGGAGAGTGTACGACCTTGGAGGTCATGATGAACTGGTGCCTAAGCCATGCAAGTATGTGTTCTGAGATCCAGGGATAACTGTAAGTTGAAGGTAGAGCCTGGAAGTCGAATCCTGGTGTAGGAGGTTGAGGTTTTGGTCATGCTCCTGGACATTACTGAACACTTCAAAATCCAGGGGCGAGGTGACAGTGCAGGTGCAGCTCAGACGGTCGGTGACAACATTGTCAATTCTGGTGATGTGACGGATGTCGGTTGTGGACTCGGTGATGGACAGTTGCCGGCAATGATGTGGGGAGTACTTTTCAAAATATCTTGTGAGTGCAAATGTTACTGATTTGTGGTTGGTGAAAAGTATGAAGTAACAGGCCTCCACCGATAGTTTTAAGCAGTGGTTCCCAAACTATGGAGCATGGAGCATGTCCCCCAAGGGGGGGGGGGGGAGGGAGGGTACGTATAAAGGGGGACACGGTCAGGTGAGTGGTACCAACACATTAAGTTATCGAAAAAGTAGCTAATTAATCAAGACAAATGTGATAGTACTTATGACTGTCTACTGGTCCTAAATGCATTTTAATCTTAGATCATCAGCCTAAATGTAAGTGCTGTAACTGATTGTAATCAACCATGGATCAGAAAGTAAACAAAAAATTTCACATATAACACTTTCTGACAACAATGTGAAACATTGGATTGATGATATGACAGAAGACAAGTAGCGTGTCTGTGAAAGAATCAGTTTTTTTTCCCTACAATACAGTTAGATGAGAGAACGGATGATTCAAATTATTGTCAACTGTTACTTTTAGTTCAGTACAAACAAAACAAAACAGGATTTGAGCAGGTAGTCAGAAAAAGAATTTCAATGTTATTTCAATACACTGTGTTATACATTGTCAAGACTTGGAAGATGCTTCCAAACAAACTCAACGTTGTATTAAAATTATATCTAAAAATTGTGAATTATGTAGAAAAGTGTGCATTATACGTGTCTTTTTACAGCCCTTTGTGAAGATTTGGGGACAGCGTATAACAAATTGCTATTTCATAGTCAAGTACATTGGCTCTCAAAAGGAAATATGTTTGAACTTATAATTAGAGATGAAGTGATTCAGTTTTTGGAAATTCAGAACCAAACTGAATTCTGTGTAGAACTCTGAAAGTCAACTCTTCAAGTTGGTTGGCTTATCTGTCAGATATTTTTGATTCATTCAACTCACTGAACTTGAAATTGCATGGTATAGATTCAAACATAATTTATCATTGAGATTCCATCACAGCATATACTGATAAGTTGCTACTTTGGAAACCTAAAATTGTAGCCTGCAATTATTCCTGTTTTCCCAAATTATATGGAATCCTGGAAGAAGCACTCTTTGTGGATATCTTAAAGCAAACTGATACTACGGATATAATATCAAATCAGTTGCAGCATCCGACTGGCGAATTCAAATGCTACTTCCCTAGCTCGTGTGATAACAAATTTACAGATTGGCAACAGATCCTTTTCACATTGACATAGATGCGCTTTATGTGCTTTCAGAAAGACTGGAAGGACAGGCTTTGGAAGTGAAAAATGGTTCTGCAGCCAAATATGACTTTGAGAAGATCGATAAAATATGTGAATGTTTATCTTAGTGTAGCAAAGCACTTATTTGTGTGGAAAGGTGTTTTCAGTAGTTGTATCAATGAAAACGAAATACAGTAGCAAACTCGGTTAGTTAGCTATTTAAGTTGTGCGCTTTCTTCTATTCAAGGAAGAATTGAAAATCTGTGCAATAATATGCAAGCTCATTTATCACATTGATTTGTTTTTTAGTTTCAATCGTGTATGCAAATCACACATGTCTACAATAAAATATTTATATTATTATGAACTTTTTGTTGTTGCTCTTATTACTCTTAGCCACGTGATAGTTGTGATAAGGCATAGTTCAGTTGTCCGATATTGCCCCTATTCAAAGCACTTTGTGTGAGCTGTCTTATGTTTCATTTTGATCTTAGCCTCACCAGTCTATCAGCAATTGCCTCGTTTCTTCTATTCATTGCAATGTATTCCAAGAGACTTAAATATTACCACAGTATTTTAACAATGGAAAATCTGATTTGAATGTCAACAATGGAGGACAGGGAACAACTCACTTTAAAGAGACTCACTGAGCTGCTGGGGAAAAAAAAAATGTCAGTCACATTCACTTAATCCAAATTTTCAGCCATGGCCTTCAACAGAAAAGTAAACACATACATTCACACAATCTCTCAGACAACTATACACATACAACCACCATGTCTGGCCACAAGCATCTTGTGGCGTTAGAGTGGCCGGGTATTGTGGTTGTGTGTGCATAGTTGTCTGAGTGAATATGTGGATGTATGTGTTTCTTTTTATGATGAAGGCTATGGCCGAAAATCTAAGTTGTGTGAATGTGATGGTCTACTTTTCGTGTCTGTTAGAAGCTCAGCAAGCCGCTTTACAGTGAGTTGTTAGCTATCCTCCATTATTATCAAAATATTTTTTACAGATAAGTGCCGCATTTGAAAATAGCCACTGGCCATCTCTATTATGAGTAGAGCTCTAATTTCCATAGAAATGCATATATTAGCCATTTTAGCTAATATATGTGTATTTCAAAGAATTTTTTATTTTATATCTGTATATAGGGATTTATAAGGAATATAAATAATTTGCTTGGCTTCAATGGTGATATTGCAATAACTTGGAAAGGTATAATATATTGGTACACACTTACCTCATGTGAATTATGACCAAATTGAAGATTACGTAAATTTATGGTAATTTGGTAACTAATTAGTATTTTAGAAATGAAAAATATCGAGAAATGTTGGAGGACTTTGTTTCATGGAATAATATGTAGTTATGCTCTTATCTCATATGAATTATGACCAAATTGAAGATTATGTAAAATTTATGGGGGCCACATCTTTGTCAGTTGAAGCAAAAGTGCTGGCAGCATCTGAATATACTACGCTGCCTCAGCCACACTGCCTGGAGAGCTGGCCATCAAACTCTCATGTGTCTCTATAAGATCCTAATCCAATCACGTCTGGATTATGGGAGCCAGGTGTATGACTCTGCGTCACCTTCAGCATTGCAGATCTTGGATCCCTTTCTTCATGGTGGTGTTCGTCGAAACGGGGCCATTCCACGCTAACCTTGTACCAAGCCTCCTTGCTGAAGCTGGCATCCCTCTCGTGAGGTTTGTCCGGCAACAGTTTTGGCCTCATATGTTGCCCACGTTCACATTATGCCTCACCATCCAAATTGCAGTCTTTTGTTTGCAAATACTGCCCTTCCCTCTCCACAATGTGGACCCAGATCAGGTCTTCTAATTGCAGTCTGAGTTCATACTCTCCTTTTCTCACTTGAGTCCCTACCTCTTCCTAATGCATTCTCTTGTCAATCCCATACCCCTCCTTGGTCCATCCTGCAATTGTCCTGTGACCCAAAGGCATCAGTTTCACCACAAACACTTCATCACCATTTTCTGGCCATACTATACACGTTTTGTGATGCAGAAGTCACATGCACTGATGGCTCCCAGGTAGATGGCAGACTGGGTTACACCTATGTTCATGGCAACCACATTAAACTATGCTCCCTGCCCTCTGGCTATACCATCTGTTCGGCAGAGCTGATCGCAATAATTTGTGCTCTAGACCACATCCGTACATGTCCCAGGAAGTCGTATGTTATCTGCAGTGACTCCCTGAGTGGCTTGCAAGCTCTTGACCAGTGTCTTCCCAAATTCCATTTGGTGCAATCCATCCAAGACTGTGTTCAGTCTTGGCAAATCTGGCCTTCATCTGGACCTGGGGTCACATCAGCATCCCAGGGAATGAACGAGCTGATCAGCTGGCAAAGCAGGCCATTGCCTCCCGATCTTTATGGCCAGGAATTCAGAATGGTAAACATTGAGCATGTCGAATAAGCTCTGTGCAATCAATCCTTCAACAGCAACTTGGAAGACTACCTTCAGGCCTTCTCGAAGGGACTCAGTCGTTCTCTGTTGTCTGCATATAGGCCACATGCGGCTAATGCACGGTCATCAAGAGGACCCACCACACTGCCGTTGTAACGCTCTGTTGACTGTGGTCTACATCTTATTTGACTGTCCACTTTTAGCTGTATTGCGGCAGTCTTTCATCCTGCCTTCTGCACTTCCTTCCATTTTAGCTGACAATGCCTCTATGGTTGACCATGTTTAGGTTTTATTCGAACAGGTGGTTTTTATCTTATGATTTAATGGTGAGCACCTAAGCCTGATATTTCAGGCACCCACCACTCAAACAGTTTTAATCTGTTGTCACCTTTGTATTGTCAGTCCTTTTTTCGACTGGCAGTTTTAGTAGGTGCAGAATGGCTGGATCATCCATTATTTTCCTTGTAATCAACCAGCCACAATCTTCTGCTGAGACATTTTAGCACTGTTGATTACATGGTCCACTACTTTTGTGGTTTCCCTTTTTTATGTTGTCATTTTAGCACACATTGTCTATCTGCACATCTCATTTACTGGTTGTGGAGTGCTTAGTTTTCAACCGTTAATCAAATGATGCTGGGAACAGGGGACCGATAACCCAACTGTTTAGTTCCCTTTAAAAAGCCAATAACAACAACAATTGTCTGAGCACTGTCTAATTAAATTTGATTTCACTCAATTACCCTTGTTTTGACCTTGTTAATGTTAATCATATATCCTCCACTCAAGACCATGACCATTCCTTTCAACTGCTCTTCCACAAACTTGGAATATTCATTTCTTCTCGCTGAACTTTAAATCCATCTCCAAAATTTTCTGTGTTTTTGTTTATTACGTGTTCATTATAAAGATTGTGTGACATCAGACATGCACTTTTCGACCACTGGTCCCTTCCATGCACTTTAACTTTTATTTGTGCCAAATAATTTCTATATTTAATAATATAGTAAGGACAGTTTACAACTCACCACAAAGCTGTGGCGACGAGCTGCGACAGGCACATACAAAAGACACACACATACACCACTTTCAGCTATCGGCCATGGCCTTCTTCAGTGCGGCAGCCAGAGGTGATGGTTGTATGAGTGTGTTGTGTGCCTGTGTGATTGCGTGAGTGTTCTAATTTCTGAAGAAGGCCATGGCCGATAGCTGAAAGTGTTGTATGTGTGTGTCTTTTGTATGTGCCTGTCGCAGCTCGGCGCCACGTCTTTGCAGTGAGTTGTAAAGTGTCCTTACTATATTATTAATTCCAACCTGGACTTTCCATTATTATAGTTTCTATATAGGTATAAATAACTTTTCCTTTCCCGTATTTTAGTTCTCCTACCTTCAGAATTGCAAAGGATACATTTGACTCAACTTTGTTGAAATATTGATATAATTAAAATCCCAAATATGTTGTATTTTGAATTTTATTATGTCTATATTTCTCCAAGCACCAATGGAATATTTAATAAATATTATATTCATCTAAGTTACAAAAGCTTTAAGGCAAATTTGCCTTTCATAACCCATCTGCTGCTATCAGTTACAGGGTCAACATTGCCTCACACCTCCTACAGTCAAGTTCTATCAGTTTTCCCATTCTTATGTATATAATAGCTGTCAAAATTTATCAATCCAATTGGAATGTCATTAATAGATGATAGATTTCAACTAACCAGAAAGAAGTTTCCTGAGCCGTTGCCAACCATGTAAAATAGACAATCACATTCACACAACTTAAATTTTTGACCATGGCCTTAATCAGAAAACCAACATATACATTCACATGATCACCCAGACATAACTATGCATTCGCAAACACCATGTCACCATCCCCACAAGCATCTTGGTAGTGTGTGAGGAGGGAGATTGATGATGAAGGATGTCATGTAAGGGTGGGGATGGAAAGTACCGCATTAAATGATGGATTGTAAAGGCTCTGATAGGCAGGAATGTGAGACACAGTATTGAATGTAGTGAAGGGAAGGGGCAGGAGGGGATAAAAGACAGGTGTAGAGATGCGTGTAGGGAGGGTGAGGGTTTTTTGAGACAACAGAGAAAAAATTTAAAAACCATCAAAATAAAAACAGTAATTAACTAAGGGGATATTGTAATGTGCGACCCACAGTTGAAAGGAAGACATTAATTGGAGTGATACAGAATAATGATTGGGACGGGGGGGGGGGGGGCGGATATTAGGCATAGGGTATAGTGATTGCAAGTTACCTTATGTTGAGGCTAGGGTGTTTGCTGTACCGTAGAATGTGTGAATGGATAACTCCCATCTCATAAGAGCTGATGGTGAGGATGAGAGTCCATGTGGCCCAGGTAGTAAAGCAGCCATTGAAATGAAGAGTTCAGCCACATGCTGTGTCACAGAGTGGTCCAACTTACTTTTTGCCACGGTTTAATAGTGGCCATTCATTTGATGGACAGCTGATTTGTTGGCATACCAGTGTAAAATGCTGTGCAATGATTGCAGCAGAGTTGGTAAATCTGATGGGATAGGATAAGGCTGTCACAGGACTGGAATAAGAAGTGTTGGGTATGAGTATTGGGCAGGTTTTGTATTGAGGTCTTCCACAGATATTAGGAATGGCATAGGGCTGAACTAGGATGTTGCGGAGGTTCAGAGATTGACGAAACACCACTTTAGGAGGGGTTGAAAGGCTCTTGGATAGGATGTTGTCTCATTTCAGGGCATGATGACAGATAATCATGGCCCTGATGAAGAATGTGATTTGATTGTTCTGGTACGGGATGGTATCGGGTGACAAGGACACTTCTTTGTGACTGGTCATTGGGGTTGAAGGGAGGATTGGTGGTGTGTGAGAATATGACATGGGAAATCTGTTTGGGGTCTAGATCAGGAGGCTAATGTCTGCCTGTGAAGGCATTTGTGAGGTCTTGAGTTTATTGGGTAAGGGACTTCTCATTACTGCAAATTCATCATTCACAGGTGGCAGGGATGTATGGGAGTAATTTTCTAATGTGGAATGGATGACAGGTGTCAAAGTGCAGGTACTGTTGGTAATTGGTGGATGGAAACATCAGTGAGGTGGAGGGTAACATCTAGGAAGGTGGTGTGCCAGGTTGAGGAGGACCAAGTAAACTGCTGGGAGAAGAGGAATTGATGTTGTGAAGGAACAAGTATAGGGTGCCTTGACCTTGAGTCCAAATTAATCTTCACCAAAGCAGCTTGTAGGATATTTCTTCCATTCTTTTTAAAATAATTAATGCCAATAGCTTGAAACCGTGATTCATTTAATTGACAGTTCACTAAAATTCACACCTTTTAGAACTTACTTTCTTTGGAACTGTGATTATGTGTTACATTCTTCTTGAAGTTGGGGATTTTGCCTCTCTCATATACCTTTCACTGCAAGTGGAATGGTTTCATCGCTACTGGATCTCCCATGGATATTAGTTGTTCTGAGGGATGGAGTCCAATGTTGCAGTTTTATGTAATGTTTAATACTAATCCATTAAGCAGTTACTTAATATGGATATGTGCTGACTGGATGACAAGATGTGCGGAGTGGGATGATTTGGTTATCATTAGCTGAAATTATAGAATTTAATTTTTATGTATTTAGTTACCAACAGGACATAGTGATTTCACAGTGGTCCCTGAAAACTGTCAAGACCTTCTCCTTGTACTATAGTATTTAATATGCTGCAAGAAGAAGGAGCTGCACAAATAAAATCTTCTTTTTGTCAAAACCCATCATTATCTGCCGATGATGATGGTAAAATTTCGCAACTATCCTTTTAAATTGACCCCTTTTATTTTTTTTTTTTTTATTTTGCTGTCTCAGAGACCTCTCTGATTATCGACTTTTTTTAGTGCCAACTGACCACCTAGAGAAATTCCATTCTTGTATAAATTATGTAGACATGCCCTTTCATAGTTATGCCAGTGCAAATTTCCTTCATTAATGCTTGTGCTCTGCAATGTGTGTGTCAGTAGAACATCGTGACTCACAAACAATTTATACTGTCACATCTTACCTGTGTGAAGTGTATTT
The DNA here is from genome assembly GCA_026315105.1 of Locusta migratoria. Lineage (NCBI taxonomy): Eukaryota > Metazoa > Arthropoda > Insecta > Orthoptera > Acrididae > Locusta > Locusta migratoria. The sequence continues at coordinate 520,628,869 of CM048744.1, read as the reverse complement.
ATGACATATCTATTAAAACTAGGTATTGCTTTAGTACACTGACTGGACACACCCTCATCAAAGAAGTTTTCTTACCATGCTATGCATGCACATGCTGTTTGCCGATATTTTCCTCCTTTGTTATTTTTGTGCTTATGTTGTTAGCTTTGTGGTTTATATTTACTCTACAAATATTTGTCTTGAAACTGTGGTTTTAATGGCTGTAGTTGTCCTCAGCATTTGCAGATTTGTTATGCTCTTCAGGCGTCTGTACCAACTGGTATCTAGAATTCTCTGTGCCCAAGTTAGTCATCATGTGTCCTGTAGCCTGCCATGTGCAATACATCTCAATTTATTGAATATTACTATGTTGTAATGCAATTTGTATAGATACTGTTGCAAATTACAAATCATGTGTCATTCACCTATCCAAACGTAAATGTAGGATACATGGGAAAAGAGAACACTGCTGCATCTTTGAAAATCTTCAAAAATATTTCTTCTGCAATTAATGGGAGAGGGAGCCATCGGACATGCTGTTGCTCTATTCATAAAATGCACCTTTCACACTTTAAAAAAGTGGTTGTCATACGATGCGTACATGACGTAACTAGTGTCTAGTGCAACACAGTCATGTATGATATTCACCTTGTCTGGCAACATTAATAATCCATTAAGGAGCCTGCACAAAGTACCAAACATAATAATTTTGTGTGATCAGCAGATACTGTATATCAGATGACCCTTAGGAATTTTGACATTACGAATTCATTGATTCAAAAGAATAAAACAAATCATCAAAGTGTACAGCCTTGTGGCTAAATAACATAAGCTGAGGAACAGTTTCTTGATAAATGGACACTGTGAGAATATGCTGTGGGAATGGCTGTGTGGTCTAAGATGCCTTGCCACAGATAGCGTGACCACGCCCCATTGTAGGTTTGAGTCCTCCCTTGTGCATAGGTTTGTGTTGCTCTTAAGCATAAGTTAAAGTAGTTTGTAAGTCTAAAGTTCAATGACCACAGCAAAAATAAATTTATTTATTTATGAGAATAGGATTGAAAAAGGTATGGCAGAATTGAAAAATGTCAAAAGTAGAAAAGAAGCCAACTTCAAACAATGGAAATTCCATGAAGGATTCAACAATATTTTTGAGGATAGATTGCTTACTCACCACAGAGATGTCTGATGATCTGCAGAAAGGCACAGATAATAGAATACAACATTAGAGCTTTTGGCCATTAAGGCCTTTGTCGGTTAGAGAGACACAAACTTACACACACTCTCACAGACGCGACCGCTGTCTCTGGTTGCCGTGGCCAGTCTGTTGATTGCTTTGTTTATTTTGGTTAACCAGATTTGTGTGTTTATGCACTGAATGAATTTAAATCTGTGTGTATTGTGCTGTGTGTATAACATACTAATCTTCATTCGTTGTTGTTCATTTTTGTGACTTGTAATTGGTATAATGTCTGATCCTGATAATTTTGGATCATTATATCAGTGGAACTCATCAGTTTTATGATTGGGAAAACATGTTAAGATGTAGTGAAAAATATGGTCTCTATTTTTTATTGTTGGAATAGGTGTTTCAAGATTGTTCTCAGAGATTTAATGTATTGCATTTTATGTTGACCACTTGTTTCCATTCGACAAGTACAAACATGCCTTAAAATAATATTTAAAATTAAAGGCACTCAGCATTAGTTTACTCCTTTTTGGCTAATATGGATATCAGATAAGAAAGAATTAGTTCTTTGCAGTGTAAATCATCAACACTTTTAGATTATAAATATTTTGTGGCCTGTTTTAGCTTCTTTATCTGAGTAACTTTATGTCTGTAGATGATGTCGTCTCACAAGACATTCTCTTTGTTACATGTTTTTAGTGATTTTCTGACACAACTCATTATTCTTTGATGTAGGATGGTTGAAATTTTTGTGAGATTCTTATCTCCTGGAGACAAAAATTATTTCTTTATATTTGTGTATTATTCATTTTTATTATTCTTATTTAGGGTTTACTCCACAGTAACTTTCCTGATACCTGTGGTTTCTTGTATTATTATCTGATCATAATTGTATCTGTTCTGTAATTAATGGCTTTCACTGTCAATTTGGTTTTACTTTGGCAGCAAATTTTCTATGTGTATTGCACAAAATAGGAATTTTTCATTGTACCTTTAATTTTTCAGTAATGTAGTGCAGTTTCTGATAATTCCTTTATTTTCTTTCTTTCTCGTGCCATTATTTTGATGTCAATAGTATTTTTAAGAAATAAGTGTATTCCTTTGTATCATACAATTTAGTGCTTGCCGTAGGTAATGATGATGCTCATTCTTTGAGAGTGTTGTGATCAATTAAGTATTTATAAAGTAGGAACATCAATTGAAACTACAGTAAGATTCAGATCATCTCTTAGGACTCAAATAATAATGACCCTGTATTAGTTCTTAGCAGGACACAAAAAATCGCTGAAAGAGTATCATCAGGCACAGTTATATGCCTCTTTTCTTTCTGTTGCCATAGGTACTGCATATATTAGTACATAACTGACCTGTGTTGTTTGTAGGTATCCCTCGTTACGTGGAAAGTTCACGAGGTAAGAAGAAGCTGGTCTATGGAGGGTACGTGTATCACTTGCACAGTGATTTTGGGTCAAAGAAATATTGGAGATGCACAGAATACAGGAAGGGCTGCTTTGGACGTTGTACAATGCATGACAATAAGATAACTTCCACAAATATTGCACATAACCATTTAAGTCAGACTCAGCTCTTACAGTGGGAGTCTTATGAAAATAAAAGAACTTCCATAAATATTACACACAACAATTTATGTCAAAGTCAAGTATTACCACAGGAGACTAAGCCACTTAATGTACTTGGCTATCAATAATAGCTGATAAAGCAATGTTTTCACTGAATCACAAGAGTGCTGTGTGTGTTCATCACATTATGAGGTTCACTGCCATATGAAAATGACCAGTTAAATGTGAGAATTAAATTATGAAAAATGAATGAATATCAAAGTATATAACAACTGATCTTTGCAATCTTAGAATGAAGATTGCTATTAACTAAACTTAATATTGATTATTTCCAGCAAAATTTTCACTTGAATTATTGTTATCATTTTGTATACCAATAGTGTTTTTATGTTTACTGTTTTTTAAGCAGAATTTGTGTCTGCTAGGTGTATGCCTATCTATGATTCAAAAAATTTTAAAGAGATTTTAAGAACCTTCATAATTACCAGTATAACTGCAATATTACCAGGAATTTCAATTGGACATACATTGATGCTTGCACAATTATTATGAATACAAGTAACATTTGGTACAGATATCAAGAGTAATTAAAAATCATGGATATTTCATTGATAGCTAGTATGATAAGTGTAACACTGAAAAGAATTATTATCAGAAATATATTTTGATACTATTGACATTGAAAAGTAGCTAATTTAATGAGTTAGGCTTCACAGATAAATTAAAAAATTGATTAAGATTGACTGAAGTAGTAGTTCCTCCAACAGAAACTCTTTTTTTGCTGTGTATCACTTGGATTTTCTTCGTGTCAAAGAAACATCATTAATCTAAACCATGACCTGTGTGGTTGCTTGGAGTGAGGTAGTAAGGATTGTGAATATGTGCCCTAGCATTGCTTCTTTTCATATACAATTACGGGTTTAGAGATTGATATTTAAAGAGAGAAGTCAAGATAAAGGCATGATAAAAGAAAAGCACAAACTCCTCTTTTTGAAGGAGGTACAGTTTCGATTAATCTGATGGAAGTTCTTTACAGAAATATTACAAAGACAGAGAAAGTGGCTGGCCAATATTTACTTCAGCTCAGTGCTGCAGATAGTAATGTCTTTTTGGTATCACTTTTGGAGGTACTGAGCCGAGTTAAGAACTGGCCTGTCACTATTTCTTTAGAAGTACAGTTTCTTTTATTACAATCATAATTTATATTCAACAGATATAATAATAATTATTCGGGTGCCCAGTAATCTCCAAGGCAGTCTTACTTCAGCACTATCTATTACATTCTGAGACCTGTGGTCAGCCATAATTGAGAGAGAGAATAAAATCGTACATATTCTGCTTCAAATTATCAATGCAAGTACTACAGCATAGCTGTCTTAGGCATTTTGCTTGTTTATCTTTGTTGTTGTTCTCATTGTTATGGTCTTCAGTCCGGAGACTGGCTTGGTGCTGTTCTTCATCCTACTCTCCTGAGCAAGCTCTTCATCTCCTCATAAGAATGGCAATCCACATCCATTTGAATCTGCTTACCCTATTCATCCCTTGGTCTTCCTCTGCAATTTTTACCTCACACACTTCCCGTCAATGCTAAATTGATGATTCATTGATGTCTAAGAATGTGCCCTACCAATTGATCCCTTCTTTTAGTCCAGGTATGTGAGAAATTCCTTCTCTCTTCAAGAACTTTGTGATAGAAATTTTGTGTGACTTATCACTTTAATTGGTTATGTAGAATAACATACATTCTCATTTATGATGAATGACATCACTAGTTGAAATCATTAATTCCAGAACATAATAACTCCACTTATCAAAGTTTTGAGATAAACATTTTTCATGTAACTTTAAACTTGCTAATAACAATACTTTAATGTTTTCTGTCATAGATATTACAAGAGATTTGTTTCAAAACTATGGATAGTTTCAGAGGGGAAAAACAAAAATTGTGGTTTGTTGTTTTGGGAATCATGCATTTTTTTTCCATATTATTTTATTAACTTTTGTATAATTGAAATATATGCCAAATCATATTCTACACATATGACCCTAACAATTTTTAGACTCTCAAAATACGGCCAATACTGGATATAAGTTGATAGTATATAGTTTGAAATTAAGCTGATTTCACTGAAACTGCCAAGTTAGAAACACACTTTCCTCTAAATTGAAATGTCCATTTCACTGGTTCACTATGGTCAGTTCAAAATTAATCTATGATTGACAGTCATGATGGAAGTGGTACATGGGGAGCCCATGCAGGAGGCATGGACCACAGTCTACCAATCCCAGGGCACCTGCAGCTACAGCAACCACCTGAAGTTGCCAAACCTTCACCCAATACAACACTTACTGCTAACTTCATGTTTGAATTTCATGCATCTTGCTGTTCTGCATTGTCGTTCCACCTTGTGATTTTGTCTTCTGTCATTTTTATGGTTGCAGAAACTGTTAGTTTAGGCTGGTACTGTTATGTTTTTGGGTATAACCAATCAATGTCAAATTGAAATTGGACAAATGTCATGAGTGCAAAAGACTCGCTCATTGTGGTAGCCAAAGGATTGCCATACAACAGCTGATAGAAATGGTTTGCATGTTTCTTGTCTCCTTGAAACACTGCTTTCCATAAACTATGTATTTTATATAAATGTTAGAGGTCTGAACAAAAACAAAAACATTATTGAGAATATTCGAGAAATGAAACAATTACAGTTGAAATTGTTGAGTGGAAAAACAAATGGATAAGTGGATTATCAATATTGTTTCATGTGCTGAGGATGCTATTCATTGTTATGTTTATGATTATTATCACAAAGTGGAAAATATGACCACAGATCAGTACCAAGACAATCACACACTACCAAGAACTCAACTATGGAAGATGGAGAGGAATACCTCAATAAATAGCAGGTTTCATTCAATTACGATTCTACAAATGAAGTGTGGCTTGGTAGCCCAGTGGAAGAGTGACAGACTATGAATCCAAAGGTCACGGATTCAATCTCCACCAGGTCCTACGATTTTTATGTCACTTTTCACTTCTTTCACCTCTGTCAATGTTGCTGATGTGAAAAAGATTGTGGTTCAGAATTCACATTAAACTGTAGGTCCCCCTATAACTAGCTGTGTAAGTCAGTTCGAAGGTCGGAGTGAGTCAACGGCATACCACCTCCAAACAGGACCATGCTCAGTGAAGCACTGTGATGTTCAAACCAATCTGCAGATTGTTGACTGCTTTACCCAAATAAAGTACAGACGGATTCTGCTACATCTTGGCATGTGTAATGAAGAGTAGTAAAAAAGCTAAAAAAACAAAATTATATTTTACCATAAAGAAGCTCACTGAGCTGTTGAAAAATAGGCAATCACATTCACACAATTTAAATTTTTGGCCATGGCCTTCATCAGAAAAAGAAACACATACATTCACAGAACCACTCAGACAACCATACACACACAAGCGCAATGTCCAGCTGGATTTTCCATTGTTAAAATCATATTTTAGATATTTTTGATATTTTAATAAGAAAGTCTTAGTAGCAACTAATTCCAAATGAAGTTCTTACCAGGTATTTAGTTTACATCACAAAAAATATACCTTACTTTTTATGATATTATTTATGTAATACCGAATCAATTTTATTTTCTCTTTCATTACTGGGTGACCTGTTTAAGATACATCAAATACACACAAATCTTATATTTGTTATTTTAGAAAATTGTTACAGGGTCACAAAAACTCATTTTCTTGCAACAAAACTTTATGGGTGATCAGTCAGTACTTGACACATAAGAAGGGCATAGTACCTCATATTTAACTGAAATTATCTAACTCAGAGTCACAATTTGGAGTGGGAGAACATTTGACGTATTTATAACATTTCTTTCATGTGATGTACTTACCTATTTTCAAAGACAAAAAACTTTTCCAAATTGATAATAGAGTAACATCATAAGAAAGGCATTTTTGTAAATGGTCAGTATATCATCTTAATAATCTGCTACTATCAATAAAGTTTAATGAAAACATAGTGCAGTTTTTCCAGAATATGTGGATCCAAGAGCCATGTGTATACAGGGAATATATTACATGTTTGAGTGAGTTGAATGAAATATGTGATGACTAATGAGTTCCTTGTGGGGTGCAGATACTGTGTGTCATGCCTCCACATGAGTCCTAAAGTAATTTTGTTCAGACTGTGACTTATATGCTAATTACCACATCATTTTTATGATGCGGATTAATCTTGTGTGATGTGATTTTCCAATGTTCTTTGTGTTTAAACAGTAACAGTGGGTCCTTTTCTTTTTGGGAAGGAGGTTCTGTGATTCATCTGTGATTCTGTGGGTCCCCTGTGGGAAATATTCGGGAGACTCTTTGAAATTAATTTGACATTTTACATCAGCAGGACTTCTCATTGCCAGTGTAGTGACCATGCGGTGATAATGCGTCATTGTAGCCGACTTGCTTCCTTGTAAATATAGTGTTTCCATCTTCTATACATCATCACAAAATTTCATGCTGCTGTTTGTTGTTGGGGTCTTTTGTCCGGACACTTGTTTGATGCAGCTCTCCTCCCTACTCTATCCTGAGCAGGCCTCTTCATCTCCTCATAAGAACGAAAACCTACAGCCATTTGAATCTGCTTACTGTATTGATCTCTTGGTCTCCCTCTGCAGTTTTTACCCCTACAATGCTAAATTCACAATTTCTTGATGTCTAAGAAAGTGTCCTACCAATTGATTTCTTTTTTTAGTCGAGGTAAAGCAGAAATTCCTTTTCTCTCCGATTTGGTTCAGTACTTCCTCATTAGTTATGCGATCTGTCCACCTAATCTTCAGCATTCTTCTGTAGCACCACATTTCAGAAGCCTCTATCCTCTTCTTGTATGTACTGTTTATTGTCCGTGTTTCACTCCCATACAAGGCAACACTCCACACAAATGCCTTCAGAAAGGAATTCCTTATGCTTAAATTAATATTCAATGTTCACAAATTTCTCTTTTTCAAAAACACTTTTCTTCCCATTGCCATTCTGCACTTTATATCCTATGTACTGTGACCATCATATGTTATTTTACTGCCTAAGTAACAAAATTCATCTATCACCTTTATTCATTTGTTACCTAATCTAATTCCTTCAGCATCACCTGATTTTCTAAGACTGCATTCCATTACCCTTGTTTTATTTTGTTAATGTTCATCTTATATGCTCCTTTCAACACTATCCATTCAGTTCAATTGCTCCTCCAGGTCCTTAGCTGTCTCTGACAGAACACAAGGTTTTTATTTCTTCACCCTGAACTTTAATTCCTTCTGCAAATTTCTCCTTGCTTTCCTTTATAGCTTGCTCAATGTACAAATTAAAGGCTACAACCCTGTCTTACACCCTTCCCAACCTCTGCATCCCTTTCTTGCCCTTCAACTCTGATAACTGCTGTCTGGTCTTTGTACAAGTTGTAAATAAGTTGGAGTTATTTTACTCCTACTGATTTCAGAATTTGAATGAGAGTATTCCAATCAACATTGCCAAAAGCTTTCTCCAAATATTCTAAGATAAGCTGTAAAGTGATTATTGCCTTCCGTGTTCCTACATTTCTCCTGAACCAAACTGATCTTCCCTGAGGTCAGCTTCTACCAGCTATTCCATCCTTCTGTAAATAATCCGTGTTAAAATTTTACAACCAAGGCATATTAAACTGATGGTTCTGTAATTTTCATACCTGTCTGCAACCACTTTCTTTGGAATAGGGATTATTACATTTCTCTTAGTCTGAGGCTATTTTGCCTGTCACGTACATCTTACTTACCAAGTGAAAAGTTTTGTCATGCATGATTCTCCCAGAGACTTCAGAACTTCAGGTTCCTTCAATTTATCCAGGTCACCTCTCCTTATTTTCCTACCTTTCTGCAGTTTCTTCAATTTCATTCTACAGTTCATAACCAATGACTGTCGTCCACTCCAGGGGTCTTGTTTCGACTTAGATCTATCAGTGCTCTGTCAAATTCTTCTCAGTATAGTATCTCATATTTCATCTTCACCTACATCATATTCCCTTCCTACAATATTGTCTCTAAGTTCATTTCCTTTGTAGAGCCCCTCTATATACTCTTTCCTCCTTTCACCTTTCTCTTCTTTGTTGTGAACTGATTTTCCATTTGAGTTATTTATATTAATACAGCTGCTTTTCTTGGCTCCAAATGTTTTTTTATTTTCCTTTGAGTGGTATATATTTTTCCCTTATTTATACATTCTTCTACAGACTTGTGTTTGCTTTCTAGTCACTCCTGCTTGACCATTTTGCACTTCCTCTCAATCTCATTTCTTAGTTGTCTTTACTCCATTTTACCTGTTTCATTTACTGCATTTTTATATTTTCTCCTTTCATCAATTAAATTTAGTATTTCATGTGATATCCAAGGATTTTTTGTTGGCCTTGCCTTTCTACCTATTTTGTCCTCTGGTGCCTTAACTGTTTCATCTCTCAATGATAGCCATTCCTTTTCTATTATTTCATTTCCTCCTGTTTCTGTCAATTGTTGCCTCAGGCATCCTCTGAAATTCTCAATAACTTCAGGTTCCTTCAATTTATCCAGGTTCCATCTCCTTTTTTTTCTACCCTTCTGTAGTTTTTTCAGTTTTAGCCTCCAGTTCATGACCAATAAGATATGGTCAGAGTAAATATCTGCCTCTGGGAATGTTTTACAGTTCAAAATCTGGTCCCAAAATCTCTGTCTTACTAAAATCTATTTGTCACCTTCCAGTGTCTCCTGGTCTCTTCCACGTATACAACCTTCTTTCGTGATTCTTAAACCAGGTGTTTGTTATGATTAAATTATGTTCCGTGCAAAATTCTACCAGGCAGCTTCCTCTTTAATTCCTTTTGCCCAATCCATATTCACCTACTATTTTTCCTTCCCTGTCTTTTCCTACTACCGAATTCCCATCTCCCATCACAATTAAGTTTTCCTCTACCTTAATTGTCTGAATAATGTCCTTTACCTCCTCATACATTTCTTCGATCTCATCATCATCGTCAGAGGTAGTGGGTATATAAACTTGTACTACTGTGGTCGGTGTTGGCTTTGTATCTATCTTGACTATGATAACACCATTGCTTCACTGCTCACAGTAGTTTACCTGCATTCCTAATTTCTTATTCATTATCAGACCTACTCCTGTAATATGACCAACTGATTTTGTATTTATAATCCTGTATTCACCTGACCAGAAATCCTTTTCCTCTTTCCACCGAACTTCACTAATCCCCACTATATCTAACTTCAACCTATCCATTTCCCATTTTAAATTTTCTAATTTCCCAACCTGATTAAGGGATCTAACAGTCCACACTCCGATCTGTAGAATGCCAGTGTTGTCTTTCCTGATGACAACATCCTCCTGAGTAGTCCCCACCTGGAGATCCGAATGGGGGGGACTATTTCACCTCCGAAATATTTTACCCCCAAGAGGATGCCAGCAGGTCCCCGAGAAAAGTAATGGACCTATTTTCCTCTCTTCAGGAATCACAAGTTTGTCTGGCCTTTCCACAGATACACCTCCGCTGTGGTTGCACCTATGGTTCGGCTATCTGTATCATTGAGGCACGCAAGCCACCCTAACTCGGCAATGTCTGTGGTTCATAGGGATGCCGTAAACATTATAAAATCTTGACACGGAACTGTTTTTTTGTTCTGAATAGACACTCTAATTCTATAATTTGAAACTCTTAACCAAATGACAGTTTACAGCTCAGAAAAGACCAAATATTCCCGATTCACAAGGTGTCTTATTCTTGCTATTGGAGTAAGAATAGTTTTATGGGGATAGGGTGGGTTTAAGCAAGCATGAACAAATGATCTTCCCTCCCAGCAACATTTAATTAAATGAAACCATGTCTGCCTATTTTTCATGACATTAGGAAAATTTTCACAGTAATTTACATAATACAAACCTTATAGATACTTTTTCAGCTTTGGATGATCAACTTTTTCAGTGGAATGTTAGCCTCAATGAAATCTAGAGATACTGGAAGGAAAAAAAAAAAAAAAGAATAATTTTTTTTATCAGTCTGTCATTACACTGACATCTGAGAGAGTAATTTGTTTTCAAACACCTGCCATTATCAGTGTTTTATTTAGTCTTCTTTTTCTTCTTCTTACTATTATTGTTATTATTATTATTACGTAGTTTTGTCAAACAGAAAAAATCCATCTGATGAAAATTCTTTGTCTCTGTCAAAAACTGCTATTACCATATTAATAAACTACAGAACATAAACAAAAACAAAACATAAGACTAAATGTACCAGAAGATCAACAAATTCCAACAAATAATGTGCTGCGAGTTCAAAAAATCTGGCCAAAATTGTTGAATGCCTGCACACGAAATGAAGTTAGCAATACTTGATACTAGATACTGATAGGTGTATAATCAGTTGTAAGCTATATTCCGATTTCATTGGTATAAGTCTGATCGAATTTCCACTTTTAAATTAAAATGGTGTGATTTGACACAATTTTGTCAATTATTTTTCAGTTTTGCATAAAAGTAAAAAGTTTGCAATTTTAACAAAATTTCTAAAATTTTGTAAAGATTCACGATGTTGGTGTTTGTGATAAACAAGTGCCTCTAATGATGATGAGTTTGTAAGTTAACAGTTTAGTTCACTGAAATGACATTCATGTGTCCACAGATGGGTAGCAACCAGTATTTGAGAATTCACAAATCACTATAATGCATAGTTATTAACCTCGTATTTGAAGTGTATTACTCAAGGAATGAAATTCTTGAAACACCAGTTTTGTGCAAAGTAATGTTTGTGCATTCACTCCTGTGCCAAAGATCATCAAAATAAATCAAATGTAATGTACTTCTTTCCATAGTCCATACTGCAGCTGCCAAATGCTGCAATAGCTGTTGGCAACTGACAGTCACAACTGTCACTTGGTTTGAGGAAAGTACATCAAAAAGAGTCATATAATGTCATACTGCAAGAAACACCTCATAGCATGGGAATAATTACATGAATGGGAGTAGTGAGCAAAACAAGAAACAACCTGATTGATGGGTTCACATGTCATGAAATAAACCCTTTAAATGCTCATTATTTTCTTGGAAAGAAAAGAGATTATTTTATTACTACTTGGGAACAAATTTCTAACATAAAGGAAGGGGAAAACTTTAGTAATACTCATTGGTTGGAAATACATTATTATTATCCTTATTGCAGGTATTTTTAGGCTCTAAATTAAAATATATTGAAATTGCTCATTTTGTAAAGCTAAATAACTGACTGAGGCTTTGTAGGTTCATGAACAGATATCTTTTTCTTCTTGATAGGGTCACATATACTAGTCCACCTCAAATGTCTTTCATGCAGATTTAGACTCCATGTTATTGAACTATGTTATCAATTTGTCCTCTATGTCTGTGACAGGTCAGATATCCACTGTCTACTACATATAAAACAAGTAACAAAAATATTAAAATACTTTTGTTATAACATTTTACATAATTTGTTACTATGTCTTTGGAACCATGTTCCTTACATACTGCGATCAGTCTTTTCATTTTGGGAATGTTTTTTTGTAATTATGGGTTTGACATTTCTGTGTAGAATCTGGTATTATCTGAGCCACATCTGTCACCCATTTTGCAATTTCATAAAACACTATACAAAATATAATAATGTTATCAGTATTGATACTTAGTTCTTGTGCGAATGAACATACAAAGACCGTTCCATCTAGTGAGAGTCAGAGTAGGTGTGGACATTTGCTGTTTTGGAAGACATCTGTGCTCATACAAGTTTTTGCATTTGAAGTCAGATTAGATTTTTAAATATTAGATTAGATTAACCCTGTAATGCATAGTGTAGCTGATCAGCTACATACCTTATTTTTGCGATTATCTCTCAAACTGATCAACATTTAACCTGCTTCTGTACATAGTGTTACACATGCAAGTAGCTCAGCCTTGAAATTATAAATTGCTGAGTGCTACTGGATCATTTCGACAGTTAGCTGCATTGAGTTACTCCTAACATTTGCGTTTGTTTCTTTAGTACTCCTCCTTTGCTTTGTGAAAGTAGTGAATCACATACTATTGTTGCATTATGAGTTGCTTTCTGGTAAGATTAGAGGCATGATAATGACATTTACTGCACTGGCTACATCATGAAAGCACTATACAGCTGACCAGCTAGTAGTGCATTATAATTTTAAGAATTTTTTTCTCAATATTTACTTAGTATATACACACTATACATTAATCATGGTAGTTTTTATAGCTTCAAATAAAAGTTATGCATTAAAAGGTTAATAGTTGTTCCATAGATCATAAATATGGCATTTCTCAATGATGTAGAACATGTCAGTTTAATAAATCACACTCAATATTTTAAGGGTCTTTTCTTTTTCTTTTCTTTTCTTTCTTTTTTTTTTCTTTTTAATTATTATTTAAGTGAAATTAATTTCATCTAAAATTCATCTAAAGTGTAGCAAGAGTTGCCATTCAGAAATTCTTTTAATTTATTGTTAAGTACGAGTTGGCTTTCTGTCATACTTTAGATGCTACTTGGTGAGTAACCGAAGACTTTTGTGGCAGCACCTTTCTGTGCCGAAGTTAGGTTTAACATTGAGTAGTGAATATCACCCTTTCTCCTAGTGTTGTAGCTATGTACAATGTTATTACTTTTGAATTGTGTTGGATTGTTAATAACAAATTTCATAAGTGAGTAACACATGTTGTGAAGCTACAGTGAAGATCCCTAGATCCATAATAAATGTCTGCAGGATGATCTTGGGTGGGCTCCAGCAATTATTCTGATTACATGCTTTTGTGCAATGAATACTTCTTTACTCAATGTTGAATTCCCCCAGAATATGATCCCATTTGAAAGCAGTGAATGAAAATAGGTGTAGTAAGCTTATTTACTGAGATGTATATCACCAAATTTTGCAATGATCCTGATACCATAAGTAGCTGAACTAAAACGTTTCAGCAGATCTTCATTGTGTTTCTTCCAATTCAATCATTCATCAGTGCAAACACCTAAAATTTTTTAATTTTCTACCTTAGCTACAGATTTCTGTTCAATGTCTAAATTTATTAATGGTGTCATGCCATTTATTGTAGGAAACTGTATATACTGGGTTTTATCAAAGTTTAATGAGAGTCCATTTGTAGAGAACTATTTAATAATGTTTTGAAAGACATCATTTACAATTTCATCAGTTAATTACTGTTTGTCAGATGTGATAGCTATACTTGTATCACCAGCAAAAATGACAAGCTTAGCATCTTTGTGAATATAGAATGGTAAGTCATAAATATATATTAAGAACAGCAAAGGTCTCAAGACCAAACCTCGTGGAATGCCGTTTTCGATAACTCCCCAGTTAGAGGAATTAACTGTTTCTTCTATATAATGTGAACTGCTTATTTCACATTTCTGCACACTTGCAATTAGGTATGATTTCAACCATTTTTCTACTATCCCACTCATACCACAATACTTAAGCTTATCTAGAATAATCCCATGATTTACACAATAAAAAGCTTTTGAGAGATCACAAAAAATCCCAATGGGTGATGTCTGATTATTCAAAGCATTTAATATTTCATCAGTGAAGCTATATATAGCATTTTCTCTTGAAAACCAGAATAGTATATGTTCATGATACTCTTCATGGTTTGCTTGCTGATTCAGGAAGTCACCTGAAAACAGTATTTCAGTGATCTGTCTGATCACCATCCTCAGCTATGTGTGCTGTCAAACCAACCCGCCAGAACTGAATTCAACCTGTGAGACACAGCCCCTTTATATTCCACAGATGCCAACAGCACATGCACAAATCTACTGTATGGCACTGTATAACAACCCAGTGGTGGAAGCCAGCATAAACAATAAATTGCTATTGAGTACTGTTATTTGCTGGTCAAGGGACACACCGTTTTCATGTGTAATGACACCAGGTTCCACATTTTGCTTAAGGGAAACCCCTTGTCACTATTTATATTTTTCTCCGAGAGACAAATTTCAATTGATTCCTTCAACAAACAGTCCTAACAGTGAAACACAAAGGCAAGAATTAGTGTCTCATCATAAATCATTTTATGTCCATCAGAAAGACAGTGCTTGCAGATTTATGTGGTTGAAACCATTGTTTGTGTCTATGATGCTCTGTACATCGATCTTGTATGGTTATAATTGTGTGACCAATGTAAACTTTCACACAGTGACAAGGGATTTTGTATACATCAAGCCTCCTCAGTCCTAAATCATCCTTCACTGAATCCAGGAGAACTCTAACTTTGGCTGGCAGATGAAAAATACACTTGATATCACATGTTTTTGAAAGTCTGTCTATTTTTGAAGATATGCTTCCAGCAATAGGTAGGAGAGCCAGTGATTTACAGTGTCTTTTAAGAGTTCCTGTGAAGGTCTAGACTGGAAAGAATGACAGATCTGTTTGTATATAAAGTCTGACTGAACATGCCCCTAAGGGGTTTCTGCCATTGGGGCGCTGTACGATAGAGGGCTATACCGTCGATACTTGTGGATGTGCTGTTGGCCATCCTTGGTATATGAATGAGGCCGCCGGTTGTGGGTTGAAATCAGCTCTGGCAGGTTGGTGTAACAGCACACACACCTGAAGATGGCAGCCATTTGTATCACCGAAATATTGTGTCCAGATGGCATTCTGATCTAGCAGACAACTCGAGAAGAATATCATATGATATTACACCGGAAAAGTTTACATAGTCATAGTATATGTTCATGCTCATGTGATGTTTTGATTAACGTTATTTAAAATACATGTTCTCTAAATGATTATTTTTAGGTGTTTTGAATATCAACTGATAGCTTATGATGACACATTACTAGATAACTATAACTAATATAGCAGTAAAATGTAGAGCTATGCTGGTTTGGAATTCATGGCTTCAATTCTACATTGAGAGTCTGTTTGTACTTGATATAATCTTCTTGCTGGGGCAATGATAAAATATATAGATTATCAGTACCTTCATATTAAACTTCTTTCATCACTTCTTCTATCTATCTTTGTAACAATATTTGAATTGTAATGGGGTCCACACTGAAATAAGTTTGTAAATGACTACATCTGCTGCTCTGACTGTCCTTGATTAGGGTAAAATACTCTTTTGTATGGGATTGTCCGTTATCGTTTTATCTCTCTAATCATTTTCAAAAGACTATACAGTAATAATAATAATAATATATTATTATTATTATTATTATTATTATTTATCTACAACAACATTACATCCTTCTACATCATCATTTTGTACATTTACAATAATGTTATCATTAAATATGTACTGGGTGTTCAGTGAAGGAAGCCCTGATTTCAAAATCAAAAGTCAGTGGCAGGCAGTATATTGCCAAATTTTCCATAAATTAGTGCTGTTGATCTTCACATAACTAACAAAATCACATTTTTTTTTTAAATTTCATATTTTGACGTCAATAATTTTGGGGGTACTATAGGTAATAGGGTACTATAGCTGAGCAAATACAGTATGTTTCTGTTTAAAAGAAACTGTTGTCATGTGAGTGTAGTACCACATTTTATTAAACCAGACAGGCTAAATCTTTATCCAATCACTTCTCATGATGACGTTTAAATGTACTGCATCTCCCTGTCACTGTCAGTGCCAGCACATGTCTCTCTCTCTTGCTGTTTCCTTTTTACACCATTGGTACATTCGGCTATTTGTCTCTCACTGCCGATGTCTTAATTCCTTTCTTTCAATCTTCCTGACCACTGTCTCCTTCTCTGACTCTTTTATTATCTCTCTGCCACTGTCATTGTTCCATTCATTTTCTCTCGTGTTACCAGTGTCTCTTTCTCTCAGACTGCTATCTCTTTAATCACCATTGCTCCCTCTCTACATGTGGATGCTTTACTGGGGCTTGTAACCCATAGGCAGAGAAACTGTAACTGATGGGAGACTGTGGAATTTTTTTTTTTCCCCAAATAGAAGGAGAATTTAATTTTATGGCATGGCCAGGATTTGAATCAGGGACTTCCTGCTTAATAGACAGACACTTTAACCACTCAGCCACAGAGTCCTTGTGGATACTGCTTCTGGACAGGCTGTCTTAAAGCACATCTCACTTCACATCACGAACTTCAGTTCTGTCTCATATTCCCCTGTATAATATGTATCAATGTTGTAGTGGCTCTTCAATATTGGAATAGCACCCCAGCAATGAATGTTAATGGAAACATTCCTGCCTTGTACCTCAAGCATAGGTGATATAAATATCTAATAATAAATCAAATTCAAATGATCTATTTTATCTTGATATATCCTCTCCTTCTAGTCAGTATTTTTGATAAATCAAGACAAAATATGTTGCTGTAAATTGATTTATTATTTGATATTTATATCACCTTTGCTTGAGGTTCAAGGAAGGATTGTTCCCATTAATGTTCATTGCTGGGGTGTTAAAACAGATGACTTACCCAAAGAACAGGCTCATCAACAGACACAAATAAAATCACACACAAACACACATACAAGATTCGCAACCGTTGGTCGCTTCTTCAGGAAAAGAGGAAGAAAGGAGAGGAGAAAGGGAAGGATGTGGGTTTTAAGGAAGTGGAAAAGGAGTCATTCCAATCCCAGGAGTGGAAGGACTTACCTTAGGGGAAAAAAGGAAGGTAAACAAATACAGACACACTGACACATATCCAAACGCAAACACACCTAGACAGACATTTGTAAAAAGCAAAGAAGTTGGACAGAGATACCACTTGAGGCAGAGGCTCTGTTCACAGAACCGAGGCAAAGATGCTAAAGATGGTGGGCGGAAATTTGAATTTAGCAGAGGTTGAGACCAGGTGAGCAACGGGAGGAGAGAATAAGCTGAAGGGCAAGTTCCCATCTCCGGAGTTCTGAAAAGTTGGTGTCGGTGGGAAGTATCCAGATAACCCGGACGGTGTAACACTGTGCCAAGATGTACTGGCTGTGCACCAAGGCATGTTTAGCCACAGGGTGATCCTCATTACCAACAAACCTGTCTGCCTGTGACCGTTCATGCGAATGGACAGTTTGTTGCTGGTCATTCCCACATAGAACGCTTCACAGTGCAGGCATGTCAGTTGGTAAATCACGTGGGTGCTGTCACAAGTGGCTCTGCCCTTGATTGTGTACACCCTCCGGGTTACGGGACTGGAGTAAGTGGTGGTGGAAGGGTGCATAGGGCAGGTTTTACAACGGGGGCGGTTGCATGGGTAGGAGCCAGAGGGTAGGGAAGGTGGTTTGGGGATTTCATAGGGATGGACTAGGAGGTTACAAAGGTTAGGTGGGCGACGGAAAGACACTCTTGGTGGAGTTCTGGTATCTATTGTCTTTCAGCACAAAAAAGTGTGCATATGTTCACATTCATAATTTTTTGTGAGGAAAGTGGAATGAGAACAGAGTCTTTTAAATGAGAACATATTTGTCTGAGAATTTTCATCTGGTTCTCGTATTGTCTTTGCTACAGCTGGTGTGCTACTTATACAAGACAGATTCTGTACCAACATAATTTATTTGTACACTTCAACACATTTAGAAACAGTGCATGACAAATAACCAGAAGAAATTCAGTCATTTATCGTGTGAAAGTATGAGACTGTATATATTCAAAATAAGATTTTTTTCAGTGAATAATTTTCCTTGAATAGAGTGATGAGTATTTCATAACAGCAACAAAGACCACTTAGACAGAAGTGGGCACATTGTGCCAGTTTTTCTGCCATGTAGGATATCACTATCTCAAGAATGCAATGAGATATTATTATGCCTCCGTTTTATTTATTTTCTTTCTTTTTAAATAAAATTTTGATATATCCTCTGAATTTCATATGCTGCTATGAACGAACTGAAATAAACCATATACAAATTTTATGCTATCTGCTTTTTATCTTTCAAAAACACTTCAAATTATTTTGAAATAATTTTATCATGCTTATTAACTGTGATGAATAATGAAAATAAAATCGATTCTTCATCAAGCAAAGATGTCAAACAGTAGGGTGGGCAATACTCAATTTTTTTTTCTTTGCCAGATAGATTTTAAGAAATTGTTTAGCAAATTTCATAGTGACTGGAATGTCCTCTCTCAGTACAATTAGCACTTTTGGTACCGAAACATTATGTTTTAAGGGTGTAATTTGAGAATATTATCTTAAGAACTCATGGTAAAAATTTTGACTCTCTACAACAAGTAAAAAATGTGCAAATGACTGTCCCTACAATTTGTAATTTTGGTACCCAAAAATCATAGTTTTTCGTGGTTTTCTCAGGAACCAGTCATGAACAACTGGTTCATTTATAAGCCATATGAAGGCCATCCTAGACCACAGACCACACATAATATACAAAAACCAACTGATTTACTCAGTTTTCAATTTTAAGAGTAAAATGTTTAAATTTTGACCCTGTAATGTACATGCCCATTTTTATGACAGATGTGTAACTATATGAAGGGGTACTTAAAACACTCTTCCTCTTGTCTCTCTGATCAATAGAATCTAAGACATCGATCTTTGAAGGTTAGCCGCCCGCAGTGGCCGAGTAGTCTGCAGTGCGCCTGTCACAGTCTGCACGACCGCTACTGTCGGGGGTTCGAATCCCCTCTCAGGCATGAATGTTTTTGTTGTCTTTAGAATAAGGTCATTCATAAGTAGTTTGTAAGTTAGGGACTGATGACCCCGCAGTCAAGTCCCTTAAGCTTAACAAACATTAACCTGAAGGTTACCATTTTCCCACATATATTAATGGAAATAATGGAAGTGAGGCTTAGGTAAAGATTGGAATACTCAGCAATTGATTTTGCTTGTGTGTGTGGGGGGGGGGGGGGGGGGGAGTTACGTGTCCATGCATATACACAATAACTTAGCAAACTAGTGCACTAGTTGCTCAAACTGATGATTGTAAAACTGATTTGGTGTATATAATAGCAGGAGATTATAATTATGATCAATGGAATATGATAATGCCTAAACTAAACTTACTGTATTTTTAACAGTGTTTGACTAGGCAAATATTTAAGACTTTGATCCAGTTGTGTCTATATGGTGGTTGAACTACACTCACTTGAAAATGGCAACATGTTTAAGTCTGTGTAACTAAGGGGGGGAAAAATAAAGGATATTTTATATGAAGTACCAACAGTAAATGTAGCAAAATAAAAAACAATAATAATAAAGCCCACATTTTATAGAGGTGGTGTTGGGTAATTGTGCAGACGCTGGCCTGTGAAAACACACACACCTTTTAAAAATTGAAGAAAACTGAACATTTAATTACCTTAATGAGGGAAGTATCGTGTTAGTTAAAGTGAAGATTGAAGCAGCCATAGAGAGAGAGAGAGAGAGAGAGAAGAGAGAGAGAGAGAGAGAGGGAGAGAGATTTATCCTCTAACAACTGATTATTCAGTGTCTTCTGTAGAGTGAGAAGTGAACATACTTTTCTCATTCTTCCATTCATTATTTTCTCTTAACACATTTAATAAGTTATTTTTCTTGTTTTGCCAGATACCTCTTCTGTTGTAACTGTCTGACTATTTTTCTAATCAGTATTAAGGCAAAAGACCAGTGGAAAAATATCACTAAATTATTTTTATTTCTCTTAATCAGTTTTGTTTCACCAAAATTAAAACAATATCCTCACTGAAATGAAGTGCAATTTATTATTGAATCAGCATCTTTAAAGATGGGACACATATTCCTATTATACAAAATTAGCTATAGTCTAATTGAATACATTTAGTGTAAAATGATTTAGGGGAACTGTCATACTCCAAAATATGAGACTAGTGTCTTAACAAATATGCCCCCTTATCAAGTAACACAAGATGGTTGGATGTTGTTGCTCTTGCTTCTTTCAGAATTACGTTTCTCAGTAAGTACTACCCAAGCCATCACACTGAATATCTTTGTGTTACTGAAATTGCAAAAAATCAACTTGTTTTACTCATATGATTGTTGTATAGGAAGTGTGTACTAAAATGATCTTGCAATATTCTGAAGAAATTAAATATACATGTTGTTTAAGTTACTTGGTGTGGATGATGCTATTTCTTGTTCTTTTTGTTAAAGTGACAGAGACAGATGACTTCACTAAATTTATGGCCTTGACTTTCTGTCATTACTGATAAAAAAGTAAGAACATAGAAGTTGCAATGAAATTAATGTTAAATAAGTGAGCTCTTTAAGGAATAACTTATTTTAATAAGAATAATTGATTATACTTTGTAGGTGCATTGTTTCCCACACTACTGATATTTATTAGCTACATTTTCGGAGATATTTTCAAAGGTTTATATTTTTTGGTAAATATACAAAAAACTTGTAAGAGGGAGAGGGCGCTGAAGATCCACATTTTCCCAGTTTATTACTTTTGAAACAATGAGGCACTAAATATCCATACAAAAAGAGTGATAAGGTGTGGCCTGTATGTATTGCCATGTTCAAGTACTGGAGCACAAGTCCAAGGGTATTGAATTTGATCCTCAGTTAGTTTTGTGATATGGGGGGGGGGGGGGGGGGAATTATTTTAATCCTCCTATCTTCCTTTTCCTTTGTCCTCCATTTGCAGGGTCAGCAGGGCTATTTAGTATTTTGCATGTTAGTTAAGGAGTGTATGAGAGTGAAACTTGGATGATAAATAGTTTAGACAGGAAAAGGATACAGGCTTTTTAAATTCGGTGCTACAGAACAATGCTGAAGATTAGGTGGGTAGGTCGTGAAATTAATGAAGAAGTTCTGTATAGATTGGGTAGAAAAGGAATTTTTTACATACCTTGAGTAAACGAAGGGATCAATTGGCAGGACACATTCTTAGACATCAAGGTATCGTAAATTTAACATTGGAAGGAAGTGTTGGGGGGGAGGGGGAGGGTTGGAGAGAAAATCACAGAGGGAGACCAAGAGACAAATATAGTAAGCAGATTCAGATGGATGAGAGTTGCTGTTCTTATGAGGAGATGAAGAGGCTTGCTCAGGATAGAGTAGGGTGGAGAGGTGTATGAAACCAGTCTCCGGACTGAAGACCGCAACAACAACAGCAGTTAAGGAGTAGCTGTATGCCCTTCCTGTAGCCATGCATATAATGTTGTGTGTGTGAAAGTGAGTGAATGTTTTATGTTTGTGACCATATTGAGTAACAGAGGCAGTACTTTGATACCAGCCTGGTGTTCACGTAGTGGGGTGTGGAAAATTGCCTTAAAGTCGCATTGAGGCTGATTGGCATACTAACCCTCACCATTAACTCACTGGTCGGATTCGAACCAGAAGCAGCGTACCTCTTCCTCTCAGAAAGTAATGCCTCAAACAGTGTAGCTAAACTGGTAGCTCCCTGGTACCTTGTACCACTATTGTATATTTTCTGTCCCGTCCTCTTGAAAATAGAATAAGATAATACGACTGTCTATTGGCCTCCATACAGGATCTAATTTATCATACTTTAGCAGTCCTTATGAAAATGTGCAATTTACAGTCAACTACAAGTGTCATTTCCTTAATTTTAGCTAGTAAGGAAAGCTAGTCTTCTGTGAACACTGTCAAAATTCATCAGTCATCAAAACCAATCTGATCAAGGTCACGTGCTTGAAATGTAAGATAATTCTATGATAGAAAATCCAAGTTTAATATTCAAATTATTATATTGATAATGTAATAATGATAGTTGCAAATCCACAAAAAGATGGATAACTAAGAAGCAGACAGGAATGCAGAAAAGAAAATCAAACTCAAACAAGTAAGAGTTTTTGGCCTCAGCCATCATCAGAAAAATAGAGTGCACATACATTCACACAATCACACAGGTACAATTCACTCACACATGACATCTGTCTCCAGTCTCTGTTCTGCAAATTCTGCTTCAGTAGTGAGTGCAATTCAACTGGAGTCTGGAGAAGAGGGAAGGGGGAATAGGTAGGATGCAGGGCTGGAAACTATTTGATGAAGGTGAGAGTGCATATTAAATTGAGGCCAGAAAAGACTGTGGGATGTGTTGTAAGGATAACTGCAATCTGAATAATTAATAAAATCTGATGGTGGAAGGGAGGATCCCCAGATGCCCTGGATAGTGAAGAAGCGATTGAAATCTATCATGTTATGCTCAGCTGCATGTTATGCCACAGGGTAATCCATCTTGGTCATAGGTTGGCAGTGGTCATTATTTCTAATGCACAGCTGGTTGGTAGTCATACCAATATACAAAGCTGTTCAGTGATTTCATTACAGTTGATAAGTTGCATGACTTCTTCTACGTGTGGCCTGTTCTGTAGGATAAGCCTGTGACACGACTGGTGTTGGAAGTTTTGGGTGGGTGGATTGGACAGGTCTTACAGTGGGGTCTGCCACATGAATATGACCCCTGCTGCAGGGAGCTGGAGTTGGTATTGGCATATGGATGGACCAGGATGTTGTGAAAGTTGGGTAGGCAACAAAACACCACTTTAGGAAAGTTGGGTAGCATCTTGCAAAGGATATCTCTAATTTCTGGGCATGATGACAGAAAATCAAAGCTTTGACAGAGGACTTCGTTTATTTGTTCCAGTCTGACTCCAGTCGTTATGGTATGATGACAGTTATCAAAATGCAGCCACTCTTTGTAGGTGGTGTAATTGAATTATCAGTGACATGGAGGTTAATGCCGAGGAAGGTGGCACTTCGGGTTGAGGAGAACCAGATGTAGCTGATGGGACAGGCGGAGTTGAGATTGTGAAGGGACGAGGATAGTGTGTCATGGCCGTTAGACCAAACAGGAAATCTGTGCTGCACAGATGGGAGGTATCCTTACAAAACTTTATAAAAATTTTGAAATTATCCTTGCCTCAACTTACTGTAACCTAATACCCATAAACCCCCTCCCCTACAGTTCCTGCCACCATCTACCCTACAACTTGTCTCAATTAATTTTCTTTATTATTATTATTATTATTTTTACTATTTTTACTGTTTACCGCTTCCTGCTCTTCTTTGCGCCTCCCCTTCTTGCCTCCTTCTCTCTCCACTGTGTTCAGAGTTTAATTCTCATTCGCTCTCCTCTCCCTTCCCCTCCCCACTCAGAAATGCACTCTCTAAGTGAAGCAGCACTCAAGACTCGGGACTGTACATGGTAATCATGTGAGTGTGATTTGTGCCTGTATCATTGTGTCAATATATGTGTGCTTTCCTTTTCTGATGAAGGTCGTAGCTAGAAGCTCTTAGTTGTGAGAATTAGATAATTGTGCTTGTGTACAATGCTGTCGCATACCCTATAGGTATGCCATTTTGTTTGGAATTAGTTTTATATCATGTGGTGAAACTGTACTTTTGTAGATTGGGAAATATCATTTGATAACCCACCTGGAGTATGTTTAAAATGGTAATAAGAAAATAGAGACATATTTGTAGGCTTATATGGTGGTAGATCATTAACATCAAGAGTGTTTATACAATGTAAGTTTGAATTGTTTATGAAAGAAGGGCATTGGTATTATTAGGCCTCAATTTGTCATTTAATACAGTACAGTTGTGTCTCTCAGAATCAGTTATGTTAGCTGCATCTGCATTCTTGAAGATTATATCTTCAGCTATAAAGGTACCTTCTTTTCCAAGTATACTGCTATCAGATTGGAATAATTTCCTATCACTCTGAATTCTATGGAAGCATTATCCACAGTTAAAGTCTTTTGCAATGATCAATTTACTAATTTTGCAACGTGGTAATTAGTGTCTGGCCAGGTTGTGACATTCTCCAGTGTTCTCACACGTCATGTTTGTTGCTATTTATTAGTGTTATTATGTCCTTAGCAGTTGAATGTCTGTAGATAAGACATGGTGATTTCTTGCAGGGGAGTGTTTGAGTTACCTACTATCAGGAAGACTGGGTTGTATTCTTATTCTTTCTGAAGTTCTTCAAATGTACATCAATGTATCTCTTTTCATGGACTGTATTGTGTTTGGCCTCAGTTTCTGATGTAGAATATTTTAATGTTGAGACTTTTTTAGAGAGCAATACTGAGTAGGGATGATGTCAAAAGTCATTAAAGGAAATGCCACATCTTTTAATGAAAAGACTTATTCTGGAGGAGTAATATTAAAGTCTATACATTTGAATTATGCACAAGTTGTTCAGTTATGTTCTACCATAATAGATGGGAATGAGACAGGTGTTCGTCCACTATAGGCACCATAGTACTGAAGTTACTGTGTGAATTATCTGGACAAAAATTTTATTTGATTTTTATTTTCTGTTGCTTGTGAGCAAGATTGTGATATGAAAATTGTCTACAAAATGTGAAGTAATTATGTCCATCAGAAAGTAGATTTATTTTCACTAAAACATAATTGAAATAAAGTGCTATGTACTTTGTATAAAAGACAATGGAATGGTTGAAGACTTAAACTGTTTGTTTCTTTCTGGCAAAGAAATTTGAACTCTTTAAGACAAAAGTGATAAATAGTGTAAATAATTAATGAAAAAGTAGATTTAGTGTGATGGAATATTTTATTACTTTTAAGCAGATTATATACTAAAGAAATATTTCTGTAAGAAATTACGAATGTTCTTAAATGTAACTGATCTTTGGATGAATTATGCTGGCAATGTATTAAAGATATAGAGATAATTTTGTAAGATATGTGTATCTGTTTTTAGCCGTTTTTTCACAATAAATTAATATACCTCCTTTTTTTTTTTAAACTTGTATGTTCTTTTTATTTGTCAAGATTTGTTGCTAAACCTTCACTCTTACAAACTTAAATGGAACATTTTAAAACACTTGTTTGATATGGTTCTTGTTTATGGTTTTTAAGTATTCTGGTAAAAAGTAAGTACATAATGGAATGTCTTAATTTTTACAATCCATTATCATGTGAAATTGAGTGATTATTTTAGGTTGTCATCATTCAAAGAAAGATATGGCTGAAACACACACACACACACACACACACACACACACACTCACTCACTCACACTTAAGATTATGTTGTTGCCAAAAAGACTTCTAATAAAAGAAATTTGCAAAGATTATTCCTATCAAAAACTAGTAATTAGCTGCAAAATGAAAATGTATTCCAATATTTTAAAATAACTTTGTTAGAATTGTACATATAGAAAATATACTCCTGAAATGCTTGCACTTGATAGCATGTGTCAGCATTTAATAGTGCTATCTTTATTTAAATTTAGGTGCTAAATTTATTAAAATGTTTGACTTATCTTAGACCATCATTTTTTCATACCTGTCAAGTGTCAGCACACTTATTATAATCTGTTTCTCTTGTATAAGATAAGAATCTATTCCCTTTCTTGCTGTAACAGTTGACAGGATTTATTATAATAAAATTATTTCAAAGATGTTAGAATTTGGTATTGAAAGCAATATTGCTGCTTTTAATTTTTTTGTTGGAGGTAAGAATAGTTCTGTTTGGGTAGTATGAAAACATTAAATTCAAGTAATTTCATAATAGCTTTGGAGATATGGTTCCTGCTGTGATTAAAAGTTTATTCTGTGCCTGTATGATGAAAAGTAACATTCTGTGTGTGTGTGTGTGTGTGTGTGTGTGTGTGTGTGTGTGTTTAATTATCAAACACGTAAACAACACGAATTGTAAAATACCTGCTACATAATGTGACGAGACTTTATTTATATACTGTATGAGAATGAGAGTACTTAGTCAATTGCAACAAACTTTAAGCATATTTTCAAACCTTTATTATACTTTTTCTCTTTGACAACCACAGCAAAATTATGGAAAAAGTTTTTTGCTTACTACTTTCCCGCTGTACACTGAGTAAAATTACGGCATTCGGTATGATGTTACAATTTAAAATTTCTACACTACAAATTATACTTGCAGGAACTTTAACAGATGGTATACATGCACACAGAATGTATAGCATTGTGTTGTTGGCTAGTCATTGTAACCAGACATATGGCCAGTGTGTTCACTGATCGGCTTGCAGCAGCAACACGCTCCGATACTGCTAGCAATGAGACCAAAACCCCACCCGTGGTTGCATGGGAGGTCACTCCAATGCGTGGCAGGTGACGTAAGACAGTCTGGGGAACCAATACTGAGGCTTCGCTGGTTCGTCTTGTGTTGAGGATTGAGGCGCTATCTGTTCAGGAAAATGGTCTTGAGCCAGATGACGTCACTCATTCTGAGATCACCACGCAGCCTGCAATATCCAGACTTTCACAGAGGGTGGGTTTGCTTGTAGTTGGGAAATCCAGTGTTAGGCAGTAGTGTTGCCTCTTAGGGAGATGGCTGACAAAGAGGGGAAGTAGGCCAACATGCATTCCGTGTGCTTACTGGATGGAGTCATTCCAGATGTGGAACGGGTCCTTCCAGATGCCATGGAGGGTACAGAGTGAAGCCAGCTGCATGTGGTGGCTCATGTCAATACCAATGATGTGTGTCACTTTGGATCTGAAGAGATTCTCTCAGATTTTGAGCGCCTATATGAAGTGGTAAAGACTGCCAGTCTTACTTGCAAGATGAAAGTAGAGCCCAGCATCTGCTGCATAGTTGACAGGAATGACATTAGACCTCTGGTAGAGAGGCGAGTGGAGGGTCAGAATTAAAGGCTCAAGTGGTTCTGCGATCATGTAGGCTGCATATTCCTTGACTTGCGTTATCGGGTGGTGGGTATGGGTTCTGCTGAATAGATCAGGAGTCCACTAAATGCATGGAGCTGCTATATGGGTAGTGGGAGCTGTGTGACATGGACTGGGCAGTTATTTAGGTTACAGGGTGTCACGGACATATGGGAAGTGTTTCAATGTCAAAGGTCAATGTCAAGGTCAAAGATGGGACAAACACACATATAAAAACCATTGATCTAACTGTTGTAAATTGTCATAGCTGTGTGAGGAAAGTACCAGAGCTGGCTGAAGCTAGAGACAAGTTAAGCTAAAGTTTTTACTAAGATTAGATTGAATAAAACAGGTGGTGGAATTTTATTGCTGTCACAAACAATTTATCTTGTAGTGTAATTAACATAGATAGTTCCTTTGACTTGGTATGGGTAGAGGTTATACCTGACTACAAGAATAAATTAATAATTGGCTCTTTTTACTGACACCCTGACTCAGATGTTTCAATTGCACAAATGTTCAATGAAAGCTTGGATCAAATTTCAGTAATGTTCCCTAAGTATACAATTTTAATCCTTGGTGACATAAGCCTACCCTCAATATGTTGACAAAATTAATGTTTAAAACCAGAGGTAAGCATAAAATATCATCCGAATTCGCACAGAACATGTTGACCAGAAATTATCCCAAATAATTGATGACCTCAGAGGTAAATAATGATAACCCTCCACTTTTGTATTTTTAATGTATTTGGTGCAAACAAACATATCCAGCAGAATGTTTCATTTCCTTCAAGTAGTACATGAATATGCGGAAAGATGGCAAATATATATATTACAACAAATATTAAAACATGTAACAGAAATTATTTTTCAAACATACAAGTTGTTGTATCTCAACACATTATAAATGAGGGTTATCATTATTTTCCCCCGTGGTCTTCAATTAGTTCATGAACCCACTAGAACAGTAAATGGATGTGAAAATATACTTAACTGCTTAACAACAATTAATATGGAAGTAATAAAGAGCATCAAAATGGACACAGGGATTAAGGAATACAGAGTCATCATAGTTCTATTCATTTATTTGTATGTTGACAACATTGTTGTTGTATGAGACTTCCTCAGAAAAAATACAGGTTATGTCATTATAAAAAACAAAGTATGAATTACACATTTAACTTACATTTCAGTTTACATTTATATATTACATAGTTTTATAGTAACTGATTTCATAAATTATTTATACTACTCTTTGTCCTCAGCATTCATTTCTTAAATCAGTTACATTGCTACATAGGAACTCTTCAATGTCATAGAAGGCATTTCTTTTTAACCATGTTTCAAACACCATTTTAAATTTGTTGTGAGATAGTCCCTTAACAGTTCGTGGTATTATGTTCAGAAACACCTTGTCAGTGTGGGCAAAATTGTTTTTAGTCTTGGAGAGTCTATTCCAGGATACATTTATTAGGTTTCTGTTTCTGGTTGAGTAAGTATGAGTATCTGCCCTAATTCTGTGTGCATGGGCATTCTCTTTAGCATACAAAAGGACCTGGAGAATTAACAAGCAGGGAACAGTAAGTATTTTACTCTTAGTGAATTAATCTTTGCAGGAAGTTCAGAAACTGAATATCGAAATTCCCGAATCAACCAAAATTAGACAGAAAATATATTTATTTGAAAAAGCAGGTAATATTTGATTAACGCTTTCCTGAGTGAGAACTTACAGTGTTTGACAGCTTTTGACAGGCTTATACCAAATTAATTAACAAAAGTAGGGGCTGACCTGCCATGGAACATAAAACAGGGTAGATCACTCTTACACAAGCAAAGAAAAAAGCATGCCAAATGTAAATGGACACAAAATCCTCAAGACTAGCAGTCTTTTACAGAAGTTTGAACTACAGTGTGAGAAGCTTATATTAGTTTTCACAACAAAACCCTAAGAAATTCTGGTCATAGGTAAAGTATACTAGTGGTAAAACACAATCAGTAACTTCACTATGCGACAGTAATAATGATGCTACCGATGACAGTTCTGCTAATGCAGAATTGCTTTTTACACAGCTTGCTGAAATTCCTTCACTACAGAAGATGAAGCAAATACTCCAAAATTTGTATCAAGCACAGCTGCCAGCATGCGTAATTTAGAAGTAGATACCCCTGGCATACCTCTGGGAAACAACTTAAACACTTAAAGTAAGTCTCTCGCTTCCGATTGTATACCAGTTAGGTTACTTTCAGAGTATGCTGATACAATAGCCCCATACCTAGTTATCATATACAACCACTGTCTCAGCAAAAGTTCCATACCCAAAGACTGGAAAGTTACATAGGTCACTCCAGTATTCAAGAAAGTCAATAGGAGTGATCCGCATAATTACTGACATAGGTTTGCAGCAGGGATGTCAACTAGATTCTGTACTTCTAGATTTCTGGAAGGCTTTCGACACTGCACCTCACAAGCGTCTGCTAGTAAAACTGCATGCTTATGGAATATCGCCACATTTGTGTGAATGGATTTGTGATTTCCTGCAGAAAGGACACAGTATGTTGTAATTGATGGAAAGTCATCCAGTAGAACAGAAGTGATATCTGGCATTCCCTCAAGGAAGTATTATTGGGCCCCTACTGTTCCTTTTTTTTTATAAATGATATAGGAGACAATCTGAGTAGCCCTCTTACACTGTTTGCAGATGATGCTGTCATTTATCATTTTGTAAAGCCACCAGAACATCAAAAGCAACTGCAAAATGAATAAGATAAGATACCAGCATGGTGAAGAAAATGGCAATTGACCCTTAATAATGAGAAGTGTGAAGTTGTCCGTATAATCATTAAAAGAAATCCATTAACCTTCATTTACCTGATAAATCAGTTACAACTACAAGCCATAAATTCAACTACATACCTAGGAGTAACAGTTCCGAACAGCTTAAATTGGGAAGAACACTCAGAGAATATTGTAGAAAAATTGAACCAAAGACTTTGTTTTGTTGGCATAACACTTAGAAGATGCAACAGTTTTACTAAAGAAACTTGCTACACCATACATGTGCTTACTATTTTGGAGTTTTGCTGCTCATTGTGGGATCCCCACAAAGTGGGACTGACAGACAATTTAGAGAGAGTTGAGAGAAGGGCAGATCGTTTTGTATTGTCACGATATAGAGGAGAGAGTGTCACAGGAATGAATAAAAAATGGAAAGATTTAGGTGTTCCTTTTTCCCTGCGAGATATTAGAGAATGGAACTGTAGAGAAATATCATAAAAGCGGTTTGATGAACCCTCTGCCATGCACTTCAAGGTGACCTGAACATTAATTATTTAGATGTAGAAACAGCTTAATGTACCTTTGAAATTGTGTCACATTGTGACACATAATTCATGAGATAGTAGGACCTTAACAGTAACGTTCATGGAAAACTGCCCCGTAAAGCACCAGTTTTAATACATTATTTCTTTACTACTAACTGTATTCACAACAGATTTTACAGACACAGCACTTATACAAATTGATTTATACATGCAATAAATATGATATAATTGTACAATAAATATGATATAATATATGTAATGTGATTTATTCATCTCATTACATAAAATTTTCAAATCATTTGCTTTGTATACAGGAGAAATGTCAAATTACACAATGCAAGCATATTATAATACATATTTTTATATACATATGTCAGTTGCAGTTTAAAAATATTTATTGTGGTTGTTTTGTAAAGAATGAAAATATCTAATCCCCTTTTCAAACAATGAAAGTGTCTTCAAAATATTCATTGACAGAATAGTAGCACTTTTCTATCAGGAGAGTGAAGAGCCATTGTTTCAGTGAACCAAGCTCCATGTTAAATACATTGTGATGGAAACAGAAACTGTCAAGTGTGTGTTAGTTTTTGAATAAGAAAATCAACATCTCATAAATATAGAGGGAGGAAATAGATGGTAATTTTAAATTCTTTAACAGTGGTCGACAAGGCACTTGTTGTTTTGCAACATACATATTGCTAATTATTTTCTTTTGTAATACTAGGAATCGTGAGACTTTTTCTGAATTTCCCCAAAAGCTTATGCCATAATGAATAACCGACTCAAAGTAGCAGTTGTAAACTGGTCTATGTTTTTGTTTTTGGTGTCTATGTTTGATACACCTGATAAAATATGCATTGCAAATACCAAGATATTTAATTTATTTTCTAGGTAATCAATGTGTACCTTCCAGTTTAATTTTTTATCATGACATAGGTATAAGAATTTTACATGGTTTGCTTCTCTGATATCCTGAACATTGCAGTTTATGTTTATTTCACTTAGTTTTACTGACTTAGTTTCAAACTGTGTCATTTTGATTTTAAAAATAATGGAAAGTCCATGTTGGATTTATTAATATAGTAAGGGCAGTTTACAACTCACCGCAAAGACGTGGCGACGAGCTGCGACAGGCACATACAAAAGACAAAGAAAATAGAACACTCACGCAATCACACAGGTACACAACACAGTCATACAACCATCACCTCTGGCTGCCGCACTGTGAATCACACTCTGCTGCGAATCGGGGACGGGAGGGGAGGGGACAGTGGATAAGAAGGTTATGTCTTGGTGGTGGGGATGGGTTAGATGGGAATAACTAGATGCAGCTCAGGAATGGAGTGGGGAGGCGGGTAAGGGTAGTAAATAAAATAAAATAAACAAACTAAAATAAAGTAGAATAAATATATAAACAAAATGCATGCACACTGCAAGTACTAAAGACCGCATACACACACACACACACACACACACACACACACACACACACACACACGCGCGCGCGCGCGCATGCGCGCATTCGTATTGTATACCAGGCGAATGGGCACCAGTTTGTAATACCGACATAAATAAAAATATTAACACACACAAATGCTGAGCATTTGCAACCCTAGGTTGCTTCTTCGGAAAAGAGCAAGGAAGGAAGGAGAGGGGAAAAAGGAAAGAGTATGGGTTTTATGGGAGTGGGTGAGGACTTATTCCAATCCCGGGAGCAGAAGGACTTGCCTTAGAGGAAAAGGGCAGGTAAACAGACACATACATATACATGAACATACAGCAGTTGAGACTAGGTGGGCAATAGGAAGAGATAACATGCTGAAGAGCAAGTTCCAATCTCCGGGGTTCTGGAAGGTTGGTGTTGGTGGGAAGTGTCCAGATAACCCGAACGGTGTAACAGTATGCCAAGATGTGCTGGCCGTGCACCGATGGCGTGCTTAGTCAGACGGTGATCCTCCATGAATGGACAGTTTATTGCTGGTCATTTCCACATAGAAGGCTTCATAGTGCAGGCATTTCAGTTGGTAAATCACGTGGGTGCTATTGCAAGTGGCTCTGCTCTTAATTGTATACATCTTTCCCGTTACGAGACTGGGATAACTGGTGGTGGGAGGGTGCATAGGACAGAATTTACACTGGGAGCCAGTTACATGGGAAGGAGCCGGAGGTTAGGGAAGGTGGTTTGGGGATTTCATAGGGTGAACTAGGAGGTTACGAAGTTTAGGTGGGCGGCGGAAAGACACTCTTGGTGAAGTGGGAAGCATGTCATGAAGGATGGATCTCATTTTGGGGCTTGATTTAAAGGAGTCGTATCTCTGCTGGAGAGCCACATTCAGTGTTTGATCCAGTCCCGGAAAGTATCCGGAGACAAGAGAGGCATTTTGGGGTTCTTCTGTGGAAGGTTCTGGGTTTAGGGGTATGAGGAAGTGGTCTTGGCAATTTGCTTCTGTACCAGATCAGAAGGGTAGCTGCGGGATGTGAAGGCTATTTTACAGTTATTGGTGTACTGGTTCAGGGATTCAGGACTGGAGCACACTCATTTGGCACCAAGACTTTAGCTGTAGGGAAAGGACAATTTGACATGGAAACGATGGCAGCTGTCATAATGGAGATACTGTTGTTTGTTTACGGGTTTGATGTGGATGGATGTGTGAAGCTGGCTTTTGGATAGATGGAGGTTGACATCGAGGAAAGTGTCATGGGGCTTGGAATAAGACCAGGTTAATGGAACCGAAGGCATTGAGATTGGAGAGGAAATTGTGGAGTTCTTCTTCACTGTGAGACATTATGTTTTGCTGACGACATAGTAATTCTGTCAGATACAGCAAAGAACCGGGTAGAGCAGTTGAACGGAATGGACAGTGTGCTTGAAAGGTGCATATAAGAAACATTAACAAGAGCAAAACTAGGGTAATGGAGTGCAGTCTAAGAAAATCAGGTGATGCTGAAGGAATTAGATTAGGTAACAAAGCAATAAAGGAGGTAGATGAGTTTTGTTACTTGGGCAGTAAAATAACAAATGATGGGTGCAGTACAGAGGATATAAAATGCAGACTGGCAATGGGTAGAAAAGTGTTCTTGAAAAACAGAAATTTGTTAACTTCGAATATTGATTTAAGCCTAAGGAAGTCCTTTCTGAAGGCATTTGTGTGGAGTGTTGCCTTGTATGGGAGTAAAACATGGACGATAAACAGTGCGGACAGGAAGAGGGTTGAGGCTTTTGAAATGTGGTGCTACAGAAGAATGCTGAAGATTAGGTGGGTGGATCGCGTAACTGATGAAGAGGTACTGAACAGAATTGGGGAGAAAAGAAATTTCTGGCATACCTTGACTAAAAGAAGGGACAGATTGGTAGGGCACATTCTCAGACATCAAGGAATTGTGAATTTAGCGTTGGAGGGAAGTGTGTTCGGTAAAAACGGCAGAGGAAGTCCAAGAGATGGATACAGTAAGCAGATTCAGACAGATGTAGATTGCCGTTCTTATGTGGAGATGAAGAGGCTTGCTCAGGATAGGGTATTGTGGAGAGCTGCATCAAACCAGTCTCCGGACTGAAGACCACAACAACAACATTATTATACTTACCGCTTTCAACACTGCATTTTCTCTATGAAATCCACCATTCGTCCTCATTTCTTTTTACCTGCATGAACACTATATCACAACTTCAGTTTCCAATATTACGTAGGAAATAACCATTTTTGGCATTTCCTAGCAACTTCGTGATTATTTTTGTATTCCCATTTTTCCACATTTATGTTCATTTTTCCTACATTTCCGAGCATTTTTCAGTAACTTTCCATAGGTTTTGATGTTACTATTCCTTCGTCAGACTATTGTCAGCCTCGAAATTGTAATCTGCTGCCACATAACCAGTCCTAATAGTAAGCTTTCCTTTTATTCTCATGTGATTTTCTTGAACTTTTCCCCTATTTTCTCTCTTCCCCCCTCCCCCCTAAATTTCTTTTGGATGCTAATACAACTACCAAACCCTTCTGCACCACATTGTTGACTAACTAAAGTTGACCAGAGTATCAACAAATGTCAGTTCCATCAATTAAAAATTTGTGCAGTCAGAGCATAAAATACATTAATTGATGGTGGTATTGGGCAGTTTCTTGCATGACATTAACATTTGTTACATGTATCCAGAACCTCAATAAGCTCATCATGTCGTGTGTACCCAATGTTACACATGGTCAGTACATGAGTGCAAGTTTTAGTGCACACATGAAAATACATTTGTATGGATACATGTGTTGGAGTCCGTCCCATACAGGACATCCCGTATTTTCATGTGCGCACTACAACTTGCATTAATGTACCAACCACGTGTAACATTGACTACACACAACATGATCGGCTTATTGAGGTTCAGGATGCATATAACAAATGTTAATGTCATGCAGGTAACCACCCAATATCACCAGCAATTAATGTATTTTATGCTCTGACTGGACAAATTTTTAATTGATGGAACTGACATTTTTTGAGTGCTCAGGTTCACTCCTGGTTTACATATTCAATCAAAAACAGTGGTTTCTAAGGGACTGAAAAGTCAAAACTAGTCACCACTTTGTAAATTAAAAATTTCACTTTGTGGTCTAGGCTATTTTAAATAAATTGTTTAAAATTTTATGAATTTTATCTAACCGTAGACTGCCCAATCTCCATGCTGACAATGTCAGATTTTACAGTACAGGCCATCTTATTGTAATAAGTTTACTGTGGAAAGAATCCATGTTTCTTTTGTTGAAATTCCTTTCTATACACGTTTATGGTGGCTTAGGTTTATCAGATTTAGGACGCTGTATAAAAAGATCTGAATACTCAAAATTTCCTAGGCCTAAGCAGTACTTATTATCTTTTAGAAACTGATAATTTGTAATAATATTGTCAATGCAGGTTACTGATATATTGCTTATTCTTGTGCTTTCATGAAAGTTTAATGTGAAACCAAATTTCTGAATCAACATGAAACTCTGTGGTTTCACTGGTTTCAACTAATAATCTATGTTGAAATCTGCAGTGATTGTGATCAGGCTTGGTTGATCTGCTGGTAAACCATCGGTGTTCCAGTGCTTCAGTAAAACATTTTTATTGTTGAGTATGTTTTGATATGAGTCCTTCTTTTGATATTAAATTTTTTATTTTCAGTTTGTGCCTTTACCTTTGAATTGTCACCCCATCTGATTGTATCAGTTTCCCTTGTTTTTTGCATATATCAATAAACATTTTACTTAAATTCATAAAGCCTAACCTATTGAGGTGTAGGCCATCTTTTCCAAGACATTTATCACTCAGGAACTTATTCGAGTTGATGAATATTACCCCAAGAGTATCACACTGTTACCTAATGCCTGTATTTACTTTGTCGATGCAGGTATCACTCACCAATCTTCAGTGATAATGCCTCTAATTACCATTTTGGAGGACATGCACATAGATTTCACCACTCTAATCAGGTTTTTTCATTCACACATCATTTCTTCCTCATCACAGCTGCAGATAGAATTTGTTCCCATGTGGATTAAATCATCTTTGTAGCTATCAGCAGTTTCAGCTTCATTTGTTTTTATGGTTGTATTTCTTTTTGCATCAAATATATTTTTAAAATGTTTACTTAGCGGATGGTATCAAATTCCGGGGCAAACATTTGTCTTACAGTCTGGCACAATAAAATTTTTAAAAATACAATCGCCTATTAACGGAAAATCAATTTTGTCAACTTTCTTTGTAAGCCTATCATTCATTTGCTTGTCCTTCCTATTATAATTAACAATTTTATATTTATATTTATTGTTTGTTTCACTGGCAGAAGTCTCCAAGGTATTTTCCACTGTAGTGTGAGACTGCGAATTTTTGTTACTTAGTTCAGTAGGCCTAATCAGTTCTTGTCAACACACATGACTTTTTTCACTGAGAAATTTAATGTTTTCTTCTTTTAGCATTAATATTTCACTTTCAATATTGCAATGGGTAATAACTTGTCACATCATGTATCCATTGTAATACATTTCTTATTTACTTCTAAGACACTCCATGTATTCCAATCAGCTTAAGGAAAATCCTGAAAGCTCTGACAGTGCTTTTGACGACTTTGAACCAACTTTGAACTGTGAAGTGCACTTGGCTACAGGCAAAAGCAATAAACTTCTATAGATCTATGGGTCGTTCCATAGATCTGTCTTGAGGAGATCTCTGTGAATGTGGAACATGTCCCTTTTTGTTTTTGTTTTTTGTTTACAAGTTGATAATATAATAATACTAAAGAGGTACATACATTTTTTTACAAGCTGATAATATAATAATACTAATAGTATGAATACAGATAGCCGAGTGGTCTGGAGCACCACGTTACAGGTCGCGCACCCTTCCGTGTCGGGGATTCGAATCCTTCCTCGGGCATGGATGTGTGTGTTGTCCTTCAGTTAGTTTACCTTAGTTTGTAAGCTGGACTAATAACCTAGCAGTCGTGTCCGATAGATTTACTAACATTTGAACATTTTTGAATACAGATAAATGCATCATTTGGTTCTATTTAAGAAATGGTCAGTGGAGTAGAAGGAGTTGGCCACTAGAAAGTCTTTTAGGCTCCTTTTAAACTGATCTTTATTTGTAGCTAAATTTTTTATGGTTGTTGGTAAATTATTTAAAAAAAATGGGTTTCTTAGTAGTGTGCCCCTTTTTTACCTAAAGTAAGTCCTTGTGTAGAATGGGAAAAGGGATACATTATTTATGACCAATTTCATTAAGAAATAAATATACTGAGAGGCAGTAGTTAATATACCCAATTCTTTGAAGAAGATTCTGCAGGATGTCTGTGAATTTACGCCACAAATAATACATATTACACGTTTTTGGACTCTGAAAACTTGCTTGACTTGAAGAGTTACCCCAAAATATTATACAATATGACATATGACATTATGGAATGAGAGTAAGTAAAAGAATAGTTTACAGCTGAGTACCCATTATTTCCAACATATCTACCTTTTAGCTTCAAGAGACTACAGTTTCCAGTGAGACTTGCATCACAGGGCAATGTATTAAACACTGCAATGTGGATTTGACATCTCCGTGTTTCTCACATGAACAACTTCATCTTGCTTACTCAGGGGTGACTTCAGCAAAGAATTTATTCACATTGTATCCTGGACAAGAAACAAGAAATATTGTTTATAGTCAAGTTTTGAATTAAATGAATGTATGAATGTTACATATCATTTGTGTGTTGATTCCTTACTTTCTTTGTTAGGATACTAAACTTATAATTCTGTACATTATGGAAGACAGCCTTACTTCTCGTAAATATTCCCCCATAAAGATGTTTGTAGAAAAAAAGTTAGAGACAGGGAGAGAAGGGATAGAAGTAGTACTAACTCAGGGTCTAACTAACCGGGTGATAGTTTGTTGATTTTTGAAGTTCCCGTTGATTGTTGCTCTCGGTAGCGGCTGGCTGAAATTTCATGGGACAAAACTAATCCACTACAAATAACTTTGGCGACATGTAGGATTACAGTTCATTGATATTTGTAACTATTTATTATTAATGCCCAATTGTCCCCATTTATGGCCAGTGTACAAGTCTCACTAATCGCAATTTCTACACTCTGGTACATTATATTCCACATGTCAATAATACAAAATTACACAGTTTGTGTGAGGAATACAAAAGTTCGAGATGTACTGTGTGGCACAAATATGGATTAATCACTGTAGATACACTTTCTACACACCTAACATTGAAGAACTTTTAACATACTGCTCAAATTTAAAGTTCAAAGTTACATGGATTGTGTCTCAGAGGCATCACAACACAAGACTCCAAACAGCACTCTGAACTGTCGTGGATTGTGCCTCAGAACACAGACGAAACAATGCTCAGTTACATGGCATGAACACATCCTATTTATATCTCCCAAACAATGATACTGGAAATTGCACATTGTTAATTATGTACATTAAATTAATTATAATGCAAAACTAAACAACTACATACAACTGGCTATAGTAAAAGGTAGTGAAAATAATACTGAGTAAATTAATGTATAAATCTCATTTAAATTAATAGTGTTTCATTTATGTATTTTACAAAATAGGTTTACCAACAATACTTTTGTAATTAATGGTAATTATACAGAAACTAATGAGGGCAAAACTTTCCTAACATTACTTGTGAAATGTAACAATACCTACTTTAATATTATGAGAGAAGAATTTACATAGTTTTGTCAGAAATACTACTGAAATATAACAATATGCCTTTAGCTTTAACTAATTAATATTTGCTAATTAAACAAACTTTTCTGATGTCAAACAATAGAAAATGACTTCATATAATAATGGAAAGTCCACATTGGAATTAATAATATAGTGAGGACAGTTTACAACTCACCGCAAAGACGTGGCGACGAGCTACGACAGGCACATACAAAAGACACACACATACAGCTATCGGCAATGGCCTTCTTCAGAAAATAGAACACTCACGCAATCACACAGGCACACAACACAGTCACACAACCATCACCTCCGACTGCCGCACTTCGAATCACGCTCTGCAGCGAATCCAGGATGGGTGGGAAGGGGAGAGGGGATAGGAAGGTTACATCACGGTGGTAGGGATGGGTTAGATGGGAATAACGAGATGCAGCTTAGGAATGGAGTGGGGAGGCAGGTCAGGGAAGAAAATAAAATAAAGTAAAATAAATATATATAGAAAATGCATGCACACTGCAAGTACACAAGACCACATACACATGCACACACACACACACACACACACACACACACACACACACACACACACACATGATTGCACATTCACACACCACTCAAAATAGGCGAGGTTTGGGATAGAGAGGTAGGAACTGTAAGGTATTGATTTCGGGATCAACCAGGCCCCAACCTACGATAACTTCCCTATATTTTTTTCTCCATACCTTACAGTTCCTACCTCTCTATCCCAAACCTCGCCTATTTTGAGTGGTGTGTGAATATGCAATCGTGTGTGCGTGTGTGTGTGTGTGTGTATGAGGTCTTGTGTACTTGCAGTGTGCATGCATTTTCTATATATATTTTGTGGTGTCGCACAAGTATAAAGTGCGCGCCACCTACTTTCGCCGCGCGCCGCCATGCACACACAGCGCGGCGTTCTTACGACGTCAGCCACGAGCGCCCTCTGCTGGTACTCCGCTCGTGGCCACCACTGAACGACATCGTTCACTTGGGACTGAGATAGGAATCAGCTAACACTTCGGAATCAGATAGGCACCAGTGAAGACTTGGCTATCGGATAGGCATTAGGCAGGCCTCTAGCTCAACTATGTATCAGCATTCTGCAGTACTGAGCTATGTAAAAGTTAAGTATTACTAAGTCTCTAAGAAATTTACTCTAGTGTTTCTAGTTTCTGCTGTCCCACTGGCTGGTCACCTCCTACCTGCACAAGCGTGCATCCTTTATTCGTGTGTCGGTCTTTCTACTCGGCCACCGACACATACGACGGAAACGAGACACAAAAGCGGCGACTAGGCTTGGGACACAAAATATTTATTTTTCTTTATTTTATTTTATTTTCTCCCCTCACCCGCCTCCCCACTCCATTCCTAAGCTGCATCTCGTTATTCCCATCTAACCCATCCCCACCACCGTGATGTAACCTTCCTATCCCCTCTCCCCTCCCCACCCCTCCCCTCCCCTCCCCTCCCGTCCCGGATTCGCTGCAGAGCGTGATTCAAAGTACGGCAGTCGGAGGTGATGGTTGTGTTACTCTGTTGTGTGCCTGTGTGATTGCATGAGTGTTCTATTTTCTGAAGAAGGCCATGGCCGATAGCTGAATGTGTTGTATGTGTGTGTCTTTTGTATGTGCCTGTCGCAGCTCGTCGCCACGTCTTTGCGGTGAGTTGTAAACTGTCCTCAGAAAATGACTTCAGATAGTTACATTTAAAAAAAGAAAAACAAGTTTTAAAAAAGAAAATGATAATAGACTAATTACATTCATATCTATTATTATGTAACAGTGGTATCGGGAAGTTCCGTAATGCAAGTAGATGGGATTAAATCCCAACATGTTTCATTACAAAGGCTAGAATAAATTAATAAAGACATGGGTAATGCCGGGTTTTCAGCTAGTGTTTAAAATAAATATAGATGGAAGGAAGTGTTTTCAAAAGGTTTTTACGTGAAGTGCAGCCTTATGTGGTGTTGAAACACTGACAAGAAAAAGTTCGGACAAGATGTGATTAGCAACTTTTGGAACTTATAGAAGGAAATTTAATTTTATATGGATAAATATAGTAACTAATATGGTGCTACTGAAATGGCACTGACACTGGTCACAGCAGCCGGAGATGGTGGTAAGGTCTGTGTGAGTGTGTGTATGTGTGTGTGTTTCTCTCTGACCAGAGAACACCTTAATGCCCAAAAGCTATCAAATTTATTTATACCTGTTATTTGTGCCTTTCTGTGACTCATCGGATGTCTCTGTGGTGAGTAAGCAACCTATCCTTCACGCAAATATTGTTAAATCCTTCCTGGAATTTCCAATGTTTGATTTTGATTTCATAAAACTTAGTTTTTGATCACACATTTTGTGTGAAAAAGTGCACACAGACACAACTCGTGCATACATGATGGCCATCTCTTCTTGCTGCACTTCAACTAAGTTTCATAACATACGGTGTTTTGTAATAGCAAGCACAGTGTACATATGAGTTGACACCAAACACGTATCTAAGAGTTGTACCTGTTTGGTGGTATGAATATAGGTGTGTGTGTGTGTGTGTGTGTGTGTGTGTGTGTGTGTGTGTGTGTGTGTGTGTGTGTGTGTGTTGGGGGGGGGGGGGGAAGCAGGGGGTTGCGCACAAGTTGGGGGAGGGGGTTCTTTTGCTGGGAAGGCTGTGGCCATAAATATTTTGTATGTGTGATTGTCCTTTCTACATGTTTGTCTGTGGCATAGCAGTTTTTCATTGAGTGTTGACGTACCATCATTAAATTACTGATATTCGAACCTGGCCTTTCCATTTTTAGAATAGAATCAGTCCTTTTTCACAATTATGTTGATAGTCCAACCTGCACTTTGCATTGTT
The DNA here is from genome assembly GCA_026315105.1 of Locusta migratoria. Classification (NCBI taxonomy): domain Eukaryota; kingdom Metazoa; phylum Arthropoda; class Insecta; order Orthoptera; family Acrididae; genus Locusta; species Locusta migratoria. The sequence continues at coordinate 520,587,090 of CM048744.1, read as the reverse complement.
AGAGTTGAGTTTGTGTCTGAGTCATAACTGCTAAGCATGAAATATTTACAAGTGCATACCACATACAAGAAGTCCATGCCTAGTAAAGCATTGTGTTGTACAAACCAATATTCAAATGACTGCTTGGTTTTAACTCTTCTTGGCATATTGTCCATTTGTTAGTATTGCGTTTTCTTTTTGTTTTGATTTTTCTGGTTTACTGAAATTACTTGGTGTGCAATTTGTTTGGTTGCTGTCCTTGTTTTATTTATATGTGTGTGGATGATAATGACCATATTATTCTGTACCTTGTGCAAGCAACAACAACTACTGTCAGTTACATTATCAATTCATGTATTGGTGACTTACTGTCATCTGTGTTCATATTACTTAGCAAATTTTCATGTTATTACTATTTCCAGGCATGCAATTGGTGCAACAGAATTACATATAGTAGATTGTCTGCAACATAAAATTTCTCCTTTGCCATGATTATCGAAGATGTGTTGTTTGTAGGTCGTATTGCATATGTGGAAAGTCCTCGTGGAGCAAAACAACTGCTGCATCGAGGATTCTTACATCAGCTGCAGAGAACTGTTGGAAACAAAAAGTATTGGAGATGTATTAATTATATTGATAAACTGTGTCCAGGACGTTGTGTGATGGAAAATGATATCTTTATAAGTAAAAGTGTTCCTCATAATCATGATAATTATTATGAAAATGTGTGGAGGCAGCATGGTGCCAAAGAACAGTGTTGAAACTACAGTAGTTGTAATTCTTTAAATGAAAGCTCCACTTCCTATTAAAATAAGTGGAAAATTTCTTTCTTTGCACAGAAGGTACAAATGCTGATAAGACTATAGCTAAAGAACAATAACAATAGTAATAATTACATACATATTATGACTTTTGTTATTAATCTTCTGACGGGAAATAAATTTCAGGTTTTAACAGTGGAAAGTCCAGGTTACAGTGTGTGTGTTATGAGGTTAAGTGGTAACTCACCATAAAGATGATAGCTAAGCCATAGACAGGCAAGTAGAAAAAACTATCACATTCACATACACAACTTTTTGGCGACAGTCTTCACTAGAAGGCACAATTTGAGCACACATGACTGCCACCTTCAGTTTCTATGGCTTGCTGTTACTTTATTAGTGATTGCGGAAGTGAGGGAAATGGTGAGAACAGAACATTTTGCCCTGCCTAGTGGAGCTTAAAAATATTGGCAAGTGGGAATGTGGGATGTAGCTTGGAAGACAGTAAAGGAGGGGATGGAGTGGGGAATGGTATAGGAAGAGCTGGATGAGTGTATTGGGCAGGTCTTGTATCAGGTCATGATCCTTGAGCTAAGGGGTTGGAATTGTGTGTGGCATAGGGATGGACTAGGATGTTGAGGAAGTTGAATGAGTGATAGAATAACATTTTGGGAGGGGTTGGAAGGATCTTGTGTAGGATGTCTCCCATTTCAGTGCTACTTAATATGCTGATGGTCTCAAAACTGCATTCACAGAGATGCATTGCCTCCCAGACCTAGTCCACAAACTGATTTCCTGTGTCTTAGTGCCACACATCTTCAATCCTCCCCCCACCCTAAATAACCAGTCACAAAGAAGTGCACCTGCTTCGTCCTCCAATACAACCTTGGAGTGAAACAACTGAACCCTAATCCTTCATCAGGGCTTTGCTTATCCATCATCATGCCCTTCAATAAGAAACATTTTACCCAATATCAAAGATCCTTTCAACCTTTCCTAGTCCATCCTGTTGCCACTCCCAATCCCAGCCCTTTATCATGGGGATCATATCCCTATGGTAGACACCATACCCAACCAACCCACCCAGGACTTCCTATTCCAATCCCATCCCCTTATCTGAGGATGGGCCACCCATGAAATCATATCAACTAGCTGTCCATCAAAATGAATCCTTACCATCAAACTGTCGCTGAAAGCAAGGTGAAACACCAATAGGCACAGCATGCATTTGAGCAGAACATGTTTGATTTCGATGATTGCTTTACAACCCGGGTTATCTGGAGCCTCCCCTCCATCGCCAACTCTTCTGAACTGTGTAGATGGGAGTGTGCTGTCTTTTTTTCCTCCCTTGTTTAATTTATTTATTAATTTATAGATATAATAAAAATAGGTGTATCTATGTATGAGGTTCTGGTAAGTGGTGGAGAATGTTCTATCACCAACATTGAGTCTGCTTGCTTCCCCCTTCTCTCTCTTTCACTGTTAATGTACTAGTTGACTGTAACAGCTGGAGTTGACATACATGTGCATGAGTTTTTCCAGAGTGACTAAGTGAATGTATGTAATCTAATATTGACTGTGGCAAAAAATTCAATTGTGTGTATGTGATTTTCTTCTTGCCTGTCTGTGGCTCAGTTATGGTCTTTACATTCAGTTGTTACTTATCCTTGTATTATGAACGTATAGGCTGAATTTATTTTTCCAGTTAAATTTTTCCATTACATATATTGTGTAATTAATATTAATCACAATAATTGTTTACATTTGAGATGAATTTAGCAAATAAAAATGAATATTTTGTTTGCTATTTTTTGTTCTGCATTTTTATTCCACTAAGTTTTGATCTCTCTTAATACTGTATTTTGAGAGTTTCGAGATAGTTATGTAAACAAATAACCTGTTGATTAAATAAGTGAGGTTTTTTTCAGCAAGGATAAGAATAAATTTTTCCCCTCTCCAGTCATTAAAACTGACATCAATAGATTATAGTACTGGCTCAGAACTTCTCAAATGTCAATGGCTTATTTTCACATTTACTTAAAATGAATCTAATGTTGAACTCTGTGGAAGATATTTAGATAAGATGCATGTACTAATATGAGGTTTTGAAAGCTAATTCTGCAGGTAATTTATATATAAATACATATGTCATTTATTAACATTTTTTCCTGTGTAAAATTGAATTCGCATATTAAGATGACCTCTTACACATAAATCTATGTGGTTTCTAAAGTGAATCTTGTAAGCTGTTCCATTTAGTTATGCCTAATACTATTACTGATAGTTGATGTGCTTTCTATTCCTGTGTACCGTATTTAAAATGTAGTTTATTGAGTTCAAAGTCACTGCTTCTTTACAGTAGTGCGATCTAAACCAGTATTGGTCTTTGATAACAATGCCATAGTGATTTTGAAAATGATGCCACTCCTTCATGTCCAAAAATAGTTTCCCATTAATTTTTATAAATGCTGATTAACAATATTTTTGTAAACAACACCATAAATCTGCTTATAGATAATTAGTATACAGTTTAAAATTTTCATTTTAAATATTGGTTTTCATTTGTGGAAGCTGAAGAGTATGAGTTCTCTTAGCAATATACTTTTTTACGTGTACTATTTCTGCAGTTCTCAGTTGCTATGGAAAGAGATCATTTGTTAAGGATGAATTGCCAATACACTATATTTAGAGGCTTTAGATAGCCCACTGTAAACATACCAGGTGACACTATATTGTACATATGAATGAAAATGTGGGCATAAAGTTTTAGTGCTTTGGATATATCTCCATGGTTTTTACTTTGGTCTGATGCACAAATAGTGGTTAGCCATGCAGGTCAAGATACAGATAAGGGATTGCAGCACTACTGCCTCGACAGTTTCAGTATGTGCGTTTTGCATAAAGAAAGCGTTATCGTGCACATTATATCTCTCATGTGCTTATGTTCCTCACAACCATCATTAGCCATGATAACTTATAATTTCACTAAATAATTCAGTACACTCATGCTTAATGTTCACTTTGGCTATTATGTTGAAAGCAGAGTGCTCAAAACAGGGGTAAATGCTATTTGACTGCAGGTAATCAATGTCATCAAGTATGCAGAATGTGCCTAAACTCAACTAGAATATTGTTGAATCCTTTAAGGTATTTCCATTGCTAGAATAAGTAAATATAGAGAACTGCCTGAGTTTGAATGGTGTACAAATTTTGTCATTTTTAAGAAGAGTAATACATCTTCAGGTGTACCGTTATCAAGACAGGTGTAAAGTGAAAATGTCAGGGCTCTAATTCTGTAATCAATATCAGTGCCCCCCCCCCCCCCAAATTATGAATGTAAATAAAAAAAAATTGTGTGATATCTGAATTATTTTAATGAATGATGCCTTTAATGGTGAGGGAAGTATGGTGTTAGTGGTGTGAATTTTGTGCTATATTTTTAATATCTATATTTTTTATGATTTAATGTCTACATTAAGAAACTTGATCTAAGTAATGTGATAAGGGCTTCAGTGCAAATTATCTTTTTTGGATATGAGCTGCAAAACTGATAAAAATATCATGTTATGTCTACTTAAAATTACTTATCGCTGTACTGCTGATAGTAACAGAAATGAAGAAAAAGCAAAAAAAAAAAAAAAAAAATGGACGGAAAGGACAAGCTTTCGAAACACAGTTCCTTCTTCAGATGGGAGATAAGGGAAGAAAAAAGGATGGGAATGGAAGGGAAAGGTAATTCATGACCTAGGTCATGAGGTTGGTGTTTGAAGAGTGTGGAAATCAGAGATACTGCATATTAGTACTTAGCCAACCCAGAAAGCATATATATAACCAAAGAGGAAAGATCAAGCAGTAAAGAGAAGAGAAGATAAGTGAACTGAACGATATTGAGGGGTGTAGGAGGTGCAGGGGGTTGTCCAAAGCAGCCCTGCCCAACAGGGAAAGATGGACACACACACACACACACACACACACAGAGAGAGAGAGGGGGGGGGGGTAAGGATGGGATAATGAATAGGTGAGCTGAGGATGGAGGAAAGGGAGGGGTTAGTGTAGATTTAGGCTAGGGGGGGTTGTGAGAGGAGAGATATGTTGGAGGGCAAGTTCCCACCTCCGTAGCTCTGAGGGACTAGCGTTTGTTGATAGTATCCAAATGGCAAGTGTGGTGTAACATGTTCCAAGGTCATTGGAGTCATGCTGAAGAGCATGTTCTGCCACAGGATATTGGGTGTCCCCCAGGCGAACAGTCCGTGTGTGACCATTCATCCACTCAGCCAATTTGTTAGTAGTCATACCAACATAAAAGGCTGCACAGTGGACACATGTCAGTTGGTACATGACGTGTGGTGCCTCGCATGTGGCCCTGCCTTGAATTGGATAGGTTTTTCTTGTGGTGGGGCTGGAGTATGTGGTAGTGGGAGGACGCATTTGACAGGTTTTGCAGTGGGATCGGTTGCAGGGATAGGAACCATTAGGTAGGGAGGGTGATTTTGTAAGGTTGGACAAGGATGTTGCGGAGGTTGGGAGGACGGCGGAAGGCTACTCTGGGTGGTGTGTGAAGAACAATTTGGAGTGTACTGGCCAGCCAATCTTATCTCTTTTGAAAAATCATTTATCATCTCTGAGCAGAATTTCCATCATTAATCTAAAATTACTTATCTTTACATTAATTTTGCCCCTCGCCCCTCGAAAATGTAGCAGTATTTGCCACTGCTCAATATTAAAACTGTCAGGCATCTATATTCACTACTTCATAAAACTTCTGATAGAATTCTGTTTTCATGGTCGTTTACACACAGCAGTAGTAATAGGTTGGGCTGTGGTGCTGAAATTGTACATCTGTGGAGCTGAGAAATAGCTGATAAACAGAAGCCACCTGCAGATGTAGTATGATGGTTCAGTATTTTCCCTACATTCTCACTGTAGCATTACTGTGGACAGTGGAAGTAAAATTTCATGTTGTGGATACTGGATGCTACCCAAATTAACAACAATTAAGCACTAAACCTTTCAGTGGAAGCATAGTGATAGTAATGTCATTATTAGGAAAATTCCTTTGTGATTTCCAGAAGTGGACTGTTCAAAGCATTGACCTGATCCCTATCAACATGCATTGAATAACTACGTTATTTGTTGCAGAAGACAAAATGATGTAATTGTGTCAATAGGAGACATCTTTGAATGAGTATACAAAGACCTCCTGGTGTATTTTTGGGCAGGTAACTTATCCTGCAATAATGTACATAGCATATTGATGTTTTCATAATATTGTATGCTCCTCACATACTCAAATGAAATGGTTGTTTATTAGTGAATTTATGACATTTACAATTTTTTTATCTTTCTGATTTTAGGAAAGAAGATACATTTGTTCGTTTCCCACTTTGAAAGTTTTTGAAACGTCCATCAATAGCACACTTCTTGTGCACAAGAAAAAATAAATTGTGGCTTTCTCAGTATCTGAGACATAATTAATAAACTACTAGACGACCCATGCAAATTATTTGCATCATTAGTGGAATACCTTTCTTCAGAAACAATCAATGCAGGGGTTTAAAAGTGCGAATGAAAGAGCTTGATGTATGTACCTTAATTAAAACTATAGATATCATCAATTCCAACATGGAATCAAGCCAGATATCATATAGCAAGGTGATTAAAATTTTTACAGCTAGGACAAGATATCGTGTTTGAATATAAGTAAAGGTCAGCGAGAGTTAAGTGAATTATGATGCTTGATGACAAATCTGCGGAAGCAAAATGAGTTAATGAGATGAAGACAGAAGTCCTGTTACTATTAAAGCTGCATAAAAAACTGTATATAAAGCACTGAATTGGAAAGAGATACATCAAATGACATTCTACAAATTGAAGGTGATACTGAGATTATAAATGGGACCTACTCTGTCGTGTTTCATTATAATGTGAAAATTTTAAGATATTTGTAGCAGTTTTGGTGGTAGTGAAACAGTTACAAACTTTCTTTCAAATTTGTTTCTTAAATAGGTGCTGAAATAATTTAATATTTTTCTTATTATCATAAGATTATGTATCAATAATATTTCCTGTGATTGTTGTTATAGGTTTTATAAGTGAGAATGTCAATAACTTCAGTATATGTGCTACTCTCTGTAAAGATGCTTATTGAGCCACATACTGGCATGTAGAAAAGACAATCACGTTCACACAACTAATTTTTCTGCATTAGCTTTCATCAGAAAAACACCATACATATTCACTCAGGTACAGCACACTGTCTTTAAAGAGTGCATGAGGAGTGATGGAAAGGGGAGGGGGAAGGATGTGGGATGTTCTCCACTGTCCAGCAGAGTGTGAAGGCACTGATAGGTGGGAATGTGAGATGCAGAATGGAAATGAATAAAGGGAGGGAGATTGTGGCAGGTGTAAAAATAAGTTGAGAGAGGCATAAATTGGGGATAAATGTAAGATGGAGGTGTGGGGGTGGGGTGGATGGCTGTTAGGTGTGGATGTAGGGATAATAGGTCAACTTAGATGGAGGCCAGGATGGGTACGGGACTGTAGAATGTGTTCTAATGATAACTCTCATCCAGCAGTTCAGAAGATTTGGTGGTGGGGAGCAGGATCCATATGGCCACAGTTTGATGGTGGCCATTCATTCTGATGGGGAACTGGCTAGTAAACAAACCATTGTAAAAGTCTATGCAGTGAATTCAGCAGAGTTGGTCAATCACATGGCTACTTTCACAGGTAGCTTGGCCTTTGATGGAGTTGTATAAGCCTGTAAGAGGACTGGAAAGGAAGTTCTGGGAGGATGGATTGTGCAGCTTTTGCATTGGAATCTTCAACAGGGAAATGATCACTATGCTAAAAGCTTGGATTGGGATGGACAAGTATGTTGAGGAAGTTGGGTAGGTGATAGAACACCACTTAAGGAGGGGTCAGAAGGAACTTTGGCAGGATGTCTCTTATTTCAGGATCTACTACAGTTGAAGGGGCATTCCATTGTGGTTGATTATTGCGTGTTAGTAGTCAGCCAACATTCATCTTTATAATTTAATTAACATTACTTCTTTCAACCTAATATTCCTTTCATAATGATGTCAAAAATATGAATACTTTTATCAAGAGTGGGAGCAAATGATAGCAACCTGACTGATAAGCTATGAATCAAGAAGTGTGTAAGAGAGGTAGTATTTGAGAAGGTGTAAGATTTGGTTACAACCAAAAGATAATTATGTAATTTAATAAATGCATTTTGATATTTGGGCTGCAAAATAGTTGAATGGCAACAGAAATAAAAGCATACAAAATGATAGACTGGAAATGAAAGAAAATCTTTCCTCACATAAAAAATAGATGAAGTACACTTACCAGGCGAAGGGGCACAGGCAGTAATAGCAACAAATAAACATACAGACACACACACACACAAAAATGCTAGCTTTCGCAGCCTAGCTGCTTCATCAGGCAGAAGGGAAGGAGAGGGAAAAGGAAATGATGAGGGTTTTAAGGAAGGGGGTAAGGAGCCATTCCAATCCCGGGACAGGAAAGACTTACCTTGGGGGAAAAAATGGAGGGTAAATAAATGCACATACACCCACACATTTACACAGACACAAGTACACTTAGGCAGACATACTGTAGAACTGTAGAAAGCAAAGAAGTTAGAAGTTAGACAGAGATGCCACTTGAGGCAGAGGCTCTGTCCAGAGAACCAAGGCAAAGATGTTAAGATGGTGGGTGGGAATTCGAATTTAGCGGAGGTTGAGACCAGGTGGGCAACGGGAAGAGAGAATATGCTGAAGGGCTAGTTCCCATCTCCGGAGTTCTGAAGGATTGGTGTCAGTGGGAAGTATCCAGATAACCCGGACGGTGTAGCACTGTGCCAAGATGTGCTGGCCATGCACCAAGGCATGTTTAGCCACAGGCTGATCCTCATTACCAACAAACACTGTCTGCCTGTGTCCATTCATGTGAATGGACAGTTTGTTGCTGGTCATTCCCACATAGAACGCTTCACAGTGCAGGCATGTCAGTTGGTAGATCACGTGGGTACTATCGCAAGTGGCTCTGCCTTTGATCGTGTACACCTTCCGGGTTACGGGGCTGGAGTAAGTGGTGGTGGAAGGGTGCATAGGGCAGGTTTTACAACGGGGGCGGTTACAAGGGTAGGAGCCAGAAGGTAGGGAAGGTGGTTTGGGGATTTCATAGGGGTGGACTAGGAGGTTACGGAGGTTAGGTGGGCGGCAGAAAGACACTCTCGGTGGAGTAGGAAGGATGTCATGAAGGATGGATCTCATTTCGGGGCAGGATTTTAGGAGGTTGTATCCTTGCTGGAGAGCCACATTCAGAGTCCGCTCCAGTCCCGGAAAGTATCCGGTGACAAGAGGGGCACTTCTGGGGTTTTGTTGAAGGTTCTTAAATTGGGGGGATGAGGAAGTGGCTCTGGCAATTTGCTTCTGTACCAGACCAGGAGGATAGCTGCGGGATGTGAAGGCTGTTATCAGGTTATTGGCGTATATATATATATATATATATATATATGGGTGTATGCATGTAAGAGGTCTGTTTCAGGGACTCTGTCCACATTTTTTTCTGTGTTTACCTTTTATTTATTGTGTAAGTTCTCCAAAATAGTCTCCTCCCAAATTGAAACTCTGCTCAGAGTACATTTCCACTTCTAGAAGCAGTCTTGGGATGCCTGTTTCTGTATCATGCAAAGTGCCATCTGTGAATTTTGTTTTATCTTGTCTGTCATTACAAAACTTTGTCTTGTCAATAGGGATTTGAAATTTTGAGAAAAAAGAAGAAGAAGAGAGAGTCTAAAGGGATCAGGTCAGGAGAGTTCAGAGGATGAAGCACCACAGTGAAATACTTGAACACCCACAGCTCATGACTTTTGGACCATTGGATGAGCTTGGTGGTAACATTTTGCTTCTGCAATCTGTCTGACAGTTGACATGGACAATTTATTGACATTCCTGACATTAGCATTTTTGGTAGACATTGAAGGGTGTTCTGAATGATGATCACCTTTAACTTCCATCCGCCCATTTTTAAACCACATGAACCATTTGTAACACTGAGTATGGCTTAAGTACTCATCACTGAAGGCTCCCTGTAAAGTTTTTCTTGAGCTTCACATAAAATTTAATGCAGATGTGTTGTTCCTTAACTGTTCCTTCACAAACTATGCAACACAACATTGTACACAATATAACACTGAGAAATAATTAAGATACATACAATAATGAAACTTTTGGCTGTTACACATTCAGTATAGGCGTGTGCAGGAACACCAACTGAATTTCGCTCTAATACTCCATTGGCATGAAATTATGAATATTCCAATATTTTTTAAACAGACCTTCTATCTCTCTCTCTCTCTCTTTCTGTGTGTGTGTTCCACATCTCCTCTTTAACTACTGGTCCAATTTCAGCCACAGTTTGTACACAAACTCCTAACTATTAAACAATAATAGTTCTGGGGTTACAAAATACATACTACACATAGTTCAGAAGGTATGATGTCATAAACAATCAAATTTAAACTGCCTCATTCAAATGGCAATGTTTCTTGTCTCCTTCTATACTAATGAACTGATTTCAGCTATACACATTTGAAATATTCTGTAGCATCATTAAACAATGATTATGGGGGGGGGGGTAAAATCATCTATGATTCATAGTACAGGAGATATGATGCCATAAACGATGAAGACTGCTCCATCATACACTGCATTAATGAATGTTTGAGAATGAGAACAACTTTATACACAATTTGATATTTATCGCTGAATGCTTTTCTACTCTTCATTCTGTAAAACAACAACATTTGGCATTTGGCTGAATTCACAATACATTTTACAGACAGTATACATACCACTGACTGCACCCTTTAAATTATATAATAGATATGAGGTTGTAAAAAAGTATCTTCTAAATTTTACCATAGTACGACAGTTCAGGATGTATGACATCGTAAGGATTGAGCTGCATGAAAACAAAACTGAAATTGATATAGAGTAGGGTAGAAAATGATGGACAGAGAGGGATGAAGGATTGGACTAACATAAGAGAGAAATAAATACATATCTGGGTAATCCCGGGAACTAATACTGATATTAAAATATAAAATTAAGTGCTTAGAAGATTAGCTTCTTTTTGGTGTGAAACATGTATGTTAAACAGTAAAGACAAGTTGCTGAGATTACATGAGGCTATCAAATAAGTAATGAAGAGTTTGAAAATCAAATTGGGGATAGAGTATTTTATATCATAACTTGACAAAAAGAATTGCTTTGCAGTCAGTTCATACTGATGCAGCTACAAAAGTATTCAATAGTGGCTATTATTCAATCTTCTGTTATTGACAAGGAGAAATATGGATCCCAGATATGAAAAGACATCCCACCATTGAAATAAGTAAATCATTACCTTACAATAGAAGATCTAAGTCATAAATGAATGAATATGTCATTTGTGTAAATCTGTACCCAGAAATATTAGATAACTGATTTTCTTCAGACCTTACATGTCATACAAATAGAAATGTGTCAAAAATGGATTTGTGGTAAGTGCAGTGAGGAAAAATTCAGATTTCATTACATCTGGTCATTTTATGTGTATTTATATGTCTTCTACGGACACTCAAAGTCCATTCTTGCAAAACCATAAGAAAATTCCAGAAACTTCTAGCAACACTATTAATGTACCTCAAGTTCGCTACAACTCTAAAAGTAGACACTAATGGTACTCGGTTACCAAATCTTCTGGCAGAAATGAAGTCACTGACAAGTACTAACTTGGCTATTTATATTGCAAGTCACATCCTTTTAAGCAAGAGATTACAATGTGTTTGTATGTGTGGGAGGGGAGATTATTTGTGCACTGAAAGAAATTGCAAAGAATCTTAGACAAAGTTGTCTACAATGCAGTCCACATTGTAAGTCTCCAAATTCATAATTTGACCTTTGATGCATAAATAATTCCTAATCTTCAGTGGATTCATACAACTATATCTGAGGTACTGCCACATTTGCCAACAACAAAAACAGGACTTACATTGTGTATTCCTAGGTTTTCCCCATGAATATTTTTCTTGAAAATGTCCTGGGCTTGCAGTTGAATTGATTGTTGTAGAATACATTTTGAATGGTATAAAATGTCATTATCATCAGGTTACTTCTGCTGACTGACAACTAGGACCACTGGATGCTTATTTTTATACACATCCTTCCCTCTCCCTGCACTCTCCACTCCCCCTATCCACTGATCACATGATGTGCAGGCTGTGGTAGTGAGGGAGATTCGCACTCAGGAAATGAGTGGCAGTCTTCGGGCTGCTCTACACTTTCATTGTGCTTGGTGTTCTGCTTCCACTGCATTTGGAAAAGTTTGAATACCAGATTCCAAGCTTGGCTGAGTTTAAATTCATTGCCCTTGGTGGTGAGTTCTCATGTAGCAGTATTTCAGTGACATCAAAGAAATTTCTGACATGTTGTTGTTGTGGTCTTCAGTCCTCTGATTAGTTTGATGCAGCTCTCCACACTACCCTGTCCTGTGCAAGTCTCTTCATCTGAGAATATGTTTGGCAACCTACATCCTTTTGAATCTGCTTACTGTATTTGTCCCTCAGTCTCCCTCTACTATTTTTACCCCACACGCTGCCTTCTAATGCTAAGTTGACAATTCCTTTATGTCTCAGAATGTGTCCAACCAATCTATCCCTTCTCTTAGTGAGGATATGCCAGAAACTCCTTTTCTTCCCGATTCGGTTAAGCAGCTCCTCATTAATTACGTGATCTACCCATCTAATTTTCATCATTCGTCTGTAGCACCACATTTCAAAAGCTTCTATCATCTTCTTATCTGAACTTCTTATTGTTCATGTTTCACTCCCATACAATGCTACACTCCAGACAAATGCTTTCAGAAAGGACTTCCTAACATTTAAATTAATACTGGATTTAACAAGTTTCACTTCTTTAGAAACGCTTTTCTTCCCATAGCCATTCTGCATGTTATATCTTCTTTACTTTGGCCATCAGAAGTTATTTTGCTACCCAAATAACAAAATTCATCTACTACTTTTATTGTCTCATTATCTAATCTAATTCCTTCAGCATCGCCTGATATTCTGACATTGCATTCCATTACCTTCATTTTATTCTTGTTGATGTTCATCTTATATCTTCCTTTCAAGACACTGTCCATTCCATTCAATGGCTCTTCCAGATCTTTTGCGGTCTCTGACAGAATTACTATATCATTGGCAAACCGCAATGTTTTTATTTCTTCTCCTTGCACCTTAATGCCCTCTCCAAATTTCTTTTTCCATTCCTTCACTGCCTGCTCAATGTACATATTGAACAACATTGGGGAAAGGCTACAACCCTGTCTTACTCCCTCCCCAACCTCTGCGTCCCTTTCAAGTCCTTCGACTCTAATAACTGCTGTCTGGTTTTTGTATAGGTTGAATATAACTCTTCACTCCCTATATTTTACCCCTGCTACCTTCAGAATTTGGAAGAGTGTATTCCAGTCAATATAGTCAATAGCTTTCTCCAAATCTACAAATGCTAAAAATGTAGGTTTCTCTTTCATTAGGCTATTTTCTAAGAACAGTCATAATGTGAGTATTGCCTCCTGTGTTCCTACATTTCTCTTAAATCCAAACTGATCTTTGCCGAGGTCGGATTTCACCAGTTTTTCCATTTGTCTGTAAATATTTCATGTTAGTATTTTGCAACTGTGACTTATTAAACTGATAGTTCTGTAATTTTCACACTTGTCCGCGCTTGCTTTCTTTGGAATTGGAATTACAATATTCTTCTTGAAGTCGGAGGCTATTTCCCCTGTCTCATACATCCTGCATACCAGGTGATGCAACTTTTTCATGACTGGCTCTCCCAACAATATCAGCAGTTCAGATGGAATATCATCTACTCCAATGGCCTTGTTTCGACTCAAATCCTTCAGTGCTCTGACAAATTCTTCTTGCAGTATCATATCTGCTATCTCATCTTCCTCCACGTCTTCTTCCATTTCTAGAATACTGCCTTCAAGTTTATTTCCTTTGTATAGGCCCTCTATATATTCCTTCCACAGTTCAGCTTTCCCCTATTTGGTTAGTACTGGTTTTCCGTCTGAGTTCTTGATATTCATACAGCTGCTTTTCTTGCCTCCAAATATCTCTTTTATTTTCCTGTAGGCGGTATCTATCTTTCCCCTAGTTATGCATTCTTCTACGGTTCTGCATTTGTCCTCTACCCACTCCTGCTTAGCCAGTCTGCACTTCCTGTCAATCTCCTTTTCAGACGTTTGTACTCCCTTTTTCCTGTTTCACTTGCTGAATTTTTATATTTTCTCCTCTCATCAATTAAGTTCAGTATATCCTGTGTTATCCATGGATTTCTATTAGGCCTTGTCCTTCTGCCTATATGGTCCTCTGCAGCCTTCACTACCCTATCTCTTAGAGCTACCCATTCTTCTTCTACTGTATTACTTTTCCCCGTTTCAGCTAATCCTTGCCTAATGCTCCCTATGAAACTCTGAGCCACCCCTGGTTCATTCAATTTGTCCAGGTTCCATCTCCTAACCTTTCTAACTTTCTGTAGTCTCTTAAGTTTTAATCTGCAGCTCATAACCAATAAGTTCTGGTCAGAGTCTATGTCTGCCCCTGGATATGTTTTACAGTTTAGAACCTGGTTTCTAAATCTATTTATTACCATTATAAAGTCAATCTGGTACCTTCCAGTGTCTCCTCATCTCGTCCACGTATGCAGCCTTCTTTCATGATGTTTGAACCAAGTGTTGGTGATCATTAAATTGTGGTCTGTGCAAAATTCTACTAAGCGATCTCCTCTTTCATTCCTTTTTCCCAGACCATTTTCACCTACTACATTTTCTTCTCTTCCCTTTCCTACTACCGAGTTGCAGTTCCCCATCACAATCAAGTTTTCATCTCCCTTAACTTTCTGAATGATTTCTTTTATCACCTATTACATTTTTTCGATATCCTCATCATCGACCGTGCTAGATGGTATATAAACTTGCACTAATGTGGTTGGAGTTGGGTTCGTGTCTATCTTTACTATGATAATGCATTCACTATGCTGTTCATAGTAACTTACCCGCATTCCTATTTTCTTATTCATTATCAGACCTACTCCTGCGATACCACCAACAGATTTTGTATTGATAACCCTGTACTCACCTGACATATCTTGACTAAAAGGAGCAATCAATTGATGGGACAAATAGTGAGACATTAAGAAATTGTCAATTCAACATTGAAGGGAAGAGTGTGGGGTAAAAATCGCAGAGGGAGACTAAGAGACAAATACAGTTAGTAGGTTCAAAAGGATGTAGTTTACCATTCTTTTTCAGAAGAAAAGAGGCTTGCACAAGATAGGGTAGCATGGAAAGTCGCATCAAACCAGTCTTTGGGCTGAAGACCACCACAACAACTACCTTATATACACAGTTCCAAGAGTGGGTGTGCTGTGCAAAGGTTCTGTAAGTTTGTGTTCCATTTAGGAAACCAAAACAGCAAGAATTGTGATGAGTGGCAAAGTCTACAGAAGATCGGTATATAGAAAAAATCAACCATGATATAAATGAAAATTGTAACAATCCTAGAGCCACATAAACTCATAGACAATAAATGCTTGGGTAAAGATGGTCTTCATTTAAATAGATTTGGATCCAAAATTCTGAGTAAAATATTCTCTGATACTTCTAATATTGTAAACAATAGTGGAAACTTCTAAGGGCAAGAGGGGTGGGAGGATCAGCAGTATTTGGCTACAAAAGTGGAAACACAGATGAAAAATGAATGTAAACTTACCATTATGCAAGTAAACATATGCAGCGTTAACAATAAACTTTCAGAGTTGGAACACTATTGTAACGTAAAAAGATATGATGTGTAGTGCATCTCGGAACATTGGATTTTTCATATCAAATGAGTACATTCTGGTGGACTTAATGGGTAGAATTGAGAGAAAAACTCCTCCCTCTACCACCAGTAACCATCCAGAAATGAGTGCTCCTATTGTCACCCAGTACTACACTGGACTCGAACAACTAAATTGCATCCTTTGCCAAGGTTTTGATTATCTGTCCTCATTCCGAGAAATGAGAGTCATCCTGAGCCAAGATCCATCTCACCCTTCCCAATGTGGTGTTTCATCACCCTCCCAATGTCAATAACGTCCTAGTCCATCCCTATGCCACCCCAAAACCCAGCCCACTGCCACAGGAATCACATCCTTGTGAAAGAGCTCATTGCAAAACCTGCCAATCCACCCACCCAGCACTTCCTATTCCAGTCCTGCCACAGGCTTATCCTGCCCTATCAGAGGCTGGGCCACCTGTGAGAGTAGCCCTGTAATTTACTAGCTATTCTGCAATCGCTGTGCAAGTTTGTGTTCTTTTTGTCTGAGTGATTGCGTGAATGTATGTGTTTCTTTTTCTGATGAAGACCGTAGCCTAAAATTTAAGTTGTATAAATGTGATTATTTTTGTGCCTGGCAGCAGCTCAGCTAGCCTCTTTATGGTGAGTTGTTATCCATCCTCCATTTTTTGACATTCCAATTGGATTTTTCATTGTTAAAATTTCCCATTAGAAGTAATTCATTCATATCTGCACAATAAAAGACAAATTCTGACAGTTCTGAACAGACATTCTTTCCTGAAGACAGCCAGCTCTGGTGTGCCTCAGGGTCCTGTCCTTGGACTTTTCTTTTTCATTGTTGTGATTAATGCTTTGCCACTATATGTTGGGCCTGAGCTAGTTATCTTATAAACAGGTGGTAAAACATTAATAACCACAGATCAAGACATTACAATATTACACCAGAAATAACAGGACACACTCTCCTCAACACTAAACTGGTTCTCGGCTAACAAATTACTGAGTAGTCCAGAGAAAACTCAAAATATTATAATTGGACTAGCTAATACATAGAACTAAAATCCACAAAACTGCTAGGTATACACATCGACTCAAAACTTGACTGGCAACCCCATATCGACCATATCTGCAGAAAGAGTCACAAGTGTCCCATCTCGTATGGAAGTTGGTAGACCTAGTAAGTGACAGATATCCTGTGACAGCTTACTTTGAAATTTTTCAGGCTCATCTGTTGTATGGGCTGGTACTTTGGAGTCATTTATGTCATGTAATTGGTGTGCTATTAATACCGAAAAAGGTTCTAAGAACAATGTGTAAGGCTGGTCCAAGGAAGCACTGTCATCCTTTATTCACTAAGACGAGAATATTTATAGCTACACATCATTGTTATATATTAAAAGCAACCTTACAAAATTTAACACCAGGGACAATATACATGATCATGATACTATAAATAAAAAGAGTATTTACATTCCTAGACATAGACTAGTGGAAATAGCCAATTCACACAAAGTAAACTGCTTGAAATTATTTAATAAATTACCATGCTCTGCAATCAATGCACCTTTTAATAATTTTAAAAACAAATTGTACAAGTGGTTAACAGACAACCCATTCTACAATCTAAAGGAATTCTTTGATACTTGTAGTGCAGAAATTGAATTTTAATGTTATAATTGTAATTCTGTATAATTGGTTAATAGATGATTAATGATCTGTACATTTGATATAAAGGGGATACAGTCAAATGCCTTACTCAGGTCACATAGTTCAAGCGAGACTGTGTGTTTATTTTCGAATGCTGTTAATGTCTTATTAACCATCTGAAACACCGCAGAAGCCATGCTGTCTATTACAGAGAAGCTCATATTTCTCAAAATAGTTGCTTCATATATTTTGGAAAATATTGGAATAATAGACACTGGTCTGTAGTTTTAAGGGGATGCTTTTCCCCTTTGTATATATAGGCCTAAAATTTGAAATTTTGATTCTAAACATTTCAACATTGTAAAAGCCAATTACACTATATGTGGTCAACAGCAAATAAAGAATCTGAATAAAGAATCTGAGTCTGTGGTTAGTTTCCAGATAATGTTCAGAAACTAATAATTTTGTGTGCTGCTAGAGAACAGTGTGGCTTTTAAATTTAGTCTACCTTAGTTCTTTTGAGCAAATACTTTCTGCTACATATGTTTTCTCACACTTCTGTGGTATCTAGTACATAGATTTCCTGAGACCCAGGTCATCTTTTCACCCTAAAAGGGATTTAGCCTTTACTGATGACCATTCCACACTTTTCATACTTTGTTGTCATAAAATACTACTGATTTTTAAAGGTATGTTGCCTACATACAGATTATAGGCTGTTATTTTTAGGTGGTAGAAATCATGTTCTGACTGTCGTGGCATCTTTTGTTTCAAGGTGCATCAAACTTCTTTAGCAATTTTTCCGCAACACATTCAGTTTCAGTTTTAGACTTCCTTCATTAAAGATCACATAAGCTGTGTTAACCTGCGTGCTTAGCAACCCTTCCATTTGTGATATAGCTGATGACAGCTAGGAACATAAAGCTACTTACACGATAGGCTTTTTGGAAACATGAAACTTCCTGGTAGTTTAAAATTGTGTTCTGGAGCCAGGACTCGAACCTGGAACCTTTGCCTTTCATGTGCAAGTGCTCTTCTACTGAGCTATTCCAACACGAGTCACAGTCCATCCTCACAAATTCATTCTCGCCTCCTACTTTCCAAACTTTACAGAAGTTCTCCTGCAAACCTAGCAAGACTGGTATTCCTGGAACAAAGGATACGGTGGAGACATGGCTTAGCAACAGTCTGAAGGATGTTTCCAGAATGAAACTATCACTCTTCAGTGGAGTGTGCACTGATATGAAACTTACTGGCAGATTAAAATTGTGTGCCGGAACCGGGACTTGAACCTGGAAATATTTTGGCAACATGTTCATTTGGCATCACTGGGAAGAAGAAATGCAATGTTTGTTGCAATACTTCAGCTCTAGCCATAAGTAAATTCATTTCACTGTGGAGGTTGAGCAAAATAATCAGATGCCATTCTTGGATGATCTGGTATGGAGAAAACAAGACGAAACACTGGGACACACTGTCTGTCAGAAGACAAGTACTTTCATGCATCTACCTATAACCGCTTGTCATAAAAAAGAAGGGGTGCCGAAATGGTGATCCACTAGCTCTTGTGATCTCCAATGAAATAAATCTAAAATCTGATCATGGTTGTCTTCCAGAGTCTACCAGTGACCACCTTCAAGCAAAAGACAACCAGATGAGGACCAGCTGAAAACAATAGTATATATTCCACACACTGGCATCTTATCTAGCATAATTGATAAAATATTATGATCATGCATCACCCACCAGCACAAAGATTGTATATACATATTTTTTTTATTTTTTTTTTTATTTTATTTTTTTATTTTTTTTTTTATTTTTTTTTTATTTTTTATTCTTAGGAAGAGTAAACCAAAATCTGGGACTTCAGAAATCTGGAGTATATTATACACCATAGAAGTCCACCACAGCATATGTTGAGTGAACCAGTCACACTACAGAAGAAAGGTGCAGTGAATATAAATGGCACACCAAGTTATAGGACCCTTTAAAATCAGCAACTGCTGAACGTCACCTTGAAACTAACCACAAAATGAAATACAAAGGGCCGGCCGCGGTGGCCGAGGGGACTGAGGCGCTTCAGTCACGGTCTGCACGGCCACTACGGTTGGGGGTTCGAATCCCCCCTCGGGCATGGATATTTGTGCCGTCCTTAGGTTAAGCTAGTTGATAAGTAGTTTGTAAGTTTAGAGACTGATAACCCCATAGTTAAGTCCCATAAGCTTAACAAACATTTGAAATACAAAGGTACAAAAGTTATGTAGGACACATCCCTCTTTTGGAACTGTGCAAATAAGGAGGCCATAAGTGGACCCGACCTGACATTTCATCAAACACAGTTGAAGAGGAACACTGAACACGATAAAGGTGGAGCACAGACTGATGTGTTCATCCTCTTGATCCCAGAACATGGCTTACCCCCATCACCTTGGGCAAAACATCAAGCAGTCTATACATGGGGTCAGTGGAAGAGGGGAGGTGGGAGGGGTTGCAAATCAGTATATATCTCTCTTTTGCTCTGTCCAGTATGTCTGTCATTAGGGGTAAACTTATGATGATAGGTTGTCACACCATTAACTATTCAGTCTACAACAAATGAAGTGCATGTCTGAGAGACTTTCAAGTAGGACCATGTAAATACAATGACCCAGTCTTCAAACTTGCCACTTCAAAATAAAGTTATCCTTATTTAGTGAAATGGTCAACATGAAGAAATAGACAGAACCTATTAAAATTTTGCTTTCTGCGGGGAAATGCATCTATTGAAAGGAAAAATAAAATGACTCACAAATAAGCTGCACATATGTGCACAATTTTTAATCCTCTCAGACAAAGGTTATGTTCACAAAACTAACAAGCATCTCTCAATTTTACAAGAGTTGTATGAGTTTTATACAACCCAAAAACATTTTCTTCCATTTCAGGTATCAAATCATAATAATGAAGCATTAGTCATTTAATATGAGTGAAGACTGTTAAAAAGATCTATTGCAAAACCTGAAGAAATTCTGGTAATAATTAAAGGGTGTTGATGGGGCTAAAGTTACTGTCGGGGATACTACAAAAATGGAAAGATTCAGGCGTTCCTTTTTTCCATGCACTATTAGAGAATCAATTGGTAGATAAATATCTTAAAAGCCCTGGCTAAATTTAATAAAATTCCAGAAAACCTACACTTTGATGACAACTAGTGTTATTTGGTATGAATGTTGATCAGTTGACTGACCCTTTTGTTAGCTGTGGGGAGATATACTTCTCAGTTGCTGATATGTTTACTGCATTCACAGGGATACATTAGTCCACTTCTATGCACTTTTAGTATATAGTGGTAGTCTGCTGGACCAGGTCTTGTGAAATGTAGCTTTTAGGGCTGTGCAAAGTATACTTACCACAAAATTAATCTGTCTTTTGTGGCCCTTGGGAAGCGTACTTACTTACTTAGGGGTATCCCAAATCTTCAGAGAATACATCTTAGCATATCTGTATGTGCCTGATATATTGTAGTAGTACACTTTACAGATGTATGAAAACTGCTACAACAATCATTTTCTATTTACCTTGTGATCACAATAAATAAATAAATAAATAATGAAAAAAATAATAGTCATAATACCAATTCTAATACAACTCAAAAAATATTATTTTCTTTGAGTTGCTGCAAAATATGTGCAGCAAAAAAGTTAATGTTTATCTTCTCCTTTTCATTTAGTTTCTATGTGATAATGTTGGTACACTTGTAATGAACCTTTCTGCAGGTTTTTAGCTATCAGCCAACTTTAGTGCTTGTTGATCTGTATCTATACTCCACAAGCCACTTGACAGAATGTGACTGAAGGTACCTGATTTGTGGGTGGACTGTATTTCCTATGAAGTGCTCCAATTAATGTACTTAGTTTTACAAGGAAATATATTTAGCTATGTTTATGTGTTTTTATTAATATACTAGCTGTAAACCCGGTGTTGCCTGAATGTTTATTTTTTCTAAACTCTCATAGTCTACCTCCCCTTCCTTCCACTTTCTGCATCCACCTCTTTCTCTCCCTCTCTCTGATCATTTCCACCTTTCCCTCTTTCTGCAAAGATTTCTGCAAGGTACCCTCTGACATGTACCATACCAACATTTATGTACCCAGTGATCTTCCTCTTGGTTTAAAGGTCATGGATGCAAAAACTCATAAAAATTGGAGCAAAACTATACATTTTGCAAAATTCTGTAATTTAAGTACCCTCCACCATGCACCAAATGAAATTTTATAGACAGTGACATTCCTCTTGTTTTTATGGTAGAGTGTGCAAAATTTCATCAATATCGAAACAAAACTATAGATTTCTTTGCAGTAGAAATGCAGGGTCACATAGAAAAATGCACTTTGTTGTTCTCAAATATTCCAGTTTTATTTCATACAACCCTTGTTCTGAGAATAACAAAAACAACAATAATAGGATCTGTGAAATCGGTTGAGCCGTTAAGTCATGGTACAACCAAGGTATTTAGGGATCGATTTTTGTGTTGCAAAGTACCCTCTCCCATGCACCATATGATACTTAAGGTAGACGGCGACCTTCCTATTGTTTTGAAGGTCAAGCATGCAAAATTTCATGAAAATCAGAATGAAACTGCAGATTTCGTGAGTCTGTAGGGAAAGTATGCTCCGCCATACACATATCACAAAATACTTTCTTAGGTGACTTTTCTACCTATAAATGACATTCCTGCCAAATGTCATAGATTTCGTGTTTAGTCAGTGAGTGAGTGAGTATCCTTTTGCTGTTATGTAGATATAGAGATTAAGAAAACAGATTGCTTAATTTTTTATACAAGCGAATTAAGGTAGACTTGCAGACAAAACCAAATAGTAACATGCAAATCTGTAATGCTAACTTTATTTGATACAAGATCATGCCTGTTGCGACAATTTTATGGCATTTACAGCGAAACTGATGTGAGCGGAATACTTGTTTTCGTTTCATCATTTTGTGTGTATATGTGTGTGTGTGTGTGTGTGTGTGTGTGTGGAGGGAATGGGTCAGATACAAAACACTTCATAAATGTCTGAAATTACATGCAAAATTTGTTAGAGGCCCCTAACTACTCCCATTTAACAATAATTGACGCATAAATCTGGGTATTCTCACAAGGTGGTCTCCCATTATTTATGGTGTCACATCTCCTGAGCTATTTGTTGCCCTTTTGTTTTTGTGTCAGGCCTTTCGTGGGTGTATGGTGAACAGTTCACCAAAGTTTCATTGCAATCGAATGAATGGTTTATGAACACATAGAGGACGTACAGACAAACATTCATAGATTTTTGACTTACCTAAAGTACAGGCTCGTCGATAGGAACACGAAACACACACAAAAACACACAACCATTCGAGCTTTCGCTACCAGTGGTGGCTTCTTCAGGAAAAAGAGGGAGGAAGGAGAGGAGAAAGGGAAGGATACGGGTTTTAAGGAAGTGGAAAAGGAGCCATTCCAATCCCAGGAGTGGAAAGACTTACCTTAGGGGACAAAAAGGAAGGTAAACAAATACACACACACTCACACATAGCCACATCCAAACACACTTCCACTTGGATGTGGATATGTGTGAGTGTGTGTGTATTTGTTTACCTTCCTTTTTGTCCCCTAAGGTAAGTCCTTCCACTCCTGGGATTGGAATGGCTCCTTTTCCACTTCCTTAAAACCCGTATCCTTCCCTTTCTCCTCTCCTTCCTCCCTCTTTTTCCCGAAGAAGCCACCACTGGTGGCGAAAGCTCGAATGGTTGTGTGTTTTTGTGTGTGTTTCGTGTTCCTATCGACGAGCCTGTACTTTAGGTAAGTCAAAAATCTTTATTTTATACCATTTTCCCACCTGGAAGGTCTCCTTCTATATATATATATATATAGATATATATATATATATATATATATATATATATATACACACACACACACACACACACACACACACACACACACACACACACACACACACATCATATCTCGTGAATATGTTTTGCTGGTGATCCTTACAACCTCAACAACTGACTTCTGATAGTAAGGAATATGTGTACAATGATGTTATATTCTAATCTCCTTGATGTGTACCAAGTTTGGTGGAAATTGATCCAGTATTCTAGGAGATATGGAACATATGTTAATACTTCCTTACTTACATTATAGAAGGAAACTTTCCTGGTGGGATAAATAAGTATAAAAAATAGAAATCGGGTAACTTACACAAAGCACAGGCTCGTCGACAGATACAAATAAAAAGAAACACAAACACACATACAAGCTTTCGCAATCGTTGGTCGCTTCTTCAGGAAAAGTGGAAGGTAGGAGGGGATAAAGGGAAGAATACGGGTTTTAAGTAAGTGGAAAAGGAGACATTCCAAGGACTTACCTTAAGGGGAAAAAAGGAAAGGTAAACAAGCGCACACACACCCAAACGCAAACACAACAAGGTAGACATTTATAGAAAACAAAGAAGTTGGACAGAGATAACAGTTGAGGCAGAGGCTCTGACCAGAGAACTGAGGCAAAGATGGTGGTCAGGAATTTGAATTTAGTGGAGGTTGAGACCAGGTGAGCAACAGGAAGAGAGAATATGCTGAAGGGCAAGTTCCCATCTCCAGAGTTCTGAAAGATTGGTGTCGGTGGGAAGTATGCAGATAACCCAGACGGTGTAACACTGTGCCAAGATGTATGTGTGTGTTGTGTTATTTGTATCTGTCAACTAGCCTGTGCTTTAGGTAAGTTATCCGATTTCTATTTTTTAAACATACTTCCTTACTTAAGTACATACATTTTTATAATATATGTAGATGATATGTTTCAGTTTTTGTTTTAACTCATCCTTCTCATCTCAACAATGTAAGAAGTTACCAGAAATGACACAGGTTTTGGATTCCATTAAACTGTAGGTTTCCCTTCCCAGATGGGCAATTGTAATAGGTTAGGAAGATACAAGTTGCTGAGTTAGCATCCGGTTGGAATACTTGCACCAGGCCGCTGATCCACATGAAATTATTATTATTATTATTATTTTGAAATTTCAAATAGCATAGTTTGGACTACCTTGTGTAGAATTGCAGGTTGTAGAGTACCTTTTAATTATCAGCCTTTTTTTGTAGTTTTTCTGTGTTTTGTAGTGTTGACTTATGAGCTGGAGATATTACTGGACTTTATGTAGTATTAAATGCTCTGTTGTCAGCAACTGTGACCAAGATCACTTTTATTTTGCCAGATTTGTATTTTCACACTGACAGTATAACAGGTTCCATCACAACATTTGTCAAAGGCATCTATGAAACATCTAAATATCCCAACTTGGGCTGTTGTATTGAATACAAAGTTGACTCTTCACAATTGCAAGTCCAAAGTTTTAACAATGTGCTATCTCAGTTATAAGATGACTCAGTACAGCAAAAACATGATAATGGAAAATCTGAATAGATGTTAAAAATTTTAGGTGTAAAGGTAATATCTAACACCCATGTTTACCCTCCAGGAGTGTCTCACCTTGATCTTGGTAATCCCATGTTTCCGTAAATTCCTGTCTAAGAACAGAAACCTTTTGGCAGAAGAAAGGAGAGCCATCTACAACCTCAAAACAAATCCCAACTTATCATCCTCCATGCAGACAAAGGATCCACCACTGTTGTTATGAATTGTAATTACCTGCCAGAAGGCCTCCATCAACTTTCTCTCTTTTCCACCTACAAGTTGTGCCCAGAATGACACCACTCTATGAGTATAAGAGCTCCAATCCCTGTGGAAATAGTACAATCCTTGTACCCATTCTCTCTCCTTCCTCAAACCAACAGCAGCCCACATATCCACCTTCTACATGCTCCACAAAATCAACAAACTAAATAATCCTAGAACCTAATTGTAGGTGGTTACTGTGCCTCTCCTGAAAAAATTTCAGTCCTCATTGACCAACATCTTCAACCAATTGTCCAAAGTGTATCGTCTTATCAAGGATACCAAGTAATTTCTTCACAGACCCTCTACAATACCCGTTCCTTTACCTCCTAGATCTTTTCTTGTTACAGTCAAGGCCACCTCCCTACATACTAACATGGCCTTGCCATTCTCGAACACTACCCCTCCCAGCACCCACCAGAATCCAAACTATATACTTCATAATCCACATTAACTTTATCCTAACATACAACTACTTTCCCTTTGAGGGGAAGACATACAATCAAACCAGTGGCACAGCCAGGGGCACCCTTGTGGCATTATCCTATGCTAACCTGTGTATAGGCTGTCTGGAGTTAATCATCCTAGTGCTACAAAACCTCAAACCACTGGTCTGTTTCAGCCTTATTTACCTGCACGAAATCCTCCTATGCACACCTCTTTATGGGCCAATGAAACCTTGCTAATTTTCCAAACCCTCTAACCTCTCGTATGGTTCAGGTTCATTGATGATATTTTTATGAGTTGGACTCAGAGCCAGAATACACAATCCTCCTTTCTTCACAGCCACAACTTCTTCTCTCCCCCTGCTTCACCTGGTCTTCCTCAAACCAGCACGCCACATTCCTGGACTTTAACCTTCACCTCAATGATGGTGCCATCAAGACTTCCGTCCACATTAAACCCATCAACCATGAACAGTGCTTATATTTTTATAGTTGTAATCCCTTCCAAATCAAAAAAGCCCTCCCTTACATCATAGCCACTTGTGGACAGTGTATTTGCAATAGCGAGAACTCCCTTGAACCAAATGCTGAGGGTCTCAATGTGGCCTTTACAAACAGATACAACCCCCAGACCTAGTACGCATACCAATTATGCATGCCATAACCCCACAAACGCCCAATCCTCTCTCCACCTTTCATAACCAGCTGCAACAGAGCACTGCCCTTGTTACCCAACAACACCAAGTACTGATATGCCTGTCATGGTTGACGAATGGATTTGTAGTGAGTTCCAAACTATCCTCATTATATTTTTATTATGAGTAAAGTAACATTTGACCAAATAGTTGAATCACTTGACAGGCTTATACCAATTGCTTACTTTAACTTTGTCCTTGTGTACAGGATGCCAGTAATGAAATTTGATAAGTTTGTTGTACGCTGGCTGCTGGCACAAGCCCCACACTGTACTCCCAGGGTAGCCAGCTTACAGTTTGTAGGGTACACAAACAGGTAATGGATTAATGTATCTCAGAAAGGAAGCACGAGAAGCATCACTTTAATGTTAAAGTAATTTAAAATTGAATCTTACTGCTATTACTTATGAAAAGTATAAGCAGTTAACAGTTGG
This sequence comes from Locusta migratoria, assembly GCA_026315105.1. NCBI lineage: Eukaryota > Metazoa > Arthropoda > Insecta > Orthoptera > Acrididae > Locusta > Locusta migratoria. Next base: position 520,560,533 of record CM048744.1, on the reverse strand, counting down.
AAGTAAAATCTTACAAAACTGCATCACTTCAGTTGCTGTAGGACCATGGCCATGGCTGTGCTGACTTTAGTTACAAGCACTAACAAAAGCAAGAAGTCAGCTAACTTTCACTTATAAGAAGGGGGTCCAAGTTCAGTTATGTGGTTAGTAAACAAGACTGGAAGTTTTGCTAGTTTTTAAGTGAATTCTGGTTGAAAAATCTAACAATAGTCCAGGTTGCAAAATCAATAACCCAATGGGGATCAATTGGAACTTATGATAAAGGTGATTAGTGACTAGCTGACAGGCACATAGAAAACACAATCACACAGGTAAGAGATTTCTGCCACAGTCTTCATCAAGAGATGAGTGCTGGGCTGTGACGGCCAGAAATTGTGGTCTTGTATGCCTTAGCTACACCTGTGTGATTGTGTGCTTTCATTTTATAATGAAGGCTGTGTTCAAAAGCTCTTAGTGAGTATAATAGTTATTACTATGTAACTGTATGTAGCTCAGTGATCATCTTTCTGGTGAAATGCAGCATATCCTAATTGTATTACTGAATTCTGTTTCAAGCCAGAGTATGCCTTCTAGAACAACTAAATTATGTTATTTGCCAACACTTTTAATGTATATCACTGTGCTTGGTTATGAGAAACATCTTGCTCACAATCTTTCCCACCTATCTGTAAGTGCTGTTTCCCTGTCCACCCAATCAATTCAATATCCTTATCTGTCTTTATTCCACTCTTATTCCCAATCCTTTTGCATATGGGTTATACCCCTATGGTATGTCCAATCATCTCGCACAGAACATCCTACCTCCATCTTGCCATAAGCCATCAACCTGCTGTCTGCTTGAATTAATGGGCATTATGAAGCTGTGGTCAAGATCATGGTTGACCACCAAGTAGGTAGTAGGTTGACCCTACTGCTAAATTGGTGCAGTGCTAACATTCAGATCCATATACGATCATCCAATTTAGGTTTTACATGATTTTCCAAAATCACTCCACAAAAATGCTGGGATGGTTCCTTTGAATGAGCAAAGTTGATTTCCTTCTCCATCCTTATCCAAAAATCTGAGTCTGAGGTCTGTCTCTAATGACTATGCTGTCGTAGGGATCTTAAACCCTAGTTTTCCTTCCATCCTTCCTTCCTGCTAAGTGGAACATTATCAAATTAAATGGGTGCTCCACAGTCAGAGTCATCTGGCTCTTTCTCCAAAATACCAAGTTATCTGAATTTCTCAGATAAGAGTTGTTCTTGTAACACATCCTTCATTCCCATATTCCTTCTGACTTCAATCCATGCTAGATGTATGTCAAACACACATATCTGTCCAACACCATACCGACATCATTCTCCATCCAAACCCTTTACGCCAGTCAAAATGTAGACAAAATAAGTTAAAATTGCAAATTGTGATGTAGTTCTGATTTTTTGATATGTTGTTAGGAGCAGTTAGAATAGTGTGAACCCAAGTTTTCAACTTTGAAAAACTGAAAAAGTTTTGGAATTCTTCTAGTTATGGTTTTGTAACTCATAAACTATGTGTTCTCCAATATTAATAGTTCTTACCATTATTAATGTACATTACATATGTAATAATTTAAGCCCAACCACAGCTCTGTATATCCAGTAGTTTCTAGTTATGAATGTCAGATATGGGTCATTTTTTACCATTAAATTTTGCTCTTGTTTTGAGATGAGTATTGGCATAATCACTCATCCTGAGACAAAAGTCATAGAAATCAAAATTGTAGTAAATTGTTTTGACTTTAAGCACAAAATGAAGTCTCCAGGCCCAATAGGTCTCTTGAAATTGTACAAAAACAAACTGTCAGAAAACTGAAGTTTTAATGAAATGGGCCTAAACACTAACAAATAACAAATTGTGGGCATTCAATGAAATAAAATTACATAGCATCTTGTTTAAAGACTAGACTGTATGTCTACATGAAACACTTGTATTATAAAAATTGAAGCTACCTGTGGGCCCATATAAGAATATACAAATGAACTGGGAGAATGGCATACTTGTTAAACTTTTGCAAATAGTAGGAAAAATTTTGAGACATTTCTTGTGTAACATCTGATCATCACATCAACATGAGGCCAACACTGATCATATATGACACTGCTGACATGGAAAAACTTAATAACTGGTTTGGTATCCACACCCCCCGGGGCCTTTCCCCTCCCATTTCCATATGCTGAGAAAGTACTTTTCGTCAGCAGTGGAATCATGGGAGTTAGTGAAATAAACTGCTAGCTGCCTCAGGGAAGGGGTCAGGAAAAAACTGACAGCTGGTTTGGGAAGATAACTTTAATAATAAAATACAAATTGCTAACTTTGGTGACAATCATCAACTCTATTAAAGTACATAACAAGTGTGTTGACATGAATCCATTCACCATTTTTGAAAGGATGTTCTTCACAAATCAGCCGGCCAGTGAAATGATAGAAAATTTTAAGGTCGAACTGGCCTCTTATCTATTGATATTGTACAACATAGGGAGGATGCGTAAGGGAGTGGAGTTACCTTTGTAGGCTGCTTTCACTGCACGTACCCAAAAAAATTCAGAGCCAGGATAATTGTAATGGTGGATGGGGAATACCTTTTCTACAAGGTCTCGGTCAGGGCAAACATTGCTACCTATATCACTTACAAACTTTGATAGGAACATCTGAGTGATGTTTGATGGATACCCTGAGGATGGAGCCCTCATGAGTACAAACACTGCAGAACGATTGAGCCACTGCGCTGCTCTTTCTTGCAACAAGATCATATTTCTCTCTTCAGCTATTATCAAAATGCCCCAGGAGAAACTGTTTGCCAACGACTCCAACAAAAGACGCCTCACTGATCATCTGTGCTATGTGTTTGAACTCAAGGGCATTGAAATTAAGAGAGCAAAAGAAGATGCAGACTGCAACATTATCTGTCCCGCATGTGTGATTGTCATTAAAGAAGATGTGGACTTCTTGTTTGTGGCTTGGGTTTCACCATGTGAAATTTATATATCCAGAAAAGCAAAAGAGGTAACTCCAGTACTACTCTGTTTTGCAACTCTTCTTATAGTCTGGGAGAAACAGAACTGCTTGCCAGATATGTGGAGATACATGCATGATCACTCTGTATGAAGAGAACGCATCAATTGAAACTCTACATGGTCTTTGGTTCTGCCTATGCAACAGATCAACAGCCAATATGAGGATGGAACTGTCATGTTTGTCCCCAACAAACCAACAAGCTTCCTTCCATTCCTATCGCACATATCACCAAGTGCAAAAGTGGTTAGGAATGGTGAGGAATGTCTCACAGTGAGGCTGGTCGAATAGTTCCCTTGGTCTGTTACTAATAACAACATTATATGAACCAACACCAAGTAAACTTCTCAGATCACTCTCATCTAAGTATAAAAAGGAATGCACTGAGATTTGTGCACTCCTTGGTCTGGCACCATTTGCCACAATGTCACTAAGACTCTCATCTACGAGGATGAAGATGACCCCCAATGATAACATGGCTGTGAACAATCAGAATCATCTAAAGATAGCAAAGCAGCATGACTTTTCATTTTTTGAAATATATTAGCTTTTTCTAAGTGCATTTTATAAACTTTCTTCCTTTAAAGACAATGATGTACATTTTCCTATTGTTGAAAGCCTACAATTTGTCATTTTTAGTGTTAAGGCTCATATCATCCAACTACCATAAATTCTATTTTCTCCACTCCTCCTCTCACCAATATGTTCATTTAAATCTCCCCCATTTATCACCCTTTCCATTGTTACTCCATCTAAACTTTTCCAAAATTCGTCCTTCTCTTCCTCTGAACACCCGTTTGGGGTGCACACACACTTTGAACAGCGATGATATCACCTTTGATATTAAGTTTTATGCTCATGATTCTGTTATTTATTCTGTCCACGCCACAGACTTCCTCTTTTAGATCTTTATCCTCAGTAATCTCTATTCCATTTCTGGACTCTTTGTCTGCACTGCTGTAGAACAATTTGTATCCTTCTGAAAACAGTTTCGCTTTGTCACCCTTCCACCTGGTCTCAGGCAAGCACAGATTATTTACCTTCCTTCTTTGCATCATGTGTAAAATCTGTCAACTTTGTCTCTTCAGTGTCCCAATGTTTAGAGTTCTGACTCTGATTTTTCACCTTATTCCTTCTTTTGCAGCCTCTTCTTTCATTGGATTCTTCACAAAATGTCTCCCCCAGAGATCCGATTGAGAGACTGTTACTCTAGAACATTTACTTTGAGAAGTATCCATCATTTTTTTGCTTTTGGCAGGTTTTTTCTGGCTGTATGGCCTTTCTGATGCCAACGCTCCTCCTTTATCTGGGCTTGGGACTGGCAACAACAGTTAACGAGCTACTGAATCTGCTCGAAATCTGTTGCAGGTGGAGTTGTTCTTTAATAATGATACTAACTATTAATTACGGAGAATGCGTGGTTTATGAGTTACAAGGTGATAACTAGAAAAGGCCAAAAATTTTGCAGTTTTTCACAAATCCAGGAAGTCTAGACTTTCTGAAGTTGCATACTTAGTTTCACACTATTCTAAATAGTTGTAACAACATATGAGGGAATCAGAACTACATCACAATTTTCAATTTTCATGTGTAATTTGACTGGCCTACTTGCACAGTGTTATTACATTGTTATATCAGCCTCTTCCTATCCACTGCTCACATCATGACCATTGCTTGTTGCACAAGTTAACTGATGATGGTGCCCATGCCCTTGTGTACTCTTTATTACATGCCATTGACACTACTTCCTACATTTTTATCTCATGTATGATTTATGTTAATTCTATATTTAATTGTTTTTACTTTTTAACTAGTTTGAAGTATAGTACAATCAATCTGTATGACAGTGGGTAAATATTAATCTAAAATTGTAAAGCTATTGTTAATATCTATTTTGACTTAAATTATTTAATACTTTAAAATATGTTTAAGAATTGTGTAAGCCAATATAATGAATTATAATGCAGCTGTGTGTACACAGTAATAAACTGAAGGTACTTTTTTACAATAAGAATTAATATTCTTGGAAATCTACTCCTTTGAAGAAGTAGGTAATTATATTGATCAGCTAGTATCTGTTATCTATTCTGAATTTTCAGGAAAATCTATTCAAAACCATTTTGTGTAAACTTCATTTAAGTCATTGAGGCAAAATGTTGGTATCACCCAGTATATTTTTCATACAATTTAAAATAGAAGAATAACAGTTAAAATAGTTTCTTGTTCCTTTTTTCCCAAGACATTGAATGTAATGTAGATGTGTTCTTTGTAGGTAATCCAAGATACATCACAAGTTTTCGAGGTAAAAAACAGCTTGTGCATGATGGATACATTTATCACTTACACTGGTATAGAGGTCAGAAGAAATACTGGAGATGCATTGAATATAGCAGAGGTTGTATTGGTCGTTGTACTATGGATGACGATAAGATTATGTATGTTGTGACACATACTCATGCACGGCGTTTTGATGAGATACGTGAAAAGGAGCAGCTATCACAGTTAAATCATGAACTTTATAATTTGGCATCTAATATTCGAATTTAGTAATAAGGTACATTGTGTGTTTATAGGCTCTGTGAGTTTTAAATTAGTGTACACATTGTATATAATCATTCTTATGGCATTTATTTGCCAAAAAAAGGACTCTTGTTATTTTTATATCATTTTATTATTAGAAAATTATTTGTACCTTTCAAATTATTGATTCATAAAAAATTACTCTGATGCTGTAATTTATCCCAATATTCTATACATGAAATATCATTGCTACTAGGTAGAATACACTGAATGAAGGTTTTTATGTGGACAGCAAACACAAATTATTGTGTAATAACTGAGCAGTCTCATTGCTAGATTGTAAACCATGCAGTGGGTTCATTTGTTTGTTCAACAATCTTGGTACTAACTGTGTTCTAAAACAGTAATGTGCTGTAAGAATTAAACCTCTCTAATCCACGGCACAGAAGCTGCTGTACAAAATGGTTTAGCTTAATTTCCAAAGTACACATGGACTGCAAAATTCAAGCCTTTTAAAACTGTGGATCTTTTCATGATTTTAAACAGTGGAAGGTCCTGAACGGAATATCAATAATATACAATGCGTGTTTATAATTTGTCACTGACAAGGGACACATTTGACCTCAAATGCCCGAAACCATGCTTAGAATAATAAGCAATCATAAACAAAATAGTGTTGTGCATCATTTCCGTGCAAAATACTGCACTTGATGGCTAGTGCCAATGGATTGTGGCATAAGTGTAGCTGGACTAATCAGTGCTGCAGTTGTGTGAGTGGTATAGCTGCAGTATGTATTTGTCTCTTGGAGTTTCACAAGCAAGTTACTGTGAAAAGTGTGTTCAGTGGAGTGATTCATGAAGAGAATTAATCCTACAAATGTGGTTCAAATATTAGGGACCAAGTTGCGTCATGGCTATGGGAATGACATTGGGGCCGAGGATTTGGAGTTTGTAGAGATATTATGTAACATAATAACATGTAACGGAAATACACAATGTTATGCTGGATTGATATAGTATAAGCCTGGGTTGCAACATGCTTGGCGAAAGCCAGCGTATGACATTAACACAATAACATCATCATCTCAATATGTAATTAATGAGTATATTGGACTGTGTGAATTGAAAGTGATTTGGAATGTGATAACATGGCTTTAATAAGCTGTGCACATTGTTCTCTCCCAATTCGTTTTAACCACTTCATCAAGCATCACAGTATCTGCACTTTGAGGACTAATATAAGCACTTTCAGGTGTGTGGTACTGCAGTACATGTGTGTTTTGCACTATTATAGGTACTTTAAGAAGAGAGTTTTTCATGCTGCTGATTGAATATGAAATGATACACTGACACCATTAAATTACAAATAATTTTCTTGGTATGATGTTGATATCTTGTTACTTTGTTTCTCTCTGTTAAAATTCTACTGGAGGTACAGTGCAACATTTTGTTATACCACAGTCCTGTTTATGATCAGCTGTTATTCCAAGCATGGTTTAGTGTGGTTCTAAGCATTCAAGGTTGAAAGTGTCCCTTGTAATTGAAAATGAGTCATGAATTAAAATAAGTATAAACACTGGAAACTTTTTATAGGTCACTTAGTAAAAAAATTATAAAAATAACTGGGTGAAACAGTAAAACAGTAAAGCTGCAGAATGTACTAGATTTTAATCCAGATGTAGTATGTATTGTATTCAGTGGAGTTATGGACTCGTGTGGTTTGTGAAGAGACAAAGAGAATAATAAATATTTATTGTGGAAACTTAAATCCTGTAATTTTGGATACCTTGTATTTGGTTTTAAGTGTTACTGGTTGTCTTACAAAATCCTATTACAGTTTATTTGAATGTAGCCTTTGGACAATGTGTACAGTTGATATTTGTGAGAATGAGCTCAGTTGATAAGATTCTCACAGTAGTCACTTGGCATGTGTGAAAAACTGAAAGAGTAATAGTTGAAGAAATTTAAAAAGTAAACAAGTCAGGTTGCCATAATGTACAGAAAGTACAAAAGCTCCAAACCCTAAGGTTGGTTTGTACAGCATAATTCTTTACTTGGTATGGTCATGCTATATTTGATATACCCTTGGTATTCTACAACATTTTATTTGACTTTTCAACCCCTTAAAGGTGTAGCTATAAGTTAAAACTGGTTATTAGTAAAATTACAATATTAGGTGCTTGAGTCATTAAAACTTGTCATTGCAAGCAGAAAGGGGAAAAAAAAATATGATATTTCAAAGGGTTGAGTAGATATATGATTGTTTTAGTAATTTCAAGATTAAGACAAATACAAAAAACCTGACAGTATGAGCCTTCTTTTTAATATGACATTGCAATAACTCAGACCTGTATGCTATACCTACAACTGTTGTAACTAGTCCTTGATATCCTGGGCTTTGTCACAGAGACAGAACTGACATCTGAGCTAGCCTCATATGTGTTCTGTCAGGGAAGAATGTGTAGATACAGTTCATAGATATGTGTCATGTGAATGAGCATTATTGTTTTGAAAAATAGGCATGTAACATAACATAGAAGAGGTTGCTGCATGTTCAAACTCAATCACTACCAACCCTGCCATGAAGTCATACCAAATGACTCATCACACCATGATTTTTAGAGTAACACCTCTTTCCTTGAAAAACAGTAAAATAATGGGTTTACCTCTTCCCAGTTCCATGTCATATTCACCAGTGATGGTGTTTGAGGTTAGTGCTGCATTGTGATTCATTGCTACACACAAGGACACTGTTTATTCTCAGTCCATGCCTGCCTGTTACGACACCACTCCAAACACTGCTCCCTGTGCTTTCATGTTAACTGCAGACTTATGTATAGTATGGTAAATTCCTAGTCTGGCTGTTGTTAGGCCCCGAGTGAGGTGACGCGAGGTAAGACACTGGACTCACATTCGGGAGGACAGTGGTTCAAATCCATCTCAGGTCATCCATTCCGTGATTTCCCTAAATCACTCCAGGCAAATGCCGGGATGGTTCCTTTCAAAGGGATGGCTGATTTCCTGTCACATCCTTACCCAGAAATCTGAGCATAAGCTCCCTCTCTAATGACCACACAGTCGGTGGAAAGTTAAACCCCTAGCTTCCTTCTGTTCCCAACCAATGGTATGGGATAACACAAAATGTTGCAGGGAGTGCACGACTTGTTCTTCTGTGTGTGTGTGGGGGGGGGGGGGGGGGGGGGGGCGCTATGATGTGTTGGATGTACATTATAGTGAACCTCTCTTGTGGTGTTCAGATGTGATCAGTCAAAATGTTGACAAAAATATGACTTCCCTCATTTTCTCATGCTGCATTCTTTTTTCCTTCACATTGATCACTCTTTACTCTCTCCTACCTGCTAACAACACTAAATATTTAAAAAAAAAAAGATATTTCATTTTACAATAATAATAATAATAAAACTCAATCAAAATTTCAACTCTAATCATGTATGTAGTAGTGTAATGGTGTCTATGTATTCAATGTTAATAATAGTGAAAATGATCTCTGAGTTGCAGACAGGCATGTAGAAAAGACTCATTAACGAGTGAGAGGTAGAATTAAATAGTGTTTAAATTTTTGGCCACAGCCTTCATTAGAAAAGGAGCATACATATGTCCATACAATCATTCAGGTACAACACACACACACACACACACACAAATGAAACTGCCGTCTCCGGTTGCTATAGGAAGTCTTTATCAATTAAAGAGGTTGGGAAGGAGAGGGGAGTCTGAAGAGTGAGGGTAGGTGTGGAGATAGAAAGTTTTGTCAGACTGTAGATGCATGGATAGGTGAGAATGTTAGATGCTGCTTAGAATAAAATAAGAGTGGAGGAAGGAAAGTGGCATTACACGGTTGTGGCAGGGAGGGGGAGACGTTAATTTGGAGGAGATGTGCAATGGGAGGGAGAGACTATTAGGCCTGGGGCATAGGGAAAATAGGCTACCTTAGTTTACTGTGAGTTCTCCACCTTTTTTTTGTCTGCCAGAATAAATTTTTTGCTGTACCAGACCAACATGAGAAGTAGCTTGCAAAATCTTTCTGATTTACAGTAGGGAGTAGGGACTGACACTCTAGATTTACTGGGTGAGTGAAGTAATTGCTTTTTTGTTTGGACTGTATGTTCTTTTAACTACTGATGGTTTGGAGTTATTTATACTTTCTGCCACATAGTTCACTGTTTTTGCTCTTTAGCTGAAAAAAGTTTTTTTAATGTTCACATACCCTTGCTTACCGAATAATAGTTTACAGTTTAGATCCTTCATTATCTGTTTTTACTCATGTTCTTTGTACATTACTACATATAACAGAAATATGAAGCTGGAAAAAATTAACAAATATTAGGATTGTTAGCAGATATTCAGATCAACAGGATTATTGAAAGACAGGAGGTTTATGAGTTGTATTGAGGGGAAATAGAAGGCCAGACACTAAAATATGTATGACAGGAAAGGTCTGGAGGGTCATGGCTAGTATTGTGAAAAAGCAAGATGGTTTTCAGACAAAAAAGGAGTTACAAGAGGACTTTTGCTGTAGTAAGACAAAGAGGGGACTTCTGTGAAAAAAAATAAGGACTGAAGAGAAATATGTTTTTCCCACTACATCAGGTACTCATTTTACTCTCTCCCATTGGCCACAGCTGGGCAATCACTCATAAGCAGCTATTCTCACTGTGTTTTTGTGTCAGTATGGTTGCATGCATGTGTGGTTGTTTGTTACATGATGTGTTTATATGCTTATGGTAATAAAATGGAAAGTAGTTCAAAACTAGTATTATTTGTGCATATGAACCAATGTAGTGAACTGCAGTCAATATTGCTAATGTATGGGGAAGAAACTTAATCAGTGATCATAGCAATCTGAGTCAGAATGAATACTGCTAGTGTTGAAATTATAGATAACCACATAAAATGTAATAGATAATAATAATATTAATAATAATAATAATACAAAAAATAAAGGAAAGGCAAACACTCACCTACTACTCTCTGATGTGTTGAACATCAGAAAACAGTATTTGCATTAGATTTTAAGCTTTTACTCTTTTCTAGTAGAAACATACATACATTCGTACACTCAACTACATGCACAATAAAACACACTCACCCAGAGACACTATTAATTATTAAAAGTAGTTGCCTGGGCTGATGGAGTTGGGGAGGGGGGAGGGAAGAATGCAAAGGGTAGAGTGGTGTTAGTGGTACAGTGTGACGTAATTTTTTGTGACAGAGGACTCAGCAGCTGTACAACCAGATCAAATCAGTTCAGAAGGTACAGTATATATAACATATACAGAGGAAGATGGGGGGAAAGGAGAGGAAGGTGGAATTGATGAGAGAAAGTTACAGGGAGATTAGAGAGAAAGAGAAAGGGATGGAAGAGATGAAAAAGTTCATAAGGGGATAGGTAAGGGAGAGTGGTGTAAGTAGAGAGAATGTAATTTGAATAGAGAGGAGGTGGTAAGGACGGAACGGATATGGTAAGATGAAGCAGTGAGCAAAAGGGAAGCAGAGGTTTAGGCCAAGGGGATTACAAGGGAGCAAAATATAATGGAGTGACATTATTCCCACCCAGCCTTGAGAGGGTGCATGGGGGGGGGGGGCAAAATCCCTGGGGCCCCATCCTCGTGGGGGCCCCAAGACAATCAAGGGTTGGGCCCACCAGGATCTCAGGTGCAAAATATCCCAATGTAAAATATCAGGTATTGAAAATAAATTTGTCATACTGCGCATAGCAGATGAAGACGATAGGCTGGGTGGTGTTTGTACGGCACTCTGCAGTCCAGTGAGTCACTGCACAACATGCGGACTCACTGTAGCAGAGGCAGCAGTAATCAGCTGGGTCAGGAAAGGACAGGCTGATGCCAATCACTGCCAGCACCACACTCTAATGTAGTGTCTTCCAACGCCTCACCACCTGGTGCACCTCTCCCGCAGGCCATCATTCGGCAACTCCTGGATTACAACAACACATAGAGCAAACTTTAAATATATTTCTCATTTGTCCTTAGGTGTGGGCTCCCATATGTTGAGTGGTTTCCCTCATCCTTTGTTAAGTTTGTGAATATTTCAGAACTAGCGTCAGTTGGAATATTTCTTTCAATATTTCACCAGGAAATTCCAGTGATAAAATCCAATCAGCATGTGGTGCTCACTTTGCATGTATTGTACTTAATTGCCACAGAAAACTTCCACTGGTCTTATATGCTCTGTACAACAAGCAGTAGTGTACATAAAGAAAGGGTTGGGAGGGGGTCAAGGGCTGGGCCACTCCGAAATAATGAATTTAAGGAAAAAACAAATAAGTACATTATCTGAATTATATTAAGAAATGAATGCATAAAGGCATCATTGTGGTTGCCAGTCATACATCCCTGTATTGATGGTGGTAGTGGTAGTGATGGTGGTGGTGTGAATTTCATGCCAGTTTTTCCCCCTTTAACAGCTATATTTTTCATGATTTAATTTCAACAATAGAAAAGCTTGATCTCAGCAAAGCAAAAGGGGCTTCAGTGCGTATTATCCTATGAATATAACCAGCAAAACTGATACAAAATATCATGAGTGTCTTTTTGAAATTACATAACTTATCTTTATATTAATCTTGCGCCCCCCCCCCCTCTCCCTGAAAATATATGCCATATTCGCCACTGACAACAACAGTACAGATGCAGAATATAAATGTGACTACATGAAGAGGTTTGTGACGCACAAACAGTGGTAGAGCTGCACCCGACTGACTCAACAGAGGCACCTCTGCTCTGCTCTCCCTTTGTTACCTGCTGTGTAACTATGCGTTGGGTCTAAGTTCAGCAAAAAAGACAGGCTTGGCACTTAGTTTGGTTTGCTAGCTTGATTTAAGTGACAGGATCTAAACACAAGTCTGGAGTAATGAAGGGAAAGGAAAAAGGGAGAAAATGTAAAAAAGGAAAGAAGTTCATTGAGTTTGGGATTTTACTCCTATCTAACTGTGGAAATGATAAAGAAGATGACAAAAATCCGTTACCTCATGTTCAGGCTGCAGAAATCGAAAACAGTAAGGATAAATGTTTATTAACTTTTCGTTATGTAGAATTTTATTTGTTAAACTGCAATTCTGTAAATAATTTCCTTGAGACATAAGCCATGTAATATCTTAGCAACGTGCAATGATAATGCAGGAGACGTATATCACTTCACCGATGATCAAAAATAGTTTGAATTAAATGGGAATTGTACTGAACCACTTGAAAATGGTAATTATGAAATACATTTTAGTCTCCACTGAGATATCAGATGAGCCGCAGAAAGGCACAAATAACAGAGAACAACATTATAGCCACACCCACCAACCCCCTGCCATACTCACTGTCTGGCCACAAAGAAGCACCCCTCTTGTGACCCAGTATCACCCAGGACTAGAGCAGTTAAACCAAGTTCTACACAAGGGTTTCGACTACCTTTCATTTGGCCCTGAAATGAGAAATACCCTACCAAATATCTTCCCCACCCTCCCTACAGTGGTATTTCGTCACCCACCAAAACTACATAATATCCTTGTCCATCCCTACTCCGTCCCCCCTCCTGACCCCTTACCCCATGACTAATACCCCTGCAATAGACCTAGATGCAAAACTTGTCCTAGCCACCATCCCACCACCACCTACTCCAGTTCTGACACTGCCATTTCGTATCCCATAAAAGGAAGGCAAGCCATGAAAACAATCATGTTATCTACTAACTGAGCTGCAACCACTCTGCAACTTTCTATGTGGGCGTGACCAGCATGATTAATAGCCATCGTGAAACTGTGGCCAAGAGACAGTAGACCATCTTGTAGCAGAGCATGCAGTGCTGCATAGTGTGTCTCACTTCAGTGACTGCTACACATCCTGTGCCATATGGATCCTCCCCACAAATACCAGCTTTTCTGAATCGTGCAGATGGGAACTCTCCCTGCAATATATCCTACGGTCCTGCAATTCCCCAGGCCTAAGCCGTTGCTAGTTCCTGCCTCTACCACCCTTCCCTTCGTCTCCCTGCCACTCTCTATCTATACATTTGTCTTCCGTTCCATCACACATTTCATTCCCTTCCCTTCCTTCCGCACTGTCCATCAGACAGCAATGGCGTATTCCCCCACCCATGCCACACATCCCCCCTCCTCTCCTGCTTCCCTCTCCTTGCCACCTCCTCACCCCCACCACTGGTTGCTCTTGCCTAGTCCATGCTGGGTAGCACAGATTGACCACAGCACAAAAGACAGCAGCCATGTCTGTGTGAGTGTGTGTCTATGTTTGTGTCTCTAAATGGCCAAAAGCTATAATGTTGTTTTCTGTTATTTGTGCCTTTCTGCAGCTCATCAGTCATCTCTGTGGTGAGTAAGCAACCTATCCTTATCAAAAAGATTGTTGAATCGTTCCTGGAATTTCCATACATTTTAGTCTGGCAGCTGCAGTTGTATGACCAACCTCAGTTTTCATGGATGCGAGCGATGTATGCATGGTCTAAGCCATCATGCTACAGACTGGGCAGCTGTTCCCAGTGGAGGTTTGAGTCCTCCTTCGGGAATGAATGAGATAGTGTGTGTGTGTGTGTGTGTGTGTGTTGTCGTTAGTATAAGTTAAAGTAGTTTGTATGTCTAGAGACTGATGACCATAACAGTTTGGTCCAACAGGTTTACAAACATTTGATTTTATTGACTTTACATGCTCTATGATCAGATTACCTGATCCTGACAACATATATTTGAGATATAAAATCTTTATGGCTAATATCTGATGAGCCTTCCTGTTTGATAACTCAAAACTGGTGTTACAATCCAACTCAGACCATGGTGCAGTAAAAACATTACTTACAGCTTATTAGCCCTTATTGTTTGCATTTAAAATTTTCAGATATATGTCATTTACTAAAGTCATTGTTAGTGATTGAAGTTTAAAAATAAGCTCTTTTACAACATAAAAATTTTGATTGGAGCTCTATGTTAAATTAGAATTAAAAGACAACATTATCTTTTGCAGACAAAAACCAGTACACATGATGGTTTTGATTATGGAGCTTTAAACCATTTCAATTCTACAACTAAGGAAATAGAACAGGCAATAAAATGGGATCCACCTAATCATCCAAAACATTTTCTGGCTGATGTTCATTCCTGTGCATTCTGTACATCTCCACTTCAATATAAATTTCAGAATAATGTATGTGTGCATCATGCCTGGTTAGTTTGGAGTGAAAGTCATCAAGCTTTATTTTGCTTTCCTTGTCTGTTTTATAGTCAGGCTGAGACAGGACATTTATATGTCTGTTTAAAATCAGGATATTCCATTCAAACTCTAAAAATTATATGAAAGGATCTCAGAATGTCAATCTAGAAATCTACATAAAGAATGTTACTTGAAATGGTGAAATCTTGAGATTCAGTTAAAACAGTCATGTCCTATATTCCATAGAATCAAGGAGCAGATGGGAAACAAAATATATGTTTGGAAACGGGTACTAAATTTTTCTTAATAAAGCAACTGCCATAAATGCATCATTTTGAACTTATGATGAGATGAAGAAAGCCCTCTAGAATAAAAAAAAAAAAAAAAATTTAAATAAAATACTCAAAATAGTTCATTGCAAAACAAGTACAAAATTTGGAGCATGATCTAGCATGGAATATGATGCAAGAATGCTACAAAATGTTTTCTTTCTACAACATAATTGTACTTAAATACTGTACATTGAAAATTTCAAACCTATTTAGCTAACTCTGTTGTAATTCTAAGTGCAAATCTATGTGTGGAAGTCTGATGTGTGAATGAAAATATTTTCATAAAAAAATTACATAAGCCCCCTACTGCCAACAGTAAATGTAACTTGCTATGTAAGTTGTGATTAGAAATTTAATCTTTCCACATTTATGTAGAAAAAAAAATCTTTCATAGCTCATTGTTTTTATGATAAGAGGCACAGATGAAAGAAGTCTGAGTAATTAAAAATGCCTTTGTATAGAAAATCAGGCACTTGCAGTGACAGTATTATGTGTATTACAGTATTTAAGTAATGTTTATATACATGTCTCCATGACAACACAAAATTAGAAACAGCTATTCTGATACATCTCTATATAATATTAGAATTCTGCATCGAAATACTGAGTGTTTTCTTTGGCGGCTTCTGCTTTTTAAATATAATTCCATGACGTCACAATCTGCGCAATTTCCTCGAATTTTACACGCTCTGTAATATAGAATAACACTGTATGCAACCACCATACAGTAGAAATTAATACTATTAAGAGAGGATTGACAATACACATGTGAGTATTACCAGACCAAGGATTCAGTCAACTGTGCCATAAACAACCGTTTTTCTGTTTAGTAAGACATTATATTTTACTTCATATCTCAATCCAGTGAGTACTTTTGTGCATTTCCAATATTCACCGAATTATGAGGCATTTATAACATTACAGACCATTTTCGAAATAACTGTAAAATTGGCTTTATATGTTTGGAGATGGACCTCAATTGCACATCCAGCTCCAGGCCTGGGGCCTGCTCTTAGTGGCCCTGTTCCCACCCACGTAATTCAGAGAAAATTGTGCTAGGCAAAAGCTAGTAAAGATTCGTGCGTCTATAAAAAGATCGATGCGCAAAGCATACAATAATTATCACAGCCATAGCTCACCAAAAGATCTTTCCGAGAACCCGAAAAAATTCTGGTCCTATGTAAAACCGATAAGCGGGTCAAAGCCCAATGTCCAGTCACTTGTTGATCATTCCGGGGCAGTAATAGAAGAAAGCAAACGGAAAGCTGAAGTTCTAAATCTAACCTTTAAGAAATCTTTCACGCAGGAGAACCGCACAAATGTACCAACATAGCAATAGGTATTTCCGGTGTAGAGAAGCAGCTGAGAGAGCTAAATACGAAAAAGTCTGCTGGTCCAGATGGAATACCAGTTCGGTTTTACAAAGACTATTCTGCGACATTGGCCCCCTACTTATCTTGCATTTATCGTGAATCTTTAATTCAGCGCAAAGTTTCTAGTGATTGGAAAAAAGCACAGGTGACTCCCGTTTATAAGAAAGGAAAGAGAACTGACCCACACAATTACAGGCCAATATTGTTGACATCAGTTTCATGTAGAATTTTGGAGCATATTCTCAGTTCGAATATAGTAAATTTCCTTGAAACAGAAAAGCTTCTTTGCATGAATCAGCACGGGTTTAGGAAACATCGTTCATGTGAAACTCAGCTTGCCCTTTTCTCAAATGACATCTTGCGAGCCATGGACGAAGGGCAACAGACAGATTGTGTTTTTCTCGACTTCAAAAAGGCTTTCGACGCGGTGCCACACTGCAGACTGCTAACGAAGATACGAGCTTATGGAATAGGTTCACAGATTTGTGACTGGCTGGAAGACTTCCTAAGTAATAGAACGCAGTACGTTGTTCTCGACGGTGAGTGTTCATCAGAGACTAGTATATCGTCAGGCGTGCCCCAGGGGAGTGTGATAGGAGCGCTATTATTTTCTATCTATATAAATGATCTGATGGACAGAGTAAGTTGTAATATGTGGCTGTTTGCTGATAATGCTGTGGTGTATGGGAGAGTGTCGTCTGTAACTGACGGTAATAGCGTACAGGATGACTTAGACAAAATTTCTAGTTGGTGCGAAGATTGGCAGCTAGCTCTCAATGTGGAAAAATGTAAGGTGATGCGCATGAGTAGAAAAAACAATCCCATAATGTTCGAATACAGCATTAGTAGTGAGCTTCTTGATGCTATCGCGTCGTTCAAATATCTAGGCGTAACATTGCAGAGCGATATGAAATGGAACGAGCAAGTAAGGACAGTTGTGAGTAGGGCGGACAGCCGACTTCGGTTTATTGGGAGAATTTTGGGAAGATGTACTTCACCTGTAAAGGAGACAACATATAAAGCGCTTGTACGACCACGTCTTGAGTATTGCTCAAGTGTTTGGGACCCACAGCAGATCGGTTTGAAGGAAGACATAGAGGCGGTTCAGGGACGAGCAGCTAGATTTGTTACCGGTAGGTTCGACCAATGCACAAGTGTCACGGAAATGTTCCGGCAACTCAATTGGGGATCGCTGGAAGAAAGAAAACGTTCTTTTCGTGAATTTCTGTTGAGTAAATTTAGAGTGCCAGTATTTGAAGCTGAGTGTAGTACGATTTTGCTGCCGCCTACTTACATTTCGCGTAAAGATCACAAAGACAAGATAAGAGAAATTAGGGCTCGTACGGAGGCATATAGGCATTCTTTTTTTCTTCGTTCAATTTGGGAGTGGAATAGGAAAGGAGATGCCTAGTAGTGGTACAGTGTACCCTCTGCAACGCACCTTACGGTGAATTGCGGAGTATGTATGTAGATGTAGATGTAGAAGGAAGTATCCAACTGGCTTGTGCAAAAGCCATTTATGCAGCAAGTCAGCAACTGGCTATGCAAGTAGGCAATTGGTTAGTTCTTATATGTACACAGAAAGCAGCACTGTAATTACAGCATAGCTTGCACCTGGGTCAGCCATTAGTAAATGATACATGGGATACACTAGTGGAAGCAGCATTTGAACAAGGATACATGAGGATATTCTGGACGTCCAGTAACTAACAGAACACTCTGGGAATGATGACAGTTAGTCAAAAGCCCTGGTGTAGGATGTGTCTGAGTTTTTGAAGACCAGTGTGATACTTTGGTGACAGGTAACTTGAGCATAACCTGGTTTAGCATATAGGCTTTATTTCATCCAAATAGGATCACAGAAAAAAATATCTGCCCTTAAAGTATTATCAGAAACTGTAGTGTCCACTTCAGTATGTTTTTATTCCTCTGCAGACACTATATCGAAAAGTCCGTTGTGTAATATAACTTCACATACACCATAACAGAACTTAATTCATTCTTTTGAACTGATTATCAAGAAAACTTCACTGTTGGTAAGTTCAACACAATCACTGTGTAACTAGTTCCCACACCATAGTCTCTAAATCAAGTGTTTTATTAATTTGTAGCATACTTCACGTAATCTGCTACCCTCAATTTCCACCATCTTGATCATGGAATCAAACATTCGAATTGGTTCTATCAAGATGCATTTAGCAGTTTGCAACTTCAAGATTTCATGATAAAATAATACCACTCAGCCGTGAATATATGTCCATAGCTAAGTTCACAAGATAGCAGCTGTTTATAATCCTAGGCAGCCAATTACAGCCTACTTCATAGATACTACAAAGTGCCCCTCAAATTGGTTACCATTTGATTTTAAATTACAATATGTAATTGCATATAAAATATTTCTAAAGCTTATGTTAGCACAGACTGAATATGAATTTGAACTAATCATGGAAAGTCCAGGTTGGAATTCAACAATATGGTGAGGATAATTTACAACTCACCACAAAGACATGTCAAGCAGCAATAGGCACATAAAAAACACACTCATACATATCTACTCAAGCTTTTGGCCATTAGCCTTCTACAGAAAAGACATCACTCACACAATCAGGCACATTTTACAGACATACATCATTCATCTATGGCTTCATAGGCTGTGGCTCCAACATATCATTTCTTCCAGAAGTGCTAGTCCTGCAAGATTCTCAGGAGAACTTCTGTGAAGTTTGTAAAGTAGTTGGCGATGTACTGGTGGAAGTAAAGGTGTGAGGTTGGGCCATGAAGTATGCCAAGATAGCTCTGTCAGTAGAGCTCTTGCCCATGAAAGGCAAGGGTCCCAGGTTTTAATTCTGGTCTGGCACATTATTTTAATGTGCCAGGAAGTTTCATGTCACTGCACACTCCACTACAGAGTGAAAATATCATTCTGTTATTATTTTATTATTATTGAAGGAGACATTTCTTTTTATCCAGGTATTAACTAAATATTTTACTGTAATTTGATTCCATAATGGAGATTGTTCCCGCCCACCACAATATTGCAATAAAAATTAGACGTTTCAGCTTGGCGGGCAATATGAAATATTTATTTTACAAAAATTCACATATCAATTTCGTTCCCATGATGGAACATCATCAGTTCTATAAAATCAAGTTTCCTGAGTCAGACATTAAAACAACATAAAAAAAATATATTCATCAAGAAAGTTACCATTGTATAATGAAATTACATACCAGATTACAAGTCACGATGACTTATGTACTCTGCATAAAACATTTAATAGATATGACCATCTTGTGCCAAACTGAAATGTCTTATTTTTATTTAAATGTTGTACACTCTATGAGGCACACATATCCATGTGTACTTTCACTTTTCAGTAATAGCAATTTGTTAAGAATCTCCCATACATTGATCAACTTGAAATGTTGTGCTTCTATGGCGATAGCTGGGGTTGACTTAAGTAGCCGAATAGGTCCAATCAACACAATATTCAAACTATTCAAACTGTCAACTTCTCCATCAGATAAATACAGAATCAATCAATTCAGATTATGTTAGAGGTGAACAGTAACACTTAAATTTTCTACTTATATCATTTAATGCCTAGCTGTTGAAATTGTTGTCATCAGTTTCATCTAGTATTGTGCCAAGTTAAATTCTACTTAAAGAAAGTGCTGGTTTGAGGATTCAACATGTAATGAGACTTCTAATGAACATTCTACTATTGCAATTCTATATACTTCACTGGAATCATCCCCTAGGCTGTGGTTGAGCCATGTCTCTTTCTGCCAGGAGTGATAGGCAGGAGAACTGGTGTGAGGTTTGGGAGTTAGGCAGGAGGCGAGGTAGAGGCGGATCGAAAGCTGTTGCGTCAGGCCATGATGCGTGCCAGGGTAGCTCAGTCAGTCGAGGGCTTCCCCATAGAAGGCGAAAGTCCTGTGTTTGAATATCCTACGAGGAAATTTCAATGTAAAGTAAAGCAGTCAACAATCCTAAGATTGGTTTGAACACCACAGTGTTTACTAGGTTTGAATGTGGTATGCCGTTGTCTTCCTCCGACCTCCAAACTGACTTACCCAGCCAGTTACAGGGGGACCTACAGTTTAGCGTGGGTTCTGAACCACGGTGCTACTCGGTATTTTTCACATCAGCAACACTGCCAGAGGTGAAAGAAGTGGAAAGTGACAAATAAAATTCCTAGGACCTGGCGGGGTTCAAACATGCGACCTTTGGATTTGTAGTCTGGCACTCTACCACTGTGCTATGGATAATTATTTAATTAATTTATGGGGTCAGTTCTGTGCTGTTAGTCCTGAAGAACATACACCATTTATTGACTCAGCAGCCATATGTTTAGAAGGAAAGAGAAATTTATTATGTTAATTTATCCAGAACATTGAGGTAAACTGAATGTCTATATTTGAAAATTTCTCCAGGGCCAGTGTTCAAACCCAGCTATCCAGACATGCTTCCCATTCAATCTAAACTCTGATGTAGTGTCCAGTTATTTTTCATTTTGCCCCGGTGGAGTAGCCGAGCGGTCTAAAGCGTCTCGCTGCAGAGCATGCGGTTGCTCGCCATGGAGGTTCGAGTCCTCCCTGGGGCATGGGTGTGTGTGTTGTCCTTAGGTTAGTTTAGTTTAACTAGTTTGTAAGCTACGGACTGATGACCACGCAGTTTGGTCCAATAGAATTACAAACATTTGAACAATTTTTTATTTTTCATTTTGCTCACAGCCACATCATTATTCCTGCAATGGGTCAGGCAATTTTTATGCATCCACACTTAAATTGTCATTTGTCTGTTGAAGCATATATATATAATTTGTATTTACGGCATCTGTTTCAGACATGTCAGATAGCCAAAGTGGTTATAACCGACCACTAGCATAAAGTGGAAGATCAAGGTTCAAGTCCACATCTAGGATAATTTACTGATGTTGCCTTGAATTGATTTCATTGTGTTAATGCCAGAAACTTTTTTTAAATATATTTATTTTGTGTGTGAAAAGTCATATTAAAATATAGTGTAGGTCATGAAACTTCAAACAATTGTGTGAAGCAGTTTCTTAGATTTTCAGTTATTGTAGAGATGGTGTGTATTACATCTTACAAATGCCTTATTAAGTTTTAAGGTATCATCATTGTCTTGGTCACTCATTCTAAGTTTAATTATTATGTTTTCTGGTGTATGTTAAGATACAACTGAATTACACAACAGCTGGATAGAAAATAATCAGAACTATTACTTTTCTTTGAAATTACTTTATTGACAAAGTTATAGTTACACACCTTCACTATGATCATCATCATTAATTAAGATCTTTTACAAAATGTCCATAATGTGGTGTATACCATCTGCATCTCTATTTCTGTTGATGTTCCATATTGACTACACTATGGCATCAATAATGTCATGTTTGATGTTTTATTGGATTGTTGCTGTGCTTATTTTACTTTCCAAAGAGGTCACAGTGACTTATGTTGGGTGAGTCCAATGCATATTCCAGAATATCCAATTTTCATTAGTGCAAGATGTCCCGACCAGCAGCAGCCACAATGCTGCCACTATCCAGGACATTGTGTGCCACTGGTAATGGGAGATGTTGGATAATCAACTGTACTCACCCGACATGATTTCCTGTGATCTAGATCCCTCTGGAAAGTGAAAGAAGCAAATCAAGAATCTAGCACAACACCAGAGAGGACGTTATTAATGCCATGTGTAGTCAATATGGGACATCAACAGAAATAGACACACAGTGGTATACAACACCTTCTGGGCATTTATCAAAACCACATAATTAAATGCAGTGATTATGGTGAAGGTGTGTAACTATAACTATTGTACCTCTGTGAATAAAATATTTTCAGAGAAAATAATAGTTCTCCTTATTTTTTATGTAGCCCTTGTAATAAAAATATATCTAGAATTATCTGTTTAATTTATGTTTATCATCAGGCTATCTTTTATTTCATATCTGATTTTTAAACTTTTATTATTATTATTTTTAATAAAACAAATTTAGAAGAAGAAATCCTTTCACTCTGAGATAGTAATTTAATTTATTGCAATATTGTGTAGGCAGGTATTTCAGCGAAACACAACAAATAAGTTTCCTGTTTTTTGTAGGTCCACTGCAATACACCATAAGTGCTAAAGGTAGACGACAGCTAGTCTACAATGGCTATATTTATAATTTTGATAGCCAGAGAGGAAACAAAGTGTCCTGGAGATGTGCAAAGTATCAAAGGGGCTGTCGTGGCCGATGTGTTACAGTATATAATGAGATAGAGTATGTACAGTCTGCCCATAATCATTTCCCTCCTTATAATAAAAAATGATGTCAAAATCCAATGTTTGGATGTTAACTACAAGTTCCAAAGTGGAAAAAACTGTCTGTAATTAAAGTATAATACTTGTCTGAGCAATACATTGAGGTAAAATAATGGAATCATTGTTTTCTCTACATTTAAATAGACAGTCTGTGGCTGAAACAGTGTGAATATTCATAATACTGTTGAAAATTCATGTTACCTTCACAAATAAATAAATTTTGTGTGAACTGTATTGAGTATATTACTTTTATATTTTTTTTTTTAAATATTAGAGGTATTTCCATAGTGTACCCAAGTGTGCAAAATGGTGACTGGAAGTATTAATTTATATACTTAAAATATCTGTACAGTGTTGTAGGCCATAACTTTTATGTTTACACAGTTATTGAAAAATGTTGCCCACTCGAAAGTGTAAAAAAGACAAATGTATGAGAGCAAAATGGAAGGTTTCTAATGCAGCAGTGAATCCCCCCCTCTCTCACACACACTCACACACACACACATACACACACACACACACACACACACACACACACACTTACTTTTAGATGTAGATTGATTTAAGCTTAATGTATTTAATCCATTGCTTTTCTGACAAATACTTTTTCCCTCTGAGTGACATTCAGCATGACAATTCGTTTCCAGCAGGCACAACATCTTCTTCAATTCAAAAATTATTTGTGCCACCTATTTCTCTAAATGTGGGGCCACAAAAGGTGCACATAAACTGAATAGGGCCAATGTTCCAACAATTGACACTCCAATTTGCACTTTGCACTGCACTTTCACTATTAAAACATGCTTTTGTACTTTCTTTTTTCAATCTAGTTTCTCTTTAACACTTCTAAGTATTCACAACTATTGTTTTGGCATTTGGGAGTAAATTAAGAAAACTAATTCCTTGTGAATCAAAGATAGCACTGCTCATAATCTTTGCAACTGCTGTATGTTACCTGTTTGTTGAACAACCCCACCTGCATCCATATGCTGCTTTCGATGCATTTCTCAGACGACATTATTAACGTAAGTTTCACATACAATACAAAATAATTCCATCCACAAAGTCAGTGAAAATCTCTCCAGAAAGGTCTAAAGAAACATTTATTTACTAATTTTGGTAAGGATTCAACAAATACAGCATTAATTTAGTATAAATCATATACAATATTTTTATATGAAATATACTACACTGTTTTTAAATGCACAACATATCGGGCATTTCACACACTTTTACTAGCCATTCATCCCAAAACATATTGGACTCTTTGTTGATGTTATATGTATTGACTGAAATTTTGAGACATCCAGCTCATGACTTGTCTTCTAGAAGGATACCCACTATAAAAGTAGCTACTTATTTCCTAGTTTGTATAACATGATAATCAAAGGCACAAAACACTCTTAAAACATAAAACATTTCTGTTGCTAGGAAACTATTGAAAACACTTAATTTGATAGCAGTGGCGTATTGCATTTGTCCATTTAAAAGACAATTTTTTTAGCCTTATGTGCTATATTGTCCTGACGTTATTGCATAGCATGTGCTAATGTAACATACCCATGATGATAGAAATGCTATTAATATTCAAGGCTAGCAACTTTTCATGTGCTATTTAAAATATAGCAGTCTAAGTGGAGCAGTTGTAAGTGAAGTCAGTCATTTTGTTAGTACATTATCAATGATATATTGATGGGAAAATAAAAGGATATGATGAAACTGTTAGCAGCATAGAGGAATGGAATGGTTGCTTCTATGACTGTCAGCAAATTACATTACAGAAGTGAGGAGCTGTCTAATGCCCAATGAGGCTAGTGAGTGTTGTCAGTATTTATGGATTCACAGTTGTCTTATCTAAGGTGGTAAGCAGGCAAGCCTGTGCAGCTCACACAAGGTTGGAGTGTTTTGACACCTACATTTTGCACAATCTGGGCAGCCACAGTCAAGGAATTACAGATGCAGTGTAAAGTACTTCACAAGAGTGTGCCAACTGCACACGTTGTAGACATTGCCTGTCAGATGCCTTACCAGAGGGTCTGTCAGGCCAACCTCATTGAACGAACCTAATCACCTTACGGAGAACAGGGTCTTCAACTGTGGCAGAATCAACATGGTCCCCCTGTAATTGGAAAACCATCAACTGCACGACTTTCGTCCGCATCCATGTGGAAACAGAGTAACTCATCGCAGTCGAAAACGGGGTCAGGACCCACAGTAAGCTGCAATAAGGCATCCGCATTTGTGTGCTGGGCTGTGGGGTGGTAATGAATCTCATAGTGAAGTTGAGACAAGTATAAAGCCCAAGGTTGCAACCTGTGTGCAGCTTTATCCGTAAGCGATGCTGAAGGATGAAACAGGGAGACAAGAGGCTTGTGGTTGGTAATGAGATGATACTTGGAACTGAACAAGAAAACATTACATTCTTTAAAGGCATACACTATGGCAAGGGCCTCATTCTCAATCTGAGGATAACGCCTTTGAGTATTGTTGAGTGTCTTCGAAGCGTAATCAATAGGCCGCTCTGATCCATCATCATATTGGTGTGCAAGGACGACCCCAAGGCCATATTGGGATGCGTCTGTGGCCAACACCAGTTGCCGCCCCGGACAAAACATGACTAGACACGGTGCTGAGTGAAGTTGATCTTTCAAGCAGACAAAGGCACATTCGCATTCATCAGTCCAGTGGAAAGGCATGTTCTTACGGAGCAGCTGATTCAATGGATGGGCCATCTCAGCCACAGAAGGAAGGAATTTATGATAGTAGGCAAGTTTGCCAAGAAATACCTGAAGGTCTTTAACATTAGACAGCTGTGGGAGCACCGCGATGGCATCAACGTGCTGACTTAAGGGGCGGATCCTGTCATGGAACAGTTGAAACCCCAGATACACAACAGAAGTCTGAAAAAATTGAGATTTAGCGAGGAGAACTTGAAAAAGCGTGCGAAGATTGGCGGGGTACTCATCTGTGGAAGCCCCTGTAACTACGATATCATCTTAATAGTTTATGCAACCAGTCACAGAACCTGTCAGTTGTTCTAAAAAAATGCTGAAATGTAGCTGGCGCACTGGCAATGCCGAACGGCAACCGTTGGTATTAATACAGGCCAAACTGAGTGTTTAAGATGAGGAATTTTCTGGAATCTGTGTCCAAAGGCAGTTGGTGATATGCCTTCAATAAATCAATTTTGGAGAAGAATTGACCACCTGCCAACTTGGCAAACAACTCATTAGGACGAGGAAGCGGGTAAGTATCAATGAGACATTGGGTGTTGAGGTATTTTTGAAATTGCCACACAACGACAATTTGCCATTGGGTTTGCAAACCACAGTGAGGGGGGATGTCATTCAGTAGAAGTAACTGGTAGGAGAGCCCCCAAAGACACCAACCTATATAATTCAGCCTTCACTGGGCCACATAATGCTACTGGAAGGGGGCAAGCACAGAAAAATTTTGGGTGGACCGCCGGTTGAATGTTATATGTGCCTCAAAATCGACAGTGCAGCCCAGGCTGGGAGAGAGAATTGAGGGAAATTCAGTACAAAATGCATCTAATCGAGTGTCAGGAATATCATCAGATATCATATGTACATCGTCTGTAATGGAGAATACAAAAAGTTGGAAAGCATAATACTCAAACAAGTTTTCCGTTCCTGCATGATCAACAACATAAAAGGTGAGAGAGTGAACAACTGACTTGTAAGAAGTGGACATCTCAAACTTGCCGATAATCGGAATTTTCTGTTTGTTGTAAGTCAGAAAATTGCGCGCGACAGGAGACAACAGCAGAGAACCCAATTCCAACTTCATGTGGGAATTTATGAGAGTGGCAGCAGAACCTGTGTCTACCTGCATGTGAATATTTTTGTCAAGGACCTGAACATCTATATACAACTTACTAGTATTGGAAGACAGGTGTGGCACATGGCCCAGTATTGAGGACAATCTACCCTCTCGTGCTTGATAAAGCAACGTGGAGAGGATGGAAGCACCGAATGTACCTGATTTTGCTGCCGCAGCTGCTACATCTACCACTGTTGCTTCTTTTTAGCGTGCGGTTTCTCCACTCGTCGTTGTTGACGTGTGTGTACAATGGCAACATCCCCATTATTATATAAAACAGACACATCGTCTGGCATGGCATCAGACTGCACAATACTGACGTCCCTGTATTCATCAATTTGGGCACCGGTGGCACAAGAAATTTCATACGACTTGCAAATACTTAATACTTCAGATAAAGAGGGATTCGGGACCTAGAGGGCCCAATGTCTGACTTCCTTATCCAGAGCCAACCTAAGACTAGCACCTCGAACCATTGAATCGGCATAAGACTCATGATGCATGTCTGTAATGAATTGACATTTTCTACTAAGGCCCTGTAATTAGGCGGCCCATGATTGATGTGACTGCTTGCGGCACCCGGGAAGCAACAAAGTGGGTGTTTTTGTGATAATATTTGGAGAGCATGTCATATATTTCAGTAAAAGATAACAACACCAGATTTGATAGGGGGGCAAGCTGAGACAATAGTTGATACACTTTTGGAGAAATCCACGAAAGAAACAGAGATTTGCACAGCTGATTGTCACCAATGCCAAAAGCCACAAAATGTTGCCACAGCCGCTTTTCATAGTCCTTCAATTCTTCCGCAGCTTCCTCGTATGGAGGGAATCGAGGCAGAGAACACAGCGCAACCCGACTGGACAATGAGATTGACACAACTGACGTAAGCGTCTGTGGTAAGTCACATAAGGATGCTATGAGGGCAGTCTGTTGCTCGATGAGTGTGCGCAATAGTTTGTCTAAGGTTTCCATATTTAATAAAACACTGCCAACGACAACGCATGGTGTATTTCGCAACTCGTTTCCACTTAAAGTGTAGTAACTTTATTAATACACATAAACAAACTCTATACATCTAGTGTATTTCATCATGGTTCACTGCAGACTGCCGTGCCCCGTTGAGTCCAGGCGTGTCCTGGTTACTTAGGCGGTGCTGTCTAATTTCTGTAGTGACCCTATATTACACGTGGAGGTAGATTTGAATTTACGACACCCTGTCACAACACTTTCATTAACACATTGACATGCAAAGGGATTTTCCTGCCATATAATACCTCATACACCTTTTAATTTCACACTATGCAAATGTACTAGAGGTCTGCATTATGTCCGATTTTTACTGGCGAGTCCCGCTCGCCCCTCTGGCTCTCGGGAGTAAGCGGCCGAGCGTCCTCTTTGACTGGATGCACCCAACCGATCACCAGCGCTCGGCTGAGCGCGCCGAACGCTCAGTCAGTCGCCAGTAAATGGCGCGGCACACTCAGCGCCAGTGCACTCAGTGCCAGCGCACTGCGTCAGACTGGTTAGATTAATACTTCTTCCATAGATCATGAATACGACACTTCATAATGATGTGTAACTTGTCTGTGTAATAAAAGGTGTCTGTACATTACACAAAATGTTATATGACACAAATATATTTAGTATTATTTTTCTTATTATTATTATTTATTATTTTTTTATTTTTAGTTTTACTAATTTATATCTAAAAAGTCATCCATTGAGTAGAAGGAGTTGTCATTCAGTTATTCTTTTAATAAATTTTTAAATGCTAGTTAGCTATCTGGCAGGTTATGATGCTGTTTGGTAGGTGACCGAAGACTTTTGTGGCAGCATAATTCACCCCTTTCTGTGACAAAGTGAGATTTAACCCTGCTTAGTAATATCATCCTTTCTCCTGGTGTTATACCTATGCACACTGCTATTAGTTTTGAACTGGGTTTGCCGCGGCGGATTAGCCATGCAGAATGCGCATGGCCGTTCGCCATCTGGGGTTCTGGGCCCCCTCAGGCATGGGTGTCTGTGTTATCCTTAGGTTAGTTTACCTGAGTTTAAATTGTTTGAAAGCTACGGACTAGAGTCCAATAGATTTACAAACATGTGTGTGAACTGGGTTGGATAATTAACAACAAATTTAATAAGTGAATATATATACTCTGAAGTAACTGTGAGGATACCTAAATCCTTAAATAGATGTCTCCAGAGCGATCTTGGGCGTGCCCCAGTAATTATTCTGATTACACGATTTTGTGCAGTGAATACTTTTTTACTCAATAGTGAATTACCTCAGAATATGATGCCATACGAAAGCAGTAAATGAAAATAGGCGTAGTAAACTGTTTTACTGAGATTCTTATCGCCAAAATTTGCTAAAACCCTAACAGCATATGTAGCTGAACCCAAACGTTTTAGCAGACAATCAATGTGTTGCTTCAAGTTTAATCTCTCATTAATTCACACACCTAAAAATTTTGAAAAACTCTAGTTTCCCTTCAAAACGAATGAATAATTTCGAAAAACGTTAGCTACCGACTTCTGTTCAAAGTCTATATTTATTACTGGAGTTGTGCCATTTACTGTACGGATCTGTATATGCTGTGTTTTATCAAAAGTTAATGAGAGTCCGTTTGCATAGAACCACTTAATAGTTTTGTGAAAGACGTTACTTACGATTACATCAGTTAGTTCTCGTTTTTTGGATGTGATTACTATACTTGTATCAGCAGCAAAAAGAACTAATTTTCATCAATGTAGAATGGCAAGTCATTAATGTATATCAGAGATGAGAGACCACCGCTTCATTTTAACAACTTATTTATTTCTTTTACAAATGTCTATCGTTGTTTACTATCAGTTCTATAACCCAAATACTACAACTGTGTATGTCACATTTGATGTTTGATAGTTGTGAGTTTAGGGAATGATGATCCCGCAGTTAAGTCCCATGAACTTTACAAACATTAAACATTTTTTAAATATACTTTCTATGAGTTTTACCATTTTTATTTTAAGTCGTATGTATTCCAGAAAATGTCCCATTATTGTATGTGACATGGGGAATTTTCTGGAATACATACGACTTAAAATAAAAATGGTAAAACTCATAGAAAGTATAAAATTCAATAAGACCTGTCTCAAAAAGAAAATTTGTAAATATTTTGCAAACTACTGGAGTTTCGACTATTGAGGTGATCATATCTTCCAGTAACTGCAACGTTAAAAACTGTAATTTCTGTATATAGTATTTTTTTCCTTTTGGTAGACAAACAGTAATACAGTAGTCTAATCGTGTGTTATGTGCAGCGTATCTCCTTGTAGTTATCAGACACAGATCAGCATTTAAAGAGCACATTTTGTTCTTTAAAGCACATTTTAGCTTGGGCACCATTGTCACCCGTATTTTGTCGGCCTTTTCTTTAATATGGTGCGATACATGGTAGGGTGCGGAAGAACATCTTCTATATTGACTTTGCCATACGTGGTGCGAACATTGATGAGCTTCTGTGAATAATTCTTGAAGACAATCTTACTACAAGTATTTAATGGTAGCAAATCTATTCCGCCCATATCGACCAACCTATCAACAAGAACTTTCTTTATGCTACTTGGTACTGCAAGTGGTCGGTGTAATTCTGCTCCGCATTTACTTTTGCAGTGCCGAATCATACCTGTTGTGCTTGATTGGTACGAAAGTATAGTATCGCATGTGGTACATTGCACGAAACCAGCAGAAACCCGTGTGGAAGGATCCACTACAAGTGCAAAAGATTTCGACTCCTCTTTCTTCTTCAGGACTAATGAGCTGCTCCTAATTCTCTCCACAATACTTCTTTTTCTTTCTTGAATGGAGCCTTTACAACCTATGGTTCGTTGATCCATAATGCTGTCTGCACTGCTCAAAGCCAGGTCGTTTCTAATGTGATTCCGCAGTATTGAGCACGCGGCGGTGTGCTGTCACCGGCTGAGACTGTGAGTGCGCTCGAGTGCCTGGCTGTGCTCGACACTTCCACCGGTAACCGAGAGGCGGAGGGCGACCGGCCACAAGGCGCATTAGACGGCCACAGCTGTGCCGCAGCGTGCGCCTACCCCAGCCATCAAGCAGCGGCACGAAACGGGAAATGCTCGAGCGGTTGTTTTCATAGAAATGCAGAGCTCTAAAATGTACTGAAAGGACTTATTCCAGCTGTCATGATTAGTTTACATGTTTGTTATGATTACTGTTCACATAACAGCATCCTGTGTTGCACCCTAGTTAATACTGATTGATCCTCTTTTTTTACTCTTGTAGACTGTTTACATAAAACCTTGATATCTTCAAACTTGTGCAGTGTACTGTGCTCATTCTATATTTATCTTATGGTGGAAAGGACTTGGTCAGAGTTGACAAATACAGAGTAAACAACACAATTGTTTCAAGATGTTGAACCATGAAACATTGTCTGTTGTGGTTAATATGTTATGAGTACCTGCACTGGTCTTCAATTACAATGCCCTAAAACACGCAATCGAATAATTTCAAATGGTTTATCCTGTAACTCAACGCACAAGCACAAGCTTTAACAATACATGCACCATGATGGGGCCACAACAGTGCCACCACCTCATGGTGCTAACTCTGATTAAGGGCCTAGCATATGCATATTCTCAAGTTGACGACTATAACTCTTGCCAATGTGGTACCTGATTGTGACTTTCTCTTTGTAACCCCAGTGTGTGCCCAAGTTGTAACACTGTTCTTAAAATACATATTGTTGGTGTCAGCCTTAGTAAATGTGTTTTGATTTACAACACATTTATTGGTTATGAGAGTGGTGTTAGTACTTCCGTGTGCTTCTCAGGCCATCTATTTGACTATGATGTTGTCTCTCCCTTGGACTTTCAACTCCCTTTGTTGGGTCATGTACTTCAGACTGATGTAAAAAATATGGTGGAGTTGGTTCAGCACCTGGTTAAGGTTACAACGGCTCAGACAGAATGCATGGACACTATTGTGTCTGTTTCTTATTAAATATTTTTGCACCAACATTTGTTAGCCTTTAGTGTCTCTGATATGGACTTGTCTCAAACTCAAACTCTTTTTCTGTCATGGATTTCACCTTGAATTTATCAGTTATTGTTTCATCTGCCCCCCCCCCCTCCCTCCAGGAACTGGTGACCATGTTCTTTGATGAAATGTATCAGTTGCTGTCTGCTTATTATTGGCCCCGAACACATGTCATTGCAGCCTCTGTGGAATTTTATTGGTTGCGGAAGAAGCCTAATCAGTCTTATCATGCATGGGCAGCTGAACTCCATGGCCTTAAACACTGCTGTTTGTTAATTACGCCTTACTCACCAAGAATCATACACAGACGACATGGTCTGCGACACAATTCTGCACTTGGCACTGAATCGTGAGGTGTGTCAATGTGCTTTATAGTTTGAAAAACTGATTCTGGCTGATGTTTTGAATATTGCTCAGTCATTTGAGGTTTCCCATGCTGCCAGGGATCAGATGAAGTCATGGGGTGGGGGTGGCAGTGGAGGGGGGTGGAGTGGCTGTCTCTTCTAATGCCAGATTGGTGCCTTCTTTTGATATGCAGCTGCTAACATTTTTGGTCTTGATACTATCAATATTTTGTTTTCTCTATTTCAGACTCAGATGATCTGGTCTCTGATTCTGTTCCTTTTCATGACCCTGAGTTGCTTTGTCAGGAATTTTTGTCCTTGTGCAGCGAAGGCTTAGGTTTTGCTACTGCCTTTACTGTGCATATCACCATATCAAAATGTGACCTACTGCCCGCCCTAAGTTTTTTTGCACTCACCAGTTGCTGGTGGCTCTATGAGATCAAGCCAAGGCCGAACTCATCTGCCTGCAGGCTTTACAGGTAATCAAACCTATTTCCTCTACTGAATGCTCCCCCCCCCCCCCCCCCAGCCATGTGAATGTAAAAAGACCTTGTTTTCTTACATTTATGTGGTGACTTTAAAGTTATTGTGACTGCTCAGTGTGAGTATGAACGAATTGCTTGCCTTGCTTGCTGGGTCCCAATTTTTTTCTCAAGTTGACTTGGCTGAAGCTTATTTACAGCTTCTGCTATACAATGACTCTAAATGCTTATTTGTTGTGAATACTCCCTTTGGTCTTTACCAGTACCAATGACTGCCGTTTGTGGTTGCTAGTACCCCAGCTATGTTTCAGCATTTTTTGGAGCAGCTTTTGTGTGCCATTCCTGGGTGTGTTAGCTGTTTGGATGATATCAAGGTCATGGGGTCCTCCCCCACTGACCATTTACAGAACCTGCGGAGGCGGCAGGTCTTCATTGTAACTTAGCCAAGTCATGGCTATTTCAATTGTCCATTCTATATCTAGGATTTGAGATCTCTTCTACTCAGGTCTGCCCCCTTCAAGAGTGCATGGCCACCATTGTTTCCCTGCCTTGCTCCATGTTGGTTAAGGAGTTGCAAGCTTTTCTGGGTAAAGTTGCGTGTTGCCATAGATTTCTGCCTGGGGCTACTATGGTCATGCAGCCACTCCATCACCTATTGCATAAAGATGTGCCTTTTGTCTGGTCTGTGGATTTGAATGCACCTTTTGTACACTAAAAAAGCAACTTGTGTCTGCCCCATGCTTAACTGCATATATTCCGGGCCGACACCTTGTTCTCACTACAGTCGCCTTCCCGTATAGTGTGGGAGCAATGCTCGTGCAAAAATACTCTGAACGCCCAATTGCGTATGCATCCTAAACATTGATGCCTGCACGCCTTTAAAAAAATTTCTTGTGTACTTGTATGGTGTAAAGTTTCATCTTGTCACCAATCATAAGCCTTTATCATAATTTTTCTATCCTACTGTCTCCTACTGGACAAAGCAACTCTTTGTTTGCAGCACTGGGCCCTGTTGCGTTACCGGTACAATTATGAGATTCATTTCAGCCTATGGCCCAGCATACTAACATGGATGCCCTGTCCTGTCTCCCTCTTGGACCTGATCCTGACTTTGACCACAAGGCACTCCAATGCTTTTATCTTTACTGAAGCTCAAGCTATGGTGGATAGTTTTCCCCTTACTTTATTTCTGTTGTTAGCCTCGGTTGCGTCCAGCCTGTGCTCCAAAATGTTTTGCGTTTTGTTTGCAAAGGTTGACCGGAAGTTTCTCCATGTCGTGTGTCTGGCCCTCGTGAAACTACAATTCATTCTGGTTATTTCTATCTGAGTATGAGGGGATACTCCTTTTGGCTACAGAACGTCAGTCACCATGTGTGGTTATTCCAGAGGCTCTCTGCCTTGAGTGTTACAAATGTTACATCACAGGCATTGTGGGGTTTCCCACATGAAAGCTCGTGCTCATAAGCATGTGTTTTGTCCTGGCATGTACTGTGACATAATGTGTCTCGTGGCCTCCTTGCAACAGGCAGCCCCACGTATTTCTCTTTCTCCCTGGCATCAACCTCAACAGCCTTGGCATTGTATTCATGGCCACAGTGGCCCCTTGTGCTGCCACAGGACCGTTTACAGTTTCCAGCCCAGCTCCACAGTCTAGGTGTGAGAGTTTGGGCACCACCCCATCGGGTGGTGGGCGTCGTAGGCCTCTGCTCGGTGCTCACTCCTGACATTGCGATGCCCAGTCACTGGCATCAGCTCTGTCCCTGGGCTCATGTAGAGACCGTGTCGCTGTCTCCACCAGCACTTCTGTCACTGCCCGTCTCTGAGAGTTCGCCCTTTGCACTTACCACAGTTGCTACAGTCACCATACCCTTGTGGGTGCCGCCTGTCATTCCTGTCCTCCGCCCTGACAGCTGTCGTCTCCTGTCCGGAGGCCACCGCTGCCATAACTAAGATGGGAGATAAGCTGTTCACCATAGATGCAGGCAACTCTCAGCCTCCTCTCTTTCCCATTTTGGGCTTGTTATTGGCCCCCAGGTCAGTGATCGTCACTGGGTGTCTCTTGTGGGAGTGTGCCGCCCTCGGCCACCATGCCAAAACCATTTCTGCCCTTATGCACCAGTGCCGTCTTACAGCCTTCTGAAGGAGTCACCACCGGGCCTGGTGACACCAATGGACATTGCTTGGATCTGCTCAAAACCAGTAGACATTTCTCCCTACGGGGGAAGGTGCCTTGTAACTCTGTGCATACACTAGTTTAAAAAGTGTGCATGTCATGACGTATGTGACCAGCTGCCAGATGGTGGCCTGGTCCATATCAGTGCCACTGCCTCACGGCGGTAACACTGGTAAAGGGCTGAGTGGAGCAGTCCTCACCCTCAGTTGTTTTATCTAATGTGCATTAGTGTGATCTAATGTGTGTGTCAGCCTTAGTAAAAGAGTTTTGCTTTACAAAAGTTTAGATGCTTTTATCAGTCCCTGTAATGGGATTTGTTAGTAACTAAGTCAGTTTGTTGCACAAGAGGATGTAGTTCAAAAACGTTTCAGCTCCTTATCAGTCAACTGCTCATGGCGAAAAATTCCCGTATTAGTGGGTGTTAGAGCTGCACCTGTTTTAGACTGTAATCAGCTGATAGTTATTGGTGCTTAAAGGAAGTCCCTCTAACAAAGGAACCACTTTTGACAAAGCTCATGTATCAGCTAATAGAGAAATTAGCATATTTAACCAAAATATACAGGATAATGATTGTAGATGTTGACTAATCTTAATGCTATTTCAGAGCATTTCTTAAATAATATTAGAATTCGGAGGTATCCTTTACCATCGTACAAGGTAGCTGGCAGTTCTTCTAGGAATTTCTTTGTAGTATGCAGGTGTGACAATGCAGATGACAAATGGCATTCTAGTTTATTGGATTAGATTAATACTTGTTCCATAGATCATGAATATGAGATTTTGTAATTATGTGGAACTTATCAGGTTAATAAAAATAACATTACATGACATACACTTATTTTATTTTTTTAATTACTTGTTTCTATGTAAAAGTTCATCTACTGAATAGAAGGAGCTGTTATTCATAAATTCTTTCAATTTGTTTTTAAATGCTGGTTGGCTATCTGTCTCACATTTGTTATTATTTGGTAAGTGACCAAAGACTTTGGTGGGAGCATAATACACCCCCTTCTATGCGGAATTTAGATTTAACCTAGAGTAATGTAGATCATCCTTTCTCCTAGTGTTGAAGCTATGCACACTTCTATTACATTTGAATTAGGTTGAGTTATTAATAACAAATTTCATAAGAGAATATATATAATATGTCCACACTTTGTGTAATTAAAAACGGCGCCGACACTAGTGCAACAGGCCTCTACCTGGTGTGCCACGCATGCCACACAAAGCACGCTCTATATGAGAAGGTGCGCACACTTGGCACAATGCTTCAGCAGTTTGATGTGTGACTTCAACTGAGCATGTTATGTTTTTGTGGGTTAGCAATCAGCATACCACTTGGTGACGAGTCAGTTGTATTGCACGCGTGTTCCGCGGCCTCTGTACCAACCCTGTTCTACGGGAGTGGTGTCTGATCTCTTCTTTTTTTCTCTGGGGTGTCCAGTGCCAGCTGCCACCAGTGACACACCGTAAACAGCACTAAATATCTTAATTTAATTTGCCAGTCTAGTTAATTTTCGTTAGTACTTCTGTTTTAAGAGGTTTATTCCCGCGTACTTGCAGATTTCATTTGTACTACTTTTTTAATAGTTTATTCTATCGTATTTGATAAATACCGTTGTTTAGTCTTCGTCTTTGACTGGTGAATTTCAAAACAAGTCAGAGACCGTTACTAAAGCTCGTTGTCAGTCAGTCCAGTGACAGCTGCCACCAGGGCCACATCGTAAACAGCGCTAAGTTTAAATTCCCGCGTTTTTGATAACGGTGTATTCCACAGCTATTCTTGTTTATTTTGATAACTGCCGGACTCAGTTTTGTTGACTTGACAGTGTAGTTACCACTGACCACCGTTCAGTCAGCAGCCAGCTGCTTTTATCAGAGTACTAGGCTTCTTAAAAGTTGATTATTTAGTTTTCTACTTTCTGCAGTTAATTGTATCGAGAGGATGGATAGGATGTGTGCCTGCTGTATGCAGATGCAGGAGGAGTTGGCCGTGGTTCGTGAACAGCTGAGTGTGCTGTTGTCTATGGTCAGCCATCTTCAGGCTGCTGTCTCGGGGTGCAGCGATGGTGGGGAGTCTGGTGCGTCGAGTGGGACACCTCAGGTGTCTCACGCTTCGCTCTCTGTCCCCGCTACCGATGCACCTTCAGGTGTACCGGACGTCGTCGAGCCGCCTCCTCCGCAAGGGGAATGGCGGGTTGTACAGCGTTCGCGTTGCTCGAGGCGGAAGGCCAATGTGGAGGCTGGACGTCCATCCGTGCCTGTGCCCGTTCATCCTATGAGTGAATGTGTGGCCACTCCTTCAGCAGGGTCCGAGCAGGTGCACGGGGGGAGGGGATTATTAGTTATCGGGAGCTCCAATGTTAGGCGTGTGATGGAGCCCCTTAGACCGATAGCGCCCAGATCCAGAAGGAATTCCAACATGCACTCGGTGTGTTTGCCGGGGGGCCTCATCCGAGATGTGGAGGCGGCCTTGCCGGCGGCTATCGAGGGTGCGGGTTGCAGTCGACTGCAAGTCGTGACTCATATCGGCACCAATGACGCTTGTCGCTTGGGTTCTGAGGACATCCTCAGGTCCTACGAGCGGCTGGCGGAATTGGTGAAGGCTGCTGCCTTTGCACACGGGGTGCAAGCAGAGCTGTCGATTTGCTGCATTGTTCCCAGGGTTGATCAGGGTCCTTTGGTTTGGAGCCGAGTGGAGGGTCTGAACCAGAGGCTTCACCGACTCTGTGACAGTCATGGCTGCAGATTTCTGGACCTGCGTTATCGGGTGGGGAATTGTAGGGTGCCCTTAGATAAATCAGGGGTGCACTACACTAAGGAAGTGGCTACTCGGGTAGCAGAGTACTTGTGGAGTGCACATGGGATTTTTTAGGCTAGGTGCTAACTCTGATGAGCACTCGCCTGTCAGCATTCAAACAGCAAATTCAGGCCACGTTCGGAACAAAAATTCGAACATCAAAATATTCGCCGCGAACTTTCATAGTATCAGAAACAAAGTTCCCAAATTTGCCGCACTGCATGGAAGTTATTGCGCTCAGATAGTTTTAGGCACCAAAAGCTGGCTAAATCATGATGTGGCAAGTTCAGAAATATTTAGCGAAGTGTGGAATGTATATTTGAAAGATAGATCGGATACAACTGAAGGAGGAGTGTTCATCGCTGTGGATAAAGATGTTGTTTGTACTGAGATCGAGATTGAAAGTAACTGTGAAGTTATCTGGGCACATATAACAGGTCTAAAAGAAGTAAAGTTAATAGTTGGCTGTTTTTACCGGCCCCCCAGTGCTGCTGTAGCAGTTTTAGAATCATTCAAAGAAAGTCTACACCAGGAAGTGCATAGGTATCCGGGCCATATAATATTAGTCGGAGGAGACTTCAACCTTAAGAGTATAGATTGGGACCTTGCTAGTTACATTTTAGGCGGTACAGACAAGCAGTCTTGTGAGATACTTTTGGACACATTGTCCGAAAACTGTCTTGAGCAGTTATACCGGCAACCCACGCGCAATGGAAATATTCTAGACCTTTCAGCCACAAACAGGCCTGACCTTATTAACGATGTCTGTGTAGAGACAGGAATTAGTAATCATGATATCGTCATAGCGTCGATGGTGACCAAAGTTCATAAACCAATCAAGAAGGCTAGGAGCGTGTTTTTGTTGGGAAGAGCCGACAAGCAAATGTTACGATCACACTTAGAAAATGAATGGGCATCGTTTAATTCCGGGAATATGGATGTAGAGGAATTGTGGACAACATTTAAGTGCATTGTTGATAAAGGGTTAGAGAAATATGTGCCAGTAAAGACGATTAAGGATGGAAAAGATCCACCTTGGTATAATACTAATGTTAGAAAGCTGCTGAGAAAGCAAAGGCTGTTGCACTCTCGATTAAAAAAAAAACACGCAAATGATGACAGGCAAAAGCTAGTAGAGATTCGTGCGTCTATAAAAAGATCGATGCGCGAAGCATACAATAATTATCACAGCCATACCTTACCAAAAGATCTTTCCGAGAATCCAAAAAAATTCTGGTCCTATGTGAAATAGATAAGCAGGTCAAAGCCCACTGTCCAGTCACTCGTTGATCATTCCGAGGCAGTAATAGACGAAAGCAAACGGAAAGCTGAAGTTCTAAATTTAACCTTTAAGAAATCTTTCACGCAGGAGGACCGCACAAATGTACCATCATTTGATCAACTTACAAATTCCGAAATGGGGGACATAGCAATAGGTATTTCCGGTGTAGAGAAGCAGCTGAGAGAGCTAAATACGAAAAAGTCTGCTGGTCCAGATGGAATACCAGTTCGGTTTTACAAAGACTATTCTGCGGCGTTGGCCCCCTACTTAGCTTGCATTTATCGTGAATCTTTAATTCAGTGCAAAGATCCTAGTGATTGGAAAAAAGCGCAGGTGACTCCCGTTTATAAGAAAGGAAAGAGAACTGACCCACACAATTACAGGCCAATATCGTTGACATCAATTTCATGTAGAATTTTGGAGCATATTCTCAGTTCGAATATAGTAAATTTCCTTGAAACGGAAAAGCTTCTTTGCATGAATCAGCATGGGTTTAGGAAACATCGTTCATGTGAAACTCAGATTGCCCTTTTCTCACATGACATCTCGACTTCAAAAAGGCGTTCGACGCGGTGCCACACTGCAGACTGCTAACGAAAATACGAGCTTACGGAATAGGTTCACAGATTTGTGACTGGCTGGAAGACTTCCTAAGTAATAGAACGCAGTACGTTGTTCTCTTGTTCAAATATCTAGGCGTAACATTGCAGAGTGATATGAAATGGAAAGAGCATGTAAGGACAGTTGTGAGTAAGGCAGACAGCCAACTTCGGTTTATTGGGAGAATTTTGGGAAGATGTACTTCACCTGTAAAGGAGACCGCGTATAAAACGAGGAGACCGCGTATAAAACGCTTGTACGACCACGTCTTGAGTATTGCTCAAGTATTTGGGACCCGCAGCAGATCGGTTTGAAGGAAGACATAGAGGCGGTTCAGAGGCGAGCAGCTAGATTTGTTAACGGTAGGTTCGACCAATGCGCGAGTGTCACGGAAATGCTCCGGCAACTCAATTGGGGATCGCTGGAAGAAAGACGACGTTCTTTTCGTGAATTTCTGTTGAGTAAAATTTAGAGGGCGGAATTTGAAGCTGAGTGTAGTACGATCTTGCTGCCGCCTACTTACATTTCGCGTAAAGATCACAAAGACAAGATAAGAGAAATTAGGGCTCGTATGGAGGCATATAGGCATTCTTTTTTCCTCGTTCAATTTGGGAGTGGAATAGGAAAGGAAATGCCTAATAGTGGTACAGTGTACCCTCCGCCACGCACCTTACGGTGAATTGCGGAGTATGCATGTAGATGTAGATGTATGTATTTTTCCTTTGTCCTCTTTGACTACTCCATCCGGGTGATACGGTTTCATCCAGAATCTATTGTAGGTTCTCCAAATGGACACCAGCATCTGTCACTTGCTGCAAAGGCCACTGTTTCTGCATTCTTCGTACACTGGACGGGGAAATTACCCATCATCTCAAGCAACTCTGCCCACAAGTTCCTGTTTGGTCATCGAACTCTGGGCAGCAGCGTGACGCGTCTACCTCTCCTGCAGATTTCAACTCAACACCAGTAATTGAGCAGCCCGATCCATCACATGTCAGTGCAAATCCTGAACGAGGCTCCCGAGGGGAGTCAATGCCACCATTGTCAGAGAGTCTGTCATCCACATGGTTGCTGCCGTCTACACAGCCACCTTCAGCCCTTGCCACCCAGCTGCAGAAATCATCACCTATCATCTCCAGCTGGAAACCGACACGGCAAGCAACACCTTGCAACCACCTACCGCAGCCATATACAGTGGTTCAGCCTCAGTATCTGTGCAACAGTGGTAGTGATAGTGATAGTGGCTGTGAGCAAATTGGCATTCAGTGTTGTGAACCCAGGCTCCTTGAAACGGAGAGTGTGACTTGCCTGCACACCATGTAATTAAAAATGGCACCAACACTAGTGGAACAAGTCGCCACCTGGTACACCATGGGTGACACACATAATGTGCTCTATATGAGAAGGTGTGCACATATGATGTGATGCTTTGGCAGTTTGATGTGTGACTTCAATCAAGCATGATATGTTTTTGTGGGTTAGCAGTCTACATATATATTAGTGCAAGAGGCCATTAACTAGTGTACCATCGGTGCTGCACAAAGTGCGCTCTACATGAGCGCCTTGGTGTGTGTGTGTGTGTGTGTGTGTGTGTGTGTGTGTGTGTTTTTTTGTTTGTTTGTTTGTTAACCTTTTTTTTTCCCCCTAAGGTACGTCCTTCCACTTCCAGGATTGGAATGACTCCTCATCCAATCCCTTAAAACCCACATCCTTTCCTTATTTGCCTCTTTCCTTCCTCTTTTCCGGATGAAGCAACAAACGGTTGCAAAAGCTTGAATTTTTGTGTTTGCGTGTGTTTTTATTTGTGTATCTGTCTATGAGCCTGTGCTTTGGGCAAGTTAAACGAACTCTATTTTTTTAGATTTGGTTTACTTACCAGGCAAAAGAGCACAGATACGCAGACAGAGACATAAAAACACACACAACTTTCGCAACCCTGGTTTGCTTCTTCAGAAAGGAGAGGGAAAAGGAAAGTATACAGGTTTAAAGGCGCGGGTAAGGAATCATTCCAATGCTGGGAGAGAAAAGACTTACCTTGGGGGAGAAAAGATAGGTAAACAAACAAACACACACACACACACACACACACACACACACACACACCCATACACATGCACTCACACCAAGGCAGACATATGTAAAAAGCAAAGAACTTGGACAGAAATACCAGTTGAGGCAGAGGCTCTGTCCAGAGATCAGGGACAAAGATATTGTTGAATGGTGGGTGGGAATTTGAAATTACTAGAGGTTGAGACCCGTTGGGCAATGGGAAGAGAGAATATGCTGAAGGGCAAGTTCCCATCTCCGGAGTTCTGAAAGATTGGTTTCTGTGGGAAGTATCCAGATAACTCGGATGGTGTAACACTGTGCCAAGATGTGCTGGCCGTGC
This sequence comes from Locusta migratoria, assembly GCA_026315105.1. Lineage (NCBI taxonomy): Eukaryota > Metazoa > Arthropoda > Insecta > Orthoptera > Acrididae > Locusta > Locusta migratoria. The sequence continues at coordinate 520,518,786 of CM048744.1, read as the reverse complement.
ACCAAGTCATGCTTAGCACAGGGTGATCCTCATTACCAACAAACACTGTCTGCCTGTGACCATTCATGCGAATGGACAGTTTGTTGCTGTTTGTCTGTGTCCGCTGTTTGTTGTTGGCAATTTCCACATAGAACGCTTCACAGTGCAGGCATGACAGTTGGTAAATCACATTGGTGCTATCACAAGTGGCTCTACCCTTAATCATGTACACCTTCCAGGTTACAGGACTGGAGTAAGTGGTGGTGGGAGGGTGCATAGGACAGGTTTTACAAAAGGGGCGGTTACATTGGTGCGGACTGGGGGGTAGGGAAGGTAGTTTGAGGATTTCATAGGGATAAACTAGGAGGTTTCATAGGTTAAGTGAGTGGTGGAAAGGCACTCTAGGTGGAGTGGGAAGGATGTCATGAACGATGGATCTCATTTCGGGGCAGGATTTAAGGAAGTCGTATCCCTGCTGGAGAGCCACATTCAGAGTCTGATCCTGTTAAGTATTCGTTGATAAGAGCACACTTTTTTGTGTGGAATGTTCTGGATTTGGAAAGATGAGGAAGTGACCCTGGCAATTTACTTTTGTACCAGATCAAGAGGGCAACTGTGGAATGTGAAAGCTGTTATCAGGTTGTTGGTGTACTGGTTCAGGGATTCAGGACTGAGCAGACTCGTTTGCCCCAAAGACCTAAGCTGTAAAGGAAGCAACCACTTGATATGGAATGGATGGCAGCTGTCATAATGAAGGTACTGTTGTTTGTTTGTGGGTATGATGTGGAAGGATGTGTGAAGCTGGCCACTGGATAGATGGAGGTTGACATCGAGGAAAGTTGCATGGGATTTTGAATAGGACCAGGTGAATCAGATGGGACCAAAGGAGTTGAGGTTGGAGAGGAAATTCTGGAGTTCTTCTTTACTGTGAGTCCAGATCATGAAGATGTTATCAATGAATCTATACCAACCTTGGGTATCCAAGAAGGCTTCCTCTAAGTGTCCCATAAATAAGTTGGCATACGAGGGGGCCATCCTGGTTGCCATGGCTGTTCCCTTTAGTTGTTGGTATGTCTGGCCCTCAAAGGTGAAGAAGTTGTGCATTAGGATGAGGCTGGCTAGAGTAATAAGGAAAGAGTTTGTAGGTAGGGTAACAGGTGGTCAGCGTGAAATAAAATACTCCATTGCAGCGAGGCCCTGGGCATGCAGGATGTTTGTGTCTAGGGAAGTGGCATCAGTGGTTACAAGGATGGTTTCTGGAGGTAACAGATTGCATAAGGATATCAGGTGATCGAGAAAGTGGTTGGTGTCTCTGATGAAGGATGGGAGACTGCACATAATCGGTTGAAGGTGTTTGTCTATGTAGGCAGAGCTCCATTCTGTGGGGGCTTGATAACGGACCACAATGGGGCGGCATAGACGATTAGGTATGTGATTTTGGGAAGTAGGTAGAACGTGAGGGTGCGGGGTGTTGAAGGGGTCACGAGGTTGATGTACTCAGGTGAAACGTTTTGTAGGGGGCCTAAGGTTGTGAGGATTCCTTGAAGCTCTGCGTGGACATCAGGAATGGGATTGCTTTGACAAACTTTGGAGTTAGTGTTGTCTGAAAGCCGATGAAGTCTCTCAGCCAATACTCTCGCCGGTCGAGTACCACAGTCGTGGATTTCTTGTCGGCCAGGAGAATGATGATGGAACAGTCAGCTTTCAGATCACGGATAGCCCGGGCTCAGCTGCAGTGATGTTGGGAGTTGGTTTGAGGTTTTTCAGGAAAGATTGAGAGGCAAGTTTGGAAGTGAGAAATTCCTGGAAGGTTTGAAGAGGGTGATTTTGATACACACACACACACACACATAGGCAGACATTTGTCAAAAACATTGCCTATTTGTAAAAAATATTTATAAAAAGTAAAGGAAGTTTGACTTACCCAGCGAACAAGCACTGGTTCGTTGAGACAAACATAAATAAAAACATACACACACACACACACACACACATAAAACTGAGATTTCACAACCTTCTTCAGAAAGAGCAGGGAAGGAGAGGGAAACCCTCATCCTTTCCTTTTCCCTCTTCTTCCCTGCTCTTTCTGAAGAAGCAACCTAAGGTTGTGAAAGCTCAGTTTTGTGTGTGTGTTTGTTTTTATTTATGTGTGTCTCAACGAACCAGTGCCTGTTCGCTGGGTAAGTGAAACTTTCTTTTCTTATATAAAGCTACTATGAAGATCCGTAGATCCATAAATAATTGTATTACAGTTATGTGCAGTGAATATTTTTGTGCTCAATGATTAATGAATTACCCCAAAATATGATGCCATATGAAAGCAGTGAATGAAAATAGGCATAGTAAGATGATTTATTGGTGAAAATTTGCAATAATACTAATAGCACAAGTTGCTGAACTTGAACATTCTAGTAGATTGTCAATGTGTTGCTTCCAGTTCAATTTCTCGTCAATGCACACACCTAAAAACCTGAAATATTCTACCTTAGTTACAGACTTCTGTTCACAGACTGTATTTATTAACAGTGTTGTGCAATTTACTGTATGGAACTGTATATACTCTGCTTTATCAAAATTTAATAAAAGTCCATTTGCTGAAAGATATAATTTACAATTTCATCAGTTTACTCTTGTTTTTCAGAAGTGATTACTATACTTGTACATCAGCAAAAAGAACTAGCTTTGCCTCATTGTGAATATAGAGTGGCAAATAATTAATATACATCAAGAACATCAAAGGACAAGACAAAATCCTGTGAGACTCCATTCTTTAGCTCCCCAGTTTGAGAAGTCAGCTGATTTTTGCAGTTATCTGAACCAGTCATTTCAACTTTCTGCACTCTTCAAATTAATACGGAATTGAACCATTTCTTCTCTGCATTTCAGAGCATATAATATATAATCAGTGAAAGCATATATAGCATTTTGTGTTGAATAGCCTTGCTGTAAACCGAACTGACATTTTTAGTACCTTGTTTTTACAAATATAGGAAGAATAAATTACTGTTTCAAGAATTTTGGAAAAAGCTGTCAGAAGTGAGATTGGGCGGTAGTTATTGTATATATTTTAGTCTATATGGGAATTCTGCTTAACTGTTGGGAACTCTGTTGGAAATGACATCATTTCCATACAAGGTTTTACTTCTGAGTTCAAAGGATGAGGTGGGTGGAATTTCATTTGTATCAGATTTCTTAGGTGTGGCATCTTTCATTAATAGCTTTGGCTCTTCTGTTGAGTCTATCAGTGTTTTGAAATGCTGTTATATTTCAATGTTGTGTACGTATGGTTGGATTAGTGAAATTAAACTTCTAGTTGTTTTTTTTATTAATTCCCTGAATATGACACCAAAATATTTATGCTCAAGCTAGAGAGTGTTCTATGTTCATTTTATACAAAGTACGAGAAAATTAGTTGTATTTGGTGATTTCAACATTAATTTTGTAAGTGACTGTGCTTGAAAAATGATTTTGCTAAATCCCTTAAACTCTTATACTCTGATGCAAACAGTATTCTTTCTCATGAGAATACGGGGAAACAGCAGCATAACTATTGACAACAGTTTTTTTCATTTGTTATTATTAGAGGGGCATTCTGTTTACAGAATAGTGAATGGCCTTCCAGACCTTTAGAATGGTTTGTTTCCTAACACATTAAAGTACTCAGTAGTAAAAGCACTATATAAAAACAGGAGAAAGGCATATTGTAGATAAGGCCTATTTCTTTACCATTGGTAAAGTTATTGAAAAGGCAATACATTCAAGGTTGATTGAATATTTCAGTTCTCCTAATTTGCTGTCAAATGTACATTTTTTTTATAAGTGGTTTAACAAGTGAAAATGCTATGTTCTCTTTTCTCTGAGAGTCACTGGATGGATTAAACAAAAGGCTGCTAACTCTGAGCAACTTTTTGATTTAATAAAAGTGTTTGATTGTATTGATCGCAAGATATTATTGAAGGAGTTGGAACATTGTGGAGTAAGGGAAATAGCTCACAATTGATTCCTGTCTTACTTTAATAACAGACAGCATGAGGTAATTCTGTGTAGAATTGAAAACAGACATGATATGCACTCACAATGGGTACAGTTATGGGGGAGAGGCAGAGGTTTGTACTGGGGGCCATGGTTGTTTCTTATTTATTTAAATGATATGTCTTCTAGTATAATAGGTAATTCTAAAATGCTTCTATTCACACAATAACTCAGGCAACTATACTCACACAACCACTATGTCCGGATGCTCCAGCTCCACAAGTATCTTGATTGTGAGTGAGGTGGGGAGGGGAGGGAGAAGGCTGCAAGGTAAGGGTGGGGATGGAAAGTTCCATGTTGCATGATGGATCCACAGAAATGTAAGTTGCGGCATTGAATACAAAGGATGAAAGGGGCAGAAGAGGATAAAAGGGAAGTGTATAGAAGTATGGGGAGGGATTGGGAGGTTTTGAAATGATAAAAATAATAAGGAAAAAATAACTATTCTTAAGAGTTTGTTTTTCTGATCGATTCCACATCTACAAGGACAATTACATTTGGAATCTGTGGAAGGTACATTAACAAATCAGATCTCATTTTACATTTATTTGTGTATCTTGTTTTTCACAAGTTCTACATTTTAACTCTGCTGCCTCTTTTGCAGCAGTGTTACTTCAAACAAACTTAACAAGTTGATTTTTATATTTCACCCACTTATTCTTAATCACACATACAGTACAACAATTTAACTGACACCCCTCTACAGACATTACTGACTTGCTCTTCCTCGCACAATCACTGTCTAACTAATCCTGTTTGCACGTTTTCACCAATATTTAACTATTAATAAGTAAACACATGTTTTGACAAAATTATAATTTTAAATAGGTACATAATTAAATCTTTTATCTTACAACAACTTATGGAGAATGCTACAGAATTACTTCCAATCTTTCACTTCATACAACTCAATGAGCAACTTCTATAGTGGTTTTTAATTGCAAATGTTGGGAGTTAGTCTATAATGAAAATATTAATTATTCACATTAGTTTGTCCAGTCAGACTATCTGTATAAACTATAAGCAGAAAAATACATTATCTAAATCTTTTATTGCTGCATATAGTGTTGCTAAAACTTTGTTCATTTATTTAATTTTAAAATTTAGAATGCTTAAACAAATGATTTCATTATCACCAGCTAACTGTTAACAATGTTTCTATGATTGCCATTACAGAAGTTTATCAAATGCAAAATGCAATAAAGTATTAATTTTGGTTTCAAATTTGTTAAATTTATTAAAAACCACAAAAACTGTTCTGAAAACGTAATTACAAAAAATTCAACAATGATAAAGAATAAAATATTAAGATCAACATGTAATTGTAAAATATATGGTGTGTTTTAAGTGAGTCCACCAAGGTCATGTTTTTTAAGTCTGACTATTAATAAAAGGAGGTGTAACGTACTACAGTAAACAATAGTAATGGATAGTTTAGTAGATACTCACTCTGGCTGTTTCATTACAACATCCGAGAGGCTCTCCTCAGTTTGTATAAACTGGAATGAAAATTATATCTAATCTAATCTGAAGAATGTTGTTTACAATAGTGACACAGTATTCTGTTCAAGACATATGTTCATGGCTTGTAAGAGAATAAATTGATGCTAAATAACAGTAAGACTCAGTTTCCATCACACAGTTCAACAAAAATGACATTTTGATTACACAGAATGGGCATATTATTAGCGAAACTGTACAAGTAAAATGTCTAGATAAATAATGAGCTGTCATGCAAAGCCCTGTTCAGTAGCTTGTTCAAAAACTAAATGCTGCTGTTTGAAATAAGTGTCTGAAATAACTGATCTACATGTAAATTGGGTACTCTGCAAATCACATTTAAGTGCCTGGCAGAGGGTTCATTGAAACACCATTATACTGTTTATCTCCCATCGCATTCTCGAGTAGCATACAGGAAGAAAGAACACCCGAAACTCTCCGTTTGAGCTCTGATTTCTCGTATTTTATTCTAATGGTCATTTCTACCTATGTAAGTGGGAGTCAACAATATATTTTCGCATTTGGAGGAGAATGTTGGCTGTTAGAGTTTCATAAGTAGCCCACGCCGCAGTGATAAGTGCCATTGTTGTAATGATTCCCATCTCAGATCCTGTATCATTTCCTCAACGCTGTCTCCCCTGTATCGTGACAATACGAAACGAGCTGCCCTTCTCTGGACTCTTTCGATGTCCTCCATCAAACCCACCTGATAAGGACCCCGCACTGGGCAGAAATACTCCAAAAATGGACGGACAGGCATAGTGTATGCAGTTTCTTTTATAGTTCAGTTGCATCTTTTAAGGGTTCTGCCAATAAAACACAGTCTCTGGTTTGCCTTTCCAACAACATTATCCAGGTGTTCTTTCTAGTTTAAGTCTGAAGTAATAGCCTTCACAATTGATTGGTTTATCTTGAGTTCAACTTGAGAAGTAGTCACTTTGCTTATTTTCATTAGCTAATGAAATGTGATGTTATTTTTGGAACTAACTCCCCTGAATCAAAAAAAGGTATTTATGGTGCAGAAATAGGTGGTTCAACATTGCGAACACTGTGAATTTCTTCTTAATTCCTGTTCAGTAGCTTGGGAATTCTGACTCAATATATATTTTATTTACTGTTATTTGTCGTTAACAATTTCTACTTATTCCAAAGAGTTAGCAGCTTTTACTCAGTTAATACTAGGCAGAAATCAAATCCACATTTCGATCACACTTTGATTTTTGTGCAGAAAGGTGTGCAGTATTCTGCTGCATCCATTTTCAGTAAGCTACTATGCAAATTAAAAAATCTTAGTAGTAATCCAAGTCTAATCTGAAACGTTTCTTCATGGCTCATTTTTTTCTATTCTGTCAACAAACTCTGGGGGGGGGGGGGGGGATAATTTTGAAGTGTATTTATAGATTAGAAGATTAGATTGTTGATTTCATTTGCTTGTGTGCATAAGATTCTTATACATTTAATTTCATCTATTGCTACAGTTTGATGTTCTGACTCATTGTATGACTGTTGAGATTTGTTACTCAATTGTGTCCAGTGGAACTTAATTAATTTAAATAAAGATAAAAGTCAATACTAACCACAGCACAATTTTTACACCATTCTGACCAGTCGTGTGCCTGACACAAGGACTAATCCAGAAGTAAGATCCATACAGTTTTTAAAAATAGGCATTTTTTTCTCATGAAAATTTACATAATTAGCTCTATTTTTATACATAATTACCATATTTTTCTATGCATTTCTGTGTCCTTATTTTGTAGAATTCTGCTGCCAACCTGCTGAGAAAGCATTCCACCTCATTTTTGGCTTCATTACCGCTCCAGAAGCACAGCCAAGAGTTCCTTTAACTTGGTGAACAATTGATAATCACTAGGTGTGAGGTCCAGACCGTAATGTGGGTGGGGCATGAAGTTACAGTCAAAGTTTGTCAAGTTCCTGGATTTTTAGGAGATGTGAGGTCAGACATTATCATAAAGCAGTGTTAGGCCTTCTGTCAGACCTCTCTCCAGCAGATTTCATAACATTTCATAATAACTGACTGAGTTAATTGTTGTCCCAGATTGTTCAGCAGTACCACATTTTGATCCCAGAAGACAGCGGCTATGACTTTGACAGGATAAGGAGTTTATTTGATACTCTTCGCAACTGGTGACCCAGAGGGAACCTATTGTCTGGATTTTTCTTTCATTTTGGAAGTGAAATGAAAAACACAAATTTTGTCTCCCATAACAGTGGAGTTCAACAATTCTTCCTTATCTTCTTGCACTTTTGATAAAACTAGTGAGCACAATATGCATTTCTCCTTATGTTTTGCTGTCAGCATATGTGGTACCATAGATCACAGCATTTGTGATACTCCAAATTTTATATGAACGCTCTGTTAACTATACCACAAGAACTTCTAGTTCATGGGTGGTGATCCTACAGTTGTGAAGCACATCACTTTGGCCCATCTTTATAAGCTCATCTGAAACTGGAGGTCTTCCAATTTATTCTTCTTCATAGATCTTCCAACTGGCACTAAACTCCCTGCCCATTTTTGGATGGGTTGAATGGATATAGACTTCTCGTGATTCACTTGTGTCAACTGACAAGGAATATCCATGGGTGGACTCCCTTTTGCTTGCATAAACCGAATTACAGTATGAATCTCATTCTTGTTGGAATCAACAATGGGCATCTTCATTGCAGACAGCTGCTGAGCCTATACTGAGTAGTGCAGCAAAGAGAAGAGTACCATCTGCTATTAGGAGGGGGAATGATAATGCACGGTGGTGTAACTGCACCTCTTTGGGAACTTCACTTCTAGATCAATCCTTGTAGTTTAATTCCATTGCTTCAAAATGCTATTTATCAGTACTCAGCATTAGATATGATATCTCTTGGACAGACTGCTCCAACTGTTGTACAATGAGAATTAAGAAGATTGTCTGGCCCAAATAAGTCCAAGAACAGAACATTGCACATGCCCAAGTTCAGAAGTGCCAGTTTCCCCAACTCTAGTGGCCAGTAGAGCTTAAGCTTGGTGTTTACATTCACAAATGTAAGCAATGTAATACTTATGATACTGTATACAACAAAATTCATTGCAATTTAACTTATCATTTCTTTTAAATTCATTATTCAAGGACATAGAAACTGTTAAAATACAAGGACTCCACATCAATAGAATTACTAAGGATGAATTTTTCAATATACTTTGGTGCTGAAATGGATAGGCAGATGGTTTATGAATGTAAAGGATGAGTGTTTGAATCTGACTGCAGTTATTTGACTTTAGTGTTGTTGTTGTTGTTGTTGTTTTTTCTTTTTTCTTTTTTTTTTTTTAATCACAATTGGTTACAAATTGTCCAGTTATAGCTTTTTCTAGTTTCCACATTATTTCCAAACGTTGCATTTTACAACAGTAATATGTTTAAACAATGAGACAAATGGTCATAGTAAAAATATTTAAAACTAGCGAACCCAGCAATGCTTCACATTTGCTGATATGTGTGGGATATACACTCTAATATATTCTCTTCCCTCCCCCCCCCCCTCTCTGTCTCTCTCTCTCTCTCTCTCTCTCTCTCTCTCTCTCTCTCTCTCTCTCTCTCTCTCTCTCTCTGTTTCTCTCTCTTCCTCTATTTCTCCATCTCCTTCCCCCTTTGTCCATCTCCTTGTCACCCCCCCTCCCCCCCCCCCCTCTCTCTCTCTGTCCATCACTTTCACACCACTCCCTTTTATTCCACACCATATCCATATCCTCCCCCCTATTCTCTGAGCCTACATCATCCGTCCCTTTCTTAAATCTTTTTCTTATCCCCTTTTCTGTCTCCTCCTCCTCCCCCCTCTCTGATCTTAGTAATTGTTATTGCAATCTGCCCATTGATTGGGAATAGAAATAAATAATTGTCTGGGTAATTTGGTTGTACTTCTTTTAGTTTTTTTATTTTTTTATTTATTTATTTATTTTTGGTAAATGTAATAGGTGTAACACTTCTTTTGGTGATATGATGTTATGGACATTGAGATGTGTGAAAAAATGCTGCATTATGAATGACATTTAAACTGATTCCAGTACATATACTTACAAAATTATTTCATTACATGACTTTCATTTCAGGATATATGACATATGACAATCTGTACTCAGTTTGAAACTTCCTGGCAGATTAAAATTGTGTGCTAGAACTGGGACTCAAACCTGTGACCTTTGCCTTTTACATGCAAGCGCTATACTGACTGAGCTATCACGACACGTCTCACGATGTCGCCTAACGACTTTACTTCCGCCAGTACCTCACCTCCTACTTTCCGAACTTCACAGAAGCTCTCCTGCGAAACATGCAAGACTAGCACTCCTGGAAGAAAGGATATGGTGGAGACATGGGTTAGCCACAGCCTAAGGGATGTTTCCAGAATGAAACTTTCACTCTGGAATGGAGTGTGCACTGATATGAAACTTCCTGGCAGATTAAAATTGTGTGCCGGAACCGGGACTCTAAACTGGAACCTTTGCCTTTCGCAGGCAAGCACTCTACCGACTGAGCTATCCCGACATGTCTCACGATGTCGCCTCACAACTTTACTTCCACCAGTACCTCACCTCCTACTTTCCAAACTTCACAGAAGCTCTCCTGTGAAACATGCAAGACTAGCACTCCTGGAAGAAAGGATATGGTGAAGGCATGGCTTAGCCACAGCCTAAGGGATGTTTCCAGAATTAAACTATCACTCTGAAGTGGAGTGTGCGCTGATATGAAACTTCCTGGCAGATTAAAATTATGTGCCAGAACCGGGACTCGAACCTGGGACCTTCGCCTTTCCCGCTTCCGGAACACAATTGTAATCTGCCAGGAAGTTTCATATCAGCGCACACTCCGCTGCAGAGTGAAAGTTTCATTCTGTACTCAGTTTGTTTGCAGCACACAAAAATACCCTGAACTGACATCAATTCTATCTTTGCAATGCTCCAAAGAAATGATCACCACCAATTACATGGCTAACACACTGAAATGTCACATTCTGTCTTTTTTTTCTTTTTTCTTTCTTATCTTTTTTTCCCAATAAATATCAATATTCATTTCAGAATTTATATTGTGTTGCATTTATGATGACCAATATTTCGATACCTCACTCGTTGCATTTTTTTCTAAAGCAATAATCCACAAATGGAGATCGACTCAATTTTTGCAACACTACAAGTTTCTGCAAAATGACATAAATTCAATCACTGCAATATCAAGAATATGATAACAACTAATAACTCTCTGAACTATTAATCCCAGTTGTCTTCTTGTTCTCAAAATATCAGTATTCAATGCAGATGATTTTGTTACTGTTATGTAAGCATGTCAGCATAACTGAGAAACTATTGTTTTTAATGAAAATAATAGGTGATAGTGGAATTGTTAAACTGAGAATCAAATTTAACAATATAATGACAGTTCACAAAACTTTACAGGGGGGAAAGTTCTGTTGTTAGAAAGTAGCCCTACAAGCCCCGTGTGGGACTTAGCTAGGCGGTAGAGGTTATAGGTTCCCTGTGCAAGGGTTTCACACAGAAGGTTGATGATGTGGTAGGGGTGGACTGGGAAACAGCATTGACAGGGATCAGGATTACAGTACTGAGTGTGACCTGGTTGAAATAGCTTCTGCAACAACCCATACAAATGTTGGACTGGTGCCTGCTTTCGTGCGGTATGATTGACCCCAGGTAAACAACTCTGTCATGAGGATCAATATGGAGATAGATCAGCTCCTTAGGGCAGCTACTTTGTGAGACATAGGTTTGGTTTGTATTGGTGCTATTGGTAAGAGGGATTTCACTAGACATGGCCTTCATTTCAATAGGAAAGGGAAGGAGAGACTGGCTGGGTTGATAGCAAAATCCTTAAGGGGGGACACTGCAATTCATGGAAGCACCTTTTTTTGGACTAAGATCAGTGTCCAGTGGCTCAATCAGTAACGCAGATGCCAAAGATGTTAAAAAATCACAAGATTTTCACAAAATTAAAGTAAAGAATAATGTTAGCATTATTCACAAGACTATTGGGGGATTAAAGAAACATCACATTGTCTTTGGTATGGAAAAGGTGAATGTCAGTGGATATAAACTAGCTGCACTTGTAAGTAGAGATAATAAGGTAAGAGGAGGAGTTACCATATTTGTGAAAAGCTATCTCTGTGTAAAAAATTTATAAACAAAAATGTTTTTTGTAGGGCAACATATTAGAGCATGTACCTGTAGCTTAAGCTCAATGATGATTCTCTTGTAATTGTAACAGTGTATAGCTACACTTCTGGATACTTCCAATTATTTCTGAAAAACTTGGATGACTTGTTGTACTATCTGTCAGATAGGGGAAAGAAAATTATTATTTGCTGTGATTTCAATGTTGATTCACTAAATGAGTGAAATATGAAGAATGACCTGGAAGTCTTACTTGGCTCCTTCAGTTTGACATCCATTAGTGATTTTCCTACTTGGGTAGTAAAGGACAGCAGCACATTGATAAGGAACTTTTTTATAGACCAAGATAAGTTTAACAAAGTAAATGCTTGCACTGTTGAGGATGGTGTTTCTGATCATGGTGCACAGTTAGTTATAGTTTATGAGATAGCTCCTTTCAGAATTTGAAACAGTCCTCCAGAAGTGTATGCTCAATTAATAATTTAACAATCAGAAATTTCATAGAAAGTCTACAGCAGTTAGACTGGGATGAGGTCTAAGAGGAACCTGATGCTAATTTAAAATGTAACTCATTTCATGATACATTTGTAAGGGTATTCAAAAACTGTTTTCCCAATAAATTACTAAATGAATGAAAATATCATGTAACCAGAAATGAAACTGTATCTATCCCCAAGAAAGAGTAATGACCCCAGAACAATCAAATATTATAAAAACTACTGTTCTACATTAAGAAAAGTTATTTAAAAAATCCAGAAGCATGTACATCATGTCCGAGGTTAGATCCTCTGATAATAAAATTAAAACAATTTGGGATATTATTAAAAAAGAGATAGGGCAACCAAGAGCACGGACAGACAATGCTCAAATGTTTGTAGAGTTTATGGGACTTAACTATGGGGTCATCAATCCCTAACGGACAGACAGTATTACCATCAAACCAAATGTAAAGTTCACTAACAAAAACTCAGAAGTTGAAAACATTAGTAATGATTATTTTTTTTAAATGTTGTGGAGAAAATAGGTTCCAAATGATCATTAGAAATAGCAAGACTATACTATTGCTAAACCATTGCATAAAAAAGGGGAGATATCTGATGTCAACAACTATGGCCCAATCTTACTTCTGACAGCTTCATCCAAAATTTTTGAAAAAGTAATGTATTCTCGAGTAGCTTCACATGTTAATAAAAATAAAGTTCTAACAAAATGTCAGTTTAGTTTCCAGGAAAACTTTTCAACAGAAAATGCTATATATACTTTCATTGGTGAAATATTAATTGCTCTGAATAACTGGACATCACTCAATGGGACTTTTTGTGATCTCTCAAAGGCTTTCCACTGTGTAAATCATGGAATTCTTCTAGATAAGCTTAAACATTGTGGTATGAGTGGGGACAGTGCACAAATGACTTAAATCATACTTAACTGGAAAAGTGCAGAAAGGTGAAATAAGCAGTTCACATAATATGCAAGAAACAGCGAATTCCTCTAACTGGGAAATTATCAAAATTGGGGTCCCACAAGGTTCAGTCATGGGTCCTTTCTTGTTCTTAATATATATTAATGACTTGCCATTCTTATTCACGAAGATGCTAAGCTAGTTCTTTTTGCTGATGATACAAATATAGCTATCATGCCTGGCAAACAGGAATTAGCTGATGAAATTATAAATGAGGTCTTTCAGGAAATTATTAAGTGGTTCTATACAAATGGACTCAAACTAAACATTGATAAAACCAAGTATATATAGTTTCATACAATAAATGATATGACACCATTAATAAATAGAGACTTTGAACAGACATCTTTAGCTAAGGTAGAATTTTAAAAATTTGTAGGTGTTTGCAATGATGAGGGATTGATTTGCTGAAATGTTTCAGTTTAGATACTTGTATTCTCAAGATGATTGCAATGTTTGGTGATATACATCTCAGTAAATTAGCTTGCTATGCATATTTTCATTCACTACTTTCTTATGGGATTATATTCTGGAACAATTCAACATTAAGTAAAAATGTATTCATTGCACAAAAGTGTCTAATGAGAATAACTGCTGGAAGCACCCAAGATCATCCTGCAGACATTTATTTAAGGAACTAGGGATCCTCACAGTAGCTTCACAATATATGTACTCACTTATGAAATTAGTTATTAACAATGCAATTCAGTTCAAAAGTAATAGCAGTTATGTTATTGGCCATTGCCTTCTTCAGAATAAAGAACATTTCATACAAATATACCATCCAGAATTTCTGACTTTTCTGGTGTATTTTCAGAAACTGTTCTTTCAGATAAGCCATGTCTTGGCACATATGAGCACAACAACAACAACAAGAAAATCAGCCAGATTGATCAAGCTTTCCTGAAGTGAGGAATCCATGTGGAACATAAAAAACTTCTTGATGGAAAAGCACAGAAATATGTGAAATGTGATGGTGATTTTCAAACCAAATACCGGTTGATCAAAAAGTCAGTATAAATTTGAAAACTTAATAAATCACGGAATAATGTAGATAGAGAGCCTCCTCAGGGGACACTGTCCATGCGGACAAGGTGGTTTGCTTGCTCTGGATCCGCAGGGCTATGCCAGTGGTAGCGTAGCTGCCAGAAGGGTCACCCAAGCCGGACAGGCTGAAGGGGAGGAGCCAGACCAAGTGTGTCCCACAACGACCTGTCGATAACCTCTCTCCTGACCTATCCTGTCCTAAGCCTATCCTCTTTCCTTACCATTTTCGCTTGAATCAGAGCATGAAAAGGTCAATGGCTTCATGAGCGGAAGAGATGGCCAGTCATTTCAAAGCAGATTTGACGAATTCCAATGGTCATCAAGGCAGATGAACCTTCTCAGGACAGAGTGGTATCTGTACTCCATTTGGTTGGTCACAAAATGTGTCTGTACTCCAGTGGAGCGGCCTGATTACATCCTCGGGACTAACCACCTCAGTTGTAACCACTGGAATTCTGGAAGAAGAAGAGAGCTAAAAATTGACACACATGCTTGGAATGACATGGGGTTTTATTTTAAAAAAATAACAAATTAAGACAAAGCAAAGATGATGTTCTTTACAGGAAATGTTCAATATGTTCACCATCATTCCTCAACAATAGCTGTTGAGGAATAACATTGTGAACAACACTATAAAACATGTCCGGAGTTATGGTGAGGCATTAGCATCGGATGTTGTCTTTCAGTATCCCTAGAGATGTCGGTCGATCATGATACGACTTCAGGTAACCCCAAAATCAATAATCACATGGACTAGGGATGATGTGATTCTGTAACATATCGGCATACCTCTCACTTGTCAAGGTAGCAGTTACAAAACCAGAATCACGCAGTTCCTCGAAGAATAAAAGCCCGATAATGGTAGATGTGGTAAATCAAACCCATACCATGACTTTCTCATCATGTAATGGAGTTTACACGACAGTTCTAGGATTTTCGGTAGCCTAAATTCTGCAGTTGTGGGCGTTGACAGACCCTTGGAGCATGAAATGAGCTTCGGCGGTCGACAACACATTACTCAACCATGCAAATACCCTCCGCTTCACTAAATCGCCAGGTAACAGTTCATGATGCCGATGGATTTTGTGAGGATAGCATTGGAGGTTACGCCTAAGTGTCAACCAAACAGTAGTGTATGGAATGCCGGTGCGTCATGTGACTGCATGAGTGCTGACTTCCCTGTGCATAGATGAACCCGCAACAGTCTCCATTTCTTCCTGAACTGTCACAGCAGCATTACACCTTGTGCTTGGTCAGCCACTATGGGGTCTATTGTCTAAACAACCCATGGCTTTGAACTTCAAAATCATTCTTGCCACAGCTGCATTTGTCAAAGGACCTTTACCCGTTCAAATACCCTTCCTATGGCAGTAGGATTATAACGCTGAACTAGCACATTCCCCATTCTGATAATACAGCTTTACTAAAAGCGCCTTTTCAGGTAACATCAACATGCTGCGACTGCTGGTGCATCTGATTCTCTCTCTCATTACAGCTCCTTTTATACACGATTTTCATGCACAGTCACTGACGTTTTGCTGTTTAGTGCCATCTGTCAGACATTTTTTGAACCTTTTGTGTGTGTGTGTGTGTGTGTGTGTGTGTGTGTGTGTGTGTGTGTGTGTTCTAATAAAACCCCATGTCATTCCAAGCATGTGTGTCAATTTTTACCTCTCTATCTACATTATTCCGTGATTTATTAAGTTTTCAAATTTATACTGACTTTTTGATCACCTGGTATGTCATATCTGTTGTCATCTATGATTGTTGTTGTTTAGAGGTGACTAGACTGCTTGGTCATCAGTCTGTCATCTATGAGAACTATGATTTAAAGTGCATACAAAAGAAACATCATCACTGTTGATGAGATTTGACATTCATATAAATCTATCACAAAACTACTTAGTATAGAAATTACATGAAGGGCTGACACTATGATGAAATAATTATATTCAAACAAATGTTCCCCACATTTCATCAAAATCTTAAAATACTTTTCTGGTTATTCCAAAATAAGCATTATAACTACCAAACTTACAGCTTGACAGAATACAAGGAAGAGTGGATAACATTGACACTCAATGCAACATGAAAATTCCATTGACAAGTCACAATTCCTCGTGACTCTTCATTACAACACAGTGCAAGTGCTGAACTCTTTGTTAAATGCATTTAGGTTTTCCACAGTTCTCATAAACCATGTAAGGAGAATTCTGGACTAGTTTATTAGGAGATATCAATTGCCGTCGACACTGTCCTTCTAGCAAAGGGTTCTACAGTGACAATAGTGACTGGCCCAATATGGAATTTCAGACAAACCTTGTCCTGGCAGTTATGAACACAACAACAACAACAATAACAAAATCAGCCTCATCAGTCAAGCTATTCTGAAGTGATGATGTGTTGTTGATGGCTATTGCAAGGTGCCCTCTACCACCCATCTGGAACACACAAAACATCTTGATGAAAAACACTGAAATGTGTGAAATGTGATGGTGATTGGTTAAACCAAATATGTCATACCTATTGTCATCTATGGTAGGTATGATTTAGAGTGCATACAAAACATGCATTTTCTGACTTTCCTTTGTAGCTGTTTTGATCGTTTAAAATTATTTTTCTTTTATTTTTATTTATTTATTTATTTTTTCTCAGGTCTTAAACAGGACCATAAAAAATTAGCCTTCTCCAATGACCAAATCCTATGTTGTGGTGTGGAAGAGATTGAGAAACACACTTAAATTTGCACTTTCAGTTTTTCTCATTTACCAATTTTTTGGTAGATTTTCCAAAAGGGTTCTACCATAAAAATCTTATCCTGAATTACAAAAAAGGCCAGCCAAATCAGTCAAGCCATTGTCTAGTTTTTATTTATATACATGCAGCAATTAATTTTTATTAATAGAGATTGATGTATTTAGTTGTAATTACTTCATTGATCACATGAGTGGAAGGACGTACCTTAGAGGAGAAAAGGAAAGGTAAACAAACACCCACACACACAAACACACTAAGGCAGACATTTGTAAAAAGCAAAGAAGTTTGACAGAGATACTAGTTTAGGCAGAGGCTCTGTCCAGAGAACAGAGGCAAATATGTTATAGAATGGTGGATGGGAATGTGAATTTAGGAGAGGTTGAGACCAGGTGGGCAGTGGGAAGAGAGAATATGCTGAAGGGCAAGTTCCCATCTCCAGAATTCTGTAAGATTGGTGTTGGTGGGAAGTGTCCAGATAACCTGGACAGGGTAACACTGTGCCAAGATGTGCTGGCCATGCACCGAGGTATGCTTAGCCACAGGGTGATCCTCATACCAACAAACACTGCCTTCCTGTGACCGTTCAAGCGGATGGACAATTTGTTGTTACGCTTCACAGTGCAGGCATGTAAGTGGGTAAATCACGTGGGTGCTATCCCAAGTGGCTCTGCCCTTAATCGTGTACACCTTCCAGATTTTGGGACTGGCATAAGTGGTGGTGGAAGGGTGCATGGCCGGCCGCGGTGGCCGAGGTGACTGAAGCGCTCCAGTCATAGTCAGCACGGCCACTGCGGTCGGGGGTTCGAATCCCCCCTCGGGCATGGATATTTGTGCTGTCCTAGTTCGTAAGTAGTTCATAAGTAGTTTGTAAGTTTAGGGACTGATGACCCCGTAGTTAAGTCCCATAAAAAAAGAAGGAAAAAAAAGGTGCATGGGGGCAGGTTTTACAATGGGGGCAGTTCCATGGGTAGGAGCTGGAGGGTAGGGAAGGTGGTTTGGGGATTTCATACAGATGAACTAAGAGGTTATGAAGGTTAGCTGAGTGGTGGAATGACACTCTACTTGGAGTGGGAAGGATGTCATGAAGGATGGATCTCATTTCGGGGCAGGATTTAAGGAAGTCGTATTCTTGCTGGAGAGCCACATTCAGAGTCCGATCCAGCATGCCTTGGTGCACGGCCAGCATATCTTGGCACAATGTTACACCGTCTGGGCTCTCTGGATCAATCTTTCAGAACTCTGGGGATGGCAACTTGGCCTTCAGCATATTCTCTCTCTCTGCTGCCCATCTGGTCTCAACATCCGCTAAATTCAAATTCCTGCCTCTGTTCTCTGGACAGAACCTCTGCTTCAACTGGTATCTCTGTCCAACTTCTTTGCTTTCTACAAGTGTCTGCCTTGTTGTGTTTGCGTGTGTATGTGTGTGGATGTTTGATTACCTTTCCTGTTTTCCTCTAAGGTAGGTCCTTCCACTCCTGGGATTGGAATGACTCCTCATTCACTCCCTTAAAACCTCCATCCTTCCCTTTTTCCCCTCCTTCCTTGCTCTTTTCCTGAGGAAGCCGCCAATGGTTGTGAAAGCTTGATTGTTTGTTTGTGTGTTTTTATTTGTGTCTTTGCGTCTATCAATATATATATATATATATATATATATATATATATATATATATATATATATATATATATATATATATATATATATATGAAACGATTATTAAGACGAAAAATTCCTAGCAGGAAAAATAAAATATAAAAAATAGACGAAGATTACTCACCAGGCGAAGTAATCTTCGTCTATTTTTTATATTTTATATATATATATATATATATATATATATATATATATATATATATATGGACACATCCATGTTCGGAAAACCTCTTTACATTTTGCATATGTCTACCTTGGTATGTGGGTGTGTATGTGTGTGTGGGTGTGGGTGTTTGTTTACATATCCTTTTCCCCCCCAAGGTAAGTCTTTCCTCTCCCAGGATTGGAATGACTCCTCACCTGCTCCCTTAAAATCCACATACTTTCCTTTTCCCTCTCCTTCCCTGTTCTTTTTTCTGAAGAAGCAACCCAGGGTTTGTGTTTGTGTGTGTGTGTGTGTGTTAAACTACATACATATAAGATTTGAATACACTAACAGAAGGTCATAATATGACATATTATGAAACTGAACATATAACAGCAAAATGTAATGCAGTAAATTTATCGTCACAGACTATAAAACAAATGGTCAGAGATATTGTGTAATGAAATTATGATGATACATATGTAATAATGTTCTGATTATTATGCTCTATGAATTTACTGCTGATTACTATATTCTGGCTGAACCATTAACGAGCAGGCATCTGTTCAGGTGTGTACTTAGGTATTTCAGGTAGTGATCTCACCATGAAGTATCCTTACAATAATCTCTCTTTGTAATTACTATTACTTTCAGATGAAATTTTAAAGTCTTACTGCCAATTTCTTTCTGACACGACTGTGAGCTTAAGAAGCAGGTTCACTTATTTACATAGGCTAGTAAAGAATTGTCTATGTTTAATTAAGCTCTGGAATATAACTAGTATTTTATGAGGCACAAAACCACCTCAAGTTTCCACCACCCTAAAACTTAACAAGACTCAAATTTTCCCATTTTAAGTTATTTCCTAACAGCGTAAAATTTAATATTGCAGTCTCTTGTCAGTAGAATCACCAATGTGAAATAATAAAATAAATAATATAATTAAAAAAACCTGTAAATTGAAATACCTCTAGGTCCTTCATATTATTATTATTTTATTCTGTTAAAATGTTATATAGTTTGCAAAGAAAAGTCAAGTCGTCAAGGGGATCAAGCAAAAATATCCATTATGTTGTCTGGGTTTAGAAGGCATATTTACAAGAAAATACACATGTTAGTCACCCATCTACTTTATTCCTGAATTGCACTCTTGGTTCAAAAAAGCACACGCAAATCAAGACAGGCAAAAGTTACTTTAGATTTGTGCATCTATAAAAACATACCTGCATGAAGCATACAGTAACTACCACAGCCATACATTAGCAAAAGATCTCTCCGTGAACAAAAAAAAAAAAATCTGGTCCTATGTAAAATCGAGAAACAGGTTAAAGGCCTCTATCCAATCACTCGTCAATCATTCTGGGACAATAAAATAAGAAAGGAAAAAGATGAAGTTTTAAATTTAACCTTAAGAAATCCTTCATGCAGGGAGACCATACAAACATACCATCATTTGAACATTGCACTAACTCCCAAATGGAGGATATAGTAATTGGTATCTCCGGTATAGAGAAGAAGCTTAAAGAGCTGGATGTAAATAAGTGTCCTGGTTTGGATGGAATACCAGATTGGTTCTTTCGAAGAGTATCCTGCAGCATTCACTCCTTATTTAGCTAGTATTTATCTGGAAACTTTAATCCATCACAAAGTTCCAAGCAACTGGAAAAAAGTGCAGGTGACTCCTGTTTATAAGAAAGGTAACAGAACTCATCCAGATAATTACAGGCCAATATCGTTAACATCAGTTTCCTGTAGAATTCTGGAGCATATTCTCAGCTTGACATAGTAAATTTCCTTGAGACAGAAAAGCTTCTGTAATGCATCAGCACGGGTGTAGGAAGCATTGTTTGTTTGAAACTCAGTTTGCCCTGTTCTCACATGACATCTTGCGATGGATGAAGGGCAACAGGCAGATTGTGTATTTCTCAGTTTCAAAAAGGCATTTGTTGTGGTGCCGCACTGCAGACTGCTAACGAAGATATGTGCATATGGAATAGGCTCCCAGATATGTGACTGGCTTCAAAACTTTGTAAGTAATAGAGCCCATTTCATTGACAGCAAGTGTTCATCAGAGATGAGTGTATTGTCAGGAGTGCCTCAGGGAAGTGTGATAGGACCGCTGTTATTTTCTATCTATATAAATGATCTGATGTACAGAATAACTAGTAACCTGTGGTTGTTTTCTGATGATACTGTAGTGTATGGAAGGGTGCCATCGTTAAAGGACTGTAATAGGTTACAGGATGACCTACACAAAATTTCTTGTTGGTGCGAAAAATGGCAGCTAGCTTTAAACGTAGACAAATGCAAGGTGATGCGATTAAATATGTATGCAAACATTACAGAACAATATGAAATGGAACAGGCATGTAAGGACTATCATGGGGAATGCAGATAGTGAACTTCAGTTTATGGGAACGTTTTGGCAAGATGTAGTTCATCTACAAGAAGACCAAGTATAAAACACTTGTGCAACCACATCTTGAGTATAGCTCAAGCATTTGGGATCCACAGCAGATCAGTTTGAAGGAAGACATAGAAGCATTTCAGAAACGAGCACAACTGGTAGGTTCGACCAATGTGCGAGTGTCACAGAGATGCTTCGGGAACTCAAATGGCATTCATTGGAGGAAAGGCAACATTCTTTTTGAGAAACTTTGTTGGGGAAATTTAGAGGACCAGAATTTGAAGTTGACTGTAGAACGATTTTACTGCCACAAACCTACATTTCACATTAAGACCACAAAGACAAGGTAAGAGAAATTATGGCTTGTACAGAGGCATACAGGCATTCATTTCTCCCTCATTCTATTTGAGAGTGGAAAAGAAAAGGGAATGTCTAGTAGTGGTACAGTGTACCCTCCACCTCACATCTTACAGTGGATTGCGGAGTATATACATAATTGTAGATGAATATAATTCTGCTTGTTAAGGAGCTTAGATTATTCATGGACATTCTGGTCAGTCGGGAGACAAATATTGGAAGGTGGAAAATACCACCACCTTACAAATTATTTTATTACTGTATTTATTTTAATAGTTGATAGAAAATGGCTGCATTAGTTGAGCTATTTATAATTTATCACTTTCTCATTGTGACTCAGAATTAATACAGAGATACAAACCAGTTATGACTTACGAGTACTCAGTTCACTCAACCACCCCAAACAAATGACCTGTTTGCAACATTATGTGTAGCACTACTGCTATGATTTACATACACCTCCTAGGCGAGACACGTTTGGTTTAACTGCTGGAATAAGGGTTGCAATATTTCACAAGGCAGTGGAGTGATAATAAATCATAACAAATTACATTAATCTAAAATCAGGACATGCAAATACACAGCCCCTATTTCGGTGAAAAATCCCACTGATTAACAAAATACCGCTCAAAGAGGCAGTGGTTGCGTATCTTAAAAAAACTATTATTAACAGCTCAAAACACAACATAATGCCCAATCTGGCCATCCTGTGCTGGTCATCTGCATTGCTGTAGTGTAGTTCACTATTTCTTTGGTTCGTTTTTGCTTTCAGTGGTAGAATTGAAGATGTGCTCTGCTCTCACCAAGTTGTTTACTATACATGAAAATATCTGAAATACGTATGTAAAGCTGCATTTCAATTTTTCTCCCTTTAGACCTGGCTAGCTAGTGTGCTTTGCCACTTCTATGAGTGGGACCCTTTCACATGTACTTATAATTTACCTAGGTCTATGCCCAATGAATTACCCAGGTCATGCCTCTCGTGTAATTATCATTTGATAATTTAATATAGTCTAAACTAGACAGCAAAACTGCGGAATCACGATTCTGAAATAAGGTCATGAGGGTTAATGTTGTTTGTAAAACTGAAGAAGAGAAATTTCTTGACATAGAATATTAATATAAGTGTTAGGAACTCTTTTCTGAAGGCTTTTGTCTGGAGTGTGGCCTTGTACAAGAGTGAATGGTGGTCAATAAACAGTTCACACTGAAGATGATAGAAGATTTGGAATTTGGTGCTACAGGAGAATGCTGAAGATTAGACGGGTAGACCTCATAACTAACGAGGGGGTACAGAACAGAACTGGAGAGAAAAGAGATTTCTGGCATATCTTGACTAAAAGAAAAACGGCAACACTGACTGGATGGTTACGTTTACCGTACGATGTTGCGACTATGAAAAATTAGTTATGATTCATAATTATGAGATATCCTTTCCAGTCTGTTTAGTTCAGAGATCAAGAGCACAGCACACCCAACAAATTTTTGCATGAGACACCACTGGACCACTCACACAGTTTCATTACCTTCAGGCCATCTGTTCATTATTATTACTTTTTCATATTAGCAGACAGCCTGAGTAAAGTGTTTCATGACCAGGACAATACTGGACAAAAATTATTTTTATTTATGTTTTGGAAATGACATTTTTATTTGCTTTTATGTGGGAGAATTAATAAACCCAGGGATTATTGCTGCCACATGAAATATTTTCCTGTTAGTTAAGCTGGCATGTTACTAAAATGGGGAAAGCCCAGAAGAGAACTGGTGCTAGATCTGTGTTGAAAGTCTTCATTCCGATATGTATTTTCTACACAAATCTGGAAGAATATGACTAATTATATGATTTAATCTTGACTGAACAATCAGTACACTTGCTTTAGCTTATTATTGAAACTGCTGTACATATGAAAACTGCAATGCTGTATTCATTTAAAATTTCTGGTCTGACAGGCTATGGTTAATGTGTAAAACTTTCCCCTAACCCTTTGTCTTTACCTGCAGGAGCCATTCGCAGTGGTAATGCAGTTTCACCTCTGAAGATGTCCCCTACAATTACATATAAAATATTATGAGAAAATTTCATGTATCAACCGTCACCTGTCACCCCAAAAGTATTAAGTGAGTTAATATCTTCTGTGAAAGCTCATACTGTATGTGTAAGTCCGTATAGTTAAAATGGCTGCCCAAATATGTATATTGTGGCTTCATCGAGACTTGCATCAGCTGATAGTTTATCTCTGTCTTCTTCTCTATATTTTAATGTAAAATATTTTAACAATAACAAGGCCCTAATAAATGACCTTCAGAATACTGCAGCAAATTTTTAGTTCAATAAGTAGTAAATATGTTGCTTTTTTATTTATTTAATTAAATATCTCATAAACTCCTGTGTGCATTATTATTTTGTGTCTATGTTGCATTCCATCTTCTTTATTTACGTTAGGCATACCAGTAATTGCCGTGCACTACACCCTGTTTGCAGACAAATCTCATGCTTTTACAGTGTACGTAGAGTGTCCCTTCTGTGGCAAGACAATACACAAAAGCAGCCTCAAAAGACACATTAAGGACCGTCATTTGCCAAATGAAGCACGTGAATGTCAATACTGCAGTAATGTGTTCCGCACTGAGAATAGTTTGCAAAGTCATCTGTCAGTTTACCACAAATCACAGTACAAGAAAAAAAAAACACACAGAACTGCAGTAAAGTAGTGTATTGATGGCCTCTGAGCTTGAAACCATACATATAAAGATACTAAAAATTGTCTTTCTTTTGACTGCCTTTCAGATGCACCCTATGAAGGTAAGTCAAAACTTCTATGATCCTTGTTTATTTTTCATAAACAAAAGATGGGACTATCCACATACCTTGTTTTAAAGTCTATCTTTTTATTCATTTATTTGAGTGATCCAATAGTTGTAAACACAATTCAGTAATGGTAATTTTATTTATTTATTGTATTTTTTGCATGGAGCTATCAACTTGTGACTTTGCAAATGTCATAATATTTTTACAGACAGAAATTGATACAAAAAATGAGTGTGAATGATTACAGGTAGATGATACAAATATCAGTATTCTCAATAGGTTAATACAATAGAAATGATATTTCTTTTAATAATTATTATATATATTCAGAAGATACGCAATAATACAGAGATCAGTTTGTATCATGTTATATTCAATTATGAAGTATAGGCCCTTTTCAATCAAGGATGATTTCAGTTTTATTTTGAATGTATTTCCTTTGTGGTTCCTAATACAGCTTGGCAGTTTGTTGTACCATATCAGGCCATTTATATATGGGCTATGGTATGATGTTTTTAGTTTGGTTATTGTCTATAATAAGTCCTTGTTTCTTGTGTTATGAATATCAGAGAATTTGTTTGCCTTATTTTCCTGTGGCACAAAAAAATTAATTAACTTATAAAGATATCATCAGTAACCAGTCAGGTATTTATGTTGTACAAATATTTCTCTGCATGAGTACCTGCAGCACAGCCCCATATTTCCATTCCATAATTCATGTGAGAAAATATTGTCCTAAGTAATATGTAGTGTATGCATTCTATGTTATAGTTATAGACGCCAACAATTTGACTTAACTAGTGGTTTTGAAATGCATTTCTTTTGAGGAACATTTGAAAATTATATAATATTTATGAGACTATGCTTCTTTAATAGTTTTCATTCTTACCAGTACTAAAGCCAAGATTGCAAGATTAGAATGAACATTCCATATAGTAATAAATTCATTACAGTTGAGCTAATATTATAATTTGTCTGCTGGAGGCACAGAACAATAGAATGGGAAATGGTGAACAGTCATAAAACTTCTTGAACTTCACTAATATTGAATCCAATACACCAAATATTATGAAAAGCTACTATAACGTCAAGATGAATATAGCATGAATTTCTCTTTATGAGCAACAAATGTTGTTTGTGCTCTAGAATACCTTGACTTGTTCCATGTACCTAAATTTCCCCCTTCTTGATGAGATATACTGAACATGATAAATACCAAAAACAGTTATACACTGCTTTACACCTTTTCAATTATTTTTGCACCTCACAATAATTTTCTTTGTCATTGTATATTTTAAGATCAACTAGTATTCCACAAATATGCACAGCTCATCAATTCTCTGTACTTTAATAGTTTCCTTTAGTATTTCAAAATTATCAGAATCCTTCCAAATCACTATTTTAATACAATATTACGTGTTAAATAGTCAGTGTTGTCTTTATGAGAGCACAGTTTTTGCTTTCCTCAAGAAAGAAAGAAGTAGTAGTAGTAGTTTGCTAACAATAGTAATATTCCTACCTTTATGTGTATTACATGAAGCAATGGTACTGGATGTGGGGGGGTTTGTCATAATTATCTGAAGTTGGTCTCCTACTGAACAGTCCAGTGTTAATCCAAGCTTCCATAGTAAGAAAGCAGGAGATAAAAGTACAGTATGATGTAAAACAAACTGCCACTACAAACACGGATGCACACACTAAACAAGAAGCAACAGATGCAGGATATGGCTGCCAGAAGTAGACTAAATCAGCTCAGGTTACTCATCTGTCAGTTGTCACTGCTCTAACCTGAAGTAGCAAACACCGACTGGTGCAAATAACTATTGTGTCCTTACACTGATGTCTCTGGCAGCAGTGTTTCCACTGCACTGCTTCATAACAAACAGCCAGTCCACTAATGAGGTTCTGGCCACTTCAACAGTGTGACAACTGCATATGTGGTGTCCTTTTTTGCTGAGGTCCCCAGCCACTCACTGTGGAATTAATTCTTCCATCACTAGGTTGCATTATGTCTGACCTGACCTTTAGATGTTACTAGCCACATTGATTTATTTTATTTTATTTTGTTTATTTATTTATTTTAACTTTCCTGTTGAATTAGCTTTTCATAGTTTCATTCTATCAGTAAGATATTCATTTTACTTTGATACTTCAAAAGTCCTCTTGAAAGAATTCTATAAACCACTAGTAGGTCACGACCCAAAGTATGGAAATTAGTGTTATTGATAGTTGTAGTGGCCTAATAATTGTAGACAGCTATAGAAATATTTGCACTTGTATGATGCAGTAAGGTCTTTTGACCACACTGGTGTAGCAAACTATTCAGAAGCCCAATTCACTGTTGATAATCTGAATGACAAATCTATTACTAAATTTTAAAGGCCTCACTGTCTCAGTGTTGTTTACTTGACAATACCATTTCTCTAGCTTGTTGTGCCTTCTTGCCTCCAATGGATGTTAACTGGCATCATGGCCATTCTTTATACACGTGGTTTATCGATGTTTTTAAAATATATTATTCTGCCTGTAAACTACCTCATGGTAGCCCGTTATTTTTATATTATGTTGAAAATAAAAAACAGACATTCCAAACACAACGTAAATTTTATAATTACTCTTTGATTTTTCTTTGTGCAGTCTGATAATGAGGCAGCTAATGTTATGTCCCAGCAGCAGAAAATGAGGATAATTATGTTCAAAATGTTATAGAATGGCAATAGTAGTACAATCATTCATCATGTATGTAGCCTATTTATCAACATACATATTAGAGTAAAATTGAAACAATGAAAAGTACAGCTTAGGATATAAACATTAAAAAAATCGTGGCATTAGCTTTATATCTTCATTGATAATAGCTGCAGTTTCAAACATGGTGTTTGTTTTTATATAATCTAGACATACTCACACTTGCGTAAATTAACATGAAACATAATGTCATCCAACATTTCTTATACACTATATGCCTTTGTATGCATTCCCATACAGGGATACATGCTATTACAGATTCATGCCCTACTCTCCCACACCCTCCTCTTTGACAGTCCACTGCCACTGGGGAGTTGGGCTTAACTCATAAGACAGTGCGAATGTGTCAGTTTTATTATTATTATTTTATTTATTTATTTATTTTTATTATTATTATCCTGAGATACCATATAAGAGTGGAGGAACTACTTCTCCTCTTTTACATCTGTGACTCCAGCTAGAACAAATTTCCCTTTTGTTGTGTTGTAGTTAACAAGGATTGTAAATTGGGAAGTCTTTGAAATAAATGTTGTCTTTATGATTATTTACTGCATATATTTAATAGCTTACTGGAATTAATATATAAACTCCAAGACAAAAGTTAACAGACAGAATTTGGCTTGACTTTGAATCATCATATTTTAACAACAAATAATGATTATTTAATTAAAGTATTTGTTTTGCTTTTATCTGCTAGTCCACCTTTATACAAAGTTTTAATTAATTTGTTAAAGTTTAGGGTAGAAGTGACATGCTTCAAAACCCTACCATGAGCAGCATTTTTGTTTTAGTTTTAGAAGATTTTATTTATTTATTTATTTTTAATTTCATTTATTTATTTATTGCGTAAAATGCAAATAAAATCTGAACAGGACACACAAAAAATAGTGTCATTGACTGAGCATTAATTTTAGATCTGGTGACATCTTTTGAAGAAGGACTTAATTGATTGGCATAATTTACATTGGCACCAACTTCAGTTATCATTCAAAGTTTGGTTATATTTTATAACATAACTACAGTAAGACAAATGGCCATAAAATAGATGCTGGTCTAGGTTAAACCAAAAACTTTTCATTTCCTGATTGGCATTTTCAAACAAATTTATTACTAATGACCCACCCGGCATCATTACAGAAGAATGGTGTGATGCTAGTGGTTGTATCTGTCTCCACAAGGTGGGCTACTGTCATTCCAAGTGACAGACATAAACATACACATATAAGTTAATAAATATCTTCACAGGATCACCTGCTGGACTAATCTGAAGATTTTATCAAAATTGGTCCAGCTGTTGTAGATTCCATAGGGATCATATATATTATTATTATTATTATTATTTTATTACAGTTGTAAGAAGCATAAGGATGGCACATCTGACAACAGACAAGCATGAAAGAAAGAATGATCACATCAGCTTGTAGCCAAACCTTTCATCAATAAAGGAAGGAACAGACACACACACAACACAACACGTACCCACATGATCACTGTCTAAGACTGATTTAGTCAGAATATACTGTGTCAAACTGAAGAGCCACCTGAACTGGTGGAGAGCACTGACTAGTGGAGCATGAAGAGACTAGAATCCTATGATGGTAAAGTAGTTAGGTCCAGCAAAGGGAGTTTAGGGGAGAGGGACAAGACTGGGATATGGGGAGCTGAAAGGAGAGGAGAAAAAAAGGAAAAAAAAATACAGATGAATACCAACCTGTTGGCAGAAGAAAGGACAGTCTTACACAACCTCAAAACACATCCCAACCTAGTTGTCCTCCCTGCAGGCAAGGGTTTGACCACTATTGTGATGAATCACCGTGATTACGTGACACAAGGCCTCTGTCAATTCTCTGATTCCTCCACCTACAAGTTGGACTAGGATGACCGAATCCCAAAAATGACCTACAATTCCTGCTAAAATCTTATTGTCCTTCCCAGAACCTCTCTCCCAAATCCATCTCCCTCCTAACTCCATTAGCACCCTGCACATATACATTTTACATGCTCCCAAATATCCATAATACTACCAATCCTGGACTCCAAATTGTGGCTGATTACTGTGCTCTCACAGAAAGAATTTCAGCCCTTGTTGACCAGCACATCCAACCAATTGTTTGAAATATAGCCTCCAACATCATTCAAGATATCAAATAGTTCCTTCACAGACTCTCCAGCATCCTCACCCCTTTATCTCCTTACTTGTCACTGCTGATGCCACTTTTCTGTATACCAATATTCCACATAACCCTTACCAATTCCACCCTAACAAACAATTACTTTTCCTTTGAAGGACAAGTATACAATCAAATCTGTGGCATAGCCATGGGCACCCTTATGGCATCCTCCTATGCCAACCTGTTTATAGGCCGTCTAGAGGAAACCTTCCTAGCTTCCCAAAACCCCAAACCCCTCTGACTGGTTCAGGTCTATTGATGATATTTTCATGATTTGGATTCAGGGTCAGGAAACCCAATCCTAATTCCTTCACAACACCAACTCTTTCCTCATCAGTGTCACTTGGTACTTCTCAACACACCAAGTTATCTTCCTGGATGTGAACCTCCACCTCACTGACAGGTCCTCCACACCTCTGTCCATATGAAACCTACTAATTACCAACAGTACATGCAATTTCATAGCTGTCATCTATTCCATATCCAAAAATCTTCCATATAGCCTTGCCACCTGTGGATGGAGAAATTGCAGTGATGAGAAGTCCCTTACCCATATGCCAAAGACCTCACAAAGGGCTTCACAGACATTATCCTCCTGATCTTGTCTGCAAACAGATTTCCTGTCGCATATCTCCACACACCACCATTCCGCCCTCCAACCCCAGTAACTAGTCACAAAGGAGTCTCCTTCTTGTCACCCAATATCACCCCGGACTGTAACAACTAAATCACATCCTTCGTCAGGGCTTTGATTATCTGTCATCATGCCCTGAATGAGAGACATCCTACCCAAGATACTTCTGACCTCTTCTGAAGTGGTATTCTGTCACTCATCCGACCTCCACAACTTCCTAATTATACCCCTGTTGAACACCCTTGTGCAAAACCTCCACCCACCCAGCACTTCCTATTCTAGTCCTGTCACAAGCTTATCCTACACAATCAGAGGTTGAGCCACCTGTGAAAGCAGAATTGTTGTGACGTACCTGGGTCATAATTTGTAGCCTCTTGTAATTTCTCTTGAATCAGCACTCTCAGTAATGACTGGCTGTAATATCATGGGGCAAAACTAGTCTACTACAAGTAATGTAGGCGACACATAGAATTGTAGTTCACTTTAAAGTATTACTAGTGCCCAATTGTCCCCTGTTGTGGCCAGCGTACAAGTCTATTAATAACATTTACTACAATCTGGTATGCACATTCCACCTGTCAATAATGGAATTTATACAGTTCATGTGTGGAATACTCCTAACCTGACAAAAGTTCTTGGGGGGGTCTATTCAGCGTGGCACAAATATTAAGAATCAGTTCATAGTCACTGTAAAAACGTTTTCTGCATGTCTAACACTGAAGAAATTTAACATAATTGTTCATAATCAGAATTCAAAGTAATGTGGACTATGCCTCCTATCAAACACAGAGCAACACTCATTACATGGCATGAAAATACACCTTTTTATCTTAGATGAATAATGTTTCTGAAAATTACATATTGTTAATTAGGTACATTAAACTAATTACAGTGTAAAAGTAAATAATTACATGCAGTCGGCTATAGTAACAAGTAGTGTAAATAATACTGAGTAAATTGATATATAAGTCTCAGCTGTATTAATAGTGCTTCATTTACAAATATAGTATACTATGCTTCTAAACAGTGCTTTTGGAATAAACAGTAATTATTCAGAAACTAATGAAGCTACAATATTTGTAACATTAATGTGAAACATAATAATCCCTACTTTAATATTATGCAGATAGAATTTACATAACCTTATCATAAATGCTAATTATCATAATATGTGAACTATAACCATACCCTCTCCTATGAACTAATTAATATTTGCTAATTAAACAAATCTCTTCAATGCCAAATAATAGAGACTAACCTCAGCTAGTCACATTAGAAAAAAGAATTTAAAAAATTTGCAAAGAAAATGATAATAAACTAATTATATTCATACCTATTATGCAACACTGGTATAAGAAGGTAAAGTAATGCAAGCAGATGGGAATAAATCCCAACATCCTTCATTAATTTTTTATTTAATTTTTCCTATTTTTTCCTGTTTTTATTTTTCCCTTATTATTTTTATCATTTCTATTCCCCCCGCTCCCTCCCCACACTCCTCTATACCTCCCTTTTATCCTTTCCCTCCCCTTCCCTATACTGCATTCATTGCCTCAATTCAAATTACTGCCTTTACCATGCATTGTGAAACTTACCTGACATCCTTCCCTCTCCTCTCCCCACCTCACTCACAGTCTAGATGCTTGAGGTGTGGAGTGGCCGGACATGGTGTTTGTGTGCGTGTAGTTGTATGAGTGATTGTGTGAATGTATGTTTCTTTTTCTGAAAAAAGCCATGGCTGAAATTTTAAGTTGTGTGTATGTGATTATCTATTTTCACACCTGTCAGCAGCTCATTGAGCCTTTTTAGAGTGAGTTGTTATAAGGGAATGTGAATTGGAAGAAGGTGACAGGTCAGATGTGAAACTGTTAGGTGGAAGTTGTACAGATAGTAGGTTACCATTTGTTGAGTCCTGGATAATTTGGGATCCAGAGCATGTGCTTTAGGCATAACCTAACATGTATATCTTTTATGTCAAAGTTTACACAACTGAAACTATCTTTTGATAACAATTCAGGCAAAGTATGTTGTGAGTATTAATCAAAACGGCATCCATTGACCAATAAATTAACCCCCTGAATTGCCACTTCTAATTTCAATGTACACATGCATATTTTTAATGAGTGCAGAGATTTACAAGGTTTGTACATAACATATTTCATAGTAAATTGCAAGCCAAAGTTGTGTATTCCAAAGATATTGGTAAAAATATCTACTTTGAAATATAATTTGCCCTTAATTGCAGTTAAGTTACTTTGAGTCAATGTTTCCACTATTTCTGCACACTGAGAAGTTTTTTTCTAAGAAACACCTGAAAAGTTTATGATTTTGACCAAAAGAGAACTATTTTTTTTATTATGGATAATGAACACAGTGAAGGGACATTCAAAAAGTTATATAAGAATGCTGTACAGTCCCAAATCAGTACGCCAATCAACCAAAATTTCCATGAACTTTGAGGTAATTATCCACTGATGCATGAAGTTGTAGCTACCCACTTGATGTCCTGTTGCATGAAGGAGTATGTAAAAGCCTCCTGCACATCATCATCATTCAATAGAAGTTTTTGACCCTGCAAGGCCTTTTTTTAATGCACCGAAGGCATGATAATCACATGGGGAGAGATCATGACAATAGCATGTGCTATAAATTATCTTCCACTTTTGTCGTGGATGAGCTGGTCATCTAGATTGACTGGCATCTTGTTTGAAATTATGACCAACATAGAAATTATTTCACCACTTACAATGTATATTTTTGTCAGACATGCTATACCATACACAATATTCATTCTTTGATGAATTACTGCTGTTGTTTGCCCTTCAGCAATAAATAAAAGAATAACAGCAAGTTGCTCCTGCTTGCATGCAGATGATAATAATGTTCCCACAATTCACATTTTTGAATTACTGCTTTCATATCGGAAACATGCAAATGCCACAGTGATTTTTTGCTTACATGTCAGTGTTTATATACCTTTTAGACACAAGATTGTAGGTGATGTGACATTAATATAGAGAAGGGATGTTTAAGATACAAAATACATACAGTAATTCATTACAAAAAAAGAAAAGAAATTTATTTTAAAAAATGTTGTACCTACACAATTTTCTGTTTTGGCCTTCACTACAAATTTTTATGATCTGCACCATTTTACAGTACAAGCCTTTGAAAGAAATGACGTAATAACATCACAGGATCATATAAAATATACTGGCTGTCAGATGTGATAGCTTTACACGTCAAAACTAGAATATCAACACCTTGTCAACAAGTCTTTCTTGCTGCCATTGTAAGTGTACTGGACGTTTGCCGACTTTGCCGTTTTCTGGTGTCACCCATTGTAGAAACATGGACCTAAAAATCTTGCACACTTTACTACAGTCCACCCATGAATGTGTGATGGAGGCTCAAATTTAATAACATGAATCACAAAGAAATAAAGCAAGCAAAACCAGAACCACACAATTATGTGTTCAGGGCCTGAAAGGGTTATTCCCACATTGGAGTCATACTACACTGCATATATGCTGCAGCAATGTCACCATATAGGAAACTTTTATTGTCCCTTATAAATTGGCAGTGATTAAGACCCACAGGTGGACAGAAACATTTGGAAAATATCCCAGGCCAAGCCCAGTAACAAGACAGTTTATTTAAAACAAATAATGGAGCAGTCCTAATCAGAAAAATCTTCACAGAACAATAATGATGCAAAAGACAGAAGCCCATGTTGCTGACATGCTTTTGTTCCTACTCACATGGCAGTTATAGGTGCCCTTATTTCTTCTCATGCTGCTAGCACCAAGGTGGAACAAGGAAGGAACAAGATCCACCCAGACAATCCTACACCACCAGGGTCAGTGGAGGTGTGATAGGATAGTAACTGCAAGTTGTAATATTTACCTTGATCACTTGTTGATATTTGATGAGGCATTGTCTAGCACTGCTAGACAGTCAGTCGCCTCCAGAGTGACAGGTATATAATAACAAGTTCCATTAATTGTTGGTGAGCTGGTGCAATTTGTGTGAAAACTGCTCTCTTGGGGATAAAGAAGGAGAGCAGTGATGACTGGAGAATGGGCAACAAGTTACTGTGAGAGGGAAGCATCCAGTCAGCTCTCATTATAAGTGAAGGGTTCAGTGTGGATGGCATCTGCTTCTCACTGTCATCATTGCACAATATTTCCTCAAGCGAAGGTACCCCCCACCCCCCTCCCC
The DNA here is from genome assembly GCA_026315105.1 of Locusta migratoria. Lineage (NCBI taxonomy): Eukaryota > Metazoa > Arthropoda > Insecta > Orthoptera > Acrididae > Locusta > Locusta migratoria. The sequence continues at coordinate 520,484,688 of CM048744.1, read as the reverse complement.
ACAGCACCAGTGCCATGGAATGGTACACCACATTAAGGTGGGCTATGTGGCTCTAGGTGCAGCAAGCGTACAGCTAGTTGAGATGGTAGGAGAGTGGCACATTTCCAATATCCACAGTGATCATTCACTGACTATGCATTGGCCACACGATTACTAATACCTATGCTGGCTGTAGACTAAAAATATGTAGTCAGACAGATGCATCTGGGCATATTGTGAAGTGTGTGAATGCACCATGGACCATGGTGGACAACAGAGCAGATTTAACAGTCCTGGGCTGTCAGCTGTGGAGAATTTCCATCAGACTTCCTTCATGTTGTTTATTTATTTATATTTAATTTATCATTTTCGGAGGACTTAACTGAGCAGCAAGTGTGCATCATCATGAAACTAATCAGTAATAGTAATAGTGGTAGTAGTAGTAGTAGTAATAGATAAGGTAAAACATACACCAATCATATACACATGACAAGTCCAAGCATAAGTTTAAAGAATCAACAATCTAACACAGAAAACAGCTGATGTGTGTTTTTTTTTTTTTTTTTTTTTTTTTTTTTTTCCATGGATCCCATGACAGAAAAGAAAGCGTGAGCCATGAAGAAACTCTTGGAAGTGCACAGATCACTTCTAAGTTTTTTGAATTCTTGTCATGGCTTATTAAAAGTACTGCACACCTTTCTGAGCAAGGGTCAACGAGATTTGATCCCAACCTAGATTTGATTTCTGTCTATTATTAACTGTGTGAAAGCTGATAACTCTTGGAAATAACCAAATATTATTAACAACAAAAGGCATAAGTGAAACTACATATTGAGAAGCCAAAGTCAGAATCCCAGGCTACCAAATAGGGGTCTACAAGAGATTCATGGGCTTACACCACTTATTGCTCAAACCACCCATTTCTGCACAGTAAATTTCCTTTTTGAGTCATAGTAGTTACCCCAAAATATAACACCATACATCTTAAGTGAATGAAAATAAGCAAATCAGACTACTTTTCATGTTGAGCTATGTGGTACTTCTATCTAAGCAATAGCTTGTATATGCAAACAATCAGAGATCAGCAATTCTCCCAATAAAAAGAGGAATACCCCAAGGCTCAGTTCTTGGACCCGTCATTATCATTGTCTATGTCAATGAATTTCTAACTTATATACCCTGTAAGAGTGTATTATATGCAGATGACATGACATTAATAACTACTGGAGAAAATCTACAGTGTGTGTTGGATAAAACTAAAGAGATGTTGAAAATGACTAGCCATTGGTGCCAGATCAATCAACTCTGCATAAAACACACAAAAACAATGGAAATAATCTTTAACTTGGAGGTAACTAAAAATTAAAATAAAACTGTGAAATCACTTGGACTTGTCATAGACCAAAAACTTGCATTGGAAAGGACACACAAATTACCTTTGCAGCAAACTAGCTCATGTACTTTTTCCTATTGTACAAATTGAAGGGCAGTATTAGCAAACAATTATTACTTCAATCATACTATGCTTTCTTCCATTTCCATCTGCAAAATGAAATATTGCTCTTGGGTAACTCCCCAGGAGCAAAAAAAAAAAAAAAAAAAAAGACAGTAAGGTGTAGATTAGTAGCATTCACACAATACAAGAAACAACTGTCTGTTGGATTTGCCTTCCACAAGACTAGCCATAGTTCATAATAACTATAAGTACTTAAGCTTAAAATTTTTCAATAAACTACCACCATCAGCTCATACAATGCCAATGAGCAAATATAAAAACACACTGCAAACTTGGCTAAAATACAGTGAATTCTACTCAATTGAAGAATTCCTAGAAACTGATAGAAAAAATATATGTTTCTCCGAAATGATTTTTTTATATATATTCATTTTATTATGTTTTTTAAATATGTGATCCTGTATGTGTATGATTAATGTATAAATGTAATGTACCCCGACGAAGCCAATTGTATGAAAAATACTGAAAGGCTAATAAATATTCTATTCTATTCTGTTCTGTTCTCCTTATGTATTATAAGGGCAGGACAGCTTATGGATTTGTTCAGAATTTTTGAAATTTTTGTTAAGTTTTCTATGAAACTTAACTACCATAAATAATAACCAATTTTCTAATGCCTATGTTATCTACACATTCTCTCTCTCTCTCTCTCTCTCTCTCTCTCTCTCTCTCTCTCTCTCCCCCCCCCCCCTCTCTGTAAGTACAGTATATAGATACATGCGGAAGAGCAGTGAAGAGTTTTCCAGTGATTTACTAATTTGTTAACTAAATCATTAAATTCTTAAAAAAAAATATTACTCAATTGTGGGCCTATTAGGAGCACAGGAGGTACAATTAATCAATGTTGTTCTTGAAGGTTGGCCATGCTTTGTGTCCAAATTCGTTTCATCCTTTAAGAATGAAGTCTCTTTCTTTTGTCAGACCACAGAGTTCCAGTCCATTTTTATTTTCCTTAGACCAACTTTCCCACCAATCAAATATCTTTTATCTTTGCGGATTTCTAGTGATATTCTTTAAATGGACAGCCATGGAAAAAACACATGGATAACAACATCCCCCCCCCCTTTAGAGAGGTTGAACAATACAGTAGTCTTAGTTAGAAGTGCTCTGGCTCTGATTAGGACCACCAGTAAGCAGTCATTATATTATGGTGAACAGGAAAAGAAGAAGAGAAGAATATATCATACTTGGTCTGCAAGTGTCCAACAGTTAACAGTACAAAAACCGACATGCACAACCCCATACTAATATAAGTCCAAAAGTCCAATGCACAATCCAGCTTGAACCACAGCAAAACACTGCAAGTATGAAAGATCCTGCTACCAGCAGCTTCTGTTCAGGGGCCATTTAAAAGTATGCTATCAACAGTCATCTTGATTGGAGCAAATTTTTAACCTACTGTAGACTTCAACATCAACATTAGAACAATCAGAACTTTATAAACAAGAACTAATGGTAAAAAACTTGTTGTTTTTTTTCTGCTGTACACAAATTATTGCACAATCATAATCTAGTTATAGGCACCATCTTAAAGGATCGCATCCCACTTAAAAAAGAGAGAGAGAGCGAAATGGTGTGACAATTGCTTTCATATATGGAACATTATAGCTGCTGCAGGACTTTCCTCCAACTTGCATTTCAAACTCTTGTAGAATACCTGTAAGAATCAAATTAGTATGCTCACACATTCTAGAATACCATGAGTTTTGTGTCATCTTCATTTTATTCTTCGTAAAGCTCAGTTGGAAATACTACATTGTGTAATCATGTGTTGAAAAAGACTCCATGAAATTTTATATCTGCATTTCTATGTACGTTCTTATTATCTCAAAATTTTCTAGTACATACTGTCATGATCAGAAATACATGGACACTCTAAGCTCTATAATCTTTTGCAAGCATGAGATTCTTTCTTTACACTTTTACAGGAAATAACGGTTTTGTGATAGTAAAATTTGTTACCTATTCTAGAATAATGATTTTTAATAAACAAATACAGTAGTGCATTGATGATCCAAAGTAATTGGGTGACATGGGTGTTGCATGAAAATCAGTTTATTTGGATAATCGAAGTGTATTAATTTATTTACCAATGAAAACTACATAAATTTATAACAAGATTAATCTCTTTTTATTATTGAAATGGCAAGTGCAGTAAGAATGTACCAAACATGGTATAGCCTAGAGATGGGCAATCTGCTCCTGAACTGATTCAAAGAGTCTGATCCTTCTAAGGAGTGAGTGATGGATGAATCTGAAAAAAAGAATGGTAGTTCATCCGATCCGAAAAGTCCTTCTGGTAACAGCAATGAGCTGCATAAGCACCCCTTACCACATGCTTCAGAAGTTTCCTAAACCCCTTGCCATATGCTTCAGAAGTTTCCTAAGCTACAAAATAAATGTGGTATAGACCATGTGTAAGTATAAAACTGCAGAAAATGAGAGCCTAAACACGCGCAGCGCCTCTGTGCTGCGAGTCGAGAATCATTGAGTCGAGAGTCAGCAAGTCACACAAGCACCATGGTTCAGTGAGCTCGCTGCTCCGCACGACTCCGGCGATAGGGGCGATCCGACCGCCAACTGAGTCGGTGAGTTAGCTGGTTCACCGGTCCACCTCTCCCCACCACTCTGCTGACTCCGCTCGCTTGCGGAGCCGCCCGTGTGGCGCGCTGCTCATTATTCCCCCCACTCCTCTGGCGAACCGCACGGTGCCGAACAAAGCGACTCCGCACATCTTTCTGTTCTCTCAACTCCTGTGTTCTGATAAATCTTGCAGCTCGCTTACAGAAACGATCATCTGAAGCAACAGAAACCGTCATATAGGCAAATGTCGTATTCCGAATAGTATTCGAAATGAAACGTATTTATTTAATGTTATGCTTTTTCTTAATAACAGAAAAACTGCAGACTGTAGCAAAAACGCGCTACAGTACAAAATTAAATTATATAAAATATCCGCGAAAAAGATTGTACTCCATTTTCTCGAAGACTTGTAGTTTGCATGAAGGGAGCAAGAGAGACAAAATCTTGTGCAATGTGCATTCTCTGTTGCTTAGATAGATTTTGTAAGCCCATATCACGCAGTTTCGTGACTTGATAGACAAGTGTTCTATATCAAATTACGCATCTTTTATGCATCTACACTATTTTGGCATGTTGAAAACAATGGCTATATAATTGAATAACAAAGAAAATAACAATGTGCGTTAATGTTTTCTATCTCTAAAATCATTCAGTTTCGAGAATGTGTCCATTTGAAATTTTTGCTGCTGGTGTCAAATCTTTCACAGTAACAACAAACTTGTTTCCCAAGAGAGAGAGAGAGAGCGAGAACACTAGGATGTCAAATGAGACGTGTCTAAAGTTACGTTTCTGAGTAAAATATCTTGAAATAATATTTCATTACGAATTTAATGTGTTTGGTACAACAGGATGTGTGTGCTTGCCATTAAAGATAAAATATATTGGGAAGCACTTAAAAATAATTCGACTTGCTCTGTATATAGTATATATAAAAACTTTGCACAAATATCTTGTGAAAGGGTGTAGTTACATGAATTAAAATATAAAATGGAACGGAAATTGTACCAGCAACTGCAAAACAGAATATAAGAGCCCAGAACGCTACCCCTGCACTACGCCGACTGTAAGAGTATCACCACAGTTATTTACCTAATTATTTCTTTCGGTAAGTCTCTCTTTGCACTTAATCAGTTGTTGCTGGTTTGTGCTCACGAAAGAAAAACTCATTGATGGCTTGTACTCACAAAAGAAAACCTCATTGACGACATAGTCGAAAGTACTCGTCATATTTTCAAAGAATTTGACTTGAGATCTTCCTTCTTTTCTTCGTATTTGAAGTTATGAATGAAACAATCCATGAACATTCCTCGCTTCGTAAATTTAATGGACATTACTCTTTTGACGCCTTATTTCCTAAATTAAATAAACTTTATTGCTTACTCTGGAGCTATCATTATTTTACTGTTTATGGGTGCCAGACTTTAGTTTTTAGAAACAGGTGATCGGTTCTAGCGGCCATCTTGTAGCGAGAAGCTGTCGCGCTCACGTAGGACACCCAGCCGTGTCGCTGAATGTCGCTACTTGTAGCTGCCGTGTCACATCGCTGAATGTCGCGTGCTGTTACTCGCTTTTGTCGCTCACTTAGGACACGGCTTTATTGCGCACAGCTTTTCCGCCACAGCAGTTGCCACGTCCTGCATGGAACTCTCGTGATATCTCACATTTCATTCAACTCGCAAACTACTCACTGTATAAATATGGAACTAGTATCATTTTATTCTGCAAAATATTGTATTTTTTAAATGAAAGTATAAAAATATTCTTTTTTTTCTTTTTCCAATTATTTCACCTGAAAAAATTTTTAAATTCTGTTATGACATTTTTAATTTTTAATGTAGGCATAACTAACTAATTTTAATTCTCGAAACTACTAAGGCTTTACAATAAAATGATTATTCTTCTTTCTTCTTTCACAATATGGCCAAATCAGATAAAGGTATAGTAACAAAAAAGTAATGTGACATCGTTTTACTTTTTTATCAGATGGTGAGTCGGTGAGCCATGAAAAAGACCTAGTTCATGTCAGTGAGTGACTATTTCTGATCCGATCTCTGAAAAGATCGGTTTTGCCCATCTCTAGTATAGCCATGCAGCATGTGCTGTACATATGTATAAAATTAACTCTTTAAAAATTCCTCAATTTTGGTCTATCTAAGCAAGTTCATGCACTTATGAACAACTAACTCAAGAAGGGTTTATTTTATTTCAGAACAGATATCTGATAATAGTCACTTTCATCTTGATCTGTGTATCATTGCAAAGTGCTTCAAAATCAGCGGGTAAATTTTCATTTTATGGGCCACTAGTTGATGAAATTCTTCTGGCCTCAGTCTTATCAGCAAAGAAGTTTACAATTTCACTATCCTATATGATTTGGTGTTCTGAATAAACATCATTGATACTTATTCTAGAATGTCATCTTCATCACATTATGATCTTTTAGTGTACTGAGCATTATGCACATATCATTTTGTTCATAATTGTTATTAAACTTTGAGAACATTCCACAAAATTTTATTCCAGAATTCTTTTTTTCTCCAAATTCCAATCATTTACACTATCCACTGCATCTGTGATCACGTAGTAGACATCTTTCAAATCAATGTTTTCATAATGAATGAAACTCTCACTCTGTGTGTGCTGGTATGAAACTTCCTGGCAGATTAAAATGTGCTGGAACCGGTATTCAAACCTGTGACCTTTGCCTTTCATGGGAAAACGCTCTACCATCTGAGTTCAGAAAGTAGGAAGCAAGGAACTGGCAGAAGTAAAGCTGTGAGGATGATTGTGAAACATGCCGGGATAGCTCAGGCAGTAGAGTGCTCGCCCCTGAGAGCCAAAGGTCCCAGGTTCGAATTCCAATTCTGTCACACAGTTTTAATGTGCCAGGAAGTTTCAATGTTTTTATGATTTATTAATAGACTTTCTTCTCTCCCCTTTCTCTTTCCAACAATAGCTTACACAGAAATTCTTTTCTGTAATACCATTTGAAAGTCCCAATAACTCCTTGATGCACAGACTATAATGAAGAGCTTTTATTTAATCATCTTTTCTGTTTAAGATGAGTTGGTAGACTGTCAAAGAACAGTACATTGTCTCCCATTTCATATTCTTTAAATTATGAATTTTTACAGTGAGTACAAAAACTAACATAAGCTGTTCCATGAAAATCATACAATCCACCCTGGTGCTCTTTTGTGATGTGTAAATAAGAAGCATCATAGACACATTTTCATATTTGAAATAGTGCTGCTTCTTATCTCTGATGTGCGTAGGCAGTTGGTGGCTACCATAGCATTAACACAACCTAAAGCAGTAATCGGTCCTTGTTTGTTTTAGGACCAGGTGCTGCTATTTCATAACATTAAGCAAACATTTTTTAGGGAAAATCTTTCCAAATGACCCCAGTTTCATCTGTATTCTATATATTTTTGAGAATATAATTTCCTTACCTCACAAGGTCCTTACTTTTTCTCCATGTATTGTAAGCTCCTTAATGGCAGTTTTTCATGTAAATCAGTTTAACCAGTCTGTGCTTGTTTAAGAATTTGATGGCCCTTAACATTACATTGAATTGCCAAGAATGGGACCAAAGGTAGGTTCTCCTGATTTTCTTTGTATAAATAGGTTTCTCACATCTGGCTGGGACCTCAGTGGGGCACTCTGAGGTGGAGAGAATTTAACTATGAGATAGGGTTACAGAAATCCAGTAAAGTTTTATCAAATATAAATAATTTTTATTTGGAACACAATTACATGGACTTTTTTTGAAAGATTTACATATTTCAGCAAGTCTTTTTCTCTTTTACATGTTTATAAAACTAATGAAGGCTGCATTTATATGTTGAGCTAAAATATATGGAGCTTAATGTGGTTTTCTTATATCTATATCATTTCCTTTTGATAATGGAAAGTTGAAGTTGAGTTAAAATGGAAAGTCAGGTTGGAATAATCTTTTTAAATGTCAGTAATGGAGTATAGATTACAACTCACCATTGGGACATTTGTTGAGCCTCCAACAGGCACGAAAAAAAGACAATCCCGTTCACACAACTTAAATTTACAGCCATGGCCTTCATAAAGAGAGAGAGAGAGATAGGGGGGAGGGGGTGGCAATCACATACATTCATACAATCACTATGATAACTATGATAATTCGAAGTGTGGCAGTCGGAGGTGATGGTTGTATGACTGTGTTGTGTGCCTGTGTGATTGCGTGAGTGCTCTATTTCTGAAGAAGGCCATGGCCGATAGCTGAATGTGTTGTATGTGTGTGTCTTTTGTATGTGCCTGTCGCAGCTCGTCGCCACGTCTTTGCGGTGAGTAGTAAACTGTCCTCACTATATTATTTATTCCAACCTGGACTTTCCAATTTTACACTATGATAACTATACACACATAACTGCCATCTTGGGCGCTACAAGCATCTTGGCAGTGAGTGAGGAGGGGAATGGAGGGAGAATGATACTGATTAAGGGTGGCAGTGGAAAGTTCCATGGTGGATAGTAAAGGCTCTGATAGGTGGTAATGTGAAATGCAACAATGAATGCAGTAACGGGAAGGGGTAGGAGAGGATAAAAGGGAGATGTAGAGGTGTATGGGTAAGAAGGGGATTTGAAACAATAAAAAATAATAAAATAAAAGTAAAAGAAATATATCAAATAATAAAAATAACTAAATAAATAGTCTGTGCAGTTCAGAAGAGGTGGAGGGGAGGATCCAGATGACTGGGGTAATAAAACAGCTTTTGAAATAAAAATGATTATGTTCATCTGCATACTGTGCCACAGGATGGTCCATCTTGGTGATTCACATGGTTGCTTACCAACACTGCTGCAATCATTGCCCAGCATTTTATGTTGGTATGACAAAAACCAGCTTTCCATCAGGATAAATGGCCACCATCAAAATGTGGCAAAAAGCAAGATGGATCACCCTGTGGCACAACATGAAGCTGAACGTAACACTCAATTTCAATGGGTGTTTCATTATACGTGCCATCTGGATCCTCCCCTCCACCACTAGCTCTTCTGAACTGCACAGATGGAAGTTGTCCCTTCAACACATTCTACAGTCCCAGAACCACCCTGTCCGCAATTAAAATAACTTGTCATCCCTCCACTCAATGCCTTACATCCTTCCCCCTCCCACTGATTATCCTGGATCCCTCTAATTCATGAGTTCTTTCCAACTGTGTGTCACCCCTTACAATATCCCCTTAATCACATTTTTATTTTTGATATATTCTATATTTTATTTATATTTTTTAAATATCTTTCCCTTCACTGCATTAAATGCTGCATCTCACAAGCCCGCATATCAGAGCCTTTACAATCCATCGTACAATGTGGAACTTACCATCCCCACCATTAAACAGCATCCTTCCTGCTCAACACCCTTTCTCCCTCACTGTCAAGATGCTTGTATTCCTGTAGCAGCCAGAGACAGTAGTTGTGTGTGTATAGTTGTCTGAGTGATTGTGTCAATGAAATTTTTTTTTTTTTTTTTTTTTTTTTTTTTTTTTTTTTTTTCCCCCCTCTCTGATGAAGTCCATGCCTAAAAATTTAAGTTTTGTGAATGAGATTGTCTTTCTTTGTGCCTGTCAGTGGCTCAGTGAACATTTTTTCAGTGAGTTGTTATTTATCCTCCGTTATTGATATCCCAATTAGATTTTCATTGTCATATCTTTTTGAATTTTGTTAGTAATGAAATTTATTTGAATAGCACTAATAAAATTAAATTAAGATGCAGTGCATCTCACCTGCTTCTTGCCTGTTCAGTCAGGAAATAGGACAGCATCACTGGCCTGGTATTGACTTCACTGCTCCATTCATCAATTAAAAAAGTGAAACATGGACCTTCATAAACCATTGTTCTTATAATTACTGTTGTGTTTTTATTCCAATTACATTCAAAACTGATTGTTTTAATTGATCTATAGTGTGCTTACTCTTTGATGTTCTAAATTCAGGTCTGTAATTGTAATTCACACTTTGTCAGGAAACCATCTAGGCTAAATGCTACCTCTAATTGCAACAGGTGCAATACATTAAAAAGTTGAATAGATAAGTCATATACATAGTCTGTACAGGAAAAATTTGCCCACTTTCTCCCTTTCCCCATCCCCTACACCCATGTGATGAATTTTCCCTGTTTAGGAGAAGAGGTAGACAAGAGAAATTTCCAATGCAGGAAGGAGAGACAGTGGGAAGACATATGTAGATAGTGGCAATAAGAGGGAAGCATTGTTTAGGAAGAGATTGGGTACAAGGATTTAGTATGTTCTGGGTTAAAAGAGCAACAAATATTTTTTACGACAAAATTTTTGGAGAGGAAGGCAGAATGTTATCTAAGGCAATTGGTTGCGAACTTTTCTGTCAGAGTCATTTAAACAGCATCAGGACCTTTTTTTAAGATAAGCTCAGTGAGTGTTAATATAAATTTCAGTATTGACCATCTCATTACAAATCAGTGGTCTGCTTATTTCTAAATATTCTGGGCAATCAAAAATTCAGTATAAATTTTAAAACTTAATAAATCATGGAATAATGTAGATAGAGAGGTAAAAATTGACACACATTCTTGGAATGACATGGGGTTTTATTAGAACCAAAAAAAGAAAACACAGTATTGCTAGACACATGAAAGATCTCTTGCGCACATTGTTTGGTAGTGATCGTGTGCTCAGCCACCACTTTTGTCATGCTTGGGCTACTACATCCCCAGACCTAAGTCCGTGCGATTATTGGCTTTGGTGTTACCTGAAGTCACAAGTGTATCGTGATCGTCCTACATCTCTAGGGATGCTGAAAGACAATATCCAACACCAATGCTTCGCCATAACTCTGGGCATTCTTTACAGTGCTGTTCACAACATTATTCCTCGACTACAGCTATTGTTGAGGAATCATGATGAACATATTGAGCATTTCCTATAAATAACATCATCTTTGATTTGATAATTATTGGTTTTCTGATCAGATGAAGTGCCATTAGTCAGAAAGTTTTGAACTTTTTTTTGTTTTTTGTTTTAATGAAACCTCATGTCATTCCAAGCATGTGTGTCAATTTTTACCTCTCTATCTACATTATTCTGTCATTTATTAAGTTTTCAAATTTATACTGACTTTTTGATCAGCCGGTATTTTAATGGTTCAAAAATTCCACATAAGGAGTAGCAGTGCCAGTGAGGACAGGGCCAGAGCTGAAAAGGCTGCTGGTGTAGGCGAAAACAGCATCCTGGAGTACTCAATGGGTCTGCATGGGAAGAGATGGGTGGAGAGCCAGGAAATGCCGTCTGACACTTGGGCCCTCATTAAGGCCACATTGATACAGATGTCTGAACTACACAGAGACAGCATATAATGACAGTCGGAATCCATTGGTGGTGAGGGGGGGGGGGGAGCTGACATGTGCCCCCACAGTGTAAGATCTTTGCTGAACTCTTGTCTCAAGCCAGAGTGAAATGATAGGAAGACAGGATTCTCTCACAATGTTGTGCCAGCAAAGCCAACCTGTGTGAAGGTGACAGTGGACATTATGACAGCAAGAGGATGTAATGACAACCTGTGGTTGACGACAACAGAACCCTCTCCTTGCCAGAAAACAAGTACTGAAAGGAAAAGTACTTGTGAAGCAGGATGGAAACAACCTGGAAGTGTCTTTGGCTAACCATGTTCTATGGAGGAGACCTTCTGCAGGTCGGTCCATGGAGATGGTTGCTGCGATCCACTGTCCGTTGAGCACCACACCTATGTGAAACCAAAGTAACTTGTGATGAAAACAGATCAGGGCCCACTGGTAGATGGGAAAGTGTGTCACTGTTAGCATGTTGAGTGGTGGAGTGTAAATGAATTTCATAGTTCAATCTTGACATAAAAATAGCCCAGAATTGAAAGTGGTACTTGGCCTTAACTTACGATGATGCAGTCTGGTTGAACAATGAAATAAGGTGTTTTGTACACTGTAATCAAGTGGAACTTTGTACTACATGGAAAAATATAAGATTTCTTAATTACAGCTCCTTTTCAATTTATGAATAGTGAAGCTGTGCAGAGTTCAACATCTTTGATGCGTAAGTGATGGGTGCTTAGAATAAGGGAGTGGATTTCAGTTTCTATTTTTAAATTGAAAATGCCTTGTTGCATGCTTGAAACAAATGAACGTGAACACCCTGGTGCAGGAGTGCATGCAATTGCTGAGCAATGATTGATTCATGGGGAATAAACTTGCAGTAATATGCAACCTTCTCTAAAAATTCCTATAAATCATTCATGGATGTAGGACATAGCAGTGATGTACTCGTGCAAATGAGTGATGCCACTTCATCAGATTTCAAACCCCAAGTAGACACTATAGGGTTGAAAGATTTGACTTTTCAGTCTTTCCCAATAAATCTGTTGCAAATGAACTTCTGGGTTTGGTGCCAGATGATCGTGTGCACATCCCACATTATTTTAATCTAACTGATCAACATCTTCAGGTGATCACTGCTGCAAAAGACAACTGATAGCCTCACACAGTGACATCAACATTTATCAGGATGGATGCAGGAAATATATATGTGCAAAAAGCCATTCAGTTTTGGACGACGACAGTAAAGAACACGTCTTCTGCATGTGCACCATGGGGAAGGTCAGTGCTGTAGTCCAATTTACATTTAAGCCTAGTTACCTGGAGGGCAGAGAACAGGGCGCCGTCTGAATGGACTTTTATTTCTCTAGCTGTTCGTGTAAATACCATGAAAAAAGTGAGAAACATTGGTGGACATTCAACCGCCATCTCTAAGACAGGGAGATGTGATTTCAATGCTACAGAATATGACCCCCAGTCATTCCCTTCACTGGCCACAGCACGGGAGGAACGTAGGCCAGAAGCTAAGGTGAGGCATATGCCCCCCTGATACTTAGTCTAGTATGTAATGGTTGGAGAATCCTTTGCATCAACTAAACATCTGTTCTTTGTTGAACATCTAGAGGATAAGTATGGAGAAGTGGAAGGTATGTCCAAAATAACATCTGAGTCAGTCTAGATAATTATGTCATTCCCATCCCAGTCTCGGGCATTGCTCGCCAGTGAAAAGCTGGGTGATATTCCCATTAAAGTAACTCCATACAAGAGTCTTAGCATGGCCCAGCGTATAATCTCCCATTGGGATTTGTTGCTGCATTCTGATGATGAGCTGTGGAAGAAAATAGAGCACATCTGGCATATCTATAGGTGTGCAAAGGACAACAGGGTTGTCACTGGTACCTTTGTCTTGGATTCTGAGGTTGTCACATTACCTGAGAACATCAAGTTGATGATATACCAGTGAAACGTCAAACCCAATGTCCGTCCCCCAATGCGCTGCTTTAAGTGCTGGAAGTTTGGGCACATGTCCTCCCGATGTGATGCCAACCTGTCAAGAGTGCGAATGTGCATCACATCCAGACGTCCCTTGTCGCCCACCTCCAGTCTGTATTAACTGTGGCCAACACCACCCTCCCCTGCCCACTAGATTGCATGGCCCTGCACAAAGAAAGAAAAATAATGGAGTATAAAACCATGGATAGACTGACCTATTCAAAGGCAAGGTGCAAGTATCAAAAGTTGCATCCAGTGAGCATGGTCACATCTTATGCCACAGTGCTTTCACCATCGTCATCCCTGTCAACAAGGTCCCCATCTGTACAACAAATCTGCATGGGTCCACAGGTCTAATCATCTACAAATGCTGTCTTGACAGTTGGGGGCAGTTCCTCTTATGTTGCTCCCAAACCATCTACCTTCGGAGTAATAACTCCCCAACCAATGGGGATATTCACATTTTAGTGTGGCACATTGATTTATCAATCTGCATCCACAGCCTTCCACCATCTGTCCATTGGAGAGCCCATGATGACTTGTGTGGCAACAATCATTTTCTGATCTTTCTGTCACACCCTCAGCATCAATCTCCAGGGCACCTACCCAGGTGAGTTTTAAACAGCGCTAACTGGAAAGACTACACTTCTACTGCCATCGCTGGACCTTCCTCACTTCACAACATTAATGTGGTGGTCGAGAATGTCACTTGCACCATTGTTTCTGCTGCAGAAGCTACAATCCCTCTTTCCTCAGGGTGCCCACAGTGAGCAACAGTGCTGTGGTGATTGCTGAAAGTCACTGAGGCCATTAAAGACCACAGATGGGCTTTACAGCGATACAAGCAGCATCTCTTTCCAGAGAACCTCTTCACTTCTAAATGGCTCTGCGCTCTTGCCCAAGAACTTATTAAAAGATGGAAACAGCAGTGTTTGGAGATGTACATATCCACTATTGGGTCAGGTACCTCCATCACACAGGTCTGGAGCAAAATTAGGCGCCTAAAGTGATACTTGTTGTCAGCAGGATTCCCTGAAACACTTGCTGAGATGTTTGATGAGCATTACACTCACACCTCTGCCTTTCATAATTACCCACCGGCCTTCCTTACATTACAGGAGCGGTTAGAATGTCAGCCCCTCTCTTTTATCACCCACCACTCTGAGATTTATAACACTCCATTCAGTGAGTGGGAGTTCCTTAATGCTATTGTGCAATGTCCCAACATGGCACCTGGGCCTGGTAGCATTCATACTCAAATGCTGACACACCTCTCAGTGGAGTTCCAGCGTAATATTCTTGCTGTCTTCAATCACATCTGATGTGACGGTGCTTTCCCATGCAATGGTGGGAGAGTATCATCATCACAGTGATTACACCTGTCAAAAACCCTCTAGACATGGATAGCTATCAACCCATTAACCTTACTAACATTCCCTGCAAACTTTTAGAATGTATGGTCAGTCGGTGGTTGTGTTGGATTCTTGAGACTCAGGGCTTACTTGCTCCATGCCAGGGCGGTTTCCGCCAGGGTCGCTCCACCACTGATAATATGGTGTACCTTGAATCCACAATCTGCACAGCCTTTTCCAGGTGCCACCACCTTTCCACCATCTTCTTTGATATGCACAAAGCATACAACATGACCTGGCTAAGCCACATCCTCACCACATTACTTGAGTGGGATCTCTGTGGCTCGCTCCTAGTTTTTATACAGAACCTTTTAGCTGTCCATCCCTTTCATGTTCAAGTTCATGCCTTCTGTAGCACCTCTCATGCCCAGGAGAATGGGATTCCTGATGGTTCTGTCTTGAGTGTTCCATTATTTTAGTGGCCATTAATGTCTTAGTAACATCAGTTGGGTCATCAGTATACCCTTCCCTCTATGCTAATGACTTTTGTATCTCTTTTAGTTTCTCCAGCACCCAAGTTGCAGAACGCAGATCACAGGGAGCCATTCAGAAGCTGCAGTCCTGAACTCTTGCCCATGGTTTCCAGTTTTCTGATGCCAAGATTGATGTTATGCACTTCTGTTGTCATCAGATGGTTCACCCCCAGCCCAAACTTTATCTTGACGACCACTTACTAGAGGTAGAGGAATCCCACACGTTTTTAGGGCTGGTCTTTCACTCCCAGGTAACATGACTTCTCTACATTTGTCAACTGAAACAGGAGTGCTGGCATCATCTCAGTATTCTTCGTCAGCTGGGTCATACTGCCTGGATTGCTGATTGCTCCATCCTCTTGTGGCTATATAAAGCTCGGGTGCAGTTCCCTAGAGGGGCTCAGCACTAACTTGGTGAGTATGGGCTTGGCGAACTCGGGGTCCTTAGCTGCGGACTGTTGGTGCCGCCAGTCTTTTGACACTGTAAGCTCTGGGCGCACTTCAGCAAACTCTGAGTGACGCGGTGGTGGAACGTTGTGAATACCATGGAATGGGGAATTTGGCTTGACCACCTGGGTCGCAAGGAAGGAAAAAAATCTCACATGCTACGTGCTGTTGGGATGCATGGTTATTGAGGTGGAACAGTTGCTAGTGAGCAACATCTGAGGATACTGCCAAACCTCAGTTGTATAAGGCTTACCCAGGCATGGGGAACTCTGTCTAGGTGGACATTTAGTTCCCTAGCTGCTCATGGGACCAAGATGAATAATTTTAATTTGTCCCTTGTACCTCCCAGTGGTATGGGTGTTCTACTGGGGGTTCCGACACCCAATCCAAAAAGAGTCCTCCTGATTTGGGGAGTAAGAAAAAGACTTTTGTGTACAGTAACAGAAGACAGGCTGTTGTGCAGAGTGTGTTTATTGTTGTGAAGTGAAAAGATGGCTTGTACGAGGGAATTTCTCCTTTCTATATTCAACAAGGCCTTGAGGGAATTGCTAGCAGCTTGAAATCAGCGAAGCGCTTGTGAAATGGAACATTAATGATTGAAACATCAAGGCCCAGCAGTCAACTAATCTGCAGAATTGGAAATTCCTGGGTGAATATGCCATAGAGACCGAGTTCCATAACACCTTGAACTACAGCAAAGGCATAGTGACCTGTAGGGACCTAGTCAACATCCCTTTGGAACAATTGAAAACTGAGTGGGCAGAGGAGGGTATTTTGCATGTACAAAATATTATGAAAAGGGTAGATGGTGAGTTGGCGAAATGAAACTCATTCATCCTCGCTTTCAATAATCCCAAACTTCCAGACCATGTCAAGGCAGGTTTTCTTCATGTGAAGGTTTGACCATATGTCCCCAACCTGATGTGCTGCTTTAAGTGCCAGCACTATGAGCATACCACCCTGAGGTGCAAAGGCGAGACCACCTGTGGCAAATGTGGCAAGGTCACACATGACAGAGTTGAGTGTACACCACCCGCCAAGTGTCAACTATTCTGGGGATCACCCTCTCTGGAGCTGTGAGTGCAAAGTCTTCCTCAAGGAAAAAAAAGGTGCAGCAAATTAAGACCATGAAGCACATCTCATATGCTGAGGCCAAGAAAATCTTCCTGGCCATGTGACCACTAGCCTTTGCCACATCTTTTGCTTCTGTTCTCCAAAAGCCAGTTGCTAGGCAGCTGCAGCTGCAGCAGTGTCAAGTTCTGGTTGCCTCCCCAACATCAGATAAAGGCACAGTTATATCTACTGTAGAGATGGTGGCCTCCCTGATAGCAGAGGTTGGCCAAAATCCACCATAGCCATTACCACCGCAACAGGTGCCCATCCAAAGCCATCTAAGGCCAAAAAAGCAGCTGGGAAATCTCAGTCACATGCTAAAACGGAAAGTACACTATCGGAGCCTGTCCCTTTACTTATAGCAGATGCTTCATCTGACTCAGCTCCAGAGCCAATTTAGATTGATGTGCATTTGGGTCTTCCAAATTGCCTCAAGTCAGACCCTTCACCCCCTCAGTGGAAAGAGAAGGTGAGGGTGCAACCTCCATAAGCAATGGCTCCCATACTACAATGGAATATGCAGGGCTTCAGGACCCATGTGGAGGAACTCCGTCTTTTATCTCAGGGTGAGCTTATATTTATGTGTCTCCAGGAGACAAATTTCAAGCCTTCTGACTCCCCTGAGATACATAGTTCCACTCTACATAGATAGGACGACGTTAGTGGGGAGAGAGCTAAGGATAGAGTGACTATTTTTGTTCATACAGCCTACCACTATGAGCCCATCTCTCTCACACCACAAGCCTCCAAGCAGTTGCAGTATCTATACATGTGCGTCATCAACTGACTATTTGCTCCCACTATCTGCCCCCTTGTGATACACTCAATGAAGAGGCCCTCAAAGACCTACCCAGCTCCCCCAGCCTTTTTTCCTCTGTGGAGACTTTAATGCACATAATGTGCTTTGGGGCTCTGTCACTACCTGCTCCAGGGGAGAGCAATTGAGCACCTCCTCTTGTCATTGAACACACATTTACTTAACACCAGTCAGCCCTCATATTTCTGTACTGTGACAGGGTCATTCTCTGCCATACACCTCTCTCTTTGCTCCCCAGCCCTTGCCCACACTATACAATGGGAACTATTCCATGATCTTCACGGAAATGATCACTTTCCAGTCTCCATTTCCCAACCATATGGAATTGAGCCTGAAAGACACCCACCATGATGGATGCTCACTAGATTGGACTGGTCACTCCTAGTGTTGCCCTCACTAGTTGCATTGGAAAGACCCTAGAGTGAATGGTAAACTGCTGCCTTGTCTGGATGTTGGATTTGCTAGCGTGTTTGTGGCACACAGTTTCTTCTGTGTTCCGATTCTCTCAGTGGGCTGCAATCTTTACAAAATTTGTATCCAACAGAGAAGATAGTTCAGCTCATACATGACAGAATATACTCCTTACAGCAGTGTAGGAAGCAAGTGACATTCTGTTGGGTACCAGGACATGTCAGAATTTGTGGCAATTAAATGGACAATCAGGCGGCCAAGGAGCCCTGCATAGGCTATGATATCACACAATGTGCCTTCCTCTTCAGGACATCCTCTCTGTAGTATGGCAGAGGTCCCTTCATTTGTGGGAGGAAGCGTGGCAGGCAGTCATGAGCAATAAATTGTGGTTGGATAAGCCAACTGTCCGACTGTGGCAAAGCTCCTGTCAGTCATTAAAGTAGCATGAACTGGCCTTGACACGTTTCTGAATCAGACAGTGTCCTTTGACACATTGCTATTTACTCCATTGATAGGATCCCCCATTTTGTGATGCCTGTTGTGGGCAAATCAGTGTACGCCACATTTAATTGTTTGTATTTTATACTGTGCTGTGAGGGCAGCAGTGACACTTGGTGGTGCTCTGCCCTCTGTTTTAGCTGATAACATAGCAAGTGTGATGACCGTTTTAAAATTTTGTAATCTTTCTGGACTTTTTCCTAAGATTTTAGGCTGGAGGTTTTAGTGTGTTAAAGAATGGCTGATCCACAACTTTTATATCAGGGATCAGCCATCCATGATACTCTGGTACAGCATTTTGAGGACATTTACGCCTTTGTACCTTAGTGGGCCAACTTACATTCTTGCCTTGCAATATTTGTTTGTGTGTTTGCTTCGTCCTTCTTATTGTTTATCTATTTTGGTTACTTACCTATCTGTTTCCTGTTGCTGTTTTATTCACTTCTTTTTACTCAGGTCACACGTGTCACCCAATTATGCTAAGAGTGCTAAAGACCTAGTTGTCATGTGTCCACAAGATTTTATCCTATCCTGTCTGGTGCAGTACCATCTTGATTTTGGATGCCTTACCTATGGATCTGCATCACCTTCAGCATTGTGCTTCCTGGCGCCATTTACCACTGTGGGGTTTGCATCAAGACAGGTACCTTTTGTACCAGTCCTGCGAACAGTATACTTGCGGAGGCTGGGATCCCTCCTTTGCAGGTCCCCTGCCAACAATTGCTTGCACCCTATGCAACTCGTGCATAGCTCACCAGGCCACCCGAACCATTGTCTCCGTTTCTATGATGTGGTTGTCCATCCCCAACAATGATGAGTCTGGTCCCTTCTGCTGGGACTTGAGTTTTACCCTCTTGCGTCTTTATATCAGGCCCATGCATGTACATCTCCATGTGCCTGACAAAGCTGTGTACTTATTTGGTCTAGGCCTATGGACCCAAAGACTCAGTTCCCCCTGAGGCTCTCTGTCATCAGTTCTTTGCTATCGTAGCTGCATTCCCTGGATATGACCTGGTCTACATGGATGGTTCATTGGTTGAGGGCCATGTTGGCTTTGCATGCATTCATGGTGACCATGTTCAACAATGTTCTTTGCCCAATGACTGCAGCTCTCAATCACGTCCGGTCCTGCTCAGATGAATCTTTTCTTATTTGCAGTGACTTCCCAAGTAACCTTTGAGCTCTGCACCAGTGCTACTCACATTCCCCATTGGTGTTATGTATCCAGGGGACCCTTTATTTCCTTGACCGATCCGGTTGATCATTGGTGTGCTCTGGTCTCTGAGTCACATCAGTATCCTGGACAATGAATGTGCCAACAGGCTTACAAGACAGGCTGTTGATGAGTCTATTCTAGAAATCAACCTTCCTTCTTCTGATTTCTGGTCAGTGTTGAGCTGTCTGTTTCTGACCTTTGGCTTCTAAGTGGCATACCCTGACCATGCCTAAAAACCTCTAGGCTGGATGACATTCCTCCATGCTGGCCTCATTCTGGGATTCTGTAGTCCTGTGCTGACTCAGGATTGGTGGTATGTGGGTCATCCATGGCCATCTCCTCCAGGGTGAGGGCCCGCCCCAGTGTCATTGTGTCTTCAGCTTGATGGGAGCCCACATCTTGCCGGACTGGCCTATTTAGCCACCTTGTGGCAGTCTTTTAATTTTCTTGCAGTTTATCATCTGTTTTATGGGAAGATTCCACAAGACCTGATTCATTTTTAAGTTTTATTTGTGCATCTATATATATATATAGCAGTTCCATTCTACATTCCCTTCTTATTTTACTGTTCACATTTCGCTAATACTTACAACAATACGTTCACTTCCTAACCTAACCTTTGAGTACTTTTGTACGATATTTACCACTTTCATTACTCCTTCTTCCGACTGAAATACGCCGCTCATCAAATTTTCTCGCTATAAAACGTAAACACTATTTCACAACTGTAGTTTCTTATATTGTTTATAATCATTTTCGGCATTTCCTAGTCACCTTACATTTGTTTCCATTTCCGTTTTTCCACATTTCCGTTCGTTTTTCCTACTTTTCCGATCGTATTTCAGCTACTTTACGTTGGTTTTGATTCTACTATTCCTTCGTCAGACTATTCTTAGCCTCAATATCGTAATCTGCTACCACTTAACCAATCCTATTTAGACGTTTTCCTTGCATTCTCACGCGGTTTTCTCGTACTTTTTCCGATTTTCATCATCCTTAAACCTCGTTTGCACCCCATACCACTACCTAACCCTTTAATACTACGTGGTTGACAACTTAAGGTGACCACAGTATCAACAACGAATTTTAACGACTTTTTCTATTTCCTTTCTTTTTACTTACCTGAATTATTTTTTAAATTTTTTAAATATTATTATTATTTTATTTGTTCATTGCAGCCTGTTATATAGCCCATATTTCTCACTTTTCCTTCATCCATATATTATGCCTCCCTTACAACATCCCTACAACAACCCCATCCAGTTTTATTTACATTCCCTCCGTAAACATGCTTTTTCCCTAGTCAGATTACGCTCCTAAATTCTTTTCATGCAGGCTTGTCTGACATTTGCAATCACTCCCAAGGGCCTCACACTAAAAGTTCCCATCTCTGGCTGTAACCCATCCTTTCATCCCGCCCTATACCAATTCCTAACTGAACAATCCATATCCCTCACCCGCCTAATCCTTAACCTACACATCAACTCCACCAATGAACACACCTGTCAACTCCTATCCCTAATCAAAATCCTCAACCTTTCCTCTCCTACATCTACACCTGCAGTTCAGAATATCCTTCTTCAGGCCACCCGCAAATTAGAACAGCATGCTACCCAGCACCTCAAAAAACTATCCAATCTCCTGGTCACCCACCTCCGGAAAGGCAACACTCTCTCCCTCAACAACATCTCCAGTAAACCTCAACCTCCTCTGATTGCACACAAACCCAGTCTCTCCCATCTACTCAATCTCCCACTCCCAACTCCTTTCCCCCCCAAACCTCAAAATTCCAATCCACACAATCCGGAACCACAACATCCCAATTCAGTGGTCAAACTCTCCTCTAAACCTCTCTCCCAATCTGAAACCTCTGTCCTATCCAAAGGGCTGACCTGTCTGAATGTCTGCCTAGGTGTGTTTGGATGTGGATATGTGTGAGTGTGTGTGTATTTGTTTACCTTCCTTTTTGTCCCCTAAGGTAAGTCCTTCCACTCCTGGGATTGGGATGGCTCCTTTTCCACTTCCTTAAAACCCGTATCCTTCCCTTTCTCCTCTCCTTCCTCCCTCTTTTTCCCGAAGAAGCCACCACTGGTGGCGAAAGCTCGAATGGTTGTGTGTTTTTGTGTGTTTCGTGTTTCTATCGACAAGCCTGTACTTTAGGTAAGTCAAAAATCTTTATTTTATACCATTTTCCCACCTAGAAGGTCTCCTTCTATAATATTATATATATATATATATATATATATATATATATATATATATATATATATATATATATAAAATACGAATATTAAGACAAAAAATTCCTAGCAGGAAAAATTATATATAAAAAATAGACGAAGATTACTCACCAGGTGAAGGAGCAGAGACACACAGACGCAAACACACCTAGGCAGACATACTATAGGTGTTTGCATCTGTGTAAATGTATGGGCGTGTGTGTATTTGTTCACCTTCCTTTTCTTCCCCTCAGGTAAGTCTTTCCTCTCCCGGGATTGGAATGGCTCCTTACCCCCTTCCTTAAAACCCTCATCATTTCCTTTTCCCCCTCCTTCCCTTCTGCCTGAAGAAGCAACTGGGTTGCGAAAGTTTGCGTTTGTGTGTATTCATTTATTTATTTGTGATGCTGTCACACCTGTGTTCCTTCGCCTGGTGAGTAATCTTCGTCTATTTTATATATTTCTCTTTAAAGCTTTAACATAGTCATGATTGGTGACTGACAATGGGCAATTCTAGAAAAACTGCAGTCATGTGTTAGAGATCACAGTTTCATAGGCCTAATATGAAGTTGTGTAACCCATCCCCAGCATCAATAAGGAAGAAAAGTTACTGCAGAGTGGATAGACAACCTGGTGTGAAACAAAGTTGACCTTGTAAAAATGCAACCTAAACAATTGGAATGCATCCATACCAAAAAGGACCCAGCATAGGAATACATTGTTTATTACTGCTAAACAATTCCCAAATAATAGGAAGGAATGGAGAGGAGCCCAGGTCAACATAGGTTTGAGAGTTTGCTAGAGTGACAGCAGCGCCCATATTGACCTGCATACACAGTACCCATTGATAAACCTTAAGTTCAATGGATAACCTAAAAGCAGGAACTGATATTACTGAGACACAATTGACATCCATTTTGTGAGTCACAAACCAGCAAGGGCATAAGAGCAAGAGGGTTCACAGGCATGCCTATGTAGTGAGTTGTGAACGTTTTGTGTATGATTACTACCGCAAATAAAGCCTACTGTCCAACTGAGGGGATCATTGTTGGACCGCTACAATGTTATCACCAGGTTCAACATCATATAATCAGAGGCAAGCGGGAGATGACAGTCAGCCTATACCTTGCTCCTAGCCTCAGTTTGATTTCCTGCTGCCCTTTATGCTATAAAAGATTGGGTAATGTTGAAAACATTTTTTCACATTAAAATGCATGCTCCAATACTTCCCTGCCAGGGATAAGTAGAATAATCATGAGTTTGACCATGTGATATATGTAAGATTCATTGTGAACATCAGAAATTAAGTTACAATGGTGACTGAAAACATATAACTTGTTCCTCCAAGCCCAATATGACTGGTGCATTTGGTTATGACATCTGTAGAATTTCACTATAGAAACTACAACTCCAGTTCACTTGCAATAGTATGTATAGAAAGCAGCTGACAGTTCTGAACAAAACTGAGCTATGAAGAGTCCTGCAAGGTTACAACTTGAAACAATAAATTATAAATGCTAGGAGAAATCCAAGCAGTTAGAGGAGGCAGGGGGCGAGGGAGAAAACACATGATGAAAGTTTAAATCCTTGATACCCAATTTATGAAGATGCCGTAACTGCTTTCTATATACCTCATCGTGGAATGTGGGAACATTGACAAGTATGAAACCAAGGAAAATAATATCTAGCCTCTTTCTCCACTGCTGTGGCAAGAACAAAATTCTGTGATTCCAAACCTGGTACTGGATCTGGAACCTCCTGGGGCTTGATTAGCTGACATATAACTGCATCTAATTTAGCATCTGTCATAGTGAAGCAAATGTAGAACAGACCAACACTGAAACAGAAAACTTAAGGAGTAAAAATACACTACATCCATCACTAACATTAGATTAGATTAGATTAGTTTCTCGTTCCATAGATCCACGTGGAGTGTAGTAACCCAATACACAAACAAATAAATGACAGAACTAATATGGCCATCGTTATCTAATTAGTTAATCCACTGTGTTCAGATATCTTTTGTGGACCTTTGCTTATGTTTTCACTGGTGTATCAAAACATTACAGTTCAAATTTACTATGCTTAGCTCAGAAAATGGAGCAGTAACTGTGTTTCAATATTGTTGAAGGTGATGTCTGTTACATTTCACTGCCCTTGAAGGTTATCAGGGATATTACAGAAACTGTGCAGACTATGACAGGGTGTCAGACAAATTCTGTGTTTATGTCCTTGACTGTGTCTACAACGAATCTGTGGCTCTTCAAGCAACTCTAGCAGTTGTGACTGTCAGGATGAGGGCAGCACAGGATATTACAGTCTCCAGTGTCTATCTTCTTCCAGTTGGTGAAGTACCTTGAAATGTAATGGCTGCATTGACTTTCCATCCCCCTCCCCAACCATCATTTCTACTACTGGGTGACTTCAACACCCATAACCCTCTGTGGGAAGGAACCATGATCACCGGTTGAGATAAATACATCAAAAAACTATTGACACAGCTCGATCTTTGTCTTCTAAATATTGGTGCTCCCACAAATTTCAGTGTGGCACATGACACTTACTTGGTCATTGATCTTTCTGTCTGCCTCCTTGGCCTTCTAACATCTATCCACTGGAGAGTTCATAATTACTTGGGTGGTAGCCACCACTTCTTTATCTTTCTGTCACTACCCCACTACCCCTCAATGCTTGCCCAGGTTGTCTCTTAACAAGGCTGTCTTGGATGCCTTCGCAAACTGCTGCCACTCTTGGTTCTCCACTACATGGTAACATCAATGTGTGGTCCAAAATCTAACCATGGACATTTTTCAGTAGCTGAGTCTGCAGCCTCCTATTCTTCACAATCCCCCTTCCAGTGGAAGAAAGTATCCTGGTGATCACCAAGATCACAGAGGTAACTAGAGGCCCATAAGGCAGGCTCTCCAGCTTCAAAAGGCTTTGTGCTCAAGTCTGCCAACTAATCAAAAGATCCAATTTGTGTAAGATATATGTCTACCATTGCATCATGTATCTCTTCATCCCAGATGTAAACAAATCAAATGTCTATTCGGATATCAGACACATTTGGTTGTACCTAGGATTTCAATTAACTGAACACTGATTCATACATAATTGCCAAACACTTTGCTGAGTAATATGCTTGGGTTTTAATATATTTTTAATTTAGCCACAGTGCTCAAAAAGCCAATGAAAATGGATAAATTGTTATGTTTGGAGTTCTGCATCTGTGAATTATGAACCAGAAAGAGTGATGGCCCAGAAACAGTCAAATATTATTAAAAAAACTTCTGTATTATATTAAGAAAAGTTATTAAAAAGTCCAGAAGCATATGTATAACATCTGAGATTAGTACCTCTGATGATAAAATTAAAACAATTTGGAATATAACTGTAAGGAAAACAGGACAACCAAGAGCACAAGGAGACTGTATTACCATTAAAATAAATGAAAAATTTAGTAACAAAAAGTCAGAAGTTGAAAATATTTTTAATAATCACTTTTTAAATGTCATTGAGAAAATAGGATGATTGGAGTCCTTCCTCATCTATGATGACTGTCTGAGCAACCTACAAACTACCGACTTGTATTACCCTCACATTCTTTCATAATGACTATCCAGGAGTCCGTCCATGCTCTCAGTCTTCATCTGAACCGCAGGACATGTCAGAATCCCAGGGAATGAACTCGCTGAGAGGATTTCCAAGCAGGATACCAGTTATCCAGAGCCATAGTGGTCATACCTGCCTGCCCTATGTTCGTCTCCTACATTGTGATGATCCTCCTCAGTGGCACTGTAATTCCGATTTGAGAATGTTCCACAACTTGTTGAACTGTCCTGATCTAACCCTCCTGATGCAGAATTTAATCTACTTAACACACTGCCTTCTGGCACAAGGTGACACTGCCTCAAAGACTGATTCAGTTTTAACAATATAATGAGGATAGTTTTTAACTCACTGCACAACACATTTTGAGCTGCAATAGGCACATAAGAATACACACATAACTTCAGCTTTCAACCATTAGCCATCATAAAAAAAACGGCACTATTCATATAATCACACAGGTACGCTTCACAGACACACATCCATCATCTCCAACTGCTGCATTCCAACTCATGTTCTGTGGTGCGAGGACAGTAGGAGAGGGTGTCAATGAGTGTCTTTTTGTGTCTGTCACAACTCAAACTATCTTTGATGCGAGTTGTAATCTATCCTCAATATAATTTTGAATTCCAACCTGGACTTTCCATTGTTTATTCAATTTTACATTTTATTACATGATCTAAGAACCTACTCTGATACTCTGATTTTTCAGACCCTCTCATTTTCTGAAATTTTGTTTTCTCTGACCCCATTTTTATAGTATTGTTTTTGTTACTTGGTTTTGTGTTTTATTTGGACTACAGCCTAAGCTTTTGGGCTGGAGGTTTTAGGATGGCTGTCTCATTCTTTTTTATCTTTGTGATCAGTTATATTGTTTTAACTCCTCCTCCCACGTTCTTTTGTACATCTGAGTGTCTGTCTTCTCTTGTTTTGTCCTGTGTAACCCTTGTTGCCTTTTTGTAGGTTTCTGTTTGCATATGGTTTTACGAAGGCAAGTAATTTTGGAACAATGGACTGATAAATTTGTAGTTTGACCTCTTTAAAACACAAACAAATCAAGCAATGCTCCAGCACCTTTAGAATAGATGATGGATAATCTTTTACTTCACCTCAAGTGGAGAATGTGGCTTTGTTACGTAGATGACGTTATGATATTTAACTTTTGAAGAACATACAAAAAGATGTAAATGTTCTTAACTCTCAGACAAGGTGGCCTAAAACTTAATCCAAGAAAGAGTCTGTTCAGAGCAGAAGAATACAGAATACTTGGTCATCTTGAAACTTCCTAGAAGATTAAAACTGTGTGCAAAATTTGGGATTCAAACCTAGGACCTTTGCCTTTTGTGGGTAAGCGCTCTACTGACTGAGCTATGCTGGCAAGCCTGATGGCCCATCCTTTACATCTAAATGAATAAACTGCAAGTCATATTTAAGTGTATGGCAGAGGGTTCACTGAACTACTTTCCTCTACTGTTCCCTTCTCTTGTAGCACATGGATTAAAGAAACATCTAAATCTTTCCATTTTCAATTTGATTTCTCTTATTTTATTACGATGATCATGTCTCCCTATGTAGGTAGGTGCTAACAAAATATGTTCACGTTTGGTAGAGAAAATTGGTGAAAGAAATTGCACAAATAAATTTCACTGCAACACTGTCTTTCTGTTAATTATTTCCACCTCAATTCATGTATCATTTCTGTGACACTTTCTCCCTTTATTATGATAACAGAAAACGAGCTGCCCTTCTATGAACTTTCACTATATTCTACATTCTAAGTGTTCTGCCAATGAAATGTAGCCATTGGTTTGACTTCCTTACAATATCTTGTATGTGTTCTTTCCAGTTTCAGTTGTTTGTAATTGTTATCCCTAGTTATTTAGTTGATTTTATAGCATGTAGATTTGACTGATTTATTGTGTACATGAAGTTTAGTGGATTTGTTTTAGTGGTCATATGGATGACTTCACGTTTATATTTTTGTGGGGTCAATTGCCAATTTTGGTACCACACAGATATCGTTTGACCTTCGGGTGACTTTACTAACTGATAAATGACAGCATTATCTGTGAACAGTCTGAGAGCTGTCCAGATGGTCTTCTAAAACATTTATAAAGATAAATAACAGTAGTGGCCATATAACATTTCCCTGGGGGACTTCTATTTTACTTGATGACTTTCCATCAGTTACAACATACTGTGTCCTTTCTGATAGGAAATAATGAATCCAATTGCACAACTGTGTCAGTATTCAATAAGCATGCAATTTGATTAGAAGACACTGTTGAGGTACAGTGTCAAAAGACTTTCAGAAATCTAGAAATATGGAGTCAATTTTGAGATCCTGTGTCAATAGCACTCATAACTTCATGTGAGTAAAGAGCTTGCTTTGTTTCACAAGGATGATACTGAATCTCTATTGACTATGAGTCAATAGGACATTCTGTTCAAGGTAGTTCATAATGTTTGAGGAAAGTATGTGTTCTAAATTCCTGCTGCAAACCAACATCAATGATATAGGCCTATAATTTCAAAGATCGCTCCTATTGCCTTTCTAGAATACTGAAGTGACTTGTCCAACTTTTCAATTTTTGGGTACCATCAGACAGGGGTGATTTTGGACACTGGGGTGATTTCGGATGATGTGGTTTATGTTCTCTATCTCGCTGCATAGCAATGAATCAGCACTAATTTCCACCTCCGTCTACTGCTTATTTTATGCGCAAGACTGTAATTGCCGCGTCCCATGCTCCAGCGTTTGGATTGATTGTTTACCGACACAATAATCAGTCACACAGTCTAATTGTTGAAAGTTCTTGCTATGTTATGGAGCAGAAGCTTTCTGTTGTTGTGATTGGTGGAAAAACACAGTAGAGTCAGTTGCCAATGAGATCAGTAGGCTGCAGCAATGTGAGAAGTTTTGAACCAGTTTGTCATGAGTTCTGTGTAAATTTTCAGAGTAATTGAGGTTTTTTCGAAATTGTGTACTTTGTGAGGTGATTTCGGACAATGCCGAGAACGTACAAAAGTAAGAAAGTTGTTAAATTTCTGTATAATTATGACCCAGAAATTTTAAAGACAGCCTTTGAAGATATTCAGTGTGGTAAATTAATGACTAGAAAAGCTTTTAATAAATGAAATTCCTTATCTCAGTTGTTATCCCTTATTTTAATGATGGACGTTCTTAAAATATGTTAAAAGTCACTAAAATTAAACAGAAAGAAAGTAGAATAAAAAATGTCAGTTTGTGTCCAGAAGCACCCCATACACTTCAAAACAGCGGACAGAGATTGAAAATACACATGTGTTCGAAATCACCCCACTCCATGGGGGGATTTCAGACACTTTATTTGTCTGTCTCAGGCAAAAGTAGATGCACATAGACGTTCTGTTTTTAGGATATTTTATTAGTTATACAAACAACCCAACACTTCCATAAAAAACAATGAAATCTGTTACAACCTACCAAAGTTATAGTGAAAATAGTCTGAAAACTGTCAGAAATCACCCTGTTTGATGGTATAGATCTTTCACTGAGTGAGACATTGTATATGATGCAGCTATTGCTATTGATCTGAAAGGTATCTAATTGGTATATATTCTAGACTGGGAGAACTGCTTTACTGTGGTGGAGTAGCTGAGCTGTCTAAGGTGCCTCGCTGTGGTGCGTGTGTTTGCTGGCCATTGGAGGTTCGAGTCCTCCCTTGGGATAGTGTGTGTGTGTGTGTGTGTGTGTGTGTGTTGTCCTTAGGTTAGTTTACCTTAGTTTAAGAAGTTTGTAAGCTTCGGACTGATGACTACACAATTTGGTCCAATAGATTTACAAAGATTTGATTTGATTTGAGAATTGCTGTGTTAAGTGATTTGCTTTAATATGTCAGGGATATCCACTCCTAAATCATACATGCTGATGTCTGTTCTTTATTTCAATTCTGGAGTATTGTTTCGTCATTTGGTGAAGGTATTTGTGAAAGCTGTGTTTAACAAATTCTGGTTTAGCAGAACTGTCATCAGTAGCATCACTATTATCATCACATAGTGAATGTATTGATTGTGTTTTGCCACTGCTATGTAGTTTACATGTGACCAGAATTTCCTCAGATCTTATACCAAATTATCTATCAGGGTGTTGTGAAAACTGTTATAAGCTTCACACATTGAAATTCAAGTTAAATTTTGAGTTTCTGTAAAAGATTGCCAGTCTTGGGGATTTTGTGTCTGTTTAAATTTGGCATGCAGGTCAGCCCCTTCTTTTGTTAATTTATTTGGTACAACTCTGTCAAAGGCTGTCAAAACTATTTCTTTGAATATAAGTCACATCTGATCTACACTCACATTGTTAGTTTCAGACTGGAAATTCTCACTCAGGAAAGCATTAATCAAATTTTTCTCACTTTTTCAAATAAATATATTTTTTGTCTAATTTTGGTGGATTTTGGAATTTTGATATTCTGTTTCACTACAACAATTCTGTATTCACTAATCCCTGTGTCTGTTTTGATGTTCTTTATTAGCTCCAGATTATTTGTTGGTAGGATATAAAGTATGTTTTCACAAACATTTAAAATTCTTTGGGTTCATGATCTAATTTCTGGATATAATTTTCAGAGAACGTTTTTAGTACAATTTCAGGTGATGTTTTATGCTTGCCACTGGATTGGAGCACATCTTTTTGCCAACATATTAAGGGTAAGGCAAAGTCACCACCAATTAAAATTGTATGCTTTGGATATGTTTTCCATCCAAGCTTTCTTTGAACATTTCTGCAATGGAATCATCTGAGTCAGGGGGTCAGTAAAAAGAACAAATTATTAATTTATTCTGGTGGTCAGGTATAACCTCTACCCATACCAACTCACAAGAACTATCTACTTCAATATTGTTACAATATAAACTGCTTGTGACAGCAATAAACATGATACCACCTATTTTATTCAATCTGTCCCTTTGCCCATTTGTAAAAATTTCAGTTGAACTGGGTATAATGACAATATATAGTCAGTATGTCTTCAACTCACTTGTCTACGTAAAAGAAAATGAAGCATCCTTCTGCAAGAGACAAGAAATTCACAACCACAATACACAGAATAAGGCTGACATTGATATATCAAGCTGTCACCTAGGGAAGAGACTTAGCAGTTTTCTCACAGGTGCCCAGAAGATGTACAACCAAACACCACCTGATGTTTGAGCTTTACCACCAAGGATGTTCAGAAATAGACTGACATGTGTGCTCAAGCAACATCCACTATATTCTGTAAATGAGTTTTTCTCTTATGTGTGAAGTCACAGGCTGATTGTGATTCCTACAAGTGTTGTTTATAACCATTGTTTATAAAAGTTTTGTTTTTCTTTTAACAGTTTTGTATATTCTGATGCAATCTGTCTGGCCATGGATGGTGAACAATTAAGACATAGTAATAAAGTAATATTTCTGGCTTAGGTCCACAGTCAGTCCTTCCAACTATGCTGCAGATGGTAAGCTCTGCCCTAATCTTATATACAAGACTGTCAGTCTTTATCACTTCAGATAGTCACTTAAAACTAAAGAGAATCTCTTCCAATCCAAAGCAACACACATCACTGGTACTGACATGAGCCACAACCTGCAGTTGGTTGAAGCCTGTACTCCAGAAGGACCTGTTGCACATCTGGAATGACTCCAACCAGTATGCACACAAAATGCAATTTGGCCTTCATCGCATCCCTAGCAGCCATATCCCTAAGGGTCTCCATTATCCACCTAAGCTCTGAATTGCAAGTAAACCCACCCTCTGTGATAGCTCAGGTACTACAGGCTGGGAGGTGACCTAGAGACAAGTGACACCATCCAGTTTCAGCACAGACAGCACCTCAAACCTGTTGGTAAGACAAACTGGAAAGGGCTTCTTGATTGGTGTCTCACCCTGGGGTGACCTGATGCATCAACATGGGTGAGGTGTCTGCCTCATCACAAGCAGTAACAGGGCTTGCCACAGCCATGAGGTGATGGACAGACACGCTGGACATGATACACATCTTTTCAGTTTTCTGTGGTCAGTCCACAACATCGGTGCCCCTTGACTACAGCCTCAGCTGTACAACTGAGGAGAACACCACCTGAAGCTGGGAATGAAGTGTCACCAACTGAGTTTGCATCTGCACTCAAGAATTACAGTACCTATCCATGACTACAGTACTCAGAAAAATGAATGACTAAAAAGGCGCGATGTAAACTCTACAGTGAGCAACTAAGGTAAACAGATGACTTTTGTGATTCACATGATGGAAGAATATGGAACCTGATACTTAATGCAAAAAAGAGTGTGTGAGAGAGAGAGAGAAGAAGAAGAAGAAGAAGAAAAATCTGAGCCAAGAAATTTCACAAGTGAAACTAGCATAACGATTGTCATGGTAAAGGAGGCACAAATACACAAATGCAAGAGTGAGGTCACTAAATTCATAAACAAACAATGAATGTAACAATTAAAGCTACAGAGTAGCAAGAAAATGAATAAAGCTCACTGGTACTTAACGTTTGTGCTCTGCTGTTGACACCTGCTTTGGAGCTGCCACACAACTCTCACAGCTTTTCTTTTGCCAATACCTTGTCTGCTACTTTCCAGACTTTACACAAGTTCTCCTGCGAACTTTGCAGGACTAGCACTCATGGAAGAAAAGATATATTAGAGACATGGCTTAGCTGCAGCCAGGGGGATGTTTTGTTATTTGTTTATAGTTACTGTGCAGCTTCAATTATGTAAAGTATTGCAACATATTTTTAAGAGTTGGAAGGGGTATGGTTGATTTTAGCACATACATAATAGAATATGAAATTCTGAGGAAGTGTTAAAGTTTTATTTAAAACTGAGAACACAATAATATCTCTTTGCACACTGCAGGTGAACCCACACAGTTTGACCACTTTTGTCAAAGTGGATTTGCAACCTTTAGGAAATACTTTTCATTCCATTTTAAGAAAACTATTCTGGCAGTCTGATGTCAATTTGTTTTTGTTATTTGTCATACTTTGAATATAAATGTGTCAGGACATATAAAGAAAGTGTCAGGTATTACAGATCTATAGAATTTGTCTTAGATAATCAACACATACTGATTTAGCAAGGAAAAGAAAGGAACCATCTGAAAATGATCCTGTCAGAGCATAGATAAGGAAAATATATTCCTCTTAAGAATACTTTGTGTCAGTTTTGCTGGCATGAGTTTTACACCATGAACATCCCACTCTTGTCAGCAATACAGGAAAGTATGACTGTCTACCATGGCGATGCCTTCAATTATCATTCATGAAAATATTTCAGATACCATTCATTTTTTCCCTTTATATTCATTATTTGGGTGGGGCCCAGGCCTCCTCCCCCTCCCTCCCCTCCCTCCATTTATGGATATAGTAACAGTTGGAAGATAGCAAGTTAACATAAAGATGATAATTGAGTCATAGACAGGCACATAAAATAGACAATCATATTCTCACAACTTACATTTTCAGCCTTGGCCTTCACTAGGAAAAGATACACATACACTCACATAATCATTCAGACATAACTCTAGCATACATAACCACCACCTGTGATTTTTTCAGTGCATTGAGCATCTTGACAAACTTGTGTCTGAATGATTGTTTGAATGTATGTGTATCTTTTTCTGATGAAGGGTGTGTTGAAAATTTACGTTGTGTGAATGTGATTGTCAATTTTACTTTCCTGTCTTCATAGTTAGTTGACATCTACTCCATACTATTAACAAAAATCAAAGAATACTGCATGTATAAAGATATAAGTCAATATTTTGAATCTAATGGTTTACTTTGGTCTTCACTGTATAGTTTGAGATCCAACCTTTCTACAATCAAAGTATTTGAGTGTAATTAAGGAAAAATTGCTTGAAAAACTGTTTGAAAAATAAAATTGTTTTGTCTGTGGAACACTGCTTAATCTCAGGAAAGCTTTAGATATGGCCCCCTGCAATATTCTCATATAAAACCGTAACACTTCTGCTAGTCTGTCTAAGACTCATAACAGTTGCAAATATCTTGGTGTTATCTACATCAATAAATTACCTGAAAATTTAAAAACTAGCTATTGAAATAGGTGAACAGTAAAGGAATTTACTGCATTCAAAAGTTTCTTAAATGCATCACAAATGACTCAATCTAATTGTGGAAAGTCCAGATAGGAATTCAGCAATATAATGAGGTTGTTTGCAACTCAATGCAAATATGTACAATGGAGACAAAAAGATTACCCAGTGTACATAATTTGAATTCCAAGAATAGAGCATAGCATATGCCCAAGCTCATAAATGCGTTGCCAACTCCAACTGTCTGTACAGCTTCAGCTTGTTGTTTACATTCTCAAATAGAAGCAATACAATAGTTAAGATACAGTATATGTTGAGATTCATTGCACTTTAACTCATATATAATGTATTTTGGAAAACATTATGTGAGCATGTAGAAATGGTTGAGGCGTAAGAATTCCATGTGGGTACATTTAATACAATACACCACTTCTTACATATGTTTCATTGGGTGATTGGATAGGCTGATGGTTTATGAATCAGTGGACATGTGTTCAAATCCCACTGGATTTAATTTTTAGACCTTTTAAATATTAATTCACCAAAAATTGGGCAGTTGTAAGCTTTTATAGGTTTAGAAGATTCTATTTTATAATAATCAAATCTTTAATTAGACAGATGTATGTTCATAGTAATTGTATTGAAAATGGATAAATTTTGTCTGTAATTACTTTGATTGTCGTGTCTCTGTAGTTTTCAGCTAAGAGAAACATATCATCTGAGTAGCATATGTCATTGGTTTTAGCTTAACTCTATAGATTCACCATGTGGCAGTCAAAGTAATTACAAATACAAAGAAAGAAAAAGGACAAAAAAAGAACAAGCTTTCGGAACAGAGTTCCTTATTCAGGTAGAAGAGAAGGGAAGAAAAAACTAATGGAAATGGAAAGGGAAGGTAATTCATGAGTTCGGTCATGAGGATGGTGCGTAAGGATAACGGAAGTTAGTGATACTGTTGCTTCTTGTAACCACCACTCCCAACAGTTCCTGCCTCTCCCTAAAATACTTCTTATCTGATGTACAGTATCTCTGAATTCCTTGATTCTCATGACCTAGGTCATGTATTACTTTCTGTTCCCATTCCTTTTTTCTTCCCTTTCTCTCCTACCTGAAGAAGGAACACTGTTCCAAAAGCTTGTTTGTTTTTCACCCTTTTTCTTTCTTTGAGTGACTATCAGCGGTACAGCACAAATGTAAGTATTAACCAGCCAATCTATCTCTTTTGAAAAATAATTTATCATCTCTGTGGAGAATTTCCATCATTAACTGATAATTGCAAATATATGCATTTATTTTAACATTTTTACTGTGGCTAAAATTTGTTTTGTTGTTTAACGATTAGCAATATAGTAATAGGACAGTTTATGACTCACCACAAAGATGTGACAATGAGCCACGACAGGCACATAAAAAAGGCACACACATACAACACTTTCAGCTATCGACCATGGCATTCTTCAAAAGTAGGAACATTCACTCGAAAAACAAAGGCACGCAGACGTCATCTCCGGCTGCCACACTTCAAATCATGCTCTGCAATGTGGAAAGAGGGGAGGGGAGGGGGACTAGGAAGGTTGCATCATGATGGTGGGGATGGATATAGTACAGCCTTCCATAGTATGTCTGTAATTAGATGAGAGCAACGAGCTGCAGCTTAGGGATGGAGTGAGGAGGCGGATGAGTGGAGGAGAATAAAATAAAATAAAATGACTGCACACATGCCCCACATGCTCTCTCTCTCTCTCTCTCTCTCTCTCTCTCTCTCTCTCTCTCTCTCTCTCTCTCTCACACACACACACACACACACACACACACACACAGCACTCAAAATAGGAGAGGTTTAGGATAGAGATGTGGGAACTGTAGCGTCTAGAGAAAAAGGTAAGTTATCAAAAGACTGGGTAATTTCAGGACCAGACAATGTACTGTAGCGATAACTCACATCTTTGCAGTTGCGAAAAGCTGATGGTGGGAGATAGGATCCAGGTGGCCTGGGCTGGGAAGCAACCATTGAAATCAAGCATATACTCCACTGCATGTTGTGCCACAGGGGGTCCACCTGGTTTGTGGCCACAGTTTGGTAGTGGTCATTCATCCTAGTGGACAACTGGTTAGTGGTCATGCAAATATAGAAAGCTGC
Organism: Locusta migratoria; assembly: GCA_026315105.1. Lineage (NCBI taxonomy): Eukaryota > Metazoa > Arthropoda > Insecta > Orthoptera > Acrididae > Locusta > Locusta migratoria. Next base: position 520,448,831 of record CM048744.1, on the reverse strand, counting down.
ACAGTGGTTGCAGCACAGTTGGTAAATTACATGGCTGCTTTCACAGGTGGCCTGACCTCTGATAGGGTAGGATATGCCTGTGACAGGACCGGGATAAGAAATATTGGGTGGGTGGATTTGACAGGTCTTGCAGCAGGTTTTTCCACAGGGGTATGAGCCCTGTGACAGTGGGCTGGGTTTCAGGGTGGCATAGGGGTGGACTAGGATGTTATGGAGGTTGGGAGGGTGACGGAACACCACTTTAGAAGGGGTAGGAAAGATCTTGTGCAGGATGTCTCTCATTTCAGGGCATGAAGACAGAAAATAAAAACCTTGTCGAAGGGTGGAATTTAGTTGTTTGAGTCCAGGGTAGTACTGGGTGACAAGGAGAGCACTCTTTTTGTGGATGGTTACTAGTGGGAGACAGAGGATTTTGGATGTGTGGGGATATGGCACAGGAGATCTGTTTGCAGACTAAGTCTGTGGGGTAGTTTCTGTCTGTGAAGGCGTTTGTGAGACACTCAGCATATTGGGAAAGGGAGTTCTTGTCACTGCAGATGCACTGTCCATGGGTGGTCAGGCTGTAAGGGAGGGATTTTTTTATATGGAGGGGATGGCAACTGTCAAAGTGTAAATACTGTTGGTGGTTAGTAGGTTTAATATGGACAAAGGTGAGTATGGAGCCATCAGTGAGGTGGTGGTTGACATCCACGAAAGTGGCATGGTGAGTTGAGGTGAAGTGAATGGGGGAGAAGGAGTTGAAGTTTTGAAGGAAGGAGTTTAGGATGTCCTGGTGCTGAGTCCAGATCATGCAAATATCATCAGTAAACCTGAACCAGGCCAGAGGTTTGTGGGTTTGGGCTGCTAGGAAGCCTATAAACAGGTTGGCATAGGAAGGTGACATGCAAGTGCCCATAGCTGTGCCATGGATTTGATGGTAAACTTTCCAGTCAAAGGAAGAGTAGTTGTTAGGATAAAGTTAGTGAGGGTTATGAGGAATGAGGTATCAGGCTTGAATTCAGAGGGACATTGGGAGAGGTAGTGGAGAGGTAGTGTTCAAGAGTGGCAAGGCCGTGTGCATGTGGGGTGTTGGAGTATAGGAAACTGGCATCCACTGTGATGAGTAGGGATCCAGGAGGTAAAGGGGTGGGGATGGTGGAGAGTCAGTGAAGGTAGTGGTTGGTATCCTTAATATGGGATTATAAGTTTTGGATAATTGGTTGAAGGTGTTGGTCAACGAGGGCTGAAATTCTTTAGGTAGGAAGACAGTAACCAATTCAGGAGAGAGCTTCTGGAAGGGGCTGCAGAATTTTAACAGGTCTTTGAAAATGCCAACACAATTGAATTGGGGTGTAGGGCTGAAGGTAAGATCCTTGGTTAAAACGGAGACATCAGATGGGTTGAGGTTTTTTTGTAGACAAGTTAACCACATTGTTCTGGGATTGTTTTGGCACTGGATGTTGTGGAGTGTTGGTAGGGAGTTTGGAGCAATGAGGTAGGTTCAAGAGGCAGCTAAGCGAGGTCTGGGTGCCATTAGGGCTTCACAAGGAGGAATAATTATTGAATATACTGGGTGAAAAGTATTTAAACCAACAAACCCTGGGATGTTGTAGGGGACATCAAAACAAATATTTTTCCCTAATGTCATTTTTTTCCTATGAGGAGTATTTAAACCGGTAGAGGATGATTTCTCTGGTTGCAATTTAATTAAACCAACAAACAATTTCCATTTTTATTACATTAACACAACCCAATTTCAATTACAGTAGATGTTCAAAATTGCCTCCATTGACTTGTAAACAAAGGTTACACCATCGGATCATGTTCTGTCTGACACAGGCAAAAACCACAAGAGTATCCTGAATAGTTCCTGCTGCTGCTAGTATCTAGATAACCAGATCCTCTTCTGATGCAACAGGAGTTGCATAAACAAGGCTGTGCATCTCTCCCCACACAAAAAAGTCCAGAGGGGACATTTCTGGGGATAGAGCAGGCCATAGTACGGGACCACCTCTGCCAATCCACGATTCTGGAAACCGTCAATCGAGGAATTGATGCACACGATGAATGAAATGTGCTGGCGCTCCGTCATGTTGGAGCCACATGCGTTGTCTTGTAGGGAGCAGGATGTCTTCCAGCAATGGCAAGAAAATTGTAATAGTGCTTGCCATTTAATATGGCCTCCACCGATTTAAATACTCCTCATAGGAAAAAATGACATTAGGGAAAAATATTTGTTGTGGTGTCCCCTACCACCTCCCAGAGTTTGTCGGTTTAAATTCTTTTCACCCTTTAGGTGCTCCAAGATGGCAATATGATGTCAGCAGGCTGGACAACTTGTGGAGGTAGTGTTTGGAGTGCTCCTCCAGTTGCTGAAGAGCAAAGGATTCGATCTGAGAGATGGCATGTAGATAGTTTGGGTTACACAATAATAATATCTTACAGAGGGAGAGTAGGTATCTGAGGGATTTATGAGCCAGAGAGAGATGATTTTGTAGAACTAGGTTCGTGAAGGATATGGATTGGTGGAATCTGAAAAGGTGCAGGTTACTATGGAAGTAGGGATGGGTTCCAGAGAGTGGAGTTTTTTTGGTTAGATCATGGGGACGGATTCCAAGATTTAGGCAGCATTTTAGGAGTAGCATAAGGGATTGGCCTTTGGCCATGGAAAGGGATACTTCTCTGAATTGGTGCAGATAGGTGGAGCAGGGGGTCCATTGGGGCAGGTATGGTATAAGGAAAATGAAAAATAATGGGAGAGATGGTGTTAAGAGATTATGAGGAGCCTAAGGTCTAGGAAGATGTGCCTCAACACACACAATCTACATCTACATCTACATCGATACTCTGCAAATCACATTTAAGTGCCTGGCAGTACCACCACCACACCAAGTACACAAAAACACACCAACTCACCCACACAAGCCTGCAGAAGGACGTCAAAGCACACAAAACTACCCCACAAGCACAAAAAAACTACCCCAAGCACACAATACCATTCCCAAGCACTCAAAACCACACCCAGGCACGCACAATTACACATGAAATCATGAAATCATGCACAAGAACGAGAAATCACACACATGAGTAAGCATTCAATTGCAAAAATTGCACGTAAATACGCAAATCAACATGCTAGTAGGGAAAACCGCATGATGAAATGCGAACCAAGGATTGTACTTATGCATCAAGGTAACTAAAACAAGTAGCACAATTGCATAAATTAATGTAATTTCTAAATTATGATGGAATGGGGGACTGATTGAAAGGAATTGAGCTATAGTCCAGTAGAATTAGCATTCAAATCAGAAATAATTGCTACAAAAAGTTTTATTGTTTTAATGGCTTTGTTTCTGTCTTAGTATGACTGTCCTAGGTTTTTCCCCCTAGGCGGAGTTGTGCATAAGTAGTGGGTGACAAAAATGTACCCAAAAAAGAAGTATATTTTTGGTCTTGTGATTATATCTCGTAAATGACTCACAATGTCGAAAACATAGTGGGATTAAAAGTTGTAGGGCATGAATTCTGCATTGAATGCGACCATTCGCATATTACTTGGCCTACCTGTTTCCATACTAGTGCTCTTCAAAATTGGACCAATTTTACATGTTTGTAAAACATTTTTGTTTTAACCTCTGTTGTTTGGTAATATAATTGAAACTAACCCATGTATCAATAATGTTGTACCTAAAAAGATATAGAGAGATAAATTCTTCACTTGATGAAACCAAAAGTGAATTTATTGGACCACCTATTTGTGTACATCTCTTCATTAAAGGTGGACCATTTCTCATCATCAGTGAAGACTATTTCAAATTTAGCTCTTCAGACGTTCTTATGTACACTCTTTTAAATACAGAACTATAGCAACCCATTGTCTTATACTTATTTAACATAGAAATAGGATAAAATATTAAAATTTTGGAAAGTTTGGAAACTAATATTTAAAAAGTTTTTCATATAAAATATAGTGATATCCATTCAACTGGTATGAAAGAGGCAGGAAGAGATAAACAATTCTTGAAATTAAGTAGTGGTTATTATATTTCGAAATAACAAAATTTGACATAAAGGTATGAGATGAAAATGGTAAAGTAGGTATGTACATAAATTTCACACACATCGACATTTGACTGACATTGCACCACTCAGCTCCTCAAAGTGTGTAATTTCCGAGTCCGTCGACTCGTCACTCCCCTCATATTTACAGTCCAGGTCTTTGTCAACATCTGGTTTGTCAGTTTCCTCTGGTTGGAGGCAGTTAGTGCATGAGTTCCTCTTGCAGTTGACAAAAATTAATGAGCACTTAATACCAGTCTTCTGACACACACAACTACCTGCAAAGCCCTTGTTGCATTTGCAGGAAATTGTTAAGAGAAGGGACTATGGAGCTGGCTCCTTAGAGGTAGAAGCTGGACCAAGACCAAACTCTAAAACTGCCATCCCCAGATGAGCGGATCCATCTTGTGCCCTGTCCACATTTGTACTTGTAAGTAGATCCTGAAGCAATGCTGGCAGGCTGCTTTCGACGTTGGTGGTAGGGATGCTAGGTTGAATCTGGATATAACAATCTCTTTGGAAAACAGGTTGACTTGCAATTTGTCTAAAGTTGACGATGTCTTTCCTCTTCCAGGTTTCAAGAAATTTATATTTGCTGATGGTGTGGCTAGGGCATTTAGCATGATGTGTAGGTCATTATCCTCATCAACTACCACAACATTGTCCTGTTCCTGTGATACCTCAAGCGCTGTGGCAACAATCAGGTGGTCTGTGTCTACATTAGCTTGCTTTACTGTGAAGCCTTCAACTTCAAGCCTCAAAATAAGCAAGCTTTATTTCTGTCATTGGAAAGGAATTGCTGCTGGCTCATAGTCACCACCATTGACTCAGTAAAGATTATCCTAGTAGTAGTGCGTCTTTTGCTTTGGCAGAGGCACTCAGCATATTTGATGCTATTGGTGGGCAGGTCTTCTGGGACGCCATCGAACACCACACTTGTCGCACTTCGGCTTTAGTGTCGCTTTAGATATTCAACGTATTTGATTAGCATTAACTGGAATGTTTTACCATTCTTCCATACAACCCAGTGGAGAAGAAATCCACCATCAGTGACAAATGTTGCTTCTTCCAGGTTTACATCATTCAGTGGTGTAAACAAGTCATATAACACTGACTTGGGGGGTCTTCCTCATTCCAGATGCATCGAAGACAAAGAGAGGATAGGGTGCCAGTTCATGTCAGAAAATTCTTTAAGCTGTTCATCAGATTTCTTCATGAAACATCGGCATTTATCACTACATAGAGTGTTGTTTGCTATAGATAAATAACTGTGTGATTTAGCATGCATCCACCCTGGAAGAAAGGTGGGAACTGCCGAGACCCGGCCAGGAAAAGATTTTAATGTGGGCCGGACTTGTCCTTTCATCCACAGGTGGTGCTGGGCATCCCGATTGGACAATAAATTGTGTCGCATAGTGGGCAGATGCAGGAAGCTTCTGAGTGATAACTGCACAATCATATTATGCACAATATTCTAGTAAAGCAACAGCTGCTCTTCCTAATGGTGAATTTTAAATTAAAATCTGAGGTGACCTATGTAAATATATTTGCCTCCAAATTTGGTAAAATGTAGTGTTCTGAATTTTTGGAGGTAACATTCCTGACCATTACCTTAGGAATTGCATATTATAGAAGAAAACTTTCCTGTTGGGATAAATATGTATTTAAAAAAAAGATAGAAATCGAATAACTTGCAAAAGGAGAGGCTTGCAGAGAGAGACAAAAAAACACAAACACAACCGATGGCCGCTTCTTCAGGAAAAGAGGAAGGAAGGAGGGGAAAAGGAAAGGATGTGAGTTTTAAGGGAGTGGAAGAGGAGTCATTCCAATCCCAGGACTGGAAGGACTTACCTTAGAGCGAAAAGAGGAAAGCTAAACAAGCACACACACATAGACATGTGTGTGTATGTGTGTGGGTATGTATGCACTTGTTTACCTTTCCATTAAGTTGTGACAGATATGTAAGAAAGACACCCATATACGCAAAACGTCAGCATTCGGCCATTAGCCGTCCATTCCATTCCTAAGCTGCATTTTTTTGCACCCATCTAGTACCTACATCTTCCATAAGGCCATTCTGTGTCCATTCCCACAAGCACCTTGTAGCCCTCCTGTCCCCTCTTCCACTTCCCCTTTCCATTCCATTCTCTTCCCTTCCCTTCCCATCCCCTATCTCTTCACTGCAGAGTGTGACTCAATATTCAGCATCTTGAGATGTGTGCCTGTGTGATTGTCTGAATGATGTCTTTCTTTCTTATGAAGGTTAAAGACTAAAAGCAAAAGTTTTGTGTGTATGGATGTCTTTTTTATGTGCCTGTTACAGTTTGATGTAAGTATATCTTTGAAGTGAGTTGCAAACTGTCCTCATTATATTGTTCAGAAATGACTTACATTTAAATGGGAATGAGCAACCAATTAACCACAAATATTTATACAGACCATATTTTATTGCAGTTTCATTTACTGATTGTAAATTAACAGTTTAATTTTTTATTATCTTTATCACTCACTCACCTATTTAATTCAGCTATCATGTAATTGCAGTTCCAGAGAACTTTTTGTTACTATAGTCTTTCACTTAAAGATTCAATATATCTAGCTTGAATAATTTTCTTGTGCTTTAATATTATTTGCCCAAGTCCATATTATTATTATTATTATTATTATGGTGCTAATTTTGATAATGATAATTGCATGTAATGGTTGCTAGAAGTTGAAATAAAACTTTTGCATTTGGATAACCTTGGTGTATTTACTTGTTATTATTTAAGAGAGAGAGAGATAGAGAGTGAGAGAGAGAGTAGAATGGGGCTGCATGAGTTTACAAGAGAAATTTTTCTGTGAATTAAACAACTGGTTTATGTGCATTATTAAAGGCCATTGTTATGAATCTATGTATCAAAACTTTATTTACAAATATTATTTCTACAAATATATTTAAGGATACATATAATTGACTATATCTTTAATGATATAAACTCAACTGATCAAAATGGCTCAATGGCCTTAGATCATTATTGAAACTGCAGTAGGGTAAGGATGTAAACTGCAAGGCTGCATAATTTTTAGAGTGATTTTCGATATGTTGTTGTAATAACTGTATTCATTCTTGTATCGATTGATAGTAACATTCTCCCCCATTGAGTTATCGTTATTGTTATATAAAATATTTTAAAAGTCACATTACTGCCGCAACATTTCATTTTTTTTAAATAAAAAATATGTTAGTTGTTCTTTTCTATTGATTCATTTAAAGGTCTCTGTGAATGATATTTGTGCTACTTGTCTCTGCAGTTGCATTTCATTCTAAAATTTACCTTAGACTTAACAGCTGTTCCAATGTGCTACCATCTGTTTGCACACAAATCTCATACTTTTACAGTGTACACAATGTGTCGTTTCTGTGGTAAGAAGATACACAAAAACAACATCAGAAGACACATTAAGGACCGCCATTTGCCAAATCAAGCACGTGAATGTCAATACTGCAATAGAGTATTCCGCACAGAGAACAGTTTGCAGAGTCATTTATCGCTTTACCACAGGTCACAGTACAAGAAAATAAACACAGGACTGCAGTAGAGCAGTGTATTGGAGCCTTTTGAGCTTAACCATTTCCATAAAGAGAGTAGGAATTGCCTTACTTTTGACTACCTTTCAGATGAGCATGTAAAGGTAAGCCAAAAATTATCTGGACCTATTTTATGTATATACACAAAATTTAGGATAGCCTAAGTACTTTCACTTATAACCTTTTCTTTTTCTCATTTCGTTGCTTTTTTGATGCACTTGTTTGGGTGATCAAACAATTCAAAACACATTTCATGTCCATCCAATAATAGGTAGTATACTTTTCTATGCTATAACTTGTTTGATTTGTTTTATATAATACACACCAACAATGTGACCGAACTACTGTGTTTGATATGCAATAAATGACATTATTTGAATAAGACTATCCTTTTTTAATAAAATAGTGTTCTGTATAAAATATATTTAAATTCTTATGTGTACTAAATACAGTATTCACGTGTCCATACAGCTGATTACAAATGATCCAATACCAACATATCATTGATGAAAGCACTGAACGGTATACAGGATAGGATTTCTAGTTACAGAAGTTATTTGACTCCACTCAGATTAGTCCACAACAATCAATAGTGCAAATACTGTGAATATCACTTTATGTGCCATAATACAATTGCTGTTTATGCTCTACAATACCTTGATTCATTTGACATGCCTGAAACTTATCCTTTTGATATGTTGAATGAATAAGTGAATGAAATACTTAATTAACTGATACCAAACAGTGAAACACTGCTTTACAACTTCACATACAATTGTGTTGTTTCACCGTCCTTTTCCTTTGATTTGTGGGGATTCACAGCCTCAATATATCATATGAAGAAAAATGTGATCCACTGTAGGCTGTACTGTAAATATATATTTTTTCCTTTGATTGTGCAATTAGTTAATTTTGACCATTCACCATTTACAAATCATATGTATTGTAATGTAATGTGAATCATAGATATTTCTGTTTTACAGTTGTCAACTCTCAGTCAACATCTTCCATACTACATAAAATTGTTTCCGCATTAAGAGAATAGTAGTGTCACGGCTCATGAACTGAAAGTTTTGCTCTAAGTATTCTGGTGCTGTTTGCCAACAGGCAACAGCTCTTGTCTTGCTGTATTTTTAGATGGTATGAAATGTTATTTCACAAGTGGCCGAAAGTTCATCACTTGTCTTCACTGATACAGTGTTTCATTTTCCTTCATTATTTCAAAAATATCGAACATGTATCTTTCTCTATAAGTTAATGCAGAGCATTATTACACCATAAGTAAGCTTTCTTTTATAATCATTTGTGATTAATCATGTACTTCAGACATTATTGCTAGATGTTTAGCACTAACAGAGCATTGAGATATTCTCATCTTTCCTCACTGTTCATACAATTAATCAACACTATTGGTGATTACTTCACACCATATTGATTTTTAAAATCTGAAAACATATTCCTACATCACAAATAATATTAAGTTTTAATCTCATTCATGTTATTTAATAAGTTTAAAAATTGAAGCTGGAGCTACATATTGTTGCACATATGGTTGTGTTGTATTGTTCACTTACTCCCCCTTATCACATTTATTTTTCTGTTTTACAAGTGGTTTCGTCTTCCATATGTTATTGGTTGGTGGTTCCAAGTATTTTCTCAGTGTACTTTCAAGGACTGTTTGCTGTTGAATTGATGTTTAACATCCTGTTATTGTCTAACTTGGAAGACCTCATCTGGATGGTAAAATTTGTTTAATAAATGTAGGCAGACATAAACATATTTGTACATGCAGGTAGTAGTAAGTTCTGTTAGTCAACATCATGAAAAAACCTTCACAGTAAACAACCCACCATAGATAATTTTATTGGTAAAATGAAGGCCGTGAGCAGTGGGGCCGAATACCTCGAAGTCTCTACAATGAGGGGGCTACCGAACCTGATGCACCAGCTGGCGAGAGGCTGAGGGTTAGGCAAGCAGGAGGGGAAGTACCCAAGGAGGGGAGCAGAATAGCTCATGTGGCACCCATATTAAATGAAGCAGGAGGGGAGAAACATTTCAGTAACTCATACCTACAATGCTGGGAAGTGGGGGGGGGGGGGGGGAGGGTTGGGCTGATAGTCATACATAGTATGAAAATTGAGCCTCCGTGCAAAAAATTGCAATACGAATATCAAGAACTCAGATGGAAAACCAGTTCTCAGTAAAGAAGGGAAAGCTGAAAGGTGGAAAGAATACATAGAGGAGCTCTACAAAGAAATTGAGCTGAGAGGCAATGTTGTAGGAAGGGAAGAGGAAGTAGATCAAGATGAAATAGTACATACTATACTGAGAGAAGAATTTGACAGAGCCCTGAAAGACCTAGGTCGGAACAAGGCCCCGGGAGTAGATGGCATTCCCTCAGAGCTACTAAAGTCTCTGGGAGAGCCAGCTATGAAAAAACTATTTCACCTGGTGTGTAAGATGTATGAAACAGTGAAATACCCTCAGACTTTAAGAAAAATGTAATAATCCCCATTCCAAACAAATCAGGTGCACACAGGTGTGAAAATTACAGAACCATCAGTTTTATATGTCACGGTTGCAAAATTTTAACATGAATTATCTACAGGAGAATGGAAAAACTGGTAGAAGCTGACCTCGGAGAAGATCAGTTTGGATTCAGGAGGAACCCGGGAGGCAATAATCAGTTTATGACTTATCTTAGAAGATAGATTAAGCAAAGACAAGCCTACATTTTTAGCTTTTTATATTTGGAGAAAGCATTTGACAATGTTGACTGAAATACACTGTTTCAAATTCTGAAGTCAGCAGGGGTAAAATACAGGGTAAGCAGAGTTATTTACAACTTGTACAATAGCCAGACTGCAGTTATTGGTCTCAAAGGGCATGAAAGGGAAGCATTAGTTGGGAAGGGAGTAAGACAGGGTTGTAGCCTTTCTCTGATGTTATTCAATTCGAACATCGAGCAGACGGTGAAGGAAAACAAGGAAAAATTTGAAATAGGGATTAAAGTTTAGGGTGAAGAAATAAAAACATTGCATTTTGCTCATGACATTGTAATTCTGTCAGAGACAGCAAAGGACCTGGAAGAGCAGTTGAATGGAATGGACAGTGTGTTGAAGAAAGCATATAAATGAACATTAACAAAATCAAAACAAAGATAATGGAATGCAGTCTTAGAAAATCAGACGATGCTGAAGGAATTAGAATAGGTAACGAAACAATGTAGGAGGTAGATGATTTTTGTTACTTGGGTAGTAAAATAATATATGATGGTTGCAGTACAGAGTATATAAAATGCAGAATGGCAATGGGAAGAAAAGCATTTTTTTAAAAGAGAAATTTGCTAACATTGAATATTAATGTAAGTGTAAGGGAGTCTTTTCTGAAGGCTTTTGTATGGAGTGTTGCCTTGTATGGGAGTGAAACATGGACAATAAACAGTGTGGATAGGAAGAGAATAGAGGCTTTTGAAATGTGGTGCTACAGAAGAATGCTGAAGATTAGGTGGGTAGATCGCATAACTAATGAAGAGGTACTGAACAGAATTGGTGATAAAAGGAATTTTTGGCATACCTTGACTAAAAGAAGGGAAATGCTTGGTATGACACATTCTTAGACATTGAGTAATCATAAATTTAGCATTGGAGGGAAGTGTTTGGGGTAAACATCACTGAGGGAGACCAAGAGACGTATATAGTAAGCAGATTCAAATGGATGTGGGTTGCCATTCTTATGAGGAGATGAAAGAGTAGGGTGGAGAGCTGCATCAAATCAGTCTCCAGTCTGAAGACCAACAAGAATCAGCATGGCAGACGACACTTCTAGGCAGCTGCACCAAAGCAACTGTGGAAGAAACAGTATGGTTAGTGAGGTGACTGTTCCAGTGGGACTTGAGTGGGCGGTGGAGGTCCATTTTCGGATTCTGTGGTGGAGGCTGGCTATGGTGTCTCAGTTGTGAGGCGACGCAGAATGCCAGGTGGGTCAACAAGGTCAGCCAGCATTCAGGAGCAGCCTCAAGCGAAGGTGTGAGGAGGTGTAGTTTGCATGCGAGCAGAAGCGTCAAGATGGGCTTCACATAAGTAGGCAGCATGAAACCGGTCAACAATGTGGATGCACTCACTCGGAGACTCGAGGATATTGTAGGCCAGAGCCGTCTGGACCAGTAAAGGCAATCAGAGTTGAGTCTGGCATTGCGTGCTCGCTGACAAGCAGTTTGTCAGGATTGCATGTGACACGCTTCAGGGTTGTCTGCTTCGCCACGAAGTAGGGACAATTCATCGGAGTCGATGTTAGCAGATCGCAGATTAGGTTATATGCTCTTGCAGATGTGTGATGAGACAGAGATAGCGAGAAGCTTCATTCATTGAATGGTGGTCAAAGATCTGTTCTACTAATGTCAACCACATAGTTGGAACCACGAATGAAAGCATAGGCAGTTTGGACAGACATCGAGGCGGCAGCGAAGGAGGAGAAGAGGGTGCCTGAGGTCCTGCATCTGCCACCGCAGCGTCAGGCTAATGTTGCAGTTGTTGAGGAGGCGTGATGCAGAATGCCGAGGCAGCAGAAGCACTGTATTGTGATGACTAAATGGACGGTTGAGCGCTAGATAGTGTAAGAGAGTCACACGATGTGCCAGCCACTTGAGCAGATGCAATAGGCCAAAGCAGGCGGGATGTGGCAAGGGCATGTCGGGACACCGAATGTGGCTGCACATCAAACACATTGTCCTGTCCTGACAAGTTCACATGTGAGAAATCACGAAACAGAGTGTGGGGTTTAAAAACACAGTCACTGGGTAAACACTGCACAGGTGGTTGTCTGAAAGACGAATGCACTGCACAGTCCACAACCAAAACTGCACACACAGGAAAAGGTGCTGAAGGGGCTTGAGACAAAGGTCCTGATTAAATGCAGAAGTCAAAGGAGAGTCAGGAATGAGTTCACTTGCCAGTTCATTAAGCAAAGGTGGCAAAATATAGTTCTGCAACAGCATGCCCCTGTTCAAACTATGTCCAGGCACATAGGTCGTGAATGGATACACTGGTGCACATGTCGGAGCTGTGGCAGGCTGCGAATACAAATTTGAAGCATGGTACTCTGAACTATCTGCAGTTGGCACTGGTTGAGAATGTTCACATGCAAATTTGGCCTGTGAAACATGAGTATTGTTCATCATTTAAGCACTGGAATGCAAGTTCAGGGTCACAAAGCCGGAGTCCATTGTGTGACACTGTGCGTTGTTGTTATGGGTCGAATTCAATAAGTCTGGAGAAAATTGCTGAGCCGTGTGCTGAGGCACCGAAACAAATACACTCAACAAATTGCAGGGCAGTGGTGAGTTAAACGGTGGTTGAAAAACCATGGTGGATCACTGTGGAAGTCGGACCAGCATGTTCCTTGTGGTAATAAGAAACTCAGTAAGGGGTCACCATTGTGGGTTTTTCACAGGGTGCGAGCTCCAGAAAACACACTTTTCTGTGTCTCAACACTTCATTGACCTGACAGTTCTCATGCATAACACGAACTGAAAAGTGATTGTTGGTGGCGGACGAGAGGTGGCTCTCCCAAAGACACTTGTAAAGATATGATTGTTTGTTGATGGTCGATTATGGCTATTGCCACCACACTTTCAAATCTAAATTGAAGAGTTACCTCATGGCTCACTCCTTTTATTTTGTTGAGGAATTCCTGGAAAATTTAAGCAATTAAGCTAATTCCTTTTTTTTCCATTATTGATTCTTTTCACTTAGGCTTAAGATTGTCATGTGCATAGGACTTCTTAAAGTTTTTCTATTACCATTCTTGTGTTAAACTTCATGTATTGACTTGTTACATGATCATGGAGTCTTACTCCTCAATTATGTCCTGTGGAACACAAAACCACATTATATTGTTATTTATAGTCTCCAATGCAAATAGACTGCCTAAAGGGTTCATTCATGTACTGCAGGTGTTTCAGGGAAATGAATATTCTATCTGACAGATAAATAAGGCACTTTCTGTTAAAAACAAGAAAAATATAACACCCTGACAAAATCTCCATGTTCTTCTATTTGTGGGGAACTTTACTTTTTAAATAGCTATAATTGTCTGTAAGTTTGAGGTGAAAGTGGTTTTTCATCCATTACCCATGATTTCTGATGTTCTTGTTTCAGTTAAGGGCAACTTCTTATTGCAAAAGGCTAGTACCGACAAAATTACTTGGTATTGTGATGTGGTTGATGTAGACCAGACCAAGAACTCCATGGACGAATGCTTCATGGGACACAAACACCGCACTTGCCTTTTGCAGCCAATCAATTTGCTATTTTTACCAGATATTCAATGGAGAATGATCAAACAGTAATTATGCCCACAGTACCAACATTTTGGGACTCAATTTGTAAAGAATGTATGGAAATATGCGTCACAGAAAATCTGATGAATCATGACAATGGAGACCAAGTAGATAACATATGAACACCATCATCTCTACGATTTACTCAAATTGGAGACAAAAGAGGGCACCAACATCTGTAGTGAGCAGCATCCCAGAAGATAGCTGAGTTAGAATGTTTCAACTGTTAGGGCAGTGGGGCCACATGGTGTGGAACATCTGTCTACATGTTTGTGTGTTAAATATGCATTTTGTGCTATATCTTACAGAGTGGTGGACATCCTTGTCAGTCTTTCATGGATTACCTAAAGATACTGGCAGGTATGCAGTTGAAATGTTGTGTGTTGTATTAAAGACAACTCACTGCAGACCCAAAATTTCTCTGAACATCCTATTCCCTGTTTGTATATAAGGCTTGTGAACTATTTTTAAAATTACTGTTCACTTTTATAATATTTTCATACTATGCTGAAACTAACCAACACACCTTACAAACACAGAAAGAGGATCACTGCTCTTTGATCTTCCTTCATACTGCTGTAACCATATACAACTCAGAAATTGTCTGTCACAGCTGCAGGCTGCTGCCACACGATGTTTATAGCAGGTGCTTAACAAGTGTTTCAGGAAGTGATTACCACATTTCATGGATTGATAGTGAAGCCAGCATATGCTGCACTACTTTATACTATATCCAAGGTTGTATGGGGAACCTTGGACATGCTTGGCCTTAGTTATGTTCCTTACTTACAATTTTAATTGTGTAGTGAACTTTGTAAACTGTTATTCTCTCTATGTGTTATCCAGTGAATTAGTGTCTTAATGTGGGCTGCTCATAATTGGTTTATAGTGTTGCTGCTGTTTTGTGTCCCTACACACATGTCAATAAGTGCCATCTTCACCTATGTTTGCTCCCTCATACTAGTTCGTCATTCAATTCCTCTACATAATAGGGACAGTTATCAAATCCCTCATTGAACAAGAACAGGCTCTCACATCTTCTACCATGGCTATAACTCAAATTAAATCTCAGCAGCTTGTTCAACCATGAAATATGCCCCCACTGTTTGCTCTCTATGATGGCTCAGTTGAAGAAGGCTTGCATAGTAGGTTTGGCATTTTGTGTTAGGGAAGCAAATATTTCCAAGGCTTTGTTTGTAACATTGATTTCTTGTACAACTTACAGTGGCAGCGATTCCTATGTTTTCACTGGATCAGTAAGCCCCCGGAAAAAAGCTCACCATGAAAACAAAAGTAAACAAATAAAATAAAATAATATAGTAAGGACATTTTACAACTCACCTCAAAGATGTGGTGGCGAGCTGCGACAGGCACATACAAAAGACACACACATACAACACTTTCAGCTATCGGTCATGGCCTTCTTCAGAAAACAGAACACTCACACAATCACACAGGCACACAACACAGTCATACAACCATCATCTCCGGCTGCCGCACTTCAAAGTGTTCTCTTTTCTGAAGAAGTGTTCTATTTTCTGAAGAAGGCCATGACTGATAGCTGAAAGTGTTGTATGTGTGTGTCCTTTGTATGTGCTTGTCGCAGCTCGTCACCACGTCTTTGTGGTGAGCTGTAAACTGTCCTTACTATATTATTAATTCCAACCTGGACTTTCCATTATTATATAAATAAAATAAAAAAGTGTTTTTAAACCATCATAATTTGTTTTGTTCTTCTATTAGATCACTGTATATGCACATTCCAAGTATTTTTATCACATGAGAAATGTTTTACATTGCGAATACACCATATATATGAGTCGTAATGCGGCCCCTTAATATGGGCTGCAGTAGCCACAGCATTGCAATGCGCATGTGCGGCTGAGGTTCAAATTCTCTTCTGCACCCTCTGGAGGCAGCATATGAGCACTCTTGGGGCAGGGAGGGCCGAGGGGAAATGCCACTTTTAACATTGGCATTGGAGCTGGTAGAGACGCCAGCTCCTGGCTACTTGAGTTCTGGTGGTTACGCTTGAATGGTCCCAAAGCAAACACAATGGAGCTACTGTGCACCTCGCCTTGTGCATTGGAAAATCTCCATGAAGGAAATATGTGCCCTTCATATTTGTTTTTGGCACATTGAAGATTCATCAAAAACACGTTATATTTGGTAAAATATCTTATAATGATAAATTAAAGATGCATCAACTATAAAAGCCTTCAGAAATAATAATGAAATCACTAATCTCCACCTAGCATAAGAATAGCTGTGTGCTTAGCGGCATCGCATTGCACCATCAAAGTTAGTGGGTTGAAGACCTATTACAAGCTATTATCTTTAAACCCAATTTTCTTTTCAACAGATATTGGAACAACTGTGACTTTTGTATTATTACTAGCCACATATCTTTGGATGTTTTAGCAAATGTGTTGTAATTTTGAGGGTAAATGACAGTTTTTGTTGTAACAAATATTTAACTGTTTGAAAAGATGTGGGGGAGAGCAGCCTTTGCGCATGCGTAAAGTCAGGAGGGGGTGCTGCTGCTTGTAGTGTCTCATGACCTGAAGGTAGCTTGTCTCTTCATTGTAACAGATTCATTTTGTTACAGTCACTTGACCGTATAATCAGTTACTTGCTATATTTCAGTGTTGATGTGCATATTTATGTGTTCTTGGTGTTTAGTATCACAGAAAAATGAACAACGTTCAGTATCTTTTAGAAATAAATTACTCAGCTTTAATCTTAGAACAAAAGTGTGAAATAAAGAAGCTTGGTAGGCCAACACCTCAGTTCGAGTTAAAACAAGAGCAAACAAGTCAAGGTATGACACTCTGCAGATCTTTTAATGAAAATATAACTAAAGGGGTGGGGGGGGGGGGGGCAAACCGGGGCCCTTTCCCCCAGCACCACTCGCAGAGGCGTGCCACATTAAACTGTCTCTTTGGGCACCAAGTGGGGGAGGGGGGCCGACACTCCAAAATACAAAACATCGCCACACTGATAGGCGGAGGGGGCACTCAAGATCCAGCACTCAAAGAGGTGAACCACGGTAATCTGGATCACCAGCTGCCAGTGACAACTTATCAGTTGCTGTTTCAACTTGCCCTATTCAAACACTGGTGTCACCTTCCTTTGAATTATGTGCAGATAGTTACTTAATTATTATCAGTGTCATGCGCATGTGAAAGCAGTCCACATTGAATTCTGTCCTTGTTGTAAGAAGTGTCACAAGCATTACAAAGCATGCACAGTAGAATCACCTTTTCTTAGTTGGATATACCTAGACACTACGGAATTACTGGAAGTAAGCTGGTAAGCTGCCAGAGGCACTGAATAAGATCAATGGGGAAAGTTGAAAATTTCTGCCAGACTGGGATTTGAACCTGGGTCTCTTGCTTATTGGGCAGTTTTACAGACCACTGTACCATCCACATACAGTGGTCACCAAGACTGCTTGGACTACCCTAACACTCTTCCCGCTAGACCCAAGTTCTCAGCTTTATCCAGCACTACTGACATGATGTCCTCTTGGTCATTATTCTTATTACTCACAGTATTTTACTGATTTCCATAAGACTCAGACATAATGTTCATCAGCACAGAAAGGATAATTGGCCATCTTCAGTTTAATTATATGGGGAAAGTTCAAATCTAGGTTTTAACTCTCTACATTGATATTATTTGACACCTGTGGCAACTAATGTCTGTAATTCCTATATGGCTTGATTCATAATAGCTGCAGGTGCTTAATGGTGTCTATTGTTCAATACATGTCTGAATTAACAGACACAGAATTAAAGTGAAGAAGGCAAATAATCCTTTAAGTGCAGATGCATACATCACACAAATCATTTAGGAACAGGCAAAATGCCATGAGTAACGAAAGTAATGATCAAGCGGGCAATATATCATAGTATGTGCATAAAGTTGAGAATTTGGGCTGGTGAAGGCATGCTAGGGAGTGGTTGTGGTGACCACTATGTTTGGTTGATATAGTAGTCAGCATGTTCCTAGTAAGCAGGAGACCCATATTCAAATCCTGGTCCATCATAAATGTTTAGTATTTCCCATCAATATTCATTGGATCTGAGAGCTAATGTGTGTAATTTGTTTGTGTCATTATTCATAATGGATCCAGGATCAGAATGGTCTGATCTTTAGGACATGTCTGAAACAACAGATTCCACATATATATGGAAATGTCATTTCGTAACAGAAACCAATAAAAACTCCAAACTGATTCTGTGGTCTGAGACACACACATTTGGGAAGTATGTCAGTGGGGACTTAAGAGTTAAATATCTTACATAATAAGAAGCTCAGTCTTTCAAAGTTTCTCATACTGCAGGCTACGAGATTGAGTCATGGGGTGAATTCACTGCTATAGCTGCAGCTGATAACCATAGGGCATCTTTCAGTTCTGTATTGGAGAAGGACATTTCAACAGTAAATGCACATGGTCTCTGCCAAGTAACTCAAAGACACTCACAACACCAACAGTGCTCATATCTACACCAGTGGCCACCTGGGCTTTACCTTCCTGTCCACATTATTTTGTGCAGCATAATAATGCATTCTGTTCTCAGGTAACAGCCACAAAAGAAGACTGAGATTTGGACATTAACTATGTGCTTCTTGTGCAAACTTGCCAGACCCAAATTTTAGTGATGAGTTGTGTAATGAATAAAGTGTTATCACTGCAAGTAGATACCTGTGCAGAAATAACTTATTTGAATTCTCAGTCCTATTTTGACCATGTCTTCCCAAGTATTGACAGCTGTTAAAAGACGATTGGTGTGTTATAGCAAGCAGATTATTCTGATTCTTGGGCAGTTTAACATTCCCACTGTATAAATCAGTAGTACAACCTTCCACATTTTTGGAAGTAGATAATGGCAGTACGTAAACCTGTTTCGGTTAGATGCATTAATGGCTTTTCGCTTTTTCATTTCTGAAACTATGCAACTTGTTTCAGAGCAGGTCCGCATACCAACAGATTGCTATGAGGTCAAATCAGAAAGTATTTGCCCCAATTTTTGATTAGCCAAAATAATGTGCATCTAGGTCATTGCAAATATACATCCTCTTCTACAGATCTTACACAATTTTTCCACATAGGCCATACACTGGTTCACACATTTGTTCCATTGTAGGACTAAATTTAAGATGCCCCTGTGGGTATAATTTGTCCAGCTCACAATGGAGCCACTGTCAGACTGTTGACCTGGATTTATCATCACTTGTGAATTGCTTTCCTGCTAAGAACTTCTTCATCAGTCCAAAAATATGGACATTACGTAGAGCCATACCACCCCAGATAACTCAGTGGGCATCACTTGCTTGCCTTTTATCTTGTCATTCACTCATCAACATAATCCACCCACTGCCTTTACTGTAGAAGCTTTCCCCAAAACTTTTTGGAAGTCAATTCTTCACAAAACTGGATTTACCAGATTTGTAAGTTTAAATTCCATTAGATGAGGAATCATAATGCACTCCAGTGATATGCACACCCTTGTAATTGTATCAATATTAACATTTACTATTCAGGGTAGCCAGTACCCCAGCAATTTTTCAACAATTAACTATCTTGACAATATAGTGATTACATGTACCTCAACTGAGAAGCAGTCCCACAATATTCACATACTGTGTTCTGTCTTCCAAGCAACAGACTTTAAGTGCATCTTGTAAAAATCACATTTATTTCAAACTTCTTTAGTGTACCTCAGATTTGAAGTTTCAAACAAGGGTATAAAGCACTTCAGTACATATTTTGAGGCTGTTACAGCCTACAACAGCCTTCGTTGATAAAGGAGCTTCAACGTATTTCTTGTAAAAGTGGTATTTTATTACAAGTTCATACAAGGTGAGGCCACATTGACACACCTTTTACATAAGTTATGACAGAAAGATGTTTCCTTTCGATGGTCACATTCATGCAGATGAGTGTTTAACTTTTAAAGGAGAAACTGGTCTGGGTGCACTGCATAGTGAGTTATAAAGCAGGAAAAAATTAGTTTTGGCCAAGGATGCTCCCTCGTACAAGTTCGGGGCCATTTTAGCATACAAGTATGGACATCCCAAAAATCCTATAACTTTTGCATTGAAAACTGTAAACACTGTACAGTACTGGTACAACATGAGGTAGAGGACCTGTAAATAGTCTATGCACTGAAGAAGTTTTGTGTATTTTTGTATGGCTCTAAGTTTCACTTGATCACTGGTCTCAGTCTCTAATTTGTCTACATTGTTGCTTAACAAAGCTGCATATTTCTTACAATGCTGGGCATTTTTTCCCTTCATTTTATCATTATGAGATTCACTTCCAGCTTACAGCACAGCGTGCAAATTCAACACTTTTTCCCAACTTTCCATACAGCCTGACCCTGCTGTCTATCAAGAACAACTTGCTTGCTTCTGTCTAGATGTTGTTGTTGTGGTCTTCAGTCCTGAAACTGGCTTGATGCAGCTCTTCACCCTACTTTGTCCTCAGCAACCCTCTTCATCTCTTCATAAGAATGACATCCTACATCTATTTGAATCTGTTTCCTTCTCTCCCCAATTCTGTTCAGTAACTTCTCATTAGTTACGTGATCTACGCACCTAAAACTTCAGCATTATTGTGTAGCACCCCATTTCAAAAGCCCTTATCCTCTTCTTGTCTGTATAATGTGACACTCCACACAAATGCCTTCCGAAAAGACTAAGCTTCTACCAGCTTCTTCTGTATGTAAATAGTGCTAAAATTTTGCTATCATGACTTATTAAACTGGTGGATCTACAATTTTCACATCTGTCTGTATCAACTTTCTTTGAAATGGAAATTACAACATTTTTTTTAAAAATAAGTATGATGGTTATTTTACTTGTCTCATACATCTTACACACCAGTGAAATAGTTTTCTCACGGCTGGCTCTCCCAGTCACTACAGTAGCTCCCAGGGAATATTATCTACTCCAGGGGCCTTGTTTGTACTTAGATCCTTCAGTGCATTGTCAAATGTATCTCTCATTATAATATCTCCTATTTTATCTTCATCTTTTTCCTCTTCACTTCCTACAATATTGTCCCAACCCTCATATCCTTTGTAGAGTTCCTCTATATACTCTTTCTACCTTTCTGCTTTCCCTTCTTTGCGAACTGGTTCTCCATCTGGGTTCTTGATATTCATGAGGCTGTTTTTCTTGTGCCAAAATGTCTCTTTTATTTTCCTGTAGGTGGTATGTATTTTTTCCCTAATTATAAATTCTTTTACAGACTTTCATTTGCCTTCTAGCCATTCTTGCTTAGCGTTTTGTCCTTGGTGTCAATCTCATTTATTAGTCATCTGTACTCCATTCTACCTGCTTCATTTACTGCATTTTTAAATCTTCTCCTTTCGTCAATTTAATGTAGCATTTACTATGATATCCAAGGATTTTTGGTAGTTCTTGCTTTACTACCTTTTTGTTTCTCTGCTGCCTTTACTATTTCATCTCTGTTTTTTCACAGTTCCTGTCAACTTTTGCCTAAAGCTCCCTCTGAAAATCTCAAGAACCTCATGTTCCTTCAATTTATCCAGGTCCCCTCTCTTTATTTTCCTACCTTTCTGCAGTTCCTTCAGTTTCAGTCTACAATTCATAACAAATATGGTGAAAGTGTATGTCTGCCCCTGGATATGTCTTACAGTTTAAAACCTGGTTCCGAAATCTATTTCTTAGCATAATAAAATCTATCTTGTACCTTCCAGTACCTCCTGGCCTCTTCCATGCATACAACCGTTTTTCATTATTCTTAAACCAAGTGTCTGTTGTGATTAAATTATATTCCTTGAAAAATTCTACTAGATGGCTTCCTCTTTCATTCCTTTTCCCCAATCCATATTCACTTACTATTTTTCTTCCCTCCCTTTTCTACTACCAAATTCCAATCCCCCATCACAATTAAGTTTTCCTCTCCCTTAACCATCTGAATAATTCCTTTTACCTTCTCATACATTTCTTTGACCTCTTCATCATCACCAGAGCAAGTTGGCATGTAAACTTTTACTACTGTGGTTGGTTTTGAGTTCATGTCTATCTTTGCTATGGTAATGCATTCACTATGCTGTTCATAGTAACTTACCCACATTCCTATTTTCTTATTCATTATCAGACCTACTCCTGTATTACCACCACCTGATTTTGTATTTATTACCCTGTACTCAGCTGACCAAAACTCCTGTTCATTGTGCCTCTGAAATTCACTCAACCCCACTATATCTAACTTCAACCTATCCATTTCCCTTTTTAAATTTTCTAACTCTCCTACCCAATTAAGGGATCTAATATTTTATGTTCCAATCTGTAGAATGCCAGTGTTGTCTTTCCTGATTGTGACATCATTCCTGTCTGCCCAGAAATCCAAAACGGGGATATTATACCTTCAGAATATTCTACCCAAGAGGATGCTGCCGTCATATATTTATACAGAAGAGTTGCATGTCCTCGCCAAAAATTAATGACTAGTGTTCCCTTGCTTTCAGCCATTCACAGTAACTATACGGCAAAGTCAAGCTGATGTTACAAGGCCAGCTTAGTCAATCAACCACACTGTTGCCCCCTGTAATTACTGTAAAGGAACTACATGTTTGTCTAGACTCTCCACAGATACCCCTCCACTGTCATTGTTGGCACACAAGCTATCCATCTTGGCAATGTCTGTGGTTCATCTAGATGTAGAGGCACAATATACCTTGAAGGATTTCTTATTATCACTCCACAACTAACAGAAACAGTGGCTGCCAAATCAGAACTGCAATGCGAGGTTTCTAATCTTGAACAAGTTTGGCCAGAGAAATTCCCATGCAAGGCTTCAAACCTCTTATAAAAGTATGTTAGTCTTTGCCACCAAATTTCTGTTTTTGAAGGAGTGGTTCTTTTAACTACAAAAGAAATGGCGCAGAGAATAGTTACTACATAAACGGTGGCATAGATAAGTTTTTTCTTTTGGGGGTGGGGTTGGGGGTGATTTGCTATCTTCTCAGGAGACCTCAGTTCTGTCAAGTACAAAAAGTTCATTTGGATCAGTATGTAAAATATTGCAGCTGCAGTGCCAAGCCTTTGAACATTTAAAATTGTAACTCAGGTTGCATTGGCATGTTGCCTTGTGTACTTGCCAGGAATAGACCATTATACTGCAGACCTAGAAGTGGCTTTTCCACATTGCTCTGTCCAGAAATAAGTACTGTGTGCAACTCTTCCCCCTGACCTGTACCTCAGCAGGCATGGCACTGTTTTTATGTCGATTTTACCAGTTGCTTCCTTGGTTCTTATTGGTTACTGGTTGTCAGTAACTTCCATATGTTGTTGCCCATCTATGTCGGCTGTAGTAATGATGCAAGCTTTGCCCAAACTTTTCTTCCATTGGTGGGTTGTCTTACACCTCAGTTTGTGTCAGAAATTGTCCAAGACTTCTGTATGCAGCAGGTCATGCAACATGTGATGGTTCCACCTTTTTGCCTGCTGTCTAATGTGGTGGTAGAGCACCTCTTTAAGAGTCTTCAAGGCCTAGTGTTTTTTTTTTTTTTTTTTTTTTTTTTTTTTTTTTTTTTTTTTTTTTTTTTATTCCTGTTACATTTCATATGGGAATGTACACTCCTGACCATTAAAATTGCAACACCACAAAGATGATGTGCTACAGAAGTGAAATTTAGGTGACAGGAAGAAGATGCTGTGATATGCAAATGATTAGCTTTTCAGAGCATTCCACACAAGGTTGGCACCGGTGGTGACACCTACAATGTGCTGACATGAGGAAAGTTTCCAACCAATTTCTCATACATAAACAGCAGTTGACTGGTGTTGCCTGGTGAAACATTGTTGTGATGCTTCGTGTAAGGAGGAGAAATGTGTACCATTATGTCTCCGACTTTGATAAAGGTCAGATTGTAGCCATTGCAATGTGGTTTACGTATCACGACATTGCTGCTCGCGTTGGTCACAATGCAATGACTGTTAGCAGAATATGGAATTGGTGGGTTCAGGAGGGTAATACAGAATGCCGTTCTGGATCCCAATGGTCTCGTATCAGTAGCAGTCGAGATGTCAGGCATCTTATCTGCATTGCTGTAACAGATCATGCAGCCATGTCTCAGCTGCAAGACATCTACAGGAACAGTTTGACGACGCAGCAGTATGGACTATCAGCTTGGAGACCATGGCTGTGGTTACCCTTGATGCTGCATCACAGACAGGAGCGCCTGCGATGGTGTACACAATAACAAACCTGGGCGCATGAATGACAAAATGTCATTTCTTTGGATGACTCCAGCTTCTGTTTACAGCATTATGATGGTTGCATCCGTGTTTGGCGACATTGCGGTGAACGTACATTGGAAGCGTGTATTCGTCATCGCCGTACTGGCATATCACCCGGTGTGATGGTATGGGGTGCCATTGGTTATACGTCTCGGTCACCTCTTGTTTGCATTGGCAGCACTTTGAACAGTGCCCGTGACATTTCAGATGTGTTATGACCCATGGCTCTACCCTTCATTCGATCCCTGCGAAATCCTACACTTCAGCAGGATAATGCCTGACCGCATGTTGCAGGTCCTGTACGGGCCTTTCTGGATACAGAAAATGTTTGACTGCTGCCCTGGCCAGCACATTCTCCAGATCTCTCACCAACTGAAAATGTCTGGTCAATGGTGGCCAAGCAACTGGTTCGTCACAATACACCAGTTACTACTCTTGATGAACTGTGGTAACGTGGTATATCAAGCTGTTATTACGGCCAGAGGTGGTTGTTCTGGGTACGGATTTCTCAGGATCTATGTACCCAAATTGCATGAAAATGTAATCACATGTCAGTTCTAGTATAATATATTTGCCCAATGACTATGCATTTATCCTATGAATTTCTTCTTGGTGTAGCAATTTTAATGGCCAGTAGTGTAGTTTCATGCCAGTCAGAGAACACAGGCCTCTGAAGCTTTTACTTTGGTGCCAGTCAAGTACCCTGCTAAACCTTCTGATGCTGTTGTGTCAGCACCTATCCTGGATACCGTGACTAGCTCCAAAAGTGGCAGGAATCACTGTACACAGTCTGATCCAGCAGAAGGCCCAGTGTGGTCATTCCTTGTGCCACCCGAGGAGAGATATATTGAGGACAATGGTGCAGTTCACCAAAGAGGACAATGATGCCATCAGGCAGCCAGCCCCGTGTTACCAGTCCGTCCCTAAGAAATTACACAGGAGGCAGCTGTTTGCCATGTCTGCACCCATAACACTTCTGCCATTATGAACCATTGGTGGTAAGAGATTTAATCCCATCACCACTGATGTTGGAGGTGTCAACATCTGAATCTGTGGGCTTGTAAGTGATGCATCATCACTCAGGGCATCCTCCCCAAAAGGGGGAGGGGTACTATAACCATATACAACACATGGATTGTGTGCCATGGACTGCTGATACACAATGTGTAAAGCAGATATCATACAAATACTTCAGAAAATGATTGCAAGGTATCACACATATCTAGTTGAGCCAGTATACACTGATCTATGTCACAGTATTGTGAGGGGAGCCTTGGATGTGCCAACCCTCAGTTGTGTTCCTTACTTGCAAGTGTCAGTACTTGGTGGACTTTGCATACTGGTGTTCTTTGTCAGTGTCTACCCATTGGGTTACTGTCTTAATGTCGGATACACATAAATAGTTGATAGTGTTACTACTGCTGTCCCACTCTGTTCTGTGTTATGACATGTATAGATGGTGAGACAGTTTATCTTGTATTTTTACAATAGCAAATAGGTACCATTAAGGTCAACCTTTTAGAGAACAACAACACCAGCACTATCAATCATATGTGCATGAAGCTTTTAGTAACCTACAAACATAATATAAAAAAGTCCAGATACTTTTTGACTAATCCTGATACTGCTGTAATAGCTGTCTGATTTAAGAAGAAACAACTGAGTTTTTCTTTTTATGACCAATGCTTTCAGATACAATGAACTTTTGTACTCTCATGATAAGTATTAGCCCAGACAGCACTCCATAAGACTTACAATGTTGACACAACCAAAGTTTTGTCTTTTGATTACAATGTCTGTGTGAGGACTACCCATAAAGAATATACCTGTGTATAATTAATTTCAGTGTATATCTGTGTGTCTCAAGGTATATTTTTGAGAATTTTTCTAAGTGCTGTACACAAAAATTTTCTTAGTAAATAAACAGTTGCACTGTAAAGTTGTAAATTCTATGAATTTTGTCAATAATATCTGGTTTGGTACATCATCTCCCCTTAATTTCAGTATGTGTACTTAGAATCAATATTTCTAATTTTTGTGCACTGTCCAGTTTTTTTCTACAGAAGTATTAGAATCTTTCAATTGTGACCTTTACATAGCTCTTTATAAAGTCAATTGCCATGGCTTTATAAATGTGTATCATACATACAAGGTGTGTGATGTTGTATGCTATTCAATTTTCCCCTTAACACAGGTGTGTACATATAGGCCTGTATTTGTCAGACATATTTACTAATTTTGAGGTAGTTGTGTGATTTTAGTAATGAGCATTACTTCAAAATAAAAGTCACAGTCTCAATGTTCCATGTAGTTTTAAAGAATTGTTAAGTTATAGCTTAGGTTTTCATCCCTTTCTTGGCAATTTATGTCTTTGGTTATTTAAGGAAACTTGTAAATTTAGAACTGTAAAGTAGAAACAGAAAACTTAGTTATTTGTGTACCATTCAGAATAGACATTTCATAGACATTACTGGTGTTGGTGGTGTAGATTTGGTGACTATCAACTCATGGGAAGGTCAGTAGTGGCATGCTCAGGTGTCAGTCTCCATGACCAAGCTAGTGAGTCTCAGTTCATAATGTGGAGTAATGTCCATGGTGTTCCAGACCAACTAGTTGTGTGGCTAGTGCTTTGTGGTGTGGCGATTTGAAAAAGGTAGGGGTAACATTGGATTCACCACATTGCTTAAATGAAGAAGCTATTAATTATTTGATTAATAATGGAAATTCTCCACAGAGATGATAAATAATTTGATATATGATGTGTGTTGTCTTGCATGTGGCACTGTCTTGAATAGGGTAGGTTTTTCCTGTGGTGGGGCTGGAGTATGTGGTTGTGAGAGAATGCATTGGACAAGTTTTTCAGCGGGATCGGTTGCAGGGATAGGACCCATTAGGTAGGGATGGTTGTTTTGGGATGTTGTAAGGTTGAATGAGGATGTTGTGGAGGTTGGGAGGATGGTGGAAGGCTACCGTGGGTGGTGTGGGAAGAACAGTTTGGAGTGATGATCTAATCTCAGGGCATGACTTGAGAAAGTCATAGCCCTATCAGAGAATTTTGTTGAGGCATTCCAGGCCAGGATGGTACTGGGTGACTAAGGCGATGCTTCTGGGTGGTCTAGGGTTAGGAACATTGTTGTTGGAAGGGGAGGAATGGACAGCTTGGGAGATCTGCTTGTGGACGAGGCCTGTAGGGTAGTTGTGGGTGAGGAAAGCATTGGATAGATTGTTGTTGTAGGTGGTGAGGGATTTGTTACTGGAGTAGATACATTTTCCATGGATGTCTAGGCTGTAGGGAAGGGATCGTTTAATGAGAAAGGCATGGCAGCTGTCAAAGTGGAGGTACTGATGCTTGTTTGAGGTGTGGATGTGGGACTCAGCAAGGTTCCTTCATGAACTTCCTTCTGGACTCATGGTGAAGAAACCCTTCTGAACTTCCTTCATGACCTTAACTCCTTCTCCAACCTAAAATTCACCTTGTCCTTCTCTAAACCTCAAGCCCCCTTCCTTGATGTGGACCTTCACCTTGCCGAGTCTTGCTGCATAACCTGTCCAATGCATCCTCCCACTGCCACATACTCCAGCCCCACACAGAAAAAAACCTACCCTGTTCAAGGCAGGTCCACATGCGAGACAACACACATCATATATCAACTGACATGTGTCCACTGCGGAGTCTTTTATGTTGGTATGACTACCAATAAATTGGCTGAGTGGATGAATTGTCACAGATGGACTATTCACCTGGGGGACACCCAGAGTATCCTGTGGCAGAGCATGCCCTCCAGCATTACACCTGGGAGCTTGGCACATGTTACATCACACGTGCCATTTGGATGCTGCCTACTAACACCAAACCCTCAGAGCTGCGGAGGTGGAAACTCGCCCTCCAATATATCTTCTCCTCCCACCACCCCCTGGCCTAAATCTACGTTAACCCTCCCCCTCCTCAACTCACCTATCCATTATCCCTTGCTTACCCCCCCCCCCTCACCTCTCTCTCTCTCTCTCTCTCTCTCTCTCTCTCTCTCTCTCTCTCTCTCTCTCTCTCTCTCTCTGTGTGTGTGTGTGTGTGTGTGTGTGTGTGTGTTTCCATCTTTCCCTGTTAATCAAAAATGATTTAGAAACCCCCAACCCTCCCTATATCCCTCAGCAGCATTTAGTTCACTCATCTTTTCTTCTCTTTAATGCTTATCTTTCCTCTCTGAGGAAAAGTCCCTAGCAGGAAAAATAATTATATATATAAAAAAATGAAGTTTACTTACCAGGCGAAGGAGCACCGGTAGTGTCAGCAAACATAAAGACAGCAAACATAAATGCACACAAAAGCAAGCTTTTGCAACCCAGTTGCTTCTTCAGGCAGTGTAGGGAAGGAGAGGGAAAAGGAAAGGATGCGGGTTTTAAGGGAGTGGGTAAGGAGTCATTCCAATCCTGGGAGAGAAAAGACTTACCTTGGGGGAAAAAAAGGAAGGTAAACAAATACACACACATTCACACCCACAAATACACCTAGGCAGACATATTGTAGAAAGCAAATATGAATATGAAACATTTGACAGCCGTCCAAGTTTTTCATAAAATTGAATTTCCTTTTCATAGAGTGTGGGACAAGTGGTAAGTTCTTCTTGTGGAATTACTTGTGCAATCCACTTGAAAACATCATCATCTAGATCTAAGTTTGTAATCTTCTCGGGTTTGCAGCCAGATACTAAAGTCAACTTGACACAATATTTCAGCAGTGCAACTACCCGCCATCCTCAGGTGAGCTTGCTGATAGAAATCTCGCCAGAACTGAGTTCCCAGTGCAATCGGCGGCTCCTTTATACATCGAGGAAGACCCATAGCGCATGCGCAAGAAGTGACAGTAACTGCCCTCTGGCGCACAAAGACATACAGTGCTTCTGTGGTAGAGTCTGGCTAAATCGATAATAGATGATAAAGAAAATTATTATTCAGATTTCTGAAGTGCCAACCATTGTTTTTTAACATCTGATAACACAGGGTTCCAGGATTTACTAAGAAGGTAGCCTTTGTCTCTGTTAATCAGATTGTCAGATAATCGAATCTCTATGGATTCCTTTAAGACACAGTCCCAGTAACGAGATGCTGAAGCAACCATGTGAGTTTCGTTATATAACATTCTATGTCCCTCATCGAGACAATGCTCAGTTACCGCCGACTTCTCGGGCTGGAGCAAACCTGTGTGGCGTTGATGTTCAATACATCTGTCCTGAAGTGCTCTCGTCTTTACTGGCAGACGAAAAACACTCTTAATGTCATACTTTTTAAAAATTCTTCCTATCTTTGATGAAATACTCCCAGCAAAAGATAGGAAAGCAACTGATTTGTGGGTCTCATTTAATGGTTCAGGTGAAGGACCAAACTGTAAAGCACAGTGGATCTGCTTATCTGTGTAGCCATTCTGTTGAAACACAACTTTTAGATGATCTAGTTCTTGCGTCAAACTTTCTGCATCAGAAATGGCGTAAACTCTTCTAGCTAATTTCTGAAGAATGCCAGTACGTTGGACTGGAGGATGACAACTCGAGGCATGCAGATAGCGGTCCGTGTGCGTAGGTTTTTGATAAACACTATGTCCTAGTTTCCCATCATCTCTTCTGTAAACCAGAACATCAAGAAACGGAAGCTTCCCCTCCTTCTCAACTTCCATTGTGAACCTGATGTTGGGATGCATGCAATTAAAATGGTACAAAAGGCGGTTGAGAGCTTCTTCCCCATGAGGCCACACCATAAAAGTATCATTGACATACCTCCAAAAACAAGTCGGCTTACGAGCCACCGTCTTCAATGCCATATCTTTGAAGTCCTCCATAAAAAGATTTGCTACTATGGGGGATAATGGACTCCCCATAGCAACACCGTCAGTTTGTTCACAAAATTTGTCATTAAATAAAAAGTATGTTGATGTAAGTACATGGCGACAAAGCTCAGCTGTTCACATTTTTCCACGTGTGGGCGAAGAACAGATGCTAAATGTTTTGCCAAATTATAAGTAGGAGCACCCAAATTACTTACAATCGGACGAAGAGGGACCTCTTACCTGTGTATCTTGGGTAAACCATATAACCTGGGAGGAACAGCCGCACCAGGATGAAGTTTCTTTCGAACGTCGTCAGATAAAGAGCTCTTCTTCAAAAGTGAAAGCGTCATACATTTTATCCATTCAGTTGGATCCTTTTGCAGTCTGTGATAAGCTGAATCGTCAGTTAAACAGTCAATTTTTTGTAGATAATCATCCCAGGAAAGAAGGACAATGGCATTGCCTTTATCTGCTGGTAAAATAATTAGATCTTGATCTTATCTAAGAGACCGAATTGCTGCCCTTTCTAGAGGAGAGATGTTACTTTGTGGAGGTGGTGTCCGACGCAACGTATGAGCAACCTCTTGCCTAATTTCCTCCGCCTTATCCGCAGGTAGTTTGGACACTGCTTGATCGACTGAACAAATAAACTCAGTAAGTGGAACATTCTTCAGTGTGGGGGCAAAGTGCAAGCCTTTTTCCAATACCGACAGCATGGTGTCGTCCAATTCTTTATCAGTGAAATTAATAACAGTTCTTCAATTGGTGTTATGCGATATCGAAGGCTGCGAAAGCCATTGAAGACTGCTTATTGACTGTGCTTCTATGCGCCCAGTCTGACATAGCCCATGAAGAGCTGTCAACCTATTCCCAGGATACAGCCGACAGCCGTGAAGATACCTCTATATGTAAATAAAATAAGTCCTTGGATACGAGAGCCAATTGTCTTCGAGTAAAACAAATGCGCTATCTTATTAGGGCAAGACTAGCATGATTTTTGATGTTATTGGCCACTTTCATATCAATATAATGTACAAACTTGGTGAACTTCGGTATGATACTTTCATTACGACATCTCAATAAAAAAGCAAGAGCACTCAGCAGCTTACCCTTCTTCTTGCGAAGTTTATCCAGTCTTCCCACAGATTCAACCATCTCCTCCCCGTAGAGGTTTCTGATGTGACCACAAAGGATTTCCCGGCATAATAACTGTTTGTAATCTTCTTGGGTTTGCAGCCAGATACTAAAGTCAACTTGACACAATATTTCAGCGGCGCAACTGCCCGCCATCCTCAGGTGACCTTGCTGATGGACAATCTCGCCGGAACTGAGTTCCCAGTGCAATCGGTGGCTCCTTTATACATCGAGGAAGACCCATAGCACGTGCACAAGAAGTGACAGTAACTGCCCTCTGGCGCACAAGACATACAGCGCTCCGGTGGTAGAGTCCGGCTAAATCGATAATCAATGATAAAGAAAATTATTATTCAGATTTCTGAAGTACCAACCGTTGTTTTTTAACATCTGATAACACAGGGTTCCAGGATTTACTAAGAAGGTAGCATTTGTCTCTGTTAATCAGATTGTCAAATAATCGAATCTCTATGGATTCCTTTAAGACACAGTCCCAGTAACGAGATGCTGAAGCAACCATGTGAGTTTCGTTATATAACATTCTATGTCCCTCATCGAGACAATGCTCAGCTACCGCTGACTTCTTGGGCTGGAGCAAACGTGTGTGGCGTTGATGTTCAATGCATCTGTCCTGAATGGTACGGATAGTCTGACCAATATATGTTTTTACACATTGACAGGGAATCTTATATACCCCGGGCTTCCTCAGACCCAAATCATCCTTCACAGATCCGAGAAGTGCTCTCGTCTTTACTGGCAGACGAAAAACACTCTTAATGTCATACTTTTTAAAATTCTTCTTATCTTTGATGAAATACTCCCGGCAAAAAATAGGAAAGCAACTGATTTGTGAGTCTCATTTAATGGTACAGGTGTAGGACCAAACTGTAAAGCACAGCGGATCTGTTTATCTGTGTAGGCATTCTGTTGAAACACAACTTTGAGATGATCTAGTTCTTGCGTCAAACTTTCTGCATCAAAAATGGCGTAAGCTCTTCTAGCTAATGTCTGAAGAATGCCAGTACTTTGGACCGGAGGATAACCGCCAGTTATTACGCCGGGAAAACCTTTGTGGTCACGTTAGATCTAAGTTTGTGGAGAACTTCTGAGTTTTACATCTTGTTGATCCATCAATGTAGAGTCAAGCACAAATAAAAATTTGTGATGCTTGTCTTTTATTGTTTATATCTGTAATTGTCAGATTATCAACCAGTACACTGCAGTACACAAACTGCTTGCAGTTTCTTTCTCAGAATGGACAACATGCTTACATTTGGCCATTTATATAGCAATTTTATTTTACTCAGGAAACTTGGCATAATTGATTATAAGAGAGGGAAAATGGTTAACTAGCTACTGCTGTCACTAACTCACCATTGGAGTGTGTGTGTGTGTGTGTGTGTGTGTGTGTGTGTGTGTGTGTGTTGTTTGATTTTCAAATGCATATAAGCTGTGAGGCATCATGGGTACTAAAATATATCAACTAATATATTCATTGGAAATTATGTAAGCAGAGTTCCATAAAGTCAGCAGCCATAGGCAGTACTATGAAAATCTGAAGGAGATGATGAGGCTACAATTATCCAAAAACTTCAAGTCCTATAGCTAGAGCTGTTCCAAGGAACAGGTATCGATGACTATCTGTGTGGTAATTGAAGGTTGGTCTGTTAAGAAGCAATGTGTTGAACCCACTGAACACAAATACAGTTGTACACAGGGTTACCTAGTTTTATGATTCATGATTATAAGTAGGGTCAACATTCTCTGGCTGCCGCACTCCAGAGTGCGGCAGCTGGAGATGACAATCATGTGACTGTGAAGTGTGCCTGCTTGACTGTGTGAATTCTCTTTATTCTGAAGAAGGTGTAACTGATAGCTGAAATGTTATGTTTGTGTATTGTTT
This sequence comes from Locusta migratoria, assembly GCA_026315105.1. Classification (NCBI taxonomy): domain Eukaryota; kingdom Metazoa; phylum Arthropoda; class Insecta; order Orthoptera; family Acrididae; genus Locusta; species Locusta migratoria. The sequence continues at coordinate 520,415,746 of CM048744.1, read as the reverse complement.
TTATGTTCCTGTCACAGCTCATCATGTCTTTGCAGTGAGTTGTAAACTGTCCTTATTATATTATTGAATTCCAATCTGGACTTTGCATTATTAGGCTCAATACCTTTATATATAAAGCAGAGTGTAATTGTGGTTGTATGTGTATTTGTGTATATGTATTGTATACATATCTACAGTTTTGTTCCAATCTTAATGAAATTTTGCACACATGACCTCCAAACCAAGAGGAAAGTCACTGTAAGTGTATGAATCATGTACAACACGTAGTTCACAACATAAAACAATGAGATGTTGCATCTCGTGACAATGTTCCACATATCCTCCTTACAATGAGGTAACAATTGTTGAAGGTGTAAGAACTACATATGGCAATGGTTCAGGAAATATAACATCATAAACAAAAGGAGTTGCACAAAACTGCCACATCATGCAAAGAGACTTCATTCATATACACTGTATGAGAATGAGAATACTTAGCATCTTCCAACAAACTTTAAACATAATTTCAAACTTTTATTAAACTTTTTCTCACTGAGAACCACAGCAAAATGATGAAAGGAAAATTTTTTCTTGCATACTATCTTTCTGCTGTTCAGGAACTAAATCTACAGCATTTGGTATGACAGTCAATTTATAATTTCTACACTACAAATTGTACTCACAGGAAATTATACAGACAGTATACACACATACAGCTGAATGTACCTTCAAAATTGTATCACAGTACACTATATAGATCAAGGATATGAATCTATAAACAGTAACATTCATGAAAAACCTTCCCATGAAGAATCAGTTTTTAATCTATAACTTTTTTATTACTAAATTTATTGCCAACAGATTTTACCAACATACAGCATTTATACAAATTAATATACACCCATAAAATTATACAATTGTAGAACTATAATTGAATAAATATAGGATCATATATACTGTGATGTGTAAAAACCTTTCACACCATGCACCACATTTTAAAATAATTTACATATTTGCTGCTAAGATATTCTTGTATTCCAGTCGGCTTAAAGAAATTCCTGAAAGATGAAAGTGCTATTGACAAATTTGAACAAACTTTGTACTGTGAAGCACAGATTGCTGCAGGCAAACAATAGACTTCTATAGAGTTACAAGGAAAGGAGAGACTGAAACAGTGTACATCCAACAAGTACCTATTATTTGCAACAGATCTACTTTTTAACTTCAAGGGCCTGCAGTTTCCAGGGAGATTTGCATTTTATATTAAAATTAATAAATCACATGGCAATATATTAAATACTGCAGAGTGGATTTGAATTTTCCATGTTTCTTACTTGGACAACTTTATGTCACTTGCTCAGGGCTTAGGCTCACAAAAGATTTTATTCATATTAGATCCTGGATGAGAAACAATGTTTATAGTCAAGTTTTGAATTAAATGAATGTATAACATATTTTTATGGAAGAGGAGATGGACAGAGATAGGATAGGGATAGGAGAAGTACTAACTCAATAAATATCTGAGCAACAATGGGTTTTCAGCTTGTTGATCTATATAAATGTAAATGTTTATAATTTTTTTTAAATACAACTACTTCTTTCATATCAATAATTGAGGGTAGGTAACAACTCACCATAAAGAGGCTCACTGAGCTGTTAACAGGCATAAAATCTAGACAATCACATTCAAACATGTCCTCCACCACAGAAAGAGACACCTACATTCACACAATCACTCAGACAACTATACACGAACAACCACCATCTCTGGCTGCTCCAGCCCCACAAGCATTTGGCTGTGAGTGAGACGGGGTGTGGAGGGGGAAGGATATTGGGTAAGGGTGGGGATAAACAATTTTCCACTTCATGATGGATTCTAAAGGGATTGGTAAGCGAAAAAGTGAGATACAGCAATGGAGGGAAGGGGCCGGAGAGGTTAAAAGGAAAGTGTAGAGGACTGTGAGGACAGAGTGGCAGGCTTTGATATGATAAAAATAAAAATAGTACCTGGGCCCTGGGTACTACCCAAGCCAACTTGATCCTCCCCTCCACCACCAGCTCACCTGAACTGCACAGATGTGAGTGAATATGAGTGTCTATTTTTGTGTGTGTCAACAGCTTAATGAGATCATTCATGGTGAGTTGTTTTCCATTCTACATTATTGACATTTCTATAAGATTCTCCATTGTTAAATATTGCTTTAATATATGTGTTTGAGAAAGATACATTGCTATTCACCACAGAGACATCTCAATGTGCTGTAGAAAGGCACACACAAAAGATTACAGCTATAAAAAGATTTTGGCTATGATTGGCAGGGATACCATAACACACACACACAAACACAACTGAGGCCACAGCGGCCTGAGACAGTTATCGTGTTTGAGTAAGTAAGTGTGTGTGTGTGTGTGTGTGTGTGGTGTGTGTGTGTGTGTGTGTGTGTGTGTGTGTGTGTGTGTGTGCCCCTCACTGATGAAAGCCATAATGGGCAAAAACTTTTTACAGCTGTAATCTTTTATGTGTGTCTTTCTACAGCTCACTGAGACATTTCTGTGGTGAGTAGCAGCCTATCCTATTCAAAAGTATTGTTGAATCCTTCCTGGAACTTCCATTCTTTTATTTCTTTAATATATGATGTATAGCTTAAATATGTAGGACATTATAATGTCCTGGTATATTGGTTAATTATTGGGGGCACTACAGTACAGCTGCATACTTCGATAATTAAGAATAATTTCTTTACCAAACACAAATCATTATTCTGATTTTACCATACACACCAATCAACCAACCAACTTCAACTAACTGCACATCAGTCGCTTGGTTCTATACATACATACTTGACAATACAATGGGTTAATACATTGTCGTAATTGGTTCATTAAAATTAGCAATTTTTAATTACTTGATTAATTACATAAATACATATTTTTTGTACAATACAGACATTATTTCGTTTTGAGCTATTAATTATGTACACCAGAAATTAATTGACAAAAGTATTAATTATAACAATGGGCCATTTATACATTTTCTAGATCTTTCTATATTGTTAACTGTTGATTTTTAATTAAACAATAATACTGATGCTGATTTTTTTAACTTAATGAGTTCTAAACTTTTCTTAAATGAAATAGGACATGCTGTTAATACATATTTTGGTAGTAAATCATAAATATGGTATATGTTAGGTCATGTTATAAATATATAGTGGTAAAAATGGAATAAACAAAGGATGGAACAATTGGTATTGGGTAGTTATATAGAGATTAGGTATCAGGTGGTAGATTAAAGGATAGAATCCTCAGATATAATTGGATATCTGCTTCTGTCATTACATTACAACATCTAGGATATTGTGAAAGAGTGTTGTCCAATTATAAAATCTATATAAATGCAATTATAACATATATTAAAATTAGTTTGCAGAAACTTTGACATTTCTCTGTGTTTTCTCAAAGCTTAAATTGTGAGCAATGATTTAAGTTGTACTTATCTTTAATACTTAGAGTTTATCTCCTCGCTACATTTTGTGTCCTGGTAATTCATTTTCTTAGTCTTTAATCATCATAACATTCTCGTTACAGTCTTCTCAACAAACAAATGTCTTATTTTAGAAGCATCAACATTAGAAATTACTGAATGTACTCTCTTCCACTCCACTTTACTCAGCTCATCACAACTACTGAGTGCCCTCTGGCACTGCTATATATAGATATTTTAACAGTTATTACTACAAATATATTGTCTGCAATAATGACATTAATTGAATTACAATTACCAAGTATAACATGAAACAATTTTACGTACACCAGACATTAGATTACACAAAGCTGAGATAACATATAGATATAATTTACCAGTTTCTTTGCACTGATTCTCACAAATAAAAATACATACATCAATTAACAATGTGAAATGGTTATTAATGGTTACTTAATTACATACTTGGATTTCAATGTTCCTAACATTTCCCTATCATCTGTATACAGGGAACAATTAGTACAAAGTGTCAAAATGGACAATACCTTTGTTATTCACAAAATATTACCTTGTTTCATATAGTTCAGATTGCATTATACATTGCTTTATTTATTTGGCAATGTTTCTCTCCAGCAACATGAAAATTGCGCGTATTTTTCTGAAACATGTTTCAAGTTTTATTCTTGGACGGGTAACAGTGCTTGAAACTAACATTTAAGCTCTATTGGAGTGATGTTTCTTTGTCTTTTGTGAAAAGTTTAGCAATAAACTGAATCTTTAGCGGACACTCCAAGCATACGTTACCGAGGTACAGGTTTGTTTCAATTTTGTGACAATTTTTTTGCTTGATATATGGAAAAATGCTTAGAAAATGGAAAGAGGAAGCCTTCAAGCTAAATTATTATGAAAAATTGTTGACAAGTTCTTATATGGAAGGCTGAAAATTGACTTATATTAATTGGGAAGAGGAGGCCTGGTAGACCACTACAAAATGGTCAATAAGTCCAAAAGAAGAATGAAACAGCATCTCTGGTACCAGTCAATGATGTACAGTATGACAGATATGACAATATGTTGTCACTTGACAGATTATGGATCAAAAGGAATTTGCAAGTTTTGTCTTCAGAGATACTTGACTGTAAAATGTGGAAATCATGCAACTGTTCTGAACTTCGGTTGAATGCTGAAGGAGCAAAGGATTGGGCGGCAGTGTTGTCCAACCTGGGTGCGTTGGCACGGGATTCAAGAGCGGCACCACTTGCGACAGTCTTTTTTCACAGACGGCCAAACAAAGCGTTCCGTGATTAAGCGAGCAGTGGTTTGTGCACCAAAACCAATGAATGCTCACTGAATTTGAGCAGAGTCGAAATTGAATCATCGCTCGACTGAGCCTTGGTGAGCTTGTGGAAGTCAATGACAGAAATACCAGCGAGCTGTGAGAAATAATCAGTGACCAAGTTGTCAGAGCCACCGATGTACTGTACGTCACTCGTGTACTGAGAGATCAGATCAAAATGCCTGTAGCAACATGGAGGTGGGTCAGCTGGAGGATTTGTGAGGGTTTGTGCCAGAGGTTTATTGTCTGTGTATATAGTTAGTGGCCAACCCTCAATATCTTCTCAGAAATACCTGACCGCCTCGTATACTGCAAGAAGTTCGCAGTCGAAAGCAGACCACTTGGATTGGTGGGTGACATCTTTTTAGAAAAAAACTTCAATGGCTGTGACTCCTCCCCACAATGCTGTTGTAGCACCACCCCAATCAACACCTCACTGGCGTCAGTGGTGATGGAAATGGTGGCATCGGGGGAGGGATGAACAAAGGTGATTGCTTTTGCTAACGCCATTTTCAAAGAGTAAAATGCGGTTTGCATCTCCTCCGACCAAAGGACGGGATGATCTCCTGTAGTTTTAGGGCCTTGCAAGGCATCTGTGAGGGGTGTTTGTAGTTCAGCAGCCTTTGGGATATGACGACGGAAAAAATTAATCATCCCCAAGAAGCAAGGCAGAGAAAGTTCTTGCACAGTTTCAACCTTTTCATCAGTGGGGCGAATGCCATCTGCTGACACAACATGTCCCAGGAAAATAACAGACAACTGTCTGAAAACACATTTGTCTTTGTTGGTCACAACACCGTGCGAATCGAGGACACTGAACAGATTGGAGATTTTGAGAAAATCAAAATATCGTCCAGGTATGCATAACACTGTGGCAGAGGGCGAAGAAGGCAGTCTAGAAACCTCTGCCATGTCTGCACGGTGTTTTTTAAGCCACAAGGCGTATATACATATTCAAATAAGCCAAAGGGAGTAATGATGGCCGTTCTTGGAATGTCCAGTTCATGCATTGGAATTTGGTAATAAGCCTTGTTGTAGTTGACGACGCTGAAAGTGGTCGTGCCTGCAAGCTGGCTAGCAAAGTCTTGGCTATTTGGCACAGGGTAGCTGTCAGTGATTGTCCTATCATTCAACTTCCTGTAATCCCCACATAAACGATAGGAACTATCCTTTTTCAGCGTAAGGTGAATAGGAATAGCCCATTCGCTAGAGGAAGGTCACACAATGCCTTGAGCAGTTCACCAATAATGTTTTTTGCAATTTTGAGTTTATGTGGATTGAGGTGGCGTGGACTGGAACACACTGGAGGTCCCTCTGTTGTGTTGAATCTGTGGCAAGCATCACTGCTAATAGCACGAACACCACCTGGGTGCATGGAAGTATGTGAAACTATCATGTTATTGTTTTGCGCATCAGAGTTTGGGATGCACGACTGGGAGGGAGCACGCGACACTTGTTGCTCGGATCATAAACTTTGTAAGGAAGCGATTACTAGTCTTGCACGAGCCAGTGCGTGTAACGTAATGTCAATCTGTTCATTAAGCCTACTCTGAGTTTCTTTATGTTCAACAATTTCAAGTCTCTGTACAGTTAAGTCACACATTACACTAGTAAGTCTTGCAGCTAACAGCGCGCACTCTGTTTGCAAAAGAGAAATGTCAATATTAATATGCGGCGATGGCTGTGCACTGGGGGAGTTAGATACACGGATGCGAGTGTCAGTGGTTTGATGTAACAAGATTCCTGCCGGAATGCCCATGGAAAATTTATTGTTCCTTAAAGAGTCTATGCCAAGCACTGGACAGGACACTTACGCGACCAGAAACTTGCACTTAATAGTCAAGTGTTTTGATAAATGAACCGGCATGTGAACCGTTCTAAGCACTTTGATAGTGGAGTCGTTTGCGGCGCGAATCAGTGTGGGAGAAGGCATGAGAGTGCCCGGTGCAAGAGACAGGGGTAAAACACTCGTATCTGCCCCATTGTCAATCAGAAAGTCAATTTTCAAAACACAGTCAGTCACAAACAGCCGTTCCAGCTTACCGTGCCAGAGATGCGAGTCATGGAGTGTAGGCGTCTTCAATTCGAGCGAGGCACTGCGCCTGCTACTGCACCCCACCGCCTGCGTTTCCCGCTGGCACGGCAATGTTTAGCATCATCTCTGAAGTTGCTATGATACCAGCAAAGTGGCCGGCTGTTGTTGGGCGTGGTCAGCCATGCTGCAGGTGGTTCTATCAGCGTCCGAGACGCATGTTGCTGGGCTGGCGTGTCCCTCTTGGGGACTGGTGAGCCCAGAGAGCATTGCGTGGGATGGCTACCAGGTAATGACACCATATGGTTGCATGACGAAAACACATGGGTGCAATCGGCACCTACGTGCGTGGTAGGATGGGGAAATATTTGGAACAAAACTTGTGCCACTGTTAACACTGAGAGCAAGACAGTTAATGATCTGCACGATCTGCTATTGATAGTTTTTCATCAAGAGAACAAGATGTAAGTGGCAGCAACTGCATCTGCAGGGCTTCAGGCATTTTCACTAGCCAGATTGCCCTCAAAGTAATGACCAGGAGAAAATCAGTTGATACAAGTGTGTGCAGCCTACGACAGAGTTCAGATGGTGTTAGGTCTCCTAAGTGTACTTCGTGAATTATGTGATGCAACACTTCATCAGGCAAGTGGGAATGTCTCTCACAGATAATATGTTTAGTATTAGTGTACTTAGGTGGCGGAGGTGGGTTAAGCACCAAATCGCCAATCAAGTGAAGATGGTCGTGTAGATGACCGACAAGGCACACAAACTTAGATTCTACTGAAAGAATGCCCCAAACCCTGAAAATAGATTCAATTAATGTGAACCAAGTGTTTGGGTGTTGTTTTGTAAAAGGTGGCAGCTTTGGCAATTTATTGGGCTGTTGTTCGAAAAGAACTGGACAAACAAGCAAAGGAGGTGCATTGTCTGTCATGAATGTTGGCCTGGAAACTGGTACATTCGCGAGGGCATAGTTCTGTGAAGCAGTTTGTCCGAAACTAACCATTAGTCTGGTGGTACTATTCAACACATTTGTAACACATGGTAGATGGTCAGAATTCACAGTTACTGAAGGTATAGCACACTGCACTTGTGGAAAATCACACGAAAAGTTCGAGAGCCAATGTGGTACCGAAAATCGCTGTTGAGTGCGCGAAAATTCAAAATTTGAATGTTCAGTTGGAGCACACCACTGTTCGCGAGGCCCTGGTGACATGAAAGCTGATAGTTTGAACTATAGATAGTTCGGGAGCCAGCATGTCAGCATGGCTGCGCGGATTGTAGACCTGTACAACAGGGCTTAGTTTGTTAGGCTGCATAATGTCTAGTCCCACCTGTGAATTGATGCACTGTCCTTTCTCAGCGGTTGAAAGTGGAGAAGCAGATAATTCTTGTCCTTGGGGTCATAGCACTGAAGAACACAGAGATTGCTTCCACATGGCGGGATTGTTCACTGCACTCGCATAATAACAGTTTCGATAACGAGGAACGAAAACGTAATTGTGCGTGAATTGAAACGTGGGGTCACCACTGTGGTGTACTGGATACAGTAAGATAAATAAATACATGCCACATTAACTGAATAATGTACTTTTATTACAAAGCACTAATACACTACTAAAGGCCCGCGTGGGCTACAAAAAACCTTGGCTCAAAGATATCTCCAGGAAGAGTCAATCTCAACGTCGCCACACACTCTTAAGAAGTTACTGCATTGGCTAGAAGTGTGTGATAGTTCCCTGCAGTAGGATCTCTGTTTCCTAGTATGATGACAGACAGTACAACAAATGAGATCCTTCACTGACTGATAATAGCAGGTTTCCACTACTGTATTGCACTCATTAACTACAGTTCTGTCAGAGGAGGCATTCCTTCAGACCATGGCAACCCCCCCCCCCCCCTCCATCACAGATGGTATGTGTACACCTTTTACTGCTTGTGACAAATCTCGTAAGGAATCAGATACAAATTAGCAATGATTGCAACAGCACTTTCAGGCTTTTCTAGTAATAGATGCAACATTGTGTCATGCATTATATCTCTTGTGTGCATGTTGACAAGGTTGTGTAAGTTATTGTGTCAACTGCCCTCCCCTTACATTTCCTGTTGACTCTATCTTTTGATCAGATTCTAACCATTATTGTTAATGTACTCATGTTATTGCTTCCAGGGTTGAATTCTATTGTGAAGCAAAATTAGTCCACCTCTTTTAATCAGAAGTTGTTTGGTGTGGTCTACTGCCCTGGTCATTGTCAAACACCAACTGCCCACCTCGGCCTTTGTGGTGACTTTAAAGTTTCAGTCAATGCTCAATCTATGATTGATAAAAATCTTCACCATGCCCTGATGAATTCTTTAGTAAGCTGACAGGTGATTTGTCTTTTCCTAAAATTGGTGTTTCCAGTTTGTAAATATACAAAGACACTGCTGAAGAAATATGAGCAACTATTCAATGAAGATAGTTTCTCTGAAAAAGCAATTGAACCTGGTGAACAACTGATGTCTACCATATCTACAACTAGAAGAGAAAAGTGGTGCAATCTAGTGACACAATTAGGTATGAAGCATAGTAGCCATAAGGCATAGAAACTTCTGAGAAACCTCAGTGATGCCCATACTAGAGTCACTGCCAAAGTGTCCAGTGTAACTCCCAACCAGATAGCCCTTCAACTTCATCTAGATGAGACTTCACAATACTTGCTAGTTGTCAACCCAACCTTCAGCCCCCATCAAGATCTGTGATTGCCTTTGGGAGTAGCAAATTCTCCAGCAATATTTCATTTCCTAGAACAACTTATGGTGTTAGCCCCAGAATTTGCTGATTACTTGGGTTTTTAGCATCTCAGGTGCTTCCACTGAAGAACATTATGTAACTGAAACCAACTTCTTTTTCATATTTTTTTTTTTTTTTTTTTTTTTTTTTTTTACAGGTGGCAGGCTTAAGATGTAATCTTGAGAAACGTCCATTTTTACAATCTTCTACTGCTTATCTTCAGTTTGAAGTGTCTCCAGAAGGTCTTAAAGCTTTGCAGCAGAATATTTCTACTGTTTGTTTTCCACTGCCACAGTTCATGTCTTAACTTTTCTAGACAAAATCAGCAGTATCAGTAGCATAGCTCTGTTCCACAAAAGCACCTCATTTTTCTGGTCACCGGTATGCATAAATGCTTTTCCACTCTAAAATTATTATTATTTTTGTGTTCAGAACAAATACAGTTATATAAAAACTGTACACACAATTACTGCAAACAAATATACAATTTTTAAATGGACTTTGAGACCAAGTATTCAGCAGCCTTGACACCTCAAACACTTGGATGAGTCAGGTCATCCATTGTATAGACTTATGGCAGCTTTGGGCAAACTAGTAGGTGATTAAAGTCTTGTGAGTTCTCCACTTTGACACGTTGCATCTCCAGTGATGTACCCCCACCATAGCAAGTTTTGTTTGTTGTGTGTAGCTCCATTTCCCAGTCTATTCAAGGTAGGTGGTATCCAGGAGCAGGTTCTTCTCTAAGGTTTTGTAATTGTCTTCCATATGTCTTGTTTCACTGTAATTCTGTTAAACAAGTAGAAGGTGCTGAGATGATTGCTTCCGTTGTTCTAAGGAAATTCTTTCTTCACTTCAGCTGGGGAGTAGGTGTTTCACTTCCAAACATGGGATATCAGATCATTTTCTTGTCTCTTCTTCTTGACTTCTACCACTGTTCTTCTTCTAACATCTAGGAGAGTAGGCCACAGGTAGCCCATTATAATGCGCCCCGTCTCATTGAGGGCAATTTCTACCTGCCCAGTGTGCGTGGAATTCCACCAGACTGGTGCTTCGTATTCTGCTGTGGAGAAACAAAGAGCTAGAGCAGATGTTCATAGGGCATCCCATGTGCTGTTTATGAGTTTCTGTATGATATAATTGTACCCAGAGACTTTAAGCCTCATGTTCTCACAGTGATATTTAAAGATGAGTGTGCAGTACAGTTTCATTCTCAGGTACTTAGGAGTGTCACCATGTTACAGTTGTTTCTCTATCTAGATTTCATTCAGATTTCTCCTGGCTTGTCTGTTCTCAGGTGAAAGTACAGACTTCTACAATGACTTTTCTTGTTGTTCAGAATGATGAAGAATCTCCTATTTTGCTAGAGGCACTGAATGAATTGCATTAATCTATAGTCCTTGGTAATGTTATAGATCTTTCTTACCAGTTTGTCGTGTTATAAGCAGCTGTTACGTCAATGAATGCCACCCCTGTAATCTGTCTTCTTTCATAACCATTCTCTATATGCTGAGTCAAGTTCAAGACCTGGCCACAACGTGATTTTTCTGGTCATAATTCTGCTTGCTCTTTAATGAGGGTGTACTCTACATGTTCTGCTATACAGTTCAAAATCATTTTATAGGGGTGACACAGAATCAAGATTGGTTTGAGGGTATTTGGGCCTGTTGGGGTCTTTCCAGGTTTTAGCGGTGGTCCAAAGTTCTTGGGGTCTGTTGGAGTCTTTCCAGGTTTTAGCAGAGTCACAATGTTAGCTTTGAACCTGATTTTGGGTATTTGTCTACTGGAGAGACAGTTGTTTATTAACTTCAAAATCCTCTTTTTTGTATCCAGCCCAAATCCCTTTATTTGTTCTTCTCTAACATTGTCTAATCTATCAACTTTGTTACCCTTCATACAGTGCATGGCTGCCTCTAGTTCTTCCAAAGTGAAAGGGAAATGAAGGTAGCACATCTATTTAGCTTTCTTCTTTCAGTTTTTCCATTTAGCAGAAGATTATAGGCTATCTGGTTAGGAGTTATTCTGCACACTTTGGCAGTGACTCTGGTTTCTACACCTTATGGCTACTATGCTTCCTATCTAATTGTGTCACTAGATTGCACCATTTTACTCTTCTAGTCACAGATATGGTAGACATCAGTTGTTCACCTGCTTCGATTGCTTTTTCAGAGAAAAGATCTTCATTGAATAGTTGTTCATATTTCTCCAGCAGTGTCTTTGTATCTTTACAAAGTCCTGGGATGTATGAAGTTCTGCATCCTCTAGGAATGTGTCTTCATAAGATCGTTATCAGTGGAACAATAAACTAGTCATATCTTGCTGGATTAAGTTCCACATGGCTCACTTCTCTATCAAGATCCTCCATGAACTTTGACCATTGTGTTCTCTTGAAACTGAAGCATCTTTTAAAGGGTATAGTCTTTGGCACTACAGCCACTTTCACAGAACACATGATAGGTTGGTGTAGAGAGTGTGGAATTGGACCCATAACATCTTGCTGTGTTTGATGTGCTATGTTTCCTTACAAAAATGTTGTCAGGGTTAAATCCACATTGCTATCTTCCACTAATAAAAGAGAGGTTTCTTTGGATCATGTATGAGCTTCATTCCCCTGCTCTAAAATGTAAGTTACTGTCTGACCCCTGTTTATCATTTTTCAACCAGGTCAGCAGTTGGTCTCAGATACCAATGCTTTGAAACATGAGTTGAGAGCCAAGCTTGTTCACAAGTATGTGGATGGGACAAAGAGTCCTATTGCCTAGGCACCAAAGATTTTTACTCACATGCAGCATAGGTGCTTACAGATTGAATGATCAGCCTTAGCTATTGTGTATGTTTTGAAAACATTTCAATTTTTTTGTATGGAACAAAGCTTCACTTTATTACTGATCACAAACCATTGATATCCCTATTCAGCCTCCTCCTCTTCATTCCCAGATAAGACCACACACTGCATCCATTGCTGTGCTCTCTGCTTGTGTAGGATCAATTATTATGCAGTTGCTCTGTTAATGCATACACTCTAACTTGACTTACAACTGATAAGATTCCAGTCTCTATTTTCACATTGACATTAAAGCTCAAAAAACTGTGGATAGTTTTCTGATCAATACCTGCAGAATTCCTGATCCTATCTGACATAAGGTGGCTATATATGTACCGTCTGGTTGGACAGAGGTTCCCCCTTGTTATGCTTTAGACCTCCTCTTCAACAATTACATATTCCATCATCATTTCTCCATGATCAATGGTGTCCTGCTGTAAGTGACAGACCATATGACACTGTGAATGATTGTTCTGTAGTCCACTCATGCTCTTTTGCATGCAGATGACTCATGTGTCTCTGACATGCAGGCTTTAGCCCAGCAACATATTTTTTGGCCAGGTTTAAATGGTAACATCATGCATCTTCACTGCCACTTTATCTCAGTGTGCCATATAACAAGATGCTCCCAGGCATGGGAAAGCATTCATGTGTATTTCTCCAGCCTGTTCTTGAATGTGGATTGCTTGTTGGAGATGATCACTATCTCTTGTTATCCATATGTAGTTCATTGCACAGCTACATCCAGATTAGCTACATTTCCAGCTTTGTCAAAGATATTCCCTACTGGAAATTTTCCTACAACATTGGTCACCAAAAAAGATCCATAATTATCTTTATAAAATAGTTCATTTTGCACCATTGTATTCAACACATTTCAGCACCTATGCTTCAACCACAGTCTAATGTGGTTCATTTGAATGTTTATTACTCAGATGGAAAAATATCTTGCTCAGTCTTCTTCTGAAATTGCCATGGATTGATCCCTATCTTCAATGCTCAGTAAGAAGAGCAGGATGGAATTCTTCCATGAATGCTAGGCAGGCACTTGCATGCTCTTGCATCTCCTGCATTCTCCACCAGGACACTGCTACCACATTTCTGTCCAGGACTGCCTGTCTTGGGTACACTAGTTTGGACACTGCTTGAAGTGCATTCAGGCAGTGATCACCCATGGTCATGGATGTCATCTTTGGAAAGTCTGCATGAAGGAAGGCATGTGCTCTAGACATCACGATCAACATAACCACTGCATAGCAGTCTAAGGGCCCCCTTATGTGCCTCTGTTGCCACCTGTTGGCCATGGATTTATCTCTGTTGGTTGGCATTCTATCTCCATTGTATCCAATTAGGGACAGCCACCTTCACAGAGGATCCTGGCCTACCTGCTTTTTTTTTCTGACGCTATCACTAGTTCCTTAACCACCTTCTCTACTGGAGCAACCACAACCAGGGTTACCACCAGCACATAGGGTGTCATCACCAGCACCTAACAAACCATCACCAGCACCTGTACAAGGTACCAATATCGAGGACACTCCAACCTCCCCTCTGCTACCATATGGCCTGCTGAGGCAGGGTGGGTGTTGAACCACCCGATGCGTGACACAATTCCACCCTTATGCACTGGTAGCAGCACACTGCCTGAGCCTCAGCAATTCAGAAGATGAACACACAGATATCTCCTGAGTTCATACTTTTTCTGAAGAGGAGAAGAAAGTTGTATCATGCACATGTTCAATTGTATAGGCTGCACACGCTGGTGTGGGGAAGCCAAATCTACCCTGGAGGGCACTGCAATCAACAACTGTTAATTCATGTAATTGATAGAGCTCACTACAAGGGCTCCACTTAAGGATGCACTCATCCTGATTTGTGTGTTGACTGTAAGTACATGATTCTGTGAACTGTAGACATACTGTAGAACTGCCTAAGTGTACTTGCGTCTGCGTAAATGTGTGGGTGTGTGTGTATTTGTTTACCCTCCTTTTTTCCCCCCAAGGTAAGTCTTTCCTGTCCCGGGATTGGAATGACTCCTTATCTACTCCCTTAAAACCCTCATCATTTCCTTTTCCCTCTCCTTGCCTTCTGCCTGACGAAGCAGCTAGGCTGCGAAAGCTTGTGTTTGTGTGTGTCTGTGTGTTTATTTGTTGCTATCACTGCCTGTGCTCCTTCGCCTGGTAAGTGGACTTCATCTATTTTTTACGTATATTTTTCCTGTTAGGAATTTTTCCTCTATTATATATATATATATATATATATATATATATATATATACGTAAAAAATAGATGAAGTACACTTACCAGGCGAAAGGGCACAGGCAGTAATAGCAACAAATAAACACACAGACACACACACACACACACACACAAAAATGCTAGCTTTCGCAGCCTAGCTGCTTCATCAGGCAGAAGGGAAGGAGAGGGAAAAGGAAATGATGAGGGTTTTAATGAAGGGGGTAAGGAGCCATTCCAATCCCGGGACAGGAAAGACTTACCTTGGGGGAAAAAATGGAAGGTAAATAAATGCACATACACCCACACATTTACACAGACACAAGTACACTTAGGCAGACATACTGTAGAACTGTAGAAAGCAAAGAAGTTCACCAGGATAATTTCCTTCTATACTATATATATATATATAAAGTATAGAAGGAAATTATCCTGGTGGGATAAACAAATATAAAAAATAGAAAACGGATGACTTACCCAAAAGGCCCGGCTCGTCGATAGACACAAATAAAAATAAAAATCACACTCAAAACACACTTACTAGCTTTCGTCATCACTGGCAGCTTCTTCAGGAAAAAGAGGGAAAAAGGGGAGGAGAAAGGGAAGGATATGGGTTTTAAGGAAGTGGAAAAGGAGTCATTCCAATCCCAGGAGTGGAAGGACTTACCTTAGGGGACAAAAAGGAAGGTAGACAAATACACACACACTCACACATATCCAAACACAAACACACCTAGACAGACATTTGTAAAAAGCCAGTCTGTCTAGGTGTGTTTGTGTTTGGATATGTGTGAGTGTGTGTGTATTTGTCTACCTTCCTTTTTGTCCCCTTCCTTTTTGTCTCCCATGAACCACAGACATTGCCGAGGTGGGGTGGCTTGCGTGCCTCAACGATACAGAGAGCCGTACCGTAGGTGCAACCACAGCGGAGGGGTATCTGTGGAGAGGCCAGACAAACGTGTGGTTCCTGAAGAGGGGCAGCAGCCTTTTCAGTAGTTACAGGGGCAACAGTCTGGATGATTGACTGAGCTGGCCTTGTAACATCAGCTAATGTGGCTTTGCCACACAGCTACTGCGAACGGCTGAAAGCAAGGGGAAACTACAGCCGTTATTTTTCCCGAGGACATGCAGCTCTACTGTATGAACATATGATGATGGCATCCTCTCGGGTAAAATACTGTATTCCGGAGGTAAAATAGTCCCCCATTCGGATCTCCGGCGGGGACTACTCAGGAGGATGTGATCATCAGGAAAGACAGTACTGGCATTCTATGGGTTGGAGCGTGGAATGTTAGATCCCTTAATAGAGTAGGAAAATTAGAAAATTTAAAAAGGGAAATGGATAGGTTGAAGTTAGATATAGTGGGGATTAGTGAAGTTCGGTGGCAGGATGAACAGGATTTCTGGTCAGGTGAGTACAGGATTATAAATACAAAATCAGTTGGGGGTATCACAGGAGTAGGATTGATAATGAATAAGAAAATAGGAATGCGGGTAAACTACTATGACCAGCACAGTGATCGCATTGTCATTGTCAAGATAGATACGAAGCCAACACCGACAACAGTAGTACAGGTTTATATGCCAACTAGCTCTGCCAATGATGAGGAGATAGAAGAAATATATGAGGAGCTAAAGGAAATTATTCAGACAATTAAGGGAGAGGAAAACTTAATTGTTATGGGAGACTGGAATTTGGTAGTAGGACAAGGAAGGGAAGGGAAGATAGTGGGTGACTATGGTCTGGGCAAAAGGAATGAAAGAGGAAGCCGCCTGGTAGAATTTTGCACGGAACATAATTTAGTTATAACAAACACCTGGTTTAAGAATCACAAAAGAAGGTTGTATACGTGGAAGAGACCAGGAGACACCGGGAGATACCAGATAGATTTTATAATGGTAAGACATAGATTTCGGAACCAGGTTTTGAAGTGTTGGACATACCCAGGGGCAGACATAGACTCTGACCATAACTTGTTGGTTATGAACTGTAGGCTGAAACTGAAGAAACTACAGAAAGGTAGGAAAATAAGGAGATGGGACCTAGATAAATTGAAGGAACCTGAAGTTCTTAAGAATTTCAGAGGGAGCTTCAGGCAACAATTGACAGAAACAGGGGAAAATAAAACAGTTGAGGAGGAATGGGTAAAATTGAGAGATGAAATAGTGAAGGCAGCAGAGGACAAAATAGGAGAAAGTATAAAAATGCAGTAAATGAAACAGGCAAAATGGAGTACAGACGACTAAGAAATGAGATTGACAGGAAGTGCAAAATGGCTAAGCAGGAATGGCTAGAAGGCAAATGCAAGGATGTAGAAGAATGTATAAATAGGGGAAAAATAGATACAGCCTACCGGAAAATAAAAGAAACATTTGGTGATAAGAAAAACAGCTCTATGAATATCAAGGACACTGATGGAAAACCAGTTCTCAGCAAAGAAGGGAAAGCTGAAAGGTGGAAAGAGTATATAGAGGGGCTCTACAAAGGAAATGAACTTCGAAACACTATTGTAGGAAGGGAAGAGGATGTAGATGATGATGAAATAGGAGATACTATACTGAGAGTTGAATTTGACAGAGCACTGAAAGATCTAAGTCGAAAAAAGGCCCCTGGAGTAGATGATATCCCGTCAGAGCTACTGAAGTCTCTGGGAGAACCAGCCATGACAAAATTGTTTCACATTGTGTGCAAGATGTATGAGACAGGTGAAGTACCCTCAGACTTTAAGAAAAATGTTATAATCCCCATTCCAAAGAAAGCGGGTGCAGACAGGTGTGAAAACTACAGAACCATCAGTTTAATAAGTCATGGTTGCAAAATATTAACACGAATTATACACAGAAGGATGGAAAAGCTGGTAGAAGCCGACCTCGGGGAAGATCAGTTTGGGTTCAGGAGAAATGTAGGAACACGGGAGGCAATACTCACTTTACGGCTTATCCTAGAAGATAGGTTAAGAAAAGGCAAACCAACATTTCTAGCTTTTGTAGATTTGGAGAAGGCTTTTGACAATGTTGATTGGAATAAACTCTTTCAAGTTCTGAAGCAAGCAGGAGTAAAATATAGGGAGCGTAAGGTTATTTACAACTTGTATAAAAACCAGACAGCGGTTGTCAGAGTTGAAGGGCATGAAAGGGATGCAGTGGTTGGAAAGGGAGTAAGACAGGGTTGTAGCCTTTCCCCAATGTTGTTCAATTTGTACATTGAGCAAGCTATAAAGGAAATCAAGGAGAAATTTGGAGAAGGAATTAAAGTTCAGGGTGAAGAATTAAAAACATTGTGTTTTGCCGACGACATAGTAATTCTGTCAGATACAGCAAATGACCTGGAAGAGCAATTGAACGGAATGGACAGTGTGCTGAAAGGCGCATATAAGACGAACATTAACAAGAGCAAAACTAGGGTAATGGAGTGCAGTGTAAGAAAATCAGGTGATGCTGAAGGAATTAGATTGGGAAACGAAGCAATAAAGGAGGTAGATGAGTTTTGTTACTTGGGCAGTAAAATAACAAATGATGGTCGCAGTACAGATGATATAAAATGCAGAATGGCAATGGGTAGAAAGGCGTTTTTGAAAAAGAGAAATTTGTTAACATCGAATATTGATTTAAGCCTAAGGAAGTCCTTTCTGAAGGCATTTGTATGGAGTGTTGCCTTGTATGGGAGTGAAACATGGACAATAAGCAGTGTGGACAGAAAGAGGATAGAGGCTTTTGAAATATGGTGCTACAGAAGAATGCTGAAGATTAGGTGGGTGGATCGCGTAACTAATGAGGAGGTACTGAACCGAATTGGGGAGAAAAGAAATTTCTGGCATACCTTGACTAAAAGAAGGGATAGATTGGTAGGACACATTCTTAGACATCAAGGAATTGTGAATTTAGCGTTGGAGGGAAGTGTGTGGGGTAAAAATCGCAGAGGGAGACCAAGAGACGCGTATAGTAAGCAGATTCAAGTGGATGTGGGTTGTTGTTCTTATGAGGAGATGAAAAGGCTTGCTCAGGATAGAGTAGGTTGGAGAGCTGCATCAAACCAGTCTCTGGACTGAAGACCACAACAACAACAACAACAAGGTAAGTTCTTACACTCCTGGGATTGGGATGACTCCTTTTCCACTTCCTTTCCTTTCTCCTCCCCTTTTTTCCTCTTTTTCCTGAAGAAGCTGCCAGTGGTGGCAAAAGCTTGTATGTGTGTGATTATTTGTGCCTATTGACGAGCTGGTCCTTTTGGTAAGTCATCCGATTTCTATTTTTTATATTTGTTTATCCCACCAGGAAAGTTTCCTTCTATAATTTTCGTATATATATATATAAAAAATAGATGAAGATTACTCACCAGGCGAAGGAGCACAGGTGTGACAGCATCACAAATAAATAAATGAATACACACACACATACAATCGCAAGCTTTCGCAACCCAGTTGCGTCTTCAGGCACGAGGGAAGGAGAGGGAGAAGGAAATGATGAGGGTTTTAAGGAAGGGGGTAAGGAGCCATTCCAATCCCGGGAGAGGAAAGACTTACCTTGGGGGAAAAAATGGAGGGTAAACAAATGCACACATGCCCACACATTCACACAGGCACAAGTACACCTAGGCAGACATACTGTAGAAAGCAAAGAACTTGCTATATATATATATATATATATATATATATATATATATATATATAGAGAGAGAGAGAGAGAGAGAGAGAGAGAGAGAGAGAGAGAGAGAGAGAGAGAGAGAGGGAGAGGGAAACTTTCCCGGTGGGATAAACAAAAATAAACAAAAACCCCCAAACCACCTTCCCTACCCTCTGGCTCCTACCCATGCAACCGACCCCGTTGTAAAACCTGCCCTATGCACCCTTCCACCACCACTTACTCCAGTCCAGTAACCCGGAAGGTGTACACGATCAAGGGCAGAACCACTTGCGATAGCACCCACTTGATTTACCAACTAACATGCCTGCACTGTGAAGTGTTCTATGTGGGAATGACCAGCAACAAACTATCCATTCGCATGAACGGTAACAGGCAGACAGTGTTTGTTGGTAATGAGGATCACCCTGTGGCTAAACATGCCTTGGTGCACGGCCAGCACATCTTGGTGCAGTGTTACACCGTTCGGGTTTTCTGGATAATTCACACCGACACCAACCTTTCAGAACTCCGGAGATGGGAACTTGCCCTTCAGCTTATTCTCTCCTCCCGTTGCCCACCTGGTCTCAATCTCCGCTAACTCAAATTTCCGCCCATCATCTTTAGCATCTTTGCCTTGGTTCTGTGGACAGAGCGTCTGCCTCAATTGGTATCTTCTTTGCTTTTTACAAATGTCTGTCTAGGTGTGTTTGCGTTTGGATATGTCTGAGTGTGTGTGTATTTGTTTACCTTCCTTTTTTTCCCCTAACGTAAGTCCTTCCACTCCTGGGATTGGAATGACTCCTTTTCCACTTCCTTAAAACCCGTATCCTTCCCTTTTTCCTCCCCTTTTTTCCTCTTTTTCCTGAAGAAGCTGCCAGTGGTGGCGAAAGCTTGTATGTGTGTTTGTGTGTGATTTTATTTTTTTCTATCGACGAGCCGGTCCTTTTGGTAAGTTATATATATATATATATATATATATATATATATATATATATATATATATAACGAAGATTACTCACCAGGCGAGGAGCACAGGTGTGAGAGCAATCACAAATAAATAAATGAATACACACATACACACACACAAGCAACCCAGTTGCTTCTTCAGGCAGAAGGGAAGGAGAGGGAAAAGGAAATGATGAGGGTTTTAAGGAAGGGGGTAAGGAGCCATTCCAATCCCGGGAGAGGAAAAACTTACCTCGGGGGAAAAAATGGAGGGTAAACAAATGCACACACACCCACACATTCACACAGACACAAGTACACCTAGGCAGACATACTGTAGACAGCTGTCTCATTCTAGAACATTCTAGAATGAGGAAGTGCAGCATATATGTTTGGATATTTGTGAGTGTGTGTGTAGTTGTTTGTCTTCCTTTTTTTGACTTACCCAAAGGACAAGCTCGTCGATAGACATAAATTAAATAACACACAAACACACATACAACCTTTCTCAACCGTTGGTCGTTTCTTCAGGAAAAGAGGAAGAATGGAGAGGAGAAAGGGAAAGATATGGATTTTAAGGAAGTGGAAAAGGAGTCATTCCAATCCCAGGAGTGGAAGGACTTACCTTAGGGGAAAAAAGGAAGGTAAACAAATACATACACACTCTCACATATCCAAACACAAACACACCTAAACAGATATTTGTAAAAAGCAAAGAAGTTGGACAGAGATACGACTTGAGGCAGACGCTCTGTCCACAGAACCGAGGCAAAGATGCTAAAGATGGTGGGTGGGATTTTGAATTTAGCGTAGGTTGAGACCAGGTGGGCAACAGGAGGAGAGAATAAGCTGAAGGGCAAGTTCCCATCTCCGGAGTTCTGAAAGGTTGGTGTCAGTGGGAAGTATCCAGATAACCCGGACAGTGTAACACTGCGCCAAGATGTGCTGGCCGTGCACCAAGGCATGTTTAGCCACAGGGTGATCTTCATTACCAACAAACAGTGTCTGCCTGTGACTGTTGATGCAAATGGACAGTTTGTTGCTGTCCCACATAGACCACTTCACAGTGCAGGCATGTCAGTTGGTAAATCACGTGGGTGCTATTGCAAGTGGCTATATATATGTATAAAAATAAAGATTGTGTGACTTACACAAAGCACAGGCTCGCCGATAGAAACAAAAAACACACAAACATTCAAACTTTCACCACTGCTGGCAGCTTTCTAAGGAAAAAGAGGAAGGAAGGAGAAGAGAAAGGGAATGATACAGGTTTTAAGGAAGTGGAAAAGGAGTCATTCCAATCCCAGGAGTGGAAGGACTTACCTTAGAGGAAAAAAAGGAAGGTAAACAAATATACACATATCCATATGCAAACACACCTAGGCAGACATTTGTAGAAAGCAAAGAAGTTGGACAGAGATACCACTTGAGGCAGAGGCTCTGTCCACAGAACCGAGGCAGATGTTAAAGATGGTGGGCGAGAATTTTAATTTAGCGTAGGTTGAGACCAGGTGGGCAACGGGAAGAGAGAATATGTTGAAGGGCAAGTTCCCATCTCCGGAGTTCTGAAAGATTGGTGTTGGTGGGAAGTATCCAGATAACCCTGATGGTGTAACACTGTGCCAAGATGTGGTGACCGTGCACCAAGGCATTTAGCCACAGGGTGATCCTCATTACCAACATCATTGTCTGCCTGTGACCATTCATGCAAATGGAGAGTTTGTTGCTGGTCATTCCCACATAGAATGCTTCACACAGCAGGCAAGTCAGTTGGTAAATCATGTGGGTGCTATTGCAAGTGGCTCTGCCCTGGATCGTGTACACCTTCCGGGTTACAGGACTGGAGTAAGTGGTGGTGGAAGGGTGCATAGGGCAGGTTTTACAATGAGGGCAGTTACAAGGGTAGGAGCCAGAGGGTAGGGAAGGTGGTTTGGGAATTTCATAGGGATGGACTAGGAGGTTACGAAGGTTAGGTGGGCGACGGAAAGACGCTCTTGGTGGAGTGGGAAGGATGTCATTAAGGATTGATCTCATTTTGGGGCAGGATTTAAGGAAGTCGTATCCTTGCTGGAGAGCCACATTCAGAGTCCGCTCCAGTCCCAGAAAGTATCCGGTGACAAGAGGGGTTTTTCTGTGGAAGGTTCTAAATTTGGGGGGGATGAGGAAGTGGCTCTGGCAATTTGCTTCTGTACCACATCAGGAAGATAGCTGCGGGATGTGAAAGCTGTAATTAGGTTATTGGTGTACTGATTCAGGGATTCGGGACTGGGGCAGACTCGTTTGCCATGAAGACCCAAGCTTTAGGGAAAAGAACGTTATTTTGGAATGGATGGCAGCTGTCATAATGGAGGTACCATTCTTTTATTAGTTGGTTTGATGTGGACGGATGTGTGAAGTTGGCCGTTGGACAGATGGAGGTCGACATCAAGGATAGTGGCATGGGATTTGGAATAGGACCAGGTGAATTTGATGGGACCAAAGGAGTTGAGGTTGAAGAGGAAATTCTGGAGTTCTTCTTCACTGTGAGTCCAGATCATAAAGATGTCATCAATGAATCTATACCAAACTTTGGGTTGACAGGCTTGGGTATCCAGGAAGGCTTTCTCTAAGTGTCCCATAAATAAGTTTGTGTATGAGGGGGCCATCCTGGTTACCATGGCTGTTTCCTTTAGTTGTTGGTATGTTTGGCCCTCAAAAGTGAAGAAGTTGTGGGTTAGGATGAAGCTGACTAGGGTATTAAGGAAAGAGGTTTTAGGTAGGGAAGTGGGTTGTCAGCGTGAATGGAAATACACCATCACAGCGAGGCCCTGGGCATATGGGATATTTGTGTATAAGGAAGTGGCATGAATGGTTACAAGAATGGTTTCTGGAGGTAACAGGCTGGGTAAGGATTTCAGGCAATCGAGGAAGTGGTTGGTGTCTTTGATGAAGGACTGGAGACTACACATGATGGGTTGAAGGTGTTGGTCTATGTAGGCAGGGATTTGTTCTGTAGGGGCTTGGTAACTGGCCACAATGAGGCGGCCAGGATAATTCAGTTTGTGGATCTTGGGAAGTAGGTAGAAGGTGGGGGTGCAGGGTTTCGGTGGGGTTGTGTGATTAATGGAGTCAGGTGAAAGGTTTTGTAGGGGGCCTAAGGTTTTGAGGATTCCTTGAAGCTCTGCCTGGACATCAGGGATAATATCGTCTTGACAAACTTTGTAGGTAGTGTTGTCTGAAAGTTGACGCAGTCCCTCACCCACATACTCCCGCTGATCAAGTACCAGGTTGTGGATCCTTTGTCAGCTGGAAGAATGGTGATGGAATGGTCAGCCTTCAGATCATGGATGGCTCAGGAATTCAGCTGTGGTAATGTTTGGAGTAGGATTAAGGTTTCTCAGGAAAGACTGAGAGGCAAGGTTGTAAGTAAGGAATTCCTGGAAGGTTGGAAGTGGGTGCTTTTGAGGAAGAGCGGGTGGGGTCTCACTGTGACGGAGGACAGAAATGTTCCAGGCAAGGTTCTATTTGAGTGATGTCTTGGGAAGCTGGATCATTAGGAATAGGATTATTTTTCTTTGTGGCAAAGTGATATCTCCAGCAACGATAAAATAGAAAACGGATTACTTACCAAAAGGACCGGCTCATTGATAGGCGCAAATAAAATCACACACAAACACACATACATACCAAAAGAGAGAGAGAGAGATGGAAATTTTCCTGGTGGGCAAAATATGTATAAAAAATAGAGATTGTTTAACTTACCCAAAGAACAGGCTCATTGATAGACACAAAAATAGAAGTAAAAAACCACACACACATATATATACACAAAGATTCAAACTTTTGCAACTGTTGGGTGCTTCATCAGGAAAGAAGGAGGAGAAGGGGAAGGATGTGGGTTTTAAGGGAATGGATAAGGAGTCATTCCAATCCCGGGAGTGAAAGAACTTACCTTAGGGGAAAAAGGGAAAGGTAAACAAGCACACACGCACACACACACACACACACACACACACACACACACACACACAAACACACAAATCTGGAATGACTCCTTATTTACAACCTTAAAACCTGCATCCTTTCCTTTCCCCTCCTTCTTTCCTGATGAAGCGGCCAACGGTTGCGAAAGCTTAAATCTTTGTGTGTGTTTGTGTTTTTGTGTCTATCTACAAGTCTTTGCTTTGGGTAAGTTATTCAATTTCTATATATATACACGCAAATTAATTGTGATTTACGATGAAAATAAAATCAGTCCTTCATTTAATGAAGATATCATACAGATATGCAAAAATGCCTTTTTTCTTAAATAGATTTCTGAAAGTTGGATGGTAAGTTTCATGGCAGTTTGATCATCTCTCAGCAAAACAGACACTTTTGGTACCTAAACATTGTGGTTTTTTTGTGTTTCTTGATATGGATAATGATTTTCCAAAACAGAAAATAGTGTCTCTAGATAAATGTCTGAAAATTGTATTGTTAAAGTTTGAGCCACTCACTATGCTTAATTACTCAGATATTTGCATTCCATCATAAAAAATTAACTAAAACCACTTTTTGGAATTTTGTGCTAATTAAATAACTTTATATCTATAGATCTCAATAACAGATATTTAAAAAATTAAAATTAATTTGAGAATATCATCTCTGCCGCCACCCCCATGAACCACTATGTCTGTCCTTACCTCTAGGAATCTGACTATCTCCTTCGCTGTTTCCACTGTCTTCCATTAACATTTGAACTTGTTGGGTATCAATGGAAAGCTAGTGCTTGCAGGCACTACTATGGTTGGAAGAAGTTGTGGAAATGTTCATGACAAAATCTGCAGGAGAAATGCTCATACTTGCATTACATTTAGTTTTCTGCTTCTTGTGGAATCACTATGATGTTCCTCTGCATATTATCAACCTTCTCCAGTGCTTCCTTCAGTTTTTTTTTTTTTTGGAAAGTGGACTTTAGGCAGACAGTCCTTGTACAGTTTCTTCATTCAGCAAAACAGCTCTCCATACTGCTTTAATTGGTCTGAATCCTGCAACAGCCAAGGGCTGTGTCAGAGGTGTAGAATTTGAAGGCAGCATTATAAAGGCAATGTTATGATCACGACACATTCTTCTTATTTCCTGAGAGAGATGACTTGGAAGATTGCCTCCTATGACAGCTTTTTTCCCATCAAACCTTCTCAGATATGGCAGACCTATTTTTACAAATCATTCTTCAAATAATGGCATGTCATACCAAACAGATATGCTTACTGCTTAACATGAGCCTTCTGGGTAGATACTTGTGCCCACAGTCTTGTAAAGTTAACATCACACTGGTTGATTGTTTGCTGTGGTCAGTAACTCTTTCAGAATGTTGACATCCTCTTGTCACAATGACACTGGAAGATCCAGGATCATCTGTGAAATTTGTTTCATCATAGTGTACAATCCTTTCTGGAGGTATGTCTTTCAAATTAGCTTCCACGTTTTTGAAATATTCAGTAAGGCAGTATTCATTAACAGCAGATCTTGATATTTTCACATTTTCTGAAAGATTAAATGTAAGGTTAGGATGTTGATGAAACAAATTCTGAATCCAATCACTCCCAGCTCTATTGTCTTTGAATTTTTTCACATAATATCCATGTCAATCAAAAAAAGTTGTTACTGTGTCCTTAACATCATCACTTTGAGAAGCAAACCCCCACTCTGCACAGGTTAAAATTCCTTCCACTATTAAATTTTCGTGCTCCTCACTTAAAACTTGTTCACCTGCATGTTTCTTCTTAAATTTTTCATTCGCCCTATTTGCCAGCATGGTTTTGGAACTCCACATTCATCATCTATGATCGTTAAGGTTCTGCTACTTCTACGCAATAGCATTTTGTGTCACATTTTCATCATATTTAAAGAGTCCACCACTCTCTGCATTTTTTATACTTTCACTCCATCTCTCACTTCACCCTTGAAAATGGCAATTATTGAAACTCATTAGTCTCATGAGTACATTAAAGACTATAACATCACAAAAATTTGTATACATCATAACCTCAATACTAATTCTGAGACTGTTGATTAAACTGAGAATTGCATTAATATTCTTCTGAGCACTGGAAGAGGTTTGTAAGCATATTTTATAATTTAACCTTTTTGAAATGGCAGAAAAAAGCAATCTGTGAACCAGAGCTTCAAACACTATGTATCTGCTATGTTAATTTGATGAATGAAATTAAGTAAAGTGATCACTTTTAGAGAGATCCACTAGATGTCAGCACTAACAAAATATCCCACTTCACCCTACATGCCCTACTAAACCACACAGGTCCAAATACACCCCATATGTCACACTACACGCCATTCTACGGTGATTAGAAATGAATCATCCTGAGCCTTGACCTGTATGTTTTTCTACTTTATTACTCAACAAATTTCACTTATAGAAAGCACAGTCATATAAGTAATAACAACAAACTACAAACAGAAGTGTCAAATCAATGTTTTAGGGCCTACATACATCTTTGTTTTATTAGAAATAAAGCTTTTATTTAATGATTGCTTTTCTTATCTAATACTTCCAATGGTCCTTTTAAATGACTTTACAAACTCTTCCAAGTGTCTATATAAGAGTAAAGTCAATATTTGCTCAGTACATACATTAGAGGTGTGTTATATGTACACCCCAAAATCCAAATCTTTTGATTAATCCTAGAAGTAGTGGATACCAAGATTTTATTTATTTATTTATTTATTACTTTGATTTTTTTAATATCTTGGGATTGACAATTAATAATGATAATTATATTTCAGTTAAAATTGTATTTAATTTGTTACTTGGAAGGGCTGTGAGGCTTTCTGGTAGAGTAGACCTATTGGTAAACTTCAGGCCAGCATGAAGACA
This sequence comes from Locusta migratoria, assembly GCA_026315105.1. Classification (NCBI taxonomy): domain Eukaryota; kingdom Metazoa; phylum Arthropoda; class Insecta; order Orthoptera; family Acrididae; genus Locusta; species Locusta migratoria. Next base: position 520,388,659 of record CM048744.1, on the reverse strand, counting down.
TTTTTTTTTTCATATTATGTTGTGCTATGGCTATTTAAGTGGTATATTTGGTTTTGTCTTCTGTTGTGCTGCAGTACATCACCATTTAAGTCTGGATTGATTGTTTTAACATACATGATTATTTTTAATACATATACACCTACAATGGTAAGTACACCCAATTTTGAAAAAAGATTCCAACATGATTCTCTGGGTTTTGCTTTCTGTAGAGTCTTAGTTTTTCTCTTGCTGTTTTCATTCATTGTTTATCCAGTTATCCTTCTTTACTTTTTATGGTTGATTACAGGCAAGGTTATTTCTGGGCATGAGACATTGAAATAATAATAAAAGTCATTTATGTGAATTCATTGAAAGTGATTCAGATATGTTCATTCCATTGTAGTGTCTTAGCATACTGTTAAGAGTTTTGATATTGATTGTAGGTAGCTCTTTTTTACTCATATTGTTTCTTTTTGCTTGTGATGTGAGTGCCGATATTTTGTTTCTACCAGTACCTACACTGAATTGTGGTCAGAAATGGCAAGCTTCAGAACTGATGCAGTGTGTTTAAAGTGGGACATGTTAGCTGAAATATTGTCAATTCATGATTTGCTGCCATTGACCTCCCTAGTGGGCTCATTTATCAAGGCAGTTAAGTTATACTGGTCTAATACTAGCATCAGTTTCTTTGTTATGTTGGAGGTCAGGAGAAAACAAGTCAATTTTTATATCTGCTGCAAGAATTAAATTGGACCAGCCATTTTTATTGCAGCATCTGCTGTCAATGTCAGTAATAAGATCATTCAGAACTTCAAAGAAAATATTTAGTCTGCCACTTGGGGATCTGTATAGGCCTATGATAATTAGATTCTCTTCCCACCATTTGTAATCGATTGCTGCTAGCTCTAATGCCCCCACTATTTTGAAAGCACTTTCATCAATTTATAATTGCTATTTCTGTGATGTCTACTGTTGTTGGGGGGGGGGGGGGAGGGGGGTGTTGGTAAGATGGTGTGTGTAAATTTTAACAGAAACCATCACACCATTTTAGTAACATATTTTGATTATTAAAACAAATAAAATTTATCATTAGAAAACACAAAATTTATGAATAGTCCTTCAGTCTCTTGCATAAATCGTTTATTTAGGATAAGAAAAGTGGGAGAAACAGCCAACATTGCCTGACACTCTATTTAGTGTTTGCTCACTCCAAGTGACCATTGATACAAGCAACAATAAAGCATTAAAGCTTCCCTCTAAGGACCCCTGTGTCCTACCCATAAATCTTTCTCAACTACTTTTCAAATCTAACTGTACAAAAACTTTGACACTCATTCAGTTGCATGTCAAACTGCTGCTGATCTAGCACTTAGTGGCAGGCAACTTTTATGTCCTGACAGAAGGTTTCAATTATGTGCGAGAGAGAGAGAGGGGGGGGGGGAGGGGTGATGGTGCCATAGTGTCAAACATTCGAACATTGTCAAGAATGTGATCCTGTTGTTCATCACACTGTGAACTGTCATTTTCGACCATGAAATGTGTGGGGATCCACAAGCCATGTGAAGGGGTAATTAATGTACAGCATCCCCTGAATCATTTTAGTGTCAATTCTGAGCACTGATGTGTTAGAAGTGTTTTCATTGGCCATGTATAAGAAAATCATTGGCCATGTAATAGAAAATATGTCTTCAATTCTGGTCATCACAGTTCTGATGTCTTATCATAGAGAAGTCAAAAGAAGAAGTGAAATTTGGATAAGAGGCATTTGTAATAATGTTTCCATCATTTCTAATTTTCATGGTGACATTGGGTAGAGTTGTGGTGAAAATACTGCCCATCTTAATCCACCTTACAGCTAAGAAGCTGTGTGTGGTGTTTTTTTTTTTTTTTTTTTTTTTTTTTTTTTTTTTTTTTTTTTTTTTTTTTTTTTTTTTGCAAGTGTCAACACCTTGTTGCATGAAACACTGCTGCCCAAGGCTGATGTATGGTGACACATTTACACTATTACAGGGGAAGGTTTTAGGCATCTGTGACCTAAATTTCAAAATTCTGTAATACAATGTGACATAACTATGAGATTACAAAAAAGTTGTCCTTTGTGTTGTGCAGTGTAAATACAAGTGAAAAGTAAAACATGTTTTTGCTATCACATTATAAATACGTTATATAACAGCTTATATTTTCAAGGGAAGGCATAAAATCATAGGATAGAGTGTGATAGAAAATAATATAGTAAATTAAACACAATGGCAGTAATGTCCAAAAGTTCAAGATAGAAAAAGTATCTCTTTGCAGGTTTATTAATTATTATTTCATTCATTTTTTATGCATTTTCTGATATCAAATTCTAGCCTCACTTAGTATTATTTCTTTATCTCTCCTATCACTTGTATGATTTGCCAACTCTTTTCTCTTTATTATTATTATTCCATTAACACTTCAGATATGATGATTTCACTTATTGAATTCTCAAGTGCACTTGATTTTCAGTGTATTTGTATTACTTTGTTTATTTCTGCAATCTCTTTCAGTTTATGCATTTGTAGAGGGAATGAAAAAAAAAATTATTATTAGAAACTTAATATGTCATGAAAATTTTAGTACTAATGCCTGCATTCTTCTAATAAATAAAGTTACATGTCTGTTTTTAAACAGTTGAAATTTTATATTGGTCTCTATTTAATACATAGTGAAACATAGTGAATAGGGCCTACTCATGTATATTCAGACTAATATTGCTGGCTTTTAGAGAGTTACTTATATTTGATTACCATTTAACTGTTACCAAAAATAAGTGCAACAAACTCAATGTAAATAAAATATATAATGCTCACTTTTGATAAAAACAATTTTATGACATATTTATTTATTAACTTGTTCTGATCACAAAATTAATTTCATTTTACAGGCATTTCAAAAAAGTTTGCAAGGAAAGCAAAACTCGGACAAGACATCAGATGCCCATATTGTGATAAAACATTTGTTAATAAATCAAATCTCAACGTTCATGTGCGTGATAAACACGGTGAGCGGGCAGGTCCACAAGTCTGTATGATCTGTTTTAAACAAGTGAAAAACCTAAGCTGTTTACGTGTGCACATGAATTATAGACATCGTTCTAATTTATCACCACGAGTGTTGCCTCAAGATGACAGTAAATGTACAAACTTTTACTAAGTGAAAATGAGTTTTCAAAATGTTAAAGCAATACTCATAAAAAAAACTATTCCTAAATATATTTTTAAATTTGTAATTGTACATTTCATAGGACACCTTTGATAGAAAATTTACAGTACTGTCTACTGAAATTAATGTTTAAGTATGTGCTTACATAGAAAAAATTTATAATTTCATCAACTGAAAAAATTTGATACCTAGTGCTGATTTTAGTTAGTCTTTTGTATTCATATGTTCAGCTAATATTTTAATGTCTGAAACACTGAATATTATGACATACTAACATCAACACAAGTACTACATTTTTAAATGTATATGAATATTTTTGTGTACAAGTAGAAACAGTATTTTCTGAGACAATTTATGTTCTACTGTTTCAGACAGTGTGAAGAAATTGTATATAATTAAATTAAAAATTACTAAAAACAAATCCCAAACTGCTCTTTGTTACTCTATTTTTTTAAATTTATTTATCATTTATTTTTAATATTAACATCTCTCCCAACACTCAGAAAACACAATTAGAAAATAAAACAAGATAGTAAAGGAATGCCACTGAAAGTTCAGAAGATTGTGACCTAGTACAACACTTTATGTTGCTGAATCTAAGAGATTAGTAAACTTTGTACATGGTATGATGAATCCTTTTCCATAGTAGTGGTAATTAGATCGTCATATCTAACAGCAAAAATTAAAGTCTTAGCAATTATATCAATCTTTACTTGAAATTTACGAAGGGGTGCAAAATGAAATAGATTTTGTAAAGTCACCATCACTTTAATTTAACAATGACTGCTATACACACTGCCATAGATTCCAGCCCAATCAACAAGACAAAACTAACTTTTGGCATGTGGATGCATCCTTTAAATTCATTTACAATAATCACACACATTAACCATAATACATTGTATATCAATAATTAGAACATTGCAAATACAGATGCTTTCGACTGGATAATTACAGAAATAGAAAAACATTTCATACGGAAAGATTCACAGTTAATAATCATGTTGCTAAACACTTTTAAGACATCAAAAATTAATAAAATACAGCACATTCTTAGGTGTTTTAATTACAGTAGAATAACACATCCAATGTAAATTACAGTATGGAATTGAGCTTAACAGATTCATAATAACATTTTTGGATTGTTTTAAAGCCAAGTTGATTAAAGTTTGTGAATGATAGACAGTAATTGATGTAATTACTTATTGTCAAACAATGATGAACAATTGTACTTCTAGAAGTTTCTACATTACACAATTTGATTAAATACTCAATTTTGTTATATTATTGCTTCAAAATAATTTAGTTATATACACTGCAGTCTATATATATACATATACCCAAATCACAGGCTCGCCGATAGACCCAAAAAAAAAAAAAAAAAAAAAAAAAAAAAATAATAATAATAATAAAAAAATAAATAAATAAAAATAAATAAATAAATAAAATAAAATAAAAACACACACAAACAACCGTTGGTTGCTTGGTCAGGAAAAGAGGAAGGAAGTAGGGGGAAAAGAAAAGGATGCGGGTTTTAAGGGAGTGGATGAGGCGTCATTCCAATCCCGGGAGTGGAAGGACTTACCTTACGAGAAAAAAAGGAAGGTAAATAAATACATATACATATACACACACACACTAACTCACCTAGGCAGACATTTGTAAAAAGCTAAGAAGTTGGACAGTATAAATGTCTGCCTAGGAGTGTATGTGTGTGGATATGTGTGAGTGTGTGTGTATTTGTTTACCTTCCTTTTTGTCCCCTAAGGTAAGTCCTTCCACTTCTGGGATTGGAATGACTCCTTTTCCACTTCCTTAAAACCCGTATCCTTCCCTTTCTCCTCTCCTCTCCTCCCTTCCTCTTTTTCCTGAAGAAGCTGCCAGCAGTGGCGAAAGCTTGAATATTTGTGTGTTTTATGTTTCTATCGACGAGCCTGTACTTTGGGTAAGTCAAACTCTTTACACAGTATGTCTGCCTAGGTGTACTTGCGTCTGTGTAAATGTGTGTGTGTGTGTGTGTATTTGTTTATCCTCCTTTTTTCCCCCAAGGTAAGTCTTTCCTGCCCTGTCCCAGGATTGGAATGACTCCTTACCCATTCCCTTAAAACCCTCATCATTTCCTTGTCCCTCTCCTTCCCTTCTGCCTGACGAAGCAGCTAGGCTGCAAAAGCTAGTATTTGTGTCTGTGTGTGTTTATATATATATAAACTCAAGCCATGCCATAAATACTTTGTAATGAAAAAGAAATGAAAAAGAAAGTACAAAAGGAATTGGAACAGTAGGAACAAAAGTAATGTGGCCGGTATGGGTCTGTAACGTAGAGTGTAGCATCTTGTACTTCACTAGAGGACTGGTTATGTTGTTACATTACAATGGTTTAAAACAAAGAGGTAACCACTAAATTTCAGACACTGTGCATTATTATTATTATTATTATTATTTTGTGCAAATTTCTGTCTCCATGACTGTGTGCTCTTATTGTGACCCTTTTATGAGTGTGTTTATTCTACTGTTCAATTTTATTGTTCTGATTTGTATTATTTATCATCACATACAATAACTGTATAATGCTCCTGTGACCAAAAGAAAAAAAATTAATCTGAATCTTATACCATTACAGTCTAATATTACATGTATGATGGTATCAATGATGTATGTTTACATGCTTTCTGTAAATTGTTGCAATCATATTTCAACCAGTTTTATGCTGTGCAAAACTGATCTTGCATACAGTTCCTGACTGCTAAAATAAAAGCAATCTGATATGAAATCTGAATCTCTGACTGATGAATAAATCAAAGTTTATTGGTAGTTTTGATTCATTATTATTATTATTATTATTATTATTATTATTATTTGACTTTTTACAAAGTTCTGTTTCTCATTCATCATATGAATTCTTTGAAGGTTTTGGTTATAAAGTCAACATTCTTTAATCTAGATTTTATAGTTGTGTTACTTGGACAGTGAAATAACTTATGACGGTCACAGTACAGAGGACATAAAATACAGAATGACAATGCATATAAAAGTGTTTTTGAAAAAGAGAAATTTGCTAGTATCAAATATTAATTTCAGTGTAAGGGCGTCCTTACTGAAGGCATTTGTGTGGAGTGGTGTCTTGTATGGGAGTGTAACCTTGAACAGTAAACAGTGCAGACAGGAAGAGGATAGAGGCTTTTGAAATGTGGTGTTACAATAGAATGCTGAGGATTAGGTGGGTGGGTTGCATAACTAATGAGGAGGTACTGGACAGAAATGGGGAGACAAGGTATTTCTGGCATACCTGGACTAAAGGAAAGGATCAATTGGTAGGACACACAATCATGAATTTAGTGTTGGAGGAGAGTGTTTGCTAAAAATTGCAGAGGGAGACCAAGAGATGAATACAGTAAGCAGGTTCAAATAGATGTAGGTTGCCATTCTTATCAGGAGAGTAGGGGGGAGAGCTGCATTAAACCAGTCTCTGGACTATGGATCACAACTACAACATAAAACAGAAACATAGTACCTTGTTTTCATAAAGAACTTATGGAATAGGGGTAACTGAAATAATGAAGATTTTTCATTGGGCATAAAAATACCACATTATGGGAAAAAGAAGTGAAATATTGTGTCCTTTTGGAGCAATGAGATTTTTTTTTCTGCAGTTGTTTTTATCTTTATATGTTGTTGCAGTCTGATGATAATGCCATAACCTGCACTATGCTGAATTTTCTGTGTGCAATCTTTGTAAGTGTGATTCAGATAAGCATGTGTTTCCAAATTTGATGTTCTATTTTGATAATCGAAAATCTGATTGGAATGTCAATAATGGAGAATAGATAGCAACTCACCATAAAGAGGCTTGCTGAGTTGCTGACAGGCATGAAAAATAGACAACCGCATTCATGGGACATTCACATTCAGTATAAGTAATTGCGCTCATAAAGGATGCGAAAGTCATGCAATCACCACAACTAAAATCACTGGTGAAAATAATTTTGACTATATAGTGTAGCCAGTACGCTCAGACTCCATTACAGAACGTAAATATAAATCCCACATTTATTGTAATTCAATATATTGGGGATCTTTACATCCACTATGCTGATTTGTTTACAAACCATAAAGAGAAAGCTGACTGCTGACTGCTGATTGGCTCCGGCGCCGTTGCCAACATCCAAACATGAAACGCCACTAGCGGACTCATAAACTGCACTTCAGCCATTTTTGGTCATGGCCTTCATCAGAAAAAGAAAAAACATACATCCACACAATCATTCAGACAACTATACATGCACAAGCATCATCTTCAGCCACTCCAGCACTACAAGCATCTTGACAGTGAGTGAGGAAGGGGGGGGGGGGGGGGGGGGGAGTGAAGGGAAAAGGCTGCCAGGTGAGGGCAGGGATGGAAAGTTTTATGTTGCATGATGGTCTGTAAAGTCTCTGATAGGTGGGACTGTATACTGCAGCATTGAATACAGTGAAGGAAAGGGGCAGGAGAGGATAAAGGAAAGTGTAAAGGAGTGTGGGAAGAGAGTTGGGGATGTGAAATGATAAAAATAAAATAAATAAGAATTTCAAGATATCCATGTTGGACACGAACTGCAGCTGTAGCGTAAATTGATGGTTTGTAAAAGAATTTCAACCAGCTGCCTTTTTTGGATGATTTTAATTTATTCCAGAACTAGTTTTCGAGCCACTGCAGGCTCATCTTCGGTGGATACTGTAAAGTAACTTTACAGTAACATTTATCTTCTGCTAAGTGTAGGTATATGCTGTCATGTTGGTTCTGGTAACATAACTGAACTTTAGTAAGCGAGAACAGAATAAACCAGAATTAAACGTATTGTACTTTATGAACTTACTGTGTTCTTATTGTAGATGTATGTGTAACCAAGTTATGCATTGGGCACTAAATGTTTATTACACATGAGAGCATTTTTGCTACACTTAGCATTACACCTTTACAAAATTATAAACACTGAATGTGGTGCAAAGAGGATGGCTGTGGAAGATGTTGCACATAACTTGGTTACACGTATACCTACAATATGAACACAGTAAGTACCTAAAACTAAAATACGTTTAATTCTGGTTTATTCTGTTCTCACTTACTAAAGTTGTTATGTTACCAGAACGACCATGACAGCATGTATCTACACTTAGCGGAAGATAAATGTTCCTGTAAATTATCCACTGAAGATGAGCCTGCAGCAGCTTGAAAACTAGTTCTGGAGTAAATAAAAATCATCCAAAAATGGCAGCTGGTGGCAATTATTTTATAAACTAATAAATAAGAATTGTTATAAAGAAGAAAAAATGGTAATTAATTAAGGTTATATTATAAGTCGCATCAAATAGTTGGAAGAAAGACATGAATTTGTGGGATACAGAATAATGAGTGGGGAGGAGGAGGGGGTAATGTTTAGCCATAAGGTGTTGGGATGGCAATTTATCTTAGGTTGAGGCTAAGATGGTTGCAAGAGTGTAGAATGTGTTGAAGGGACAACCCCCATCTTCACAGTTCAGAAGAGCTTCTGGTAGAGTGGAGGATCCAGATGGCTCAGGTAGTAAAGCAGCCATTGAAATCAAAGTTGTTTTGTTCAGCCACATGCGGTGCCACTGGATGGTCCATCTTGCTTGCTTTTGTACTGATGAACAGCTGGTTCATTGTCATAGGAATGTAAAATGCTGTGCAATGATTGCTCTCTTCAGGGGTCGGGCCACCTGGAAAAGCAGCCATGTGATTTACGAAGTGTAATATTACTATGATGATAAACCAACTGTCCATCAGGATGAATGGTCACTCTCAAACTGTAGCATAAAACAAGATGTTCTATTTTGATTTACAGTGATTTTACTTATCCTACTTTGTTTCCTTATTTTCCAATAAATGCAATATTAGTCTTGACAATATAATGAGGATAGTCTGCAACTCATCGTACAGACATTTGTTGAGCCACCACAGACACATGCACATGAAACTTGGCTTTCCACAACCTTCATCAGAAAAGGACACATATTCCCTTTCATACAGTCAAAGAGACATGTTTCACATATACAAAACCACCATAGGTTGAGCTCTCCCATATGTACTCTTCAGAAAATCTGGCAGTGGAAGGAGGGAGGCTGATTTAGGTGGCCTGGGTTGCGAAGGAGCTACTGAAGCCAAACATATTATCAGTCACCTGTTGTGCCACAGGGTGGTATAATTTGTTTTTGGCTGCAGTTTTGTGACAGCCATTCATTCTAATAGACAGCCAGTTGATAGTTATACATATATAAAAAGCTGTGTAGTGACTGAAGCAAATTTGGTAAATTACATGACTGCTTTAATAGGTGACCAGGTCTTTGATGAGGTGGGATAAGCCTATGACAGGTCTGGAATAGTAAGTGCTGGGTGGGTGAATTGGTCAAGTCTTGCAGTGGGATCTTCTATAGGGATATGATCCCTATGGCAGAATCCATGAGTTGGGTGTGATATAGTAATGGACTAGGGTATTGTGGAGCTGGGGTAGATAACAGTACACCACTTTAGCGGGGGTGGGGAGGATCTTAGGCAGAATGTGTCTCATTTCTGGGCATAATGACTCCATATTATTGTCTTCATGAAGGATTTGGTTTAATTGTTCCAGTTGAGGATGGTATTGAGTGGTGATGGTTAGGGGGTGGGGAAGAGCACTCTAGTGTAGCTGGTTATTGAGAAGTGGAGAGAGAAATTGTGGTCTTTGGGGATATGGCACAGGAAATCTGTCTACTTACTAGGTCTGTGGGGGTTAATGTCCATCTGTGAAGGCCATTGTGAGACCTTTGGAATAGTGAGTAGGGAGTGTTTGTCACTGGAAATACCCCTTCCATGAGTATCTGGACTGTAAACGAGGAACTTCTTGATGTGGAAGGGCTGGAAACGGTCAAACTGTAGGTACTGTTGGTTGTTGGCAGGTTTAATATTGACAGAGGTGTGGATGGAGCCATCAGTGAAGTGGAGGTTGTTGTTGTTATGGTCTTCAGTCCGGAGACTGGTTTGATGCAGCTCTCCACAGTACCCTATCCTGAGCAAGCCTTTTCATCTCCTCATAAGAACGACAACCCACATCCACTTGAATCTGTTTACTATACGCGTCTCTTGGTCTCCCTCTGCGATTTTTACCCCACACACTTCCCTCCAGTGCTAAATTTACGATTCCTCGATGTCTAAGAATGTGTCCTACCAAGCGATCTCTTCTTTTAGTCAGGGTATGCCAAAAATTCCTTTTCTCCCCAATTCTGTTCAGTGCCTCTTCATTAGTTATGCGATCTACCCACCTAATCTTCAGCATTCTTCTGTAGCACCACATTTCAAAAGCCTGTCTGCACAGCCTATCGTCCATGTTTCACTCCCATATAAGGCAACACTTGTAACGTTTCTGCTATGTTGTGCACTCCTAAAAATCAGTTGCCAACATTGAAACACGAAATATCTGATACCTAAAGTAAAACTTCATTACCGGACATGTGATATTTTACATTTTTGCCTTCCGTTTGAAATTCTATTTACACTATTAGTAAAACGCTTTTAAAATATAGTACGTTGATTTAAATATAACTTTAGCTGACCTTTTACATAATTTTCAGTTCTTTATACTTTCGTAAATAATAGCTGCAAACACTAGAAATGCATTTCAATTAGTTTTAGAAATTGCTGAACCTATATGATACTAATTTGTATAGAAACAACAATGCTACATGTTATAAACTATTGCACAACATGATTTCATATATACATTTTGTTTAAATAAATTAGGGCAGACCATGTTTTATATATCACTAGATCCTAAATTAAATACTGATAATTTTTCATGCACTAAAATTAATAATCCGTTTGATACTAAGAAACTATCTTCGAAATTAACAAAACTACGACAACCATATACAAATCCGTATTAATAAATAATTTGACCGCAAACCGAAACACATTAAAATTACATGTTACAATAATAGTACGCCTACACACTATTGGCAAAACAAATATATGTGCATTTCGAAAACACACATAATGTAAATAATTTGACGATTGTAAACACTAGTCAAAAGGATGACGTTAAATTTGTGTACTACATTTAAATACAAAATTTATGAAACAAGTACATACATCGACTTAAATAGTCAAAGCTTAAATGTAATTTTTTAATTCCTGTATTTTGGCATATTTGATGTAAAAGAATATTGTTTAATTCTGAATTGCAAAACTTTGTCATCATTTTTAATACGTGGTTAAGCAGAAAGATGTTGGAGAGAAACCATTGTTTGTTTAGTCTGGGATAGTCGGTGGATAGAAGAAAAAAAAAAAGGGTATCCGAGTGGCCAGAAGCCTGTAAGCAGCTGTGTTGGCTTGCTGCTGCATTTCTTGATTGTGCAATATTTAAGTGGAAATAAAATTGTTTCCATATCAACTAAAATGGATTTACTTTATGAAAATATCCTGTAAAAATCAATTTCTTTAGTGAATGCCGAAGACAACTCACAACGCAGTGGACTTCAGCCAGCATATAAGATAAGTTCAACTTCACCTACAGTGGAATGATTTCGTTATAGACTGAGAACTAATAAACATTTCCGTTATTTAGGAATATATTAGGGCTCAGTTTGAGTCATTCCGAAAAGAGGTGACGGACGTTAGACACTCCACACAAATACCTTCAGAAAAGACTTCCTTACACTTAAATTAATATTCGATGTTAGCAAATTTCTCTTTTTCAAAAATGCTTTTCTTCCCATTGCCATTATGCATTTTATATCCTCTGTACTGCGACCATCATTTGTTATTTTACTGCCCAAGTAACAAAACTCATCTACCTCCTTTATTGCTTCGTTACCTAATCTAATTCCTTCAGCATCACCTTTTGCTCTTGTTAATGTTCATCTTATAAGCACTTTTCAGCACACTGTCCATTCCGTTCAATTGCTCTTCCAGGTCCTTTGCTGTATCTGACAGAATTACTATGTCATTGGCAAAATGCAATGTTTTTAATTCTTCCCCCTGAACTTTAATTCCGTCACCAAATTTCTCCTTGCTTTCCTTTATACCTGGCTCAATGTACAAATTGAACAACATTGGAGAAAGGCTACAACCCTGTCTTACTCCCTTCCCAACTAATGCTTCTCTTTCATGCCCTTCGAGTCTAATAACTGCAGTCTGGCTTTTGTACAAGTTGTAAATGACTCTCCTTTCCCTGTATTTTACCCCTGCTGATTTCAGATTTTCAAAGAGTGTATTCCAGTCAACATTGTCAAAAGCTTTCTCCAAATCTACAAAAGCTAAAAATGTAGGTTTGCCTTTCCTTAATCTATCTTCTAAGGTAAGACGTAAAGTGAGTATTGCCTCCCGGGTTCCTACGTTCCTCCTGAATCCAAACTGATCTTCCCCGAGGTCAGCTTCTACCAGTTTTTCCATTCTCCTGTAGATAATTCATGTTAAAATTTTGCAACCATGACTTATCAAACATGGTTCTGTAATTTTCACACCTGTCTGCACCTGCTTTCTATGGGATGGGGATTATTACATTTTTCTTAAAGTCTGAGGTATTTCGCCTGTCTCATACATCCTACACACCAGTTCAAATAGTTTTGTCATGGTTGGCTCTCCCAGAGACTTTAGTAGTTCTGAGGGTATGTCATCTACTCCTGGGGCCTTGTTGCGACCTAGATCTTTCAGGGCTCTGTCAAATTCATCTCTCAGTATAGTATCTCCTATTTCCACTTGATCTACTTCCTCTTCCCTTCCTACAACATCGTCTCTCAGTTCATTTCCTTTGTAGAGCTGCTGTATGTATTCTTTCCACCTTTCAGCTTTCCCTTCTTTGCTGAGCACTGGTTTTCCATCTGAGTTCTTGATATTCATAGAGTTGCTTCTGTTGTCCCCAAATGTCTCTTTTATTTTCCTGTAGGCGGTATCTACTTTACCCCTTCTTATACATTCTTCTACAGATTTGCATTTGGCTTCTAGCCACTCGTGCTTAGCCATTTTGCACTTCCTGTCAATCTCTTTTCTTAGTCGTCTGTACTCCATTTTGCCTGTTTCATTTACTGCATTTTTATATTTTCTCCTTTCATCAATTAAATTTAGTATTTCCTGTGATATCCAAGGATTTTTTGTAGGTCTTGCCTTTCTACCTATTTTGTCCTCTGCTGCCTTCACTATTTCATCTCTCAATGCTACCCATTCCTCTTCTACTGTTTTATTTCCCCCTGTTTCTGTCAATTGTTGCCTAAATCTCCCTCTGAAATTCTCCAGACCTTCACGTTCCTTCAATTTATCTAGGTCCCATCTCCTTATTTTCCTACCTTTCTGCAGTTTTTTCAGTTTCAGCCTACTGTTTATGACTAACAAGTTATGGTCAGAGTCTATATCTGCCCCTGGGTATGTCTTACAGTTTATCACCTGGTTCCGGAATCTATGTTTTACCATTATAAAATCTATCTGGTCTCTTCCACGTATACAACCTTCTTTTGTGATTCTTAAACCACGTGTTTGTTATGATTAAATCATGTTCCGTGCAAAATTCTACCAAGCGACTTCCTCTTTCATTCCTTCTGCCCAGTCCATATTCACCTACTATTTTTGCTTCTCCCATCCAGTCTCCCATCACAATTAAGTTTTCCTCTCTCTTAACTGTCTGAATAATTTCCCTTAGCTCCTCATATATTTCTTCGATCTCCTCATCATTGGCAGAGCTAGTTGGCATATAAACCTGTACTACTGTTGTTGGTGTTGGCTTCGTATCTATCTTGACAATAATAATGCGATCATTGTGCTGCTCATAGTAGTTTATCCGCATTCCTATTTTCTTATTCATTATCAGTCCTACTCCTGTGATACCCCCAACTGATTTTGTATTTATAATCCTGTACTCACCTGACCAGAAATCCTGTTCATCCTGCCACCGAACTTCACTAATACCCACTATATCTAACCTCAACCTATCCATTTCCCTTTTTAAATTTTCTAATTTTCCTACCCGATTAAGGGATCGAACATTCCACGCTCCGATCCGTAGAATGCCAGTATTGTCTTTCCTGATGACAACATCCTCCTGAGTAGTCCCCGCCCGGAGGCCCAAATTGGGGACTATTTTACCTCCGGAATATTTTACCCGAGAGGATGCCATCATCATATTTTCATACAGTAGAGCTGCATGTCCTTGGGAAAAGTAACGGCTGTAGTTTCCCCTTGCTTTCAGCCGTTCGCAGTAACTGCGTGGCAAAGCCACATTAGCTGATGTTACATGGCCAGCTCAGTCAATCATCCAGACTGTTGCCCCTGTAACTACTGAAAAGGCTGCTGCCCCTCTTCAGGAACCACACGTTTGTTTGGCCTCTCCACAGATACCCCTCCGCTGTGATTGCACCTACGATACCGCTATCTGCATCGTTGAGGCACTCAAGCCACCCCACCTCTGTGGTTCATGGGGGTGGAAGTGGAGGTTAACATCCAGAGGTTTACATTTTAGGACACTAGGGTGATTTCCTCCAGATGGCTCATTAAACTGGTTGGCATAGTGTGTGTGTGTGGGGGGGGGGGGGGGGGAAGTAGGGTAAAAAATTCAAATGTTTGTAAAGTTTATGGGACTTAACAATGGGGTCATCAGTCCCTAAACTTACAAACTACTTATGAACTACGTAATACTAAAGACGGCACAAATGTTCATGCCCGAGGGGGGATTCAAACCCCCGACCGTTGTGGCCGTGCAGAACGTGACTGGCACGCCTGTCTCCTCGGGCACCGCGGCTGGCTTTTAGGGTAAAGACAGTGAGAGTTATGAGGAATGAGGTATTGGGTTTGGATTCAGTGGGACATTGGGAGAGGGCTAGTGCCAGCTGCTGCCACTCTCACATCATTCAGAGTGCTAAGTATCATAATTCTTTTTGTGCGAAATTTCATTGCCTGTCAGTTTCTTCATTTGCATTGGTGCTTCTGTTTTTTGGAAGATTTATTCTTGCGTAATTGGTCGGTTTCGTTCGTGCTACTGTTTTAAGATTTTATTCTTGTGTATTTGATGGGTGCTGTTGTGTGTGGTTTTCGTCTGGGACTTGTGTGTTTTGGGGCAGGTCAGAGATCATTGCTGTGGCTGGTTGTCAGTCAGTCCATTATTTTGTGTGTTTCACTTTCAGAAAGCTTTTATTCTCGTGTATTTGATAATAGTGTGCTCCATAGATTTTCTTGATTTGATTTGATTTTCTCAGGGAAGCCAAAACAGTCCTCGTCCAACCTGCCACTGCCTGCACCGAAACTAAGTTTATTGTGCGGTATCGCTCTCTGTATTCTAGTAAAGCCAACCAATGCCCTTGAACAGTGCAAGGAGTCCCTTTACCAGTTCTTTATTAGACACAATTTCTTCAGATCTGGTTGTCCCAAATGTTTTGTGCCTTTTACTCTCCAATGCAATGCATTCAAAGATAAGATGTGATGCAGTTTCATCACCGTCATCACAGATCCTACATTTAGGGTCCTCTTCTGTTATTCCCATTGTAAGTAGGTGTAAATCTTCATGCTTAATTAAAAAAAAAAAAGCCAGACACAGTTTTGTTGTTTTTGATGACAGTGTAGTCACCACTGACCACAGTTCAGACAGCTGCCTTTCTTAGAGTACTAGACTAGTTAAACGTTTATAATTTTGTTTTGTATTCTTCACAGTTAATTTATCAATAGGATGTATAGGATGTGTGCCTGCTGTGTGCGGATGCAGGAGGAGTTTGAAAACACTTGAGCGTTCTGCTGGCTATGATCGCCATTTTCGGGCAGCTGTCTCGGGGTGCAGCAGTGGTGGGTAGTTAATTGTGTCAAATGGGACACCTCAGGTGTCTCATACTTCACCCTCTGTCATGCTGTTGAGGCACCTTCAGGTGTACCAGATGTGTTTGGGCCACTCTTTCCACAAGGGGAGTGGCAGGTTGAGTGCCATCCGCTTCGCTCCAGCCATGCCCATTCGTCCTGTGAGTGGACTTGTGGCCACTCCTTCAGCAAAGTCCAAGCAGGTGCACGGGGGAGAGGGGGGAGATTATTAATTATTGGGAGCTCCAATGTTAGGCAGGTGATGGCAGCCCTTAGGCAGATAGCGACGAGATCCAGAAAGAAGTCCAACATGCCGGAGGGCCTCCTCCGAGATGTAGAGGTGGCCTTGTCGGCAGCTATCGAGCATACGGGATGCAGTCAGCTGAAAGTTGTGGCTCACATCGGTTCCAATGATGCTTGTAGCTTGGGTTCTGGGGTTCTGAAGACATCCTCAGTTCCTACAGGCAACTGGCGGAATTGGTGAGGGTCGCTGTCCTCACATGCAGGGCGCAAGCAGAGCTGTCGATTTGTAGCATTGTTTCCAGGGTTGATAGGGGTCCTTTGGTTTGGAACTGAGTGGAGGGTCCGAACCAGAGGCTTTGCTGACTCTGTGACAGGCATGGCTGCAGATTTCTGGAACTGGGTTATTGGGTGGGGAATTGTAGGATGCCACTAGATAGATCAGGGGTGCACTACACTAAGGAAGCGGCAACTCAGGCAGCACAGAACTTGTGGCGTGCACATGGGAGTTTGTTTAGGCTAGGCACTAGCTCTGATAAGCACTTACATTCAGACAGCAAATTCAGGCCACATTTAGAACAATAATTTGACTATCAAAATATTAGCCGTAACTTTCAAAGCATTAAAAATGAAGTTCCTGAATTTGCCGTGCTGCATGGAAATTATTGTGCTCAGATAGTTTTAAGGCACTGAAAGCTGGCTAAATCATGATGTAGCCAGTTCAGAAATATTTAGCGAGACATGGAAGGATTGAACACAACTGGAGGGGAAGTGCTCATCACTGTGCACAAAGGTATTGTTTCTAGTGAGGTCAAGGTTGAGAGTCACTGTGAAGTTATCTGGGCACATATAACAGGTCTAACAGAAGTAAAGTTAATAGTTGGGTGTTTTTACTTGCCCCCCCCCCCCCCCCCCCCAGTGCTGATGTAGCAGTTTTAGAGTCATTTAAAGAAAGTCTATGCCAGATAGTGCGTAGGTATCTGGGCCACTCAATATTAGTCAGAGGAGATTTCAACCTTAGTTAAGAGTATAGATAGGGGTCTCTGTAGATTCATTTCAGGTAGTACATACATGCGGTTTAGCAAGCTAGTATTGGCCATCTTTTCCAAAAGTGTTTTGAGCAGTTAAACCGGCAACCCACACGAAATTGAAATATTTTAAACCCTATAGCTACAAACTGGACCAACTTTATTAACGATGTCAGTGTAGAGACAGGAGTTAGTGATCATGATACCATCATAGTGTCAATGGTGACCAAAGTTAATATACCAATCAAAAAGGCTAGGAGTGTTTTTGTTAGAAAGAGCTGATAAGCAATTATTAAAATTGGAAGAAGCAGCTTTGGCCGCATTGAAATCTTTATTTTTTATATACAATACAGATTGATTTCGGTCAGTGTCTGACCATCCTCAGTGCTAGAATCCAAGCTCTGTGGACCCACAAAAAAAATTACATGTTTTTGTGGGTCCACAGTGCTTGGATTCTAGCACTGAGGATGGTCAGACACTGACCGAAATCGATCTGTATTGTATATAAAAAATAAAGATTTCAACGTGGCCAAAGCTGGTTCTTTCAATTTTAATGTGGTCACTCTGCACCAGATTCCAGATGGAGTCCTCTACATGATAAGCAATTGTTAGCATCACACTTAGAAAATGAATGGAAATCATTTAGTTCTGGTACAATGGATGTAGAGGAATTGTGGACTAAGTTTAAATGCACTGTAAATAAAGGGCTAGAGAAATATGTGCCTATAAAGTCAATTAAGTACGAAAAAGATCCATCATGGTATAATAATAATGTTAGAAAGCTACTGGAAAGCAAAGGCTGTTGCATTCTCAGTTAAAAAAAGAACATGCAAATGATGACAGGCAAAAGTTAGTAGAGATTCGTGCATCTATAAAAAGATCAATGCGTGAAGCATACAATAATTACCACAGCCATACTTTATCAGGATCTTTCTGACAATCGAAAAAAATTCTGGTCCTATTTAAAATCGATAAGTGCTTCAAGGGCCACTATCCAGTCACTCATTGATCATTCCGGGGCAGTAATAGAAGAAAGAAATCAGAAAACTGAAGTTCTAAATTTAACCTTTAAGAAATCTTTCACTCAGGAGGACCATACAAATGCACCATCATTTGGTCAACGGACTAACTCCCAAAAAGAGGACATAGTAATAGGCATGTCCAGTGTTGCAAAGCAGCTGAGAGAGCTGAATACAAAAATTTCTCCTGGTCCGGATGGAATACCAGTTCAGTTTCTGTGGCATTGGCCCCTTACTTAGACTGGATTTATCACAAATCTTTATTTCAGTGCAAAGTTTCTAGTGACTGGAAAAAAGCACAGGTGACTCCCATTTATAAGAAAGGTAATTACAGACCAATATCATTGACATCAGTTTTCTGTAGAATTTTGGAAAATATTCTCAGCTTGAATATAGTAAATTTCCTTTCTTTCCCTGATTCAACACGAGTTTAGGAAACATTGTTTGTGTGAAACTCAGCTTGCCCTTTTCTCACATGACATCCTGTGAGCCATGGATGAAGGACAACAGGCAGATTGTGTTTTTCTTGATTTCAAATAGGGATTTGATGAGGTGCCACACTGCAGACTGTTAACAAAGATACAAGCATATGGAATAGGTTCAACAATTTGTGACTGGCTGGCAGACTCCCTAAGTAATCAAACACAGTACGTTGTTCTCAACAGTTAGTGTTTGTCAGAGACAAGTGCATCATCAGGCATGCCCCAGGGGAGTGCGATAGGACTGCTATTATTTTCTATCTATATAAACTATCTGATGTACAGGGTAACTTTTAATTTGCAGCTATTTGCTGATGATGCTGTGGTGTATGGGAGGGTGTCATCTGTAATTGACTGTGATAAGATACAGGATGACTTAGACAAAACTTGTAGTTGGTGTACAGAATAAGACTAGCTAGTACTAAATGTAGAAAATTATAAGGTGGGGCACATGAGTAGGAATGTTCGAATAAGCATTAGTAGTGACCTTCTTGATGCAGTCACATCATTCAAATCTCTAGGTGTAACACTGCAGAACAATATGAAATGGAACTAACATATAAGGACAGTTGTGAGTAAAGTAGACAGCTGACTTCAGTTTATTGGGAGAATTTTGAGAATATGTACTTCATCTGTAAAGGAGACCACGTATAAAACGCCTGTAGGAGCATGTCTTGAGTATTGCTCAAGTGTTTGGGACCCACAGCAGATCAGTTTAAAGAAAGATGTTGAAGCATTTCAGAGGCGAACAGCTAGGTCCATTACTGGATGGTTTGGCCAGTGACCAATGCGCGAGTGTCACGGAAATGCTCCGAGAACTCAAATGGGGATTTATGCAGGAATTACAACATTCTTTTCGAGAAATTCTGTTGAGGAAATTTAGAGGGCTGGTATTTGAAGCTGAGAGTAGAACAATCTTCCTGCCGCCGACTTACATTTCACATAAAGATCACAAATACAAGATAAGAGAAATTAGGGCTCATACAGAGGCAAATAGATATTCTTTTTTCCCTCATTCTATTTGAGAGTGTAATAGGAAAGTTCATGCCTAGTTGTGGTATTGTATACCCTTCGCCATGCACTTAATGGTGTATTATGGAGTATATATGTAGATATATATGTAGATTTAGATGTAAGTAGTGTTCAACAGCAGCAAGGCCATGGGCATATGGAATGTTGGTGTTTAGGGAGGTGGCATCAACTGTGACAAGTAAGGACCAGGAAATAATTGGGAGGGGATGGTGAGTAGTTGGTGAAGAAAGCTTTTGGTATCCTTGATATGGGAGGATAGATATTGGACAATTGAAAGTGTTGGTCAATGAGGGTTAAAATTCTTTCATTACAAGCACGGTAACCATTGTCAATTGGGTGTGGAGGTTTATTTGGTTTGTCGATTTTGAGGAGCATATAGAAGGTATGTGTGTGTGTGGGAGGGGGGGGGGTACTATTGGGGTGAGGAGGGAGATGGATTCTCCTCTTACAACAATGTCAATAGAAAAATAAGGAAAAAAGAATAGTCTTTCTTACTTATACTGTTCTTAGAGACTGTGACGTTCAACTTCAACTTTGCTACACAAAATACTACTTTTGATGGCGACAAACATGCCTTCACCTATTTTGTTTAATCTATCCTTTCTGAACACAGTTAGGTCTTTTGCAAATACTTCTGCTGAACTTATTTCACTGCCTACAATGATGTGTGTTTTGGTGCTTTCTATTAACACTAGGAGTTCTGGTACTTTCCCAACACAGCTACGACAATTTACAACTGTTATACCGATAGTTTCCAGATCTACATTTCTCCTGTGATCCACCTGAACCCTTTGAGATTGCCATTTTGTTTTTCCCCGAAGCCCTTTATCCTAAAAAACCGCCCAGTCCATGCCACACAGCACCCACTACCCGTGTAGCTGCTTCCTGTGTATAGTGGACACCTGACTTATTGAGCAGAACCCGGAAACCCACCACCCGATGGCGCAAGTCAAGGAATCTGCAGCCTACATGGTCGCAGAACCGTCTGAGCCTCTGATTCAGATCCTCCACTCAGTTCTGTACAAGAGGTCCACAGTCGGTCCTGTCAACTATGCTGCAGATGGTGAGCTATGCTTTCGTCTTGCAAGCAAGACTGGCAGTCTTTACCACTTTAGATAGCCACTCAAAACCTGAGAGGATCTCTTCAGATCCAAAGCAACACACATCATTGGTACCGACGTGAGCCACCACCTGCAGTTGGCTGCACCCCGTACCCTTCATGGCATCCAGAAGGACTCGTTCCACATCTGGAATGACTCCACTTGGTATGCACACGGAGTGCATGTTGGCCTTCTTCCCCTCCTTGGCAGCCAGCTCTCTCTAAGGGGATTCATCATGTTGGAGCCCTCAACTACAAGCAAACCCACCCTCTGTGAAAGCCCAGATCTTGCAGGCTGGATAGTGACCTCAGGATGAGAGACACCATCCAACTCAGGAACATTGCCTGAACAGGTAGCACCTCAAACCTGTTCGCAAGACGAACTGGGGAGGCCTCACGATCGGTCCCCTGGAATGTCTTGCGCCTCCTGCCATGCACTGGAGCAACCTCCCATGCAACCACTGCCTCACTGCTTGCAGTATCAGGGCATATCGATGGCGCAGGCTGATCAGTGGAGACGACAGGAGTCCGTTCGATCCCCACTACCGACCAACAACAACGACGCCCCTCGATAGCAGCTTCCAACTGTGCAACCGAGGTTAACACAGTTTGAAGCTGGGACCAAAGTGTCACCAGCTCAGACTGCATCCGCACACAGCAGTCACAGTCCCTATTCATGATTACAGTGCCGAAAAAACAAAAACTACAGTCGCGATGTGTTCAAAGGAAGACTACACTGTTTGTTAAAAGGTGGATTTGAATCTAATATGCATGAGAGCACAGTACAAATTTACATATTGAAATGAGAACATGCAGACAAAATCAAAATACTATATGTTGCTTCTAATCAGAAAATAAAGATAGACGACTGTCACGACGCGATTCACACAGCAGAATAATACACTAACCAGATATTTAACGTGAATATGGATCAAATAAAAATGTGAGAACACAATAAATTTAATGAACTGAAGGGAAAGTGCACTGAAAAGTCAAAATACGTAGCTTCTAGAGAGAAGCCAGTTACACTTACAACTAAAAATGTGCTGGCACTGAAGAGGTGCATACTGGAGGATGTCCACTCAGTGGAGACACAGGGGAGACAGCGTTACAGAAATGATACAGGATCTGGGATGGGAATCATTACAACAATGGCACTTATCACTACGCGTGGGCTACTTAAGAAACTCCAATTGCCAACATTCTCCTCCGAATGCGAAAATATATTGTTGACTCCCACTTACATAGGAAGAAATGATCAACAGAATAAAATACGGGAAATCACAGCTTGAATGGAGAGATTCAGGTGTTCTTTCTTCCCATGCGCTATTCGAGAATGGAATGGGAAGTAAATAGTATAATGGTGATTCGATGAACCCTCTGCCAGGCACTTAAATGTGATTTGCAGAGATTCCCATGTAGATGTAGAAAAAACACAAATGAAAACACACACAAACAAACACTCAAGCTTTCGCAACCATTGGTTGCTTCATCAGGAAAAGAGGAAGGAAGGTGGGGAAAAAGGAAAGGATGTGGGTTTTAAGGGCGTGGATGAGGGGTCATTCCAATCCCGGGAGTGGAAGGACTTACCTTAGGGGAAAAAAGGAAGGTAAACAAATACAAACACACCCACACATATACACAAGTAATCACACCTCGGGAGACATATTGTAGAAAGCAAATCTAGAAGTGACTTCCTTTTGTAATTATGCAATCCCCAATGTTACTCGCTAACAGCGAGAATAATCAGTAACAGTAATCAAACTGCAACAGCACATTAAATTTACAAATGGTTTGTACAGAGCACCATCAGTACCAATCATGCCTTGAACTTTAAAAGGCACTTATTATAAACAGTCTGGTAGTGGACAATGTCGCTGACGGATTAGTAATTTACAGCTTATCACATACAGCAAAGCAGCACCAGCCTACTGCACCTTAAATTCAGCAGTCACCTTTCTTAAGAAATTATCCACTCCTCAGCATACAGCAAAGCAGCACCAGCCTACTGCACCTTAAATTCAGCAGTCACCTTTCTTAAGAAATTATCCACTCCTCAGCTTTTCATTCTAATTACCAGAAAAAC
The DNA here is from genome assembly GCA_026315105.1 of Locusta migratoria. Lineage (NCBI taxonomy): Eukaryota > Metazoa > Arthropoda > Insecta > Orthoptera > Acrididae > Locusta > Locusta migratoria. Next base: position 520,365,712 of record CM048744.1, on the reverse strand, counting down.
AATCACTGGACCTCCACAGCTCACACCATTCCCCAACGGCATCATACAGCAGCAACCTGTGCTGATCTTCCCGACATGCACACAGCTCCACTCGCCACCAGTGTCACACTCCCGTCTTCCTGGTCCTGTGTCCTTCCTCATGCCTCACCAGAGACCCCCTTTTCCCCCATCAACCTCTTTCGTTGGTCATCTAGCTGGCATCAAGTGATAGGTCATATCAACCTCCCCCCTGAAGCCTAACCTCCGGATGCTGATATCAGCCAGTGCTCTGATTACTGGGCAGTTACTACTTACGCATACACCCCTCCCCCAGCTTGACCTGACTGATGTGGGTCCTTATTCTTTTATGTGTCTGTAGGTCTTTACCAAGAAATTGACTGGAGACAGTACCTTCAGAACCTCACACGGTCCCACAAACTGTGGCATCAATTTACAAGTCACCCCCTCACTACCTCTGCTCGGACTCCACACGTTACACAAATAAACTAGATCTCCCACAGCCAAGGACACCGCCCACTGCCCTCGGTTGTAGATCCAGGCCTCTGCTTGGTGAGCTAGCACTATGTTCTTGTGGGCCATCTCCCGCTTACTCCTCAGACTATCTGGGTCCACACGCTCAGGCAGGAGATGATTGAGGGACCAAAGGTTGCTCAGAGGGCTGTTAATCCTGTAGGCCAGAATAAGTTCTGCCGGAGTGGCTTTGTGGGCTTCATGACATGCAATATTGAAGGCTAGACTTAACTGTGCCTTGGCATGGTAAATAATCAATGCTGATTTCAGATAATATGTTCAGTGAAGGACGGTTTCGGGTAGTATGGAGTGGTGGTGACATGTCTGATTCCACGTCCAAAGCAAAATCCTTTGAAGTGCTGTGAAGTGAATGCTGGGGTATTATCACTAACGACCACCCTTGGAGCACCGAAACTAGTGAAGATAGCAGAAAGTGTCCCTCCCCAGGTGATGTGCTCTGTTATTTTTGAATGCATCTTACTGGCACCTAAGTGCCCCCCACAGAGCGACCGATGCAAATAGTCAAGATCACTAGACTCTGTGGTAGACAGATCTTCATCTTATTATCATACCAGATATGATAACACAACACTCCCTTTTCTAAGTGATACCCATCCACAGGCCTTCCCACCTTCAGTTCCTCCTGGATTTGGTTCAACTCCAAGTCCTCCTCCTTTTTCCCCTTGAGATTACAGAACAATGCCAGAACCTCAGTGAGAACAGATACCACCACATAAGCACTGGAAACCCCCCCCCCCCTCCCTGCCGATATCGATGCCACCATTTGTTCTTCCATAGCCTTTACCTTTTCCTGGTCATAGATCCTGCTCAATGCGTCCTCGAATTGGAAGGCTAATATGTGCAGAGCCCACCAGGCGATCTTACCCGTTTTCTGTGGACGCTCCAGCACCCAGCTCAGGACCTGATTGTCTGCCTCCAGGCGGAATGTTTGATGTTCAATGTAAAACCTAAATTTTTCTATTGCGAAGAGCACAGCCAGAGCTTCAAGTTCATAGATGGAATAATGCAGTTTGGGTGTCACCAATGCCCTCAACACATACGCTAAAGGACGACGTTCTCCCCCATGTTCCTGCAGCAGGACTACCGCTATCCCAGAAGTACAGGCATCAATTTGAACTATGAACAGTAGGTTAAAATTAGGAACCCCGAGCTTGGGATCATTACACATAGCTTTCTGTAAGGCATCGAAAGCAACTTGCTGACTGGTACCACAGAGAAAATTTTTCCCCTTTATGTCTCAGTTTGTTCAAGGGAGCCACTATGCTGGCGAAATTGGGGACAAACTTTTGAAAGAAATTCGTCATCACAGTGAACTGTGCAATTTCCCTTTTGTTGTGAGGCACTGGAAACTTATTAATGGACCGAGTCCTGGTTTTATCAGTCCTAACGCCTTGGGCAGACACAATGTGCCCCAAAGAGGAGATTTCTTCCTTTGTCTAGGTCACCTTATTAAGCTTGACAGTCAGTCCCACCTCCTTCAGATGATGCAATACCTGTTCCAGATGAGTCAAACGTTCCACAAAACTAGAACTATAAATCACAACATCGTCTAGCTAATTATACACGCATTTGAATTCCTGGTTATCCAACACAGAATCCAACAACTTCAAAAGCACCGCCGCCCCTGTGGCAAGCCCAAAGGGTACCCTATTAAACTCATATAGATTAAAGTCTGTACAGAAAGCTGTCAACGGTTTTGACTCCTCGGTCAATGGCCCTTGGTAGTAGACTTGGTTTAGGTCAAGCACAGGTAATACCTGGGCACCCGTAAACCAAGCAAAACAATTGTGTAGGCCTGTAATGGGACGGATTCCAATACAACCTTTTGAATCAACATATGATAATCAACGACTGGTTGATACCCATTCCCATTGGCTTTAGGGACAAGAAAGATGGGGGATGTATATGGCGATACTGATGGCCAGATCACTCCATCCTTTAGTAACTTATCCACAATCTGACGCAATTCATTCACCCTGGGCAGTGACGGTACGGTGACTGCCTAACTGGCACTTCGTAAGTTACTCTGATGTGATATTCAGTATTGTTAATTACCCACAGTCGGTCTGTCAACACGTCCGGAAAGTGTTCTAACAAGGCCAGAAGTCATTTTGTGTCACCCTTCAGGAGGTGCCAACCTCAAATTTCGGCCTCTCTTGTGTCACGTTACATGTTGTTAGCTGAAACCCATGCACACAAAAACTAATTCTCTGCTTTGGCTTGAAACTAAAATACAGAATCTTTTGAGCATAGTTGATTACACACCTTGTCTTGTCCAAAAAACCACACACTAACAACACGCTTAGTGCTAAGTTCCTGATCACGGGAAATGTTCACGACCACGAAAGCTCACCAATTCTTAATCTGCATTTAACATGACCTACCACATTCAATTCCTGATCTGACACACAATGACATACTTCGGTAACCCATCCTAATGGCGGGAAACCCGCAACTTACCCGCCTGATACCCCACTCATGTTGGCTGGCCGCTATGCCACCACTCACATCCGGTTGCTGCATTCTTTTTTCATCAGCATATTCATGATTCTCTATGCTAACAGATCACTAAATGAATGTGGCCTCTCTGTAAACATGACCCCTCATCCCTTCCAAAATACATGACACCGCCTGTCCTTCGGTGACCTCTAGACACAAGGCAACTCTTCCGTCCACACCCTTTCAACATACTCACTCAAGGCCTCGTCCAAGTACTGCACCCTGTAAAAATATTCATCAAAGAGCTCCCTTTGCCTATGGACCCCGAGGCATTCCTTGAGGATCCTTTTCCAGATTACCTCCAGTGACTCACTATCCCATAATACATCACCAATTATTTTCCCCCGTCTGTACGGTTAACCACAATACCTCCTTAATACAATCCAGGTCATTTATTAACAGGAAACGAATACTGTTAATAATAGGCAACAAGGGATTAGGTAGTTTATTAAACAGTTCCCATTTCTCAGATTCCTTGATGAGGTCTTCATTTCTGCTCACTGCCTGAGAACCTTCGCCCCCTCCCCAGGTCTCTTGCCAGCTAACCATAGACAGCTGCCTCTGCACAGAAATTATTTCATCCTGTAAATTCTGAATGTCAGAGACGTCTTTCGGCTCTGTATACACTGCCCACAAATCACTAACTCAGTTTATTACATGATCCGTCAGAGCGTGCAAACACAAAATCTGAGAACGGGATGGAATGGCACCATCTAAAAACTCAAGTCCTTCATGAACTACCCCCAGCAAGGCCAAGCATGTGGTGTGTGCAGCCCTTACCATACCAACAGTTTGTGCAGTAAAAGTAACTACCCAATCCAGCACCCCCTGCAATTTCTGGCACAACTCTGACACACTCCCCTCCCCAGCTACCCCACATATAAGGACTTCATATTGCAAGTTCTCCTTGTGAAGGTACTTCAACCCAAAAATGGCCCTCAGCTCCACGATAATCTAGCTGCAACAAACAAGGACACAGAAGAAACAAAATAGTCAACAATTTTACTGGTGACCCGAACCTACTCCTGCTGTTCAGCTCTGAAGTATGTCGCAACCAGAGGAAACCATGCTCTGGGAATATCACTGATAACCTCGAAACACTCTGAGGGATCTACCGTAGAGTAGGAGATAGGACTTGGAAACACAGTTCCGGGAGTGGAAGGGTGGGCCTCAAGGTTGATGAGAACATATCAAAACAAAATACTTCAGAGCTGGGCACTAAGTTTATTATCTTTAAACATTAATGCTACTGATCAATAACCTTGTTAACCAATTTAATAATACACTTAACAGTGAATAATCTGGTAACAGCAAACCATGACAATATCTTAATCATTTACAGTTTGTCACATTCAGAGCGGCTACCCCTGCCAACCATGTCTCACACATAGCAGATAATTCTGCCCACAGTTTTCTTGTCTTTGCAAATAACACCATAATCAGATTAACCGTACAGAGACTACAACAGCACACAAAACTTACAAATGGCTTTACACAAAGCACCAACACATGCCAATCATGTTGTAAACCTTATAAAACGTTTCATCGTGAACAGTCTGGTATCAGAAAATGTCGACCACAGCTTCATAGTTTACAGCTTATCACATACAATGCAGCAACACAAACCTACTACATCTTAAATTTAACACTGAATTCCTTTGGAAATTATTCAATCCACAGTTTCACTCGCTAATAGCAAGAATAATCAGTAACAGTAATCAGACTGCAACAGCACATTAAATTTATGAATGGTTTTCTACAGAGCACCATCACATTCCAATAAAGTCCTAAACCTTATAAGGCACTTACTAGAAAAACAGTCTGGTAACAGAAAATGTCGACCACAGCTTAATAATTTACAGCTTATCACCTACAGCTCGGCAACACAAGCTTACCATGACTTAAATCTAGCAGTGACTTCCTTTTGAAATTATTCAGTCTCCAATGTTACTCACTAACAGCAAGAATAATCAGTAACAGTTATCAGACTGCAACAGCACAGTAAATTTACAAATGGTTTTCTACAGAGCACCAACATGTGCCAATCACACCTTGAACTTTATAAGACATTTATTATGAACAGTCTGGTAGTGGATAATGTCGCTTATAAAACGTTTCATCGTGAACAGTCTGGTATCAGAAAATGTCGACCACAGCTTCATAGTTTACAGCTTATCACATACAATGCAGCAACACAAACCTACTACATCTTAAATTTAACACTGAATTCCTTTGGAAATTATTCAATCCACAGTTTTACTCGCTAATAGCAAGAATAATCAGTAACAGTAATCAGACTGCAACAGCACATTAAATTTAGGAATGGTTTTCTACAGAGCACCATCACATTCCAATAAAGTCCTAAACCTTATAAGGCACTTACTAGAGAAACTGTCTGGTAACAGAAAATGTCAACCACAGCTTAATAATTTACAGCTCGGCAACACAAGCTTACCATGTCTTAAATCTAGCAGTGACTTCCTTTTGAAATTATTCAGTCCCCAATGTTACTCGCTAACAGCTGTTGTTGTTGTTATTTGGATGTTTAAGGGGGACAAAACTACAATGGTCATCAGTCCCCCAACGCTAACAGCAAGAATAATCAGTAACAGTAATCAGACTGCAACAGCACAGTAAATTTACAAATGGTTTTCTACAGAGCACCAACATGTGCCAATCACACCTTGAACTTTATAAGACATTTATTATGAACAGTCTGGTAGTGGATAATGTCGTTGATGGATTAGTAATTTACAGCTTATCACATACAGCAATGCAGCACCAGCCTACCGCACCTTAAATTCATCAGTCACCTTTCTTAAGAAATTATCCAGTCCTCATCTTTTCATTCTAAAAACCAGAAATCACCAGAAAAACAGTCACCGGACCGCCACAGCTCACACTAATCCATAACGGCATCATAAAGCAGCAACCTATGCCGATCTTCCTGACGTGCACCCAGCCCCACTCACCACCAGCGCCACACTCCCGTCTTCAAATGTTCAAATGTTTGTATAGCTTATGGGACTTAACTATGGGGTCATCAGTCCCTAAACTTACAAACTACTTATGAACTAGCTAACACTAAGGACAGGACAAATATCCATGCTCGAGGGGGGATTCGAACTCCCGACTGCAGTGGCCGTGCAGACCGTGACCGGTGTGCCGCAGTCCCCTCGGCCACCGTGGCCAACACTCCCGTCTTCCCAGTCCCGTGTCCTCTTCATGCCTCACAAGACACCCCCTTTTACTCCATAAACCTCTCTGGTTGGTCGTCTAGCCACCATTAAATGATAGGTCGTATCAGTAATTAACAACTCTGATGATACAAGCAGGTAGGTCCCTACCAGTTTGTATAATTGTTCAGGGACTGAGCATTTAAAACTAAATGAACATGACTTGAGGCTTTCTTAATCAGATGTAAAGTATTGTTGTATACACTTTAACTTCATTATATGACCCTGTTCTCCATCAATTTATTGATCTTCCCCTTTACTGTTGATGATAAATGTGACACATTTCATTTGAAACTGATGTAGAGAATCATTTTTACAAGTTTTTTTTTCTGATAATACTTGATTACATTTAAGTAAAATATTATACACTCCTGAACCACCACCTTCATGACCTAGGTCGTGAACTACCTTTCCCTTCTGTTCCCATCCTTTCTTCTTCCCTTCTCTCCCACCTGACGAAGGAACTGTGTTCCGAAAGATTGTCTTTTTGTTCCCTTTTTTCCTGATTCTACATTTGTGTTACTATCAGTGGTACAGCACAATGGTAAGTACTGGCCAGCCATTCTATCTCATTTTTAACAATATTTATCATCTCTGAGGAGAATTTTCATCATTAATCGAATATTATACAATTCCTTCTTTTCTTCTTCATATAAAAATTTTAAATGTAAGCTTTCCATCTTATTTTAGTAATTGTTCCTGTGGAGGTTACTGGGGGCAGTGGAGCCCAATGACCACACATTTTACAGAACAAATGCTTTATTCTATGCTGTCAACACAGCAAACAAGCACAAACTAACTTAAACATGGCAGGGAAAAAAAAAAAAAAAAAAAAAAAAAAACAAGAACAGCAAAACCCAACGATTGTCACACAGATGTGATACTTGGCTCGTGACCATGATCACTGACTAGAGACACACAAACACTCGCACTGGTGGCTAGCACTGTCACATAGCCCCCCCCCCCCCCCCCCCCCCACACACACACAGTATGGAGTACTCCTGAGAGCCTTGGGGGGGGGGGGAGTCACAAGCACTAGCAGACGCACACAGTGAGTTATATGGTCTGATCTTGGGAGGGGAAGCAGGATTGAGGTGCACAGGTTTTAGGCGATTAATGGAGACGGCGGAAAGTTTGCCATTGAAAAGGATGGTGTAGGTGTTCACTGCATGCAGGAGGACAGTACAGGGACCAGAGTAAGGGGGCTGTAAGGGCAGGTGGTTGCATTTAGATGCAAACAACCTCAACCCATGTAACAATTTTGTATATGCTCCTTTAGTCTAGCACTGTGGCTAACTAATTCATTACAGTTTTCTCTTTGAAAAGTTTCATTGTTATCATTAGTTAAATCTATTTATTAATCAGCTCTGTTCTCCTAGCTTCTAATTGATCTTTTATATCAAAACCAATTTTATCCTTAGCATTAGCTATCAGTCCTAACAATTCAGCTTTTAATTCAGACATATCAGAACTGTGAGATTCTATCATTTCTTTTAGCTGCAGTAATACATCTTGCAATAATCTAGTCTGTAGAGGTATATCCTCTTCTGACACTTCATCATTAGACATGATCAGATAATAATTAACACCCAAATTAACCACAAATAACAACATACACTTTAGGAGTTACATAATTGTCACTTCTCACCTTTATGAAAATAAGTGACCAGATTTATAAATTTCTTTAATTAGTAGTCTTGTTGTCTGTAGTTCAACAGCAATTACTTACTGTTGCTACTGCTGGCAAATTTGAGGATGACAACTAAGTGGCATTGTGGTGTAATGTGTCATTACCACCACAAGACCACAGTACAAGACATCAACATTGCATTATGACACATAAAGCTCTTGCATCTCAATGGTCTATGGTTGTGGCGGGATCTGTCAGCTCCACCACGCCCAGCTGCAACTCCGGAAACTTGTACACTCAGCTGCAATGTTGATGTCTTGTACTCCCGATAGCTATGCCTCAGATGTACACGGCCAGGAAAAAATTTCTCAGGAAAAGATAATCTACTGCTTCATTTGACAGGATGTAGTCTCATTGAAAACTACAAGTCTGTTTGCCTTGGTTGCACTCCACCCAATACCCGTATCATTCACAAAAATTGAGAATGTCGATAGCTCTCGTAGTTTCAAACAGAAATATTCTTGTTTCATTGATTATTTTTCTAGGTATGTCCATTGGTAACTGAAGAATTTATTGATCCAGTTGTGTCCTGTCCATTATAGCCACATTGTGTGGTACTAGTGTTTAAGTGACTTCAGATATAATAAACAAACAACTTCTTGAATGACTGTAACTTCATACCCAAAGTTAACTATCACCCCAGCAACAAAAATTATAATGACCATTAATACTAGTCTTTCTATTCTTCTTAATAAAGTTCCTCAAAATTAACAAAATGAATTAATTCAAAATTCCACAGAAAGATCCAATAGGTTGGCAATCCCTCAGTCAAATTTTTTAATTTCAATTGCTATGATAGTCTCTGTTTATTCCATAGCTCATCTATAACTGTTATCAATATTGTAATATCAATAATCATGCCACTTTAGTAACACACAACTTTTGTGTATGTCCTTCAGACCACATTCAAAAATCACTTCAGAATTACTATCACTCAAGAAAAAGCATTTACACATCTTGATTTAATATTTATAAATCGTGGTCACTCATCAGTAACTTCATTTTTAAACTTTTTATTTTAAACATATGTGATGTAAGTAATATCACATAATTCAGTATGACAGGTCACAATTATAGCAAGACTTCATCTCAATACCGAATCCGAAAAGAGACTAAACATTTTCATTTACATTTTTATATGCATTGTTAATGTTTAAAAAAAAGTCAATCGAGGTCTGCAACAGCTGGCAATGTCTTCCAGTTTACCACGCCAACCTTTGGCTAATCAACAATCAACCGGCATTTTCTTGGTGACATCAGCGGAGAACTCGTCACTGCATGCTGCTGCAGTACCACCATTACACATGAAACAAACAAAGGTGAATAAAATTCACACAAATATATGTTCTCAAACATTAATAACATTAAAAACACTATATTCCGTCATTAATTGCTGAATAGCTGTGAAATTGAGCTTTATGAGGAAAATAGCGGACAGTTAAATACATGTCCCACTACACAGGGAAGGGAGATTGTTGAGTGAGAGGGGCAGGGACGGGGCACCAAATCGCCTGTTAAGGCAAATTGTTGCCTGTATATGAATTCTGCAATGGTTATACATGGACCCCCATGTAGGTCGAATGCAGGCCAAGGAGGACCAGGGGAAGGACATCGAACCAAAGCAACCCGTGGCACCAAAAGGCCGTTTTTAGGATCCGGTGCCACTGCTCCAACAGCCCGTTGCCCTATGGATGGTAGGTAAAGGTGTGGATCCGGCGGATGCCACAAAAGTGACAGAAGTTAGTGAAAGAGGCACTCTCGAATTGGTGTCCCTGGTCAGTTGCGATGACTGAGTGGCAAACAAAGTGAGCAATCCAAGAGGATATGAAAGCATGAGCAACGGACTTGGCAGTGATGTTGAGCAGGGGTGTGGCTTCCATCCACCTTGTTGTTCGATTAATCATGGAAAGGACATACCGGTGACTGTTGACCAGTGGAAGGGGACCTACAAAATGCAAGCAGACGTCCTGGAATCTGCCGGATGGAGGAGGGAAGGAAACAAGCGAAGGGTAGGTGTGAGACGAGACCTTATTATGCTGACACGTAACACAAGAGCGAGTCCAAGCCTGACAATCTTGCCTCATGTCACGCTAAGAAAAATGCTCACACACCAGGTGTGTCGAGGCTTTGAATCCCAGGTACACGAGCTCCTGAAACTTTTGGAAAATCAGACATTGAAGAGAGCAGGAAATAAAGGGATGGAGTATGCTCGTCGAGTCATCGCACCATACCTCACCAGTGACGACCGGAAAGGTGGTGCGGATGGAATGTAGGGAAAAGGAAGGGTTGGAGACGAGAGCAGTGAGATCATCATCAGCAGATTGCAGGGCTGAAAGGTTGGAGAGATCAATGACAGTAGAAATAATCTGAGAGAGAGAATCCGCCACCACATTGTCCACACCCTTGATGTACTGCATGTCTGTTGTGAATTGCAAGATGTAGTCAAGGTAGTGGAAGCGTCTAGGGGGCGGATCAGATGGGGGACTTTTGATGGCAGCAGCCAGCAGTTCGTGATCAGTATGAACATGAAAGGTGCAACCTTCAAGTTCTGCACATAAATGTTTAATGGCCTTGTAGATGGCAAGAAGTTTCCTGTCAAAAGCCAATTACTTGTGTTGTGCGTTGTTTAATTTTTTGGAAAAGAACTGCAAGTGAGAGATTACACTGTCGTGAGATTGGCTGAGAACTGCAGTGTCCCTCATGTCAGTAGTGAGAAAAACTATTGCATCGGGATGCGGATGAGCAACCGTGATTGCTCAAGCAAGTAATTAATTGAGTGCATTGAATTATTTGCACATAAATGTTTAATGGCCTTGTAGATGGCAAGAAGTTTCCTGTCAAAAGCCAATTACTTGTGTTGTGCGTTGTTTAATTTTTTGGAAAAGAACTGCAAGTGAGAGATTACACTGTCGTGAGATTGGCTGAGAACTGCAGTGTCCCTCATGTCAGTAGTGAGAAAAACTATTGCATCGGGATGCGGATGAGCAACCGTGATTGCTCAAGCAAGTAATTAATTGAGTGCATTGAATTATTTGGTCATTTTGTCTGTCCAGGGCACTGCACGGTCACTCGACGTATGCTTGCCAGACACGTCAGCTGTGTTGCGCAGGCACCACCTGTAGTAGTTAATGGTGCTGAGGAACCTACGAAGTTCTTTCTAAGTGGAGGGGGGTGTGATGCTCTGCACCGAGTTAACCTTGTCAATGGGAGGCGGGGCGGGTGGAGGTGACGGCCTCAGACGAGACTGTATACCCGAGGAACTGTACTGAGAGGAGATGCAGTTGGTGTTTGTCATAATTCAACTTGATTCCTGCCTCGGCCAGCCTGTCAAGAATGATTTGCAAATGCCTTTTGTTTTCCTCGACTGAGGACCTGAAAATTAGAATGTCACTAAGTACATGAAGTAAAATTTTAAGTTCTGTAAAACCTCACTAATAAACTGTTGCCAGGTCCGTGTGGTGTTTTTGAGTCCAAAAGACATGAAGTGATACTGGAAAAGGCTGAGTGGAGTGGTGATTGCCATTTTTTTCAATGTCCTCAGGGGCCATGGGAAATTTGATGGTAAGCATGCTTGCAGTTGACAACTAAGAAAACTTTAGATTCGTTAAGTAATTTGGAAAAATCATTGATTTTCAGAATCAGAAAGCAGTCCATAATGGTCTTAGCATTGAGTTTGTGATATTCGTCGCACAAGTGCCAGGCGCCGTCATGTATCTTTAAGAAAAATGGGTGAGGCCAAACTGCTACAAGATCGCTCTGGTTGACAGTAGTTCAGAAAATTGCATGTCGACTGTGGCTAATTTTTTGGGACACATAGGGTGTGGTTTAGAAAACACAGGGACATCGTCAGTGATGCACAGTCTGTGAACCATGCCGTTCGAGACGACAGCTACTTGCGAGGCAGGCTAGGGTGTGGCACTAGGTGCAGAGGATGTGGTGGGCACGTCAGCTGGTCATGCAGAGTGACAGTTGACATAGGTGGGTGTGGCAACAGCACACCATGCAGGTGTAACAGAAGCCGGCGGCGGTGAGGAGGTGGTGGCAGTAGCCACAGTTGCTGCGCGTGTACCCGGCGGAGTGAAAGTAGTTGCTGCATAGGCCATGAGAGAGGACGGCGGCATTGGTGGAGGGGCAGCAGACGGAATAGGTGCCATAGGTGATGATGAGGCCACTGGAGGGGGTGAATTTGTGCGCATGGCGCTGAAACGGTGGCAGCCGGAGGTGACAAGGCTGCGGCAAAACAGTTGAGCTGTGACTGCAAGTGCTTGGTGTGCGCATCGACCAGAGGTGCTGCACTGGTGGGTGCATGTGGCATCAATTAGATGGCAGTGACAATCATCTGAGTCAGAGAAACAGGAACCGGAGTGCTGGGGGGAGGAGGCAATGAGCATGCAGCTGAGCATTGAGTTTCCTATTGTCTTTCCAGAACTCCATGTACGAGTGGGGAGGAGCAAGAGCAATACTCAGAGAAGATAAAAGTTCCGAACTAGGAGGGGTACAGTGGGAACATGAGGCAATGCAGCACTGTGACTAACCTCTGATTTGCATGGCATGAAATCAGAGAACTGCTCGAGGACTTGTCTTGTAGAGTCGAGCGCGGATTGATTTGAAAGTCAATTCCAAGAATAGGGTCGGGAACACTGACCACTAGAAAATCCCACTCGAACACGTGGGTGAGAGCCTGTCTCTGATACTTGTGGAGCCAGAGCAGTGAAGTTGCGAGGTGTTGACAGCTAGAAACATGTTGTTCGGTCGCACAGGGTTTGGTGACAGTCTGAGAGGCAGAAGCAAGACATCAGCACCAGTGTCGATGAGGAAGTTTATGCCAGAGTTCAGATCAGTAAAATAGAGATGAGCACCTGCAGTGACAACAGTGCACACAGAGTGTGCTGTGGCACCTAGACCAGCCCACCCACCTCGTTTGCATACCTGCAAGGGATCTACACTTCCTTGCAGCACTGCCGAAACGGGCATGGAAATAACAGTACGGGTAGTACGACTGTTGTTCCTGCAGGAAACATGGGGGTGAAGGGGGCGTGTCCTCATCGCCAGAGCTGATGCCCTCCGGTGCTGGTAGCGGCTGCAGCATTGCAGTGATGATGCAGTGCAGAATGTCAGGCTGCTCCATGATCTCCTCCGGGAAGTGGGAATGGCCCCATGCAAAGGTAGGTGGGTGTAGTGTGAGTCCCGGTGTGACAGATTGTGCAAGGCGAGTTTCTCAAAGATGCGTTTCATGCACTCAGTCCTCAACGCATATATGCTAACAGGGGGACTCAAGCACACTGTACATTAATGCTGTTTGCACAGCCAGAGGGAGTTTACTCATCCAGATTGCCATGAGCGCAGGGTCAGGCATAACCTACTCATTAACCAAGAACCTTAGGCATCTCCATAGTTCCAATGGACGTTTGTCACCAAGGTTCCCCTCTTGAATTATGTGTCGAGCAGTATCCTCCACAGACCAGGTGACATGCTCCAGGACTGTCTTTTTAGCACTGTCATAGCATCCCCAATGGGGGGGGGGGGGGGGGGAGGGGGGAAGGGGGGAAGGTTACCAGGTAACAAATTAGATCCAGGTGGTCGTGCAGCGATGTGATTAAACAGAGATAGCGGTGGTCGGAGTGTCGAATGAAAATTGAGGCAGCTTCAGCAGGTGGCCTATCAGCGGTGAAGAAGGCAAGCCACAAAGTGGCGCAGGTACTGCGGTGTCTGTGTCGTTGATCGGCGAAGGTGCGGAAGCGTCGCACAGCGCGGCACAGGCAGCAGGTGGCGCTGGAGCAATGGTCGAAAGTCCGGCAAAGTTTGGGTGTGGAAGTGGACCACATTGTGTCATGGAAAGCTCGCTCGTATGCAGCACACGGTAGCACATGCTGTGTAGCACACATGTTTGCAAAACTGGCACAGTTGATGAAACTGTGGGCATAGTAGGATGGTTTGTCACACGAAATGTTCACAGGATGCACTGAAAAGGCAGCTGAGCCAGTACAGAGATGGGAAGATGAGCTGCCGGAGATGAGCCTACACGAAGAGCACAAATAAGAGCACTAGCAAAGTTAGCACAATGTTGAGCACAAACATGGGTACAGTAACTATGCTGGCAAAGTTCATAAGGTACACTTTGATGCACAGGACTCAAAGAGGCAGACATTCGTAACCCACCTGGCTGTTGGTGGTTGGGCACGTGACTGGAGGAGTGATACACTGGAGTACCCGGCGTGGCAGCAGGAAGTTGCATGTTTGAATTTTGAGCAATGTCCACATTGCAGCTGGCATTGTCGGAAGTATGGAAGAGCTGAGAGCACTCAAACAGTGGTGTGGCATAAAAAGGAGCACTCAAGAGCTTCTGTGGAGTGACAAAACCAGAATCACATCACTGAGACATGGCATTGTTGAACTTTGGCGATGTGAAGATATCCTGTGACGAATGTCGGGACAGGTGTAGCAGCCTGGCATCATGCGAACTACTGACAACTGTGAAAATGCAGGAAAGCACAGGTTTACAAGGAAGTGTGAGTCCGGACGGTGGTTACATGGATGTTGACATGACGAACCAGGGCGCAGGAACATTGGTGTACCGAGTGCGAGCAAGTTACGATCGAAAGAACACCAAGAACCACGGTACAACATTGTACCATACACATAGAACCATTTTAGTATGGGGTAACCACTGTGGAGTTTTACTTGGGGCAGTGGAGCCCAATGACCACACACTTCACAGTACAAATGCTTTATTCAATGTTGTCAACACAGCGAACAAGCACAGACTAACTTAAACATAAAAAACAAGAACTGCAAAAACCAAAGATTGTCAGACAGATATGATACTTGGTTCGTTTCCAAGATTGACGACCAGAGACACATAAACACTTGCATTGGTGGCTAGCACCGTCACATGCTCCTTGGTTTAATACTCTTCCAGAAGCAACTAAATGCAGTTCAGATTCCAATTCCTCTCGCTTGTCATACACAGTCAGTTTAAAATGATACAAGGAACTGTAAATTCAAAATTTTCCAATATAATACAATGCTATTAATATCTACTGTGACCAGTGAATTTCCAATAATATTTGGACACTGGAATTTGGAACTATTAATAAAGTTTGCATCTGCTTAAAACTTCTTATACATACACATGTTCCTTATTTCATTAACTTACTTCACACCTATGATACTTAATATATATGCACCATTTACTGCTGAAGTAGAACAGAGCCCCTTTTGCTTGACTGTATGTTAAAACTCCATGGAAATCAATGAAACTTCACTCTCAGAATTGACATATGTATTTATATTCTGTTGCTATACATTGCCCCTCACTATAGGCCTCATGATTCTATCATCTCTAAATCGTTTTCTAATAATCATTTTTCTGTAGTAACTGAGTGTGTAAATTTACTCAGTCGCTTCATTGGTGGATCTGTTATTGTACTATCATATCCGGAATTGTTACACAGAACCACGAGGCCTCTCATTTCCTTCAGTTATTACTGGATAATTAGCGAACATAGAGTTGTTGTAGTGAGACGGAATATCAAAATTCCCAAATGCACCAAAAATAAACAAAAAATATATCAATTCAAAAGAACAGATAAAAATTTGCTTAACACTTTCCTGAGTGATAGTCTCCAGTCTTTCAAAACTGAAAATGCAAGTGTAGATCAGTTGTGGTTTACATTCAAAGACATAATATCAGTATTAATGGAGAGATTTATACAAAATAAATTAATAAAAGAGGGGGGCTGATCCCCCTTGGTACACAAAACAGGTCAGATCGCTGTTGCTGAAGCAAAGAAAAATGCATGCAAAATTTAAAAAGACACAGAATTCCCAAGGCTGGCAATCTTTTACAGAAACTCACAACCTAGCACGGACTTCAATGTGAAAAGCTTATAATAGTTTCCACAACAAAATCCTGTTTTGTAATCTTGCAGAAAATCCAAAGAAATTCTGGTCATATGTGGAGTACACTAGCGACAAAACACAAACAATACCTACACTACGTGATAGCAATGGTAATACTACCGATGACAGTACTACTAAAGCAGAATTGCTGAACACAGCTTTCTGAAATTCGTTCACCAAAGACGATGAAGTGAACTCTCCAAAATTCAAACCAAGAACAGCTGCCAGCATGTGAAATTAAAAAAAAAAAAAAAAAAAAAAAAAAAAGTTGCTGGAGTAGTGAAACAACTTAAGTCACTAAACAAAAACAAATCTTCTGGGCCAGATTTATACCAACTAGATTCCTTTAAGAGTATGCTGATGCAATAGCTTCATACTTAGCTACCATATACAACCAATCACTCAGCGAAAGATCAGTACCCAAAGACTGGAAAGTTGCCTAAGTCACTCCAATATTCAAGAAAGCCAATAGGAACAATCCCAAAAATTACAGACCCATCTCATTGACGTTGATTTGCAGTAGGATATTGGAACATATACTTTGTTCTAACATTATGAAGTACCTCGAAGAGAATGACCTATTTACCAATTGTCAACACGGATTCAGAAAGTATCACTCTTGCAAAACACAGCTTCCCCTTTATTCACAGGAAGTGATAAGTGACATCGACAAGGGATCTCAAATTGATTTCAAATTTCTAGATTTCCAGACGGCTTTTGACTAGAGCCGGTCAAAACGACTGCCACTCCCGCTGGCTTCCTGCTGCTCACTCTCCAAGACTGATGGTGGATAGAGGGGCAGCGATGACATCACACTGTCGAAAGAAAGATGCTTGGGACGGGGTGCGTCACTGTGCTCCTGAGTCCCGGGTTCACGCCGTGCCTGCCGGGCCGAGCTGAGCTGCCTCAGCCTAGTTGGCACACGCCGCCGGCCGGCGTGTTCACACAGTGCGCCGGGCATGGCCGAGAGGAAAAAAAGTGGGAAAATACTTTTTCGATTTTCACATTGTAAAAATTGTTCACATTATACAAGACCACACTACATCATTTTATGAAATTATTTTTTCCTTACAAGCTTTGCCTTACCTGTGAAAAAATAAAACGTCTACTTTTCATTCCGCCCGAGTTGTTTAGTTTCTTAACGCTCCTCACTCAATTTTGATGAAAGTATGTGGTTAAAAAATCTGGTTTTTTGACACACTGTAGTCAAACATCTTATGTTCTGAATGAAACATCCACCTTTTCATAATTCGTTACAGTCATTTTCAAATAATGCTATTTGTCAAGTATGTGCACTTGATTTACAAATCGTGTATTGAAGAAGTTCGATAGCAGGCAGATTACTGTTCTCTGCATTTGAGACCATATATTAAAGGGATTGAAATGGAGCTAAAAGAACAAAAATGTTTTTGAAATGGTAGTCGCACCGATATGTACCTTCTCACACAAGTAATTGCGAGTTAACTGAGGGGCACCATGCCGTGATCCCAAGCCAACAAACTCGGCGGCTGTTGAGCGGAGCGTGAATCACTGCAGTGCCAAAAAATTTGAATTGCTGGCTACGTTTGACAGTCCCTCATGATGTGTTAATGTGTAGCCAGAAAACAATTATGAACCTATTTTGTTGGGTGGCGACCGATACCAATCGACAACGGTCTGCTACGGTTTTACATCAGATCAACTCGACTTTATGAGTGGCATACATCTGGTTTTTTACCACCTGGAATATATATTTCATATTTTGAACTAGAAAATAAGAACAAATTAATGTAAACTGCGACTCTGCTGTTGATGGACTGAAATAAAATTTTCTGACGTTACAGTTAACGGCTTTTTAGTTGAAGATGAAAAATCCCAAAACACTTATATTTATAGTTCCATCCACACATAATACACAATATATACCTTTTTAAAAAATTTCTTTTGTTGCTTTCAGAAAATGTGGGACCACAAGGTGAAAGTAGTTGTATATTGGGCTTGATTCCATGGTGGAACTTGTGCTCAATGACTGTATTTGACTTGTAGAAATTTTCAGCAATCAGTCGTAAAAATATTTATTTATTGGCAGATCAGTACGAACACAACCTCCAACACGGAGGTCGAGATGTTTTAAGTATTTTCATGGTTTTTTTTAAGCATTGATAATGACCACACAGTGCTCGAAATCTAGCCCTGCCAATAAATAAATATTTTTACGACTGATTGCTGAAAATTTCTACAAGTTGTACATCGCGTGTCCCACATAACTGTGGTACCTTCATGTCTGAGATTAAAGTAAGAATGAACTAAGTTGCTTTTAGGAACCTGCCTGAGAGGAACAATGTTTCTAAGAACATTTTGCTGAATCATTTGAAGACAATTTTCTTTGTCTGCAGGATGGTACTTTTGAAATTTCTACATACGCTAGTTTATTTAGACCCAGACACAGTAGGACGGGTCAGTAAAGTATCAAAAGAGTGTGTCATACCTTTTTTTGTGAGGGGGGGGGGGGGGGCTTGTCCCCAGCAATAAGGAATCCCCACCCACTGTCAGCAGAAGAGCGATTGCCATCTACTTCAACAAGCCAGCTAACCGTTCACTGATTTTGTTATTTTATGACTATTGTCCTCCCACTGTAGTGACTCGTCAAATCTTATGCATATAAGAAATAGGTGGTAATGGACTCCTCCCATGAATTTAGACTAACATTTAGGAGAGTCTTTCCTTACGTGAAAATTCAATATGTTTAATATTCCTGGCACGAGTCGGCGCTGGCACAAACCGATTGGGCTATGGTGTTGCTTGTGCAGCACAAGTATCACACGTCTCCAGCCTGCTTTCACCAGAAGCTTCTCTGAAAGATATTTTTTCAATTACACTTACGAAAATATGTTTATTTTTCTTCTATTACTATTAATTCTTTAACATGAATAAAAAATTTAAGAAATGCTTAGTTGTTCACAAAACGAAAATCTCTCCTAAATGTTAGTCGAAATTAATGGGATGAGTCCATACCACATATTTCTAATGTGCTTATAATTCTATGGGTCTGTACAGTGTGCAAACAACAGTAATAAAATAACAAAATCAATTTACATTTGGGTGGCTTGAAGCAGATGGCAGTGAACAATTATTGATCACCCCTGTGTTTCCTTCAATCTTCCACTGACAGTGGGTCGCGATCCATTGCTACTGGCCACACGCCCACCAAGAAGGAAAAAACAAATCACAATATGAAACAAAATGACACCTGCTTTTCATCCTTTACTGATCTGCAGTGTCTGAGGCTAAACTAAATCTGCACATTTTTCTTTCATTTCAAGTAGAAAAATTGAAATGAAAGTACCATGGAGACAAAGAAAATAGTCATCAGGTGATTGAAGAAGAGTTCATAGAAAAGCAGTTCCCATCAGACAGCTTCCTAACAAAATAAATAAAAATTCTGAGAATCGTGTAGAATTCTTTGAAAGTGGAAATGAATTGAAACGTAGTACATCATGCCCCACATAAAACCGGTACACCTCGAGTACCCCCGTGGTCATAAGTTGCAGTACCCCTTCCTTATAAGGACATAACTAAATGTCTTTAATTTTACTGTTCTGAGTTCGTTTTTACTTAGTTCATTTCTACTTTAGTCTCGGACGTGAGAGATACCGCTTTTATGTGACACTGTATATAAATTGTTTCACCTTGTGGCACATTTTCCGAGCGCTACAAAAGTGAAAATTAAAAGAAGGATAAATACTGTAATAGTCACCTTAAGTGTAGATGCATCAATAAATGTAAGTATATTTTTGGGTTTCTTCTGTTTGCCATCTCCAACTATAAAATCATTAAGTAGAATTTCAGAAAATTTTATTTCAGTCCATCAACAGCAAATTCACAGTTTACATTAATTTATTCTTCTCTTGTAGTTCGAAACACGAAACATGTATTCCATCAGTTATACGATGTGTACAACAAACTAGTTGTACACCTTTCATTAAGTAAAGTGTTACCTTACGTAAAACCATAGCGGATCATTGTCCATTGTAATTGGTCGCCACCCATGAAAAATTGTATTTAGTTATTTTCTGGTTATGGATTATTAACACATCATGAGAGACCAACATACATGGCCAGCAAATAATATTTTCAGTGCTGCAGTGCTTCACGCTATGCTCAACACATGCCGAGTTCGTAGAATTGTAGTCGCGGCATGACTTCGCTCAGATAACTCGCAATTACTTGTGAAAGGAGATAGATATCAGTCAAATACTATTTCAAAAACTTCTCTGTTCTTATAGCTCCATTTCACTCGCTGTAATGTATGGTCTAAAATGCATAGAACACTAAGCTGCTCACTATCGAACTTTTTCAATACACGATTTGCAATTCAATTGTAAATTGACAAATAGCGTCATTTGAGAATGCCTGTTATGAATTTGGAAAGGTGAATGATTCATTCAAAAGCTAAGATGAGGTACTATTGTGAGTCCAAAATCAGATTTTTTTAGTTGTATACCATTCATCAAATTGAGTGAGGATCATTACAAAACTAAAAACTAGGGTGGAATGAAAAGTAGACATTTTCTTTTTTTTGTTTCAGACAAGGCAAAGCTTGTAAGGAAAAACTTGATTCATAAAACATTGTGGTCTTATATACCATCAACATTTTTCTCATTGTGAAAATCGGAACTTGGATTTTCCCCCTTTTTCATCTCGACCTGGCCGGCACTGCGATCGCAGCCTTATAATAAAATGTAGATGTGTGCCAGACGGGCACAAAGAGAGGGGGGGGGGGGTGGCTGACATGCGCATGCACACTCCTCTCAGCTGTTCTACATGCCAGTCAGGAATACCGAGTCACCTCGCTCCCGAGACTGTGCTATCGGTACTGCTGGCTCCCAGGTGCGGCGGTCTCGGCAGCCAATCTCGTTGGCGGGAACGAGTGGGAGCCAGGCCGCGTTTGATGGCCTCTACTTTTGACACTGTACCTCATAAGTAGCTTCCAATGAAACTGCGTTCTTATGGAATATCACCTCGTTTGTGCGACTGGATTCATGATTTCCTATTAGGAAGGACACAGTTCGTAGTAATTGACAGTAAATCACCGAGGAAAACAGAAGTGATATCTGGTGTTCCCTGAGGAAGCGTTATAAGTCCCCTACTCTGCCTTGAGTTTATAAACGATTTAGGAGACAATCTGAATAGCTCCCTTACACTGTTCGCAGATGATGCTGTCGTTAATCGGTTAGTGAAGTCAACAGAGGATCAAAAGCAACTGCAAAGTGATTTAGACAAAATTTCTACATGGTGCAAAAATTGGCAATTAATACTAAATAACGAAAAGTGTGAAGTAATACACATGACCACTAATAGAAATCCACTGAACTTCAACTCTGTGGTAAATGCAGTGTTGTAGGCTTTGTGGACAGTCCACCTTGCTGAAACCATGTCAAACAGTATGTGCAGATGCCGCTTGTTGCACAACATACCAAATTTTTTGTAATGTGGCAAAGCAATCCATCACTGTCACAGGCACAATATGCTTGTCCTCGTGCATAGTGGCACAAACTGTATCCAGTAGTTAAAGATCTGTATCACAGTTGATTGGCTATGTATGACATGATCACCATTTTCTCTGAAGGACAATCTGCAATTACAATAGACAATTATTATTCTTAAATCAAGCTAAAAATGCTAGAAATATGCTGACTGACTTCTATGAGGCACACTGAAGCTACTTCCACAAAACTGCATAAAAGAATAATTACAGTCCATCCACAAGGCCATCTGTTTACCCAGTACATTGCACTTACAGGTCGTGCTGGTAGTGCCCATGATGTGCGCCTGCCCTGAAATGCTAATCATCTACATCTCTCATTGCAAAAGCTTGCTGCAGTTTTGGATGTTTCCTTCAGGGTGTTGAACTTTGGGTGGCCAGTAGCGTAAGTCTCTATAATTCTGAGTCTAAACCAAAATATGTTCTGTGATGCTCTTCTAATGTTCAAATTACTATCAGCTTACTATCCACATTCAATTAGTGTCTTTATGCAAATATGTAGTAGTATTTTAGTGGTAACTGAACCATACTGGAAAATTTTCTTTTCACTTGACAAAAAGTAAATTCATATTCACAGAATATATGACATCAACTGCGAATGGGCAAAGCTGAAAATGTGTACCCAGCCGGGATTCAAACCCGAGTCTCCTGCTTTCTAGGCAATTGCGTTGACCACTACACCACTGGGGACACAGTGATCACCACACCTGCAAGATTTACCTAGTTCTCAGCTTTGAAAGAATAACAACTGCAGGATCAGAAGTGACTTCTGTTCTTTCGGAACAGACACCTCATGTATATATGAAAGTAAATTCTGTTCTTATTTATTCCTTCATTCTGGGCACCTTGTATATACTTTCAACTCATTGAGAAGTATACTTATGGTAGTATGTATTATAATATACACAAATTTGAGAAAAATTGAAACTTGCACTGCATTAGTTTTACATGTGAGAGACCTTCTGAACTTTGCAATAAATGCTTAAGGATTCAGTGGATAAGGAAATAAATAATAATATAAATAGCTTTCTTTATTTTGTCTGTGTTATTTACATACAATGCCTTAGCTATTGTACATATTAATATATTGACCCTTTTTAAAAAAGTATAATTTACACTTTTATTTCCAAGTTTTACTTATTGTACACCAAGTGTTTAACAAAAGTTATTAGTTACAATTAGTAAACAAAGTATGCTAAAAATGTATAGAATTGATTTTGAAGTATTCTGAAAGAGCTTCACAAAGTCTGTAGCCAGCTGCACATAATCTTTCTTTGTCATGAAAGGAAATTGCAAGTCTTATACAGTTTTTGAATCTTCCTACAGGTGAAAATATGTTACCAGGTAAAGCAGAAACTTTATAGTTTTCCTTGCACCAGGGAAGAAAATCATTGGCATCTACAGTCACTGGCAAAACAATCCATACAAAATAGCCTCCATCTGGTCTCTTTACACTGCAGCCACTTGGAAGATTTTTCGACAACACCTCATACAATGAAAACATGCGCTCCTGTAAAATGATCCAAACATGTTTAGCACCAATTTGAAATTTCTGTACCTTCGCAAAATAAATGTTACTGAGCATTTGCAACATTATAATGTTGTGAAAGTACATTTGGATGCAGCTAGTAATAGTATTTTATGCCTTTCTGTTTGAAATGTATTCTCTAACTTTGTCATGGCTATTGTAGTAAAGACATAAGGAATCTGGAAAAAAAATAAAGAGAACTGAAATGGTTTTTAATAACTGTCATTTACAGTCACTTATAAAGACTTCAATCAGGGTCTTGTACAAAACATTAAATGGCTGCCATGTTGCCTCAAAAACAAAACAGTCTACACAATCTGCTTCACTGAACATAGCTAGTATGTGTCACATTGTTTACACAAAGCAAGATTGCCTTCTAAGCTTCATGCTCACATAGTTTTATAGAAATTCTAAAATAAGAGGTAACATTTTTGAAATTTGAGACTGATATTATAAATAAATAATTAACATGTTAAATTGTGAGATGTGGCTCTATGGCTTAAAGTTGTTTACATGTGTGTTTAGGATTTGAAATTCATATTGCTGGTGACGTGTTTAAATGAGGAGCCTTAAATCAAATTAAATAAAAGTACTTTCATCGTGTACTGTGGCGCTTGTTTATATTTACGAAACGAGTGTGAATAAACAAATATAGGCCAACGTGTGAATTAGGGTAAATATTAAGTTATCTCAGAAATAATATAGTATTGTAAATTTTTATATGTGTAACATTGGATATCTGAAAAAGTGCGTGATATCCTATTTTAGTATGATTAAAGCTAGAAACACCATAACAAATATGCAAATTCACATGTAATGTTAGTTTTCTATGTTCTGAAGTAGTTTTTAAGTCAAACAAAGTTCTGTATCATTATGTAACTTATCATACAAATACATTTTCATTATTAGTGTTGACATTCCTAAAAACATTATGTATACACATTTAGAATTGGGCATCGAATACTTTGGTACACATGTTTGCTCTTCTGTGGTGTTAGACCTGTAATGTTTTGCTAAATAGCAAACTGTTCAATAATTCCCTATTCTTTCCTACTTTCTCACTGTGCAACTATGTTTCTATCCTTAGCTGAGAACTCAAAAGGACAAAAAGAACATCAATTCTAGTAGAGCATCAATAAATTTACTGTATTAAGAAAAGTAGGAGGTGAATTTCAAACTAACTATGTTTCTTAATTACATTATTTACATTATTTAAATCACGATACTCTACCTTACTCCAAATAGTTTTCTTTGCACTAAATAATAGACAGGTGCAAAATAAAATGTGTTACTCACATCTTAGATGGAAAGTTTGATAATTTTTACAACTCCCTATGAAAATCCCTCTGAAATCCCTTTCAAGTAGCATTGCCAACTTTGCCAAACACCTTACATCATCTTAAGTATTCCTTCAGTAAAAACCGTTTGATTGCAATTTTTTTTATTAAATAATGATGTGTTTCGCCCTTTAGCAGGGCATCTTCAGATTATCTGTGTGACAGAATTTACACAAAATTACAAACGGGTATAATGGTACATGGGCTTATTTTGTGTTAAGAAGACAGTATAAATGGTAAACAAAGCTTACAATGCGCTCTCCGCGGTGTGACACCGTAAGTTGTTTTGCGGTGTTTCAATTTTTCTAGATTTTTTGGATTTCCTTGCAGCCCTACAAATGATTGGGTAACAACCTGATGTATCTCATTATGTTTAACAGCCTTCGAGAACCATTCTGCACACATCTATTGCACTGCAAAAACACCCCCCCCCCCCATGAATAACATTTTTTTGAGTTAATGCATCACATTCTATTCCAATAATGTGCCTTCTATGAAACTCACTGATTTAACTGTATGGTTCACACACACATCTGCAAGGCTTTCTGCATCTCTGTTCAAGTCACACTGAATAATTGCCTTTGTTTTATAGTGACAATGAGAGTTGCAAGCACATTTGGTGGTGTGCCACAATGTCAGTGTTGACCATGAACCCCCAGACTGACATGATTAAAATGCTAATCATCATGTCCTGTGCAAATAAACTCTTACCTCTAGTTTTTCAAGGTGTTCTTTTATTTTTTCCTGAACATGAGTGTATACGTTAAATGTTAAAGAAATGCCATGAAAACAGTGGTATAAGGCTATCTATCCACATCGTCAATGCCAATATCTGACACCCAGGCAACTGCACAAATTTTTAGGATGCTAGTGCATACAGACTGTGAGTATCAAAAAGGAGACAAGAAAGAAGACTGCATCTGACATAGAACACAAAGAAGTTGTTCTAGCCACATAGTTAATGAATCTGAACAGTGGTACAAGACTTTTGCTAAGAAATGTGGAATCAGCCAGGCAAGTGTCATTCACATCTTACGTCAACAAGAATTCCATATCTACTATCTGTCATTACATTATGATTTTAAAGATCATTCAGAATTTTGCCAGTCTGCCCTTCTGTAGATGAGAGATGACTCAATGTGTCTACTGAGGATGCAACATTACTAACCACACTAAAGTAAACTAACATGGAATACTGGGCACCCGAAAATCCACACTGACTTTGACAAATGCAACACCAACAGCCATGGACCATAAACGTATTGCTTGGCAACACTGGAAATTACTCTGCGGGACCTTACCTCATTCCAGGTGTGCTTAATCGCAATTTATTACAAATATTCCACTAGTTCCACTAGAATAGGTACCACTGGATATTTGGCAGTGTGGCTGCAACACAGCACTTGTCCACCTCACGCCTTCTGTATTGTAACGCAAATTTCCTGGACTTTGGTTGGGAAGGGGAGGGGGGGGATGGGAGCCGTAAAATGGCCTGCAATGTACCCAATTTGTTTCCTTTTGATTTACTTATTTCGAAAGCACTCAAAGATACAGACTATTGTGAAGACCCAACTACATCATATGGAATATGCTATTGAAGAAGGAAGGAATCTTAAAGTTTAATGTCCCAGCAAGAATGTAGTCATTAGAGATGGAGCTCACACTCAGATTTTTAGGTAAGGATGGGAAAGGAAATTGGATGTGCCCTTTCAAAGGAACCATTCCACCATTTGCCTTGAGTGATTTACAGATCTCACGGAAAACATAAGTTGAACTGAAACTTTTATGGGGTTGAGTTTTTGTTGGAGAAGTGTTTTTGTAGAACTAGGTTTGCAAGGGACAAGGATTGAGGGAATTTGGGAAGATGTAGGTCACTGTGTAAGATGGGCTCCACAGAAGGGAATTCTTATGGTTAGACCAATGGGACAGATTCCATGGTTTAAGTACCATTTTATGAATAAGGTGTGGCATTTCGTCTTGGCCGGGGAAAGGAATATTTTTCTAAACTGGTGCAGTTAGCTGAAGTAGAGATGGTGTAAGGAAAATAATAGTGGAAATGGCAAAAGCAGGCTGTGATGAGACAGAGGAAGCACTTCAAAATGCAAAAATACACACAAGTGTGCAAAAATATGCACTCTAGTCCACAGAATTACACACAGCATGCAAAATCATGAACAAATATGCAAAGCCACGCACCAGTTTACAAAAATACACACAATTACATAAAAATATGTAAATCTGCATCTCCATCCACACTCTGCGAGCTACCTCACGGTGTGTGGTGGAGAGTACTTTGTGTACTAATGTTACTTCCTCTTATTCCAGTCACATATGGCTCGCAGGAAAAATAATTGCCGGGAAGTCACCGTGTAGCCATAATCTCTCTAATTTTAACTTTGTGGCCACTTCACAAGAAGGAGGAAACCGTATATTGGTTGAAACTTCCTGGAAGATTAAAATTGTGTGCTAGAAATGGGACTCGAACCTGGGTTGTCTGTTCATAAAATATATGCATTTGGAACTGAAACATATGCTCTCGTAACTTTGACAGAAGCCGATGCTGTGATAAGGAAAATCTCTCTTGCAGCACTTGCCATTCAAGCTTCCTAATGATCTCTGTATGCTATTGCACTTACTAAATGAGCCCACAACGAAGCATGCTGCTCTCTGTTGGGTCTTCTCTTTGTTTCTATTAACCTTACCTGTTACAGATCCCACATTAATGACCAGTACACAAATACTGGCTAAACAATATTTTTGTAGCCTACTTCCTTTGTTGACAGACTAGACTTCGTAAGGATTCTTCCAATGAATCTCAGTCTGGCATCTGCCTTATCCATGATTAATTTTAAATGGTCATTCCATTTCAAAAAATGTTCAAATGTTTGTAAATCTATTGGACCAAACTGCATGGTCATCAGTCTGTAGCTTACAAACTACTTAAACTAAGGTAAACTAATATAAGAAACACACACACACACACACACACACACACACACACACACACACACACACACACACCCTAGGGAGGACTCGAACCTCTGACGGCGAGGAACCGCGTGCTCCGCAGCGAAGTGCCTTACACCGCTCGGCTACTCCACCGTGGCATTCCATTTCAAGTTGCCCCTTATTTCTACTCCCATATATTTTATGGAAGTAAATACTTCCACTGTTTGTCCTGCTATTGTGTAGTTACATAATAAAGGATCTTTCTTTCTATGTAAATGCAGTACTTTACACTTGTTTATGTAGAGGTTCAATTGCCATTCCCTGCACAATGCATTGTGCTTCAGATCATCCTGCAGTTTGCTACCTTTTTTCAGTGTTGCATCTTCTTTATAAATTACATCATCATCCAAAAAAAGGCTAACTGCACTTTTGATGTCATCTAGTAGGTAATTAACATATATTGTAAAAAGCAACAGTCCTGTAACACTCCCATGGGAAATACTTGAAATCACTTTAATGTCCGAACACCTCTCTCTATTCAGGACGACATGCTGTGTTCGCTTAGCTACAACCATCTCCAACCAATCACACAGTTGGTCTGATATTCCATATACTCACACTTTGTCTGATATGGTTGGTTGGTATGGGGGGTTTTAGGGGGACTAGACTACTATGGCCATCAGTCCCCCATTTCATAGCTAGGCGACACGCAGAAGATCATTATCGTCGATAAATGCACCTGACCTGGATTTGAAATAGTGCAGAATAAAAGAACACACCAAATATTGACAGAGTCAACAAGAGATGATACAAAAGATGACAGACACACAGTAACAGACAGAAGATAAAAATAGGATAAAATGACAGAGCCAATGAATGTGGTTGACCGACCATGAGTATAAAAGGGGAAAAGCCAACCACATAGCTTACACAAGAAAAGTTGTAGTTGACAGACTAGTCAATGGCAACGTAGATAATGATCTAAAAGACCAACCAGAGGACTCATAGAAACCGGTAAATGCCCCCTGCATGAAGAAATCGTAAAATAATATTAGCCACAGAGGCATCGTCGCCGAGCACCAAAGAGAGTGTTTGGGAGGTTAAAAGAATGCCGTAGTGGAGCAAAAATTGGACACTGAAGTAGGAAATGAACCACTGTCAACTGAGCACCACATTGGCGGGTCCTCTCGACGGAGGAGGTGACCATGCGTCAGACAGGTGTGACCAATTCGGAGATGGCAGCGGGCCACGGAATCCCTACGGGACCCCAACTGCGAGGACTTCCAGACAGATGTTGTGTCCTTGATCATCCGCAGCTTATTGGGCACGTCCAGGGCAGATCATTCGGTGTTCCAGAGTTCTCGTGTTTTATTGTGAAGCAACGGGTGGAAGTCTGCTTCCGGGAGGCTAATCGCCAGAGGGCGGCGAGTGGTAGCCTGTTTGGCTAGCTGGTCCATGCTCTGGCTAGAAGAGACACGGGGTCCAATTGTGGATACGTAGTCTACCCAGCATGCCTGCTTGCACTGCCGGATGAGCCGCCACGTCTGGGCCCTAAGACGTGTAAAGGCAACCAGGTGGTCAACGGTGGGGTGGCGGCGATACTGCTGCAAAGCTCTGCGGCGATTGTGAATTGATGCTGTTATCTCCGGTGACCACCAGGGCACTGGTCTTCGCCGGGATACGGCAGAAGAAGATGGTATCATGGACTCAGTGGCAGAAATGACAACAGAAATAATCTGGTCTACTGCCATTGTCGTATCAGCAGGGAGAGGGGTATCCAGCGTTGCAGCTGAAGTGTATGCTGCCTAGCCGGCCCTGTGGAAGAACCAGCAGGGTAGACGTGCATGGCGTTGGTGGTAGGGAAGCGAAAGGAAGATGGGAAAGTGGTCACTTCCACAAACGTCATCATGGACCCACCAGTTAAGGAGTGGACGTAAGCCCGGACTACACACAGAAAGGTCTATGGCGGAAAAGGTGCCATGGGCCACATTAAAATTGGTAGTAGCTCCAGTATTAAGAATACAAAGGTCAAGCTGGTTAAAAAGCAGTTCAAAGTCTTGACTACGTCCTGTAGTAACGTTGCTCCCCCACATGGGGTGATTAGCGTTAAAATCTCCTAAAAGAAGAAGCAATCAGGGCTGCTAGGTCGGCTGGTGCCACATATGCATCAGGAAGGAGATAAAGGGAGCAGATAGTAATGTCCCGTGATGCCCAAACTCTGACAGCGACAGCCTCCAGGGCTGTTTGAAGTGGCACTGGGAAACTGTAGACAGAAGTATGTATATATAGACATACTCCACACGACACCCTATTGTAGACTGTGTGTTATTGTTTCCTGGAGAGCAACACAAAGAGTTGGAAAAGAGCTCAACAGCTGACGTAATTCAGCCAAGTGACAGAAAAAACCTCCACAATTCCATTGGAGGATCAGACTGTTTTCTGATTGATGGTGCATGAAGATGACAAAGATGGAAGAGGAATGGCATGAGTACTCGTCTATGGCTGTTAAGTCTGATTCTCCGTGTCCATGGCATCCCCGAGATCGGCAAAGGCCAAATCTTCTGGCGTCGTGAGAAGGATGACCTCATCCTCAGGCACATCAGTTGCAAGGGCTGGGGGCACCGAGGCCGTCAATGTCTCCTTGAGCTTTACCATCTTTTCTTTCTTGTCTTCCCGTCGTTCCTTGGGCCTACCGGAGAAGGGGGGTTTCTCCGGAGGGGCTTGAGGAATGTGGGAAGACTGAGGAGCCAGACAGCTTTCTGACTGAGGGTCCTTCAGCCGCTGGCTAGAGTCTGATTTCGGGGGTGACATGGTTGGAAGGGGAGAACAGGTTCCCTTCCTAGAAGAAGAAGCCAGAGAAGGTGAACCCTTTTCTGGCTGGGGAGCAGGGGTAACCACTCCCGACGTGGGGGGCAGTATAGGCCAGATGTCTGGGAGACAGAGGTAGAGGGGCGGCCCATAGGGCCCACAGATGGAGGTAGAGCAGGGCGAGAAGTGGCCACTGGTGGTGTCGCCACACACGTACCCACAAAAGAGCTGTGGGCCCCCTTGGGGGGGGATATTCCATATGCTCACACTTTGTTATGAGGTGAAGGTGTGTAACAGGACTGAATATCTTACGGCTGTCAAGAAACACAGGAGCTACCTGGGATCTTTTATCTACTGCCCTCCGGATCTCGTGAATAAACAGAGTGATCCATGTTTGACATGATTGTTACTTTGGAAATCTCATGTGTAGGAGTCAACTTGGTTTCCAAATCTCCAGAAATGACATATACTTGAATATAAAATGTGTTCCAAAACTCTGCAACTGACTGATGTCACAGACATAAGCCTATAGTTTTGTGCATTTGATCAACGACCCTTCTTGTAAATGGAAGTGACTTGCACTTTTTTCCAGTCGGGAGTGACTTGCCTTTTTTTCCAATCAATCCTTAGGAATGCTTCTCTCCTCCAGAGACCTTCTGTATACTGTCACTAAGGGAAGCGGAGGGAGGGGGGGGGGGGGGGGCTGCATGTTCCTTCACATTGAATTGGTATCCCAACAGGTCCAGTGGACTTTCCTTTGTTGAATGATTTCATTTGCTTCACTATCCCTCTGCCTCTTATTTCAATATCTGCCATTTTGTTGTTTGTGCGATGATGTAGCAAGACATGTGAAATGGTTAAAGGTTTAGAGGGGGTGTCCAATAGGATGGATTAAAAAAAAAAAAAAAATTGTTAATTTATGAAACACTTTACAGTGGAAAAGTTACCTATTGTCAATAGCAGAAATATGAACTAAAAAAAAAAAGTTAAAATCAAGTTATGTCTTCCATTTGTGAATTATACTTTAAGAGAATGGGAAATTGAAAAAGTAAGTGCATTCTTTGGAATTTTTTTACAGAAAATTAAAACTTTCAAAATAAACCAGCCTCAGTTTTTCATGCTTTAAGAATGGATGATATAAGCTAAATAAATAAAAATCAGGGTAATAACATAATATTTTCCATGTGTGCACTGTCTTAGGAAAAAAAAAAAAAAAAAAAAAAAAAAAAAAAAAAAAAAAAAAAAAAAAAACAGAAATTCAGAAATACAGTATATACATTTTTTGCTGTACAACTCTTCCCTTGTTTTGCTAGAGCAGAACGATCCAGAACTCACCTTGTAGAAGTGGATGTACATCAAGTTCTACCCACATCCTAACAGCCAATCAGCCAATTGTTAGGTGTGGTATTTGCATCACATTTACAATTTTTTTTTTTTTTTTTTTTTTTTACAAAATTACCCGTAGAGTTCAATTCTTTGGCTCACTGCATTTTTCTGTTACTGTCTGTTATATCCAGTACACATTGAGTCTGAATTTTTTTTTTTTTTTTTTTTAGAAAAGAGGCATAACCAATCTAGATTCAAGTGTTGCTGGAATATAGCCATCTCTAGGTTACTATCCACATACTTTGTACGAAACCTCTGTCACCTGCCTGAGTGTGACTGGGAAACTTCTGCATTTCTCTGATGAGCTTTTTGACAGAACCGATTAGTGATCTAAGATCATCTTCAGTTAAGTCTCACAGCATTGGAGGAGGATCTACAAATCTGGTTATCATATAGTTAGGGTTCAGTGTAAGTCTCCAAGAACATGACAAAATCAGGAACATTTTTACCAAGAGTATTGGAGGAACCTGAAGATGTAAAATTCACTCTGATATGAAATGATGTTGCTTTTGCATTTGCAGGAGACAATTCCCCTTTATATCTAGTTACACTGTAGAATCTACAGCCTTGTAATTTGATTAAAATGACTTTGTAATTGATGTTTCACTGAACTGAGTAGTAGGGACCAGTCATTTGCCCATTGAAGCCATTCATTGGGCTGTGTGTTGTCTGTTATAAGCAACTACAGCCAGTACATTAATATACCAAGAGGTAGGAAGGGAGGCATGTAAGGAAGACTGAGGTTTTCATTATTTTCATAGTTTACATGCACCTGTTAATTTTGTGGGAGGTGGTACGTTGTGTATCATTCACACAGTTACATATAAATTAATGTTTTAACAATGGAAAATACGAATGGAATGTCAATAATGGAGGATATATAACAACTCAGGTTTACTGAGCTGCTGACAATCACATTCAAACAACTTAAATTTTTGGCCATGGCCTTCATCAGAAAAAGAAACACACACATTCACACAATCACTCAGACAACTATACACACACAACCACCATGTCCAGCCACCTAAGTGCCACAAGCATCTTGACTGTGAGTGAAGTGGAGGAGTGGAGGGTAAAGGATTCAGGAAGGGTAGGGATGGAAAGTTCGGTGTAGCATCTCACATTCCCGCCTATCAGAGACTTTACAATCCCTCATGCAATGCAAAATTTCAATCCCACCCCTTCTAAATGCTTGTGGCACTGGAATGACCGGACATGGTGGTTGTGTGTGTATTGTCCGAGTGATTGTGTGAATTTGTGCATCTTTTTCTGATGAAGGCCATGGTTGAAAATTTAAGTTGAGTGAATGTGATTGTCTATTTTTCATGCCTATCAGCAGTTCAGCAAGTCTCTTTATGGTGAGTTTTTAAATAAATTAATGAATATATTCAACTTTGTCAGTATCTAATAATGGAAAGTCCAGGTTGGAATTAACAATATAGCAATAAGGACAGCATACAACTCACCGCAAAGATGTGATGACGAGCTGCGAAGGCATGAAAAAAAAGACTCGCACATACTACACTTCAGCTAGTGGCCGTGGACTTCTTCAGAAAATATAACATTTAAACAATTACAGCGTAAAAGTACTGATAGGTGGGAATTTGATATGTAACTTTGAGTACTTTAGAGGGGAGAGGAGCAAATAGGGGAAGTGAGGGGGGGGGGGGGAGGAAAGAGGTAGCACACAATTTGGTGTGTGTGAGGGTGGGGGAGTTTGTGTGTGTGTGTGTGTGTGTGTGTGTGTGTGTGTGTGTGTGTGTGTGTGTGTGTGTGTGTGTGTGTTAGCTCCTTTGTGGCTGCTTACTGGAGGTGGAAGGAAGATTGGTGAGGTGGCACAGGATATACGTTTGCAGGGCCATACGTGTCAGTAAACACATTTGTCCAAACCTTTCATATATAGAGTAAGGATGTTTTTATCACTGTAAATATGCCAACCATGGGAGGGATTTTTCTATATGGAATGGGTGGCAGCAGTCAAACAGCAGGTAATTAGTGTATTTAATGTGGATAGAAGTGTAAAATTGCGCAATCAGGAAAATGGAGGAAAGTGGCATGCTGAAATGAGGATCAGCTGAAACACACAGGAGAATAGGAGTTGATGTGGCCAAGGAAGAAGGATAGTGTGTTTTGGCCCTAAGCCCAAATCTTGAAAATATCAACTGGGGATTGGGGGTCTTAGGAGACTAGGAAGGTTTCCTAGATGTCCCATAAAGATGTTGGGAAAGGAGGATGTCACACCGTTATCCATGACTGTACTACAGGTTTGATTGTATACTTTTCCTTCAAAGGAAATGATGATGTTTGTTATGATATAGTTGGTAAAGGTTGTGAGGAATGAGGTACTGAGCTTGAAGTCTGCAGGGTGTTGGGAGAGGTGATGTTCGAGATTGGCAAGATCATGTGTATGAGGAATATTGGTGTAGATTACATTTCGTTCCAAATTATTGACAGTGAAGGGATCCTCTTTGATGCAGAAGATGTAAAAATAATATCACACAATCAGTTTTAACAAAATAATAACATATGTTAGTGCACCTTCTACAGAATCCAGATGAAATTGCCCTTGTGGATGTGGAATTGTTCAAAAAATCTTAAACATATTTACATTTAAAAGGAATTAAAATTTGTTATCAAATAATAAACTTTGAATATCCTTAGGTGCATAAGATAATTCTTAGACTATTATAGCCACACATCATTACACAAAACTAAAATAAAAGCTTATTTTACAATACTTATTTAAAATGATAACCTTAATGCACAAGATTTGTATAGAAGTCAGATGGTACAAAATATTCATATTTCATGATGTTTTGTAGGCCATAGGTGAAAATTTAAGTTATGTGAATGTGATTGTCTATTTCACTTATCTGTCTGTGGCTCAGCAATCATCTGTACCATGAATTGTTATCTGTGTTCTGTTATTGACGTATTTACAACACACACACACACACACACATTATATAGTCCTGCTAAGAAATTCATCAATGAAGTAGGAGTTGGTCATCAAGAAATCCTTTAGACTCTTCTCAAACTGAACTTTAATTTTTATTGCATGTTTTTGTGCTAGGAAAACTTCTCTCTTGGCTTGCCCCAGAAAGCAAATCCATATAACATCAGTAAAATAATCCCATGTGACATTATGGAATGAAAGTAAGCATCATACACTAACATTTATTTTTATATCACCCATGTCTGACAGCATTCACATGAAAAATAGAGCTTTGTTAAGGTGCTTCAGTAATTCTTTGGTATGCTCCTCACAGTTAAATTTGTTATCAAGCTGTAATCCCAAGAATTTAACACTGTCAAGTTCTTTTATCTCCTTATCATGTTTTAAGCACACATGGGCAAAAAACCTATTTCATGTTCTCAACTGCATATAGTATGTTATTTCAAGATTTACTGACTGGTAATTGGCTAGGATCCATTTATTAATGTCCATGAAATTTTCCTTAGCTGACTTTTATAAGGCTACACTTGATTTACTATTCATTACAATGTTTGGGTCATCTGCAAACAAACCAAACTTGGCATCCTGCAATGTTACTGATGAGAGGTCATTGATATACACTAGAAAGAGTAAGAATCCTAAGAGGGAACTTTGGAGGAAAAAGCAACAAAGCAAATTATATGTTCCCAACTGGATGATGCCTGATGGCTTAATAGAAGTACCTTTCTATTGACTACCTTTGTATTGTGTCAGAGATAAGATTTGAACCATTTTGCAGCATATCCTCTTACATCATAATATTCTAATTTACTTAATATTGTGATGTACACAGTCAAATGCCTTTGACAGATCACACAATATACCAGCAGCATGTAATTCATTGTCATTTTCACTGTATGTGTAGATGAACTTCTCACTATCAGACATTTAGAAATCCAAAAATCTGTGACTGGATAATATTTCATTTGTAGTCATATGGTTATCTTTTCTAACATTTTTGAGAATGCGGACAAAAGTGATTAATTCTTCAACTCTTTCTTATATATGTATAGGATAGTGGCACCAACAGTGTTGAGTAAGTATCCTAGAGATAAACAGGTGGGGGCAGTGGAATTTGGTAAAGGAAGCAGTTGGTGTCTTTGATAAGGGAGACTAGATTTCACACAATTTGTTAGAGGTGTGATCAATGAGGGTTGAAATACTTTCAGTGTGAGCACAGTAACTAGCCACAATTGGACATTCTAGATTTCATTTGATACTTTTTGGGAGCATGTAGGAGGTGGGGTGAATTGGGAGATGGATTTGAGGGAGAGGTCCTGGGAATGGTCTTAGGATTTTAGTAAGGACTGGAGATCATATTGGACTTTTGGGATGAATGATCCTGGTAAGTGGAAGAGTCGGACAATTGGCATTGGTCTTTTGCCATGTAATCACTGCAATTCATCACAAATGGTGGAATGTTTATCTGCAGGGAGGATGTTAAGTTGGGATTTATTTTGTTATGTAAAACTCTTCTTTCTTTGACGAAAGGTTGGTGCCCTTAGGAAGGGGATGGATGTTGATGCCATACTGAAGATGAAGAACTCCTGGAAAGTTGCCAGGGAGTGATTAGGTGGGATTGAGGATGGATCATGTTGGATGGTGGTATGACTTGGGAGAGATAGGGTTCAATGTAGGTGTGGTAATGCGCGACGCGTGTGTTTAGACGGCGCGCCGCCCGTTACCAGAACTGGCCGCTGTGCGGCGCTGGCTGCACTACTGTGCTGCATCTTGCCAGCCGTGCGGCGTTTGAGAGAGGCACTGGGACAGCCGAAAACCTTGCCTCAGTTACGTACTTAGTGTGCTGACAAATGTGTCTCCGAACATTACTACTGACCAGGATAAGAGTGGGTGCTTACGAATATATGTAGTGTGGACTTTGATGGGACGGCTCAAGGTCCTAGCGACATTGTTAGCCGGTATATTGTGTATAATTGTGTTATTAGTCATAACAGTAGGTATTAACTTAGCTTTGGATGGAGGGATGGTAGGACACTAGTGTTATCATTGTAGTGATCGGCAGAGAAAAAGAGGGTCTTTGACAAGTTCAATGTAATAATGGAATGTCCTGGTTGGAATTAATAATATAGTAAGGACAGTTTACAACTCACCGCAAAGACGTGGCAATGAGCTGCGACAGGCACACACAAAAGACACACACATACAACACTTTAAGCTATCGGCCATGGCCTTCTTCAGAAAATAGAACACTCACGCAATCACACAGCCATTGCGTGTGTGTGTGGGGGGGGGGGGGGGGAGGGGAGGGCAGGGGAAGAGATTACTAGTCTACTAGATTGTATAATGGCAGTAGGTATAGGAAGAGAAAATCACACATGTAAAATATGTGAGGAAAAGGAGGCAATGTATATGCTGGGAATAACTGGGACAGGAATACTTTAATGCTGCACCAACAATCTGTGACTTACATAACCTTGTGTTGTGGGCATACAGATATTGACACAATCATTCAGCAACAACTCATGCTTGTATGAGCACCGTCTCTGACACCTACGGCCTGACTGTAATTTAATAGGGATTGACGTGTGGAGTGGAGGAGTGGGGAGTGGTGGGGAGAGGCAGGGAGAGTAGGGCTTTGGTCGGGAGGAGGAAAGATGCAGGATAAGGGTACTGATAGGTGGGGGAATGTAAGATGCAGATTCCCCTACGTTCTTGAAACTTGCCTTTTAGACAACCCCCCCCTCCCCCCCTTCTGCCAGCAGCATTTCAAGCTGCACCTCACATTCCAATCCACCAGTATCCTGCCAGCCAGTGTGGAAAAATTTTATCCCCACCTTTGCCCTGAACCCCTGCTCCCTTTCTCTTTCAACATTAAATTACAGTCAGGCAATAACAGCCAAAGATGGTAGTCCTGTGTGCATGAGTAGATTAGATTAATAGGCCTACTTGTTCCATGTATCATATACACGACATTTCGTAAAGATGTGGAATGTGACAGTTTAGTATATGTTGTCTATACATGACAATCAATATTTTAAGGATATTTTATGTTCATTTATTTATTTATTGTTAATTTTTATTTTATTTTAAATTTTATCTAAAAATTCATCTAAAGGGTAGAAGGAGTTGCCATTCAGAAATACCTTTAATTTCTTTTTAAATACTAGTTGGCTATCTGTCAGACTTTTGATGCTACTTGGTAAGTGACCAAAGAGTTTTGTGGCAGCATAATTCACCCCCTTTCTGTGCCAAAATTAGGTTTAACCTTGAATAGTGAATGTCACCCTTTCTCCTAGTGTTGTAGCTATGCACACTGCTATTACTTTTGAATTGGGTTGGATTGTTAATAACAAATTTCATTAGTGAATTTACATATTGTGAAGCTACAGTGAAGATCCCTAGATCCCTAAATAAATGTCTGCAGAATGATCTTGGGTGGGCTCCAGCAATTATTCTGATTACACACTTTTGTGCAATGAATACTTTTTTACTTAATGTTGGATTGCCCCAGAACATTATCCCATATGGAAGCAAATTTTGCAATGATCCTGATAGCAAAAGTAGCTGAACTCAAATGTTTCAGCAGATCTTCAATGTGTTTCTTCCAATTCAATCCTTCGTCAATGCAAACATCTAAAAGTTTGGAATATTCTAGCTTAGCTACAGATTTATGTTCAAAGTCTAAATTTATTAATGGTCCCACCCCATTTACTGTACGAAACTGTATATACTGGGTTTTATCAAAGTTTAATAAGAGTCCATTTGTAGAGAACCACTTAATAATTTTCTGAAAGACATCATTTACAATTTAATCAGTTAATTCCTGTTTGTCAGACATGATAGCTATACTTGTATCATCAGCAAAAAGAACTAGCTTAGCATCTTCGTGAATGTAGAATGGCAAGTCATTGATATATATTAAGAACAGCAAAGGACCCAAGACCGAACCTTGTGGGACCTCATTTTTGATAACTCCCCAGTTAGAGGAATTAATTGTTTTTTCTATATTATGTGAACTGCTTATATCAACTTTCTGCACTCTTCAAGTTAAGTATGATTTAAACCATTTGTGCTCTGTCCCACTCATACCACAATACTTAAACTTATCTTGAAGAATCCCATGATTTACACAATCAAAAACCTTTGAGAGTGATGCCCGGTTATTCGAAGCATTTAATATTTCATCAGTGAAGGTATAACGGTATATAGCAATTTCTGTATAGAAGCTTTTTTGAAAACCAAACTGACATTTTGTTATAACTTTATTTTTACTAATATGTGAAGCAATTCAAGAATACATAATTTAAAAAATTGGATAAAGCTGTCAGAAGTGAGATGGGGTGGCAGTTGTTGACTCAGACATATCCCCTTTCTTTATGCGAAGGTTTAATGATAGCATATTACAGTCTATCTGGGAAAATACTCTGCTTTACAGAGCTATTACATATATGAAAGAGAATCCTACTCATCTCTTGGGAACAAGCTTTCAATACCCTGCTGGAAATGCCTTCAATTCCATATGACCTTTTACTCTTGAGAGAGTTTATTATTTTCCTAATTTCTGAAGGAGAGGTGAGTGGAATTTCAATTGTATCAAATTGTGTAGGTATGGCCTCTTCCATTAATTACCTTGCTCCTTCTAATAAACATTTAGATCTTATTTTCTCTACAAAATTTAAAGAGTCATCATTAAAAATGTTTTCAACTCCTGACTTTTTGTTACTAAAGTTTTCATTTGTTTTGATGCTAATACCCTTTTCCTCTGCTCTTGTTTACCCTGTCTCCCTTTTAATAATATTCCAAATTGTTTTAATTTTATTATCAGAGGAGCTAATCTCAGACATGATGCACATTCTTCTTGATTTTTTAATAACTTTTTTCTAAGTAGCACAGTAGTTCTTATAATATTTTATGGTTTCTGGGTTATTACTCTTTCTTGTGGATCAATATAGTTCCCTTTTTTGGTTTCAAGATATTTTTATTCCTTTAGTAAGCCAGGGTTTTTAGCATGGTTTCTTTCAATTATTTTTAACTAATTTACTGGGGAAACAGTTTTCAAATACCCTTACAAATGAATCATGAAGTAAGTTATATTTTAAATTAACATCATGCTCCTTATAAACCTCATCCCAGTCTAACTACTGTAGACTTTCTTTGAAATTTCTAGTTGTTAAGTCATTAAACATAGGTATTCATTGGAAGCACTTATTTACTGGTGCCAGAAGGTGTGTATACCTTACACCCATCATCCTGGCACTGCCTGTCCACACCTTCCACACTGGTGTTAGGACAGCAGGCATCATCTTTCCAGCTTGAAAGTAGAGCCTACAGCCCAGGGTGAATGAAAAGTTTCTTATTTGACTGCTTTATGGTGGAAGGTAGTAATTGTTGTCCTGGCACAGTCTGTGTATATGCTGACATGCACAACACTTTGGGCATTGTGGTGGCTGCTACCAAGGCTGCTGCACCCCAGCCTTCAGAACACAGTGATATCATGTAGCACAGAATATCCACAGATGAGTGGTACAGACACAGCATCATGCTGCTGGTAACAGCTGATGACAACTTCCTCGTTGTTGATCCACCACTATTTATACTGCTTTTCCCGGCACCTGTTTTACCTTTGCTTTGGTTTTTGGTTATGTGTGGTGTAGTGTGACCAACATAGTGCAAGTGGTTGCCTTGCACAGTTGGTTAAGGTATTTCCACACCAGACAACGACACATTACCACTTTTGAATGCATTATATTAACTGCTGCTTTGTCTCTGCTAATTACTTCTAATTTAAGTATATATCCATGGTTCATTACACTTGTAATGATGATATATTAATAAGTAATGGTTGATCAAAGTATACTTACTTGAAATGTCTTTTTCAGTACATTAAGGTGACTCTGAAGGTAACCAAGTTGAATAACGCT
This sequence comes from Locusta migratoria, assembly GCA_026315105.1. NCBI lineage: Eukaryota > Metazoa > Arthropoda > Insecta > Orthoptera > Acrididae > Locusta > Locusta migratoria. The sequence continues at coordinate 520,325,445 of CM048744.1, read as the reverse complement.
TGTAATCAGTCCTGCCATATACTGATTGACTCCTCCACCACTGACTAACACACCACTAGAAAACAGACATAAATTAATAACACCACACTTACCAAGGGGAATTTTTTAACTAATGTTTCATTTTTCTTTCCCATAAAAAATCCTTTTGAGATTATCAAATATTAATAAGTTTTAAGATACTTGTGTAACAAATTACAGGTAAGAGTGGACAATGACTATTAAAATTACAACTACTATTATCATAAAATATTTGATTATACTTCCCAAAAAGAAACATCAGCCTCTTGTTTGTCAGTGTGATGTGTTAAATTGTTCAATCATTTCAACAGACATATGGTGTGTAGCACAAAGACTAATTTACAGCTACATGACAATATAAATCAAAGACTTGTGGGTTCCTCAGGCATATAAGCATTATCTACAATGGTAGTAATAATCCCAAGCTCAGAACCAGAAGCTTTCAGGCAAAAGCTACGAGAAGTGTAAGCACAGCTTTGGCTAGTTTTAATCTTCTTCATGTTTCAAGACATTCTTCAGACTTCAGCAGGTTAGTGTACCATAGGCAGGACTGAAACAGGCCTTGCTACTACATATCAGTTACTGTCACTGTTATTATAGTCCAGGTGAAGAAATATCAAACACAATGGACCAGGGCAATCCAGGCAGTGGCTTCAGGTCACAAAACTGCCTGAGCTACAATTGTTCCCGAATCTTGCTCCATTAAAATTTAGGAGAATAATGATAAGTCATAAATGTATTGTTCACTGATACAGAATAGTGATATGCACCGATATGGAGGGTGGTAGTATTGCCTACACAAGGTATAAGAGCAGAGAATATCAGCAGAACTGTCATATCTAGTCCAGCAATTCATGTGAAAAGGTTTCCAATGAGATTATAGCTATTGTATTTTCTATGTTCCTGTCTGCAGGTCAGATTTTTATTTTTATTTTCAAATTTTACTTCTTCTCCTACCAACAAAGCAACAAACAGTATAGACAAGGATTTGAGGCAACTGACCAAATTGTAAGTCAGTATTGAAATTACAGATTGGAACAATGATTAAAAATTTTCATTGTCTGGGATTCATCAGTTTTCATAACTTAAGTATATTTATTCAGTTTCACCAAGTAATACTCATTGGTAATTGTGATGGCCGCGTCGCATTTGAATCCGCCGCCTACCGCCGGTACACCAAACAGCCTCGCTGCTAACCGAACAGCACTAACAGCCCCACCTGGGTGACCGGCGGACACAAGCGAGCCGAGATGCAGTAGCAGGCAGTGTATGTTTGGTTTCCAACCAGAAAGGGTTAGCTGACACCACGTGTGTGATTTAATAGTGTTCTAAGTAACAACACTTTTAGTGGCGACGAGGATGGGATTTTTCCAAAGTTCCACCCACGCCCTTAGTGACAACATGACTGTGTTAGAACAAATACAGTAGAACCTCATTTTTACCCTTTTCAAGGGACCTAAGTAAAATGCTGTAAAATGTAAAATGCAGGAAATAATGTTTTAAATGGTAAAATATGCATATTGCATCAGCTTTGCATTTTCGTAGTTTATTTGTGATATATGTACATAATAGGCATCTAAATACTAGCCAGGAAGTTTATTATACAATAAAGGTTATCCAAATTTTTACTATTTTAAGTGCCAGGCAAAACGTAATTTTATGGGAAGTAGAATTTTTTGACGTAATTTCATTCATTATAATCGAGGATGTCGCTATTTTAAGCGCCAGGCAGAACTGGTAATTTTACGGGAAGCAGAAATTTTTGACGTAATTCTATTCATCATAATTGAGGACGCCGCTATTTTAAGCGGCAGGCAAAACTGGTAATCTTATGGAAAGGAGAAATTTCGACATAATTTCATTCGTTATAATCGAGGATGCCGCTATTTTAAGCACCAAACAGAATTGGTAATGTTATAGGAAGTAGAAATTTTTGACGTAATTTCATTCATTATAATCAAGGACGCCACTGTTGGGCTATGTAACACATCTTCAAAATTACCTGAACCACTTCGATATCGTTTGGACGCCGCTGCCAGACTATGGAACACCTCTTCAAAATTACTGCCTTTTCCAGCATAACATAATTATTTACGTAGTAAAACTCAAAGTTCTGTTCTTTTTGTATTTTTCGATGTTTCACATGACGATATTAGAGAATTTATTCGCGTTCTCGAGTACAAACATATGCATAAGTATTTTTGTGACGTTTGCATAGGATCAGCATCTCTCACTATTGTCGCTTTTTTGAGGTTGTGGGTATTATGATACCCAACTTTGACAGGTAATGTTCTTTATTAATCAGAAATATGTATCACAAAAAAAATACAACTCTTCATTCTCACTTCAACAAAGCAACAGGTTCTTATTGTTTGAGTAGACGCCAGCTGCTCTGGCAAAGAAGCTAGTGGAAAGAGGGACTACACCGCCACAAATCAGCGTTATTCTCTTGCCAAGCACTCTGGCAAAGAAGCTGGTGGAAAGAGGAACTACATCGCCACAAATCGGCACATCATAAGTTAACATCCAAAGGCGAAATATACTTTTGAATAAATGCAAAGTGTCAAGAAACTCGACTGCGAATAATTTTTAAATGCTATTTGACGGGACCGGCCAAAAATGGTGTAAATGGCAGGAAAACGTAAAAACCGAGAATGTAAAAACGAGGTTTTACTGTACTCGCAAATTTGGTGGAGCAGTAGAAACTACTCAGCAAACAGCACAAGCAACTTGCAGAACCTTTGACAGTCATTGCCGCTGCCTTACAGCAACTGCCCGGTGCCGCACCTCAGGGTGGGGACGCCACACCAACATCACCGGTGTTTCCCACTCTACGCACCATGCAGCTACCAACCCTCTCCAAAGACATGTCACCAATACTGGGCTCTTTACATCCACAACGTGCCTGTCATTTCCGACCTTACTCCCGGGTCCTTCCGAGAACCTTCGCACTGGCAGCAGATAACAGCATGGACGTCGGCGCAGTACGAGTGTAACACAATGTAGTGGTTGAGCCAAAGACTTTTTTCCCTTTTCCTTCTTTCCTTCTACTGTTTACTAATTTGCGTCGAGGAAAGATTAGTGGTTCTCCCCCCCCCTTCCCCCATGAGTGCTCCATTCTGATTTTTGTTAACAACTGCCTATGCGGGCTACAGAAGTTTTGTGTGTTTCTTTTTCTCACAAATGTCCTGCAGACCTACATAGTTCATGGGTACTGTCAGCAATATTTACAATATGTTGATATCATTACTTGTAATTATCTATTGTATCTTGCTGAAGTTTTTTTGCTTTTTCATTGTATTTATGTACGGTCGGCAAACAACACTACTTTTGTTTCACAAAGGGGGAGATGTGTTATGGCCACGTCACATTTGAATCCGCCACCTACCGCCAGTACGCCAAAAAGCTGCGCTGCTAAGCCGAACAGCGCTTACAGCACCACCTGGGCGACCAGCGGACACAAGCGGGCTGAGATGCAGCAGTGCTCAGTGCATGTTTGGTTTTCAACTGGAAAGGATTAGCTGACTTTAGTTCATGTACTGTGTGTGTGATTTAATAAAGTGTTCTACGTCACAACAGTTATATTGAAGAGTATGTATGACAATGCTACAGATTCCATCAGACTTAATCAGGATAGTGAGAAGTTTAGCATTGAATTTATTACTGTTCTGCATTATTCAATATACTACAAAAAGTTAGAGAAATTTCTTCCTTCAAAAATCATAAGCAAAGGAACTACAATCAAAATAAATTCAATTACATAAGCTTTTAGCCATTACAGCCTTCACCAGCCTTCTCTCTCTCTCTCTCTCTCTCTCTCTCTCTCTCTCTCTCTCTCTCTCTCTCTCTCTCACACACACACACACACACACACATATACACAAACAGCTAGACTCAGCAGCAGCAGTCATGTTTCTTTGTGTATGTTGTGATGTGTAACAGCCTATCACTTCCAAAATAATATTGAATCCTTCCTGGAATTTCCATTGTTTCATAAAATATTAAGTAGATTTCTTATAATATTTAATGAATTTTTTCACTTAGAACTGCATGTAACAAAATGTCTATTAATTTAAAATTGATAAGTCAAGTTATACAAATTTCTAATGCCAGGAAGAGGAAATATAATTAAAATAGGATATTCATGAAGTACATTGGACATTACAAAGCTACATAAGTCAATTTTACATCATAAAGAAAAAAAATTATCAGATACAGGTGTGTTGCACAGAAAAAAGAATCTTTTAGCCTATTGTTTCATTTACATTTATAAAATTATAGTCATCCTACACAGAGGATAACATTACTGTAGGAGAATTATTTTACTCACATGTACAACATAAAAAATAAAAATAATTACTGGTTTATGCTATCTGTACACTAACTGATATATACTTAGACTCCACATTATACGGGGATGACAAAGCATAACAAATTAGTGGGCAAAAGCATATTTAATATGAAGCCAGAGACCCCAAAAATACAGATACAACAGATATCATAGGAGATATCCCACTATTTGGTAGAAGAATTGTCGTGGACTAGCAAGCGCGATGTTCAAGTTGCGCAGTTTGTCTACAACTCGTGCCAGCCAAGCCACGCTAGTATGAGGCATGGCCAGCAGAGGTCATGGCTGCAAGTGACAAATAATGTTACCTGCCGTGCGCCACGCTGATAACTAGCCAGTGCACACTCGGCTTGCTCTTTTATGTGTACTGCAAGTGTGTAATCCCAGTGTGTGGTTGTTTACTTCAGTGGCAATGATGATATTGGTCACGTGTATCTCCTGTTCGGCTCCATGGCTGATCAACTTACTACATTGTTGTCTGATCTTCAGTTATTGCCAGAGGTTTTTGCTCAACGTAATGCCTCCCTCACCTCATCTATTGACACTTTGACTCGAGCTGTGTCACAAGAAGTTGGGTTGTAGTATTCTGTGCCTGTTTATTTGTTCCCATCTTTTGATGAAAATGCTGAGGATTGGTCTGTCTATGAGCAGCATGTGTGCCAACGGTTTTGGCTTTACAAGTGTCTAATGACGGTAAGCAAACAGCTTATTTCATTTCCTGGCTTTCGCCTCATATTTTCGGTTTGCTAGGTGATTTGGTGCCACTTCAGCCCCCTTTTCTTTTCAGATATCTGTTCCCTTTTTGCTACATATTTCAGCCACCACTCTCATGTTGTGCTGGCTCACATATCATTTTACCACTCACATATACATCCGGCCAATCATACCGCACTTGGGCTACAGAAATTCAGGGGCTGGCACTTCATTGTCAGTTTTGGTTGGAACCGCATGGGGACTCATATGCAGACTCTAAGGTCCACAATGTTTTGCTCTATTTTGCTTCTGACCTAGAAGTTCGAAAGCTGATCCTTCACTGTCTAAGGCAGGCCAGGAGCCATGGTGCCTCTGCTTATGTTTCTCCTGTGTGCAGGTGGGCACGGCCAGTGGATTGGTGGCGGCGTGATGCGTAGTATCACCTGACACTTCAGCCAATAGCATCACATAAAAAGCAAACAAAGAACTGAGAGCATTAGATCCTATCTGGAGGTTGCTCTACTCACTTGCTTTTTATAGAGCGCAAATGGGTATTACTGTCTGGATAACCGTCATACATGGCTCAGCCACAGCCTAAGGGATGTTTCTTCCCCGAGTGCTGTTTGTCTATTCTGTTTCACTTGTAAAATTAACAAAAATGTAATAACTATCATTGTTGTAATTCATTATGAAGCTGTTCATTTATCAAGTTTATTTCTTATTTTGATGTTAAGTGACAGCTATTCTCACAGATGTTACTGGTCAAGTGCTCATAGCTCTTAAGACAGGCATTTTAGAACCCACGTTTACTAGAAATTTTTCTGTTAATCTTAGAGCTGAATCAAAATAGACAAACAGAGTGATAGCAGCTAAAAAATCAATAGTACAAGAAAAGAATCCAACTGATGTAACCTGACAATTGCAATCACACTGATACCGGCCTGCTGTATTACGTCATTTATTCAAAAAGCAGAGTCCTTGGTATATATCATCTTTAACACTGTCTGTAAATGACATCTATGAAGCAGCAAGCCCAGATGAATACAAAAGGATAACACAAGCTATCTGCTACACTGGTAACAATTACAAGAATTTAAAAGTGGCATTTTTAGGTAACTATAAAAATTTGTAACAAGTCTGCTTTAGCTTGTAACTTCTGAAGTTGCAAGAAGAGGCAGAATATTATAATGCTTAAGGAGTAAAGGACAGTAAAGCTTATTTGCTTACAGTGTGAGTTGTTGGAAATGCCATTCAAAACAAATAAATTCACATTATTTTTACACCATTATTATAGGTATCCTGTGACAAAATTTATTTAAGTTCTGCAATTGCTATTCTCAACATTTTAATATGTTGTTGTTCCATTATATAGGATGTTTCTTAAAGACATCAATGACATTCGAGGGGATGTAGAGGGGACTTGGTAGATCATGTTTTACATAGGAACCTGTGTACAGAAATTTAAGCCAATGACGCTATGAGAACTTACTCAAATTCCGTACTGCGAAACAAAAGAGCTTTGTTTCATTAGTGTCAATGTTGAAGAAGTGCTCACTGTATCTTGGAGTGACATTTTGGACATTGGTTCCTATGTAAAAACTTGATGTACTAAGTCCCCTCTACATCAGTTTGTTGGTGTATTTTAGAAATACTCTGTGTTGGTAGCCCTTCCTGGAAAATGATAATGTAACAATTTCCTCAATACTATACTTATCTGAGTATTACAAGTTTCAGCTCATCTTCACTTAGGCACCTGCATCATTCTGGTGGCTATTCTGCCCTGCCTCCAGAATTGTTCTGTTGCCAATCCACAGCCACTGCTCATCAGAAGGCCAGTCACACAAATACTATTGTTACTTTTTAAAGGAATTTACTGCCATTTGACTGAAATATTGTTTATTTCCATAATCATATTTCGGCCTTAGGCCATTATCAAGTGGTTAAACTCTTCAGACAGGTTTTTTTCTAACAAGGAAAGTATTTGGGCTCAAACAAACACATATACACCAAAATCGTATGAGAGATAATGTAAAGATCCCTTATTGCACTAGTGATACTCCCGCATCTGCAAAACTCTGCAGTTGTCCTTTAGAGGCCTCTGCGTGTGCCATGCCGCATTGCACTTTGACCTGTCGGTTCGCCATTAGGGATGGGGCAGTGTGCCTCCGAAGTTGCATTTTGTGATGTTATTTGTGTGATGAAGCGTCAGGTGGGGCGGCGATTACTAATCAATCCTGCTAATGTATTGCAATTAGTTAAGATGAAGTTATGAAGAACCCTTCTTCGTGAAGATGGTATTAGTGTGGAAGATGAATCATTTGCATGCTTTCTCATTTCTGTTATGGTACAGAAACTTGAGTGTAAGTTAGATACTGTTGTTACAAACTCATAATAATGATAATAGGGATGATAATGACAAACAACTCATTGCAAGCAGTAGTGCTACGGTAAGTGCGGGAAGAGGCGATGGAAGCAGTGGCAGTGAATACCAACAGTCTTTCAGGAAGAAGGTTGAAGTTGCAACTACTATCACGGCTTTTGATGACAATTCGCTAGAGAACATGTACGATGATTATCACATAAGTTATATTTAAGATATCTGCATTACATATGGCGTCTACAACTACATCTACAGTGCTATCTAGAGCATGGTTGCAGAGCTTTGCAGAAAAACGACACCCACCAGTACATTGAGGTGTACGCAGAGATCCTGTAACCAAACGTTCATACAGATATGTTTGTTCAAGCCCATGTACTTTCCTTGTAAATCATTCTCATTATAAAAAAAAAAAAAAACTGCCTGAAGAGTTCATCACTTGATAATGGCCTAGGGCCGAAACCTGGTTGTGGAAATAAACAATATTTCAGTCAAATGGCGGTGAATTCCTTTAAAAAGTTTTACATGACTGATGCCCAAGAAGCATAAAAATTCATATATTGTTACTGTTGTTCAAGTTTTCCTTCATGCCTCCACCTACGTAGCGTGTCTGTATCCATTTTTCCAATAGATGACTTCTTCATAAACACAATATAAATATGGTAAGATATTTTATTCAGTTATTAGTTACAACTGTAATTTATGTGAGATACAGTATGATATTTTGCTGTCTCAAGGTTTACATGACGTTTACTTAGAGCAAGGCACAGGGGGGCTATCAAAATTGTGAAAAAGTCATACTCGTTGTCCTCTAATATGGTGTGCAATATCCAGTTCTGTAACTGTCATGGGACGAGCTGGTCTGGCTGCAATATGTCTGCATAGTGCATCCCAGACTTACTCAATTGGGTTTAAGTCTGGTGAACAAGCTGGCCACTCCATTTATCCAATTCCCTCAGCTTCAAGGATATTGTACATCAGTGCAGCTCTGCGGGGACAAGCATTATTGTTCACCAGAAGGAACCCATCTCCAATGGCACCAGCATAGGGCACAGCAAAAGTTCAAAGGATTTCGTCTCTATACCTCTGAGCAGTCAAACCACCATTCTGAATTACAAAGAGGTCAGCACATCTGCCAATACTGACCTCTGCCCACACTTTTTGTCCTGGAGTTTCCTACACACAAGCAGGACTGCTCAGAGTTCCATGTTCTCTCAAGATGAGGGAATGACAATTGTTTGGCTGAACACAAAACCTTGACTCATCTGTGAATAGAATGCAGCACCATTCATTACAACAACAATCCTGATGTTCCTCTACCCCGTTTCTACAGGCTGTGTTGTGGTTTTAATGGGACACACATCATAGGTGTCAGTCCATAGAGGCAACAATCCTGAAGGAGATTTTGATATTGCATGTCTTGTTGCTGCCTGGAGAGTGCATTGCAGCCGAGTTGCATTCATCTTCCTGTCTCAATGAGCTGTTAACCAGAGATAATTGTCATCTCTTGCTGATGTTACCCATTGATGATCTTGGCCTTGCCGTCTTTTAATGGTTCCTGAAATATGAAATCACATTCAGGTCCTGGAAATTGCACTTTTGGACACTAACAGCTGCAGCCACCTCGCTCTGCATCTGTCCTACTTCCAAACTTTCTATGGTTCTCCATGCCATAGCTTTGGTTAAGTCACATTGTTGTTACATTGCACTAGCAGCTCACTACACTATCTGGACCCAACTTCTTTAGTAATCACTAAACTTTTCATTATTACCACAATCTCAGTTGCCACAATGTTGTTGTCTCCGTTCTGTAGAATGGACAGAAAGACATTGAACTAATTTAGCTAATTCTGCTGAAGGTAATACTTCAGAACCTAGATATCTCACCTGATCCCCTAATTGTTTTGAACAGTCTATTTCGTATTCTTATAACACTTATTTTCACAGCTTATCCTGTCACCCGCCCTCCTAGTTTGGCTGTTATTTTAAGTCAACACATGCCACCCTTGTAATCTGTCTTCTCTCGTAACCATTCTATATATGCTGAGTCAAGTTCAAGACCTGACCATAACATGATTTTCTGGTCAGAATCCTGCTTGCTCTTTAATGAGGGTGTAGCCTACCTATTCTGCTATGTGATTTAGAATCATTATTTCCAACATTTTGTAGAGGTGACAAGAAGCAAGACTGGTCGAAAGTACTTCGGATCTGCTAGGGTCTTTCAAAGTTCCAGCGGAGCCACAATGTTAGCTATGCACCAGATTTTGTGTATTTGTCTACTGGAGAGACAGCTGTTTTATTAACTTCAAAATCCACATTTTAGTATCCGGCCCAAATCTCTTTATTTGTTCTACTCATATGTCATCTAAGCCAGCAGCTTTGTTATCCTTCATACAGTGCATGGCAGCCTCTAGCTCTTCTAAAATGAAAGGACAAGCAAAGTAGTCATTTTCTTCAGCAAAAGTTACTCCCATGAAAGCTTTAAATGCTTAAAAATTATTTTTAAACAGGTTTTAATTTTTTCAGTTTCTAAATCTATAAGAGAGAGAGAGAGAGAGAGAGAGAGAGAGAGAGAGAGAGAGAGAGAGACAGAAGGAAAAAAAAAAAATCTGTGAATACTTACGATTCTCGCAAGATGTTTGTCAGCCTAGGTGGAGCTTCCAGCCAGCCAACTCTTAGTGCTGGAGCCATAATCTTAGAAAAACTGCAGTTTGATATGACATGGCCTCCCAAATAACCATCCATTTCAGTATCATATGCAAACAATCTTTTAGGGGGATATTTTTTATTCCCATAATATAATAAGTTATATACATCATCACAGGCAATAAGTATGTCCAGTTCTCGTGCAACATGTATTAAGGACTGACAACAGCCTGCACAAAACAAAATAAACCAAAAATATTTTAAACAAATTCTAACCACTTATATTTGTTTGATTTCCGATGAGTAGAGCCACCTGTTTTTCATGAAGCACAAAATCGCAAAATTTTTTTCAATATTTTACAATTTTTTTTTCAGAAAATCATGAAATCATGAAATTTAGGCAAAATCATGAAATAATCCACAAAATTTTGTGAAATCTCATCAGTCATTTAAATGTACTGGCGGCAATTTGAGATATAAATGACAATTGATTGCACACTACTTTGATAAATATAGTTTCAAGTCCTGCCAACCTCTTTTCTGGTGCAGTGAAGAAGTCACTTTCCAGTGCTTTAATTGATCTGGTGACTGGAAGTGTAGGCTTACTGCATGGTCGTAATCATTTCTGATTGCTGATTCTTTGAGTGATTTGTTTTAGTACAGCAGATTATTAAATGGTCGTAATAGTTTTTGATCGTGAAAGAGAATTTGTATCAGATGGATTTTACGTTTTTGATAAAACAAGGGAAATACTTCTGTGCAAATACTGCAATGTGCATATTTAATGGCAAAGAAAAGTCATGTGCCTACAACATCAACGCAACGGCAGTGGCAAAACGAGCGAAAGTGGACAAGGAACACGAGCTTTCAAATTATTGTTAGGGAGACTTAATGTTAGGGAGAGCAAAATGAGAATAACTAATAGCATCACAAGATAGTGAGAGCCAATAGAATTGCATGCTGGTGTGACTCAATGCGGCAGTGTCTATGCATTCTACCTCTTTCGTAAGAATGCAATGCAAATATATGCTGCAACTTTCGATGTTATTTACATTTCCATCTGATTACAGAATGAAGGATGAAATAAAAATTCTTACTTGTCATAATATTCTGCTGTTTATTCTGCAGTATATTGGAACTCACGAGTATATGCTCAGGTAGGAAAGTAAGCTTAAATAGCTTCGAACGAAACATATAGAAGTAAAATTTATGTTCTTACTTATCACAAATATTTGTGTCTCTCTCCAGATATACAAAGATTTTCAAGAGTGTGGTCAGGCAGGGGAATACAAATTTTATTGGTGCTCTTGGAGCAATTTAAGCTGCCCTCATAAATACCTGCCTCGCCAGATCTATTTAATTTAATTCTGAGGGCCGTGAAAACTTGACAGGACTGTATCGCTAGCATGTAGAATGTGTCATATTATTGCAGTAATAATCATAATATGGGTATGTCTTGAGGCTTACTGCCTAAATTGTTTGTAGACAGATGTATGAAAAGGATTACACTTATGAGTTGCAAGGGCTGAGTTTGTTAATGTTGGCAATGAAAGTTTCACTTTACGATGATGATGTACTAACCACACAAGGATACATACAAGAATCGGTCATTCATATAGCAGGAACAGTATTAATTACTTATGTCACATCCAACACAACAGATTATTCTGCTCATTCGATGTGATTGCGTTTTTTCAGAGAACATATAATGGTGGTTGCCAACATCAGCACATTACGCCTCTACCATTCACAAAATTTTACCATAAAGCTTACATTCTAATTCACAGAAAAAATATACAGCCAACAAGTGATATATCCATGAGTGTGACATAGTCAGTTCTTATAGTGAAGCTTGAAATCAAACACAAAGTAATACAAATTATTAAACAATTCCTATAAAGAATAGATAGTAACATAAACTGTAAGTTTATTCTATACTTTTCTGCTTGAATAATTTACCGTGTTCCTTACTCTATCCTATATTTGAAGATCATGTTTACTTCTTGTATCGGCAAGTTCACATACACTCTTAGTTTTGTTTACTGTGTGATTAGAGTTCAGAGAGCACATAAATATATAAAAACAGCTGTACTATCATGACTTGGTGAAGATTGTCAGCTGTATATCTGCAATAGTATCTAGGGTGCACTCTGATAGTATTTCAGAAGGAGACAGCCAAATATATGTGATAAGGAAGAATATTAATATTTTTCCTGTTCGTGAAGCTGTTCTACAGAGTTCCTGCCTAAGGGCACACTGTGAAATTATCATATATTGGGAAATAAATGGTGAAATATTTGCGTCCTTTATTTTCTAATCACATGAAAAAATAAATAATGTAGAACATTGCAAATCATACTTGCCTTATATTAATAAACAATTCCTAGAATGTGTTTAAATGATCTTAAAAAAATTAAAGGAAGTGTGCAAATGTGAAATAGAATCCCTTTCATTAAGAATCTATAACTCTATCCATTACACCACATTGACGATGGGTATTTCAACCTTTTTAAATTAAATTTATTAGAACATCTTAGTGCATCATTACAGTTTGATATGTAATAATAAGGCACATCTCCTTGTGATAAATTGTCAGTGCACTGTCGCTTTGAAATGACACTGTGCAACCGTAACAAAACAGTTAACATATGCCAGAATGAACAACGGTGTCTGCTGCATCGAGTCAAAGATATACAAGTACAGTGTTCTGCAATCCTATTGGTCCTTGCTATTTCGCACAAATCTCTCTCTAACGATAAGTTTAGGGACAGCTCGGTGCAAAATATAGAGAACCAATAGGATTGCAGAACACTGTACTGGTACATCTCCGACTCGATGCAGCAGCACCGTTGTTCATTCTGGCATATGTTAACTGTTTTGCATTAAGGTTGCACAGTGTCATTTCAAAGTGATAGTGCACTGCCAATGTATCACAAGGAGATAGGCATTATTACACAGCGAACTGTGTATCAGCAATAAGATGTTCCAATAAATTCAATGATAGTGTTGAAATACCTATCTTCAGAGTGGTGTAATGGATAGTGATAGATTCCTATTGCAAGGGATTCACGTTTGCGTCCACATACTTCCTTTTATTTTTTAAAATCTTATTTACACACATTCTAAGAATTGCTTAGTAATGTAAGACAAGTATGATTTGCAACGTTCTGCATTATTTATATTTCTGTGTGACTAGAAAATGAAGGACACAAATATTTCACTGTTTATTTCCCAATATATGATAATTTCAAAGTGTGCACTTAGGCAGAAACCCAGTAGGACAGCTTCATGAACAGGAAAAAAATTAATATTCTTCCTCATCACATACATGTTTGGCTGTCTCCTTCTGAAATGCTATGAGTGCACCCTAGATACTATTGCAGAGATATAGCTGGCAATTTTCACCAAGTCATGCTCTTTTTATTTATGTGCTCTCTGAACTATAATAATACTGTTCACAAAACAGAGTTCATGTGAACTTGATGACACAATAAGTAAATATGGTCTTCAAATATAGGCCTTTATTAAAAATTCTAGAAGGAGTCAATAAGGAACACGGTACATTATTCCAGCAGAAAAGTATTGAATAAACTTAGTTGATGTTACATCAGTCACTGGGGATACTGTTAAATTCTTAAGTGACTAACGCCTTGTCTTCGAGGTATCTACTCTTTATATGAATTGTTTAATAATCTGTAGTACTTCGTGTTTAATTTCAAGCTTCACTATAAGGACTTATTATGTTACTCTCATGGCTATATCACTTGTCGGCTGTATATTTTTTCTGCGAATTAGAAGGTAAGCAATATGGTAAAAGTTTACGTATAGTAGAGGCATAGTGTACTGATGTTGGCAACCACCATTACATGTTGTTTGCAAAAACGCAATCAAACCGAATGAGCAGAATAATCTTTTGTGTTGGACATGAGATAATTAATGCTGTTCCTGCTCTCTGACAGATTCTTTTAAGTACCCTTGTGTGGTTAGTAAATCATCTTAAAGCGATACTTACGTTGCCAACATTAGCAAACTAAGCCCTTGCATCTCATAATTGTAATTCTTTTCATGCATCTGTTTACAAACCATTTAGACAATAAGACTCATGACATTTGCATATGATTATTATTGCTATAATATGAAACATTCTACATCCTAGTGATACACTCCTGTTAAGTTTTCACGGACCTCAAAAATAAATTAAATAAATCTTGTCAGGCAATGAATTATGAGGACAGTTTAAATAGCTTCGAGAGCAGCAATAAAATTCATACTCCCCTACCTGACCACATTCTTGGAAATTGTTGCATATCTGGAAAGAGACACAAATATTTGTGATAAGGAAGAACATGAATTTCAGTTCTATACGTTTCATTCGAAGCTATTTAAGCTTACTTTCCTACCTGAGCATATGCTCATGAGTGCAAACATGCTGCAAAATAAACAGGAGAATATTTGGGACAAGTGAGAGTTTTTATTTCATCCTTCATTCTGTAATCAGATGGAAATGTAAATAACATCAAAAGTTGCAGAATATATTCACATTACATTCTTACGAAAGAGGCAGAATGCATACACACTGCCACACTGAGGCAATGTTTACACCAGTATGCAATTCTATTGGCTCTTGCTATCTTGCGATACTATTGGTTATTCTCATTTCGCACCAAGCTCTTGGCTCTCGCTATCTTGTGATGCTATTGGTTATTCTCATTTCGCACCAAACTACCCCTAATGTCAAGTTCAAGTAGCTTTCATCGAGGCAAACATCCTGTTGGAAAAAGTTGATCATCCAAAACTCAGGGTGGGTGAACAAACTGTATTTATCCGAATGCAAGCAACACTTTTTTTTCCAGTTTTCAGGATCTAAAAATATGCCTGCAGCTTAGATTCGGAGGCAAAGCTTCAGGAAGTTCTGTAAAATGCTGCTATACACTGCCGTAAGTAGGTTTTGTGAATGATACTTCCGAAAATAGTGCTAGATGCCATGATATATAGTTTTCGTGAATGGTATACATTCTGGATTTCACCCTTTGTTGCAGTGTTTGCAGTCTGCTTTTGATCGTTTGTGCGTGGAGTGCTACCTTATATCCGACCGTGAAGAAGCATGTCTTTTTTTACACCGCCAAGTTTAAGAAAAAAGTAATTTCTTTCACCGAGATGACATTTAATCACACCAATGTAAGTATCATATGGGTGAAAACACACAAAATTGCTCGAGAACAGAAGATAAACTATTTTAAAGGAAGCTGCAATGAGATTGTTGCATGTAGCTCCAAAATATTTTATATATATATAGTATTGATACAGTCTTATGTGTGTATACGTGTATACACACACACACACACACACACACACACACACACACACACACACACACACACACACACACACACAGCATGTGATAAGTCCTCATCTGCAGTATTCCCTAATAATCATGCGTACAATGTGGGCCCCGCCAAGAGTAAATGCTCAGTGAAAGGGTTAATATAATTATTTCTCATGGCGTACTTGTTTGCGATGTAATAATAATTTAAGTGTGCAAATAGTAAAGGAAATGCCGCACTATCCATTTCGATTATCCATATTTTTCGTTTGTTAAGTGTGGCTTGAAATCAGAGTACCATTTTTTTAAGTACAGTAAAACCTCGTTTTTACGTTCCCGGTTTTTACATTTTCCTGCCATTTACACCATTTTTTGTCGGTCCTGTCAAATTTCCTATGTTCACAACGTTAATTCGTCCTCATTTTTGCATTATCATATTTACACTTTTCCTGCATTTTACACTTTTTGAAAGCATGTTCGTGAAGAAAAAATCACGTAATCTACATAAATTGATGCTAGCATGGCTTTCCCCTTAAAGTATAGCACTTAAAAATTATTTGCCGTCGAGTTTCTTGACACTTTGCATTTAATCACATATATTTCATGTATCATTGATGCCAGTATGTATATAGTTGACTTACGACGCGCCAATTTGTGACGATGTAGTTACTCTTTCCACCAGCTTCTTTGCCAGAGCGGCTGGTCTGCCCTCAAACAATCAGAACCAGTTGCTTTGTTGATGTGAGAATAAAGAGCTGCATTGTTTTTGTGATACATATTTCTGATTCATAAAGAACATTATCTGTCAAAGTTTGGTATCATAATACCAACAACCTCAAAAAAGCTGTAATAGTGTGAAATGCCAATCCTAGGCAAACGTCACAAAAATACTTATGCATATGTTTGCACTCGAGAACATGAATAAATTCTCTAATATTGTCGAGTGAAACATAGAAAAATACAAAAAGAACAGAAATTTAGGAGTTTTACTATGTAAATAATTAATGCCAGTAAAAGGCAGTAATTTTGAAGATGTGTTACATAGCCTGGCAGCGGCGTCCTCAATTATAATGAATGAAATTACGTCAAAAATTTCTACTTCCCATAAAATTACCAGTTCTGCCCTGTGCTTAAAATAGTAAAAATTTGGATAACCTTTATTGTATAATAAACTTCCTGGCGAGTATTTAGATACCTATTATGTACATATATCACAAATAAACTACGAAAATGCGAGGCTGATCCAGTAAGCACATTTTACCATTTAAAACACTACTACCTGCATTTTACATTTTCCTGCATTTTACACCATTTTACTGAAGTCCCTTGAAAAGCGTAAAAATGAGGTTCTACTGTAGTGGATAAGTTTTTCTCAAACTTTTTTATGTTTCTCCATCAGTGATCAGTGTCAAATTTTCGGGTTTACTGAATAAAATAAAAGGCGTTACACTGCAATGAGGCTATAATTGATTTTTGCTTTAGTTTTTATTGATTAAAAAGTGAAAATAAAATTAGCGAAATTATTGACAAAATAAAATAAAAGTAGCAAAACAATATACTGAAATAGGTTTCAAAAAATGATGAAATCTACCAAAAATTTTTACCACAAACAGGTGCCTCTACCCATGACGCATTTCTGAGAAATTTGGGAAAATATGATTCACTGACATATTTCTATAACCACTGATACTTTACAGCTACTGACACATATTGACATAAAAATAAATAAGAAAAGTTGCTTATTGTATTGTTTCATGCTTTAAATAAGTAGGTACTATATCACATTAGAAGACACTTTACAAATTCTATTGTTACACTTCACTAGCATCCATTGGCAATGTGAATAAACCAATATAATTTTTATGTGGTATCGTTTGATAGACATGAACAATGTCTGCTACTGCTTGTTGATGATGTATTGTATGAAGGGGCCCGACCCCACCAGAAAATTTGTGATATACTTTTTCAGTATTATATCAAACAGTTGGAGTGAGACATGATCCCCTTGACATCCTAACTCAATTTACAATGATGTAATCAAATGGATTTGCTTGCCTCTCGCTGCAGCATAGTCTCTCTTCGTTACGCAGCCATGCTGACAGCCAAAGGCCAGTGGCGGATGGCCCTTAACTGCCACTACAGTCACGGCACAGAGCTGTTTGCCTTCGCCCTCCTCACCCCTTGCCTTAGTGCTGCTTGGAGCCCGACCAAGTGGGCCCCGGTTCAGCGGGCTGTGCCTGTCGCTCTCCTTCTCCCCACCTCTCGCGCTCCTGATCGCAGTTTAGGGCCGGTGGCCCTGGGCCTTTAGCACCTATGTCAAAACGTATTCTGGAGCGGTGTCATTGCAACTTGAGTGTTCGTAAATTGAGTATAAAATGAATAAAGTAGACTCTTCAGAACACCCTTTCATTTATTATGGAAGAGGCGCTAGAAATAAAGCTGTTAGATGCACATCAACCAAAAGATTTCTTGATGTCTCAACTTGATAAAAAGAAGAAGAAACTTACTGCTATACGTGGTTCTGCAAAAAGTCTTGGCTAACTGTGAGTGAAAAGAAGCAAAAATTGTTAAGTTTCTACTGTGTTGTTTGGTGGTGAAGGATTCTGGACAAGGCTGCAAGTATCTAAAGCATTTAAGTGAACAAATGAAGAAACACGAAGAAAGTGGACTCCATTTAGAATATGCTGGTAAATATAAAATGTTTGGCACAATTAACATTACTGCTCATATTGATTCGGCATATAAAATGCCAATTCAGAAACATAATGAATTAATTATGAAGAACAAACACATATTAAACAGAGTGCTTATTGTTTGGTGGAACTCATGAGTTAGCACTAAGAACTCACAATGAAAAACAAGAGTCAGCAAACCGTGGCAATTTCTTAGACTTGTTATCTCTTTTGGGAAATCTTGACAGTGTATTAGATGATCACTTAAGTGGCTCTAGTAATTCTGTGTGTAAATTTATGTTACACATGATACAAAATGAGCTTCTGGACTGTATGTACCAAGTTTACATCGCAGAACTGATTAAAGAGATTAATGATGTCACCTTTGTTTCTGTGCAGGCTGACAAAACAACAGATATTCTGTGCAGAAGTCAATTTGTCATTACACTGCGGTATATTAAGGGGAGGAAACCTGTTAAAAGATTTCTTTCTTTTGAAAACGTTAATGATAGGCCAACACATGGACTTAGTAAGGATTCAAAAAGACGTCTGGAACCTTTCAGTCTTCAAGAACTCATTGCTCAGGTATACGATAGTGCCCCAGTAATGAGTGGCAGTCACAGTGATGTTCAGACACTGATGCAGAGCACTTTCCCACATGCCAAGTAAGTTCACTGCTATGCGCACCAAATGAATTTGATTCTCCAGAATGCTTGCAGTAAAAGCTTTAATTTGATAAGGTCGTTCTTTG
Organism: Locusta migratoria; assembly: GCA_026315105.1. Lineage (NCBI taxonomy): Eukaryota > Metazoa > Arthropoda > Insecta > Orthoptera > Acrididae > Locusta > Locusta migratoria. Next base: position 520,306,617 of record CM048744.1, on the reverse strand, counting down.
CAAGTATTGCTGGTTTTTTAGTTTCTTTTTCATCTCATCGCCGGAAATTTGAAATAGTTCACTTGTAATAAATCACCATAGAGCTATAATTCAAGCACAAGTAAAGGTGACAATGGGTTACCAATGTGATGCCGTCAAAACGTGTGCTGCTGTTACTGTGAATGGTTTTAATGCAGCCACGACCAGCTTCGATGCTGCCGCTATTGTTACTGCTACCTGAAGTTATGAGCCGACTGTTCATATGCGGCAACCCGTTGCTTAGCAGCTCAGTGGCGACACCACTGAGTGGAAACTTGTGAACAACAATAGTGGCGACACCACTGAGTGGAATCTTGTGAACAACACTAGTTTACACATAGAGTCCCATGTTAATTAAACTGTAAAAACCTTTCTCTGTGGCTACTAATGTAGTAGCTGCTTAATTATTTTACAAGCTGATTATATAAACTCCATTTCCACTACTTTGCTCCTCTTCAACTGGCAAATTAATTTCTTTTGCAATTGACTTTGTAGCATAATTGGTTAAATTATACAAAGTGTAAAAATAAGTAATAGATCAAAAAATTCACAAGACTTTATTTAAAATAGCCCCCCCCTCCCAGAACCAAATCCTGGCTGCACCTCTGAAAAAACAGGTCATATATTGTCTGTATGCCACTCAGCACAAGCTCTACCCTTATGCAACTTTTCAATGGAGATTAACAAAATTGCTGCTGTTACTTCTGCCATGCCCTCAATGCTGTTGTTGGATTCGTCTCTGTTCAAACACACAATTCGCAGGCTTGTGGCCACCATGGCTGCTGCTCTCTAACACACATAGACCTCGGATCACCACCCTTGCGGTCATGTCTTGCAAGCTTTTGAGCTATAATCAACACACCATTCCCATTCTAAGACAGTTCACTGCACCAGCAGCCTATTGCTTGGCAGTTAGAGGCATTATGTTTCTAGTAGTCGACCAAGCTATGGCAGCCAACCTGTTTGGTATGGATGTCTTCCAGGCTTTGAATTTCAAATTAGGTTCAATTGGTTTCAGATCAAGTGCCATACGCAGTGTTGATACTCCTTGTACAGAATTTCCTACATTGTTCTCACCAGGATTAGGCTGTGGTGCTTCCACCACCTTTCAAGCTCACATCACCATTAAGCCTACCCCCCCCCCCCCCCCCAGTTTTTCTGGGTGCACGCCATTCTGTGGTGTTCAGGAACGACATCAAAGCTGCCTGACAGACACAGGCGTTATTCACCCAGTCACATGCAGCAAATGGACCACACCACTGGTCATCAAAAGGAGGCACACAGGTAAACTTTGATTGTGTGGTGACTTGACTTCAAAGCCACTATCAATGCTCAGTCAATCATAGATTATTACCCCTTTCCATGGCAGTAATAGTTGCTTTCCAAATTGTATAGGGGAAGTACATTTTGAAGACTGACTTGGTGGAGGCCTATTTGCAATTCCCTCTTGATCCAGATTTGTAAGGCAAGCTCATTGTGAACACTCCCTTATGTTTATATCAATACCTTTGCCTTCCGTTAAGAGTCACCAGCTAGATTTCAATGTTTCTTGAAAGAGCTCGTCACCCCAATCCCAGGGGGTGATTTGTTGTTTCTGGATGGATCACTGAAGATCACTTGAACAATTTACAGACTGTTTTCTGCATTGCAAGCAGAAAGTTTAAAGTCAATGTTTTCAACAGTTTATACAGCATCTTGGTTTCTCAGTTTCGGCATTGCCTTGCTTAAGGACCACATTCAGGCTCCTGCAATTCACTTTGGTAAGAAACAACAGGCAATGCTTAGGAATACTGCTTATTACCACAAATTCATTCTGGGGGCTGCAACCATTTTGCACTCTTTATATGACCTTTTGAGGAAATGTGCTAAATTTCAGTCACCCCCGCACGACATGAAGCTACATTTCTTTCCCTTAAAAGCAAGCTTGTTTTGGCTCCATGCTTGGCAACTTTTCATCCAGGCCAGCACCTGGATCTGGCCATTTATTCCTCTCATTTTGTTCTCAGGGCAGTGTTGACACATCACTTTGCCAACGGCTCAGAAACCCCTCTCGCATTCACCTCCAAAACTCTCACTCCGGCCCAGTCCAAATACTAGCCATTGTCTATGTGCACAAAATGTTCTGTGTGTTTCCTTATGGTACAAAATTTCACTTGATAATGAATCATAAACCATTAGTGTCACTCTTTAATCCATATGCTCTCATTCCAGACAAAGTTGCTCACAGGCTAGAGTGCTGCACTTTGCTTTTGTCGTGGTTTCACTACAAAATTCAGTTTTGCCCTACTACTCAGCATGCAAATGCTGACAAGTTGTCTCACCTGTCAGTCAGTTTTGATGCAGCCTTTGACCAGGTTGAATTCTGTTTCCAAGTAGACATCAAGCTACAACATACTGTCGAGGGTTTTCCCCTGAAGTCCGATCACGTGGCCAGTTACGCTCGAGGGTTCTGGCTCCACCGTTGAGCCCCTCATTGCTTCCCCCTGTGGAGTCTTCAACTGGAATATCTGATGCCGTGCTGCTCTCAGAGCTACCTGGCCCATCTTGGTCTTTTGTGAGGCCTTTCCAGAGTACCAGGGCCGAGTCAACCACACTAACCAGACACGTCATCAGCAATAATCTCAAACTGGCATCCAACCCACTGAACACTGTGCCACAGTCATTAGTCACAACCCTACACTGTGGTTCCACCATATCATCTATTTGAAAAAGATAGTGATTATATGGACATTCATTGCTGTGAGCTGGCCCCTCATGAAGAAGGAAGGTGTGCTATATCCAAACCCTGTGCCTTTGAATGTCACCAGTGCTTATGAGAGCATGTTCTGTCTCAAAAGCACAAAGTGTTGAGCAGAGCCAGGCTCTGCCTCAGTTCTGTTTCCAATATTGTCAAGCAAGCTGCACTCTGTAATGACTTGGTTTGTGCAATACGCAAATGTAATACAGTGTTCTCAGTCTATGTTTTATCTATTGAGTGTCCCACTTTTTGTAATTCTGATCACTTGTACTCATTGTGTGACTTCAATAAATGTTTGAGTATTAGAATAACAGTGAAACCCTTAAGATCACTTGTATATAACCAGGGTGGTTAATTATGAATCCAGTGCAACAGAAAGGGACACTTAATTGACAAAATGTTCCCTGCTGAGAGGCTTCTACCTCATGATAGGCATGACGTATCAAACTATGTATGTCATTTGTTTTAGGTGTTTGAACACTATGCAACCATTTTGAGAAATTCATGCTACCAAATGTCCAACTATTTTTGCCTTGGTTCCTGCACTAATGGTTTGAGTGCAGGAATATAGATAATTCATTCTTCTGAGGGAGGATTTGGTTCCACGTACACAAGATGTTCATTCGGATCAGCTAAGTTGAAATGTCAAACTGTCTCAATGTTTACCATTTGAACAACAGTTGCACATATTGAAACTTAGACTTTTTCTGTGGGAGTCACTTCCACTGTGCAATTTCTTTATATCACACAACAACAGCTTTCACGACCGGATATTATAATTGCTGATGATTCTTCCAGGTTGTATGGCCGTCATCCATGCAGCATTTCTGTTCCTGACGTACCATCCAGAGCTGTGCTGGACATCCTCAGAGGTGCTACTGGTGGTGATGAGTCTTTCTGATTGAAGAGTCAGACGTCTGAGAACAGTATAAATACAATAACATGAAAACCCGACTACACTCATTGTAGATTGTATTTATGTCACTCTCCAAAATCTGACTTGGCAGTCGGCAAGGTTCATGAACAGCAGGAATACCTCTGAGGATGACCAGAGCAGCTCTGGATAAAAGTTCAGGAACGGAGATGTTTCATACAACCTCGAAGAATCATCAACATTTCTTTATATCATATTCGACATTCTGAAATTTAATCATTCTTCCCACACAGAGTACATCTAACACTAGAAAAAATAAATAAATAAAAGAAAATAAAAAAGTTACTTATTTAAATAGTTTAATGAAGAGACTTTACTTACTTTCTGACATAGTGATTCCAGTAGGATTATGAAATAGAGGAATTGTGTACAATACTGCCCAGAATGGTCTCTGTTCATCTGTCACCCATTTCCCTTTACTTTTCTCTTCAAGAGCAGCTTTCTTAAAAGCTTCTGTATCAATACCATCGTTGTTCATAGGAACTTTAACAAAATAAGTTAAATTTCACCTGACTTCAAGGAAATAAATTGTTTGAAAATTACTATATCATGCATATAAGTAATTAAGACTATAATTGTACATGAAATTTTCTGCTATGTGATTCAATTAACAAACATATGATGTTAATACACCCGTAACACTAATCAAGGAGAAGCAGAAAAGAAAAACTAGCACCCTAACAGAAAAGCATAACCAAAAGAATAACACAAAACATAATCAAAAGTAATAGTACATTTTCACACAAGCCAAAAAGCAAAGGATACATATCTAAAGGAAGACAAAAACTTTTGCAATCCACAACATCTTGTGCAAAAGGGAGAAATTACAGTAGCAGGCTGTGTTGAATAAGTAGTTCTCAGGGTGACCATACTTCAACTCCATAGCCTTTATCCATTTCTTGGTGTCTAATGAAATAACGATGACAGTTTGTAACCCACCACAAAGATATTCGTCAAGTTGCAATAGGAACATAAAAATGAGTCACATACATGCAACTTAGATTTCAGCCACATCCTTCATCAGAAAAAAAAGAAAACATTCTGTCATTCATACAGCCACACTTAATAAGCACCCAACAATAATCTCTGGCTGGTTAAAAAGTGCTGGTGGGGGATGGAGACAGCGTGGCATTAGGGAACATGTAGGCACCAGATGGGTGGGAAGAGATGAACTGAGGAATGGAGTGGTGAGATGTGGGAAAGTAGGGAAGGAAAACACACACATACACACACACATAAGCAAGCATATGTGGAATATACCAGAAATGGGAGAGGTATAGGATAGAGGGTCAGGAACTGTTGTACAAACATCCCTGAATCACCTCAGCTTCCTCTGCAAGATACGACTAATGTGTAAAGTGAACTACATAAATCCCATCTCTTGAATCAAATCCCTTGCTCTCCAGCACCTGGAAGAGCACTCCAGACACCTTCTCCACAAGTTATCCAGCCTGCTAATAAGATAATGCTGTCTTGGAGCACAACTATACAAACCCCTATCCTACCATTGGTGTTCCAACTCGTGGATCCCTTATAACACCCAGAAAATGGCTAGCTGATGTTTTGAACTTGCAACATCCCTCTAAGCTCCCTACCAACACTACAAAACATTCAGAGTCAAAAGAAAACTAGAACACTGGTTAACCTGCCAACCAAACTGTCAACCACACAGAAGTTTCAGTGCTATCCAAAGTCTCACCTTCAGTCCTCCACCTTAATAAGGTCATGTTGGACACTTCTTTTCTTAATGCCCATGAAGGAAACACTACTTTTCCTCCAATCCCTCTGACCAAATCCAACCAAATCCTAACACGAAAACTGCTTCTCCCAGTTAATACCGTCCTCCAACCAAGATGCCCCCACGATCCCACTAAACGACACCATGGTCAACCTCCAACTTAGTCTCAACATCTTTCCCCAAGTCCCTTCCTAAGAACACAAAAATTTCAGCTAAAGCAGTGATTTTCAACCTGTGGGTCATGAGCACTAAGGGGCTTTGAAGTCTTGGTCAGTTGCACCTTAAAACAACCAGACAAGAGCATGTCTGAATATGAGGTGTTTGCTGCGGTGGAGTGGCCAAGCATTCCAAGGCGCATAGCTGCGGAGCAGACCACTGTTCGCCATTGGAGGTTCAAGTCCTTGGTTGGGAATGGGTGTATTTATTGTCCTTAGCATAAGTTAAAGTAGTTTGTAAGCCTAGGGACTGATAACCAGAGTAGTTAAGCTCCACAGAGTTACAAACATTTGAATTTGAACAAGGTGTTCCATAAAGGAAAGCTAAAGACCTAAGATAAGTGAAATGTATTTTATATTAAAATTATGTGATTTCTTATTGATCATTAATTCTCAGTTGAATACAACAAAGATTGTTTTATAAGAAATACACTGTGTTAACAATGAACGAATGAAAATCCTATAAACTGTTTTCAAGTACCAGGATACGGCTAAATTTACAAGATTCAATAATTAATTTTGAGAAATTCGATTGTTTACAAGCTGACTATACAGTGGGGCTCAATGAGCACAATTGACTTCAGAGCTATAACTGCAATATGAAATCTCCTTATACAACAAATACATTTCTCTGTCGGAATTCATGTAAAGTAGGATGTGTTTTATTCAGAAAAATGGACTAAAATTTATCCTATAATATACAACACTGTTTTATTACTGATTTTTAGAAAATGTTTGTATAGTTTATGGGACTTAACTACAGGGTCATCAGTCCCTATGATTTTTAGAGAAAGTTGTATCAACAGAAGAAAATAAAATTCATTGCCTTTGAAATGGTTTGGGAAGCCGCCAAAATATTTTTACTTGAAAGGAAGTCACATATTGAAAAAGGTTGGGAAACACTGAGCTAAAGAAAGGAGAGCCATCCACAACCTGAAAACCAATCCTGATATAATCATCCTCCTTAAAGACAAATGAAGACATCCACCAACTGTCAACTTACTGACTCTTCCATTAGAATTTATGCCTGAATGATGCCATTCCAAAAGACTAACAAGATTTCAATGACTAATTCACACCCAGGCTATCCAGATCCACTCCTTCTCCCTCCCTCCACATCTCCTGGTCGCAAAATAATTATCCAGGTCTTACAGTTACCTCATTTCACCACACCCAACAGCACCTGCTCCCTCTATCCTACACTTCTACCATGCCTGTGTGATTGTATGAACAAGGGTATGTGTCTTTTTTTTTTTTTTTTTTTTTTTTTTTTTTTTATGAAAGCTGCGGCCGAAAGCTAAGCTGCATATGTGTGATTGTCTATTTTATGTTTCAGTTGTGGATGGCAAATGTCTTTGTAAAAGTTGCAAACTCTCTTCATTATTTGATACATTGATATTCACCCTGCTATATCATCTCAGATATTAATCCACTACTTACTGATTTTCCTCTCAGTCCATCTACTTTTATAGAGAATGCCAAATTAGTTCTATGTTGACATGTACTGTACTGTACTATTCAATTACTATTTCAGTAGATCACAGAAAAAAAGGGCTTAGCATACTTTACACCCACAAGACCATTTGTAGTGGTGTCAGATACAACAGTACATTCATCTAAATATGGAATCAAATTGAGGGGTTGCTTGGAAAAACTTCACTAGTAAATAAATAAACAAGAGAGATAGAGAGGCACCATCATATAGTGTTCAGCATTATGCACTCGATCAAACAACCTATTCTGTAAAATAATAATTAAAAAACACGTCAAGTCATGCGATACATGCCTCGAAAATACAGTTATTTGGCAAAAACCCCATAAGTCAGGACTGTTGCTAGCAAGAACATCACAACTTTGTTTGAAACTTTTTCTTCCAAATTATGCTCCAGTTCTCATAGTTTTTACATTATCATACCCAAGTGGTTCAGAGTTGCAGGAAAATAGAGAGCTAGAAAATGAAAAAGGAGAATGATATTGGTGATGCCAAAGTACATAGTAAAGAACACATTAATTACATCAGGAAAATTGTACCAACTCACAAGACTGCAGAGTGATGTAGGTTTGTAGTTTTATCTATGCAGTGTATTGTCATTAGTCTAATTTCTTCTCTCTGCAGAGAGATCACCATTGCTGAACTTTCCATAACCTGTGGTAAAAGAATTCTGAAGGCCTGAACAAGTCCATCTCTATTTGTTCTGGAGATATTCACTCACCAAGATTTCAAGGATTTTGTTTCTAAAAACCTCAAAGCCAGCATTGAGTGTTCAGAGTAATTGATCTGAATAGTATGACTTTAAAAAATGGAGTTGCGTATTTGTGACAAGCATGTCATGGTACCTGAAGCCTAATTTCATCATAGTGTGAACCGTCAAAAGTCAATTAACATTCAGGAGCTTTCACATTCACAGCCTAGATTGAAACCTAAAAAAGTTAAGGACTTAATAAACTCACCAAATAATTCAAAAACCTACAAGCAAAGAGTACTATTCAAGATTGTTTAGCACAGCTGTAATGGTGGCTTCACTTGCAATCAGTTGTGACTGTGAAACAGATAATCATGGCAATAATGATGGATGTGAAGATTAATGTTTAGAGTTGTCATTGTATGTTGTATTTCACATTATTTATCCTCATTCTTTAATAAATATCGTTTTACTAATATAAGTCATGTTATTTAATCGAGACAGTAAGTCTATATGGTGTACAACTATACCAATATTATGCATTATATTAGTGGTGCTTTCACTGAATCAACAAAACCCCCACTATTCCAATCCATTTTCCTTTTTCTCACCAAGAGAATATAATTTGGTACCACTTAATTAGTTCTATTAATATTCCTGACACCTAAAGAATATGTAGACAAAACAGAAAGAAATTAGGCACATAGAATAGACTATCACAATCACACAACTTAAATATTTGGCCATGTCCTTCATCACAAAAAGAAAAATTAATGATGAAAATTCTCCACAGAGATGATAGATTATTTTTCAAAAGAGATAGATTGGCTGGCCAGTACTTACCTTTTTACTGTACCGCCAATAGTTACACACACAAAAAAGGACGAAATTAAACATCCTTTGGGAACTGTGTTCCTTCTTCAGGTGGAGAGGAGGGAGGGAAAGAAGAAAAAAGGAATGTCAAAGGAAAAGGAAGGGAAAGGTAATTCACGACCTAGGTCATGAGGATGGTGTTCAGGATTGCGGAAGTCAGAGATAGTGTGTATTAGTACTGAGCCATGTCAAAGAGAATACCGGAGAGGAAAGATGTAGCAGTAAAGAGAAGAGAAGAAAAGGCGAGTGAACTGAATGATGGTGAAGCGTGTAGGAGAGGGGTGTCTGAAATGTTTTTGATTAACATCAACACACACACACACACACACACACATACAGAGAGAGAGAGAGAGAGAGAGAGAGAGAGAGAGAGAGAGAGAGAGAGAGAGAGAGAGGTATTGAGGATGGAGGCGGGGGAGGGGTTAGCGTAGATTTAGGCCAGGGGGATGGCGGGTTAGGTGTCAGTATCCAAATAGCACATGTGGTGTAACGTGCCAAGGTCCCTGGAGTCATGCTGGAGGGCATGCTCTGGCACAGGATATTGGGTGTCCCCCAGGTGAACTGTCTCACTGTGACCATTCATCCACTAAGCCAATTTGTTGGTAGTCATACCAACATAAAAGGCTGCACAGTGGACACATGACAGTTGATATATGATGTGTGTTGTCTTGTATGTGGACCTGCCTTGAATAGGATAGGTTTTTCCTGTGGTGGGGCTGGAGTACGTGTTAGTGGGAGGATGCATTGGACAGGTTTTGCAGTGGGATTGGTTGCAGGCATAGGAACCATTGGGTAGGGAGGGTGGTTTTGGGATGTTGTAAGGTTGGACGAGGATGTTGTGGAGGTTGGGAGGACGGCAGAAAGCTACTGTGGGTGGGATGGGAAGAACAGTTTAGAGTGATGATCTCATCTCAGGCCATGACTTCAGAAAGTCATAGCCCTGTCGGAGCAGTTTGTTGAGACATTCCAGGCCAGGATGGTACTGGGTTACTAAGGGGATGCTTCTGGGGCATCGACCCTGGCTGGGCTACACCTGCCCTCCGTTGTTCCAGCAGGAGCAGCAGGACCGGGCGGAGCAGCTCCCATGACATGGTGTCACAGCTGGCCCCGGGTGCACGTGTAGCTGCAAGTGGGTGTGCGCAGGTCTAGGAAGCGTTGGCTGTGGCAATGGGCAACTCGCCCTGGAAACCAACGCGGTGCCCCGCAATGGTATCCCTGCACCCAGACTGCATTGCCCGGGCTGAAGCCAGAAGTGGCTGGACCTGGGGCTGGCATGTCAGAAGGTGTAACAGGGTATGAGGTTGGCAGCTATGGAGCTGTTTGGCCAGACACAGTTGCCCAATCGGAATGGCCTGATAGGCCATCAAAATTTGTAACAGGGCGTCATCAACTGACACGGAAGTCGTATATTTGTGCATGTGTGTTTTATATGTTCGCACAAGCTGCTCCATATGTGGATGGAACATCAGAGACCACATGTGCTGAATTCTCTGGAGCATGCAAAAAGACCAAAAATCATCTGCACAGAATTATCTGCCACGATCGTGTGTGGAAGACCTTCAAGGCCCCAATAGTGGCCTCGGCCAAAGTGGAACTGATGTGAATGATGTAAGGAAAGTAAGAGAGGGCATTAGCTACCAAGAGCCAATATGAGCCCCCGCAAAATTGACGTGTATCTGGTCCAACGGTTGCGAAGGGACCAGCCAAGGAATGTTGGGGATTGGCCTGCTGGAGGGCACAGGTGTCACAAACAGACACCAGATGTTCATTTTCCTGATCGATTCCTGGCCTAAAGTCGTGGTGTCAGTCCAGGGGCTTAGTGTGGGAAATTCCCCAGTGACCGTCATGTAGTAAACTTAATATTCGTGGGCAGAGAGTCAACAGAATTATGGCCAATAAGAGTAGCATGGCCACTACTGAGAGTCAGTCATAGAGTAAAAAATAATTACTTAATGGGTCTGATGCCCGGCCCGGTGGGCGTTGTGGCCACGCTTGTTCCACAGGTGACTTCACTATTCTGAGAACGGGGTCTTTATTTGTGGCCACCGCTAGGACTTCACTAGTGATGGGAAACCAGTGTAATGTTCTTTCCTCGTCCACATCTACTGGAAAACAAAGGATTTCTTCCCTATCAAACTGTGGATTCACCCAAAGCAGGTGCCATGATAACGCGTTCGCGTTAGCATGTTGCGAAGTGGGGCAACTGTCATACTGAAAATGGGACAGGTGCAAGGCCCATCAATGGAGACTGTAGGCAGACTTGTCTGGAAGGGCTGCATCTGGCCAAAAGACGGTCACTAAAGGCCGATGGTTGGTTATTAAAGTGAAGTGGTTGCCATATAAGAACAAGTAAAACTTCTGTACGGCAAAAATTACCCCAAGTGCCTCTCTCTCTACCTGGGAATATTGTTCCGGCACTAGCGTGAGGGTTTTAGATGCAAACGCCAAGGGACTTTCGCTGCCATCTGAGTACAGGTGTGATAAGACCTCTCCCACCCCATAATGTGAGGCATCCGCCGCAACTGCAAAGGGCAAACCCCAAGAATACGTGCCCAGACATGTTTGAGACAACAATAATTGTTTAAAGCGCCCAAAAGTGGCCTGAAAGGCAGGAGACCATTCAAACGTGACATATTTTGTGCATCAAGTCATGAAGGGTTTAAAAATGGAGGCTGTATGCGGAAGAAAACGATGATAATATGCAAATTATCCGAGGGGCAGGCATGGAGAGTATTGCTTCCACATATTCCTTTACGGATGTAACACCTTGCAGAGACACATCCTGCCCGATGTACACAGTACTCGGCTGGAAAAACTGAGATTTCGCCAAGTTACATTTGAGATTAGCATTGGACAAGACGTGAAAAACCTGTATAAGGTTGGCAATATGAGCCGCAGGGGTTGTTTTCTGTGACCACAATATCATCTAAATAATTTACACAAGTATCTACTGGTTTCCAAAGCTGTTCTAAATACCTCTAAAATATTGTGGGCACACTGGAAACCCCAAACAGCAGCCACAGATATTTACAGAGTCCAAAAGGGGTGTTGACTCAGAGGTAATTGAAAATATGTTTCAGCTAGGTCTAACTTGGAGAAGCAGGCCCTTCTTGCCAACTTAGAAATGAGATCCTCTGGGTGAGGCATGGCATACATATCCAACCAATAATGTGCAGTAACTGTTTGTTTGAAATCCCTACATAGCCATAACTGTCCACTAGGCTTCTGCACGACCACCAAGGGGGAGGCCTGCTCGATAGAACTACTGGTAAACATAACCCCTTCACAGAATAATCCCTCAAGTTCCTGTTTGACCGCGGAATGCATACTAACCGGAGACGCCTTGTGAAGGTGTCTAACACAAACAAATTAGCCGCATCTGTTGATTCGACAAAACTGAAAGTTAACAACCGGGAAACTTATTTCTATTTAGTGGCAGAAATTTCCCCTGAACGGGAATCTGATTGTTGACATACCCTTGCAACTTACGTGTTACCAGCACAAGCTGAGGGTGACCTAATTCACTGTACGTGGCAATACTCAAAAGAGAAACTTTTTTTTTTTGGATTTTAGGGCGCACAACTTCTAAGGTCATTAGCGCCCAGACAAGAACAGGGATTCACTAGATCTCAAAAAATTTGGTGACTGTCAGAAAATCAAGAAGAGGCTAAAAACGAAAGATAAAAGACAATTAAAAGGGTTAAATATCCTTCGATAAGTTGGCCAAGTTGATAAAACGCAAAACTCGAGCAGCTGCTCGTGTGTCATCAGCTAAGATTTCCTCCAGTGTAGACGGAAAGTGAAGGGCTACACGGAGATGATTAAAATTCACGCAAGACAATAAAACGTGTTGCACCATCAGCAATTCACCGCAGGAGCACAGCGGTGCAGGGTCGGCGGTTAGCAAATGACGGTGGCTGAAACGGCAATGACCGATCCGCAATCGGGCCAGGATGACCTCCTCCCGCCGAGAGGGGCGTGAGGAGGTCCTCCAAGCGGTCGGGATCGGTTTGACAGTTCACAATTTGTTGTTATACAGTGAAAGCCACGCACTGTGCCATGACGACACGATACTCCGGCGAAGAGCCCGTTGAACATCGTCCGGTGGGATGCAAAAGGTAGCCATGCGAGGCGAAAGAGCTGCGGCCTTGGCTGCTATGTCAGCGGCCTCATTCCCGGGCACACCCACGTGGCCAGGGACCCACAGGAAAGAAACGTGACAGTTGTCATCTGCTAGCAACTGGAGGGAGCGTTGGATCCGATACACGAGAGGATGCTTCGAGAAAGGGTCCTTAGGACTCTGCAGGGCACCAAGGGAGTCCGAACATATGGCATAGAAAGGTTCGCGGTGGCGGCAGGTATACAAAACGGCCTGGTGGAGGGCAAAAAGCTCAGGCGTGAAGTTCGAGCACCGGTCAGGAAGCTCATATTGGAAACGGTTGTCCCCGACGACGAAGGCAGATCCGACACCAGCAGTGCTCTTGGAACCATCAGTGTAAATAAATATGGCATTATCGAACCGCGAACGGAGTTCGACAAGCCTCGAGCGGTATACCAAATCCGGAGAGCTCCTCTTGGGGAGCGAGCTAAGTTCAAGGTGAGTGTGAACCTGGGCCTGATGCCGCGGTGGCAATGGGCTTTCGCTCAACCGAAAGGTGGAAGGAAGGGTAAAATCGAGCCGCTGCAGCAGGCGGCGAAACTGAACTCCAGCTGGAAGCAAGGCAATCGCAGACAACTGATATTGGCGATCGAGTGTGTCGTCAAAAAATAATCGGTAAGATGGATGGTTGGGCATCGACCGCAGGCGGCATGCGTACCGACACAAGAGTATGTCACGTCAAGTGGTCAAGGGTAATACAGCGGCCTCGGCATACAGACTTTCAACAGGGCTGGTATAAAATGCACCGGTCACCAGACATAATCCCCAATGGTGGATAGAGTTGAGACGGCGGAGAATCGACGGCCGTGCAGAAGAGTATACAAGGCTTCCGTAGTCGAGCTTCGACTGAACAATGGCCTGGTAAAGGTGAAGCAGGACGTGCCACTGAGGACACGAAGAACGTTAAGGGATTGGGCACAACGGGCAGCCAGGTAGGACACGTGTGTGGACCAGCAAAGTTTACGATCCAACATGAGTCCCAAGAATTTCATAGTCTCCACGAAAGGGCCGAGACGTAGAGAAGGTGGAAGAAATTCCTTGTATCTCCAGAAGTTGATGCACACCGTTTTCTCAGTGGAGAATCGGAAGCCGTTTACAATGCTCCAGGAATATAGACGATCAAGACAGTGTTGAAGAGAACGCTCCAAGAGACACGTCCGCTGGGCGCTGCAATAAATTGCGAAATCGTCAACAAAAAGAGATCCGGAGATGTCGGCTGAAAGGCAATCTACGATCGGATTGATTGCAATGGCAAAGAGCGCCACACTCAAGACGGAGCCCTGTGGTACCCCATTCTCCTGGCAAAAGGTATCTGACAAAACAGAGCCCACCGGTACCCGGAACTTGCGATCCGCCAAAAACGCTTGTATGAAAAGAGGAAGGCGGCCCCGGAGGCCCCACGTGTGCAATGTGCGGAGAATGCCCGCTCTCCAACAGGTATCGTATGCCTTCTCCAAGTCGAAGAAAACTGCTACTGTTTGACGCTTCTTTAGAAAGTTATTCATAACGAAGGTCAACAACGTAACAAGGTGATCAGCAGCAGAGTGGTGTCGACAAAAACCGCATTGGATATTAGTCAGGAGGCGGCAAGATTCGAATAGCCAGACCAACCGAGCGTTAACCATGCGTTACATCACCTTACAGATGCAGCTCGTCAGAGAAATGGGGCGATAACTGGAAGGAAGGTGTTTGTCCTTCCCTGGTTTGGGGATGGGTACAACAATGGCTTCACGCCAACTTGTGGGAACATGACCTTCAGTCCAAATGCGATTGTAGGTACTAAGAAGAAAGCTCTTGCCCGCAGGAGAGAGGTTCTTCAGCATCTCAATGTGAATGGAATCTGGCCCGGGAGCAGAAGATCGGGACAGGGCGAGAGCACGGTCTAGCTCCTGCATGGTGAAGGCGACGTTATAATTTTCACGATTAAAAGAGTGGAAAGAAGGCGGCCGTGCCTCCTCTACCTGTTTGCGAGGGAGAAAGGGAGGGTGGTAATGGGCAGAGCTCGAAACCTCCGCAAAGAAACGGCCCAGTGCGTTGGAAACATCAGCAGGGTCCATGAGGACTGCGTTCTCCACTGTCAGGCCAGGAATCGGGGAGTGGATCTTGATGTCGGATAAACGGCGTAGGCCACCCCAAACAACTGTGGAGGGAGTAAAACGGTTAAAAGAACTAGTAAAATCAGTCCAGCAAGCTTTCTTGCTGTCGTTTATGATACGACGACATTGCGCTCTCATACGTTTATAATTTATGCAATTCTCCAAAGTTGGGTGGCGGCGGAAGGTGCGTAAAGCACGGCGCCGGGCTCTAAGCGCGTCGCGGCAGGCTGCAGTCCACCAAGGGACCTGGACACTACGTGGAGAAGAGGATGTATGAGGTATGGAACGTTCAGCAGCGGTGAGAATAACCTCTGTGAGTTAGTCGACCTGACTGTCACAGTTGGGAAAATTCTGATCGTGAAAAACAGCCATGGAAGAATAAAGCCCCCAGTCCAACTGGTGGGACGAGGAGATGGGGAATGATGCAGGAAGTGGGTGATACAAGGGAAATGGTCACTCGAGTACGTGTCAGAAAGTGCATACCACTCAAACTGACCGGCAAGGTGAGGAGTGCATATCGCAAGGTCTATGTGGGAGTAAGTATGGGTTGTGTCTGAAAGGAAGGTCGGTGCACCAGTGTTGAGGCAAACAAGATCGAGGTGTTGGAGAAGGTCCACCGAAAGGGAGCCTCTCGGACAAGGTGCCGGAGAGCCCCATTGGGGGTAGTGGGCATTAAAGTCGCCTACCAACATGAAAGGTGAAGGGAGCTGGTCAACAAGGTGTAGCACATCTGCCCTAGTAAGGGCAGATGATGATGGCGAATAGATATTACAGAGGGAGAAGGTAAATGTGGATAAAGTGATGCGGACGGCAACTGCCTGTAGGTTAGTATGCAAGGAAATGGGATGGAAATAGACATCGTCTCGAAGAAGCATCAGAACCCCTTCATGGGCTGGGACACCTTCCACGGGTGGCAGGTCGAACCGCACAGAGGTGTAGTGTGGAAAGTCTGCACGATCACTTGGACGCAACTTAGTTTCCTGGAGACAGACTAGAAGCGGGCAGTGCAACCGAAGGAGTAGTTTTAACTCCTCCCGATTAGAACAAATGCCGCGAATATTCCATTGAAGGAGCCCCATGATAAAAATGAGATAAGAAATAAGGATAAAAACCAACTAGCAAGCGGGGTCACCTCGACGGCCGCTGAGGACCAGATTTCGAGGGAGCACTGCTATCGCTGTCTAGGGGCAAAGTGTCGTGGTCCATAGGTTCGACCGACGCGCCTGCCACTACCCTGAGTTGATCAGGAGGGGCAGTTTCCACCGCCGGTAAAGGGCCGGGTGCCCGGCAGACGGAGCGACCCGGTGAAACAGAAGACGGCCGAGGCCGGCAACTGTTGGACGGCGTGACGGATGGGTCACGGCTCGGCGAGGAAGGTGAGGAACTCTTTTTCTTGTTGGCTCTTCTCTAAGAGTGACGGTGAGAAGTGGCAGTCGACAGTTGGGAAACCTGAGAACGCAGAAAATCCTCACAGACGGGTTCCTTTCTCAAAGTCCAGGCATCTTGTTTAGGTGCCCGTGGTTTACTAGAGGTTGACGAAGACTGTACTTTAGGAACAGCAGGAGGAAGCGGGGATGTGGAACGGGCAATCTTCGGGCTGGCGGATCGCACAACTGTGTCAGCGAAGGTAAAATCACACGTCTGGGTACTTGAATCCTTAGTAGGTCGAGTGGAGGTAAGGACCTTACTGTATGTGCCCGCTGGGAGAACAGCGGGCTTTCGACTCGCCAACAACTTTCAAGCGGCAGATGTCGATACCTTTTCCGTATCCCGAATTTGCTGGATTACCTTCTCATCCTTGTATACAGGGCAGTCGCGAGAGGAAGCCGCATGGTCACCGTTGCAGTTAAGGCAGTGAGGGGACGGAGGTGGGCAATCCCCCTCATGGGCATCCCTACCACAAGTGACACATTTTGCTGCATTTGGGCAATGTTCACGGGTATGGTTGTACCTGTGGCACTGAAAACAGCGCGTCGGGTTAGGTACATAAGGGCGGACGGAGATGACTTCATACCCTGCTTTGACCTTCGACGGGAGGTCAACTCTGTCGAACGTCAAAAACACAGTACGAGTCGGTGTCAGCTGGTTATCGACCTTTTTCATTACCCTATGGACAGCTGTCACACCCTGGTCGGACATATAGGATTGAATGTCTGCATCAGACAACCCGTCAAGGGATCTCGTGAAGACTACCCCCCGTGACGTGTTGAGTGTGCAATGTGCTTCCACCTTGACAGGAAATGTGTGTAACAATGTAGTCCGGATAAGTTTCTGAGCTTGGAAGGCACTGTCCACTTCCAGCAACAATGTGCCATTGCGCTGACGTGAACAGGTTTTCACAGGGCCAGCAATTTCATCTACACCTTTCTGTATAACGAAAGGATTGACAGAATTGAAGTCTTTTCCGTCGGTGCGAGACACAACAAGAAATTTTGGTAAATTAGGCAGAGTCTTCTTTTGCTGAGGCAAATCTATCTTCCGTTTCTGGGTCAACGTCACTGAAGAAGAGTAGGAAGTCATCGCGGAAGTATCCCCTGTGATTACCGGCGTCTCCGATGGCACGCTCCTTCCTAGTGGGGGGCCCTCTCCGAGGGCTTACCCGCCTTAGGTGATTGTTCACACCTCACGTCACACCTCCCGAGAACTGACGGAGGGACCAATCGGCATGTTCGGAAGGTACCAGCTCGGGTAATCACCCCTCCCTGGGCCTGGCCTTTACCAGGGGGTACGTATGTGCCCTACTTGTCTACCCGGGGCGGGGAATTACGCGTTACCCCGTCACCTGCTACGCATGATAATGCGTGGGTCGGCCTTCAGACACGCACAGGGAGGAAAAAATAAGAATAGAGGAAGTGAAGAGAAAGAAGGAAAGAAGTGTCTCAAACGCCGAGGCGGAGACTAATGAGGAGGAGAAGAAGGCGAGGAGAGTACAAGGAGAGAAAGACAGAAACAAAGGGTAAGAAAGGAAGGAACAAAGGAAGAAAAACGACAACAAGAACCACCGTAGCTCACGAAATATGCCCATCTCCAGACGAAGGCATAAACCGGGAGGGAAAGTGAAGCAGCCTGGGGCAGAAGAACGGCTGCTCCGACTCGAGGCCCTGTGCGCGCCACACACGTACCCACAAAAGAACTGTGGGCCCCCTGGGGGGAAAAGAGAAGCTTGACTTGCAGACACACCTTGTGGCCCAGAATTTTCAGCTGAATTGGAATTTTGGAGGACTCAGGGAAAATGTCTTTAGCTTCGTGGGCCATCACTGGGGATTTGTCAACATCACTCATCACTGTCTCTGTCTTTTTTTTTTTTTTTTTTTTTGCCCGACAGACAGTCGCAATATGACCCTGTTTTTAACAATTTTGACAAATTGCCTGGTGCTAAGGGCATCAAGGATGGTCATGTTTAATAAAGCAACCAGAGTAAGACGGCTAGTTGCCCTCCTAGCCCGCCGTGTCAGATTAGTAAACACGGCACGCAGAGTTATCCTGCATTGCATAGTGGCCCACCTACCGGGGCTACCTGTACTGGCAAAATTCCAGACCACTGATCTAACTGAGAATTTACAGTGGAATACATTTCATATGCCATGGCTATTCTAACAACTTCAATAAGGGTAGGATCTTTGATCTGTAACAGTTGTTTGGGGACTTCAGCGTCCGGTGCAAAGTAAATCACCGCATCCCTAACCATTGATTCTGCATACAAATTGTTGTGAGGTTCAGAAATAAAGTGGCAGTGCCTGGCCAGACCTTGAAGTTCTGTAACCCATTCCTTGTACAAATGTGATGGTTCTTTTTGACTCATATGAAAGGTGACCCTAGACGCTACAACATGGGACTGTTTGACATAATAGCCCAAAAAAAGGGAACATATTTCAGAGAACGACAGTGCAATGGGGTCCTGAAGGGGGGAACGTTCAAGGAGCCTACAATGCATAGACGGAGACTACCATGACCAAAACAAGGCTTTTTACTTACCCGGACCCAGCACCAAAAAAGCCACAAAGTGTTGAAACAAACGTTGTTCATAAAATTCTCATTCGTAAGTAGCCATCTCAAACAGTGGAAAAGGATGCACCGCCACCTCCGACAGTGCACCAGCGGATGCCCCCAAGACCAAATGGGATACCGCGGATGCCAGAGAGGACATGGCCGCTACTAGCGGTGGTTGTTGTTCCACGAGCAATCACAGAAGACCCTGGAGATGGGCACAAACATCCCAAAGCAGCTTGTATATTGTGAAGCTACAGCACATGCAGATGCAAAAACCTTGTCACCACTTTTATGACTTAAAATTCTTTTAGTGACTACACAATACAGGTTTGCATCTGTACAGCAACTGAACGAGCGGCTCAGCCACCTGGCTTAGAACATGCTTTTTCTGTCACGTGGCATCCTGGTTGCAGCGTCCTGCTTCCTCGTATGTCTTCTCATGGTGGTCAGCCCGTTGTGTTTGCCATGCAGCCTCTAGTGGCACGCCACAAATTGTGGGGCACATGAATTGTGAATTATGTTGATTTCTGAGTATTCCACAAAGTAAAGTCCATACGACTGGAAGAAGGTGCAGGCGACTCCCATGTATGAGAAAGGAAAAATAACGGACCCACAAAATTACTGACCAATATCACTAACATCAGTCTGCTGTAAAATTCTTCAGCGTATTCTCAGTTCTAATGTAGAACATTTCCTTGAGATGGAAAAGCTTCTGTCCATGCATTGCATGGCTTTACAAAGCATTGATCATGTGAAACTCAGCTGGCCCTATTCTCTCATGACATCTAGGTTCGTTACTGGTAGGTACAAGCAATGTGTGACTGTCACAGAAATGCTCCAGGAACTCAAATGGGAATTGCTGAAGGAAAGATGATGTTCTTTTCGGGAAATTCTGTTGAGGAAATTTAGGGCACTGGAATTTGAATCTGACTGTAGAATGATCTTGCTGCCACCTACTTACATTTCACATAAAGATCAGAAAGATAAGATAAGAGAAATTAAGGCTTGTATAGAGGCATATAAACATTTTTCCCCTCTTTCCATTTGGGAGTGGAATAGGCAAGGAAATGTTGAGTAGTGGTACAATGTACCCACTGCCACAAACCTTACGTGGATTGTGAAGTATGGATGTAGATGTGAATGAAGAGCAACAGGCAGACTGCATATTTCCAAATTTTTGAATGGTTTTTGACACAGTGCCACACTGCAGATGGCTAACAAAGGTATGAGCATAAGGAATAGGTACAAAAATATGCCAATGGCTCAAAAACTACTTAAGTAATAGAACCCAATATGTTGTCCTTAATGACAAATGTTCATAGAAAATAGGGTATCAATGGGAGTGCCCCAAGAAAGTGTGATTGGACCGCTATTATTTTCCATCTATATCAATGATTGAATAATGGCATCTCCAGGTTAAAATTGCATATTATAATAAGGACAATTTACAAAGCACTCGAAAGATGTAACGATGAGCTCTGGCAAGTACATAAAAGCGACACACACATACAACACAAGCTATCAGCCATGGCTGTCTTCAGAATTAGAACATTCACACAACCTTACTTCACAGTCACAAAACCATCATCTCTGGCTGCCGTACCCCAAATAACAGTCTGCGCTGAGGAAATAGGGTAGGGGAGGGGAGGGGAAGTGAGGTGAGGTGAGGTGAGGTAGGGATAGGAAGGTTGCATCATGGTGATGGGGATCAATACAGCACAGCCTTACACCGCATGTATGTATTAGATGGGTGGAACCAGTTGCAGCTTAGGAATGAAGTAGGGAGGCAGATGAGGGTAGGAAACAGATCTCCAGTTCCTGTTAAAATCATACGGCTCCTCCCAGAAGCTATCTCCTGAATCCATCTCCCTCCTCACACCAACAGCATCTTGCACAAGCACCTTCTACATGCTCCCCAAAATCCACAAACCAAATAATCCTTGACACCCAATTTGGGGCTGGTTGCTGTGCTCCTATCAAAAAAATTTCAGCCCTCGCTGACCAACACCTTCTACCATTTGTCCAAAATCTATCCTCCCATATCAAGGATACCAACCACTTCCTTCACCGACTCTCCACCATCCCTGGCTATTTACCTCTTGGATCTTTACTTTTATCAGTGGATGCCACCTCCCTATACACCAACATCCCACATGCCCAGGCCTTACTGCTCTCCAACAAAACCTCTCCCAATATCCCTCTGAAATCAACTATGATACCTCATTCCTCATAACCCTAACTAACTTTATCCTAACAAAAAACTACTTTTTCCTTTGAAAGGAAAGTTTACCATAAAATTCATGGCACAACCACGGGCACCTGCATGGCACCATCCTGTGCTAACCTGTTAATGGGCGGTGTGGAGGAATCCTTCCTAGCATCCAAACCCCAAACCTTTGGTCTGGTTTAGGTTTATTGATATTTTCATGATCTGAACTCAGGTTCAGGGCATGTTATCCTCCTCCCTTCGAAACCTCAACACTTCCCCCATCCAGTTCACCTGGTCTTACTCAACCCAACATGCCACCCACATTCCTAGATGTCAAACTCCACCTCACTGATGGCTCCATCCACACTTCTGTCCATATTAAACCTACCAACTACCAATGGTACCTACACTTTGACAGTTTCCATCCTTTCCACATAAAAAAATTCCTCCCTTACAGCCTGACCACCCATGGACAACATATCTACAGCAACAACTACTCCCTTTTTCAATATGCTGAAGGTCTCACAAAGGCCTTCAGACAGGAACTACCCCACAGAACTACTCCACAAGCAGATCTCCTGTGCCATATCCTGACACATCCCAAATCATCCCTCTATCACCAGTAACCATCCACAAAAGAGTGATCCCAGTACTACCCTAGACTTGAGTAAATAAACTGCATCATTTGCTAAGGTATTGATTTTCCGTCTTCAAGCCCAGAAATGAGAGACATCCTGCCCAAGATCCTTCCCATCCCTCATAAAGTGGTGTTCTGATGCCCTCCCAATCTCCATAACATCCTAGTTCATCCCTATGTCACCCCGAATCCCAGTCCACTTGCCACAGTGATGATATCTCTGTGACAAACTTTGCTGCAAGACCTGTCCAATCCAACCACACTGCATTACCAATTCCAGTCCCAACACAGCCTTGTCGTACCCAATCAGAGGCCACATCACTGGTGAAAGCAGCCATCAATACCATAATGTTTGAATACAGCTTTAGTAGTATGCTGCTTGACACAGTCATGTTAATTAAATATTTAAGAGTAACACTGCACAACAATATGAAATGGAATGAGCAAATAGGACAGTCATGGAGAAGACGGATGCTCAACTTCAGTTTACTGGGAGAAGTTTGGGAAGAAGCAATTTGTTTGTAAAGGAGACTGCTTATAAAACACTTGTGCGACTATATCTTGAGTATATCTCAATTGTCTGGGATCCCCACAAGATAAGTTTAAAGGAAGACATAGAAACAATTCAGAGGTGGGCAGCTAAATTAGTCACTGGTACGTTACATCAATGCACAAGTGTTACAGAGATTATTCAGAAATTCAAATGAGGGCTGCTGGAGGAAAGGCAATGTGCTTTTTGAGAAACACTGTTAAAGAAATTTAAAGAGCCGGAATCTGAAGCGGACTGCAAATCAATTCTACTGCTACCAACTTATGTTTCATGTAAAAACCACGAAGATAAGATCAGAGAGATTAGGGCTCATGCAGATGCATAAAAGCATTCATTTCTCCTTTGTTCTATATGGGTTAGAACAGGAAAGTCAGTATCTAGTAGTGGTACTAGGTACCCTCTGGCACACACCTTTGAGTGGATTGCAGAATATGTATGTAGGTGCAGTAGTATGTAGCAGTAGTAATGTGGATTGCTCTAAATGTCACATCTCTAAGGTTTACATGCAACAAAACATTTAGCAAACCACAGGTCTATTTTCAGACAAAATAATACGACAAAGTCAGTGTGGTCCTTTCTTAAATCAAGCCTAGAGTTAGTAATCACAATTTTTTAAAAAGACTAAAGTTAAAGATAAATGTATTGCACATGTTTATGGACTCTCCCGTCAGTTCTTGATGGAACAGAGACCTATTAAATAATTGTATACACTATATATTTGTTCCACAATAATATTTATTTTGTTGTCAACTACCTTTTGGCTTCTTAGGCCATCTTAAGACAACTTAATACTGCAGATTATCCACATCAAACCAGCCGAGTCAGGTGAGTTCAGGATTATAAATACAAAATCAGTTGGAGGTATTACAGTGTAGTGTGGCCGTGTTCTTGTCTCCTTTAGACCCACCACATAATTTCTGTAGAATTCTTTACATGTAGTTTCAAGACATTAGTTCATATACCAGAGGACTAGCTACACTGTTCCTCCAGACTTCGATCTAGTCTTCTTGATTGTATAGTCAGACTTCATCTTCTTCTTACTAAAGTTACTATATAAAAAGAGAGAACTGCTTCTAAATCTGTAGGCATAACTAAATAACTGTAGCCCACAAGTACAGTTGAATGAAATACAATGGGACTTATTTTCCACAAGTACAGTTAGACACTTCATACATCCATGTCTTACTATGAACGTTTACAGCAAATGTAACAGTAATGATAAAAGCCAATCAACTTAACATAGAAATTATAACAAAGATTCCATGATTCTTTTACTTATATATATATATATATATATATATATATATATATATATATATATATATATATATATTAACAAAAAGTATAGAAGGAAACTATCCTGGTGGGATAAACAAATATAAAAAATAGAAAACGGATGACTTACCCAAAAGGACCGGCTAGTCGATAGACACAAATAAAAATCACACTCAAACACACATACAAGCTTCCGCCACCACTGGCAGCTTCTTCAGGAAAAAGAGGAAAAAAGGGGAGGAGAAAGGGAAGGATATGGGTTTTAAGGAAGTGGAAAATGAGTCATTCCAATCCCAGGAGTGGAAGGACTTACCTTATGGGACAAAAAGGAAGGTAAACAAATACACACACACTCACACATATCCAAACACAAACACACCTAGACAGACATTTGTAAAAAGCAAAGAAGTTGGACAGAGATACCACTTGAGGCAGAGGCTCTGTCCACAGAACCGACGTGCGCCTAGGGGCCGTAATACGTGGGAACCATGGAGGTAACCTCCTTGGTGGGAACCGGAAGACCGATAGATGTCTCTGCGGTCGCGCTTGCGATGGAAAATCGTCTGCAGGCAAGCCATGACAGATGATTGTCTATGGTCCATGTATGTACTGTGCTGTTCGTTTCGCGTGCTGTGCTTTCTGATATTTGTATATGTATTACGTAACGCCTAGAAAGTGTTGTGTTCCGGCTTGTAAATGCAATTATACATCAGGGCCTGAAGTTAGTGTATTCAGTCTCCCAACTGACAAAATTTTACGTGAAAATAGGACACGTTGGATGCACAGAGAATTTTGTTCCAACAAGTTTGTAGTAAGTATGCCAAAAATTTCATTCTTCCTTTAACTCTATTCATGCAACTAAAGAAAATATTGACTTATAAAGTATACAGAAACGTTTTTAAACTATCAAAAAGTCGATTGGTATTAAAATTCATGTATGGTTACGAATTCTAACCTTTTTTGTTTGTTTACAGGTGTAAACTACATTTTCAGCCGCACAACAGTCACTGGCAGCAAAACTGGAGAAACTTATACTGCTCTCTTAGAGCGTACTCGTGTAAAGAAAGGTTAGTATCTTAAAATTGCATGAAACCTAATGCTAGATGCGTAAATATAAACATTCTTTGAAGTACCTTCTTTTGCACCTCATTACCGAAAACATTTGCTGCTGTACAAAATAATATTTCAGTTAATCACCCACTGTCAATCTTCGTAATGTTCGTGATTTTTCAGATGCAGTTCTCACTCAGATGTCTGATTGCCCTACTCATCTCTCTACGTCAACATCCAGGAGGGAAGATGCTGAAGATAGCAGGAAACGTTTCGAGAACTCTCAGTTTAGAAGTGCTAAAGTGAAAGTGTTGCCATCCAGACATTATTTGGAAAGAGTGTCGTTTAAGTCTGTATGTTAGCTGAAAGATATGATGAATAAGTGTGAAATTCATGAGTGGCTCATCCAAAATAATGAAAATATATTCATCTCTTTCCTGTGAAAGACATTCTATGTTCTAAAATTTTGTACCATGTAGTTATTGGAACCAATTACCTAATAACTTGCTTCAGTAAAAGTTTTATATGTGTAGGCATAATTTCTCTGTATTTAATTACGACATACCTTAAAATACGAGTTTTGCAATTGTCTTTCAAGTGCCGTTGCATTTAATCTGCCCACTTTCGTAATATTGGAGTATAAATACAAAATCGACCAAATATGGCACATTTGCTTTTTTAATTAAAAAACCCACAGAAGGGGCAGGCTGGCAGCAGCTAACGTGCTGCTCTTGAGCCGATAGCATACAAATATGGAAACAGAAGATTTAAAACAATAAAACAGGTGACATATGAAGAATATAGCACCGTAACTGAATCATCCAAAATGTCATGTTTTGTATTGTGAATTTTTTCACTATCATTTGATTTTAAAAACTTGAAAGATAGCTCTTAATTTACTTTTTGTTTCATCACATATGTTGCTGTGGTACTGTAAATAAATAATGGGTCAGTGTTACCCACACTCAGTTGTTACATTGAACCACTGAGTAGTTTCTCAATTATTTTATTATTGACAATTGGTGTGTGAAGTACAGTAATAATTGTGAAACCGTAGTGTGATGGCTTCTAAACAGATGATAAAATGTCTAGAGAAAGTGAACTGAATGAAAATATACATGAGCGTGAAGAATAAATAATACTTTAAATTTTGAACCCTGCGGTAGAAAATATTTAATTTTAATCAGAAAATGACACTTGCAGTGTATTGCTGAACAATGTATCAACAACTGATTATTTTTGTTTCAGATTCATATTACAATAATTTGCAAAGAATATATTTTGAGGTTACTGGAAAGTATGCATATCAGTGTAATTGCACAGATAACTGAAGCTCCGTTACTTGAAAAGTTAGCCTTGTTTTGTTAGTCATGGTGGACAGATAATTCTTACCAATCATCCCAAGGAAAAATTATAGTTTATATTTTAATTGTTGCTATTTATAGTAGAGCTTTATATTCAATACAATGCACTCTAGCATCCTCAGCTGTCACAACAGGTACAAAACTGTAGTAATTGGCTGGAACTTACATCCCTGTAGCTCATTCTTTGGACATTGTGAATGTATTCTGTCATGTTCATTTCAAACTAATCCTGTAGCTCATTCTTTGGACATTGTGAATGTATTCCGTCATGTTTATTTCAAACTAAAGTCAAAATTTACATAGGAAAATTAACTTTCTTTGACCAGTTGGCCACAGTTACACTCGGGGGACCAATGTAACCCCAGCTTATGGTAACATCTTTCAACCAGCCAAGTTGACCAATATGTTGGATTGCAAACACTGGTGCTTTATGGCTAATTTTTAATGGACTGTATCAAAATTAATCATCTTGAAACTTGGTAATTTTCATGACATATACACATATGCCTACTAAAATTAATCCTAAATCAGTCTTACTCTGAGGAGAAACAAAGGTTCACAAATACTTTTCTAGTAAAATCAAATCTCTTTCAAGAATAATCACCATTTATTTTGTACAAAGTTACATACATTAAAGGCTAAGGAAAATTTTCAGTTCATATCACTTAACAACACATTTGGTAAAAATAAAATAAAATACACATATTCACACTTGACATGTGAATGAATCAGAAAAAGTGTAACAAAAATTGTGGTTAAGATAAAAGTAATGTGCTGGAAGATAAAGAATCTAAATTATATAAGTGAAACAAAGTTGTGTGTCAGGAAGTCCAGTACAAAAACTGAAAGATGTAATGGTGACAAGTCGGGGCAGGTAGAGCAAAAACATTCTTGAATCATAGTACGAGATTGTTTTATTAAGCAAATGCTCACCATGAAGAGTTTTAACAGAATTAATAAATTCGCAGAACACTTAACTTTCACATTTGTACTAATTGCTGGGTCAGATGATACTAAGTCATAGAAAAGTACTACTGACATGCACAGAAAAAAGTTGTAATACATACTTCTAGCTTTCAGAGTATAATTCCTTCATCAGGAAGGATGGATGTAAATATGGAGTGAAGGGTACCCTTTTTTGTGTGTATCTGTCAGAGGTGGAGAGCTGACTTAAGTACTGGCCAGCATTTTATTGTATTTTTCACACATCTCAGGTCAGAGTTTATTTCACTTCATTAATATTCTTCAAAACATTAACATGTGTCTACTTAGCAGTTGGGTGACCTAATTTTACACCCAACATCTGAAAGAATTGACAAAGATACTACTAACAAAAATCAGCATGGATAATTAACATTTAGAAAAGTAATGAACTGTCCACAGTTTATTGACCCATTCAAATGTTCAGTACACCTTCAACAAGCCAATGAAATGGAAATGTTTCCAAACAATTTTAGCAGCGTTTCATGTTTTACTGGACACTGGTTGCATTAAAACAACCCCCCCCCCCCACCCGCCAGGTGAAATTTGTGAGTGGGCAGTGGAGGAAAGAAAGATGCTCTGATCATCTTTGTGTATATGTGTCACTATATGACAAGTTTCATTACAACCAAATGTACAAACTCTACAAAAAATTAAAATGGAAAAAAATTCTTTTTAAAAAAGGACAATTGTTCATTTCTGAAAATGGACTGAATTTAATGTTGAAACAAAAGATTTACTGAAGCCATTTAATATTAAAGTAATTCACCTCACTCCAATTACTGATCATGTATTTGAAAATACAGAATCTTAAACAACACACATTGTTTACACTTGTCCTACCACCATGCCAAAATTCTAACAATTATTCCAAAACACACAAACCCGCCAAAAACTAGAGGTAATATCACAAAACTTGGTGATGAAATCAGATTACTTTTGTTCCGCCGAGAGGAGTTTACTTTCAAAATATAAACAATGCCAAAGTCAAATTTGATAAATGAATGACCACACAAACATTTTAAACAATGTTTGCAATCCAATTGATGACAGCAGGAATAAAAAGAAATTGAATATTGAAGAGAAATGGAAATAATGCAGATGAGGATACCACCCATCAGCTTTGGACAAGACACGTGAATACAGCTACATTGAGATATCATGTCTTTGTTAAATCTCAAATCAAGATGTAAATATAAAAATAAATTGATATTACAGTGTCAGCACAATAAACGATTTTGATTTAAAAATGTTCAGGTAACTATCACCTGAACATCAGTAACAATAGACAACTAGTTCTAATTTCCAGCAGTCACACGACTTGTCCAAATCTGACAGGTGGTATCCTCATCTGGAGTTGGCCCAAGGAAAGCATATAACAATCTTAATCATGAGTCTCCTCAGCAACGGTAACTTTTATTTTTGTAGGAAAAATTCAGCCAAACAGTTGCAGTTAAAACCATTTTAATGCAGAAAGGTTTAATAAAACCAGACCTGCAAAAAAAAAAAAAAAAAAAAAAAAAAAAAAAAAAAAAAAAAAAAAAAAAAAAATCTTGCTTTGTCTTGCTTTTACAGAGTATTTTAAACAATATCAATTGATAAATTTCACTTGTTGGAATAATCTGTTTTTCTAATAATATTGCACAGGCAAGATAGTGTATAGTAATATTTTTATAGTTTTCAAAATGACAAGCCAAGATCGCACACTAACAATTTATTAAATGATGACTGGTTTCGGTGCACTGTGTCACCATCATCTGGTCTCATATATGTTATAATCTGGTCATCTATCTAAAATATAAAAGACATGCAAGAAATATTGTAAAAAAAAAAAAAAAAAAAAAAAAAAAAAAAATATATATATATATATATATATATATATATATATATATATATATATATATATATATATACATTTAGGATTACGAGGCACTTAACCTACCTTATTTCAAAAAATTGGGTATAAAATAAAAAAAAGCTGTCATGTTTTAAACATGTATTTTTGACAGATGATCAGATTATAACATATATGTGACCAGATGATAGTGACACAGTGCACCGAAACCGGTCATCATTTAATAAATTGTTAGTGTGCTATCTTGGCTCGTCACTTTGAAAACTATAAAACGATTAGATCACCTCCAGACCAGACTGTCATGTAATCTTAGTAATATTTTTATTTCCACATCTGACCAGTTTTGACAATCTAGCTGTCATCTTCAGATAACCTGGTGAGGTGTCACAGTAACTAGTCTATGAACATTCCTCAACACCTGGGCACATTTTTAGTGCTTGAGAAGTTGTATTCACTTTGTTTTGTGTAATTCACGAGTCTATGTTGCACCTTTGTAAGATGTCACATGTCTTGTTATGGTTCTGCAATTTGTACTGTAAAATTATTTCCAACAAATTCTCAAAATCACACATAGCTTAATGTGGAAAGAAAATTACTGTAATATTGCTATGTAATGGGGCATGTTAAATAATAAATAAATAAAAAAAAATATGCAATCCTAGTTGCAAAATACTATTTGTATGGTAAACAAGAGAAAATTATAGAAGGAAACTTTCCTGGTGATACTTGGACAAGTGATATCAAATGCAATTTATAAAAATCACCAAAAAAGAATCAAGTGCAGTATCATTAAACTACAAAAATCTTCATTAAGATTGCAGTACATTAACTGACTGCCCACTCAACTTAATGCCTAGTAGATGAACAGTTACATTATAAATATACACTGAAAACATTCAGAAATAACAGCCCCTGATTACCTCATTTCACTACCCAAAACTAAACCACCTCAAGATACAAAATTCTGTTGCAACAAATAGTCTAAGATTACAATACTCAATAAATACC
Organism: Locusta migratoria; assembly: GCA_026315105.1. Lineage (NCBI taxonomy): Eukaryota > Metazoa > Arthropoda > Insecta > Orthoptera > Acrididae > Locusta > Locusta migratoria. The sequence goes on along the minus strand of CM048744.1, from coordinate 520,276,745 downwards.
AGTGGATGTCAATAAAATACAAGTAGTAGTATTTACTGTGGAAGCATTAACAGTTAATTAAAATTCATCTTCTTGGATGGTATATTCCACAAAAAATATTTCACCACTACACAAGAAAGATGTCACGTATGAACTGCAAACAATGAACCTGTATCAGTTTTTCATGATTTGGCAAAATTCTTCAGAAACTTTTATATGAGACTAACAGCCTTCATAAATAAAGAAGTAAGTGGTTCATAGCATGGGCTGTAAAGTGCCAGGTCAACCTAGTCAGCTATTTTTGCCTTACTAAATAAAATACTAACAGTGACACATAATAGGCAAATTTCTTTATACTGACATTTTCATATGTACAGTGTCAACAACTGACTGTGATATTGTGTTGCACAAACTTAGTAATTACAGTACATAATACAAAAGTAACAAACAAGAAGAACCATTATTACCACAATTAATACAAATAGATGAAACACAAAGAGAGACAATTTTTCATTTTTACAATAAGGCACAAAAATGAAATATAAAGTCTATCAAGATGAATTATTAGGAACACCACAATGTATATGTATGGTTTACAAGAAAAGTTAACTAATGTATCCACAGTAGCCTAATCTCTGCAGGCAACTGAAATAACCATTAAATGATATGTCAGTCCATGTTAGATGAAACAAAATTTTAATACTATGGTTCTGGATTAAAAGGCTAATAATTGAAAACAGGACAGTCTTTCCACACTGCAGAGAAATAATGTAATACCAATTTTTACGTAAGTGGAAAAAATTACAAACATTGGTGAGTAAGGCAATTTTAAGAAATGTCATGAAAACCTGAAATGGAAGGTAGGCCTACATATAAATAATAAGTTAAATACAATCACATAGGCCTCCTCCATACAAATACCTTCAAAATACAAGGTGTTCAATTGTCAGCACACCATGGCAGTGTCCAATCACTGCTGACTCGAAATATAGTCTTCTGACAGTCCTGTCACCATTGAAAGTGTGATTGCATCACATTCAGTGCGTGAAGGGTTGCATAATTTAAGTTTCTTTGGGACAGGTGCTTTCTTAGTTGACTGAAACTTCCTTTGAGTGCTGATTTTTTTGTTTGCAGGTTCTTTCCTAATACCTGACACTGAGGGAAAATTCACACTGTCTGCCTCCTCTGCAGCACTAACAATAAATTTAACGGGTGCTATGTGCCTTTTCAGGGCCTCAAATGCTGCATCTGATTTGATGCTCATCAGAGTTTCTGAAAATTCTGCAAGTAAAGCAGCTTTCCGTTTCTCCAAATCAGTGTCAGTCTTTTTAATTAGTTCTGGAGCACATAACTGCTGTACAAGTGCTTTTGCTTCAGCACATGGAACTGCTGTTTCTCCTGCACATGAGATTGCTGTTTCTCCACTGTTTGTTACAGAACTTGTGTGTTTCATTACTTTGCATACTAAATGGATATGTTTACACATGTTCCACAAAACACTTGAATCAGCACAAGCGCAAGTGAAATCATGTATGCAAAACTCGCAGTCCTGGCACCGCAAATTACACTTGCACACGTCCATGTTTTTTGCTACTGAATACAATTCTGTGTTGGTCTTTGATGTCACAGTCCACAAAAGTTGGGAAACAGCTAATACTTGTGTTTCAGATAACTTCAATGACTGCTTGTGGCGTAACCGCAGAACAGACAGTTTATGTGAAATTTTTCCTCTATGGATAGCAATGAGGCGATCACGCATCTTATAATTCAGAAACCTCATTAGAGCATGGATGCCTTTATCTAAACGTTTTATTTTTTTCCCATCCAAGTAAATATGCTTTAATGTTCTGTGGAGACTTTCCAGTGCCATATTAGTGTTAATACCAGCATGTAAACGGTAGCAGTAAGCCCACTTTTCTGGCTGGCTGAAAAATTTTTCAAAATAATCTGCAAACTTTTTGGTCTCGTTCATAGAGCGTAAAATTTCCCTTAGATTGTGCTTCATAGTTTCAAAAGTATCAATGTCTCTCTCATAGAGCAACGTTTTGATTCTTTTGTAGGTTGCATATTGATATTCTTCACCTTGTACTTTATTTATATTATTCCTCCACGCTCTGCTCACGTGCCATTGCCTAGGTCCGAGGCCAAACACAGCAATCCATGCACTGAAAAAGCAGTCGTCCATGTCAGACATAAACCACTTTGGATTTATTATCCCGTCCCTTAAAGAATGTAGTATCACACTAAAAAAAACTTGCATTGCAACCGTATCTCCCCTGCTTGACACCATAAAACAACAAGGGAAACCCTCCCGCAACTCGTCTAAAACCAGTATAGTGTACAATTGGAAATTGTATCCATTAGTCCCATGGGTACCATCGACACAAATTACATCGTTACCATACTGTTGAAGTAGTTGTATTTGACAATCATTGGCTAAAATCAAACAAAAGTCTTGTTTATCTAGTTGGGGCCACTCGGACAATATGCTGCCTTGTGGCTTGTACAGTCTTACAACATCAGAATTAGCGTTCATTTGGGCCACCCAAGAATCCACGCTGAGACAATCTTCACTGTTCAGAACACCGTCTTTCTTCAAATTGTACAACTGGATTATGTTTTGCAGATCTTTTCTTGTCGTCAATTCTCTCCTAGACAAGGTACCCTCAAAATTAGTCACTATCTCGTCCAGAATTTTATTAATCGGGATACCCATAGCAATTTTGCTAGCAAATTCTGCCTTTTCTTCTTTTGAAAGCAAATTCCTGCCAACTTCTTTTTCGTGCCCTACATGAGTTTTTTGGAAAGTTGCAATAACCTCCCCACTGGGTAATGACTGTATCACTACTGAAGCTGGACAATATCCACCTATTTTATTTGACCCTTTTACTTTTAATGAACGGACACCTTGCCCCCTTGGTTTGAAAAAAACCACTCCGGTGACAGCAGTATTCCCGCACACCATTCATCTGACGCTGTTGTGAAACAAACCTGGAATTCGTTTCCTTTTCGATTGCAGTCTTCCACTGTTCGAAAGTTGCAATATCTCTAAACTTTAACGTTTCTACCTCCATTCTAAACCCATGACTCTGAAAATGTTCTACAGCGCTTTTCTTGTTAATTTTGCAATCACAAATTGGACACGATTTCGATCTTTTACGGGAGTCGTTCCCTGTATGCATCGCACTAACAAGCCTTTTTAAATCATACGAATCACGACACGTTTTCATGCAAACGTCACAGCGATAAGGAGGTGTCTCGTGGATCCATCTCACATGGGATGCAAGAGCTGGAACGTTAGTAAAAACTTTTTCACACTTCTCGCACTCCACGACACTCTTTACTTCCTCCAGCACTATTGCTACGAACAACACCGAATGGCCGTGCGCTACATTCCAAAGAGCGCGCCAAATACCATCGCAGGGGCTCACGGTAGTATGATCGTAGAGACATCTATCGGACACTGCAAAAAACGCCAGATACCGGGTTCCCACGTATTACGGTCCCTAGGCGCACGTACAGAACCGAGGCAAAGATGCTAGATGGTGGGCGGGAGTTTGAATTTAGCGGAGGTTGAGACCAGGTGGGCAACGGGAGGAGAGAATAAGCTGAAGGGCAAGTTCCCATCTCCGGAGTTCTGTAAGGTTGGTGTCAGTGGGAGGTATCCAGATAACCCGGACGGTGTAACACTGCGCCAAGATGTGCTGGCCGTGCACCAAGGCATGTTTAGCCACAGGGTGATCCTCATTACCAACAAACACTGTCTGCCTGTGACCATTCATGCGAATGGACAGTTTGTTGCTGATCATTCCCACATAGAACACTGCACAGTGCAGGCATGTCAGTTGGTAAATCACGTGGGTGCTATCGCAAGTGGCTCTGCCCTTTATTGTGTACACCTTCCAGGTTACTGGACTGGAGTGAGTGGTGGTGGAAGGGTGCATAGAGCAGGTTTTACAACGGGGGCGGTTGCATGGGTAGGAGCCAGAGGGTAGGGAAGGTGGTTTGGGGATTTCATAGGGATGGACTAGGAGGTTACGAAGGTTAGGAGGGCGGCAGAAAGACACTCTTGGTGGAGTGGGAAGGATATCATTAAGGATGGATCTCATTTCAGGGCAGGATTTTAGGAAGTCGTATCCCTGCTGGAGAGCCACATTCAGAGTCCGCTCCAGTCCCGGAAAGTATCTGGTGACAAAAGGGGCACTTCTGGGGTTCTCCGGTGGAAGATTCTGGATTTGGGGGGATGAGGAGGTGGTCTGGTAATTTGCTTCTGAACCAGATCAGTAGGATAGCTGCGGGATGTAAAAGCTGTTATTAGTTTATTGGTGTACTGGTTCAGTGATTCGGGACTGGAGCAGACTCTTCTGCCACGAAGACCTAAGCTGTAGGGAAGGGAACGTTTGATTTGGAATGGATGGCAGCTGTCATTATGGAGGTATTATTGTTTGTTGGTTGGTTTGATGTGGACGTATGTGTGAAGTTGGCCGTTGGACAGATGGAGGTCGACATCAAGGAAACACTTTTAGTGTGAGGCCCTTGGGGGTGATGCCAAAGTTCCCATCTCTGGCTGTAACCCATACTTTCATCCTGCCTTATACCAATTCCAAACAGAACAATCCACAGCTCTCACCCGCCTGATCCTTAACGTATACCTCAACTCCGCCAATGAACACACCTGTCAACTCCTATCCCTGATCAAAATCCTCAACCTTTCCACTCCCACATCCACACCTAGAGTTCAGAACATCCTTTTACAGGCCAACCAAAAATTGGAACAGCATGCCACCCTCCACCTCTAAAAACTATCCAAACTCCTGGTCACCCACCTCCGGAAAGGCAATACACTCTCCCTCAACAACCTCGACCAATAAATCTCAATAAATCTTATTGCGCGGAAACCCAGTCTCTCCCATCTATTCAATCTCCCACTTCCAGCTCCACTCCCCCCCCCCCCCCCAAACCTCACAATCCTAATCCTCACAATCCTAATCCACACAATCCTAATCCACACAATCCTAATCCACACAATCCTAATCCACACAATCCTGAACCACAACATCCCAATTCAGTAGTCAACCTCTCCTCTAAACCTCTCTCAAAATCTGAAACCTCCGTCCTATCCAAAGGCCTCACCTTTAGTCCCACTCCCAAATTCAATCAGACAGCCCTTGTCAAAGACCTACTATCCTATACTCGTAGCCTTGGCTTGCCACGAAGAAAAATAATCCTACTCCTGATGATCCAGTTCCCCAAGACATCATTCAAATTGAACCCTGCCTAGAACAGTTCCTTCCCCCATCACAGCGAGACCCACCTGCTCTTGCTCAAAATCACCCCCTGCAAACCTTCCAGGAATTCCTTACTTCCAACCTTGCCTCTCGGTCCTTCCTTAAAAACCTTAATCCTACTCCCAACATTACCGGAGCTGAATCCCGAGCTATCCGTGATCTGAAGGCTGACCATTCCATCATCATTCTCCCCGCCGACAAGGGATCCACGACAGTGGTACTTGATCAGCGGGAGTATGTGGCTGAGGGACTGCATCAGCTTTCAAACAACACTACCTACAAAGTCTGTCATGGTGACCCCATTCCTGATGTCCAGGCAGAGCTTCAGGGAATTCTCAGATCCTTAGGCCCCCTACAAAACCTTTCACCTGAGTCCATCAAACTCATGATCCCACCGACACCCCGCACCCCTACCTTCTACCTACTTCCTAAAATTCACAAACCTAATCATCAAGGCCGGCCGATTGTGGCCGGTTACCAAGCCCCCACAGAACGAATCTCTGCCTACATAGACCAACACCTTCAACCCATCATGTGCAGTCTCCCATCCTTCATAACAGACACCAACCACTTCCTCGATCGCCTGAAATCCTTACCCAGCCTCCTGAAACCATCCTAGAAACCATTGATGCCACTTCCTTATACACAAATATCCCACATGCCCAGGGCCTCGCTGCAATGGAGTATTTCCTTTCACGCCGACCACCCACTTCCTTACCTAAAACCTCTTTCCTTAATACCCTAGCCAGATTCATCCTAACCCACAACTTCTTCGCCTTTGAGGGCCGGACATACCAACAACTAAAGGGAACAGCCATGGAAACCAGGATGGCCCCCTCATACGCAAACTTATTTATGGGACGCTTAGAGGAAGCCTTCCTGGAAACCCAAGCCTGTCAACCCAAAGTTTGGTACACGTTCATTGACATCTTCATGATCTGGACCAACAGTGAAGAACAACTCCAGAATTTCCTCTCCAACCTCAACTCCTTTGGTCCCATCAAATTCACCTGGTCCTATTCCAAATCCCATTCCACTTTCCTTGATGTCGACCTCCATCTGTCCAACGACCAACTTCACACATCCGTCCACATCAAACCAACCAACAAACAACAATACCTCCATTATGACAGCTGCCATCCATTCCACATCAAACGTTCCCTTCCCTACAGCTTAGGTCTTCGTGGCAGAAGAGTCTGCTCCAGTCCCGGATCACTGAACCAGTACACCAATAACCTAATAACAGCTTTTACATCCCGCAGCTATCCTCCTGATCTGGTTCAGAAGCAAATTACCAGAGCCACCTCCTTATCCCCCCAAATCCAGAATCTTCCACTGAAGAACCCCAGAAGTGCCCCTTTTGTCACCAGGTACTTTCCGGGACTGGAGCGGACTCTGATGTGGCTCTCCAGCAGGGATACGACTTCCTTAAATCCTGCCCCGAAATGAGATCCATCCTTAATGACATCCTTCCCACTCCACCAAGAGTGTCTTTCCGCCATCCTCCTAACCTTCGTAACCTCCTAGTCCATCCCTATGAAATCCCCAAACCACCTTCCCTACCCTCTGGCTCCTACCCATGCAACCGCCCCCGTTGTAAAACCTGCTCTATGCACCCTTCCACCAGCACTTACTCCAGTTCAGTAACCCGGTAGGTGTACACGATCAAGGGCAGAGCCACTTGCGATAGCACCCACGTGATTTACCAACTGACATGCCTGCACTGTGAAGTGTTCTATGTGGGAATGACCAGCAACAAACTGTCCATTCGCATGAATGGTCACAGGCAGACAGTGTTTGTTGGTAATGAGAATCACCCTGTGGCTAAACACGCCTTGGGGCACGGCCAGCACATCTTGGCGCAGTGTTACACCGTCTGGGTTATCTGGATACTTCCCACTGACACCAACCTTTCAGAACTCCGGAGATGGGAACTTGCCCTTCAGCTTATTCTCTCCTCCCGTTGCCCACCTGGTCTCAACCTCCGCTAAATTCAAACTCCCGCCCACCATCTAACATCTTTGCCTCGGTTCTGTGGACAGAGCCTCTGCCTCAAGTGGTATCTCTGTCCAACTTCTTTGCTTTTTACAAATGTCTGTCTAGGTGTGTTTGTGTTTGGATATGTGTGAGTGTGTGTGTATTTGTTTACCTTCCTTTTTGTCCCATAAGGTAAGTCCTTCCACTCCTGGGATTGGAATGACTCATTTTCCACTTCCTTAAAACCCATATCCTTCCCTTTCTCCTCCCCTTTTTTCCTCTTTTTCCTGAAGAAGCTGCCAGTGGTGACGAAAGCTTGTATGTGTGTTTGAGTGTGATTTTTATTTTTATTTGTGTCTATCGACAAGCCGGTCCTTTTGGGTAAGTCATCCGTACTTTCCTGGTGGGAAAAATATGTATAAAAATTAAGATGAGCAACGGGAAGAGAGAATATGTTGAAGAGCAAGTTCCTATCTCCGCAGTTCTGAAAGATTGGTGTTGATGGGAAGTATCCAGATAACACAGATGGTGTAACACTTTGCAAAGCTGTGCTAGCTGTGCACCAAGGCATGTTTAGCCACAGGGTGATCCTCATTACCAACAAACACTCTCTGCCTGTGTCCATTCATGTTAATGGACAGTTTGTTGCTGGTCATTCCCACATAGTACGCTTCACAGTGCAGGCATGTCAGTTGGTAAATCACATGGGTGCTATCGCATGTGGCTCTGCCCTTGATTGTGTGCACCTTCTGGGTTACAGGACTGGAGTAAGTTGTGGTGGAAGGGTGCTTAGGGCAGGTTTTACAACGGGGGCGGTTACATGGGTAGGAGCCGAGGATAGGGAAGGTGGTTTGGGGATTTCATAGGGATGGACTAGGAGGTTACTGAGGTTAGGTGGGCGGCGGAAAGACACTCTCAGTGGAGTGGAAAGGATGTCATGAAGGATGGATCTCATTTGAGAGCAGGATTAAAGAAGTCATATCCTTGCTGCCCATGCACCCTTCCACCACCACTTACTCCAGTCCCGTAACCCAGAAGGTGTACACGATCAAGGGCAGAGCCACTTGCGATAGTACCCATGTGATTTACCAACTGACATGCCTGCACTGTGAAGTGTTCCATGTGGGAATGACCAGCAACAAACTGTCCATTCACATGAACAGTCACAGGCAGACAGTGTTTGTTGGTAATGAGGATCACCCTGTGGTCAAACAAGCCTTGGTGCACGGCCAGCACATCTTGGAACAGTGTTACACCGTCCGGGTTATCTGGATACTTCCCACCGACACCAATCTTTCAGAACTCCAGAGATGGGAACTTGCCCTTCTTTCAAATTCTGGAATCAGCAGGGGTAAAATATAGGTAGCGGAAGGTTATTTAAAACTTGTACAAAAACAGACAGCAGTTATCAGAGTTGAACGCCATGAAAGGGATGCAGAGGTTTGGAAGGGTGTAAGACAGGGTTGTAGCCTTTCCCCAATGTTATTCAATTTGTACATTGAGCAAGCTATAAAGGTAAGCAAGGAGAAATTTGGGGAAGGAATTAAAGTTCAGGGCAAAGAAATAAAAACCGTGTGTTTTGCGGATGACATTGTAATTCTGTCAGAGACCTGGAGGAGCAGTTGAATGGAATGGACAGTGTGTTGAAGAGAGCATATAAAATGAACATTAACAAGAGCAAAACAAAAATAATGGAATGCGGTCTTAGATAATCAGGCGATGCTAAAGGAATTAGATTAGGTAACGAAACAGTGAAGGTGGTAGATGAGTTTTGTTACATGGGTAGTAAAATAACATGCGATGGTCGCAATACAGAGGATATAAAATGCAGAATGGCAATGGGAAGAAAAGCATTTTTGAAAAAGAGAAATTTGCTAACATCGAAGATTAATTTAAGTGTAAGGAAGTCTTTTCTAAAGGCATTTGTGTGGAGTGTTGCTTTGTATAGGAGTGAAACATGGATGATAAGCAGTGCGGACAGGAAGAGAATAGAGGCTTTTGAAATGTGGTGCTACAGAAGATGAGGGGGGTAGATCGCATAACTAACGAAGAGGTACTGAACAGAATTGGGAAGAGAATTTCCAGTATACCTTGAGTAAAAGAAGGGATCGATTGGTAGACACATTCTTAGACATCAAGAAATTGTGAATTTAGCATTGGAGGAAAGTGTATGGGCTAAAATTGCCGAGGGAGATCAAGAGATGAATATAGTAAGCAAATTCAAATGGATGTAGGTTGCCGTTCTTATGAAGAGGTTTGCTCAGGATAGATTAGGGTGAAAGGCTGCATCATACCAGTCTCCAGACTGAAGACCACAACAACAACAACATGGAAAACAGGAGATAACAAGAATACAAACTTCAACAACATAAAAGTCTCCCACTGTAACACAAAAGTTTGAAATTTGGCTTAAAGGTGCCTAAAAAGCTCCCTCTGTAATGGGTACAAAAGCTTGTTAGTCTTGGGCTTGGTGCTATTTCAAATAATTCAGAATTTTGTGTGTAGTATAATGTGGTTTATAGGGGTTACATTGGCACCAATGTCACCATAATTCATCCCAATGCCGCTGTGGATGCGTCATGTGATAGGGTCTCCACCCTACACTAGCCTGTGCAAGCCTTTTAATCTCTCCATAAGAATGGCAACCCATATCTGTTTAAATCTGCTTACCACATTCATTTCTTGATCTCTCACTAATAGCAAGTATTCCTGAGTGAGGTGAGGTATGTAGTGTCATACTGCAAGACATGAGAAATGCCATGTAGGATGACATTATTCCATGTTGTACCACATGACATCATGCTACTTTGACACAATGCATAATATTACATGAAATGTTGTCATATGACATGGAACATGATGTACTATATTAAACCAAAGTAACATTTTAGTTCATTAAATATGTGATATATTGTTGCACTATATCTCATGGGGCAATATGACATGATTTCTCTTGTTGCATCATAGCATGACATGGCATGTGTCACATGATATACCGTATTACACAGCAGATGACATTCCACATGTCACAACAGGGTATGATGTACCTTAACTTTACATGCAGCTTGCTGTGTGGCAAAAAGGGACATACAATGCAACGTGTGTGCCTGATGTGATGCCACACTCAACAAGACATGATGTGTCAAGACTTTCCTGGGGTTTCCTATGAGGCAAAATGTGGCATACGAGACATTTGACATAATGTGGTATGGATAACACAGACATATGATAAGAAGCACAATTTAACACATGAGATGGGTATGAATATTAATGAGTAAAAAGTGCAGAAATGTCAAGGTATTTTTTTTAACTGTTTTTGAAGCTGAAAGATAAGTCAAGAAGGTAGTACATATTTTACTCTGGTTAGGCTATAATCACATTTTGTTGTGCTGTGATAAGAGCATTTTTCATTTTGGTTTCCAACTTTTATTCTATGATAGTTGAGTAGTTGTTGTAGTAAACAGGAGCTGCAAAATAGAAGTCTTCTAAATTTCTTCAAACAAAATTGAATAAAGGTTATCTCTGTAAACCTACTTATTTGACATCTTACTACAATCAATAATAAAAAGATAACAAAATGACAAAACCCTGTTAACATTTAATTCACCATTTGTTTGGACATTCATTAAGTCACAGCACTTTCAAAATTTAGCTTTACTTTAAACAAATATATCTTGATAACACATAATGATTTCTGGAGTTGAAAAGCTTCATACTGACTTTATTTGTTTATCTACATTTGCACAAATTTTAAAGTGTAGAAGTAACATTACCAAACCCCCCGCCCCAAACAAAAAAAGTTCTTGCATGTAAAATTGAAATGGTGCACATAAAAATTGATCCATTAGCTGACAATAATTTTAGCTCAATTGATTCTTTTTGCAAAATGAATTAATTGATTCAGACATTTGGCCTGGGAAACAGCTCTGGTGCATCATTCAACAACCACATGCTAAATTTAGATTGGCTTTAAACCATCACATCTCACAACAGGAAATGATTACTAATTTAAAACAAATTGTTTTGCCTTTACTCATGTATATACTTTCATGCAAAGTTTGAACTCATTTGTATAAGTTAAGAGTGTAGAAGTGTTGTGCCACAAAAAACTCCAAGGAAAACAGTTCCTTGCATGTAAAATGTGTCCATAAATATAGACCATTAGGTGAGCATTAATTTCAACTCAACTGACATCTTTTGCAAAATGAATTAATTTGTTTAGTTCACCTGGATGCCAGCTCCAATTCACCATTCAATCTTTGCTTCTATATTACAACATTGCTATTATAATGGCTAAACAAATGGATGCTGGTCAGCTACCCTAAACAACGTTTCACCTCTTGTTTGTAGCTCAAATATAAACCAAGCATCAAAGCCCTCCCAAAGTGCAATTCTGCATTTGACCTTTTCAAAAATATTGGTTACAGTGCTGCGATGGTGTAACGGTAAATATGAAATTATAGAAAGTGTCTGAAATGGTTTCCACCATAAGGAGAACAAAAGAAATTTTCTTATCACATAACTGGGAGTGAATGGTCATTCTAAATGAAATATAATAATACATTTAGAGTCAATTCTCGTTATATTTTATATTCATAAATATAAACAATTCTACCACAAACAATCAAATTTATTAGAAATAAATCATAATCATCATAAAAATGGATCAAATTCTTTGGAATAATTTAAGGCAAAATACTCATGTTGAATTTTATGGATATAAAATAAGCATTGTTGCATGTGTAATGTCTGTATTATCCAGTGCTGTAGACACCAAAGAAGGAAAATTAGGGTATACATCCTGTTGCCAATGTGGTCAGTAGAGACAGAACACAAGTTCAGTTTTCCTTTCCTTTCCTTTCCTTTCCCTTCCCCCCCCCCCTCTCTCTCCCCCTTTTTTCCCCTCCTCTCTTTTCTTTTGTTAAAAATGAGGAAGGAAATTAGTTATGCCTTTGAATGGAACCATCCAGGCATTTCCTTGGGGATGCTATAGGGTTATAATAGAAAATCCAATTTTGGCTGTTCTCCCAAATGTGAGTATAGTCTGCTAACTGCTGCACTATCTCACTCAGTACAGACATCAAATGAACAGAAAATTGTAGCTATATCCTTCATTAACTATGCTATAGTTTTCAGTGAAACTCACAAATCAAAGCTCCAGTACCAAACTGGCATAAAACAATTCTTGGTCACACAATAATTGTTTAAGGTGCCCAGGTTAAAAAAAACTGAAGTAGCATACAAAAAAAACAAGAAGTTCTGCAATTCTATAAATACCTGGAACTATTCTCATCAAAGGATACTGTTTGAAAGCTGACAATGCAATCATGTATGTAGCCTCCTCAACAAATATAACAGCATTTGGAGAAAGGAATGTCCCCAGTATCAACTGCAGACCATGTGTTGCCCCACATGTTAACACGAGATCTTTCCTAAAAATGATCAAATTAACAAGCCACTAATTAAATAATAAACAATATAATCACTAGTCCTATACAACTTACTATGAGAATCACTTTTTAATGTATTTTATTTTATTTTACAGTGTGTTACACTTCTTAAACAAAATACTTAGATCCTCACATATTACTGACATTTAATATTCAATAGTTTAAAGTATACTTTAAATGTTTGCAAACATCTGAACAAGTTAATAAAATTTAACTGGATTTCATGCATCTGTAATGTGTATGAAGTATGTAATTGGAAAGTAGGAGGCGAGGTACTGGCGGAAGTAAAGTTGTGAGGCGGCATCGTGAGTCGTGTCGGGGTAGCTCAGTCGGTAGAGCGCTTGCCCGCGAAAGGCAAAGGTCCCAGGTTTGAGTCCCGATTCCGGCACACAATTTTAATCTGCCAGGAAGTTTCAAGTATGTAATTGTTTGATACTATCAAAAGCAGGAATATCTTGCTGTCTGTATCATTTGACAAAAATATGAAACTTTTGTCACTTTCTAGTACCAAACAATGTAGGTTAAAATTTATTTTAATATATCTTATGATTTGTTTCTTACTTAGGCCTGTGAGCAAAGATCCTCAAAAAAACAGATTTTCTATGTATGTTTCCATATTAGATTTAATATTAATATAATGTAATTCTCTCTCATATATTGTATTCAAAATTATCATCACCATTGTCATCTAAAATTTCTAGCCATGGTCTGGGTTTGCAAGCAACAACAGTCTCTCCATCTTCACAGAACATATGAAATCAACTGTGAATGGCCAAAGCTGAAAATTTGTACCCAGCCGGGACTTGAACCCTGGTCTCCTGCTTTCTAGGTAGTTGCGCTGACCACTACACCACTGGGGAAACAGTGATCACCGCACCTGTTAGGTCTACCTAAGCACACTTCCCGTCAGATAAAAATTCCCAGCTCTTTCTATTGTCCCACCACCTTTCTTTCTGCACTCTTTCCTTCATTTCCACAATCCACCTATCTCTTTGCCTGCCTCTTGGTCTCATGGCCTTCATTCCTATCCCAAGTATCTTACTTCGAATCTTACTGGAGCATAATGTATAGATCAAGCAACCTCTGGATAAAAAAGAAAGATTGTTTTGTCACAACGCACAGTAGCTTAATTACAAGGTGAAATCCAAAATTTTCGGGTCTGGTGCTGCCTTCTGGAAAGTAGGAGTAGTAGATCTTTGCACCACTAGGTGGTGAGAGCTGCATATCTGATGCGTCAGTGTGCAGAGTGCATTCAGCTAGTACGACATGTTGCGTGTCCACAGTGATATCCGTAATACTTTGTGTTTGGTGTGTGACAATTTTATGTTGGATCTGTGAACAGAACACCGCTTGTGTATCAAATTCTCTGCAAATCTCGGGAAAAGTGCTACAGAGACCCTTGCAATGATACAAAAAATTTTTGGGGTCTGAGTCGTACGCGTGTGTTTGAGTGGCGAGACAGGTGAACAGCAGAGAGAAAAGCATGATAATTGTTTTCTATGATAGCAAGGTAATTGTGCACAAAGAATTCATATCACCCAACCAAACAGTGAATTCCACATACTACTATGACATTTTCCAACTGCTCCATGAAAACATGCGGCAACAATGAAAAAAGAAAAAAAAAAAAAAATTAAAAGATTCCTGAGCCAAATCTAGAGTATTTTCATTCCATTTTGGATTCAATAGATCTTATATTCAAGGTGCAAATGCATGCCTTAGTTTTAAATATAACAGGCCTGCAAACCAGAATGACCACTACAGTAATATCACATTGCAGGACAGACTACCAATACACACAATAAAAAATTTAAAAATTATGGGAATGGGAAGAAAGCATATAGCTATTTGCTAGCAAACCATAATAGTGGTAAAGTGCTTGATTCTTCTGCACAAAGATTTGTCAATAAAGAGAGAACGTGTGTTGACACTATTGTAAAGATAGACTTGCCAAATAGATCTAGTATTTCAAGAAAAGTATGAAATTAGTATATTCATATATGTACACATAATTTTTAGATTTTAAGTTACAAAGGAGCATTTGCATTTTAAATGTATAAGATGTAAATGCTAAATGTAACAAAGTATTCAGTTTATTTGTTATTGCAAGTCTTAGTTATTTGTTTAAGAAATCTGTTTATGCAGTTAGAGTGAAAAGTGTCAACATAAAAAAACTTGTAAACAATTGCAACTGTGTGTACACTACAACAGACATCACACCCTCATATGGTGGTGTATGCAAGTTTCTTTTATTCAAGATACACATATAATGATAGCTTTAGGTGCAGAATAAATGCAACAGGGCAGAAGATTATTTATACAAAGTTTCACACACTTAGGACAAGACAATAAAACATGTCGCAATTCACCACAGGAGCACAGTGGTGCAGGGTCAGCGGTTAGCAAATGACGGTGGCTGAAATGGCAGTGACCGATCCGCAACGGGCCAGGTTGACCTCCTCTCGCCGAGAGGGGCGTGAGGAGGTCCTCCAAGTGGTTGGGATCGGTTTTACGGTTCTCAGTTTGTTTTTGTGGAGTGAGAACCATGAAATGTGCCAGGACGACACAATCACCAGCGAAGAGCCCATTGGATATCGTCTGATGGGACGCAAAAGGTAGCCATGTGAGGCAAAAGAGCTGCTGCCTTGGCTGCAATGTCGGCAGTCTCATTCCCGAGCACACCCACGTGGCCAGGGACCCACAGAAAATAAACGTGACAGCCATTATCTGCAAGCAACTGAAGGGAGCGTTGGATTTGGTACATGACAGGATGGGTCAAGAAAGGGTCGCTAAGACTCTGCATGGCACTAAGGGAGTCAGAGCAGATGGCATAAAAGGGATGGCGGCGACGGCGGATGTATAAAACAGCCTGGTATAGGGCAAAAAGCTCATCCGTGAAATTCGAGCACCGGTCAGGGAGCTTGTATTGGAACAGCTCGTCCCCAACGACGAAGGCAGATCCAACACTGTCGGTGCTCTCAGTGTAGATAAATATGGCATTATCGAACCTCGAATGGAGTTCGACAAGCGTCGAGCGATATACCAAATCTGGAGTGCTCTCCTTGGGGAGCGAACTAAGTTCAAGGTGGGTGTGAACCTGGGCCTGCTGCCACGGTGGCAATGGGCTCTCGCTCAACTGAAAGGTGGAAGGAAGGGTGAAATCAAGCCGCTGAAGCAGGCGGCGAAACCAAACTCCAGGTGGAAGCAAGGCTATAGTAGACAACCGATATTGTTGATCGAGGGAGTCATCAAAGAATAATGTGTAAGATGGATGGTTGGGCATCGATAGCAGTCTGCATGTGTACCAACACAAGAGTATGTCACGCCGAGAGGTCAGGGATAATACAGCAGCTTCGGCATAAAGACCTTCAACAGGGTTGGTATAAAATGCACCGGTTGCCAGGCGTAATCCCTGATGGTGAATGGAGTTTAGATGGTGGAGAATGGACAGCCGTGCAGAAGAGTATATACAAAGCTTCCATAGTCCAGCTTCGACTGAACAATGGCCCGGTAAAGGTGAAGCAGGACGGTACGATCCGCTTCCCATGATGTGCCACTAAGGACACAAAGAACATTAAGGGATTGGGCACAATGGGCAGCCAGGTAGCACACATGTGGGGACCAACAAAGTTTCCGATCCAACATTAGGCCCAAGAATTTTGTTGTCTCCACAAATGGAAGAGCAACGGGGCCGAGACGTAGAGATGGTGGCAGAAATTCCTTGTATCTCCAGAAGTTTATACATACAGCTTTCTCAGTGGAGAAGCAGAAGCCGTTCGCAACGCTCCAGGAATATAGGCAGTCAAGACATCGTTGAAGGCAACGCTCCAAGAGACACGACCACTGGGTGCTGCAATAAATTGGAAAATCATCTACAAAAAGGGATCCAAAAACGTCGGCTGAAAAGCAATTCACGATCGGATTGATTGCAATGGCAAAGAGAGCCACGCTCAAGACGAAGCCCTGTGGCACCCCATTCTCCTGGCGAAAGGTATCTGACAAAACAGAGCCCACCTGTACCTGGAACTTGCGATCCACCAAAAACGCTTGAATAAAGAGAGGGAGGCGGCCACGAAGGCCCCACGTGTGCAAAGTGCAGAGAATGGCCACCCTCCAACAGGTATCGTAAGCCTTCTCCAAATCGAAGAACACTGCTTCCATTTGACGCTTCCTTAGAAAGTTATTCATAATGAAGATTGACAAGGTAACAAGGTGATCAGCAGCAGAGATGTGTCGACAAAAACCACATTGGACATTAGTCAGGAGGCGTCGGGATTCAAGGAGCCAGACCAACCGAGCATTAACCATGCATTCCACCACCTTACAGACGCAGCTCGTGAGAGAAATGGGGCAATAACTGGAAGGAAGATGTTTGTCCTTTCCTGGTTTGGGGATGGGGACAACAATGGCTTCACACCAACTTGTGGGAACCTGACCTTCAGTCCATATGTGATTATAGGTGCTAAGCAGGAAACACTTGCCCGCAGGAGAAAGGTTCTTCAGCATCTCAATATCGATGGAATCGGGCCCAGGAGCAGAAGATTGGGACATGGCAAGAGCATGGTCTAGCTCCTGCATGGTGAAGGAGACATTATAACTTTCACACCGTGCCTCCTCTGTCTGTTTGCGAGGGAGGAAGGCAGAGTGGTAACGGTCAGAGCTCGAACTCCGCAAAGGAGCGGCCCCAAGCGTTGGAAACATCAGTGGGATCCACAATGACTGCATACTCGACGGACAGGCCAGAAATCAGGGAGTGGACCCTGATGCCAGATAAACGGCGTAGGCCACCCCAAACAGCCGAGGAGGGAGTAAATCAGTTAAAATAACTGGTAAAAGAAGTCCAGCATGCTTTTTTGCTGTCTTTTATAACACGAAGACATTGTGCTATGAGTCATTTATAATTGATACAGTTCTCCAACGTTGGGTGGTGGTGAAAGGTGCGTAAAGCACGTCACCGGGCTCTAAGAGCGTCGCGGCAGGCTGCAGTCCACCAAGGGACTGGGATGCAACATGGAGAAGAGGATGTACGAGGTATGGAATGTTCGGCAGCTGTGAGAAGAACCTTTGTGAGGTATTCAACCTGACTGTCACAGCTGGGAAAATTCTGATTGTGAAAAACAGCCATGGAAGAATAAAGCCCCCAGGCAGCTTTAGAGATGTTCCAACTGATGGAACGAGGAGATGGGGTATGATGCAGAAGGTGGATTACACAAGGGAAATGATCACTCGAGTACTTGTCAGAAAGTGCATACCACTCAAATCGACGCGCAAGCTGAGGAGTGCATATCGCGAGGTCCAAGTGGGAATAAGTATGTGTTGTGTCGGAAAGGAAGGTCAGTGCACCAGTGTTGAGGCAGACAAGATTGAGGTGTTGGAAAAGGTCCACCAAAAGGGAGCCTCTCGGACAAGGTGCTTGAGAGCCCCATAGGGGTGGTGGGCATTAAAGTCACCTACCAACACGAAGGGTGAAGGGAGCTGGTCAACGAGGTGTAGCACATCTGCCCGAGTAAGGGCAGACGACAATGGCGAATAGATATTACAGAGGGAAAAGGAAAAGGTGGAGAGAGTAATGCAGACGGCAACTGCCTGTAGTTGAGTATGCAATGAAATGGGATGGTAGTAATAGAAGTCATCCCGAATGAGCATCAGAACCCCTCCATGGGCTGGAGTACCTTCCACAGGGGACAGGTCGAAACGCACAGAGGTGTAGTGGAGGAAGTCTGCATGATCACATGGACGTAACTTAGTTTCTTGGAAACAGACTACAAGTGGGCAGTGCAATCGGAGGAGCAGTTTTAATTCCTCCCGATTGGAACAAATGCTGTGAATATTCCATTGAAGGAGTGCCATGATAAAAAAATGAGAGAAGAAAAGAAGGAACAAGCAAGTGGGGTCATCTCGACAGCCGCTGAGGACCGGACTTCGAGGGAGCACTGCTATTGCTGTCTAGAGGCAGAGAATCGTGTTCCATGGGTTTGTGCCTGCCACATTCCTGAGGTGATCGGTAGGAGCAGCATCCTCAGCTGGTAAAATGCTGGTTGCCCGGCTAACAGTAGTGCATCCCGGCAAGACAGAAGATGATCGGGGCCAACTACTGTTGGGCAGCGGATGAGTCACGCCTCAGCAGGGAAGGAGAGGAACTATTTTTTTTTATTTTTTTTTTTTTTTTATTATTATTTTTTTTTTTTTTTTTTGGCTCTTTTGGAAGAGTGATGGTGAGAAGAGGCAGTTGATGGTTGAGAAGCCTGAGTATGGAGAAAAGCTTCATGGACAGGTTCCTTTTTTGAAGTCTGGGCATCTTGTTTAGGTGCCCGCAGTTTATTAGAGGTTGATGAAGACTGAACTTTAGAAGCAGCAGGAGGAAGCGGGGACGTGGAACGGGCAATCTTCGGGCTGGCCGATCGCACAACTGTGTCAGCGAAAGTGAAATCACAGGTCTGCGTACCTGCATCCTTAGTATGTCGAGTGGAGGTGAGGACCTTACTGTATGTGCCCACTGGAAGGACAATGGGCTTCCGACTCGCCAACAACTTTCAAGCAGCAGATGTTGAGACCTTTTCCGTGACCCAAATTTGCTGAATGACCTTTTCATCCTTATAAACAGAGCAGTCCCTAGAGGAAGCAGCATGGTCACCATTGCAATTAAGGCAGTGAGGGGACGGAGGTGGGCAATCGCCCTCCATGGGCGTCCCTACCACAAGTGACAAATTTTGCTGTATTAGGGCAAGATTGACGAATGTGGTTGAATCTATGGCATTGGAAACAGCACGTAGGGTTTGGTACATAAGGGCGAACAGAGATAACTTCATATCCTGCTTTGACCTTGAACGGGAGTTCAACTCTGTCGAACGTCAAAAACACATTACGAGTTGGTATTAGTTGGTTATCGACCTTTTTCAACACCCTATGCACGGCTGTTACAACATGATCAGACATGTAGTTTTGTATTTCTTCGTCTGACAACCCGTCAAGGGATTCGTGAAAAATACCCCCCCGTGATGAGTTGAGTGTGCGATGCACTTCTACTTGGACAGGAAACTGTATAGCAGCGTAGTCCGTATCAGTTTTTGCGCCTGGAAAGCACTGTCCGCTTACAGGAACAATGTTCCATTGCGCTGCCGCAAACAGGTCTTAACAGGGCCAGCAATCGCATCAACACCTTTCTGAATTACGAATGGATTTACCCCGAAGTGAAATCTTGACCGTCAGCTCGGGAAACAACCAGAAATTTTGGAAGATTAGGCAAAGTTTTCTTATGCTGAGGTGAATTGATCTTTCTTTTTTGGATCAAATTCACAGTAGAAGAGAAGGAAGTCATTGTGGAAGTGTCTCCCGTGATTACCGGTGTCTCCGATGGCGGGGCCTTCTCTAAGGGCTTACCCGCCGTAGGTGATTGTTCACACCTCAGGTCATACCTCCCAAGAACTGACGGAGGGACCAATCTGCATGTTCGGAAGGTACCAGCTCAGGTAATCACCCCTCCCTGGCCTTTATCAGGGGGTATTTACTTGTCTACCCTGGGCAGGGAATTATGCATTACCCCGTCACCTGTCACCTGCTACGCATGATAATGCGTGGGTCAGCCTTCAAACACGCACAGGGAGGAAAGAAGATAATAGAGGAAGTGAAGAGAGAGAAGTGTCTCAAATGCCAAAGCAGAGACTAAATGAGGAGGAGAGGAAGGCTAGAGAAGTACAGCAAGGAGAGAAAGACAGAATCAAAGGTTACGAAAGGAAGAAACCAAGGAAAAAGAAAACCTAGGACAGGAAACCACGTTCACTCGCAATGGACACCCGTCTCCGGGCTAAGGCATGAACTGGGAGGGAAAATGAAGCATCCTGGGGCGGGAAAAAAGGCTGCTTTGGCTCGGTGTCCTGTGCGCGCCACCCACAAATATTTCACAGGTAATTAATAGATTTTTGTGCACAGGTCAGCAGAAGATACATTTTAGTTAAGAACGGCAAGGCAGCTCGCCGGCAGTAAGAGCCGTCATACTCTTAGTTCCCACAGCCAAGACGCACCATATGGCATCAGCAGAGGTGGGGTAGCAAAAGCTCCAGACACTGCCTCCGTGGGACTGCACATTACGGCTGCTAGGCTTACATTCCAAGAAAGTACAAAGAATGTGGTGCGAACCAAACGTCTTTCATTTATTAATATTTTTATTTAACAATGTTTTGGTGGCATACTGACCTTAGTAGCAGACTAGGGGTCAACAGAAGTAGGTGCCGATCCTTTCTTATTCTTTAATAGTGTTCAAATAGATAAATAAATGTATTGTAACACTTTTAATGAACATTTACGAACTCTTATGATGATGTACGAAGTTTATAGGAGGTCTCAGCTGCATGCCACTGTCGGCAGTCGGAGTTAGGACCCACGCTCTCAGAATCAGCCATAAAACTTTAATTGTTAATTTCAAAGTCAATAATCAGTTTTGTAGTATGGTGTGGCTAGTAATAACACCCTATTGTTGCATCCTGGATTTCATTTAAACGAATCACCTACCCATAACAAGTTAATATGTAAGCTCTTTTAATGGCATTTCCAGCAATACTTCAGTGTGCCGTCTAGCTGTGCAGGGACTACATCAGTGAGAGCACTTCCTACAAAACAGGTAGGAGGAACACCTACATGTCAGTTCACAAGTCTGACTCAAAGGTGGGTCAGCTTAAATTGCAGATCCTGGATGGATAGCATGGGCTGGTAAATCTACTCTCCCCCTATACCATCTTCTACAGACTGCTAACTATGCCTACACTTTCAAGATAGGTTTAGTCAAAACGAGGGGGTTCTTGCAGTCTGACTGGATGAAAGTGGTAATCATGCCAATTTTCAAACATGGAAACAGAAAAGATTTTAACAACTCTTTAATTAGCATTGCGAGGAAAATATTCTCAGGTATTGTTGAAATGAGAGTGCGAGTATTAGTTGAAAATAAGTTGGATGAAAATCAGTGTGGGTTTAAGCCTCTTAGAGGCTGTCAGGACCAGATCTTTGGCTTACAGTAGATAATGGAGAAGTGCTATGAGTGGAACAGGGAATTGTATCTATGTTTTATAGAACTAGAAAAGGCTTATGACTGTGTTCATAGGAGGAAGCTATTGTCAGTTCTACAAGATTATGGAATAGGTTAGAAACTTCTGCAGGTCTTTACATAGACTGTCAGACAGCAGTTAGAGTAGATGGCAAATTAAGTTTATGGTTCAAGGTAGTTTCATACTATTCATGGATCATGTTGAAAACAGTAGACTGGCAGGGTGGGATTAAAATAGGTAAAAACAAAATAAGCAGTCTCACATATGCAGATGACTTAGTTGCGATGGCAGATTCAACTGAAAGGTTGCAATATAATATTTCAGAGCTCGATCACAGGTGTTAGGGTTATGATATGAAGATCAGCATCTCCAAAACAAAAGTAATGTCTATGGGAAAGAGATTTAAACAGATTGAGTGCCAAATAGGAGGAACAAAGTTACAACAGATAGACAGTTTCAAGTACCTAGGATGTATTTTCTCACAGGATGGCAACATAGTGAAAGAACTGGAATCAAGGAGTAGCAAAGCTAATGCAGGGAGTGCTCAGCTAAGATCTACTCTCTTCTGCAACAAGGAAGTCAGTGCCAAGACTAGTTAGCAGTGCACCGCTCAATCTCTCGACCAACTTAGTTGTATGGGAGTGAAAGCTGGGTTGAAACAGGTTACCTTATTCATAAGGTTGAGGTTGCAGATATGAAAGTAACAAGAATGATTGCAGGCACTAATAGATGGGAACAATGGCAGGAGGGTGTCCATAATGAGGAAATCAAAGAAAAACTGGGAATGAACACAATAGATGAAGCAGTTAGAGTGTACAGGCTCAGATGGTGGGGGTCATGTTAAACACATGGGAGAAGCAAGGTTACCTAAGAGACTCATAGGCTCAGCAGCGGAGGGTAAGAGAAGTTGAGGTAGACCTAGGAGAAAGTACTTAGATTTGGTGAAAAATGCTTTTGAATTACAGGGCTTAACATCAGTCAAGGCATCAATGTTAGCATTGAACAGGGGATCATGGAGGAATTTTATTTGGGATTCTATGCTCCAGACAATGCTGAAAGGTATAATCAGACTCTAATTCTGGTGATATGTGGATGAATTTTTGACTGTGCAAGACATCAAATGGATTAACATATATTTAATTAAAATGAACCTATCCTTAGGCACAATAAGAAGAGAAATATTAATTATGACACTATTTAAGTTGAAACTGCAAGATACATGTGTTAGAATAGTCAGTGGATCTCCTTACAGAGAGACAAAACTGAAGTGCTTTAAGAGGAATATACAACATTAAGAATAACCTACTCTCTTTTATATATATATATATATATATATATATATATATATATATATATATATATATATATATATATATATATATATATAAAAATAGACGAAGATTACTCACCAGGCGAAGGAGCACAGGTGTGACAGCATCACAAATAAATAAATGAATACACACACACACACAATCGCAAGCTTTCGCAACCCAGTTGCGTCTTCAGGCAGTAGGGAAGGAGAGGGAAAAGGAAATGATGAGGGTTTTAAGGAAGGGGGTAAGGAGCCATTCCAATCCCGGGAGAGGAAAGACTTACCTTGGGGGAAAAAATGGAGGGTAAACAAATGCACACATGCCCACACATTCACACAGACACAAGTACACCTAGGCAGACATACTGTAGAAAGCCCAGTATGTCTTTCTACAGTATGTCTGCCTAGGTGTACTTGTGTCTGTGTGAATGTGTGGGCATGTGTGCATTTGTTTACCCTCCATTTTTTCCCCCAAGGTAAGTCTTTCCTCTCCCGGGATTGGAATGGCTCCTTACCCCCTTCCTTAAAACCCTCATCATTTCCTTTTCCCTCTCCTTCCCTACTGCCTGAAGACGCAACTGGGTTGCGAAAGCTTGCGATTGTGTGTGTGTGTGTATTCATTTATTTATTTGTGATGCTGTCACACCTGTGCTCCTTCGCCTGGTGAGTAATCTTCGTCTATTTTTTATATTTTATTTTTCCTGCTAGGAATTTTTCGTCTTAATATTCGTATCATATATATATATATATATATATATATATATATATATATATATATATATATATATATATATATTGACAGTATAATTATCTGTATTTAACAGAGAATACTATAAGCAAGAAATACTACTATACTACTGTCTTAGTTATGAAATTATTTGACCTGTATTATTCCTAAATGTTTACTTTGTACACTGAGTTTTTATGGCGTCATGAGAGGAGTCCAGTAACAAAATTTGTGTGAAAAGGGTAAACTTAAATGTTATTGAGATATTCCAACTTAGGAACTGTATATAATACACACAGTGAAGAATAAGACAGTCACAAAACAGAATACTGCAATGCGACTAACATTTTTGTGAAGTGTTAATTACACATTATCTGAAACAGATGCTTTAGTTTACAACTTCTATCAATTTAATTTTTGTTTCTTGAAGTTAAGCCCATTAGTAGTTTAGTAAATGCTGTTGAATCTGTTGTAACTATTTGCTAGAAGTGCAAAATTTTCAAGATGGTTGAGGGAAAAAGTTTCACTATCAACATAACTTGTTTGTGTTTTTTGGCCTCCAAGCAATGAGACAATTTCCAATTACTGTCCTTTCCCTTCATGTAGGAGTAATCTTGACATTTATTTAAGGAAAGGAAAATGTATAACAAGTTATTTCTACATATCTGATATAATTTAAAATTGAGCATTGTACTTATTGTTAAAGAGAGATTGATTATATTAACAATGGAAAATCCAATTGGAATGTCAATAATGGAGGATAGATAACAACATGTGATTGTCTATTTTTCATGCCTGTCAGCAGCTCAGCGATTGAGTACGTTTTGCTTCAGGGTCTTCCACAGAGATATGATCCCTGTCGTTAGGGATTGGGGTTACGAGTGGCAGAGCAATGGACTAGGATGTTATGGAGGTTCAGTGGGCAACAGAACATCACTTTATCTGGGGTCAAAAGGATCTTGGGTAGGAGCTCTCTCATTTTAGACCATGATGACAGATAATCAAAACCCTGATAAATGATGTGGTTTAGCTTTTCCAGTTGGGAATGGTAATGGGTAACAAGACAGGCATTCATTTGTGGCTGGTTATTGGGGGTGAAGGGGGGATTGGTGATGTTTGGAGATATGGCACAGGAAATCTGTTTTTGGCTAGGTCTGGAGGATAATGTCTGTCTGTGAAGGCTTTTGTGAGGCCTTCAAAATATTGAGTAAGGGAGTTCTTATCACTGCAAATTCTCTGTCTTCTGTCTTCGATTAACAAGTATGTTTGGGAGGATTGTTTTTTTTTTTTTTTTTTTTTTTTTTGTGGAATGGATGGCAACTGTAAAAGTGCAGGTATTGTTCACAGTAGTTGGGTTTAATGTGGGCAGAGATGTGGATGGAGCCAACAGAGAAGTAAATGTTATTAACATCAAGGTAGGTGGCATGCCAGGTTAGGGTGGATTAAGTGAAATAGAAAGGAGAGAAGGAGTTGAGGTTGTAAAGGAACAGAATAGGATGTCCCATCCCTGAGTCCAAATCATGAAAAATAGCATAATTGAACCTGAACCAGACAAGGGATTTGGATTTTGGGAGGCTATGAAGGTTTCCTCTAGATAGCACAAATAGGTTGCTGTAGGAGGGTGCCATGCAGATGCCCATGGCTGAGCTGCTGATTTGACTATATACTTTTCCTGCACAGGAAAATTACTGTATTTGCCAATGTATTTTTTCCTGCAAAAATTGGTCATAGTATATACTTGATATATGTGCATACCTGTCAGGAACTTTATTATGTAGTAAAGATTATCTGAATTTTGTACTGTTTTTAGTGCCAAGCGTAACTGAAACTGATAACTTCATAGGAAGCAGAAACTTGCAACATAATTTCATTCATCATAGAATCCTGTAATAGTGTCATTCATTATTTGATTATGGAACACTGCCCACATATTTGTCCATGTCTCGTCTGACATTCTCAAGTGCAAATATGTTCATAAGTAGTTTTTGTGATGTTTGCATAGCATCTGCATCTCACAGTTGTCATCTTCTTGAGGTTATAATGTGCTGTGCCCAATACAGTGTGCCGAGCAATACACAGATGCAAACCATCCACCATTCTCACAGTTTATGTAACATCACAAAAATACTTATATAAATATTTGCACTTCACAATAAATTCTGAAACCGCGTCATTTTAAACATGAAAACCCCATACTCGTCGCGCAAACTGATACTCGGTGCAGTGGCTGATGGGAGCAGTCCAGTGATCTCTATAGTAGAGCGATCAATGGAACAATCTTAAGCAGTGCCACCTAGGTGACAATGTCGTAATCCTTTACAATGCTCTTATCATCCATCGTGCCATAGTCGGTGTGTACTGTAAACAGGAAAACATGAAATATCTGTTTGAATACGCGCAAACTGTTATGAAACTTGACTGTAAAGTTTATGAACACTGCCTAACATATTTGATGTACATAAACATATGTATTATAATTATATTGCAGTTGATGTATTATTTATATTTTTTCCTAAAAAAAGTGTCTTAAAAGTGGGGTGTGTCTTGTACACCAGTGCATCCTACATGCCAGTAAAACAGTAGTTGTAATTTAGGATGTAAATTGTAAGTATCTTGAGGAATGAGGTACTGGGCTTGGTAGTGTTTGAATGCAGTGCAGACCATGGGCATGTGGAATATTAATGTACCAGGAAGTGACATCAAATATAAAGTAAATATTTTCTTGTGAGGTAAAATTTAGACAAACAGCAAAAATAAATAAATAAATATTATTATTATTATTATTATTATTGCAGTGGAAATAAAATGATTAAAGGTGGAAGAATGCAAAAGACGTCATCTGTGGACAAACAAGAGGTGCTGTGCATGACTTCAGAAGTTAATTCTCTGTGCAGTGAATCTCACTCAAATGACATAAGTGCAGTATGGAAGCAATAAAGTATTCATGCAGCTACTACAGATAGTGGGTGATAAGAAGTGCAATATGAACAGTATTCCCTGTTGACTTACCAAGCAGACTTCATTGGCCACATGTGGAGAGTGGAAGCTCTCTTTGGTCTTTTGTGATACAAAAGTGATCATCATATGATCCTGAATAAGGAATTTTTCAGCATCCTTCTCCAACAGCCTGAGATGATTATTGGCTCACATAGCTTCATGCGTGTTTGGAATGGCAGTACATATGGACAACACTGGTGTGTTTTGACAATGCCATTCCAAACAATACAAGCTATATAATGACAAGGTAAGGAGAAACAATACTATGGCCAATGAACTTTCATAGGTGAAAACTGTAACTGAGATGATAAATATTTTATAAATTAAATGTTACTTACTCATTAATTAATGATGTAAATCCTTTTTTGTGTTTGATATAATTTAATTTTATTGGCATACCCACACAGATAAGGCTACTATTTGGTCCAGTAATAAAGGAAATTTACCTCACTGACCATTTGTGGACAAATGTTTCTATTCAATGCAGAGTAGCAATAACAACCTACAGTCCACTGTAAGGGTAAATAAATGAATTTCTTATCACAGCAGTCAGTAGGGGATGGGGAGAGTTGCAGCATAACATCTAGGTCAAAGTATTCTATAGACAAGAGAAAAATTAAATATTGTGTCGCAAATCACATGGCTTAATTACATAGATAACTGATACCCTGAACAACAAAGATACATTTTAAGCTAATTCATCAACTACAATCTCTTTAAAATAAGAAAATGTATACTTCCTATCTCCAATAAATGAGCTCCCTAAAGTGTTACAAAAGCTATGTGTGGTGTTGCACAAGTCCAAAGTGCGCGCCACCTACTTTCGCCGCGCGCTGCCATGCACGCACAGCGCGGCGTTCTTACGACGTCAGCCACGAGTGCCCTCTGCTACAACTCCGCTCGTTCACTTGGGACTGAGATAGGAACCAGTTAACACTTCGGAATCAGATAGGCACCAGTGAAGACATGGCTATCGGACAGGCACTAGGCAGACCTCTAGCTCAACTATGTATCAGCATTCTGCAGTACTGAGCTATGTAAAAGTTAAGTATTGTATACATTCTGTCCAATATATATCTTGTTCTAATTTACTCTAGTGTTTCTAGTATCTGCTGTCCCACTGGCTGCTCACCTTCGTACCTGCACAAGCGTGCCTCCTTTATTCCTTTGTCGGTCTCTTTCTACTCGGTCACCAACACCTACGACGGAAACGAGACACAAAAGTGGCGACGAGGCTGGGACACAAAACTATGTTCATGAGTAAATATACAGATTTTAAAAGTAACAAGATATTGGAGGAGCTATTTCAATTCTGGAATACCAGACAGTTAGTCCAATCGCCTTGGATTTTTGTGGAGCAGCATGGTCAATGAGCAGATGCTGCTGAAAATGGGTGGTAAGGCAGAGTGGAATTGCAAACTATTACTCTCATCAGGTAAAGCAAAGAATTTTATCAATGCCCTGTCACTGGCAGGCATTAAACAGTGGGAACAAAGTATGAAATAATTAGAAAAATATCTGTATGACCTCAAAACAGGGACATTATTTATATTTATGGTTACTTACACATTCAAGTGTACAAAAGAAAAATCATTACCCTATTCTTTCATTCCAGTAAGGCATACCATCCACAACAAAAGTTCAAATTACTTTCAAACATTTCCTACTCTATTCTTTTCTGTCAGTCCTAATCTGCTTCTCTGGAATTTCATCTTGCATGCCTTTAATCTACTTACTTGTCAGTTATTCAAAGCCCACAGTTCTGATGCATATATGAGTATTAGAATGTAAGGCACTTGATACATCATCTCTTCTGAGGCATGTCTCTGTTTCATATAACACTCCTTACAAGCTGCAAGAACCCATGGGCCTATTTCTTTGATGTTCTGTTTTATTCAACTTTCTTCAACTGCAATCCCCAGGTACACCATTCTGCAATCTAATAACACTTCACACTTCCTTGTAATGAATTTTAAATCATACAGTTTTAGACTGATGTCAAAAATTTACAAAGATGTAAAGTACATAAAAGTCATGGAAAGGCAATATTCTTTTTTGTGAAAAGCAACTGATTCTGCCTTTGAGGGTGTCTCCTGAAGAAATCTCTATGAAAGAAGTAATTTTCAATACATTCATATAGAACATGAGAGACATCCAACCCAAGACCCTTCTGATCCCTTCTAAAGTGGTGTTCTGTCAGCCACCCATCATTCACAACACCCTAGTCCACCACTTTGTTACTCCCAATCTCAACCCAACTCCCAATCCATATGGAAGACCCCAATGCAAAAGCTGCCAAATCCACCCACCCCGTACTGCCTGTTCCAGACTTACCCTACCTCATTGGAAGCCAGCACACCTGTGAAAGCAGCCATGATTTATCAACTCTGCCTCATTCACCAAACAGCTTCCTACATTAGTGTGTCTACCAACCAGCATTCTATCAGAATGATTGCCCACAGTCAAACTGTGGCCAAAAGATTGGCCACCAATTGTCACAGCATGCAGTTGAGCAAAACATGCTTGATTCAATTACTGCTTTAGAACCTGGGCCATCTGGATCCTCCCCTTCACACCAGATCTTTTGAACTGTGCAGATGGTAGTTGTTCTTACAACACATTCTACAGTCCCTAAAGTAATCTATCATCCCTCACCTCCTTTCATTTCATGTCTTTCCTTCATCTGTGTGCCACCTCTTCCTGTATTAACCATCTGTATTCCCCTCTCTCTCCCACCCCACACTTTATTGCTGCACCTCCAATCCCATCTATCAGGTGGTGTGAAACATCTACATCTACATAAATGCTCTGAAAGTCACACTGAAATGCATGGCAGAGGATTCATCGAACCACTTTTATGATGTTTCTCTACAGTTCCATTCTCTATTAGCTCATGGAAAAAAGGAACTTTTAAATATTTCCATTTTCGATCTGATTTCTCTTACTTTATTTTGACAGTAATGTCTTCTTATGTAGGTGGGTGCTAACACCCTTACCCTACATTTTTCCCCTCTCTCCTCCGAAGCCCTCACCTCCCTTCTCCACTTACTGTCAAGATGGCAGTTTGGCTATAGCAGCCAGAGAAGTCGTCATGTGTGCATGACTTCTGCCTAAGTGACTATTGTGATTTCTCTCTCTGATGTAGACTGTGGTTGAAAATTTAAAATCATGTGAATGTCACTGTCCTTTTTACATGGCTGTCTGTGGCTCACAGATTGTCTTTATGGTGAGTTGTTCATATCCTCATAATACTGAGATTCCAATCTGGACTTTCTATTGTTAGAACACCCTGTTAAGAATCACTAGATGATCATAAAAACATTGTAAGATGAACCATGAACACCTTGACTGTCTATTTTCTCACAGGAAAGACACTTTATGAGCAGTAGTAAAATAAGAAAATGTACATAAGACTACTGGTAATGAAGAATCAGATACAATTCCAATCTAGCAATTTGTTTGATTTTCACGAAATGTTTTTAATGATAATGAAGCTTTGTTACTCTACCTTTTAAATACACATCAAATAAATATAGCTGTCCCCTCATTAACATACCTAAAACAATTGATCCTAATACAATATATTACACACTAATTCATAAATTAGTATTTACTGAACAATAATCATAATTTCTTTGTGAATCATGAATGAATAACAACTCTGCTTCAGTTAAACTTTGACTCAACTATATAGCTTACATGTTATAAAAATAAATGAAAACCAAATATCTTCATGTCAATAGCCATTCTATCTTTCTTTTTCTAAATTGTTAAAATGTGTATAAAATGACATTCACCTCTTTACTTTTCCACCATAAAGTTCTGATAGAAAATGAGAAAGATCTTCTCTAAATTCCCAAAGTCCACAAGGAATTCCATACTGGAAAAGATATGGATTTTCTTTTTCACTACTCTGCAACACAAAAATATTTAAGAAATCAGAAAAACATAATATGTTCAATACATATATACGAGATGGTGCAAAAGTCACTGGACACACATCAACAAAAGATTGAATTTGTGAGTCACTGCAAACGCCAACAATACAATTTTATGTTCAAACTGTTTTTCATATTCATTAATGCATCTTTACAGTCTTTTTGGAACACTGTTACATATTCTATGGCATAGTGTGGTATCACTGTCCAAATTGTGAAATCCATCAGTACAATATCTGCCCAACTGCCCTTCAAACAATACATTTAAAAACAATTCTTTAAATAACTGCAGATGGCTGTGACATAATGTGGTGGAGCACAAGCATGCTGAAAGCAAATTTCTTGCAAGTTTTCAACACACATCAAAGTCCTGTTACCACATAATTCTGAGGCATTTGCAAATACTTATCTCATGTCACTGTTGCTGCAAAAAAATATTGTCCAAGTACACCAAATGATGATACTGCTACCCCAACACTCACACCAGTTTGATATAAACTTTAAACTTATGTTTGTGTAACATTCTTTGCACAGTCCTTCATGATAAATCCAACTCAGTTACTAATTGCCTGCTTGATTTCCACAGACTTTGTGTAACTGTTAAATATACTCGCAATTAATTATCCTCAGTTGTAACTGTTCTTGGGCAGTCAAAAACAGATTCATGTTCTTCGAATCTATTTCATATGTCATACACTGTTTGTCTAGTTGGTGGTTTTGATCTACAGTGTGTACTCCAGTCATTAAAAACTGCAGTAGTACCATTTTCATCAAATGTTTTTATAGCAAAATTGTTTCTTGTTTTATTAACATTGTGACATTTCAGAAAACACGTCTTACAGAGTATGCTTGCAACAGTTCATTAGTTTGATTACTGTGTTTCTTTTGTTTGTCATTGCATTGAATACCAACATAACAGGGCATAATTACCATCCCTTCATAATAACTTAAGAGGTTAAAATTTCCAACTGTAGAACATCTTGCTAATACATTTGTTTTCTTTTAAACATCTGTCCAGTGACTTGTGCCATCCCGTATCACAAAAGAGATATCCAAAATAGTTGATTTGTCAAAGTGTTGATAAATTACACTGGTATGAAAGTACAGCAGTACAGAGATATAGAGTGAATATAGTGTCATTCTCCAAGTACAGAAAATTTCAATTTCAAAGGGATTAAGCTGTTACAGTTATGTGCAAATGGCAGCTAAAGTCGTTTTTCAGGGATAGACTTCCACATATTCCCTGTTCTCTGCTGGTATAATGTCTAGTTGATACTCTATTTCTCTCCATGCCTTGTTCAGCTACTCTTCCATCACTACCTCTACATACCACCTCGTATTTGTGCCATGAGAGTTTGCACACCAAGAACTAGTTAGTCACTTTATCCTTAATACAATCCCTTTAAAAAAGCCAAGAGGGACAATAGGGATTATAAGCTGTGAACGTGGCACCTATGGGTTTGGACTGCCTCAACTGATCAATTTGTCCTGAAAAGTTTCATACAAGGACTGGTGAATGAACAATCCCAAGAATGGTGATGAAACACCAGCCATCATTAAATTCCAGTTACTGAGGTGCAAATTTATCCACAGAAACTTCACCCATCACTGGAAACAAACAATTGCAACAAACTGCATACCTGTATCTGTCACAGTTATTTAGAAACAATTTTTTGTAATTAGGAAAGACATTATGCTCATCTTGTACAGAATATGAAGAAACTTCTAAGGCATTGTAATATCTTGTAACAGCAAAACACTAGGTTCACAGAATTAACTGCTAAAGCTAATCTGTTCAACAGATTCAGATGATGCCTGCAAATTTTACAAAATATTCACCAATTCCTTCTATAACTGCATGGAAAGCGCTATTTACTTTCTCTCTCTTGATTTATGAAAAAGTAATTTATTTTCAACTTGGCCTACTGGCTTATAATTAGGCATTTTTCAGAATGAGAAATCACCAAAATAAGTGACATACAACATGAAGTTTTAGATGTCTGCTGTTAGATTAACATTGGGCACCATCGGAAGGATGGTTGATTAATTTCACAGCATTTCATCTGAATGATTAAAGATGAAATAGACCTACTGAGTCAAAACTGCAACTCTAAAAAAGACTCTCCTGAATCAGTTCAAACTGACAATTGTAGAGAACAGTACTACCAAATACGATTACAAGTTCAAAGAGGCCCTTAGCACCCTTTCTCGTTGGGCCAGAAGTCGAAACAGGAAGCAAACACGAGTATGCCTCATTAATAATTTATCCATTTCTGTTGGATTGTTGAGGCCCATTGCTGTGGATTATATTTTATTACTTCAATAAATTAAGCAACCAGCCACATTTATAAGATGTTTTCTTCATCCAAGGTGTGTTTTAGGTTTTCACCCATCTTCAGTTGATGTAATTACAATTTGGTTAAATTTGTGACAACATCAGTTTGGAAGCTACATATGTCATGTGCAAAATAATGAGTTTTCATTTAACTTTCTTCAATTTCATATGTTTAGTTTTATGAAATGGTGTGCCTGATAGTATGTACAGTCTCCTCTCAAAATGCACAGGAGACAAGCAGCTTTTAAACTGATGTTGACACACGTTAAACCAAATTGTAATTATGCCAAATAAAGATGGATGAAAACCTGAAATGTGTCTCGGCTGAATAAAACATTCTATAAAATTGGCTAGTTGCTGAATTTATTGAAATAATAAAGTATACATCATTGCCGAAATTATAAGCCTTTGTAAGTTCAAACAAGGTGAATGATCGTTTCTACAGAAATGTATGTTTTTCTTTGATTTATTTAGTAATCTATGAAATAATTTACACTGCATGGATTTCATAGACAATTTAACAGCTTATATTTATTTGAATTACTTGATAGTGAATTTTCTTACAACCTTACGTATTTCAGGGATACTGCCTGATGTATGTAACTTGTTGCCACAGTATTAGTGCTGATTCTTCTAGACATCTTCAGATGATAACTGATGACAAATGCTCTAAGTTTAAGGACTTAAGACTCCACTGGCATACATATGGTACATTCTCTTGGAGTTGCACAGTTTGCCTTACTTGGGCACATCTCTCTCTCTCTCTCTCTCTCTCTCTCTCTCTCTCTCTCTCTCTTACCTTTTTTTTCTGCAAGTAAGTGTGTGCCAAGTAAAATTATAAAAAGAGATGGGAGAGATTCAATAAACAATTTAGGAAACTGTTACGAAAGCAAAGAGAACTTTACTGCAAATATAACTGTAGCAGAAGTCTTATAGACAAGCAAAAATTAAATGATGCCAAAAATAGTGTAATGGCTGTAATACAACAGGTTTTCAATGACTGTGAGCAATGTTTTGTGTACCGACTTGGCAGAAAACCCTAAGAAATTTTGGTCGTATGTCAAATCTGTAAATAGGTCGAAATCAGACATTCAGAAACTCAGACCATAATGGTGTTGTAATAGATGACACACTAAAGGCCAAAATATTAAATCTCTTTTTCCAAAGCTGTTTCACAGAACAAGATAACACAGTAGTTCCTCCTCTAAACCACTGCACAAATGACAATTTGGCAGATACTGAAATATGTGTTTGTGAGAGAGAAAAGCAATTGAAATCACTCTACAGAGGAAAGGCCACTGGACCTGATGGGATAAAAATTTGATTTTACATGGAGTTGGAAGGGAACTTGCCCCCCTTCTAGCAGCAGTGAACCAAAGGTATCTAGAGGAGTGAAGCATTTCCAAGGATTGGAAAAAAGTGCAGGTAATTCCAATTTACAAGAAGGGTCACCAATCAGATGCGGAAAACAATAGACCTATACCTCTGACATTGGTCACTGCAGAATTTTGGAATACTTTTTACATTTGAATATTATGTCATTTCTGGAGACCATAAATCTCCTTTTTTAGGCATCAACATGGTTTCTGAAAGCAACGATCAGGTGAAATACAACTCACACTACACATCGAAGAGATCCAGAGTGCAGAAGATACAGGATCAGGTAGATGTTTCTTGACTTCCGCACTGTCATATGCATATGGAATATCAGACCAACTGTGTGACTGGAATGAGGCATTTCTAGCTAACAGAATGCAATATGTCATTCTCAACAGAAAGAAGTCTTCAGATGTTAATATGATGTCAGGCTGTCCCAAGGGACTGTTAATAGGACTATTGCTTTTCACAATACATATAAATGACCACCTAGATAACATCAAAACTTCAATAAGGCTTTTTGCAGATGATGCAGTAATTTATCAAGAAGTCACAAGACTGGGAAAGGGTAACAAAATGCAGGTCGATCTGGAGTCTGTCGATACTTGGTGCAGGGAATGGCTATTGAACCTCAACGTAAGCAAGTGTAAAATGCAGCATTTACATAGAAAGCATCAACATTTATTATATAACTACACAATAGCAGGACAAACACTGGAATTAGTTACTTCCATAAAATATCTGGGAGTGTCATTAGAGACGATTTGAAGTGGAACAACCAAATAAGGCAGGTAAGGTAGATGATTTATTGGATGAATTCTCAGGAAGTATAGTCTATCGGTAAAGAAAGTAGGTTAGAAAAAACTCTTATTCGGCCAGCACTTGATTACTGATCATCAGTGTCAGGTTAATAGATGACAGAGAAGATCCAACGGAGGGCAGCAACCTTCATTATGGCCTCATTTAGTAAGTGTGGAAGTGTCATGGAGATGATTAGGAAACTGAAGTGGCAGATTCTGTAAGACAGACGTTCTGTGTTGCAGTACCAGCTTCTGTCAAAGTTCTGAGAGCATAAGTTTCATAAAGAGTCAATATATCTATTATTGATATACATTACAATGGTATGGAAAGTATCCTCCACCACACAGAGTGAGGTGGCTTGTAAAGTATGGGTGTAGATGTAGAAATCTGTGCAGTGGAGAAAGTTCACCACATTGATATAAATTTGATTGCCTCTGGACAGTAAAGCCACCAAACACCACTAGCTATATGGTAGGATTCTGTGCAGAATTTAGCTTTCAGCCACTATCATGATCATTATTGTCTGACAATCTTATTTCCACTGATTCATAGATGCTAGAGCTCCAAACATTTGAAATGCTGGGCACAATTTTTGTACCTGTATATTTTTAATCAAATAATCATCAGTGATGCAATGTTAGATGACAACAGACATATTGGCTTGAAGAAGGTGAGTATGCTTTTAATGTTCAACAATATGATCATGCATAGTGTGTTTCATCGTAGAATTCACATGGAATCCTGTAAATAACTGCTTTGAACTATTCCAAGTTGTCTTTAGCAGACACCAAAAATATCAAGAATTGAAAGGAAGTCTCAATACATGGTATACAAGCATTTGCTTAGGCATAGTATGAGTGGGATTTCAAAACACTGAATGCCCAATTGTGCCACAAGTCTTATGTCACACAGACATCCAGAAATGGCAGCCACCCCTCTCTGTCCAGGTCCATAGATTTTTTTTAAAAGTATGGAGTTCAAATGTAGAAGGAAATCTCACAGACTGTCCAAACCACAATGTGAAACTATAAAAGTAACACCAAAGTATCACTAAAATACTGTTGGTTTTAAAATGTATGAGGCAATTGCTCATTCCTCTAAATCTTCCATAAAAGATTCTCTAGAAGAGGAGACAAAAGTCTTCCCATGGGGGCACCACCATAAACTCATTTTACGTTAAAAAAAATAAGAAGTAGTACATTGAGGGGAGAGTTTTGTAATGTCAACTCAAAATCTATGGCCTATGAGATGTAGCGAGTCCACTACAGGCAAATTTTTAAAAGCAAAACAACATGAAAATTGATCAACAAGTTGTTGCATTGCAGTTTAAAGAGTACAGTATGCTGATAAAATCACTTTAATTTCCTATGTGATGTGGGAACTTGCCTACCATGGGTTTGAGTAAGAATGCCAAATGCTTCACAAAATCGTAAGTGGTTGCTTACAACATTGCTCATAACTGAACACATACTCAATTGGTACCTACAGAACTGAAAGGAGGAGTTCTACTGTTTTTTGTATCACTCATCTTCCTTATCAAGTTTGCATAAAAAATATTTTTCAGTTTTTCTCTTAAAGAACAGATTTATCTATGTTTATGGATGGATGGCTGGATATTGGGTGCATGACAACGAGGTCTTTTACTCCCTCTGTTGCAGTGCAGTGCAGTAGTATGTGCTCTCACCTGTATTTAGTAAATGGGCACTTGAAGAAAAGAAAAGCCTCTCAACTGCTCTACCCCTGAGTCAGGTAGCTAAGAATCTATGCATTAAAATTACTACAGAAAATGGAGGCCAATACAGGGAGCATAAAGTCAGTCTGTGGAACACATGCACTGACAATGCAGCTGCTTGTAAGTTTGTGTTGCGAGAGAGAGGTCCAGAGTGGTAGGCCGTGTTGATGAATAGAGCCACTCCCCCCTAGCTCTCTCTCCACTAAGGTTGTCCATTTGGTGGAGATCACAACCATGTATTTCAGTGTCATCAAACGGCTTGAAATTTGTCTCCTGGAGGCATGCACACATAGGTCATTCCTGAAATAGTAAGTATAGTTCCTCCACATTTGTCCTAAGACTCTGCAAGTTCCATTGTAGTATGGTAGGCATCTACCAAAGAGGTTAAACCTTCACCCTCTCTTTCTGATGGGGCTGGAAGCCTATAACAGGTGGAGGATCACCCTTAGTGTGAGATGTTTGATGCAGTGGAAGGTCAGTCTTGGGGTGAGTCGAGTGTCTCAGAGTTACATCAAACTCAATGGGCTCTGGAGGTGTATCACCTAACACATGAAGTGTAATAAAATCAACAGGTGCTTGCAGTTTTTGCCTATGTCTGAGACTTGTTTTTCTCATTTTTGGCCTTTTGTTATTTTTTAGGGGCTTCAACAATTATGTTGGAAGTTGGGCTGACTTGTTGGATGGGTTCTGGCATTGAAGGTGGCAGAAGTCTCCAATGTTGGCATCAGTACCTCTTTCCAACATTTTTTGGGATTGCTACAGGAGCTGAAGCAACTGCTGTACTGCATATACACTGACAGGTGCAGGTGTTAGTGCTGACTAAAGCCATTTATTTGTGCTGAAGCATCCACTTTTGAAGCTGGTTTTAGGATTATAGCAGCAAAGGAGGTGGCAAATGCATAGCCTTAAAGATCTTCTTGGTCTCTGCATAGGAAATGCACTTGTTTTTATTTGTTGGATTTTCTTTCCTTTCATTGAAATTCTGCTTTCCCTACTCCACACAGGGTGTTCACCAGAGAAAGTCACACACTTTGCATGTGGTGAACAAGTGATGCAATCATGGGCAGTCTTATCACATGCTCCACAAATAGCTTCTCCATTACACCCATGAGTTGCATATGCAAAGTGCTGGCACTTAAAGCAGCGCATAGGGTTGGAGACATATAGCTGTATTTTTAACTGTAGGAAATTTACCTTTTGTATTCAGGGAGTTTTGGGATATTGAAGGTGAGAATGAAGGAGTCAGATTTTATTAACTCCCCCATCCTCCCTTTTCATGTTGTTTGGCACATCAATGATACCTCCCTGAGCCCACTCACCTTTCAATTCCTCAGTTGGAAAGAGCCTCACATGCCTTAAAAAACTGAGGTGCAGCAGTATTCCCAGCAGTAGCTTGCTAGTAACTGTTCCACCTCAACAGCCACACATCCTATCAAAGTGTAGCACATCTTGAGATTAAGGTTGGTTTTTGTTTTGTTTGTTTGTTTAAGAGGTATTTTCCTTCCTTGCAATGTGGGTGGTCAAGCATAGATCCCCATTCCCTGGTACAGACAATATCCCATTGCTGCACCACATGGTGGTCGCTGAAGTGAGCCCAATGGTTAGTGATGCTTATTAGACCCCAGCTCAGTGACCCAGGATTCATCAAACCCATACTCAGCAAGTTAATGCTGAGTCTCCTGAAGGGGTCTATGTCTATACTGTACAGAAACATTTCATTTTTGTCTGGGGCCTGCAGACATATGAGTGTCATATACAGCTAGTTTAAAATATGATCTGTGGCTGTCAGATATGCAACACTCCAGTTTGTTCTAAGGTCTATAATCTACATAAGTGATCATCCTATGTCTTTTAAGGACAGTTCAAAAACATTAATGTTTGCTGATAACACAATCATACTTATCAAGAGTCCAAACTCAAGTGTAGCCAAGAAGGCTCAGATGATGATTGACCAGCTAAAAGTCTGCAAGTATTATACTTAGAAAGCCATACATACTATATCAAAACAACAAAAATTACTTTTTAGACTGAGATGTACACATTACATGTCTTACACCCTATGAAGCACAAAGTGTAAAATTCCTTGGGGGGTCCAGCAGGATAACAAATTTAAATTGTTTTATCACGAAAGAGAAGATACAGATAATAGCTGCCACCAGACACCAAAATAAATTAACAATGAAATTGAAAATTTGGGTCAGGTCAGGACTCTAACTTGGGTTTTCCAGTTTATATGTATGGAATACATGCAACTCACCATGGGATGATTGCTAAGCCACAGACAGGCATGTCGAATAGACAATCACATTCACACACCTTAAACTTTATGGCCACAGGTTTCATCAGACAAAGATACATTTTCATTCACACAATCACTCGGACATAACTCACACACATATGACTACCATCTCTGGCAGCTGCAGTACAACAAGTATCTTGATAGTTAGTGGGGATGGGAATGATGCCAAGCAAGGGTGGGGATAAAACATTTCACATGGCATGGCAAAGGATAAAGGCTCTGCTTGATGACAATGTAAGATGCACTTTGTGATACAGTAAGGGGAAGGAGCAGGGATGTGAAAAAGGGCAGGTGTGTGTGTGTGTGTGTGTGTGTGTGTGAGTGTGTGTGTGTGTGTGAGAGAGAGAGAGAGAGAGAGAGAGAGAGAGAGAGAGAGAGAGAGAGAGAGAGAGAGAATTCAGGATTGGTAGGAGGAGACCACAGGCATCGGCTGCATGAATCGTAAGCTATTTCAGGTTGAGGCCAGGGTGGTTGAGAGTCTGTACAATGTGTAGTAGACAAAACTTCCATCTGCATAGTTCAGAAGAACTGGTGGTGGAGGACAGGATCCAGATGGCCAGAGTTGTAAAGCAGCCACTGAAATCAAGTGTGTTGCATTCAGTTGCATGCAGTGCCACAGGGTGGTACACCTTGTT
Source organism: Locusta migratoria (assembly GCA_026315105.1). Lineage (NCBI taxonomy): Eukaryota > Metazoa > Arthropoda > Insecta > Orthoptera > Acrididae > Locusta > Locusta migratoria. Next base: position 520,236,860 of record CM048744.1, on the reverse strand, counting down.
TTTAGGCACATATTGATGGGGGAAATTCATCCTGATTGACAGCTGATTGGTAGTCATACTGATGTAAAAGGCTGTGCAATTATTGCAGCAGAATTGGTAAATCACATGGTTGCTTACTCACGTAATCCAGCTTCTGGCAGGGTAGAATAAGCCTGGGACAGTACTGAAATAGGAAGTGCTGGTGGTGTGAATCAGGTAGGTTTTGCAGTGAGGTGGTCCCTTAGGTAAGAGGTTGGAAATGCGAGCGGCATAGGGATGGACTAGGATGTCTTGGAAGGAAGGAATGAAGCTTGGGGTTTAACGTCCCATCGACAGCGTGATCATTAGACCCGGAGCTAACACTCGGATATTCGGTGAAGGATGTGGAAGGAAATTGGCCGTGCGCTTTGAAAGGAACCATCCCGGCATTTGCCTGGAGTGATTTAGGAAAATGACAGAAAACCTAAATCTGGATGGCCGGAGGTGAATTTGAACCACCATTCTCCCGAATGCGAGTCCAGTGTCTTACCACTGTGCCACCTCTCTTGGTATGATGTCTTGGATATTGGGTGGGTGATGAAACAGCACTTTAGGACAAGTGGGATGCAGGGTAGGAATTAAGAGCATGATGACAGATAATTAAAATCCTGACAAATGATGTAGTTTAGTTGTTCCAGTCTGTGGTGGTACTGCGTAACAAAAGGAGCACACCCATGTGGCTAGTTATTGGGGATGGAGAGAATATTGGTGGTTTGTGGGGATATGATAGAAGAAATCTGTTTGTGGACTAGATCTGGAGGTTAATGATCATCTATGAAGGCCTAAGTTTTTTTAGGCTTTCAGCACATTGGGCAAGGTAGTTCTCATTACAGCAAATTCGCCATCTGTGGAGCATTTTTTATTTTTTATGTGGAATGGATGGTTGCCATCAAAGGACAGGTACTCTTGGTAGTTTGTGGGTTTAATGTAAACAGACATGTGGATGGAGTCATCAGTGACTTGAAGGTCAACATCTAGGAAGGCGGCAGGCTGTGTTGAGGTGGGTCACGTGAAATGGATGGGAGAGGAGTAGTTGAGGCTGTGAAACAACACGGATGGAGTGTCGTCGCCCTGAGAACGAATAAGAAGGTTTGCTTTTGATGGCCCATAAATAAGTTGGCTTAGGCGGGTGGTGTATAGGTGCCACGGCTATGTAGCAGATATGATTGTATACTTTTCCTTCAAAGGAAAAGTAGTTGTTTATTATGATATAACTGGTAAGGGTCATGAGGAATTAGGTATTGGGTTTGGAGTCTGGAGGAAAGAGCTGCAGAACATGGAGCATGTGGCAAAAAAGTATATAGGAAAGTGGCACAACAGCAATGAATAAGGATGTAGGAGGTAAACAGGTAGGGATGGTGAAGAGATGGTGAAGGAAGTGGATGCTAGATTACAAATAATTGGTTGGAGGTGTTGCTCAACAAGAGCCATGATGCTTTCGGTGGGAGCACAGTAACCAGCCAAAATTGAGCATGTTCTAGCTGAAAGAATTTGGACCCTTGTTGACCCCCAACCAATTGATCAAAAGCTCCGATCCCACATTGAAGATATCAACCACTTCCTTCACTGACTCCACCATTCTCTCCCCTTTACCTACTGGATCCTTACTTGTCACTGTTGATGTCACTACACACTACACACCAATATCCCACAGGTTCATAGTGTTAACACTCTTGAACACTGACTCTCCCAGCATCCTTCAGACGCCATGCTTACTGAAAACCTTACCAAACTCCAAACATATTAATAAATGACTATTTTTCCCACAGAGGAAAAGTAAAAATCAAATCAGTGGCACAGCCATGAAAAGAGTATATTAGAGTTTAACATCCCATCAACGTAGTGGTCATTCAACATGGTACACAACCATTGGCACCCTCCCATGCCAACCTATTAATGGGCCATCCAGAGGAAACCTTCGTAGCCTCCCAAAATCCTTTGTCTCCTTCAGGTTCATTGATGAAATCATTCATGATTTGGACTCGGTGCTAGGACACCCTATCCTTGTTCCTTCACAACCTCAGTTTCTCCTCTCCCAGAGGTTTCACTCTTCCTCCTCAACCCAGCATGCCACTTTCATCAATGTTAGTTTCCATCTGACTGACGACTCTTTCCACATCTCTATCTACATTAAACATACCAACTACCAACAGTACCTGTACTTTACCAGCAGCCATCCATTCCACATTAAAAATATCCCTCCCTCACAGCCTTACCACCTGTGGACAATGAATTTGCAATTATGAGATCTCACTGGTCTCCACAGAAATACACTATCCTCCACAACTAGTCTGCAAACCAATTTCCCATCCCATATCCCCAGACACCTCTAATCCACCCTCAATAACTTCCCACAAAGGAGAGTGCATGTCTTGTCAGCCCAAACAGTAACAACTAAATCACATCCTCCAAAATGGTTTTAACATGCCCAGAAATGACAAATATCCTACCCAAGATCCTTTTGTCCCCTCCTAAGGTGATGTTCCATAATGCAACCACCACAATATGCTTTACAAATCTGGCCATCTGTATCCTTCACGCCACCACCAGCTGTCCTGAACTGAGCAGATAGGATAGGGTCTCCATTTAATTTTTATAAAAACAGGACACAATTTTTATATTGACAAAATTTAATAGACACTGACGTTTACCTTTTCCTTGTACACTCAAATGAATGTTTACATTTCTTTGCTGCACTGTTACCGTACTTTTCACTTCTACGTATTTTATCAAGAAGTACATTTTCTTTTGACAATGTCTCATGAAAGTCAGCACATGATACACTGTTAAAGTGTATGTTGACAATAAGTAAGGCCTTCACTATTTCAACTTTCATTCTTCTGTTGTGTTTTTTTTTTTACTCGAAGCGGTAGGTAAATGGGAGTGACCTTAAATGAGAAATTAAAGCACTTTGAGAAATGCAATGTTTAAATGTTTAAGATGTTCAAATGTTTGTGAAGTTTAACGGATTTAACTGTGGGGTCATCAGTCCCTAAACTTACAAACCACATATGAAATACCTTATACTATAGGCAACATCAACATCCTTGCCCTATGGAGGATGCAAACCCCAACGGGAAATGGCCTCGCGCATCACAGAATAGCTTCTCAATGTGCTCGGCCACTCTGCCGCGGCTTTGAGAAATTCCTTTATGATTGCTTCCATCCAATACTGCACTGTCAACTTAGTTTGCACTGACAGTAGTACCAACAGTGCTTTGCTTGTTGTATTGTCCTCTCTAAATACTTTCTTGGTAGCTAGTAAATAGAGTGCTAAAAGACTTAATACCTTCAATTGTGGCATGTAACAAAATAAACAAATTATCATAACGATTTGTACAGGCAGCTCATCATAGAGCATATATTTTGCACAATTAATTGAACATTAAACATCTGATAGCGTTCGATTCTTTAGTCAATCAAAACCACAAGGGGGAAAAAAAAGAAAAATGGGACATCTGAGCGTCCTGTCAAGAACTTTTGGGACAGCAGGACATAATGGGAAAAAATGGAACTGTCCCAGGAAAAATGGGATGAATGGACACCCTAAGATGGGAGTTAGTCCAACAACATATTCTATGGCTCCACAACCATTTTGTTCTCAACCTATGATAAATTATCATCCTATACACCATGCCTAACAGCCCCCCCCCCCTCTTCCTGTAACAAGTTTTAATTTATGTCTCTCTTTCAACTGTATGCTACCTATTTTTTATTTTATCTTTTTATCTTTATGGTGCGTTGCTGCCTATCCTCTACTATTGACAAGGTTTATATACAATTAGGTAGCACTTATGTATATGGTATCTGTTCTTTACGACATTTTTGTCAGAACAGACACCGGGATTGGAATAACTCCTCATCCACTCCCATAAAATCCAAATCCCTCCCTTTTCCCCCTCCTTTCTTCCTCTTTTCCTGACAAAGCGGCCAATGGTTGCAAAAGCTTGAATGTTCGTGTGTGTGTGTTTGTGTGTGTGTGGCTTTTTTTATCTATCCATGAGCCTGTGCTTTGAGTAAGTCAAATGAATTTTATATAGAGAGAACGAGTAACTTACCCAAAGCACAGGCTCATTGATAAGCACAAAAACACAAATAAAAACACACACACATACACACACACACACAAACAATCAATCAAGCTTTCGCAACCGTTGACCGCTTCATCAGGAAGAGAGGAAGGAATGAGAGGAAAAAGGAAAGAATGCGGGTTTTAAGGGAGTGGATGAGGAGTCATTCCAATACCAACCAAATTTGTAGCAGCCTACACACGTTCCAACCAACTGCACACAGTGATTGCAGCACCTCCCTGTTCTGTGGTGTCCGTTTGGCGAACTGTTTTTGTTTTCGCTTGTTCGCTGTGCTGACAGTAGACAATCGCAGGCTGTAAGTTGGTCGGGTAGCGCCACATATGCACTATTTGTCAGGTGAAGTGGTGGGGGAATCAGATTGGGTGGTCAAGCACAACCAACTGGCTGACAAGGAAAGTTGGTCGGGTAGCACTTAAAACCGTGCAATTCATCGGGTGACTAATGAATTGGTGCAATAAATCACATCGTATGTAGGCCCTTTAGGGGGGAAAAGGAAAGGTAAACAAGCACACACACATGCACATGTGATTGTTTACCTATCTTTTTTTCCCCAAAGGTAAGTCCTTCCAGTCCTGGGATTGGAATGACTCCTCATCCACTCCCTTAAAACCCGCATCCTTCCCTTTTCCCCCTCCTTCCTTCCTCTTTTTCTGATGAAGCGGCTAATGGTTGCAAAAGCTTGAATCTTTGTGTATGTGTGTTTTTATTTGTGTTTTTGTATCTGAGGAGTCATTCCAATCCTGGGAGAAGACTCACCCGCTCCTTTAAACCCACATCCTTTCCTTTTCCCTCTCCTTCCATGCTCTTTGCCTGAAGAAACAACAAATGGTTGCGAAAGCTTGCATTTATGTGTGTGTGTGTGTGTTTTATTTATGTTGCTGTCACATACAAGTTCTCCTTTGCCTGGTAAGTAAACTTCACATACTTTTTATCAAAAAGGCAACCAATTTTCAAAGTAACAGCCTACTCACTAATTTACTCAGTTCAATCTAGATGACATAAGCTTGAATCAGGTAATGGTGAAGGAATTAGGTTAGATAATGAGACAGTAAATGTGGTAGATGAGTTCTGTAATTTGGGTAGTAAAATAACATACGATGAATGGTTGAAGTACAGATGATAGAAAATGCATAATGGTAATGGGAAGAAGAGCACTTCTGAAAAAGAGATTTGTTAAACATTGAATATAAATTGAAGTGTTAGCAAGTCTTTCCTGAGTGAAAAGTGGGCAATAAACACTATGGACAAGAAAAGTATAGAGGCTTTTTAAATGTGGTGCTATACATTCTACACTTACATAAATACTCTGAAAGTCACATTGAAGTGCAACAGAGAGGGTTCATCGAAATGCTTGTATATATTTCTCTACAGTTCTGTTCTCCAATAGCTCACATGAAAAAGGAACATGTGAACCTTTCTGTTTTCGATCTGACATCTCTCTTTGTCCCCCCATTATTTTTAATTATTTATTTACTTTTTTGTGATCATGTCTCCTATGTAGATGGGTGCTAACAAAATATGTTCACATTTGGAAGAGAAAGTTGGTGAGGAATTTCCCAAACAGATCTCACGGTGACGAATAATGCCTTTCTTTTAATCATTTCCACCCCAACTCTTGTATCATTTCCATGGCACTCTCTCCCCTATATCGCAATATGGTACTACAAAACAAGATGCCTGTTTCTGAACTTTCTGTAAATCATCCATTAGTCCCACCTGGATGAATACTTAATATTAGATGGATAGATTTGTAACCAATGAGGAGGTACTCAACAGATTAGGAAGAAGAAATTTCTGTCATATTTTGATTAAAGGTAGGGATGATTGGTAGGACACATTCTCGGACATCAAGGAACTGTTAATTTAGCATTGGAGGGAAGTGTGTGAGGTAAAAATCACAAAGGGAGACAAAGAGAGAAATACAACAAGCAACTTCAAATGTATGCAGGCTGCTGTTCTTATTCAGAGATGAAGGAGCTTGCTCAGGATAGAATAGGGCGGAGAGCTGCTTCAACCTGGTCTACGAATGAAGACCACAAGAAGCTTGAATACTTTAGGCCATGCAGTCATAATTTATTGCTATACAGTATAGAGATGATGTGTCTATGCCTTATTTGCGTCGTGTTAACTTTATCTTGACTACTTCCTCACCATTAACGGTTCATCTTGATGGATCTACAATGCACAATGACCAATTGAATCACATTAATGTTTTAACACAATATTCTACAATTACAGGTAAAAAATTGTGAGAATAAAGTCACTTATTGGGACCTCATGAAACTTAGTGGTGTGACATAATGATCTGTGGCAGAGACCAAAATTTATTTATTTTATTCATTTATTTGGTTAGCTTGGAAGACAGTTGACGAGGGAAAGAGAAACTATATTTACTTTCGTAAGTAAAATGTATAGAGGTAATTTAAGAGACTTAACTTCAATAAAAGTATTACCATTCTGTGTAGTGTAGCGTTCTGCATGATGTCCACACAAAGTCTCAACAAATCTGGGCCTGGAGCACCAACGGACAAATTATCGTGATCTTTAGAATAAACATTAACGGGCCCTCCATCGAAGAGGTGTAAGAGAGGCGGATCTTCGCCAGCTTTCGCGCTGTGCATCATTCTTTTCACTTGAATGAACTTCGTGAACAGATTAGAGCGCCCTGCGGCGTTAAGGCGCTGCAACTTTGTCAACAGCATCTTATCTATTCCGTCACAAACATCAGTCGTAAGTATTATGACTGTGTAACTCACAGCTGCGCAAGATCGTACAATCATAAATCTTGATTATTTAAGTAAGTGGATTTATGCAGTTGGTGGTTTATTTTCATTGTATCGTATGTATTTCGGCTTCGTGCGCAAATTGAATGATTCTAGAGACCAAGACCGATTTATTGTCGCGGGAATAACACGCCTCACGGCACGATATGTGTCCAGCTGTTGGCACTGGTTCGAAAGCTACAGCCCGAACTTTGTTAATTGTTTGTGGGTAACCGTGTGCTAGAGTTGTTCACTGAAGCGGGACAGTGTTGCCAGGTGCTCCGAAATCTCGCAGGATCTTCCGAATGTTTGAATTATTCTAGAAAATACGAAATGTTGTTTACGTAGGCGTATATCTTCCTTAAATTCACAACCTTCTTCAAGTTTCGCTTAGGGCAATTAGTGAATCGCCAAGACTGCGTAAAACAGCGGAGTTTTGTGCTTGTTTGAATATGACTTTCAATTCTGTTTCTAAAATCTGTGGTAATAGCTCTAAAAAAAGGTACAAATATGTTACGAAATATAATCCCGAATGGGTAAAAGGAAAGGTCTGTAGTAGTTGGCTCGAAGCATGATTTTCGGCGCCAGACGTATGGCGCCACTCGCACGATTAAGTACACTGAAAAGTACGAACACAGTCTGGTGCAATGTTGGTCTACGGTACCACATCTTACCCCCACCATTATACCTCGAGTCCCCCAAAATTACCACTAGGTGTTTCTACCGTCGGAATGTTTAAAGGCCAATTCACACTGTCCGTCATGTCAACGTCACGTCACGGAACCGTCACGTCAAGTTGTATTCACACTGTCCGTCCGTGTCCGTCACGTCAATTCGTCCATCTCAATACGCGATGTTGAAAGTGAGGTTATGAGTGGCGATCTGTTATAGTTTAATACTAGAAAGGGGGAACAACAACGCTAAAAGTTATTAATGGCCAAAGAAAACTTTACAGTGTATGTTTATGGCCAACTTACTGGGAACTGAAACAACATTTCAAGACATCGACATCTATTTTCAAGCGAAAAAATAAAATTGAAGACATCAAACCATACTTGTAAGAGCATAAATAGCGCCTGTATACTTTAACCATTACGATTTGCTCGCTGACATTGTTAATATCGTCGTAAACAACTGAATTTTTGTCTTTCATTAGAACTGACATTTTCATTTAAAGTGTTATTTAATGAAAAATGCGTAATCAAATTACAATCTTATTCAAATAAACAGTTTGCTTCAGTCGTTTCTGTTACAATGTTACGTAACATAAACCATTTTTTTGGTTTCAGATATACGACCTCGATTTTAGGGGGACACTCAATTGACAAAAATATTTACGTCGTCATGAAACATTTGAGATTTACCCCTAAAACGAGGTAAAACAACAACACAAAGATGAATAATACACATTTGCATATAAACAGTGCAATCGTCGACTGCAACACGTAATTCGCGTGACGAAAATAGGTTAACTTCCGATGTTAGCAGACGGCCGTTCCGTCAAAACATTCTTCTCGAGAAAGCTTGACGGACGTTGACGTGACGTGACGGTCCGGTGACGGACAGTGTGAGTGCCGCCATTAGAAATACATTGCGGAATGTTCTGACGGACGGTGACGTGACGTGACGGACAGTGTGAATTGGCCTTTTTAAACGTGCGCTTAAATCCCACGAGCTAGAATTTCTAGCTTGTTGTTATAGGCCTGTCTCGTGGCAGTACCAACGCCATCTAGATACAAGGCCTGTGTACTGCCTGTCAATAGTAGTCAATTTAGAAAATTATTTGCCTTACGTAGCGTTGTAGTGAGTTTGGAAAAACATGCACATTGCACAGTGTGCTTCAGAATGTTATTTATGTGATTCTCAGTGCATAGTTTAGCTGGTGTAAGACAAAATGCCTAATATGAATCGTTGGATTTCAATGTCAGTAAGGTCTCTTCCTAATAGTTCATACATATTTTACACCAACACAAATTTGTCAGTGAATCACATAAATAACATTAAGATCACTCTGAAACACACTGTGCATTGTGCATGCATTCCCAAACTCACTACAACGCAATATAAGACAGATAATTTTCTTGTGTTATGATCATGGAGATAAGAATAAATGGAGGCGTCCTGAAGCCACAGCTGTAAAGCCAAGGGTAGCCATCTTGATCCGACCAAAACACTGTTGCATTCACCCTGTTTGCATATGCTTGCCGCTCGTGTTGGGAAGGATTTTGCACTGTTATGGTGACTTGTGTGTCTGTGACGCTAAATTGAAGGAAATACCATTTAATGTGTAAATTTATCACTTTTAGTGTGAACGAACCAATTCAAGATCTTTACTTGTAACATAGCGTATTTTTCTCTTATGATTTTCGATTTCCTAAACATGAAAGTTATTTCCCCCACTTAACATACTAGTTACGAATGAATAAAATATAAATTTGATTTTTATTAAGTGAATGATTTCGAAAGCAAAACCTAGTTTCAATATTAATGAAACTTACTGCACAAAGAAAAGATGTCATCACTGTCCTCGTAAATCTGGCGTTGGTTCACTCAATCGAAAGAACCCACGTTTGTGATTGGTAATATTGTAGTAAGAACTATTTTTGAACAGAATAAACGCAAAATTATTTCGTTTTTCGAGAATGTATTAAAAAAACTTGAAACTTTCAGTCTGAGGACGTTACATGCATATATGATACAATTAGCGACTGTAAATACAGACAGGTATAACACACCGTCAGTGTTTTGGTCGGAGTGTTATGGCGGCCATGGCTTCAAAGTGTAATACGGCTGAGATATGTAGCGCCATCTCCCTTTATTCTTACCTCTATGGTTAAGACTACTCTTGCCAGGCAGTGCACAGGCCTTGTATCTAGGTGGTGTTGGGAGTACACACTTGGCTGTTCTGAAGTTTATGTCATATGACTGTCCCATATGTAAACACAAGGCTACAGTCCTGCTCCTGACGGAATTTGTTGTTGAAACTATTGAAGGATTCAGTTTAAAGTGAGCTGTGTGATTCCCATCACATGTTGTAGTCGTTCACCTACAATAAACAAAACGGGGTAAAAGTTACACACCATGCTATTATTGCAATTTACTTAGTTTATATTACATGTGCAGAGGATACACCAAAATACTAAATGGAAAGATTTTATTGTTTTCTTTTCCCTGTCATTATTTGGAACTTTTAATTTTTATAATGAAATGTGCTTAACATTTCAAAATAAATGTGGTGAAAATGTTGACACTATCATACAATGCAGCAGTTTACCACCAAAGCTTATTTTACACTCACATTTGTTGGCCTCGCCAACTGAAAATAGCTGTCACTGTTCAACATAACCTGCATTAGGGAGGGATGACTGTAAATACATACACGATTTCAGGTATAAGCTGTTCACTGTCACATTTGGCCATACAGTCAATATCCTTAAAGATTAACAGGAATTCGATTGTTTTCAGTTGTGCATAAAATGGCTAAATTCGTTCATGTAGTGAATGAACTTAAGGAAGTATAGCAATTTATTTTCTGAATACACAGTCGCAAATGATTTTGCTGTGTGTGTTAAAGTATTTTGACATAACTAACTTGACAGTTAAGCACTGAAAATAGTAGACTACTTCAAATTTTTAAATCGAAATACCATAGCATGGCATAATCATCCAATTTTTCGTATCTGGTTGACATGCACCACAGTAAAACAATGACAGAAATTCCATTACTTTACCACCTTATATTCATTCAAATACTATACCAAAACTATCTAGACAAATGGTTATATTTCGTTGTGCAGTACAGTTTCATGTCAAGTAAATAGTTGTCACAGAATTATAGGGTAGGAACTTACTCGAATGGAGCATAGTGGTGAACATTTTATTTGATGGCGTTTTAATGAACTGCATCTTGATAATGCAATTCCATTCTTCAACACTAATGTTCTCAGATAAATGAACTTTCATATTGAATTCGAAACTGTATTCCTCACACTTTTGGAATTTTTGGTGCAAATCGCTCATGTTCACCGAAAGAGAGCAACAACGAAATAACAGAAAACAAATAAATAAATAGATAATAATAAAGACAAAGAAGCACCAATGAAGTTAAAACAGAGCTCTCAGCGTGGCAGCAAAGAGCAGAATGAAAAATGGAAGACGTCTTGAAGAAGGTTTACTGGTCACGTGATATAATATCCAGTCAACATATGTCTAAACAGGCAAGTGCGTACTGCCAGGTGACAGACTCCGTTGTTATATTACAGACTAACATACATAGTCACGACCAGAGTAAAAAAAAAAGTCACAAAACTTCCAGTGAATTTCTTCAACTTCGCAAGTACAGCACTGCCAAGCGTCTGGGTCATAAAAATATCCCACCAAATGATCGAGTAATGAATGTGGATTTGGAGTGAAGCAGCACATTCAAAATATCTTCGTATTCACGAGCTTTTGTGGTGCTATAAATGGTAGAAACCATCAAAAATAAAATTCGGAAAAATCTCATTTGCAAAGGATGTTCAGAAGTAACAGAATAATGTTATGAATAGCAAGTATTTGTTTACAGTGGTTGGTTATACTCTTAGGCACAGAAGTAAATCTTTAACAATTCATTCCCATCCAAACTTCTGCTCTTAATCAGGATTGCAAATACTTAACCACTTTTTTATAATATTTCTGCTGTACAAAAGTAATGTCTAAATAGTTCTAGTAGCAGTTAATCAATTATTTCAGTAGGCCTGCTTAGTTTCATACCTCAGTTTCACAAAAAAGATAAGCCTCTATACTAACATATTTTGGTGGTTACCTACTAGTTTGATAAAGTGAATACATAGCTACAAATAAATAATATGTTCATATATAAACTGTTAATGTTAACATGTCACTTTCATGAAGATATTCAGTTTCATACCTGCCAAGTAGCTAAAAAAATTATGATAGGTACAAGAAAGGCACAGAAGCAAGGACAAGGTGAAAATATGGTTTACATGGCACTGTAGAATCTAGTCCCCTGCAATGTAAGAATCGTTTGTACTTTTGAAAATATTACAATGTCTGAAATTAGCTAAAACAAACTCATGCAACGTATCAGTATGCACAGAGCACGCAAACATAATCACACTCAGTTTCTTTCATATAAGCCTACTTCAGCACATCAGGTTGCAATTCATTTCTGCTTTCAAAATGTTTTGACCGATATGAATATGACTCGGGTACTGTGAACTGTATGAATTATAGTATACTGACAATTTGTTATTGTAGACTGCCAGTAACAGAAGAAGTGACTATGAAATATAAAAGTAACAGCATTAAAAGTGGCAACTTGTCAGATTGTATCATGCCATTTCACTGTTATTCACTACTGACTGCTTGGAGCACTAGTATCGCTTCAGATGCAATTTTTTTCCTAGAGAGTTATGTGTCTGTCTTTGATAGACAGTGGTCATGACACTCATTTCTGTGAAAGTTGTTACCAACTGAATCGCTCATTGCAAAAAGGTCATAAGTCAACTTTTTTACGAAAATGAGTTATTCATTGGAAATGGATAGGAAAGTGTAGCCGGATTCATACATACAAGGGCAGACGTCAGCTTTCAAATGGTGTCACTATTGACCCTTGAAATCTTCGTTAGCTGCAAAAAGGTCATGAGTCATTGACTCATGCTAGTTTCGCAATGACTGTGTGGAGGTGTATTTAATCGAACACAGAAGTTATTGGCGGCGTTGCGCTACTTTCCCGCGTATATTGTCGTCTGTGGTTAGCATCACAGCAACAATCCATTGTTGTGTTTACAGCATCGTAGGTTCAAATAATAGGTCATTACTATTGCATTCAGATGCCACTTATTTGTCGAGGTGTAATTATGTCTGCATCTTCTTCGGACTCTGAAATGCCTCATATAGGCAAGAAACGGACAAGAAATGCTAATAAGTACAAAAGGAATGTTATTCATCATTCAAAAGTAAAGGGAGTGGAATACGTGAATTGGAAAGGTGAGAAAATTCAGCGTCGGAGTACTGGAGATGACTGCAAGTGAGTAAAATACATGTACTTGATTTCTCTATGGAAGTAAATGCATATACCTGCATAGTATGCAATTTAAGCATTATCGTAATTGATAACTTCGACTCTTTCAGGTGCAAAAACGACTGTTTTTCTCTGTTTGATGATGACGTGAAGGTAGATATCATTGTTCACTTGAATAGTTTCAGTGATGAGAATGAGCAAGATATCTTCCTGCAAGGGCTAATCGAAGTTCAAGATGTCAAGAGCAGAAGTCCGCGAAAAGAGGATCCTAAATTAAGAATGTTTTTGGCATACATAATATAAAAACCAAGCAGTCACACTTTTATGTGTACCACAAAAGCGAAGTGAAGAAAGGCACAAATGAGGTTTGCTCATTTCTGTATAATTACATCGAGAAGTATATCTCAAAAGATGTGAATGAGCTTCATCTCTTCTCTGACAGATGTGCTGAGCAAAACAAAAATTAGCCAATGATTCGCTTTTCTTTAACACTTGTATCAACTGGGAGATTTAGGAAGATGAAACATTACTTCCCTATACGCGGGCAAAGTTTCCTTCCAAAACGATGCAGATTTTGGGACCATAAAAAAATTTGTAAGACGTCATGACCGGATCTACTTACCTGAAGAGTATGCCATAATGATCAAAAAGGCATCAAGTATATACTCAGTGGAAACTATTGATAATGTTGCTGTATTAGCCTTTAAAAACTGGTGGCCTGCATATTTGAAAAAGGCTTGCCTCTCCGAATCAAGCAAGGGAATAATTCCCAAAGAACAAAACGTTTCTTTTTCTCCTTCAAAATGGATGACTTTTCAGTATGATGCACATTATCCTGGGTAAGTAAAAACAGAGCAATTAATCTCGAGATGGTCTCATCAGAAAGACATTCCAGCCCCTCTAAAGCTTCAATAAGCATCCTGTACTTCCCATCGAGTTGGCATATCCTGGAAAGCAAGTGCCGATCAATGTCAAAAAATACAAGATTTCTTGAAAGTGAAGAGATATATTCCAGCTGAATATGTGGAATTTTATGACCAACTGAAAGAATGGGCAACGTAAGGGGGAACAAACAATGAAGATGATGACCAAGAAGATTGACTTGGTTTATTGTAATCTATTTTCATGTTGTTATAAAACACACAAATGTTGTGAAAAATGTTAATGCAGATAATAATATTCAAATTTCATTTTACTGTGTTAAATATTATCTGACTTTTCAATAAAATAGGCAATTATTTGCAAGTAATGCTTTCATTTGTTGCAACACAGAGTCGTTCATTGCAAAAAGATCATAAGTCAGCAATTTTTAAATTAATATTGTGGTTAAACTATTAATTACAAAACAAAAATACACAGTGCAACATAGTGCTTGGCACCTCACTAAATATTGATATTAAAATAACAATAAATAAATAAATGGTTTATGCTGTAGAACGTTTTTATCCTTCTGTAAAATTTTACTTTCATGACTAATGACGTTTTTGAAATGACCGATTCAACTGTCAGTTGCAACGTCGCTATTGCTCCAAGTGGTGGGCAAGGAGCTGTAAGAGTAATGTGAGTTTATAATTACTTTTCTATGTAATTAACCAAATAGTTTCTGTAATTTTTGCGTTCCAAGCATCGGTAAAATATTTAGAGACATAAATAATCGTGAAATAAATGTAAAAACAAGCAAATTTCCCTGATTCAGTGATAAAAACAACTCATTCATGAGGTAATTCTTACGAATATCTGTATATTTAGCAGCCTGCTCCACGAGAACTATAAGAATATAAAGAGACAAGAAAGATTAATTCCTGTTGTGGTCTATTCATATATCATGGATACTTTATTTGACACGTAAAATTTCGATATGGAGTCTAATGATTCGAACATTTTTCCACTTCACTCATCTTTGTTATAAACGCATTAACTTTTGTGTAATTATTATTATTATTATTGTAAAATGAAAGTCTTGAATATTCTTGCTGTTTGTGGTTCAAATATTGCAACAATTGTGGTATTGGTTTATGCTGTGTTGGGAAACTACTTTTGCTTTCGATGTTTTATTGTCATTTTTGTGAAGAATTTACTTCAGTTACAACTCTAGTGGCTGATCTGTTACATTAAATAATGTAGCTATTACATTCAATATAAGTTTCTTGACTTCAACACTTACTGATTTGACTGGAATTGTGGTGATTAAGCTTTCACGTTTCTTAGTGGAAAACTGATGTCATTCTGTAAAAGTTAAATTCTTCTGTTGCTTATTAGCCATTTTTGTTCTTAACAGAAAATTAAATTCTTGATTAAAAAGTCGTAGATTTCAAAATAATCTTAAATAAACTGTCCTGCAAAATACCGTTTCATACCTTCCAACGGTTCTTAGGAAACTTAATAAAGACAATTGTGGGGATATTTGATAGTTATTGCCTATTTTCATCGCACTACATACTTTCACCATTGTAAAAAGTATGTTAAAGTCAATTTAAACGACACTAATCACACCCATACGATACTGTATCACAGGCTTACATACACAGTCTTGACACTCACTACTGTGAATGTTGTTTCCCAGTTGTTACCAACTGACTGTTGCAATGATACTAGCACTCTTAGTGTTTGGCGAGGTGCCGTAAGAGTAATGATTGTTTATAATTAGGTTTCTATGTATATAACTAAATAGTATCAGCAATTTTGCGTTCAATCATTAGGAAAATATCTAGAAACGTAAATAATAGTGAAATAAGTGTAAAAACCAACCGAATTTCACTGATTCAGTGATATAAACAACAACTCTTTCCTAAAGAAATATTTACAAATATGTGTGTATTTGCAGTTTATTCCGCTGAAAGAAAGCAGAATATAAATGTAAGAGACACATAAATTCCTGTAACGGTGTGTTCTTACATGGAGGGAAATTCTTTGACATGTAACAATTCGGTATGGAGTGTAATGATTTGTACATGTTTACAATTCATTCGTCTTTCGTTTAAACACATATACATTTGTGTGTAATTAATTTTCTTACAAACCAAATGTCTTGAAAATTTTTGCCGTTTGTGGTTCAGATGTAGCAACAATAGTGGATTGGCTTCTGCTTTGATGCGGAACAGCTTTCTCTTGCTTTCGATGTTGTAGTGTCACATTTGTGAAAATTTTCCTTCAGTTACAGCTATCATAGCTAGTCTGGTACATTACATAACATAGATATTGGATTCTACATTGTTGAAAGTCTAAATATAATACTACTGATTCTCACTGAAGGATAATGAAAAGTTTTATTAACAACAAAAGAAACTGGTACAACATCTTCAACTCAAGAGGTACATAACCACCAGACAACAGAAAAGAACAGTAAAACTACACAAAATCTATATATGTGTTTACTCTTTGCAAAGAACTAATATTATGTCAAAGTATAGACAACTGCAAAGTGGACAAAACATAATATACAGTAGCACAGTAGCTATGACTAAGAAAACATAATACAAAAAACATTTTAAACTTATTATCACAACACTCCCACTTCAATTAACAAATGTTTAACACTTCTGTAGTCTTCTGTCAGCAAGAACTTTAGCATGACCAACATAAAGTAGCTGTCTTATCTTTTCAAAATTGCTTCTAGTGAATGGTTTGGTAAGAACACCTGCTTGCTGATCTGTAGAGCTTACATGTTCAAGGTTGAAGATTCCCAACTTACATTTTTCTCATATGAAATTATACTTCACATCTATGTGTTTTGTTCATTTGTAATACTCAGGGTTCTTGATCAACTGGATGGCACTTTGACAGTCCATATACAAGATTGAAAGACGACTCTCTGCCTCTTTTCATTTATTTCAATGTTTGCTCACCTCCCTTTGAAGTTATAGAGGCTTTTCACTTGTTAGATTCTATTTTCAATTTAAAAACTTTTTGATTTACTGACTATAAGTTAAAATATTAACTTGCATTGACATGTAGTTATGCTCCCCACCCTGTGTTTACCCTGTGTGTGAGTGACATGCTTCTACTGCGTTTCGCCGCTGGGAGCTATGTTGTGCGTGGTTCGCTTATGCCTTGTTTCCACTAGCTAATGCTGGGAGCGTTGGTGTGCGCTCCGCACTTGCCTCGTTCAGCCACTTCCCAGTAGTGGCGCTACTATTAGTTGCACGTGCACCGATCAACCTCGCGCAGGCAGCTAGACTCTTTGCGCGAGTACGGTATGTCTCCGCCATGCTCTTTGTTAGCTTTGACGCGAGGATTCGTACGTATCGGAGTGGCGTCATCACTCTCTCTCCGGTTTCGGCTTAGGTAAGATGTTCGTGTGGTCTAAATGGTGAGCCACAGCTAGGTCCATGCTACGCTTTGTAGCAGTAATAAGTTACGTGTACTTTAGGAGTGGCCGCGGTGGAGAAGATGAGCGGTCTAAAGCGTCTCGCTGCGGAGCGCACAGTTGCTCGCCGTGGAGGTTCGAGTCCTCCCTGGGGCATGGGTGTGTGTGTTGTCGTTAGGTTAGTTTACCTAGGTTTAAGTAGTGTGTAAGCTACGGACTGATGACCACGCAGTTTGGTCCGATAGATTTACAAACATTTTGAACTTTAGGCATGTGTGAATTATGTTATTCTCGGGAATGTGGCGTATTCCTCTTGTGTATGTTTTCCGGTGTGACTTTGATTTCTGTTAAAACGGTAGATAATGACTAGTGAGTTTTAGTTTGGTGTCCGTTACGGCTTTGTGGAAAAAAGAACTATTCTTTGTTCAACGTTTTCCAGCCCTTCAGGCGTTGAAATAATGCTACCTCTTACTATTTCCGTCATATCTTTCCGTGTCCTTATGTTATTAAATTTACCAGATTTTCTACATCTTGTGCCCACGTGGTGTTCAACTTTCGATTCGGCTTATCTGCCTGGTTGTGCATTGTGCTGTATTTCAAGTCGCAGTCTCCTGTGAGAGTAAGTGTCGCAGCTACGTGCTTGTGAATGATTGTGTCCCATGTCCTACCAATCCTTCTGTTTCTTATGGGCTTTTGATAATCTGACCCCTCTTGGTGTGTGACCAAATTAGTACCTAGTAAATTAGTGGGATGCACTTTTATTGTGTTTAAAATCGGTGTTGTCCCCATTTCCATGTGAACTGGCAATAAACCAGCTTAGTTAAATTTTCCCTTGTTTGTAATGTAATCTCAGATCCGTTTAATTATTATGGTTTCCCTCTGCTTCCTGGAGGAAACATCATGTATTCCGTTGCGCAAATCTCTTATCTTGGATCCCTTTTGCTAGGACTTGTTAGTTTTAAATAACTACAGCTCTTTATCTGGTGGTTTCCAGCCACGATTCGTCATTTGAAATTTAACAAACGTCTTTTATCTGTCAGTTCCCTGCCAGGATCAGTTATTTGAAATTAATAAGCCGCTTTTAAGGTGGTAGTAATTTCTTTCTGGTTCACAATATTTTGTAAAATTGACGGTATCCATACAATTTCTTTTACAGCCTGACAAGAAGCTAAACTTTCTGCTTCAGTTGTTGATAAAGCCACCACTTTTTGCCTCTGAGAGCTCCAAGCTATAGTAGCCAAACGTAACAACAAAACCTGTGGTTGATCTTCAAGTAAGAATGTCTCCTGCATAACCCGAATCACAAAAAGGAAAAAAAAAAAAAAAAAAAAAAAACCAAACAAACGAATATCCTCATTTCTTGGATAATACAAGCCATAAGAAATAGTTCCTTTTAGGTACTTGAAGATTCTCTTCACAGCATTCCAGTGCATCTTTTCTGGTTTTTCAAGACGCTGACTAGCATTACGTACTGAAAAAGTGATGTCAGGTCTGGTTGCCACTGAAAAATACAGTAAACTTCCAACAGCCTGACGGTATGGAGCATTGATAATTTTTGAGTTATTCCCCATCTCAAAGTACACTTGTCGACGATCAGCAGGAATAGCTACAGCATTGGTATTCTCCATGTTGTACCGTTCCAGCACAGCTCTTGATTTAAGAAGATGGAGCCATCTTTGAACTGCTCTATCTGCAAAAAATGTTCAAATGTTTGTAAATCTATCAGACCAAACTGCGTGGTCATCAGTCCATAGCTTACAAACTACTTAAACCTAGGTAAACTAAACTAAGGACAACACACACACCCATGCCCCAGGGAGGACTCGAACCTCCACGCTGAGTAACCGTGCGCTCCGCAACAATACGCTTTAGACTGCTCAGTTACTTGACCGCGGCACTCTATCTGCAAACCGAGATAATGATTAACACTGCTGGTTGTTACCTCAAATTCTTGCTCCAAATCACTCATTAGTAAATTAATTACTTCTTTAGATTCTGATACGATTAGTAAATCATCAACGTGAATGGCTAGAATGGTCAAGAATTCACCCTTATTACTGAAAAAAAAAAACACAGGGATCTGCACTTGTTTCTGTCAGTGTAAATTTGTTAAACACACTGGTGAATCGTTTATTCCATAGTCTAGAAGATTGTTTAAGCCCATAGATACTTTTCTTCAGCTTGCATACCTTGGCACCATCCTCAAACCCTTCTGGCTGTTTCATATATATTTCAGTATCTATTTCACTGTATAAAAATGCAGTTTTCACATCAAACTTCCTCATATGCATTGCTTTGGATGCTGCAATAGACAAGATCATCTTTATGGAATCACATCTAATCACTGGACTGAAGGTTTCAGTATAGTTCATGACTAATTCTGTCGAAATCCTCTTGCAACAAGTCGAGCTTTAAATCTATCCACAGTTCCATCAGTTCTCCTCTTCACTTTGAACACCCACCTATTGGCAAGTATTTCTTGGTTTTATGAGGGCTCAGTCAAGATCCAAGTTTCATTAAGATTAAGAGAATACATTTCTTCTCACATAGTCTGTTTTTCTGCGTTATCACAGTCTATCGCATCTTGATATGAGATGGGTTCATAGCACATCGTTATGCAGGTAGAGTGTATAGTAGTAAAGTAGGCATATGTGATAAGCTTTTTGATTTTTGACCTGTCTCGTAGGCTGCTTCTTATTTGATTCTCAGATTTGATGACCTCTTGATTGTCATTCTTCGTAGTAGGTGTGCAGTTGGCTTCAGTATTTATTCTTCAAATATTCTAATTTCTTCTCCTGTTTGATTCAGGCTTTCCTCTTGAGTAGTCTGCTCATCATCAGTTGTCTCAGATATTAGGAAAGGTAGACATTCAGTATTGAAAGTTTTCTCTGATTGACAGTCCTTGTATAATTTGCCCATGAAAACAATGTCACGATATATTTTAACTTGATCTTTATGAGAAAATCAAACACGTTACCCCTTTACCTCTGTATCGTAGCCAACTAGAAAACCTTTTTCACCTTTGGAATCCCATTTCTGTCGTCTCTCCTTTGGAATGTGTATATAAACCATCTCTCCAAATATCCTAAGTTTGGTCACATAATAATCCAATCCATTCCACATTTTGTGAGGTGATTTGCCATTGACACTGCTTGAACCTATTCTATTCAAAATATAAGTTTCTGTATTAATGGCTTCCACCCACAGTCGTATCAGCAGCCAACTTGCTTGAATCGTTCTTGCAGTCTACACCAAAGTTCTTTTCTCACGTTCAGCTGCACCATTCCGTTGGGGCAGTAAGTTACTGATTTTTGATGTGTTATCCCATAATTCTATATTATTTTTCGCACTTCTTGATTAATGAATTCTAGTCCATGAGCAGTTCTGATCACTTTAATGCCATCTTCAATTTGTTTTTCAGTATTTTTTATGAAAGATTCCAGTCATCAGTTCACCTGCCCTTGTTGACGTTGAATCACTTTTGTGGAAAGGTAATTTATGAATTTTCCCATTGACACAATCTTCACACAAACTTTTATCTTATTCCTTAAATTGAATTTGCATATCTTTCAGAAACATTTGCACATGGGGAAAATTTTGATGAGCAAGTCTTTTGTGCCAAATTTTAAGATCTTCCTTGGTAGCCACATTTGCTTGAACACTGTCATTTTCACTAAGTGAAATCTTAATTTCATCCTATACAATCTTGCTTCACGAACTCCCACTGCAACAATATTCTCTCCCTTGAAAAGTCTGCATGTTGCCTTGTCAGATTTAAATTGTACTCCCTTGTCTAGGGGTGCTCCAAGTGAAAATAAATTAAACCGAATATCTGGCACATATAAAACATTTGACAGATATTTTTCAGTCCACCTTTTCCCATCAAAGGTTAGAATGTTTATGTCACCTTTCCCATGTGAAGTAATAAAACTACCATCACCAATACAGATTGGGACTTCACTCGCAAATGGACTGTAATTTACAAAACATGCAGTTTGATTACACATATCACTAGCACCAGAATCTAAAAACCATGCATTTTTATCTACATGATTGGTTGCTAAAATTTTGTTTATGAAAGTATCCTCTCTTAGTGTACACTGATTCTGACCTTGCTGATTTGATATAGAACTTCTACATTCTTTTGTACAATGACCAGGTTTATTACACTTGAAACAAATGTTTTTGCAATCTTTAGCCCAATGAGCACGTTTATTACATTTGAAGCACTTACCTGGTTTTATTAAATTTTTGTTTGCAGGAGAGGGATTGTTCTTAAAACGGTTACTTCTTCCTTGTGTACCTGCTGCAAATACTCCCCCCTTCATGTCTTCCTGAAGATTTAGGCGTTTTTCCTTCATCAATAATCTTGATGTCAAATTTACTAGTGTCTGTTAATCTGGCTGTGTTGATTCCCATGCACTCATAAAATGGTTATAAACTTCTTGGTAGTGTCATTAACAGTTTTGTGATCACCATATAATCTGAAATATGTTCACCTTGATTCCATAAGCGATGTACCAGGTCTTCTAATAGTGAAATATATGTAGCCGTATCATTTGAAATAATCCTTATTTAGGTTATACCATTGCTGCTGGAGTAAATGTATGCTTACACTGTTTTTCTGTTCATAAACTGAAAGTAATTTGATCCACATAGCAGCTGACGATTCACAGTTAATGATATGTAGCAATGGCTTGTCTTCAATTCATGTTCCAATAACTTTCTAAGCTGCATTGACCAACTTATTCAATTGTACAAGATCTTTTTCATACTTCAGCCTTTCTTCAGTATTCATATTATCATTACACTCTGGTTTAATTACTTGACCTGTGACAACGTGCCAAGCTCCCATAGAACTTAAAGTAAAACGAACTTCAAATTTCCAGAAAGACCAATTTTCAATGCCTTTAGTTTTCTAATTCTAGAAATTTGATTTTCCATCATTTTAACACAGCAGAAACAACCTTAAAACTTTTGCTCACACAAGTTTGTTAATACTACAATAATGCACCCACTATCCAGTTTTAATGGAATACCAATCTGTGGCAAATGAAAATTTGTGTCCGGCCTGCTTACTAGGCAGACGCGTTGACCATTCCGCCACTGAGGACACAGAAACCAGCCCGACTGCAAAGGACTCTTCTGTGCACGTCTCCTGCCACACACAAATCTCCATTCGCCTTGCTGTCTCTTTTCTATACCACAGCCTATTTTTTTCTATAATGCTTGCAGCCACAATACTGTTTTTCCGCATCAGGGAGAACAGACCGTGAGGTATCGAGACACAATTAATTGTCGGCTTGTATACAATTATATATATTTTTGACGAATTATTGCGTTCAAATGAATGAAATAAATCGCAATTTGCGATGTTATGGCATCACTGTATTAGGTTTAGATGGAATACCAAACTTTGGGAATGAAAATTTGTGCCCGGCCGGGTATCGAACCTGGGATCTCCTGCTTACTAGGCAGACGCGTTGACCACTCCGCTACCGAGGACACAGTGACCAGCCCGACTGCAGAGAACTCTTCCCTGCACGTCTCCCGCCACACACAAATCTCCATTAGCCACGCTGTCTCTTTCCTATACCACAGCCTATTTTAGAAATGGTCAATGCGTCTGCCTAGTAAGCAGGAGATCCCCGGTTCGAATCCCGGCCGGGCACAAATTTCCATTCGCCACAGTTTGGTATTCCATCAAAACCTAATACAGTGATGCCATAACATCGCAAATTGCGATTTATTTCATTCATTTGAACGCTGTAATTCGTCTAAAATATATATAATTGTATACAAGCCGAGGCTGGGCTCCTGATGACAATTAATTGTGTCTCGATACCTCATGGTCTGTTCTCCCTGATGCGTGAATACAGTATTGTGGCTGCGAGCATTATAGAATGAAATAGGCTGTGGTATAGGAAAGAGACAGCATGGCGAATGGAGATTTGTGTGTGGCGGGAGACGTACAGGGAAGAGTCCTCTGCAGTCGGGCTGGTCACTGTGTCATCGGTGGCGGAGTGGTCAACGCGTCTGCCGAGTAAGCAGGAGATCCTGGGTTCGAATCCCGGTCGGGCACAAATTTTCATTCCCCACAGTTTTGTATTCCATCTAAACCTAATACAGTGATGCCATAACGTCGCAAATTGCGATTTATTTCATTCATTTGAACGCTGTAATTCGTCAAAAATATAAATAATTGTATTCAGTTTTACTTTTGTCAGTTCAAAAACTTGTCACTCAGTGATTACTGGGCCCATAACCTGTTGAAACTCTAAATATAATATCACTGATTATCACTAAAGGATAATTATAAGTTTTATTAACAACAAGAGAAACTGGTACACTATCTTCAACTCAAGAGGCACATAACCATTAGACAAAAGAAAAGAGCAGTAAAACTCAAAAAATCTATATACGTGTTTACTTTTTGCAAAGAACTATTATGTCAAAGCATAGACAACTGCAAAGTGGACAAAACATAATACACAGTAGCACAGTACCTATGACTAAGAAAACATAATAAAAAAACATTTTTATTGGTTATCACAGCACATATAAATTTCTTACGTTCAACACTTACTGGTTTCACCGAAACTGTGTTGGCAAAACCCAGACATCTCTGAGTAGTAATCCGACATATTTGAACCAAAGGTTGGGCCTTCTGTTGTTTATTAGAAATTGTTTCGTCCTTAATAGAAAATGAAAATCTTCATTAAAAAGCAGTAGATTTCAAGAAAATCGTAAATAAACTTTTCTGCATTGTGCCATTTCGTATCTTCCAATGTTTCTTAGGAAACATAATTGTGGAGTTATGCCCGAATATACTGCCGGAAACGAAGCCAGAGAAGTCTCTGCAGTTCAAGATCTTTGGAGCAGAAAGTTATTCATTTCATTCTTGCTGTGTGCGTGGTTTGGTGAAGAAAGGTTCTGTTGTTGTTTTCACTTGTATCGAACATTTTTGTCGTTTCGTATTTTTTCAAGAGATGAGTAATTCGACATGTTATCAATGCTTCGTTTGTGACAGGAATGTGCTAAACACGCAAATGACAAATCAGGAATTAAAGTAAAACACTCAACATATTCACATTTAGTAAATAGCACACAGATAACATATCACTTTACTTTGAGAGTACATTATCATGTGTAAGAGAATTGTTTTAAAAAAAGAGACTTTTGTTGTATTAGAGAATGGTTGAAGGATTCTTACACTGAAATGGTTTATGAAAAGTATCAGTACCGTACCTTACCCTACTAATACCATACAAGCAAACTCATTTCGAGCATACGTCTGCATTAATATGGGATAAAGAGCGAGTGTAGGGGAAAGGATGGTAAAATGAAGGCAGTATGCTTTTGATTTTTTTCATCCCCTTATCTTAGACCTGACGCCTAGGTGAATACTTTAGAGAAACCGTTAGAGTTTTGCTACCACCTACAAATTTCGTAGTTTTTTTACATGTAGGCCTAACAATTAAAGTGATTTCCTTGACTTTTTTCAAATGATGTGAAACTCGTCATGTTACCCTTGTTTGCGAGTAAGATGACGGACGTAGGCGTGTAATTTGATAAAGGAAAACATAATTCCATAAACAAAACAAAAAAAT
This sequence comes from Locusta migratoria, assembly GCA_026315105.1. Classification (NCBI taxonomy): domain Eukaryota; kingdom Metazoa; phylum Arthropoda; class Insecta; order Orthoptera; family Acrididae; genus Locusta; species Locusta migratoria. The sequence continues at coordinate 520,212,048 of CM048744.1, read as the reverse complement.
CAGTTTATTTTAAGCACAAAAGGGGCACTGATTTGCTTTGCATTTCGTATTTGCTACAGTGAGCTAGGTACAAGCAACATGGGCCCATTTACGACAGTATGGACAATCATATAAAGTCCCTAAATTACCATAGTCATTGCTGATTTCACAAAGTTCTCTAAGAAAATCATGACCATCGTCGTTATCAGTGTAGTTGACTGATTTCGGAGTGCCTCATCACATTTGTTTTGTTTGTTCTTCTCCCCTACTCGTCATTCAGTTTTTCTTCTTTTGTCTTTTATGTTTATTTTTCTTCTGTTTGTGATTGCAATGAGTACAACTTTTGCCGCTGTTTTCTCTTCAAAGTACTGCACACCATTCTGTACCTCCTGCACAATGGTCATCAATTTCTGTGGCCATTTCAGTTAGTTGGTCCTTCCTTTATACTTGCTACACATGCTCAGTACTGCAATCATTAATATGATGTACGAAATGTTTGAATAAGATGATAGTCCGTCATCTTGTCCGCCCAATAACTTCGTCAACTTACCTGGAACGGCCATTCATGATTTAAACATGAGAACAACACTTCATTAAAATATCTTGGGAGTTTAATAAATACAATGATACAGCTGAGTTTATAGTTTACAAAAAACTGGAACCAACCAGGTTGGTAAAATTTACTACACGTGTTCCAGATGCTATTTCAGTGCAGTGAAATTACAACCAACAAGTATGTAAACACAAATGATAGCATGTCAGCGCTAAATGATGGAGGTTGGCTTTAGTACATTTTGTAATACATGTGAAGTGCTAATCGCTAGTGAGGCATGACCTTCATTTGCTGCTCTGTCTCGTCAATCGCTTTAAATTAATGATTCCTTGTTTAAGATTCCGTGTCATCTTACACTGTTTTCCCCTACTAATTTCATGTGACTTGTGATGGTTTGATTTTTAGAAATTCTATTTCTGTAGGTTTCAATTTGCCATAATATAAATCTTGGGTTTACCAGCATTTCTCTAACTCCATATTTCTTTGTAGCAAATCAGATGGAAAAAAGAAAAATGACAACTAACATCCAGCATTAGGGTATGAAACTGCACCACCTTCTCCAATAATGTGTTCGAACTGAGACTGAAACACGTAAAATGAAATCTAAAACTGGTCTATTTCACGTTTGCCTAATTCATACACAACCTGTGATTACATTGTTGTAAGCAGAATAACAACTATTGTGACAATGAAGGAACATACGTTTAAAATGAGATTATTTTACAGGTGAGCTATACAATTCTTTTAAAATAAGGTATTTGTGTTTACAAAACACGTATGTAATGCGCTGCTTTCCTGTTAACTATTATGTACATGTAAATGCGTATTTAAAGACTTTGGTGGTCAGATATTTGAAGAAATTTTAGACATTTGTAACCAAAACATAAAGCACGTCTTTTCTACGTCTTTCATATGTTTTTTAAGGCTCAAAAAGCTTGAAATGCTACAATTTAAAGAGTTTTTATTTTATTTTTATTTTGGAGGGGGTGGGGTGGAAACACCGCCAGATTCTCTTTCTTTTTGAGGCAACTGCCACGCCCCTTAAAATTTCTTTAATCCGCCACTGCTATTCACACTCATCCAATATCATATTCAGAAATCTACCTCGCAAGCCACTGTCATGGCTTATAACAAAAATCATTGGGAGTGTTGCAACTGTATATATTAGACTGTTGGCATTAGGCAAAGATCTAAAACGTTTCTGCAGTACAGATGTAGAGACAATGTTCTGAGTATTTTGCATACACTGGCAAAAGAAATTAAGGTTGGTCTGTTAGGATTTTGGTTAACCACACTCTCTGTAATCGTGACATTCGGAAATGAACTACCAAATATTGGTGACAAGTGAGGAATATCAGTGCAAGCACACTCTCGGAAATCGCGACATATTTCAAATAAGCATTGAACTTTGGGAGAAATTAAAAATGAGCCTTTCCATGCCCTCAGAAATCAAGAGATATTTGGAAATAAACAGATTTGGATCTTTCTGACTAGCGAATAGTGTAAATGTCATTGATACTCATTTCACTTACCAGCAATTTAAACATTCCCATAGCTTTGTCTCTAATCATATTCTCGAAAAATCACAACGTATTTGACAAAAAATATCAAATATATGTGAGAAGGAAGAACATTGCTGGTTGTACCATTTGCAGCAGCAGTTTCATTCTCTGTTTTTCAGTCATACGTAAATCACCAAATCGATGTTACTATCTCCTGTGCCATTAATCACAAGTAACAGAGTACTGGATAACATACTATTGTTATATGAATAAGAACATCTCACAAATTATTGTGAATAAATAACTCTTACACTGTGCCACAAACGATAACATTAAAAAATAATAATAACAATATGTACATTTCATGAGCTTTGAACACAAAACATCTGTTATAGGTCATCTGAAGCTTCACCCTTTGGGCAGCTAAGTGCCATCAGTCAGGGATTTCGTTTGAGTATAGACAGACTGAGATCTAACAAGGCAAAACATTTGGTGTTCTTGGACGAAGTGCTTGACGATTTATCACTTCAATTTGTGCATTTAAATGCTGAACACACTTTAGGCATGTTTCATCAGCAAAAATTGTATAGGCAATACACACTGAATGCAGTATAAACTAAATACAACACGTGAAGCTCAGCAACAACATACAATAGACATACTCCTCTCAAGTGTACTGACCACCTAAAATATGGCGGCTGAGTTTACATAAGTTGCCGCAAATAGTGCTGTAAATCAGGTGTTAGCCACTTTATGAAATTTAAACTCGTTGGTTCATATTATTTTATTTACATTTAGTTATAATAAAGTGAGGTAGAGATGATTTTGTGATTCATCTTCACTGTGCGGTTGCCCTAAAACAGTTTACTGCGAGTTATAAAACCAAAATTGTGAGATATACAGCAATTAAGATGGCTTCTGTGACGTGGAAGGAACAAGTGAATGTCGTTTTGATCTCACTTTCCAAGTCGTCGTTCCTTGGCTAATGTCACAACGAATTTCATTGGAGGGAAAGAAATTTTTGCTTGGGATATGAGAACTCTTAATGTTTACATTCGGTTCCACTTCCTATCGCTGATTCATCATTGAAACATTCAGAGATGCAGAGAGTTCTTCTCATTACCGAGCTGGGCACAAATACGTTAATTGTTAATTAAGAAAGTTAACTTTTTGTGTAATGTATTAACTTTTAAGTTGATTAAAAACATTAACAGACTCTTTAACTTCTGTTAACTTGTCGTAAGACCATTAATCCGTTATTCTTGTACGCACTTCTTGTTTCCATCAGTGATAACAATGGCGAAAGAGAATGTTTCAACAAAGATAAATGTTTGTCTTATGTCCCTGTTGATTAATAGTACATTCAGCAACGACATACTAAACAAATAAGTATTTTTAATGTTCTAACCTGTGGAGTATCTCCTTGCCGTAGGTATTAGTGATGAATGGGGACAGGAAGGCAGGGAAATTTAATTTTCGTTACAATTTACTCATTGACCTTTGTTATGGTTGACAGGAACAAATTTAAATTGCATATCGCGAAACAATCGATAATGGAGGCTGTGAGAATCGAGATATGGCTGACACACCTAATCAGGAAATTAGTATATAATTTTAATTATATTAGTTTCCCCATCACATGTTGGCTGCAATTAAGTAAATGTTTCACACCAGATACACTTCGTTTTTAATTTGTAATGTACTTTCTGTGCCATATTTTTTAAAATTTTGTCATTCAATCTAAGGAGACAACAGGCCAAATATCTTTAACAAGTAAAGCACAGAATGTAATGAAAATGTGGCTGGATATGAAATCAAAATATTCATTTAACGACGTGGTATTTCTTGGTGAAAATATTTTAACAGATGTTTTTATAAACTATATTAACGCTACACCTTTAAGTGCTGCAGTGGAACTTCTTTTTCCTACGGGGAAATGATATTTTGACTCCCAAACATGTCTAACAATCAGACAAGAATTTTAATATGTTAATGTTTCTTAAAGACAATATGTACCTTATGTCACATGATATTCAGTGAAGTTACTTATTTTGATTCTCCCGTAAATTTTATCCCATTCCTCAATTATTATTATGATTATTATTATTATTACAAACTAAGCTTTATGTATTACTAGCACATTATGTCCTGCCAGCCAGCTGCAAACAGAAGCAAGTGACAAAATCTACATTATGTACAAGAAGACCAATCATCTCACAGAGCATAACAATTTTCCACCGAGGTGAACGACTCTAGCAAAGGCGGTTTTGCAACTTTACAATGTGGTATTCGATTAGTTATCATTTTTCAACTGCAGCCGAGTGCCAGGATAGTGTCTGAGTAAAACTACTGTTTATTTATACTCCAAGTCCTACTTAAAGTTGCCCATCCAAAACAGTTTTTTAAATATCAGATAGGGTAATATGTTTCATTTAATTACTCACTTCAATAATTCAACAGTATGTAAAACTTAGAGACTGAAAGCGAGTTTTCACAGATGCACAGTATTTTTACAAGTTAACAGTTAATGTTAACGTCTGTTAAATTGTCCATAAAGTAACACTTTAATATTTAACGAAGTTAACTTTTGTAGTAACAGATTAATGATTAAGGAAGCTAAATTTTTTTATTAACGGTGCCCAGCTCTGCTCATTACTTTGTGAAGCTATAATTCAAACCTAAAAATTTGGACAAGGTTTCTGTCCTTTTTTTCAAATAAAGCTGCAGTTTCAGTCAATATGTTCTGGACACATTCAAAGTATGATATTTTTCGTTATCATTTTGAAAAAAACTGTATGTTTTGTTTGGTTAACATGTCAGCTAGTATGTCAGAATATTAGTATATTTGACTGCAAAAACTATGTGGTTTGAATTTGATCACACACTGAGGCGATCAGATCAGCTGCGTGTGACCATGTACTTAGTGCAGTACTTATTTCCAAATATGCTGATTGTTGATAAAATCTACCAATACCTGAGTTACAGTGACCGCAGCCCAAAAGAGAATAGTACACATTAATGACTAGCATATAAATACCCCACATGTTCTACCATCATTGGCCAATTAATTAGAAAACATCATTACCCCAGAAATAACTACTCAAGGAATATAGTAGTGTCATACAAAACTGTCTTCTAAGTTATGCCATGGCTAGCCTACTCATTGGTTATCAATTTTTCCATTTATCGTGAGATATACAACCAGCCCAACAATGAATTTAGTATCAACGTTAATCAATCAACTGACAAGAGTTGCATAATACTTTTGTGCTTGGAAGCACATGTCCTCAATAAAGGAAACAACATAACTGATGCCTTTCTGGGACTGATTAAATTTATGAGAGTTACTAATGAAACATAATAATAGGAGATAGCGAAGTTTGCCATGACAATAATATTCCTTACAAAGATAAAATGATTGGTAACTCAGCAGATGGTGTGAAGCGAATAATATGATAGGAGCCCATCATCCTTTATCCATTTTGAATAAGCAAGATAGTCTAGAGCTATTTGTGGTGGAATGCATCTACATTTAATTGGCATGATGAACTTACTACACTTGCTTAACCCTCCTAGAAGCATAGAAGACCTAGAAAGAGGCATACATAACTATTTCAATTGTAGCCCTAAACATGAGTAAACTGAAAGTGTTTCAAAACTTCACACGAATTACTTCATTTCAAGCAGTCACACTGGCTCTCTTTAAATATGGCTGTATCCAGGTATCTTGAGAATTATCCACACCAAATATCATAATATTGAGGAAATGTTGAAAATGGTATTGTATTTTTGCATAAAGGGAAATTATCAATATCAAACTCAGAAACAGCTAGCACTGCACATCTAACACGCAAAACATTAAGCAAGACATACCCCAAGACTCTGTCTCATACCCCTTACTGTTCTTACTTTATATAAATGACTTTCCTGAAAAAGTAACAGAAACAAAAACCATTTTATTTGCTGATGACGCCTCCATTCTTTTATCTGCTTGTGAAAAAACCCTCTAGTTTATCATAAAATAACCACAAACAAATTAAGTTCCTCGCTTCAAGGTAAGAAGCTGCTACTTAATTCAAAGAAGGCAATTGGATTAATCCTCCATATTGCCCAAAACACTAATCCAGTGGTACCAACTGTATCACTGGAAGATGATATTTTGAACTAGATAAAGAAGGTAAATTTTTGAGAGTCTCCCATAACTGATGTTCTCTCATGGAAAAAGCACATTGATTTAACTAGCAGTAGATTTAACCTTTTCGCGGCTGCAGGGGCGAGCGCCGTGGCTGACCGCCTGGCTGACGGCGCGAGACCAGCTGTGGGCCTGAGCGGCGGGGGCTGACCTGACCCCACGGCTGCTGTGGGCTACGGCCGCTGCAGCTGCATGCTAGTCGTGCGCTGCGGTGACCACACAACTGCCCCCAGTAACACTGTTTATAAAATATGTATCTCACTGCTCTGTCGCAGCAGTTGCAGTTTGTGATACGAAACAGCCATTCAAATCTAAACGATACTGTTATCACATTATCCTCAGCTGAGAACGAAAATATTAAAGTAAATTCAAATAACTTTTTGATTTGTTATTGAAAAAAACTAACTTGAGGTGTACGTTACCAAAATATATTACTACAATGTATTAAAGTTTCGTTAATATCGCTCGAGTATGTTTTGCATCGTTTAGTTAGTTTTAAAGTCAGTTGTTCGTAGGGAAGACCTGTAAAACTCAGACAGTTCTAGCTATAATCGTAAATAAAAAACAGTTATTGAAATTTATGTTGTGCCATGTAGCACAATGAAGAATTAAACAAGAAAAATAATGATGTAATAATGAAATGGAAACAATAAAATAAAAATATTGTTAGGTCGTTTGCTTCGTTTGAAATTAAAGCCTAATTTCGATTCACTATACTAAATAATCCGATAATAAGCATGTGCATGCTTTCTGCTAGCGGATTTATTTTTCAGATATTCACGGGGTGGTAGAGTTTGACTTAGTGGTTTCCCATCCTCATTTTTTAACGCGGGCATTCGACTGAGTTAAAAACTTTTTTTTATTACTTCTATTGCTTTTATTGTTTTCTTATTTTTTTCATTTTCTTTTCTTTCAACATTCAAAGTACCTGAAGAAACTAATACTTCCTTAGTTTGTGGTATGTGTCAAAACATGGCACCATACAGAGAGCAACATTACATTTTTTGCACCTGATTCATGTCATTTTCCGTTTTGTTTGGGCAGTACACACTACACAATGTCTTTGCGGTATCTCCTTTCTCTCCGTTGCTCTGAAAAACCCGGAATAATGTAATTTTTTATTCCAGTCGAAAAGGGCTGTCCTTTTCGGTGTCAGTGGCATCTAGCTTTTAGATGTTTATGAATGAAACTTCTCCAGTAACTGACGCATTAGTTCTAAGTGGAATTTAGCTGGTGGCTTCTTCTGTTTATTCTGCATTTCAAAAATAGATTTGCATTGAGCACACTCAAGTCAGTTAAATGAATGAATACTTTCTTGTACCATTTCTGTTTTTCGTATGCACTGTAGAGACTTAATATCATGTTAGTCCTATCAATCGCACCCACTGACTAATTGTAACTAGCTACGTACATGTGTTTCACTTTATTTCCTCCCATTTTATGATTCTTCTTTTCTGTCTGAGCAAACTCTGGTCCATTTACAGTGGATAGCATCCAGGACTTATTTATTGTCCACCCCAGACTTCAGTTGTATTTACCTTTCTTGAGTTTATTAGGTAAAGGTAGTAAATGTTTCCTGTTTTTATGCACTGTGCCAATTGCATTAGTGCACTTCACGTGGAGCCATAAGAACAATTCAGGACTCGAATACCAATTGCTTAAATAAATGCCATGACTTTTGTTGAGGTATGGTAACAACAAACTGACAACAACATCACCTGATATGCCCCAGTCAGCATTTCCGGATTCTAATTCAGTAGTGGCACCAGTGTAGACAATATAATCCAGAATGTAACTGGTCTGTATGACACAAAGCACAGAAATGTTAATCCAACAGCTACGTTTGTTTGGAATATACGGTTTGAACCGTAGCCTTCCTCTTAAAAGTAGCAAATTTCGTCAGTTACTAAGTTTCCAAATGGTACTGCAGCCTGTCTGAATCTCTTTTTGGTGTGTTCCACAATCGTGCGTATTTTCACAAGAATATCTTGCGATGGGGACGAATTGTCACTGAAGTGTAATAAACGCAGTATCGAGTGGCCGATCGCGTTGAGGCGCTGTGCTTAGTTGCGCGAGGCCGTTCCCCGTCGGAGGTTCGAATCCTCCCTCGGGCATGGATGTTTGCACTGTCTTTAGTCTTTAGTATAAAATAGTTTATAAGTAGTCTGTAAGTATAGGGGCTGATGACCCTGCAGTTAAGTCGCATAAGCTTAACAAACATTTTAACAAACGCAGTATCACCTTGAGCCCGTCTCTGGCCATTATGTCAGAAAATACTGGTGTTTGCAGCAAGGAATCTTTTGACCAATATTCATTCCTTGCTAATTGTTTGTACCTTGGCATAAGGAGGGAACAAGCCAGAAAGCAATAAAATTCTGGAGGGTCTATAGGTTTCCATCTTATTATCTGATGGGCACTGTTGTCATTTTCTCGGTGAGAAATGTATAATACTTGTTCATATCTACAAATAACTGAGACACATTCAAATGAGATAAAGTACAATAAATAAATAAATAATCTAAATGAGTTGCTTATTCATCGAAATCTACCTTCAAACCACTAAAAGTGTTCACGAAATTGTGGCGATTCACCACAGGATTATCTGATCAGTCATAAAATCTTTTTCGTGTCGAAATTTCACTTAACACAGCCTCTTAAGAAGAGGAATCTTCTGCAGAAGTTCTTCGTTGTATTGAATAAATACCGTTAGTTCCATACACATCCAGCTCTTCGTATAAAGAAAGGATGTAGTAGCACTATCGTCATCGTCACTACTATTCATGAGGATGTCCATTATTTCCTTATTTGATAAACAACGTTCCGACAGTACAGTGAAAAGGTGTTCTCTCGCCAAACAAAAAATACAGGACGGGCCCGATGGAGAGCTCGTGAGCAGGAAGACCCGAAAGTGAAAACTGTAGTGCTTACCGACATAACAAAGAAGGCGTGTTAATGGAAGTGCCACCAGGAATTTTGAGCCGTGGGTAAAACCGTCGCCGCCACTCCATTGTGAGCCCAGGTCCTGAGCGTAAATGAATGCCCTTAGCCTTCAGGCCGCTCCACCTGCTGGGCGTATATGAATGCCCGTAGCCGTCTGGGCCTTCTGCCTGTCGGGCATACATATACGCCCGTAGCCGTCTGGGCCTTCTAACTGCCGGGCATACATGTATGCCCATAGCCGCGAAAGGGTTAATAAAGCCCGATTTATGATCAGATCATTAAGAAATATCACCAAAGAGAGTACACTAACAACAATGTACTATGCTTACTTTCACTTGGTTCTCTGTTTTGGAATAATTTTTTTGGGCTACTTTCTGAATTAGTTAAGTTATTTAAGCTATAAAAAAGGGCAGTGAGACTAATTCAATTTAAAAAGCAACGGGAAAGATGCAAACTATCTTTTAAGAAACTAAATTTCTTACCAATTTCCATATAATACATACTGGTAATACCACATTTTACAAATAAATAATAGAAAAATAATAAAAAATAATAAAATCAAAAAATACGAAATAAAAATCAATAAACTCGACAAAAATATGGACTGTCACCATTGTGACAAAACCTCTTTAAGAGTACTCTCACTCAATAAATTATACAGTAAAAGTGTAAATATATGGGAGTGAAATTGTTTAATCACCTTCAAACAAATATAAAAGAAATCCAGGAAATAAATAAATTTAAATGATCCGTGAAATATCTTCTAATAAAATATTCTTTTCATTCAGTTCACAAATATATGGAGTCAAATCTGTCTTAAAAAAAGGCTACAACTGCAATCTCTTGAACTTATTCTATAAGCATCTTCTAAGCATATGTAAAACAACATATTTGAGTACCATATTGAAATATGTAAAACCATACTGATATTTGTACCAGTCCACTCTTGTAATTGGGTTAATTAGCTGAAGTAATATGATGTACTCTGTTCCACTCATGTAATTAACTTTAATTATCTCAAGACTTATGTTATCTAATATTGACACTACTTATACTGTAAGCTGTATCATTGTACTGACTTATCCCATATCTACTGTATAAACCATTGTGCTAATTTGATGTATTGGACAAATAATTAATTAATAAATAAACTTTAAATCTCTTAATGAACTATAATTTGTGAGCAGACGTTTCGTTAGACATTGATAAAAATAAGGATCTGACTGGTGGCTAATTGAAAAACGTTTAATTGTGGTGCTAGAACTTTTTGATTGAGAGTCTTCAACAGATATTCAGACGCTTTTTTCTTTCAGTGACTTCCAAAAGGAACTGGATGAATTTGTCTCATTTCCATCAAAGATGAAAATTCCAACTACTGGCAGTCCTGAATCAAAGTTTCCAAGATTAATTAAAATCCCATTCAAGAAGTTGACACTAAATGTAGGCTATTGATAAATGCAGTGGTATAAACGAAATTACAGATCTGGTTGAATGCTGAGCTATATGTAAACAGAAATGGGCAGCTGGTACACTTATATTCCACAAGTTATTGGCTATGGTGATATCACTGTTCTGCTTACTTCATCGTGGACACTAAATACGAAGAGTGTTGCAAGTAGAATGCCACAAGCTCTGTCATACCATATCTGTGATCATTTTTAACCAGTGATCAATGATTGTAACAGTAGTGTCTCTGGTCTCTGCTTTGCAGACAAGGAGGTTAGAATAAAAGGAGATGACGTTATCTATGCTGAGAACAGGATTGGTTGAAGCCAAAAGGGCCATGCTTTTGTGCCCAAAACGAAGATTTCTCACGTAAACCCTATGTGATTATTGCTCTCTTTACATAATGTCACTAAATTAACAGTCACATCGAAATATTTACTTAGCTATACTGTATATTTCAACAACAAATATTTTGGGTAGAAACAAATGCCGGAGTGTCCTTTTAGCTGGCTTCACTTTTCCAGAGTTAGGGCATCTCCAGAGATTCTAACCTCCTTGTTTGCAGTTGACATGTTGAAAAGCAAATCATGATAATATAGCTTACCATTTTAAGGCGATAGTACCTGGGAGATACATCACAGACGCTTTACTTTACTTCATTAAATGTCAATGAAAAAAGAATATCAATTATTTATATAATAACGATGAAACTCAAATCAGGACATATATGAATAAGATATCTAGCCATAACAGCATTGATCTCTATACTTCCTGGATGATGAGCTTGATCTGTCTGAGCATGCTAGTCGTAGATGTTCATATTTAGCTACTTTCCAAATTCAAATACAGCTGCCATGAAGTATTACAAGAAAATGAAAAGTAAATACGTTTCGATTTCATTTCCATATTAGCCTATTACATCGCATATTGTCATAAATTAAGAAGTAATTAGGCAACTGTTAGTCACATAGTAACTGATGGAAATTCGTATGCCAAATTTAAACATGGTGGACAATGTGAAAACTTGTGCCAAACATCTAACTGTGCAGGCCCGCTGTAGTTTTATGCTCAGCCACCAGAGTTATACATTCAGTTTGTATAGAGATTATTAGGTTCGTTTGAGTGGCCCAAACGCTGATAGTTTCTGATAGTTACTGACAATTTGGAAGGCCTCTACTGAGCATGCGCGCTTTTCGACAGTTTCCAACTCCGAAGCCGACTCTAACGCTTATTTCACCTGTTTTCCAGTTTGGCCACCCATAGCACTAGTTGGCAAATTTGCTCTCTTCGGTATTCGCCCAGCATGTTTGTGTTATGCACCGTATCCATTAACCAACTTTAAATCACGCAGATAATTTGTTAAATTCTTCATACTGCACCTTACATTATAAATCATTTTAATGTTGTAGTAATACATTAATGATTTTTTTATAACTTGTGCAATGCTTGTCGCTGACTTCTGCCCTCTCTCTGCCAGCGTATCGATAAACATATGACAATTGTCACGTTCAATTTTTTGCAACAAGCTGAAGGGAGAGAACGGAACTGTTCGACTTACTTTCTTCTGCTTCATGTGCTTGGACGTGTCTGCTAGGATTTGGTGTCATAAATGTAAGTGTGAGCTTAGTTTTTTTATTAATTTCAGTAAACCCCACAGTTAATTTGAAATATCTTACTTACTTACAATCCCTTCCCCATTCTCACTAATTTTAAAGTTATTTATTTTCAGCAGATCCAGTGCTTCATAAAGTGATGCTCGGGTATTGTTGCGATTGTACTAGAACATTCTCTGTGTAACTTTTATTTATTTCGTGTCTATGAATGGTTTATTACATTTTAATGCCTGCAGAAAAATCTTCGTAATGTTTATGAAGTCCGATAATTTTGCACTTTTTGGCGACTATCATGATTAATTTTCAACACGGTCATAGAACAATAGTAACCGAAACGCACAATCCCAGCATCAATTTATCGAAGTAATATTCCAGTCATCTCAGCTAGAATCACTACAGAACATGACTGAAATGTTTGTACCAGCTCTCAATAAGGTAAAATTTAGATTCCGCTGACTTCTTCTGTAATGTTGCTTTCTGGTGTTGTATTTGCTACCGAAATTACAATCGCTACCATTTAATGGCGGGATCCAATACTTTTGTTTAAATTGCCCCTTCCTTGTCAAAATTGCTTAGTAATCTCATTTAAAAATATTTCACTACCTGGTTAAATTTCATTTGTGGTCCTTAACCTTAACTTTAATACGCAACATCCATTTTCATACGAAAGCAGCATTACAAGAAGAATTGGCGCCCATCGCGACAGGACATGTACAAATAATATATATTATCAGATAGTAAATTTAAGTGAAATATTTAGTTAAGATTTTTGTAAAGATTGCGCCTTTTCATGTCACTAATCCTGATATTGTGTTTTGTTTCATGAGTCAACAATGAACTGTACGGGAGATGAAAATTAATGATTCTGGCAACTGAAGCAAAGTTTAACCAGCCAAAGTTTAACCAACCAACAATTGCAGTCACAATAAAGGTATGATCAGACTCATTATTCAGCTTGCTTGGTACTTACGAGATTCTTCTATCTGTCACTAGTGCACTGTAGAAAATTCAGTATTTTTCCATTAGGTACCGCGTTTCCAACATTTCTCTCGCAGTTACATTTTTATTTCAAGTCAATATCAAGGAAAGAATCAATCTAATAGTTAATGCTGCGTGTAATTAAACTGATCCTTGCTTTTCTCTCTCGAAGTTTCTCTCGCGTACGTGTGAACGATTCCATTGGTAATTTCAGTAATTTTCCATGTGAAGTTTATAGGACCCCCCTCTGTTATCAATTTTTGCGTAAATTCAACAAATATTATGGTTAAAACCCGCAGTCAGTTTAGCAACATGGCATCTGAACAAAATCTAAACGTTCCAAAACAGTCTGTTCAGAACGTAGAAGACAACATGGCTGCCAGCTCTATCGAGCAAATTCCACCATTGGTGGAACAAAATCTGGCTACACAAACTCGCGAAAGTAATTTATCCCCACAAACTGAACACCTTCTCGCAGATACACAGAATGACTGGCTAAAGCATTTTGAGGAACTTTTGACTACTCAGATTAGCAATTTACAAGCTGCGACTAACACACAAATTACGGTTTTGACTAATCAGATCACTAATTTACAAACTACCACAAAAAATGAAATTGATAACTTGCAAGCCAACATGTCGCAACAACAGGTTGCGATTAATAATCAGATTTCAGCCTTAACTACACAGACCAAACAACAATTAGATCGCTTAGAAGAACAGCAAACAAAAACACAAGCAAAAATTGAAAAACTTGAGTCTGCTCTAAAGCATTTGTATACACGAATTTCCAATGAGGTAAGTGAACAATTAAGTGCACAGATGCTCAAAGTCGAAGAAATCATAAATAGTAAATTTTCCACTGTACAAAAGAAAGTTGTCGACGAAATTATGGATACCGTAGACGCAAAAATTTCTTCTGTTGTCGACAATGCTACTGATTGTCAGGAAACAGTAAAAACATTGCCTTCTGCCATTGATAATAGTGCGCTAAATCTCTCGGAATTAAAACTCAAACAGGAAAATTTAGAAACCACTGTTGAAAGAATTACCAGTCAAGCTGAGAATATTGTGAAAGATAACCAAGAAAGAGTGCAACAATTTTTGCATAATACGGAGGCTCAATTAAATGACAAAATAGTCAGAATTGGCCTCTGTGATAAAGAATGTCACTGAAAAAGTATATGAAGATCATGGAATAACCGTCAAATCTTTACAGGAAGATTTGACGGCGGTAAAATCCATGTTATCTTCACAAACAAAGTCTTCTCAGAGTTTCACGCCTGTAATACATGTACCGCACAATCTGAACCCAGAACATAATGCAATGAATACCCCTCGTTTTCCTGACAATCAGAGCTCAATTAATAAATTAATATCTGATCGAACACACACTGACTATCGACTTCTTGTGACCTTGACAGACTTGGTAGAGAAATGAAGCCTAAAGTACAATCCAAATGTTCATCCCGAAATCAGGCTAACACAGAAGAACTAGATGAAAGTATGATTAAACATCATCAATTTCAAATATTTATTAATTAGAAACGCACAGTACATCCCGTGATCTTTCTTCAATCTTTTAGAGGATTGCTACCAGAGACCTGGTCGGAGAAAAAAAAAATCAGATTTGTTGTGGGCTATATACAAGGCGAAGCCGGAATATGGGCAAACGAAGCCTTGCAGTTATATGACACCTATGGTGAATTTGAATGGGCATTTTTGTCCACTTTTTGGTCGCCCGTAGTACAAGAACGATTCAGGAATGAAGTGTACAATCCGTAGCCTTTCGATGGAAGAAACGGAAGCCTGCGGAGATACTTCGAGAAGTATCTCAATAAAGCAAAATTCTTTGACGACCCTCTTCCGCACCGGGAAGTACTTCGTGTACTTATTAACAAATTGCCCACAAGACTAAGGCTACAGCTGGCTAATGTGCAAACGTACGATCTGCAAAGCTTCCTCTCAATGTTAGACACGCTTGATTTGATTTTTGAAGATGATCGAGCACGTCATTACAATAACGGGTACGGTTATGGGACCCGTTTTCTCAATCAATACAACAATCGGCTGATTCCCGTCAGCCAACAGCCGCAAGCAGAAAACCAAAACATGCCACAATCCCAGCCGATATTACCACAGTTGCAACAGCCATTTATTAAAAACAACGGACAGTCGCGTCCTCGGCAAATGACAACACATGCGAACGGCAGTAACGTCGTACGTAATGTTCCCAACGGCGGACAATATTACCGATGCCACCGTGGTAATCGGTTTAATCCTAGCCATTTCAACAACAACAATAGCTACCGTAATAATGCTGTTGCCTATCCAAGCAATTTTAATGTAAACCAGCAACCTCAGTGGCGTAACCATAATCAGTATGATAATTTAAATGAGAATATAAATTTCTTCCTAAATAATCCCAGCAGTAATCAGCAATTTCAACATTTTCCTCCGCCTCAACCACCGCAGCAAACTACAAAAACCGTACCGATTGCAACTATGACCACTGATTGTTCGGACCAGTCAAACTGGACGACAAGCCAGTCGGCTGTGACAATAAATGACGTGACTGAGACAATAAAACAACCGCAACGACAGGCTAGTAGTATGCAGACGTCAAACCAGAGTGGCTCGTGTTAAGCCCACCAACATTGAGAGACAGTGACAGCGTAGGCACAATTCTTTCTGTCAAAATGCTAAGGTACAATGATGGTACAGACATTAGGGAAGAGCTATTTCATGAACCAACACAGCAACCCAAAGTTACTGTAGTCACATACCAAGCAAATTATCTATTATCTGCAGTCCATTCAGGGAAAATACGAGGTTTATACCCACATAAACATTTAAAGAAATTTTATGCATAAATCCAAACTGATCAGCTAGTATCTAGTCCTACTTTAACTACAAATACTAAGACAGTGAGCAAAAATCATTTTCTACAAAGGTAAGTGCAATGCAATTGATGTTGGCTCACAGAAACTGTTGTCACACTTGAAATTTAAGAATTATATAAGAAAATATCACCTAAACATTTATGATGACACACACATTCACAAAAGGAGCATTAATTAGTATAGTATTTAGTATTATAGGGTATAAGAATATTTACAATTTTTTTTATATGTCAAGGAGATGAATGAAGGAAATGATATTATTGCGGGGTGGAGCGCACTAGCATACCTTCGTCTACGATGAGAGTTGAGTAAAAAAAATATATATATATATTATATTATTATAAGAGGAGGTGATGAGGAAATAGTTATATTTTAGTTGTCTATGGCTCTTAGTACACACACACACACACACGTACCCACACATATACACGTACACACAAACACACACACATGAATGCTGACATTACGACGCGTGAGCAGTAACAAAAATAAAAACATTACAGTTAACTCTGATCAGCTGACCGAAATTACAAATCTAACGATTCCTTAAATCGTTAAGAAGAATGTAATTTATACAAAACAACGAAGCTTGTTGAATTATTCTATCTATACTGTAGGGTACTGACAACCGCTTAAAGGTTAACGTAATATTTTACATTATTGCCAGTAAACACGCACACCAGTTGGTGTGGGATATCTTTCTGGCCATGTGCCACTTTCAGATTTAGTCACGAAAACATTACACTGAATGTAAACAAATCTCGTAGCGCTGCAAGCTCATAAAACATAATTATGCATCAATCTAAAAACATCAACGTCTAGTTTAAATAGTCTGTAGCATAAGCTGTAGAATAAGAATTCATTTTCAGCTGTGAATGAGCAGAGAATTGTGTCGCCGCCGACGCTATGAAGATCTATGAGTCGCTGCAGAGGAGGATTCATATGAACAATTTATATTAGGCTAGATATGACACTGTAACGAACATTTCACACCTGATAAGTATAAGGAGTTAGATAAATTAACATACTATCCCCTAAATTAGTAGGCACAGGAACATTTAGTCAGACACCAATATTTGCGACTGAACCACGCACACATTTTCATAGTCAAATGCGGACAGAACACACGTGAGGGAGAGACGACGAAGGAGAGAGAAGGGCAAAGAATGCTAATCTAGAATAGACCCGCTGTTAATTTTATGAAATGCAATATTTTTTAGTAGTAGAAGTGTGCAGTAATTTTTGTAGTAATGAGTCGATATGCTGAATTTGTGTAATGCACTATTTTTTTTCTTGCGACTATTCTCTGGCTATTTTCTCTTTCTCTCAAACTGTATTAAAAAACTAACAGGCTGTTTTGCACCAGGTTGACTAACGGGTCTGACTTTGCCTGTGTCTCCCAAAACTGTATTTATTGTCATTTTATTTGTCTCGGACTGGTATGCATGATTTTATCACTCAAGTCGTTTAGTCCAATTTTATGAACGGTATAACATGACATGTTAATTTTGACGAGGCGTACTAAAAGATGTAAACCGAAATTTAGTATTGTGTCAAAAAACTGCCCAAGACGTTTCTAAAAGTCATTGAATGTTTGCTTACTCATGTCAAATTCAGTAACTTATTTAAAAGATATAATACTGCTGAGAATAAATAACTTTCCACCCAATAACTGACATGAACATAGGCCACGCCTTAAAAATAAATATGTAACACCAAATGTTGACAAATAATCGTTTAAATCAAAAGAATAATGTGATCTGAATGTCACTCGAAAGAAACTGTTACATAAAGTTTTAAAATGAAATAGTCATTCTCAATTATCTGACTTTGTATATAGCCTTGTACATAGTTTATGTATAGTAAAATCATTACGAATTGTAAAAAGACTGAAGTATGTGTGTGAAACCAATAAGACGGTGAACTTTAGAGAGAACAAAAACAGTGACTGATAACTATCGAAAGGACGCAAACCCGCGACTTTCCTAACAAGTAGTGATTTTGTGATTAAATAAACTCTGAAACTATGTATATTCGCAAGCCACGTGTTTGACTGAAGTGAAATATCAGTGACGAGTATAAGCGTGGACTACGATACGTAGCATGCAAACTAACATAATTTTTGAACGGTCAGCATATAGATACGTTATAAAGTGTTCTTCGCTGTAAACTTCTCCGTGCTGGACACTTTAAAGAGTGCGACGCATGTTACTATCGCAAGCCATAAGTGCTACACACTGTTACGAACTGCTAACTTTGAACTTGTGCAGTGCAGTGCCCAACCAAGCTACGCTACGAACGTACTACAAGTCGTATAAAGCCCAAATGCACCAGTGTAGTCTCAGCGAATAGACTATAATCGTAACTGCTGAGATAGCCGGACGGTGCAATGAAGGTCACGCGGCATACGGACAGACTTAATCACTGTGGTATACGTGAAGTGTACTCACCGCGCTGCGTCGATTTTAGTAGTAGCCCTGTCCAAAGGATGAAGTGCAGAAATCACACACGACTGAACGAAAAAAAAAAAAATAAATAAAATAAAAATAAAATAAAATAAAAAATAAATAAATACATAAAGAAATAAATCCAAGTGTAATGAAAACTTATGCAAATTCACGTGTTGCCACCGCCACGGACACGCAAGCAAGGTTAATAAATATAAGGTTGGGCAGTAAGCGCTCTGCTCTGCAATTGGCTAGCGCTGTGACGTCACTGTGGAACTGCACGCTCATAAACAGTCTGCACAAGCTTATTTCGGTACGGCACGGAATGTGCATTTATAATAAGTTTTTTACTAAAGAAATTGTTTCTCCCTTAAATACAAAGTGCTATTCTGCTGTAAAATATTCCATTTAAGAGTGCTGGGTCATATTGTATCGTAGATTTACGCGATACATATCAGTAACATATCAAATCACAAACATATCGACAATTTCTTTAATATGAACAGGGATGTTTCAAACACTTTTTTCCGTGGCAAATTAAGCAACTCAGACTGTAAATCCCATACATAATGGGTTTCATTGAAATGCCGGGAGCCTATTCGAGAATGTGCAACATTTACATTGTCCTTCCTGTAGCACTTTGAGAGCTACACTTTCTTTAACGTTTCATCTCGAGAAAAAAATGATACTTTATTTCAGTTCCCTTTGTGTTCCCGCTGTGAGACTTACAACCCATAATAGCACAGCCTGGCGTTGTATAAATAATAACAGAAGTATTTCAAAGAATTACAGCAGAAACGATAGCACGCGCGACAGGCACTCGGGAAATCAATATATGTACTTTCCACTATAAACTTTTTACTTCCAAACTATGAAGCGAAACATATTATTTAACCCTTTCAATCCCAGTGTTGTTCCTCGACGACAACAACGCATTAAAAGCTGATTTATACCGTATTTTCTGTATCAATCGTTAAAATCGCATTGTTGTTGACGAATAACTTGCTTCTAGTGCGACATTTTGCCGCTTGGTACGGTGTTTAGTCACTTCTGAGGCATTAATCTGTCCATCTTGAGGGTGGTGTTACGTTGCCGTCTGTACGTGGTTGTAATTAGGAGCGTGATTGTGGTTCATGTTATTTTATTTCAGCAGTGAATTGTCTTGTCTTTGGTGCTGAGGCGATGATTATGCTAGCATTATTGATCTGGCAGCGTGAACAATCATCACAATAACGTCCCAAGTAATAAAATACCTCGATACAAACGTCTGTGTTAACGCATGAAGTACATGACATAAGAAAACAACAGATAGATCAAAAATTTTGAAGCACGTAATTTGATGTTTTATTAATATAGAAAACACTGAATTTTAAGTTTTTCAAAGCTTAATTCATAATGTGGGAATGAAAGGTTTAAGCAAATGCAGCAGAAACGGTAACACATACGAGTTAGGAACCAACACCGCATATTGCTTTACTCCCTGGTGTTCCACAGTGACGTCATGCGCAGAACGTCGAAAACGCGTTTCCTACTGCGCATCGCTTACTGCGCCCCCCTGCACGCAAGCACTGGCGAGACTGGCGCGCGTTTACTACATGCCCATTATTGAAAACTTAGTGTTGCGTCACGCAGCCGGCGGTCGACCCGACGCGTGGAAATTTCAAACTGACAAAGTCAACGACTCCACGAACTGAAAAAATAAAATGTTTAAAAGTGATGTTAAAGAGACTGACTCTTCAGCCTTGTCACATCAAAAGACTGTGCTGTAGCACTTGCAAACGCACAATCCCTGAACTAATAAAGTAATGTCCTTGAATGAACCCTGTATATATGTATATGTAATATCTAAATATGTGTATAAAGAAAAAGGTTAGATTTGCAAGCAATTTTTTACTAGTCAAATAATAATGCTTCATCTAATGAAAGTTAAATCATTTTCAATGCACATAGTGTATGGTAAGTAAACTTTCGCAAAATATGCTTTGTAAATAGTTAATTTAAATTGCCAAAATTAGTTTACGTAAAAGACATGTTCATGTCAGATTACTCAGATATTTGATTTCACAGAAATAAGCTTACACTTACAAACCAATAGTAATGTAAAATTCTTGCTAACCAAACAATGACAGAGACACTCGCGAGAACAAAAGTGTAAAAAAAAATATAATAACTAAATGTGTCTCTCTTTCAGAAGGAAGGACTGTAACATCTGATTAAGTGTCAAATTGTAATACCTTTTATGTGATCTTTATTTCATGTAATCCAAACTGAGATGGGCCGGCCTAGCCAAAGCGAGCGGGTGCGCAATCCTGACGCCACACCGGCTACACCGCCGGCGCTGGGGGCCAGCAGCGTCTTCTCCCCACCACAACCACCGGCGTGCCGCCTCGCGTCGCGCCACCGCCCACGCTTCAACAATCGAGGCGCGCTGCGGAACCGCCTCCTACCACCTCGCTGCACCGCCGCGCTACTCGCCCACTCACCGACACTTTGCGTCGATTGAATTATAATGAAAAAAAAGAACAATGCAAAGCAAAAAGAAAAAGAAATTAATATGTGATGTAATAATGAGACTAATTCAAAATGTATATACCTCAGACTGTGTTGTTAAAAAACATTAAATTTCAAAATTGTCAATATGCTATAAACAGAAATGAAATATAAGCTCACACAATATTAAGATAAGATGTAATGAGATAAATTTCTTCTTGTGTAAGGTATACCAATACGAAAATTATAGTTTTTATTTTTCTTTTGACTTTGAGTAGGAAATTTTCATTTGCCCATTCAAAGCCAGAGGGGGCAAATGTAGTAATACATTAATGATTTTTTTTTTTTATTTTCTTTATTTTTTTTATTTTTTTTTTTTTTTTTTTATAACTTGTGCGATGCTTGTCGCTGACTTCTGCCCTCTCTCTGCCAGCGTATCGATAAACATATGACATTTGTCACGTTCAATTATTTGCTACTTCCGCTTTCAGCAGGCTCTCTGCTTGAGCTGCTCTACGTAGGTTTTACTCTTAGAGCATTTCCTACTCATGAGTTGGAAGGGAAAGGAGAAAACTTGAATTGTTTTATTTATTTCTTCAGTTGTTCGCGGGAACGTTGTGGTCTAGGAAGGAGAATGTCCTAAAAGGAAAAACTTGAGGTGCCTCAAGGGCAGGGGAAAGCAATATCCCCCAAAGAAATCCTGCGTCACAACTTGAATGGCGTAGCCGGCGATGAGAGTGCCCCGTCCTCTTGGATGGTGTGATGGTACATGAGAAGCGACGACGAATCTTCTCAGTCGGCGCGTTGAAACGTTCATCAGCGACGATTCCGCTGACGACGACGTGAAGACTGTTGAGTAGCTCTCTGTGGGATCACCATCATGTCCGTTCCTCTCGTAGAGGGCCTCTTGAGCGTTTCAGAGGCACCCCAATCTTGACCAACTTGGTCAAGAAGAAGATCTCGGAGAAGTAAATCCCATTGCATGTGGTCGAAGATCGGAAAAGAAGCAAGCAATTCGAGATCGATTTGGTCGTAGGGAGGACGCATGGCTTTAAGAGCTACAAGAACAGGGTCAGCGATATCCACCTTTGGATACGGCAATTGAGGCACTGAGCACGGCGGAAGAAAAGGAAACGGATCATCCCAGTAGGGATAGCTTCCATCCCTTATAGACTTGTAGATCTTCAACAAGGCCGGCGCGACACTTTTGCCGGCCGGAAACGGCAGGCAGCCGTGGTCCTGCACGTATTTCTGCGCGTTAGTCAGGTCCCAGGCGTCGGAAGATGCGCGAGACGAACCCGAACCCTCAAAAGAGGGGACTGGGACGACAGGCGCATCAGCGTCTGCAGAACACACTTCCATGGCAGCGACCGCCGTTGCAGGTTGTGCCAGGGCGTGAGGGGGCGTTGCAGCGCCGGGAGAGAGTCCCACAGTCACCGGAGCCGACACAGGCGAAGCGGGAACGTCGGTCTGAGTCGACGCGTCAACTCCCGCCCGCGCCTCCACGTAGGAGGGAGCAGGGAGCGACGCCTCTCGTAGCCTCCGAACTTCGTGCAACAAGCTGAAGGGAGAGAGCGGAACTGTTCGACTTACTTTCTTCTGCTTCATGTGCTTGGGCGTGTCTGCTAGGATTTGGTGTCATAAATGTAAGTGTGAGCTTAGTTTTTTTATTAATTTCAATAAACCCCACAGTTAATTTGAAATATCTTACTTACTTACAATCCCTTCCCCATTCCCACTAATTTTAAAGTTATTTATTTTCAGCAGATCCAGTGCTTCATAAAGTGATGCTCGGGTATTGTTGCGATTTGTTTTGCGATTGTACTAGAACATTCTCTGTGTAACTTTTATTTATTTCGTGTCTATGAATGGTTTATTACATTTTAATGCCTGCAGAAAAATCTTCGTAATGTTTATGAAGTCCGATAATTTTGCACTTTTTGGCGACTATCATGATTAATTTTCAACACGGTCATAGAACAATAGTAACCGAAACGCACAATCCCAGCATCAATTTATCGAAGTAATATTCCAGTCATCTCAGCTAGAATCACTACAGAACATGACTCAATAAGGTAAAATTTAGATTCCGCTGACTTCTCTGTAATGTTGCTTTCTGGTGTTGTATTTGCTACCGAAATTACGATCGCTACCATTTAATGACGGAATCCAATACTTTTGTTTAAATTGCCCCTTCCTTGTCAAAATTGCTTAGTAATCTCATTTAAAAATATTTCACTACCTGGTTAAATTTCATCTGCCCAACACATTATCCTCATGTGTCAATCACTTCATTAACAGATAGCACAGAAAGTCTCCGTAGAAATACTTTTCATTTTCAGGCGAATATATCACAGTCCAAACTGTGAAAACATATGCATTCATCTTTAAATTCGTATGTTATGAAAATTTCCACAACTTTGATTTATAATCTGTATGGTTGTAGTAAAAAGGGGATATATTGTATTAGAAGGCCACATAAATTCAAAGAATGCCTGTCTAATATACATAATTCAGTTTATGACAGATATTTAACACTGTGTGAACAGAAAAAGCTATAAACTCTCCGCAAATGTGCAGGTTTGTCTTTTGGAGAAAGTTTGTTAAACGCTTTGAAGTCAGTCAGAGAACAGTTTGACGAAAATCTGCTTACTTAAATAAACGATTTGAAACTATCAACTCCGCAACTCGAACACCTAAGTAGTCAGTCAGATCTCGTCAGAAAGAGTCAGAAGAGCCACTCGAACGCCTCAAACTGTTTCTGATCGTTTTGGAGCGCCACTCGAACGAATTCAGTGTGGTCTAGTGGTTAAAGGTACGAAGTCCCAGCCTATGCGAAGGAAAAGTTTTGGTTCGAGTTCTGTGAAAACTGAAATATTTTTCGTTTGTAACAGAATCTGGGACGATAATCGTGATGTATTACAAGTATGTTATACACCATTAGGCAGTTTCATTCGAAATACTTTGTGATATCCAAGAGTGTCGTTATGCAGGAAACTAACAGTATAGCTTAAATTTGTGCAACTGAAACAAGTACGAATATTTACGTTCTTCCTTCTCACAGACATTGCTGGCAATCTATTTCAGAATATGTGGCGATTTCCGAGTTTGTATTTAGGTGGTAAGCTAAGAAGAAAAATTACTGTGGTTGAAACGGGTAGCCTACAAGTGACCTATAAATTCTACCTTGCCACAAACAGTTGGTTGTTTATAAATGAATATCTGCCGATTTCCGAGTGTGTAATTAAGCGGATATGTGAGGAAACAGCTTGCATCTTTGTGAATGAAACGAGTACAGCTAATATTGTAGCTAATATGTGTCTACTTGATGATTTTTATTTGTAGGGGATCAGTCAAAAACAATTTTTGAAGGACACTAGATTGTCATCAACTATTTGTAATTCATAGTTATGATTTCAGTCAAAAAATCCATTTTCATGTGGCACATAAAATTTTCCGACATGCCTGAGAAACATGTTATCGTCCCATCACCATAACCTGCAGTTAGTGTCATAAAACAGGTTGTCAAATTCTATAGTTAAGCACAAATCGAAAATTTACAGCATCAGTGCATGGAAAGGAGACTTTACAGAAAAGTAAAACCTATTTCGTGGTCAACATACTAATAGGCAAATCACACGTTTGTAAATCTATCAAACTCAACTGCGTGGTTATTAGTCTGTAGCTTACAAACTACAACTCACACATCAGTGCCCGAGGGAGTCTTCGATCTCCGACGTGGGAGGCCTCTTGATCCGCAACGTGGCGCTCCAGACCGCTCGGCTACTCCCTCGCAGTCATATTAATATGATCCTGCTTTACTTCCGTTTACACATCATGTAGCATCATCATATACAGTAATAAAAGCCTGAACCATAAATGTGAATTTGAAAACAACTGATAACGGTCAAATACCTGACATTCCCTTAAGAGAAAAAGTTGGCAGTTTATTTCTGAATAAGTAGCGATTTACGAGTTTGTTATTAGGTGTGAACCTAACAGATCATCTGTGAGCGAAACGAGTTACAACAAAATTCACATTTACGCATCTCAGTAACGGTCATCTGTTTGTTTACCTCCTTGATTTACCTGTATGTTGTGATCATAGCGTCGAGTGACACGATTCGACCACAAACCTCGAAAGTCGACCAAATTCACTCTCTGGTAGCTTCTGGCCGGCACTCTCGGTATTTAGGGCCGAGTTTACTTTGTTGGTTAGTGTGTGCGAGTATTTTTCGGTAATAACCCGAATGAAATCAAAGTAAGAAACGTACTGAGCACAAGAATCCAATGTTCAAATGTTTGTAAATCTATGGAACTTGAAGTCTGTGGTTATTAGTCCCTAGGCTTACAAACTACTTAAACAAGGTGAAATTAACCTAAGGATGACATACACACTCATGCCCAAGGAAGGACTGCAACCTCCAATAGCGAGCAACCGTACACTCCGCTCCAAGGCGCGTAAGAGCACAAGAATGGACTGAACTTATATGTTGCAAAATGAATAATTGATTGATGGGCTGATCTGAATTTCCTGTTGGTACGGAATTTAAATGTTTGTTGATTAATGGCATTTAAAATGTTCAAATGTTTGTATAGCTTATGGGACTTAACTACGGGGTCATCAGCCCCTAAACTTACAAACTACTTATGAACTAACTAACACTAAGGACGGCACAAATATCCACGCCCGAGGGGTATTCGAACCCCCGTCCGTAATGGCCGTGCAGACCGTGACTGGAGCGCCTCAGTCCCCTCGGCCACCGCGGCCGGCTAATGGCATTTACTGCAGGTGAAGAGGAAAAGTGATTAGGTTGATGATTGAAAATTATACAACCTTTCTCCTTTCTGTTCGTTATATAATTCCATAAGTGGTACAGTGGGATCACGTGAACCCCAAAAAACTTCCGTAACTAAGACCTGTGATCGTATTTTATCTCCTGGAGCAATAGCGCATTGTCACTCACTTCTCAAAAAATATTCAAACGTTTGTAAATCTATCGGACCAAACTTCGTGGTCATCAGTCCGTAGCTTACAAACTACTTAAACAAAGATAAACTAACCTAAGGACAACACACACACACACACACACACACACACACACACACACACACACACACCCATGCTCCAGGGAGGACTCGAACCCCCAACGGCGAGCAACCGCGCGCTCCGCAGGGAAACGCTTTAGTCCGCTCGGTTACTCCACCGCGGATCACTCACTTCTATAGCACACAGAGGATATAGCCAAATAGTTGTTGAAGGTTGCCAAATGACTGCGCAAAGTGATATTGTTCGCGCCCTCTACCATTACTATGTGCTTCTATATGTAATAATGTGAATGTGAAGGATTATCCTGAGGTGCACATCACATGGAGCTGATATTTTGATTAACTTTAAGCCAAACGATGTGATTTCATTTATTGCTATGCCTCCCACTTGTGAATCACCTGTTCCACTTTGGAGTTTAATGATTGATTTTGGGTCCTCTTGAATGCAACGTTTACAGAGAGGGGAGAACTGTGACCTCAGAATTTATGGGAGGTAAAACTCTGAGGCCGAGTTACTGTGGATTTCTTTCGTTCTTTGTTGCGAGCTCGATTAATAGCAGATCATCCCCTCTGCTGAGGAACGTTATTGGAGTGCATCAAAGTTGCCTTTCAGGTCACTCGATTTTGGCGCGAATAGTGCAATACCGAGATGTGCTTCAGTTGCTGCAGTCACTTCCATTAACTACGCCTTTGCTCTTCTGAATTTTAACAAAGCTTTTGACCGTGTATATCATAGTTAATTCTTTCAAATTCAAGATGTTTGCAAACCTAAGGGACCAAACTACTGAGGTCATCAGTCCTTAGGCTTACAAATTACTTAAACGAACTTATAAAAATGGCAACACACACTCATGGCCAAGGGAGGACTCGAAACTCCGACGGGATTGGCCACGCAGTTCGTGACAAGGCGTCTCAGACCGCGCGGCCATTATCTCGCGGCGCAGTTTTTTTTTCCAACCCGTTTCAAGAGAGAGACGAAAAAAATTGTAATTGGTCAACAGACGCCACCAATCATGAGTCGTCGGTGTGTGCCCCAAGACAGCCGTCCTTTCAATTTTTTTTATTTTTTTCTATCTCATGAACTGCTAGTTCGCGGTTTATCAACTCTTTACAATGAATGGCAGTTTCTGAAGAGATCCTCACAGCTAGGGCGTATGCAGAAGATGTGGTAATCCTCCTTCGCCACTGTGGCGGACTAAGGCTGTTGTAGGCCCGGGGCGGCGGCAATACAAAATGAGCCCCCCCCCCCCCCCCGTCCACTTGAAGATACATGTATTACTATGAAACATTTAGTTTCTGAGGTTTGGAGGCCCCCAAAGACTAAAGGAATAACAAGAGAGGTCAAGTACACACACAAAACAAGAGAGAAACACTTGCTTTCAAGGCATTTAGAGCCCCCCCCCCCCTCCTTCCCAAGAGGAGTGGCCCGGGCGGTCCCCGTTCCTGAATTCTAAAAGGCACTTAATCTACAACATCTACAATGTTTTTATACTTTCACATGAAAAATGTCGTTTTGTGTTGTTAATTTGTGAAAAAAAAAAAAAAAAAATCTCAGAAACACTTTCCCTAGGCTTTTACATCATTTCAGACTTCAGTATAAATTTAATATTTTTGTAGCATTAACATATTATGCACAATTGTGCAATTCTTCGTAAATGCGACTATTCTGTAGCTCTGACGTGCTGCCTCGGTTGTCATGCCCGGTAGTGTAGTTGTTTGTAAGTGTGTCTATACAGCAGGCTCAGATACCGTGATTGTCAACTGACGTACGAGATAGTAGTTTGCTTCTATACAGTGTGAAATTAGCCTGGTTAGTAGCGATGTTATAGTCGGCTCACCTACGAAGGTGGCCCAGTTTGCAGCAGTTCTGCGCATCCCCCCTCCATTACCGCAATGACAACCAATAATGTTCATTCTGTAGTCGCGTGGCTGGCCACAAGTTACGCAATGTTTCTCCTGCAGTCTCTACTGTAGGCGCTCGGCCGTAGCTGCTCCCCTCCACGCTTACCCAATTGCTCCGCTTTATGTGCGGAAGCACCTTCTTATATAACACGAGCTATAGAGAATTATTGGCCGGCCGCGGTGGCCGAGGGGACTGCGGCGCGCCAGTCACGGACTGCGCGGTCACTACGGTCGGGAGTTCGAATCACCCCTCGGGCATAGATATTTGTGCCGTCCTTAGTGTAAGCTAGTTCATAAGTAGTTTGTAAGTTTAGGGACTGATGACCCGTAGTTAAGTCCCATAAGCTATACAAACATTTGAATAGATAATTATTGTTGAGTCTCTGGAGAACGCCTGATCTTCGTGGCTTTGAAGCTGTCAGTTCCATAGTCTTCCGCTGCCAGCCGGTTTTTGTTTGTTGTCGTTGATCGTTGCTCTATTAAATGATGAAACTTACCTAGGCTATTGCAAATGATAAACAGAGGGTATAATACAGGAACACGAAAGCCGACAAGTTATATTCTCCAACATGTTGGTATTTCGGAGGCTAATGGGTTGTGTAATCATTTTCTACCATAAAATTGTTCACAGTCCCAGCGATGATGGCAAAAATATTACAGCAGTTGTATGGGCATTTTTTATGGAGTCGCTGCATATTTATGGTGCACTATGAGATCCCCCCCTCCCAAACCACATATCGGTTTGGAGCTCAATAATGTTAAAACCAATGGTCCACAAGGTACATAAATTAACGGCTGGGCTGTTTACAGTTGTGCGTTCACCGAGTCTTGATCCATCAATCGATTTAGGTCGCTTCAGTTTTAACTTACCCCACCTGAGAGAATCTTACCTTGCCTTGAGTTATTTTGCTGTCGACATATTGTAACAGCAGATATGTACGACCACATCGAACGTCCTTGCTCTCTGGGAGTGGCTGGTCTGAACTAATTCCATAAAACTATAGTTGCTGAGGATCCCATGGAACACAGTGTGGAATAATTTAGTCTCCCCATGAGTTCCAGGCAGTGCCGTTTTGTTGGTTTAGGATCAGAAACAATTTGACTTCCCCCCTCCCAAATGATCGTTTGTATCGATTTGTGATTCAAATGTTCAACTGTTTGTACAGCTTATGGGACTTAACTACGGGGTCATCAGTCCCTAAACTTACAAACTACTTATGAACTACTTACGAACTAGGACGGCACAAATATCCATGCCCGAGGGGGGATTCGAACCCCCGACCGTAGTGGCCGTGCAGACCGTGACTGAAGCGCCTCAGTCCCCTCGGCCGCCGCTGCCGGCGATTTGGGATTAGTAAGAAGAATAAATGTAGTGAGTATGATCTTATAGATACCATACAGCATTGATTTATCTCTTATGTACATTTAGTGAACTGTAGTTGGCTCAGGAAACGGATAATTATTTCACTGGACTCGTTGCCACCACCTGTACCACTGATATTATGCCGCAGCCAGCATCTCTGTTTTTCCAAGAATGAAAAACAATCCAATCATGGTCGATTGATCATTTTGCACTGTTTGTGCATACTGGAGAAGAATAAGATAGTCAATAGACTTTTCTCTAGTTTATGTCTCCGACTTACTGGTCCTGCTCGTAATTTCCCCTGTTGACATTATGCTGCTTGTTTGTTGTTTGTAAACCTATTGGACCAAACTGCTATGGTCATCAGTCTCTAGACCTACATGTTACTTGAAGTAACTTACACTAAGGATAAAATTCACACACCCGTGCCCAAGGAAGGACTCGAACCTCCGGCGGGGACGACCGTCCACTCCGAAGGATGACGCCTTAGACCACGCGATCAAACACGCTGCGTTTTAGTTTTCAGCGACAAGGCATTGTATAATTCTGGCTCCAGCTGTTGCTACATTTGTGCTAACTTTGTGTTGTCGCTATTTTTGCACTATTTTCTTGGCAGCAGTTTGGTATGTTTTCGAGGACAAAGGCTACGTTAACTAGAAGCTCAGTGACAGGGGCCTCGGATTTCAACCCCTGCTACTACTTCTTTCGTGAAATGTATTTTCTGTTTTACACGAGATTCCAGGTGATTATAATTATACTTCGCCTATTTAACATGTTATATCACCGAAATCAATTACCGAACGAATACCTAACTTGGTGCAATTATGTCTAGAGTATGGGATGCATGATTTTCATGCGTCACAGCGCCACCATCCAGTTCCAACTATGGCCACCAGATACCGTGATCAGTCATTGTGATTCATTGTTCACATTCGATCAGTCGCAGTGCACTTGTTAATGTGTCAACACTAGCTTGCATAAAAGCAGCAGGACATTATTGGTAAAGCTCTTTTATCAAAACAACAGTAATGCTGCAGCTGCATTTGGAGAATAATGCCACCTGAAAGGATTACGGAAGGTTCCTCTTTCTCCACCTACTGTGCGAAGTATGATGATGAAGTTCGAGTCGACTGGAGAACTTGGCGTCTCTCCAGGTAGAGACCGACGACCGGTTGCACCACAGGTGGTTGTGGCTGTGCCATACAACACTGTGTGCAATGCCTGATCATCAAGCAGCGTGCGTGCTATGTTAGTTGAACATCCCGTGGTCAGTGAACGGAAGGTGCTTCGAACCATTCACAAATGGTGTCCATACAAAATCCATATCATACAGTAGCTTGCACCACAGTGCGCACAACGACGTGTTGACTTCGCTCTGCACATTCTCACAAGGATTGAAAATGATGATGAGGGCTGGGCATGGACCATGCTATGGACAGACAAAGCTCATTTTTCTTTTTCTCTGTGGCTGAGATGAACATAGACTTGCCAGGCGTGGGGATCTTCACTTTCAGTTACTGCGGAGGAAGTGCCTCTGTATAGTGAACGGTCACTGTATGGTGTGGTTTCACAGCTACGTTCATCATTGGGCCATTTTTTTTTATCTGGTTGACGCTCAAGGAGAAAAGACGTGTAGTGTGACTGGCCGGCATTACTGTGAGATGCTTCGCCAGCATGTCATACCAGACCTATAGGAGATAAACATTGAATTAAATAGTGTTCATGCAAGATGGGGCCCATCTGCACGTCGCTCGTGAAGTTCAAGTGCTTCTCCGTAACACATCTGGAAACAAGCGAATTATCAGCCGATAGTTTCTATATGGTTGGCTGGCATGATCTCACTCCCTGTGATTTCTGGTTGTGGGGCTACCTGAAAGACAGGGTCTAACAGGGGAACATTCACACATGTGCTGATCCGAAGCGCAGCATATCAAGAGACGTAGCTAACACACCTATGAACATGCTTCATTCTGCTGTCCTGAGTTTTCAGACTCTTATGGACACTAATGGGCGCTATATTGAGCCCCTTTTGTGGCAGTAATGGGGCCGAGATGTAATGGTAGGAGTACCGTAACAGCACATTCAAAGTGTTATAATTGAATTGATTATGTATTACTTCTCTCCCCGTCTCCTTGACATTAATGCTACCATGTTTGGTACTCGTATGGTAATTATGTGTTATAAGTTGTCTGAAATATTCAGGTATCTGTTGTAATCGTATAAAAATATGATAATTATTTTTGAGAGAAGTGAAAATATTTAGAACGACAGATTTTAAGGTTAGATTTTTATATTTATGTATCCATCCCTATACTGAATTCACCCTTCCCTATGACATTGTTTTCAATAGGATTTTCGTTGAAAAAGATTTGTTTGTTGTAAATTAATTTGACTTTTATATAATTACATGAATTCAATATTTAAAATCGGAACTAAATATCCTACAATTAAATAAGTTCTACTAATACTAGTAGAGAAGGCGATAAAGGACATGAAAAGGAGGAAAGCTACAGGAGAGACGACGACATACCGGTGGATTTGCTTAAAGAAATTCGAAATGAAGATTTGAATACGATAATGCAACTAAGCAACAAAATCTATGAAACTGGAGAATGGCCCAAGGTCTTATTTGGACGTCTCAATGGTTACTTTCGAGAAGAAACAGCTAGCACAGAAATAATAATAATAATAATAATATGGTTTTCTGTTCTGCAGGACCTAATTGAGGAGTAAGACTCCATAGTCATGGAACAAGTCAATACATGACGTTTAACACAAGAATTGTAATAAAAAATTTTGAAGTAGTCCTATGCACACGACGATCTTAAGACTAAGTGAATATATATATATATATATATATATATATATATATATATATATATATATATATATATATATATATATATATTCACTTAGTCTTAAGATCGTCGTGTGCATAGGACTACTTCAAAAATTTTTATTACCATTCTTGTGTTAAACGTCATGTATGTATATATAAAAGGAATTACCTTAACTGTTTAACTTCTCTAGAAGTCCCTCGATGGACAGTGATGGAAGACTCAATAAACATCCGTTTTCATCTAACAACGACTTTATTTTGGTAGAAGAACCTTGGAGAATGTGCTGCAATTAACTTGAACAAGAACTTTTTTTTTAAGTTCGATTCGTTGTGTGGTTTGGAATGCTTTAGTAAAGAGCAACCTTATCGACGAGCTAAGCCATATTCACGCCGGCCACGCAACGTCTCAGGTCGACATGACGTTTGTGAACTTACACCATATATTGCTCGAACCGCTCCTTTCTGAGCCAAAAATATCGTTTTTCTTTCAGTCTAGTTACTCCAAAAATAACGACGAACGTCGTAAGTGAGTGAAAGTCAGCAAGTAGACTACTTCTCGTGTTGAAAAATCACATATTGATCTAATGGTAAATAAAGCAGAATTTAGTTCTGGAACAAGATCCTGAACATGGGCTTTCCACGACAGCTTACTGTCTATCTGAACACCTAGAAATTTGAACTGTTTAGTCTCACTTATCACTTATGTGTAATCAAAATTTCAAATTTCGTCTAATTATGTGTTGGATATTGTAAAAACTGAGTTTTACTGTGATTTAACATAAATTTGTTTTCCACAAGCCATGAACTTATCACTTGAACTGCATTATTTGATACTGTGTCAATATTACGAACAACATCCTTCACTACCAAGCTGGTACCATCAGCAAATAAAAATATTTTACAATCACCTGTTATACTCGAAGCCATCTCATTTATATAAATAAGAAACAGTAACGGTCCCAAAACAGACCCCTGGGGCAACCCACACTTAACTGTGCCCCATTGTGGTTGTACGTCATAGCCATTTTCAACACAGCGGAGAATTACCTTCTGTTGTCTATTATTAAAGTAAGAGGTGAACCAGTTGTGAGCTACTCCTCGTATTCCATAATGTTCCAAGTTCTGCAACAATAATTTGTGATCAACACAATCAAACGCCTTTGTTAAATCAAAGAATACACCTCATGTCCACAGCCTTTTAGTTAACCCATCAAGTGCTTCACAGAGAAACGAAAATATAGCATCTTCAATCGTTAAACCACTTCTAAAACCAAACTATACGTTTGACAACGAATTATGTGAACACTGAATATGTGAATACTGATCAATTAATCTTGAATATACAGCCTTTTCAATAACTGGAGAAAAAACCGATGGCATAGAAATAGGTCTATAGTTGTTTACATGATCCCTTTCTCCTTTTTTATAAAGTGGTTTTACTACTGAGTATTTTAATCAGTCAGGAAACTGACCATTCTGGTCCACAAGTGTCCTTAGTCATTAGTGATTTTCATACCGCGCACATATTAGAAGACTGGCTATACTATAGTTATCATATAGTACATCGTCAAAATTTTCGAAGTTACACACTTCCTGGAGCCCATTCAAACTGAGCAAATCAGTTGGCTTTTGTAGACGACGTGGTGGGCTTTAAACAAAAGCACCATTCATTCATGGGCGGTTCCTGAGAAAATCTAAAAAACCATGATTTTTAGGTACCAAAAAAACGAATTGTGGGGATGGTCACTTCGATACTTTCTAGTCATTGCAAATCTTCGAAATTTTGACCATTTGTTCTTATGATGGAATTCTCGAGGCTGTTTTTAAATTTTTTCGATATCGTTATCCGTCACCGAGATCCAGAGGTTGAAACTTTAGCACAAAATCACAAAACCCGATTTTTAGCCATTTTAGCACCGTGAATCGCAAATATCTAAATAACTAACCATAAAAAATTGTTCAAATATTTACAATACATCCTGCAGACATTTATCTATAAACGGCATTTTTCTGTTTTCGTAAATTTTAGTCTGTTAGCAAGATACGGCCGACGACCGCGATATTTTGCTAGAAAAAGTGCGTATTGTGTTGAAAGACTGAGTTCGGACAGCTCTGAAACTTACCATGCGATTTGAAAAAAGGTACTCGGCGAAAAAAATTGATTTTTGTACATCATAAAGATTGAAATCTTCGGTAATTGAAGGGGTGGTTTTTGTTTTCGTTTACTATACAGTTAATATGCAGCATCCGGTTTAGTGAACTATTGCAACATATTTTAAAGAGTTTGCAGAGGTAAAAACACATTCCGTAGACTTCTCGTATGGTTGATTTTAGGTTACACATAGTTGCGTATGAAATGTAGATAACATATCGAAATTTTATTTAAAGTTTATAGCAGAATGATATTTTATGTGGTTCTTGAGATATTGGTCCGTGAATGATATCACGCGACAGTAATAGGTTCGGAAACGCTGTTTCTGATTGTGAGGTAACGTATCTTGAGGAATAGGAAATGACTAAAATGTTAAGTTTTTGGTGAGGAAGTTGGAATGAGGATTGAGGCAGCTGGTTCCATACTTTTGTGTCAGAGAACATATTTGCCTTTTATGTGCTCCGGCAGGAGCATTTTTCAGCTGGTTTAATTATTGGCTCAATCTCCCCGTTTTGAAGTCTCATGGAGGACCATTTCAGATAACAGCCCAGGAAGGCCATTTTCTAAGAAAGTTATGTGATTACCTGTTTAATTCACCTGCTATACTCAGAAAGTGATTATTGAATAATGCACATATATCAGTGCAGTAACAGAAACATTTCTGATACATACGGACATTATATCTTCTACCTCCTGCTGCTAACCAGACACTTCCTTCCCGACTGGTCAAACGGTTTTAATTTTATCCCGAGAGTTTGCTATTCTTTTTGCATACAACATACTTTTTGCTCTAAATGACATTTTTCAGGACCTTACAGTACTGTTTGTAATGAGCTACTGCATCTTCATTCTGATTGCTTCTAACATATTGATACAATTCCCGCTTTGTTCTAGATGATACTCTTATCCCCTTTTCAAGCCACCTTGGCTGCCTGTTACTGGAAGTACGCTGCTTTGAGCGTTCTAGCAGAAAGCAAGAGTAAAACAAGGGTACTGGAGTGCAGTTTAAGAAAATCGGGCGATGGTGATTAAATTAGATTAGGTAACGAAACAATAAAGGTAATAGGTGAGTTTTGTTTCTTGGGCAGTAAAATAACATGCGATGGTCGCAGTACAGAGGGGATAAGATGCAGAATGGCAAGGCAATGGGAAGAAAAGCGTTTTTGAAAAAGAGAAATTTGTTAACATCGAATATTATTTTAAGTGTAAGGAAGTCGTTTCTGAAGATATTTGTGTGGAGTGTTGCCTTGTATGGGAGTGAAATATGGACGATAAACAATGTGGACAGGTAGAGGATAGGGGCTTTTGAAATGTGCTACAGAAAAATGCTGAAGATTAGGTGGGTGGATCGCGTAACTAATGAAGAAGTACTGAACAGAATTGCGAAGAAAATGAATTTCTGGAATACCTTGACTAAAAGAAGGGATCGACTGATGGGACACATTCTTAGAAGACATCAAGGAATAGTGAATTTAGCATTGGAGGGAAGTGTGTGGGGTAAAAATCGCAGAAGGAGACCAAGAGATGAATACAGTAAGCAGATTCAAATGGATGTAGGTTGCAGGTCTCACGATGAGATAAAGAGGCTTGCCCAGGGTAGAGTAGGGTGGAGAGCTGCATCAAACCAGTGTCCGGACTTAAGACCACAACAGCAACAGCGTAAAGCAACTTTCAAACAGCATAAGAAATGTGTTTAGGAAACCATTATATTTATCATCTGCATTATCGGCACTATAAACACCCTGCCATTCTTGTTCCTTAATTAGGCTTATAAAGGTCTCAATTGCAACTTGATTAACTTTTCTAAGTAGTTGATAATTATGTTTAATATTTGTTTGAGAACAAATAATTTTTAGAGTGAAATTTGGGCATCGTGGTCTGGCCACTTACTACACTGCTGACAGAGGGTCCCTCTAATAATGTAGAATGAACAAAAATGTTGTCAGTGGTAGAAC
Source organism: Locusta migratoria (assembly GCA_026315105.1). Lineage (NCBI taxonomy): Eukaryota > Metazoa > Arthropoda > Insecta > Orthoptera > Acrididae > Locusta > Locusta migratoria. The sequence goes on along the minus strand of CM048744.1, from coordinate 520,175,745 downwards.
TGCTACTCCCTTGCAGTCTCGTTGGAAAGAATATTGGGTGCATCAGGTTATAGGAATTAAAGAGATCGAACAGCTGACTTTTTCTTGAGCTATCACCCAATTAATGTTGAAATAACCACACACAACTAAATTTTTATACTTCCTATAAAGTGAACCCAGAACCAATTCTAGCTTGGGCAGAAACAGTTTAAAATCTGAGTCAGGGGACCAATAAATAACAACAATTACTAGTTTAGTTCCATTAACATTATCAACTCATGAACAACATTCAAATATCTTTTCTGTGCAGTGTTTAGAAAATCGATTGACTCCGATGAAAAATCGTTTATAACATATATGGTCACTCCTCCAAACCTGGTATGCAGGATGTATGAGACAGGAGAAATATCCTCCGACTTCAAGAAGAATATTGTAATTCCAATTCCAAAGAAAGCAAGTGCAGACAAGTGTGAAAATTACAGAACTATCAATTTAATAAGTCATGGTTGCAAAATACTAACACGAATTCTTTATAGACGAATGTAAAAACTTGTGGAATCCGACCTCGGGGAAGATCAGTTTGGATTTAGGAAAAATGTACATTACGACTTATCTTAGAAGATAGGCTAAGGAAAGGGAAACCTACGTTTTTAGCGTTTGTCGATTTGGGGAAAGCTTTTGACAATGTCGACTGGAATACACTCTTCCAAATTCTGAAGGTAGCAGGAGTAAAATATGGGGAGCGAAGAGTTATACTCAACCTATACAAAAACCAGACAGCGGTTATTAGAGTCGAAGGGCAAGAAAGGGACATAGAAGTTGGGAAGGGAGTAAGACAGGGGTGTAGCCTTTCCCCAATGTTATTCAATCTGTACATTGAGCAGACAGTGAAGGAATGGAAGGAGAAATTTGGAGAGGGCATTAGAGTGCAGGGAGAAGAAATAAAAACATTGCGGTTTGCCGATGACATAGTAATTCTGTCAGAGACCGCAAAAGACCTGGAAGAGAAATTGAATGGAATGGACAGTGTCTTGAAAGGAAGATATAAGATAAACATAAACAAGAGTAAAACGAAGGTAATGGAATGCAATGTCAGCAAATCAGGCGATGCCGAAGGAATTAGATTAGGTAATGAGACAATAAAAGTAGTAGATGAATTTTGTTATGGTATAGCAAGATAACTACTGATGGCCGAAGTAAAGAAGATATAAAATGCAGAATGGCTATGGGAAGAAAAGCGTTTCTAAAGAAGCGAAACTTGTTAACATCTAATATTAATTTAAATGTTAGGAAGTCCTTTCTGAAAGCATTTGTCTGGAGTGTAGCATTGTATGGGAGTGAAACGTGGACGATTAAGAATTCAGATAAAAAATGATAGAAGCTTTTGAAATGTGGTGCTACAGATGGGTAGCTCACGTAACTAATGAGGAGGTGCTTAACAAAATCGGGGAGAAAAGGAGTTTCTGGCATATCCTAAGAGAAGGGATAGATTGTTTGGACACATTCTGAGACACCAGGGAATTGTCACCTTAGCATTAGAAGGAAGCGTGTGGGGTAAAAATCGTAGAGGGAGGCCGAGGGATGAATATAGTAAGCAGATTCAAAAGGATGTAGGTTGCCGAACGTATTCTCAGATGAAGAGTCTTGCACAGGACAGGGTAGCGTGGAGAGCTGCATCAAACCAGTCTGCGGACTGAAGACCACAACAACAACAGATTCTTAAAGTCTGTCGAAAGTGGTTCCTTCGTTAGAGAAACTTCCTGTAAGCAGGAATACCTATCATTTGTCCTCAGTCTAAAAAGGTGCAACCCTAACACCAACGACTACAGGAATTTTTCCGTGAGTGGGCCGGCCGCGGTGGCCGAGGAGACTGAGGCGCTCCAGTCACGGTCTACACGGCCACTACGGTCGGGGGTTCGAATCCCCCCTCGGGCATGGATATTTGTGCCGTCCTAGTTCGTAAGTAGTTCATAAGTAGTTTGTAAGTTTAGGGACTGATGACCCCGTAGTTAAGTCCCATAGACTATACACACATTTGAACATTTTTTTCCATGAGTGACACCCCCACCCCCTACTACACTGTCACCTATGAGCTTTGCCAACCTCCCCTTCCCATACCTATTGAGGTGCAGACCGCGCCTAGTGAAATCCAACCTTTGGATAGTCTCAACCACTGCAATGTGATCCATGCCCTCCGTCATCAGAGCCTCCTCAAGCCTCATGTTAATACGCTTGACAGCTGTATTAAGACGAGACCTATCATGACGGTGAAACAGCTGCACGAAATGCACATTCTTGCCACCAGTTTAAGTTGCTATCCTTTCCAGATCACCACCTATATCATACTCTCCGTCCCTATCAAGACTCCCGGCCCCACCCACTATCAATGCCTTATCCTCTTTTGAGAAATTCCTACATAAGTCCCCTATGTTACAAGTAACCTGAGCTAACCCTGCACTGGGCTTAACTATGCTAGTGACCTGGAACTCACTCCCAAGTACTTCCAGCAACTGTTGGCCGACACCTCTGCCATGAGAACTGCCTAACAGCAGAACCTACAGCTACAGGAGGTCCATCTCCACTCAACTCAGTTGGTCAAACTGATTTGTAACTTGTAACGTGCTATTTGAATACCTCCTCCTAGCTACCTTCTTGCCAACTGCCAGTTCCCATTCCCCAGTCCCTGTTCCCCTCCTCAGCCTACCTAGTTCCTCTTCAGCGTTTTTCAACTGTACCTGAAGGGCGCAGATCAAACGCTCCTGCTCCTCTATCATCTTATCCTGCTGCATATCCTGCAATTCTAGGAGAGAACCTCACCACAGTGCCCACTGGCTTCCCCACTGCACCCCCCCCCCCCCTGCCCAATGAAAATAACTTACTACAAGTCCCACACTGCAGCCCACTACGCATGACCCTATGACAGAACCCACACTTTTCACTTATGGTAAAATTTTACACTTACTTGTTAAGAAAAACTAAACTTCTACTTTATGTAAGTTACGTCTCTACGAAAGAACGAGGAAGTGCCTTAACTGCAGCAATCAACAAATCTCAGTCTCTAAAAATCATGTAACAACTGATACTACTACTACTACTACTACTATTATTACTACTACTACTACTAGTATCAATAAAGAGCAAATAACACCACCACAAAAACTATGCACTGTTGCTTATAAGGACGGATTCAGGAGGGGGTGGGGGGCACAGGGGCATATGCCTCCCCCAATACGGCCCGGGGGAAAATGAGAGAGAGAGAAAGAAAGAGATGGTGAGAAGGGAGGGAGGGAAAGAATCTTAGCATTAGAATAATTAACTTTTACTTGCGGGCAGCATGTAACTGTGAGTTTAAAAATGAAAAATCCCTGTAATTAACATAATGTAATTTGACTTTTTGTGTTACGCTTCCATTTAATTGCTTGTTGCTCTTTTTTGTCAGTAATTTACGATAAAAAGTTGTTTATTGTTTCATGATTGCTTGGGAGATAAATGAACTATTGTGTATGTTTTACTTATACGTAAATAAAGTTAAGGGATTAAAAAAAACTGATTTCAAGGGCTGAATTCAGGCTGGCGCATTTAGATAGTTACGGTAAACGGTTTATCTGACTCTTTTCCTAGACACTAAGAAATGGTACTCCACCCATTATAAACAGTTTTGTTTGAAACTACACGTTTCGATTTTCCAGATGTTGGAACACATTACAAATTTCAACATTTTTTCACACATCAGATACAAAGGATTTTCATGGTAGTAGAAATTCTTCTTGAAACACAGTCGAGTGTAATTTTCAGAATAAAATTTTCACGCTCCAGCGGAGTGTGCGCTGATATGTAAAACTTCCTGGCGTATTAAAATTGTGTGTTGTACTCCGGATTCAAACCTGCGATCTTTGACTTTCGCGAGCAAGCGCTGCAGCGTCTGAACTATTCCGACGCGCATCACGGTCCATCGTCACAACTTTACTTCTGCCTGCACCTCACCTCCTACTTTCCAAACTTCACAGAAGTCCTGCGAATCTTGCAGGACTAGCACTCCTGGGAGAAAGGATGTGGTGGAGACATGGCTTAGCCACAGTCTAAGGGGTGTTTCCAGAATGAGGAGTGCTAGTCCTAAAAGGTTCACAGGAGAACTTTTGTGTAGTTTGGAAAGTAGGAGCCGAGGTCCTGGCAGAAGTAAAGATTTGTGGACGGACCGTGAAGCATGCCAAGATAGCTCAGATGGTAGAGCATGCCAACGATAGGCAAAGGTCCCAGGTTCGAATCCCGTTTCTGGCCCACAATTTTAATCTGCCAGGAAGTAATTTTGTTGATCGCGAAAGCTTTCTTGAAAACTCACCTCGTTTTGCATGGCAACTTTACAAAAAGAATGAAGAAGAAATTGATACAGTACAAAGCAAACACAAGAAGTCTGATTTTAGGTTTTGAGGGAATATCAAACTTAGCGCGACATACTCGTATTTACTGGCTGTTTGTTTTAGACCCGTAACTGGGCGACTTTTTAGAATACGCTGTTTTCCTAATTTCTGTATTGTTTGGTAATGACACAGCTATGCCGGATACGGTCCACGGTAAGTAGACGATTCGTGCGCTGGTTGTAGACAGCGACAGGAGGCGTGCACCGTGGCTGCCAGGGGTGAGCATCAGCGAGCAGAAGGCAGCGTAGCTGTGTTGGAAACGTTGCCCGTCACAATGTGTGCAGTAGTATTTCGTGTCTAAGGGCAGCGTAATGTACCTCCGTGAACCTGGCACCCCACTTAATGAAATCGCTTTTTCCTTTGTACAATCTTAAAGAGCTTCGTTTGTAGTGGATTGTAGTACAAAAATTTTTGTTTGTAGTTTTTCGAAAAAAAAATTATGAGACACTCAAAAAACAGCCAGCACCCCACTTTTACGAAATAAAATTCTAATGGATGATATGTGTAGGGAATCGTTTGTAGTGGTTTGTAGTGAACGAATTTTCGTTTGTAGTAGCTTGTATATCCTACAAAACGTGTTCAAAATGGAAGACGCGAAGCCCTTACTGCTATGCACTGCACCTACTGGCAGCACCCCACTTTCAAGAAATTTAATTCTAATTGATGATATGTGTAGGAAACAGTGTGTAGAGGTTTGTAGTGAACGAATTTTCGTTTGTAGTAGCTTGTATATCCCACAAAACGTGTTCAAAATGGAAGCCGCGAGGCCCATACTGCTGTGCACTGCACCCACTGGCAGCACCCCACTTTCAAGAAATTTAATTCTAATGGATGATATGTGTAGGAAGTAGTGTGTAGAGGTTTGTAGTGAACGAATTTTCGTTTGTAGTAGCTTGTATATCCCACAAAACGTGTTCAAAATGGAAGCCGCGAGGCCCATACTGCTGTGCACTGCACCCACTGGCAGCACCCCACTTTCAAGAAATTTAATTCTAATGGATGATATGTGTAGGAAGTAGTGTGTAGAGGTTTGTAGTGAACGAATTTTCGTTTGTAGTAGCTTGTATATCCCACAAAACGTGTTCAAAATGGAAGCCGCGAGGCCCATAGTGCTGTGCACTGCACCCACTGGCAGCACCCCACTTTCAAGAAATTTAATTCTAATGGATGATATGTGTAGGAAACAGTGTGTAGAGGTTTGTAGTGAACGAATTTTCGTTTGTAGTAGCTTGTATATCCCACAAAACGTGTTCAAAATGGAAGCCGCGAGGCCCATACTGCTGTGCACTGCACCCACTGGCAGCACCCCACTTTCAAGAAATTTAATTCTAATGAATGATATGTGTAGGAAGTAGTGTGTAGAGGTTTGTAGTGAACGAATTTTCGTTTGTAGTAGCTTGTATATCCCACAAAACGTGTTCAAAATGGAAGCCGCGAGGCCCATACTGCTGTGCACTGCACCAACTGGCAGCACCCCACTTTCGAGAAATTTAATTCTAATGGATGATATGTGTAGGATACAGTGTGTAGAGGTTTGTAGTGAACGAATTTTCGTTTGTAGTAGCTTGTATATCCCACAAAACGTGTTCAAAATGGAAGCCGCGAGGCCCATACTGCTGTGCACTGCACCCACTGGCAGCACCCCACTTTCAAGAAATTTAATTCTAATGAATGATATGTGTAGGAAGTAGTGTGTAGAGGTTTGTAGTGAACGAATTTTCGTTTGTAGTAGCTTGTATATCCCACAAAACGTGTTCAAAATGGAAGCCGCGAGGCCCATACTGCTGTGCACTGCACCAACTGGCAGCACCCCACTTTCGAGAAATTTAATTCTAATGGATGATATGTGTAGGATACAGTGTGTAGAGGTTTGTAGTGAACGAATTTTCGTTTGTAGTAGCTTGTATATCCCACAAAACGTGTTCAAAATGGAAGCCGCGAGGCCCATACTGCTGTGCACTGCACCAACTGGCAGCACCCCACTTTCGAGAAATTTAATTCTAATGGATGATATGTGTAGGAAACAGTGTGTAGAGGTTTGTAGTGAACGAATTTTCGTTTGTAGTAGCTTGTATATCCCACAAAACGTGTTCAAAATGGAAGCCGCGAGGCCCATACTGCTGTGCACTGCACCCACTGGCAGCACCCCACTTTCAAGAAATTTAATTCTAATGAATGATATGTGTAGGAAGTAGTGTGTAGAGGTTTGTAGTGAACGAATTTTCGTTTGTAGTAGCTTGTATATCCCACAAAACGTGTTCAAAATGGAAGCCGCGAGGCCCATACTGCTGTGCACTGCACCCACTGGCAGCACCCCACTTTCAAGAAATTTAATTCTAATGGATGATATGTGTAGGAAACAGTGTGTAGAGGTTTGTAGTGAACGAATTTTCGTTTGTAGTAGCTTGTATATCCCACAAAACGTGTTCAAAATGGAAGGTGCGAGGCCCATACTGCTGTGCACTGCACCCACTGGCAGCACCCCACTTTCAAGAAATTTAATTCTAATGGATGATATGTGTAGGAAACAGTGTGTAGAGGTTTGTAGTGAACGAATTTTCGTTTGTAGTAGCTTTTATATCCCACAAAACGTGTTCAAAATGGAAGGTGCGAGGCCCATACTGCTGTGCACTGCACCCACTGGCAGCACCCCACTTTCAAGAAATTTAATTCTAATGGATGATATGTGTAGGAAACAGTGTGTAGAGGTTTGTAGTGAACGAATTTTCGTTTGTAGTAGCTTGTATATCCCACAAAACGTGTTCTAAATGGAAGCCGCGAGGCCCATACTGCTGTGCACTGCACCCACTGGCAGCACCCCACTTTCAAGAAATTTAATTCTAATGGATGATATGTGTAGGAAACAGTGTGTAGAGGTTTGTAGTGAACGAATTTTCGTTTGTAGTAGCTTGTATATCCCACAAAACGTGTTCAAAATGGAAGCCGCGAGGCCCATACTGCTGTGCACTGCACCCACTGGCAGCACCCCACTTTCAAGAAATTTAATTCTAATGGATGATATGTGTAGGAAACAGTGTGTAGAGGTTTGTAGTGAACGAATTTTCGTTTGTAGTAGCTTGTATATCCCACAAAACGTGTTCAAAATGGAAGCCGCGAGGCCCATACTGCTGTGCACTGCACCCACTGGCAGCACCCCACTTTCAAGAAATTTAATTCTAATGGATGATATGTGTAGGAAACAGTGTGTAGAGGTTTGTAGTGAACGAATTTTCGTTTGTAGTAGCTTGTATATCCCACAAAACGTGTTCAAAATGGAAGCCGCGAGGCCCATAGTGCTGTGCACTGCACCCACTGGCAGCACCCCACTTTCAAGAAATTTAATTCTAATGGATGATATGTGTAGGAAACAGTGTGTAGAGGTTTGTAGTGAACGAATTTTCGTTTGTAGTAGCTTGTATATCCCACAAAACGTGTTCAAAATGGAAGCCGCGAGGCCCATACTGCTGTGCACTGCACCCACTGGCAGCACCCCACTTTCAAGAAATTTAATTCTAATGGATGATATGTGTAGGAAACAGTGTGTAGAGGTTTGTAGTGAACGAATTTTCGTTTGTAGTAGCTTGTATATCCCACAAAACGTGTTCAAAATGGAAGCCGCGAGGCCCATACTGCTGTGCACTGCACCCACTGGCAGCACCCCACTTTCAAGAAATTTAATTCTAATGGATGATATGTGTAGGAAACAGTGTGTAGAGGTTTGTAGTGAACGAATTTTCGTTTGTAGTAGCTTGTATATCCCACAAAACGTGTTCAAAATGGAAGCCGCGAGGCCCATACTGCTGTGCACTGCAACCACTGGCAGCACCCCACTTTCAAGAAATTTAATTCTAATGGATGATATGTGTAGGAAACAGTGTGTAGAGGTTTGTAGTGAACGAATTTTCGTTTGTAGTAGCTTGTATATCCCACAAAACGTGTTCAAAATGGAAGCCGCGAGGCCCATACTGCTGTGCACTGCACCCACTGGCAGCACCCCACTTTCAAGAAATTTAATTCTAATGGATGATATGTGTAGGAAACAGTGTGTAGAGGTTTGTAGTGAACGAATTTTCGTTTGTAGTAGCTTGTATATCCCACAAAACGTGTTCAAAATGGAAGCCGCGAGGCCCATACTGCTGTGCACTGCACCCACTGGCAGCACCCCACTTTCAAGAAATTTAATTCTAATGGATGATATGTGTAGGAAACAGTGTGTAGAGGTTTGTAGTGAACGAATTTTCGTTTGTAGTAGCTTGTATATCCCACAAAACGTGTTCAAAATGGAAGCCGCGAGGCCCAGACTGCTGTGCACTGCACCCACTGGCAGCACCCCACTTTCAAGAAATTTAATTCTAATGGATTATATGTGTAGGAAACAGTGTGTAGAGGTTTGTAGTGAACGAATTTTCGTTTGTAGTAGCTTGTATATCCCACAAAACGTGTTCAAAATGGAAGCCGCGAGGCCCATACTGCTGTGCACTGCACCCACTGGCAGCACCCCACTTTCAAGAAATTTAATTCTAATGGATGATATGTGTAGGAAACAGTGTGTAGAGGTTTGTAGTGAACGAATTTTCGTTTGTAGTAGCTTGTATATCCCACAAAACGTGTTCAAAATGGAAGCCGCGAGGCCCATACTGCTGTGCACTGCACCCACTGGCAGCACCCCACTTTCAAGAAATTTAATTCTAATGGATGATATGTGTAGGAAACAGTGTGTAGAGGTTTGTAGTGAACGAATTTTCGTTTGTAGTAGCTTGTATATCCCACAAAACGTGTTCAAAATGGAAGCCGCGTGGCCCATACTGCTGTGCACTGCACCCACTGGCAGCACCCCACTTTCAAGAAATTTAATTCTAATGGATGATATGTGTAGGAAACAGTGTGTAGAGGTTTGTAGTGAACGAATTTTCGTTTGTAGTAGCTTTTATATCCCACAAAACGTGTTCAAAATGGAAGGTGCGAGGCCCATACTGCTGTGCACTGCACCCACTGGCAGCACCCCACTTTCAAGAAATTTAATTCTAATGGATGATATGTGTAGGAAGTAGTGTGTAGAGGTTTGTAGTGAACGAATTTTCGTTTGTAGTAGCTTGTATATCCCACAAAACGTGTTCAAAATGGAAGCCGCGAGGCCCATACTGCTGTGCACTGCACCCACTGGCAGCACCCCACTTTCAAGAAATTTAATTCTAATGGATGATATGTGTAGGAAACAGTGTGTAGAGGTTTGTAGTGAACGAATTTTCGTTTGTAGTAGCTTGTATATCCCACAAAACGTGTTCAAAATGGAAGCCGCGAGGCCCATACTGCTGTGCACTGCAACCACTGGCAGCACCCCACTTTCAAGAAATTTAATTCTAATGGATGATATGTGTAGGAAACAGTGTGTAGAGGTTTGTAGTGAACGAATTTTCGTTTGTAGTAGCTTGTATATCCCACAAAACGTGTTCAAAATGGAAGCCGCGAGGCCCATACTGCTGTGCACTGCACCCACTGGCAGCACCCCACTTTCAAGAAATTTAATTCTAATGGATGATATGTGTAGGAAACAGTGTGTAGAGGTTTGTAGTGAACGAATTTTCGTTTGTAGTAGCTTGTATATCCCACAAAACGTGTTCAAAATGGAAGCCGCGAGGCCCATACTGCTGTGCACTGCACCCACTGGCAGCACCCCACTTTCAAGAAATTTAATTCTAATGGATGATATGTGTAGGAAACAGTGTGTAGAGGTTTGTAGTGAACGAATTTTCGTTTGTAGTAGCTTGTATATCCCACAAAACGTGTTCAAAATGGAAGCCGCGAGGCCCATACTGCTGTGCACTGCACCCACTGGCAGCACCCCACTTTCAAGAAATTTAATTCTAATGGATGATATGTGTAGGAAACAGTGTGTAGAGGTTTGTAGTGAACGAATTTTCGTTTGTAGTAGCTTGTATATCCCACAAAACGTGTTCAAAATGGAAGCCGCGAGGCCCATACTGCTGTGCACTGCACCCACTGGCAGCACCCCACTTTCAAGAAATTTAATTCTAATGGATGATATGTGTAGGAAACAGTGTGTAGAGGTTTGTAGTGAACGAATTTTCGTTTGTAGTAGCTTGTATATCCCACAAAACGTGTTCAAAATGGAAGCCGCGAGGCCCATACTGCTGTGCACTGCACCCACTGGCAGCACCCCACTTTCAAGAAATTTAATTCTAACGGATGATATGTTTTGGAAATAGTACGTAGAGGTTTGTAGTGAACGAATTTTCATTTGTAGTGACTTGTAGAACCCAAAGAACTGCATTAAGCAAGAGAAGAATGGGTGGCTCTGAGAGATAAAAGCCGCAGACAATTGTTTCGGTAGTAGATCAAGGCCTTAATCTCTGTATATCTACAGGAGATACTAAACGCAACTGGTGAAAGAAGAAAATGTAAAAATGTAGCAAATTGTTGCACGTAAAAAGGAGTATAGTCGGCGGAGAAAAGAGGTTGACAAGAACTGCATATTGGTTAAGCTGGACTCGCTAGACGACAAATACAACTTCGCAGAAGAATGTATAAGTAGGTGAAAGTTAGATATCGCCTAGAGGAACATAAGAGACATTTCGAGACAAGAAGAGGAGCTGCGTGAATATCAAGACCTCAGATAGAAAACCAGTACTAATCAGAGAGTGGAAATCTGAAATGCGGCAGGAATATGTAGAGGACCTATACAAAGGAAGTAAACTTGAAAGTATAATTCTAGAAACGGAAGATGAAGTATAGGAAGATATTAGTTATGATGCTGAAAGAATAATTTGACAAAGTACTGAGAGATCTAAATCGATAAACGGCTTCTGAGTTGATGATAATCCGTCTCAACTGCTGATATCGTTAGGAGAGCCAGTAACGTAGAAATTGTTCCACTTGGTATGCAAGATGTATGAGACCGCGGAAATGTCCTCATCCTGCGAGAAGAATATCGTAATTCCAATACCAAAGAAAGTAAGTTCAGCCAATTACAGATCTGTCCGGTTAACAAGTCATTGCTGCAAAATACTAACACGAATTATTTGCAGACGAATGGAAATTGGTTGAATCCGACCTTGGGGAAGATCTGTTTGGATTTAGGAGAAATTTAGGAACACCGGAGGCAATACTTACATTATGACTTACCTTAGAAGGTAGGTTAAGTGAAGGCAAACCTACGTTTATAGCGTTTGTAAATCTGTAGAATGCTTTTGACGACGTTAACTGGACTACACTCTTTCAGATTCTTAAGGTAACAGGGGCAAAATACAGGGAACGAAATCCAGACAGCAGTCAAAGTTTAAGTACATGAAAAGAATGTAGTTGTTGGGGAGGGAGTAAGATTTGTAGCCCTTCCCCAATGTACATTGAGGAAGCTGTTTAGGAATGCAAGGTGAAATTTGGAGAAGAAATTAAAATTCAGGGACAAGACATAAAAACTTTACGGTTGCCGATGACACTAATTCTGTCAGAGACAGCAAAGAACGTGAAAGAGCAGTTGAACGGAATGGACACTTTTGAAAGAAGGGTATAAGATGAAAATTAAGAAGAGTAAAACAGGGATAATGGAATTGTAGTGTTAGAAAAACAGACGATGCTGAAAGAATTACATTAGGTAATGAGACAATAGAGTAGTAGATGAGTTTTCTTATTTGGGTAGCAAAATAATGTCTGATGGCCAAAGTAAGGAAAATATAAAATTCAAAATGGCTGTGGGAAGAAAAGAGTTTCTGAAGAAGACAGTTTTTTGACATCCAGTAGTAATATAAGTGTCACTAAATTTCTAAAAGCATTTGTCTGGAGTGTAGCATTGTATGAGAGTGATACTTGGAGGACAAGGAGCTCAGACAAAAAGTTGATAGAACCTTTCGAAATGTGGTGCTACAGACGAATGATGAAGATTTGATGGGTATATCATGTAAGTAATATGGTGCATAAGAGCATTGGGAAGAAAAGAAGTTTCTGGCATGTCCTAAGAGAAGGGATGGGTTGGTGGGTTACATTCTGAGACATCTACAAATCTTAAACATTAGTATTAGAAGGACGTATGGGGTATAAATCAGAGGGATACCGAAGGACGAATACAGTAAGCAGATTGAAAAGGTTGTAGGTTGCCGTTCGTATTCTCAGATGAAGGGGCTTTCGACAGTGTAACGTGGAGAGCTGCATCAAGCCAATCCGTGAACTGAAGACCACAGCAGCAACAACAATGAGAACTTGAGGTATATTTGGTCATTCTTACAGGAACGCAATAACTAGGCCTGAAGCCTTTGTGGGAGGTGCTGGTCTGACTGCAACGCATCCGCCAAGTGATCCCAGACATGTCTATTCCTGTTCAAGTGAGGTGAAAAGCCGGCCACTCCATTCGTTGAATTCCCTCAGCTTCAAAGATGTTGTCCACCAGTGCAACTCTGTGGAGATGAGCATTATCGTCCACCACACCAGAAGGAACCCATCTCCTATGGCATCAGTATAAGGCAGAAAATAGATCGATGGATCTTGTCTCTGTGCGTTTGAACAGTCAAAGCGCCATTCTGAACGACATAGAGGTCCGTATGTCAGCCAATATTGACTCCTGCCCACACCATTCGTCCACCAACATTTGGTGATGTTTCGTATATAAAAGCAAGATTGTTGCGAGTTCCACGTTCTCTTCAGATGAGGGAACGACGATTGTCCGGCGGAACACATCTTGACTCATATGTGAAATGAACACTGCTCCATGTTTACGGCTCCAATCCCGATGTTCCTCCGCCCAGTTTCTGCCGGGTTCCTGGTTTGAATGGGACACGCACATAGGCCTCTGTGTGAGGGTGCATTGCAACTGAGTTGCACTCAGCCTCCTGTCTCGACGGTCTGTTTGTTAACTGAAGATAATGGTCCTCTCTAGCTGATGTTACCCGTGGACGACCTTGGCCTTGCCTTTTTTTAGTGGGTCTTGTCTGAAATCGCGTCCAGGTCATGGAAACTACACTTTGGAACATTGCAATAGTTGCAGCTGTGGCTGTTTCGCTTCGTAATTTAGCGACAAAATTGCTACTTTGGTCACCCTGGACGTATGCACGTAGTCGAAACTTACAATGTTTGCGTCACCAAATACTTTTCGCCTGTTGCCGGTACATAAAAGAAAGCCCATCCTTGGCACGCTTTCACGCACTGCATATGTTTCTTAACGTTTCAAATATTTCCTTTTTGAATACTTTGAAATTATTCATAAAAGTAGACTTCTGAACTTCTTGAAGAAGGAAAGACGTGATTCTGGCACTTTAAAAATAGAATAAGAAATGGGATCCAGAAATTTCTTGTTGCAAACAGGTCTTTAAATAATCCCGCCAGATGGCTTTCAAAATCCCGCGGTTTTACAATAAAAAACTCTAAATTATTAATTCAGGTTTTGTAATAATAGTAATATGAAAAAGAGTAATTTTCTAGTTGATGCGGGTACAAAGCTGACTGTGCAGCTGCTCGTCTGAATTCGTCAGTAGTGACGTCACTAACAAAACTATCGCGTACAGTAATGCACAGAAATGAGTATTTTTGATAGTGCAAGCTTTGGAAAATGGCAAATTATATACTGTTTTGCCTTACTGTGCCATTTAACCGAAGTTACGTCCTGAGACCTGAAAATCCTGTCATAGCGATACAGATTTCCGAAAGCTTGCCATAGCGAAAATACTTCCCAGTCGCCGGGTGTACTACTGGTGAACGAAGATACTAAGGCAAGAACAGTTTTTATTTAAAACTGTTTTCTCCAGTACCTCGCGCTGGAGTCTTTAATTTGCATTTCGCTTAGCCACTTATTCCGAAAATGTTGCTAATATTGAGGTGCCATATCTTAAAATGTTATAAATAAAGAGCACAATGATATTGTAAATACCGTATCGCACTACATATTGTAATATTTAACACTGTCGCGTAACACGTCTTTCTGAGAAGTAAAATAAATGCTAATTTCTAATAAAACACAGTCTTGGTTGCAACGATTTATTTTTAAACGCTTTTCGCCTTTTCAGGACAGCACCAGAATCTGGAAATCTTGTTTGGGGATACTTTACAGTCTTATCATGTACAGCGATAGTACGAAAACAGATTATTACTGACGTTGTAATAATGCTTTACATTGCGCCAAAGCCTAGCAATGACAGAATTTGGTTATGGTCATCCGTGATATTCAAATGTTTCACTACGTTGGTCATCAGTCCCTACACTTAAAAACCATTATACTGACTTAAAGTAGCTTATGCTAAGTACAACAACAACCACGCATGGCCGAGGGAGGACTAAGCTCCGACGACGGGCAGCCGTGAAAATCCGATATAAACAGCAAAATAGAAGACAGCTTAATCACGTGAAATATTAGTCCAAGACAGCTGCAAGTGTTCAATTTTTACGGTCTGAATAAAAACCTACCAAGATTACGTTTTATTATTGTCCGATTGCTGGAATCGGCCAGTACTATATTTACGAAAATAGATTAAGGATGAAACATGACGTCATTTTAAGAAACATTAATTGAACGTGGAGGAACAAAGTATACAATCTATTACTCTCATCAACAATTCTGTGTGTTCACAAGATACTGATACTCAACATATGAACAAAATTCCGAATCGTAGAATGTTCACTCCAATAGATAAGATTTTAACTAAATATTTCCAAACTACTACTGAGGGGTTACGTTGCGCTGTGCGAGGCCGTTCCCCGTCGGGGGTTCGAATCCCCCCTTGGGCATGGATGCTTCTGCTCTCATTAGTATCAGTTAGTTCATAAGTAGCTTCGAAGTTTAGGGACTGATAACCCTACAGTTAAGTCCAATACGCTTAGAAAACATTTGAACATTTGAATTCCAAACAAGGAAACATTGGCGCTCGAAGCCTACACACTATTTCCTACACATATCATCCATTAGAATTAAATTTCTTGAAAGTGGGGTGCTGCCAGTGGGTGCAGTGCACAGCAGTATGGGCCTCGCACCTTCCATTTTGAACACGATTTGTGGGATATACAAGCTACTACAAACGAAAATTCGTTCACTACAAACCTCTACACACTGTTTCCTACACATATCATCCATTAGAATTAAATTTCTTGAAAGTGGGGTGCTGCCAGTGGGTGCAGTGCACAGCAGTATGGGCCTCGCGGCTTCCATTTTGAACACGTTTTGTGGGATATACAAGCTACTACAAACGAAAATTCGTTCACTACAAACCTCTACACACTACTTCCTACACATATCATCCATTAGAATTAAATTTCTTGAAAGTGGGGTGCTGCCAGTGGGTGCAGTGCACAGCAGTATGGGCCTCGCACCTTCCATTTTGAACACGTTTTGTGGGATATAAAAGCTACTACAAACGAAAATTCGTTCACTACAAACCTCTACACACTGTTTCCTACACATATCATCCATTAGAATTAAATTTCTTGAAAGTGGGGTGCTGCCAGTGGGTGCAGTGCACAGCAGTATGGGCCACGCGGCTTCCATTTTGAACACGTTTTGTGGGATATACAAGCTACTACAAACGAAAATTCGTTCACTACAAACCTCTACACACTGTTTCCTACACATATCATCCATTAGAATTAAATTTCTTGAAAGTGGGGTGCTGCCAGTGGGTGCAGTGCACAGCAGTATGGGCCTCGCGGCTTCCATTTTGAACACGTTTTGTGGGATATACAAGCTACTACAAACGAAAATTCGTTCACTACAAACCTCTACACACTGTTTCCTACACATATCATCCATTAGAATTAAATTTCTTGAAAGTGGGGTGCTGCCAGTGGGTGCAGTGCACAGCAGTATGGGCCTCGCGGCTTCCATTTTGAACACGTTTTGTGGGATATACAAGCTACTACAAACGAAAATTCGTTCACTACAAACCTCTACACACTGTTTCCTACACATATAATCCATTAGAATTAAATTTCTTGAAAGTGGGGTGCTGCCAGTGGGTGCAGTGCACAGCAGTCTGGGCCTCGCGGCTTCCATTTTGAACACGTTTTGTGGGATATACAAGCTACTACAAACGAAAATTCGTTCACTACAAACCTCTACACACTGTTTCCTACACATATCATCCATTAGAATTAAATTTCTTGAAAGTGGGGTGCTGCCAGTGGGTGCAGTGCACAGCACTATGGGCCTCGCGGCTTCCATTTTGAACACGTTTTGTGGGATATACAAGCTACTACAAACGAAAATTCGTTCACTACAAACCTCTACACACTGTTTCCTACACATATCATCCATTAGAATTAAATTTCTTGAAAGTGGGGTGCTGCCAGTGGTTGCAGTGCACAGCAGTATGGGCCTCGCGGCTTCCATTTTGAACACGTTTTGTGGGATATACAAGCTACTACAAACGAAAATTCGTTCACTACAAACCTCTACACACTGTTTCCTACACATATCATCCATTAGAATTAAATTTCTTGAAAGTGGGGTGCTGCCAGTGGGTGCAGTGCACAGCAGTATGGGCCTCGCGGCTTCCATTTTGAACACGTTTTGTGGGATATACAAGCTACTACAAACGAAAATTCGTTCACTACAAACCTCTACACACTGTTTCCTACACATATCATCCATTAGAATTAAATTTCTTGAAAGTGGGGTGCTGCCAGTGGGTGCAGTGCACAGCAGTATGGGCCTCGCGGCTTCCATTTTGAACACGTTTTGTGGGATATACAAGCTACTACAAACGAAAATTCGTTCACTACAAACCTCTACACACTACTTCCTACACATATCATCCATTAGAATTAAATTTCTTGAAAGTGGGGTGCTGCCAGTGGGTGCAGTGCACAGCACTATGGGCCTCGCGGCTTCCATTTTGAACACGTTTTGTGGGATATACAAGCTACTACAAACGAAAATTCGTTCACTACAAACCTCTACACACTGTTTCCTACACATATCATCCATTAGAATTAAATTTCTTGAAAGTGGGGTGCTGCCAGTGGGTGCAGTGCACAGCAGTATGGGCCTCGCGGCTTCCATTTTGAACACGTTTTGTGGGATATACAAGCTACTACAAACGAAAATTCCTTCACTACAAACCTCTACACACTGTTTCCTACACATATCATCCATTAGAATTAAATTTCTTGAAAGTGGGGTGCTGCCAGTGGGTGCAGTGCACAGCAGTATGGGCCTCGCGGCTTCCATTTTGAACACGTTTTGTGGGATATACAAGCTACTACAAACGAAAATTCGTTCACTACAAACCTCTACACACTACTTCCTACACATATCATCCATTAGAATTAAATTTCTTGATAGTGGGGTGCTTCCAGTGGGTGCAGTGCACAGCAGTATGGGCCTCGCGGCTTCCATTTTGAACACGTTTTGTGGGATATACAAGCTACTACAAACGAAAATTCGTTCACTACAAACCTCTACACACTACTTCCTACACATATCATCCATTAGAATTAAATTTCTTGAAAGTGGGGTGCTGCCAGTGGGTGCAGTGCACAGCAGTATGGGCCTCGCGGCTTCCATTTTGAACACGTTTTGTGGGATATACAAGCTACTACAAACGAAAATTCGTTCACTATAAACCTCTACACACTGTTTCCTACACATATCATCCATTAGAATTAAATTTCTTGAAAGTGGGGTGCTGCCAGTGGGTGCAGTGCACAGCAGTATGGGCCTCGCGGCTTCCATTTTGAACACGTTTTGTGGGATATACAAGTTACTACAAACGAAAATTCGTTCACTACAAACCACTACAAACGATTCCCTACACATATCATCCATTAGAATTTTATTTCGTAAAAGTGGGGTGCTGGCTTTTGTTTGAGTGACTCATAATTTTTTTCTCCAAAAACTACAAACAAAAATTTTTGTACTACAATCCACTACAAACGAAGCTCTTTAAGATTGTATAATGTAAAAAGCGATATCTTTAAGTCGGGTGCCAGGTTCACGGAGGTGCGTAATGTTGGCAGCAATCCGAAATAAATGGATGTCGTTCAAGTAATGCAGGGATGTTTTGTGCTGCTGGCATCACCAGATACAATCTCCTTCACTTGTCAAATTAATATACTTCCATCTAATTACCAATGCATTCTCAAGTTCCTATGATTAATAAAAATTACAATGATTCAACCACATTAAACAGTTAAAAGTATAATAAATTTTCGAAGCATGTGCGCCGCACTGGAATGGCCGTGTGATTTGGGGCGGAACGTTGCGGAGTACGCGGTCACTCAATCCAGAGGTTCGAGTCCTCCCTCTTGCATGGGTGTGTGTGTTGTCCTTAGAATAAGTTAAAGTAGATTTTAAGACTAGGGACCTATGATCTTAACAGTTTGGTTCCTTCGGATTACAAACATTTGAACTTTTTTTTTTAAACAATGTGTCCTACTTTTTTGTACAGTCACCATTAAGTCATTTGGCTCATTTAATACGTTCAAAACCTTTTTCGACCATATTGTACAACTGTTTGAATTTTCAAAAGGTCAATTTTATTCAGTTGTAAATATATAGAGAAACGAATGCCAATTTCGCATGGCTTCTTCTGTTTAGGGATTCGCATATACCCATCTGGCGAAACTCTGAATCAGTTACATATTGAATTAAATTCAAAGCCTGAATGCCCAGTGTTCAGCATTTTTTTTTAAATTTTTCGTAAATTTAGAAAATTTACACTGTTTAATGTGATTGAGTCATTGTAATATTTTTGTGATCATAGGCATTTGAAAATGACGCCATAGTGCGCAGAAACTATAGTGTATTGGTAATTAGATGGAAGTAAATTAAAAAGTTTTTTTCTAAGAAGCGACTGTGTCTTTGGAACATATTTTGCGTGTTTCCTATAGCAGTTATATGTGGCAATAAATGTAATATATATATATATATATATATATATATCCTACGTTTTTGTACAATCACCATTAAGTCATTTGGCTCATTTAATATGTACAAAAAACAATTTTCGATCATATTGTACAACTGTTCGAATTTTCAAGTGATCAGTTTTATAGTTCAATTATCCCAAAGTTGTAAATATGTAGAGAAACCTATGCCAATTTCGCATGGTGTATATATATATATATATATATATATATATATATATATATATATATATATATATGTTGTTGTTATGGTCTTCAGTCCGGAGACTGGAGACTGGTTTGATGCAGCTCTCCACCCTACTCTATCCTGAGCAAGCCTTTATGAACTCCTCATAAGAACGGCAACCCACATCCACTTGAATCTGCTTACTATACGCGTCTCTTGGTCTCCCTCTGCGAATTTTACCCCACACACTTCCCTTCAATGCTAAATTTACGATTCCTCGATGTCTAAGAATGTGTCCTACCAAGCGATCCCTTCTTTTAGTCAGGGTATGCCAAAAATATCCTTCTCTCACAAATTCTGTTCAGTACCTCTTCATTAGTTATGCGATCTACCCACCTAATCTTCAGCATTCTTCTGTAACACCACATTTCAAAAGCCTCTATTCTCTTCGTGTCCACACTGCTTATCGTCCATGTTTCACTCCCGTGTAGCAATATATTAATATTTTTTAAATTGAAAATTATATCTCCGTAAGCATAAACAATACTGCTATTTTCCGAATATGTCACGAAAAATCCATTACACATTGCAATCCTGTTTAATCTGTCAGAAATGCAAGCCTAACAATCAATCAGTCAAACAAGATGTCGCTTCATTCTATCTTGCCATATAAACCTGTTCAATTAGTTTCAATTTATACTGCAGGTCCTCTTCCGATTGGACGCGGAGGCGTCAAACACATTCTTGGCATCTATAATGTGTTTTCAAAATTTGTGAAGTTATACGCATTAAAAACTACTACCGCAAAATCAGTGATTCGGCGCCTGGAGCGCGACATTTCCCTTTTGTCGGTAAGCCGACGACAATTCTGTCCGGCAATGCAAAAACTTTCACATGTCACGCATGGAAAGATTTCATTCATAAAATTACCTGAATCACGTTCTCATTTCACGTTACAATCCTTCTGCCAATCCAATGGAACGCATGTTCCGTGAATTAAATCGCTTCATCAGAACATATGCTTCCAACAAACAAACATCCTGGGTTGAATATGTTGGACTATTTGAGCAAGTGGTTAACAACCTACCCTTGTATTCTACACCCTATACACCCACCGATTTAGTTTTACAAACTAAAGAGACAAACGAATGGGTAAAACCGATACCAAAATTTCCCCGAGGTGACGTAACGCTGGAAGAAAAGGTAAGACAAATATTAGTAGCCCTGACTGATGCAGCTATAAAAAGAAAAGCGTACTATGATAAGCAGCTGAAAAGAACACAAACATTTAATATCGGAGACCTAGTACTTCTGCGAAATCATCCTAAACCATCAGCTATCTTTAAACGTAATAAAAAGTGGCAACATCTATTTTCTGGACCCTTCAGAATTGTTCAAATTCCGCACGAGGGAAGTTATTTATTATCTACAATACACTCGGGAAGAGTGAGAGGTTTATATCCACACAAGCATTTGAAAAAGTTCTATGCTTAGTTTTTAAGCTGGTCATTAAAAATGATAAATATGACACCACGTTCCTTGTGAATAAGCTGAACAAACTATTTTTTCTCTTACAATGTTACGTAACTGACGGTGTAACTGTTCTCATGTCAAACACTTAGCAAATACACAGATATATCGAACCACTGTTATGTTTAATACAACATAAAACACTTACTATGGGCATTAATTATTATAATTATTAGTATGAGTATAAGAGAATATTTATGATGATGAAAATGAATATATGGAGCAAATGATTTATTTTAGTACGATGGATCTGAAGTAGGAGGATTTTTTTTTAATGAAAGAAATGTAGTGATAAGGATATATTAATGTTTTGTTTGCCCGACGGCTCCTAATACGAGCCTCACACACACACACACACACACACACACACACACTCAAATCCAAACAATGTTTCTATTCGAGACATGATAACATAACGTATTTGCAGTCAGCTATATTTTCAAAGATAGTACAAATGATATGAAGTTTTATAAGCTACTAGGAACCAGTAGATTAATGCTGATCAGCTGACAGGTAACACACATGTCAACAACTGTGCAATTTATTTAAGAGGGAACATACGACCTTTAAAGACATTTAAGTTTATTGAACAATTCTAGTTACGTATTGTGGGACAAAAATTTCTTAGAAATTACACAAGACTTTATGCTGATGCTTATGAGCTTGGCAGTAATTAAGATGACAGTGTCATTACGATGTTGCGTCAATACTACTATTTACGGTACGTATCAAAAACACTTGCAACAGATATGAAATATTTTGAACAACATTACAAGTTGATATGTCAGAAGCGTTCACTAATTGAAAAATCAATCTTTAGACTAAACAACCTTTAGTATAAGCAGTAGTTTAAGACTTCTTTTTCAGCTGACGACGTGGACGAGAATTGTGTTCCTGCCAACGGTAAGAAGATCGACAACTCAACATCAAAATGACGGAGGAGACCCACACACACACACACACACACACACACACACACACACACACACACACTATTATTTTGTTTTAAGACACTTTAAACACACACGTACAACACGACGATTGAAAATATTAGACACTTAGCGTGATGTTTCTACACTACAGACACGTTGTATTTAAAACAGAAAATCTAAACTACACATTTCATTTCTGAAAAGGAAAGAACAGGCAATAGCAAGTCAGACCGCATGCAAAACTTAAAGCAAAGTGAGAGAGAAACATGGAGTGCTTTGATATGAGAGACGTTAGAATATTTTAGTTTGACGTAGTGTTTTATAATAATAATATAAATGGTAATTTTTGCAAATGATGGAATGTGCTGTATTTATGTTGTGTGCTATTTTAGAGAGACTTCTCTAACTATAATGCTGTTTTTCTCTCTCTCACTCGATCTTTATTCTGAATGCTATTTAGCCCGAATCTATGCACCAAATTAGCAAATGAGTCTGACCTTGCCTGTGTCAGCAAAATTTATTTACATTACCTGTTTTAAAAAAATGTTACTAACTGCTAATGTTGTATGGCAGACGTCATCTCCCATGTTAATACTAACAAAATCTGATATAAAAAAAAATTCCAAAGATCCATTTATCATTATTAAAAAAAATGTGGTGATATAAATGCTTAATGATGAACCTTAAGCTCAAAAGTAAAAAGATTATGAGGAATAATATTGCTGAAAACAAGGACCCCCTCCAACCGACTTCTGACATGAACATAGGCCGCGACTTATTGTTCAATGCACTATATTGTCTAAAAAAACTATAATGATGACTAAATAATAACCAAAAACGACAAAATATTTCTTGTGTGTCATTTGAAAATTTATCAACTCTGTTAATGACTAGTACTTCAGAATAATTTGTCACTGTATATAACCTTTGTAAATAGTAAAGTAACGATAGGTTAAAATGAACTGTATAAAATCCAGAAGATATGTGTAGAAAGTGATAAAACGAACTGAAAGGACAGTGAAAGGACAGTGAAAGGACAGTGATACTACTGTGAGAAATAAGTGACAGAAAACTTTTAGTGATAAAACTATCCACACAAACATTGTTTGTATTCACAAAACTAGGACGCATTTATAGTCAAAGTGCGCGACAGAAGTCTATGACTTCAAGAACATATTAATTAACTAGTGAAGTGATTTTGTCATTGACAATGGTGAGCTCGGACTACAAAAGGTAGCACTCGCATAATAAATTCAAGTGATAAGTGAACGGATAGACTGAGAAGTATTTGACTTTATGTATATCAGCATTACGGTGATGGACAATAGTGTGATGTGAAATAAACCGGAAAAACTTGTTAAATGCGGCATACCGACATAAACAGTCACGATAAAAAAAAATCGTGCAGTGAAGTGACTACTTCCGAAGTGCATATACTAATTAATGGCTAGTCGTATAGTTATATTTGCAAACGAAGTCCTAGGTCTTGCTAATGGACTTTGATTAAGGCAGCTGAGATGACAACCTAAAAATAAATGAAGAATGCGCGGCAAGTAAGCGGATCTAACCATTAAAATAATTAGGTACTCACCGCGCTGCGACGATCTTCACTATGAACTGTTATGGATGAATCTTCTATTCTGGAAGAAAGATGAAAAACACACGCGAAAACACACAGTCGGCGGGTTATGTGCTGTACGCAATGCTCGCGAGGTTGCCGCTGCCACGTTTGAACGAACACTGCTGAAGTTGGCCAGCGGTAGCAATTTATTCATTGTTGACGCTTGACTATTGCGTCACGCACCCAATGGTGATCCCGCCGTGTGAAAATTCAAACTACCACTGTGAATGGTTTCAAAATAAACAAAATGTATCTAACATTTGTATAATGAACACAGCGAAAACCGCCTCTACGGCATTTCCCAATCAAAGAACTGTGCTATGATACCTACAAAGAATACTCTATGTCAGAAAAATAAACAACTTAAATTCGCTAAAATGTAACATCCAGTTACCAATGCCTGTACATATTTTTTAAATGTCCATATGTATATATGTGAATTAGTATGTAAGTCTTAGTAAATAATTTCATGAACGATTAAAGCTCCCACAGTGAGCCAAAGAAAATTTTTTTGCTTTACGTAATATGTTAATTACAAGCTTTGGTAAAGTCATAAACTGAACATTTGCCTTGTATATAATGTAGTTTCCATTAATGAATTTATGTCAAGAATGGGCATATGTTCATGTCAGTTGGTTGCGATATTTGCTATTAAAATCAAAGCTCACACTTAAATCCGTTCACTAAAAACTATAATAGTACTGAAAAACTCAACTAAATAAAACAAAAATAAACTCATTCAGTAATCAAATCTGTAATTTTTAGTTAAGGGATAAATTTTAATGGCATATGTACATCTTTCATTTCATGTAAAACCACACCGAGGCGATGCGGGAAAAGCAGTCCGTGCTCTATCAAAGGGCACCTCATCCTGGCATCTCACCCCACCACTACGCTGTGGCCGAGTCTGCGGCGCATTCCACCGACATCAATCGGCCTGCCGCCTTGCACCGCGTCGCCGCCGCACCGCCACGCCCACGGGTCAACAGTCCGGGCGCGCTAGGGACCGCTCGCTGTATTGCTGGTCCGACCATCGACGCTTCCCATTGTATAATATGAATATAAGATGAAAAAATTTATGAAAATTGTTAAAAATGAACGGACGCAATTGTAACTTCTAATCTCATATCTAGTGGACTCACACAGTCTTAAATAATCTGTTAAAAATTGTATAACAAGTAATTATATAACAAGAAATGTATGATGTCTTTGAGTAGGAAATGTGCATTTGCCAACTCAAAGCCAGAGGGGGCAAATGAAGCAATACATTAATATTTTTTTTTATTGAAAATTATATCTGCGACGCTTGTCGCAAGCATCCGTTCTCTCTGCCAATAAATCTCTGATTATCCTAGTTTCAATTTATACTTTCAACTATTTCTAACGATCTGGAGAGAAAACGGAATCGCTTGTCGTCTTTCGTTTTTCTACCTTTATACTGAGCGGACGTATTTTACTCGACCTCCAAAACTATGTAAGTTTGAGCCCTGGTTAGCATCCTTTAATGTAATAAACTTTAAATTTCATTTGGAATTTCTATTTTATTTAAATAATGACTATTTCTTCCCATCTTTCACTTAATTGGTGACTTGATTTTCAGCAATATTAGTAAATTGATGCTTGGTCATTGTTGCCTATCGTCTCATGATGACAAAAGAACATTCTCGATGCAAAATTTATTTACTCTCATCTTATATTAAATTGAATTGAATGCCTGCAGGAAATTTTCATTCTGTTAAAACCGAAGTCCCATTATTTCTTTAACTTTCGATAACCATAGTGATCAAAATTGCACACGGTCTTAAAACTTTAATAATTAATAGTCATGAAACCAAGCATCAGTTTACGAGAACGAAGATACAATTCATACAGGTTCAACTGCAGTGTTACGGCTTCCACCAATGAATGCATACCAGGTAAATGATTCCGCTATTTTCTTATGTAATGGTCCTTTCTGGGGTTGTAATTTTTAACTTAAATTGCTACTGAGAACTGATAATCATTGCAAAAATTAATATTCATTGCTGATCTTACGGTTATTTAAATTTCAAATCCAGTTTTCAACTTTGATCTTTTGACAACACCAGCGATAAAATACAAAAAACAAAAAAGTAACAGTACACCCGTACAAGGCAACACTCCACACAAATGCCTTCAGAAAATTTTATATCCTCTGTACTGCGACCATCGCATGTTATCTTACTACCCAAGTAACAAAACTCATCTACCACCTTCATTGTTTCGTTACCTAATCTAATTCCTTCAGAATCGCCTGATTCTCTAAGACCGCATTCCATTATTTTTGTTTTGCTCTTGTTAATGTTCATTTTATACGCTCTCTTCAACATACTGTCCATTCCATTCAACTGCTCTTCCAGGTCCTTTGCTGTCTCTGACAGAATTACAATGTCATCAGCAAAACGCAATGTTTTTATTTTTTCCCCCTGAACTTTAATCCCTATTCCAAATTTTTCCTTGCTTTCCTTCACTACCAGCTCGATGTACAAATTAAATAACATCGGAGAAAGGCTACAACCCTGTCTTACTCCCTTCCCAACTGATGCTTCCCTTTCATGCCCTTCGAGTCTAATAACTGCGGTCTGGCTTTTGTACAAGTTGTAAATAACTCTCCTTTCCCTGTATTTTACCCCTGCTGACTTCAGAATTTGAAAGAGTGTATTCCAGTCAACGTTGTCAAACGCTTTCTCCAAATCTACAAAAGCTAAAAATGTAGGTTTGCCTTTCCTTAATCTATCTTCTAAGATAAGACGTAAAGTGAGTATTGCCTCCCGGGTTCCTACGTTCCTCCTGAATCCAAACTGATCTTCCCCGAGATCAGCTTCTACCAGTTTTTCCATTCTCCTGTAGATAATTCGTGTTAAAATTTTGCAACCATGATTTATCAAATTGATGGTTCTGTAATTTTCACATCTATCTGCGCCTGTTTTCTTTGGAATGGGGATTATTACATTTTTCTTAAAGTCTGAGGATATTTCGCCTGTCTCATACATCCTACACACCAGTTCAAATAGTTTTGTCATGGCTGGCTCTCCCGGAGGCTTTAGTAGCTCTGAGGGTATGTCATCTACTCCTGGGGCCTTGTTCCGACCTAGGTCTTTCAGGGCTCTGTCAAATTCATCTCTCAGTATAGTATCTCCTATTTCATCTTGATCTACTTCCTCTTCCCTTCCTACAACATAGTCATTTCCTTTGTAGAGCTGCTCTATGTACTCTTTCCACCTTTCAGCTTTCCCTTCTTTGCTGAGAACTGGTTTCCCATCTGAGTTCTTGATATTCGTCCCCAAACGACTCTTTTATTTTCCTGTAGGCGGTATCTACATTTCCTCTTCTTATACATTCTTCTACAGATTTACATTTGGCTTCTAGCCACTCCTGCTTAGCCATTTTGCACTTCCTGTCAATCTCATTTCTTAGTCGTCTGTATTCCATTTTGCCTGTTTCATTTACTGCATTTTTATGTTTTCTCCTTTCATCAATTAAATTTAGTGTTTCCTGTGATATCCAAGGATTTTTTGTAGGTCTTGCCTTTCTACCGATTTTGTCCTCTGCCGCCTTCACTACTTCATCTCTCAATGCTACCCATTCCTCTTCTACTGTTTTATTTCCCCCTATTTCTGTCAATTGTTGCCTAAATCTCCCTCTGAAATTCTCCAGAACTTCACTTTCCTTCAATTTATCTAAGTCCCATCTCCTTATTTTCCTATCTTTCTGCAGTTTTTTTCAGTTTCAGCCTACAGTTCATGACTAACAAGTTATGGTCAGAGTCTATATCTGCCCCTGGGTAAGACTTACAGTTTATAACCTGGTTCCGGAATCTATGTTTTACCATTATAAAATCTATCTGATACCTTCCGGTGTCTCCTGGTCTCTTCCAAGTATACAACCTTCTTTTGTGATTCTTAAACCACGTGTTTGTTACGATTAAATCATGTTCCGTGCAAAATACTACCACGCGATTTCCTCTTTCATTCCTTCTGCCCAGTCCATATTCACCTACTATTTTTCCTTCTCTTCCTTTTCCTACTCCGAATTCCAGTCTCCCATCACAATTAAGTTTTCCTCTCCCTTAACTGTCTGAATAATTTCCTTCAGCTCCTCATATATTTCTTCGATTTCCTCATCATAGGCAGAGCTAGTATGCATATAAACCTGTACTACTGTTGTCGGTGTTGGCTTCGTATCTATCTTGACAATGATAATGCGATCACTGTGCTGCTCATAGTAGTTTACCAGCATTCCTATTTTCTTCTTCATTATCAGTCCTACTCCTGTGATACCCCAAACTGATTTTGTATTTATAATCCTGTTCTCACCTGACCAGAAATCCTGTTCCTCTTTCCACCGAACTTCTCTAATCCCCTCTATATCTAAGTTCAACCTATCCATTTCCCTTTTTAAATTTTCTAATTTTCCTACCCGATTAAGGGATCTAATATTCCACGCTCCGATCCGTAGAATGCCAGTATGTCTTTCCTGATGACAACATCTTCCTGAGTAGTCCCCGTCCGGAGATCCGAATGGGTGACTATTTTACCTCCGGAATATTTTACCCGAGAGGATGCCATAATCATATTTCCATACAGTAGAGCTGCATGTCCTCGGGAAATGTAACGGCTGTAGTTTCCCCTTGCTTTCAGCCGTTCGCAGTAACCGTGTGGCAAAGCCACATTAGCTGATGTTACAAGGCCAGCTCAATCAATCATCCAGACTGTTGCCCCTGTAACTACTGAAAAGGCTGCTGCCCCTCTTCAGGAACCACACGTTTGTCTGGCCTCTCCACAGATACCCCTCCGCTGTGGCTGCACCTACGGTACGGCTATCTGCATCGTTGAGGCACGCAAGCCACCCCACCTCGGCAATGTCTGTGGTTCATGGGGGTGGTGTGTGTGTGTGTGTGTGTGTGTGTGTGTGTGTGTTTTAAAATTGGTCTTACAACGCCCTTAAGGACATGTTCACCCTCCTCAGTCTTGTGTCCCCCTTCCAGAAAAAATGCTGTATCCGCCACTGGTTGCTTGTATAAACAAGAACAAATTCAAGCGTCACTAATAAACTAACTAAACACAGTGAGAGCACAAGAGTTATCAAACGCCGTGACTGAAAGTTTCCAAACCGCAATTACGTTAAAAACAGAAAGAAGACACCGGTTGAAAAGCACTAAATTTAATAAATAACTAGCGTGCTAACACCTTTTGAAATAATTTAACTACAATACACAAACACTTATTGGAACATAGCTTTCGATGACGCTACGGCTGGATCTACTCGCCACCAGATGTAAACAAAACACTAAGACGTTGATAGAACAATTACTTTTATTTCACTTGTGGCGAAGATCATTGCAAGAATACTCAACAGACGGCTGGAAGACAAAATCGAAGGAGCAATGGGAGATGATCAGTTTGGATTTAGGAAAGGAAAGGAACCAGAGACGTCATCGGCATGTTGGCGATATTGTCGGAGAGAATTTTGGCTGTTTAACGAAGAAGTTTGCGCTTGTTTTATAGACTGGCAGAAGGTCTTCTACCTAGTCAACTGGACAAAACTGGTAAACATCCTTAAGGAGATAGGGACTTGCACCTGGTACAAAGAGTAAAGGTGGGACTAAATTACGGAGAAAAAAACAGCGTGGAAATAGTAAGGGGGCTCAGTCAAGGATATTGTTTATCGCCAAGTCTCTTCAATCTGTATGGTGAATGGCCGGCGAGAGAAGCATTGAAAGGATGCGGAAACTTCAAGATTCAAGATAGCAGGGCATCTCATTAAATATGCAGACTACCTGGTAGTACTCGCCGAAAGTCCATCATGTGTTGCAGTTGTATTGGACTTACAAACTACTTATGAACTACCTTATACTAAAGACGACACAAATGGAAGGAAATGTGGTTTGCAAATGTTGAAAATGTTCAAATATTTGTTAAGATAATGGGACTTAACTGCGGGGTCATCAGTACCTAAACTTACAAACTACTTATAAACTAACTTATACTAAAGACAAACATCAGTGCCCGAGGGAGGATTCAAACTCCCGACGGGGAGCGGCCTCGCGCATCGGAGCATACCGTCTCAATGCGCTTGGTCATTCCGCCGCGGCTGTATGCAAATCAAAATCGAGAAATCAAAAGTGATGTGGATATCAAAACGGGAGAAATCTTTGAAGATAACAGTCGAGAATCGAGAAAAGGAGAAAGTGAAGCAGTTCAAGTACTTGAGTACTTGGGAAGTCTTCTGACAAAGGATGCCCAATTTACTAATGAAATTCGACCAAGGATTGCCGTGGCCAAAGCCGCCTTCAATAGGAAGAGGATTCTGCTGACCAGCAAGATGAGCTTGGCCTAAAGACGAAACTGAAGAAGTGATACATTTGGAGAATTGCACTGCGTGGAACAGAGACATGAACCACGAAAGAAAGGGAGAATAAAACGTTTTTGAAATGTAGTGCTAGAGGAGAAAGAGAAGATCAAGTGGACAGATCGGGTGACAAATGACGGTGTACTGAGAAGCGTAAGAGAGAAGAAAAGTATTCTGAGTACAATTATTCAGGGAAAGGTCCACTGGATGGAACACAGACATGACGGCCTCATACACGACGTCATAAAAGGGAAGATCAACGGAACTGCAGGACGAGGAAGAAGAAGAATTCAACACTTGGATGAGCTGAATGATGGAAAGAGGTAGGGCAGTCTAAAGGAAGAAGCTGAAGAAGGGAACAATGACATAAATTAGTCGTGCAAAGACGGGGAGCAACCGCGCGCTCCACAGCGAGGCTTTAGATCGCTCGGCTATTCCACCGCAGCTGTGTTTTTAAGAGATTGTTTACTTATTGACAACTTTGCTGTTTGATACGTTTCTCATACTCGGTTATGTAAACAGTAATGTTTCGATTTTCTAGCCTAGTTTTAAATGAGACAATAAAAAGGCGATTAAGGCGACCGATCGACAGAAGGGGGAAAATCATGTTCGAGTCTCGGTTTGGTACTAATTTTCAACTGTTGCCCCTGAGTGTATTTGAACACACTGAAACAGTTAGGAAGTGAAAAATTTTCATTTTAAAGACCTTTAAGTCAGCAGAGTACAGTTGTTTAAGATTTTGCATGAAACACACATAATACTATTCCGTGCCTCTTGTTGACAGCTCACGTAATTTATCGCACAAAAAGCACTCTACGCTCATAGTTACACAACAGTTATCGTTTTTCTTCATATAAGAACACATCATAGTGACGTGAGCAAGAATAAGCTCTAAATTTGTGATTGAGTTTAGATATTTTTAGTTACAGCTGAGAAATCAGAGTTGTCATCTTGCGGAGCTACCTACGGTCGGGGGTTCGAATCCCCCCTGGGACATGGATGTTTGTGTCGTCTTTAGTATAAGGTAGTTCATAAGTAGTTTGTAAGTTTAGGGACTGATGACCCCGCAGTTAGGTCCCTTAAGCTTAACAAACAATTGAACATTTTTTGCGGAGCTACGCGAATGAAAATAAATAATTTGCAAACTAATATTTTTTATCTTAGTTTTGCACCTTCAAGAGAAATATTTATATTTTTCTTACGATATTTTGCCATTTTCCTTTGTACATCCAGTTCCAAAGGAATTGTTCACAAAAGTGTATTGAAAGACCGAGCGACTACTAGGGTCCTTCAATAAGGAACATACCACATTTTTTTCTCAGAACATATATATTGTTAGGAGTCAGAATTTGTCCTTGCCCGATGTTCCTATGTAGTCTCCTTCACGTTCTATGGCCGTATACTAATGTCGTGGGAGAGTATGTATTCCCTGCCAGTAGAAACTGTTGTCCTGTAGACGTAGCCATGTTTTCACTGCATCACCCTCATCACCTTCAAAGTGTGTCTCCATAGAGAAGTTTTAAGCAACCCAAAGAGATGGAAGTTCGAGGGTACCAAGTATGGACTGAAGGGTGCATGAGGCAGTGACGTCCAACCCAAATTGGCGATGTGTCCTGTGTTCTCAGACTTGTGTGTGGAAGTGCATTATTGTGTTGGAGCAAGAATTTTGCTACATTTCCCATTGAACGTCGGAAATGGTTTTTTTGGCAAAATCACAAACCCAAAAGGCTCTCACCATGGCTTTTTCTAGCAGAGGAGGTCTTCACGAATTTCTTCTTTTGTGGTGAATGAGGATGATGCTACTCCAAGCAGTACGTTTCTGTTTCCAGCGCAAAGTGGTGCTCCCAGCCTCCCCGTTATGATCCACAATATTGCAGACGCAATTCCAATGCTGACTGACAACCGTAGAGCCAATTGCCGAGTTGTGATGTGTTGGTCGGCACAAATAATGGCATCCGCAGTATCTGAGTGATGACAGAGCTAGTGCACTTCCGGTCATGTGACGTCACATCCCCCCTTCCCCCTACCCTCCGCCCTTTCCACCCTGCCATGTGCCACTGAAAAAAATCAAGTGTTTGTAAATCTATCGGACCAAACTGCGTGGTCATCAGCCCGTAACTTAGAAACTACTTAAACCTAGGTAAACTAACGTAAGGACAAACACACACACCCATGCCCCAGGGAGGACTCGAAACTCCACAGCGAGCAACCACGCGCTCCGCAATTGACATCAAGATTTCTCCCCACCCTCACCTCTCCCTGTCCCTCTCCCGGGGGACCAATGAAAATGCTGCTCGTTTCCCCTAAGGTGGGGATAAACGTGCCAGTGTGTGCTTGGCTCCTGTAACGAACCGATCCAGTTGTTACCAGCATCATAAATCAAAGATTATTTCACATTAATTGTTTATAACAAGATTGCTTCACATAGCACCACTTATTAATAGTTTATGACATATTTCTCTCAGCTAGCAGCAGTTATAAAAAGAGTATTACAAAGAAATACTCCCAGCAGACTATTTGCATACTACCTGTCATTTCCCCTGCAGTTATTAATTGTTCATATAAAAAATTTATATTCAACCAAGCAACAGATACAAAAAATGTCACGCCTATTTACGAAAACAATGCCCCTGTTCCACATTGGCGCGCAGTTTTTATTTTATTTCGTCAAGATGAGTATTTGTCCCTCATGGAGGGAAAAAACTGGTCGTGGAGTATAGGTAGAACCATAAAAACAACCCAGAGAGAGGTTAGGATCTTGGTACACCCTAAATGAGGCTAGGTCTTTGTGAAACAGTAGACCCTAGGCAGGCCAGGTTTTGGGGGGAGGGGGTGAGCTACAGGATTTTCCTACCCGTCCTCTATGTTCAGTGGTAGCTAGACAATAGGCGAGCAACCTCTTGTTCCCACCTTGCCCAAATGCCCTTCCAGCGGACACTTGAGGCAACACAATAGGCGCACTTAGTATGAGCATTGAACCTAATAATTGAACTTGCAAAATGCGGGCTTGCGAGTTCATATCAAGCTCGAGTTCCATCCATTCCGTTAGCCCTCATAAAACGAAAGAATACATCATGAGACTATTAGTAGATACACTGGAAAATGTGAATTCCCAAAATAGGCACTTGCAAAATACAGAGATACCTACATTGCGAGATATTTCCCTGTGGTATTAAAAAAATTCTGTACAGACAAAAATCTCCAGAAAAATCACAGAGACGAATTCCTGAATACTTTTCTGAAAACCTGTTCCCTCGTATGGAATAAGAACAACAACAGAAGTATTGATTTGCTTGCAGCATCCACACGATTTTATTACGAAATAATTCTCCGAGAGTTAAGGTATTCCCTTCTGGTGTGAAAAAAGTCTGAACTCTCTATTTGTGTGGCAGTCAAAAAAACTCCGAAAAAATTCGCAGGTACAAATTCCTGAATACTTTCTGAAAGTCTTTTCTCACATCAGAAATAACAACATCAAACGTACTGAATTGCTTGCAGTACTCAAACGATTTTCTTTAAAAAAAAAAATCACGGAGATTTGAAGATATGCGCTCCCCCATGCTCTTGCTCTGTGATATGAATAAACATATTCTGTACCGCTTGCAATTCGAGAAAAAACTGAATTTTGCCTAGAAAATTCACAGTTTTGCAGTAAGCATTGAATTATTGCTGCTCACAGGTATTAATGTTTTCTGAAAGCTTATTCCATTGTCTGGAATAATAACAAAAGTACGGAATTGCTTGCAGTTCGCCAAAGACTGTATTTTTTTCTAGAAAACCATATGAATTATTTTAGCTGACAGGTATGATGTTTTCCGAAAGCTGGAATAAGTAAAACAAAATTATCGAAATACTTGCAAAATTGTTGTCAACTCAATTTGTTGTCTGAACACTTCCTAGTGCAGAGAGTCAATGAGTAGCTTCAGGTTCCTCCAACAGGGGCGCTCAAATTGGGTTTTCCCGATCCTGAATACCTAAACTCTATTGGTTGTATACCCACCACCAGGAGTGCTGATTCCTGGAATTACCAGAGTAAAATTGGTGGCAAGCTTGTTGGGACCTGTCAAAGCAGGAATACTGAAATGGAAATGATCATTATGGCATTTTTTCTGGCCAGGAAATCCCAAATGGGATTGTTCGGCCACCATGTTGCACGTATTTTACTTGAAGCATCTTGGGCAACTTGCGTGCCGATGATTAAATTATGGTGGTGAAAACAACACACAACATCTAGTCCCCCCCTCCCCACACACACACATACAACCTGGGTCCTCTGCATTGTAATCAGTGGCACTGTCATCTGAGCTATATTGGTTTATGTGGCATTTAGTAGGCTCACTTTGGGGTATATAGAACATATCCCAACCTCATTCATCATCATTGTGTTGTAGTAGCGTGTTGAGTGCTCTTGCGTTGCGGCCTTCAGCAACCGAGTTTGCACTAGTTGTAGATCCACACAACATCCAGAAGAAGAAGAATGAAGCAATCAGTCGCAGCAGATTCCAAGAGCGCTAGTGGAGAGCAGTGCGCTAGACATGATGAACTGCCTGTAAGTATAAAAAAAACCTAAAATTTCTTATAGCTTGTTTTCCTAAAAAAATTATAGTTATAATGTAATATTTCATGTTCGAAATTACGTAGTGTTCATCAGTCTGCTTAAATTTATACGTAACATGTATACAAAAACTGGTAGTTGTAATGTAGTATTCACCCAACTGGTGTGCTCGAAAACAAATATCAATAGAGTAGCTTTTTAACAATTAAATTTATAAGGGGCAGCCCTCAGTAGCAAAGTACGAAAATAATCGTTACCAGGTTTCAATGCCGCTATGGGCACCTTCTTCAGACGAAGATGAATATGTTAAACCTACATGTCAAAATTTAAAATACAAACATATATCTGACATAATCAGATAGTCATACCTAAAAAGTAAATAGTTGTAGACAGGCGGAGCAGTCACGAGGGGCTGCAATGTCTCCGCCTGTCTATAACTACTTACTTTTTTAGGTATGACTATCTGATTATGTCAGATATATGTTTGTATTTTAAATTTTGACATGTAGGTTTACCATATTCATCTTCGTCTGAAGAAGGTGCCCATAGCGGCATTGAAACCTGGTAACGATTATTTTCGTACTTTGCGACTGAAAAAAAATGTTCAAATGTTTGTTAAGCTTATGGGACTTAACTACGGGGTTATCAGTCCCTAAACTTACAAACTACTTATGAACTACTTACGAACTAGGACGGCACAAATATCCATGCCCGAGGGGGGATTCGAACCCCCGGCCGTAGTGGCCGTGCTGACCGTGACTGGAGCGCCTCAGTCACCTCGGCCACCGCGGCCGGCTTTTGCGACTGAGGGCTGCACCTTAGAAATTTAATTGTATTGTAACAGTCGCTGATTCACAGCCATGCATAAAACTGTTTTTAACAATTGTTTGTCTATGTAAATGTTTATGGTAATTGCATCACTGCATGTTTGTGTAAACGTAGTATTCACCCATTCTGTATGCTCGAAAACAAAATTTTCGAGTAGTGTAATTCGTAAAAAATCTATGTCTACGTAAATTTATATGGTAACTGAAGCAGTGCATTTTGGTGTAAATGTAGTATTCATCCAGCCTATGTGCTGGAAAACAAAAATTTCGCCTAGTGCAGATTCTTAAAAATCTGTTTGTAAATTTCTATAGGAGCTGCATAACTGTATAATATATAGTTTAGTATCTTTTAATAATATATTCTTTTAACATTCCCATAAGGGAGATGCCTTATAATTCGCTTTCTTACAGGTGGAGAAGAGGTCGATGATAACCTGCAATGGGGGCCTGACCAGGCTGCTAAACTGTATCTGCATGAGATGGCGGAGGCTAAACCTATGTTGGAGGAACGGGAGGACTGTGATTTTCGTAAGTTTCTATTTATTGACATATAACGACCATTGTTTGTTGCACCAGACAGTCTTCTTTCAGTAACTTGCACTTAATCTCTTTTTTTGTTTACAGCTGACGTGTCGGTTGCACCTGTGAAGGTACATCTGCACGGCCACTACGGTCGGGGGTTCGAATCCCCCCTCGGGCATGGATATTTGTGCCGTCCTCAGAATAAGGTTGTTCATAAGTAGTTTGTAAGTTTAGGGACTGATGACCCCGTAGTTAAGTCCCATAAGCTATGTAAACATTTGAACATTTTTGAAGGTACACTCACCGCTAGTAGGTGTACAGCCCGGTCGTTGCTCCACTCAGCGCAATCTGCTCAGCAGCCCGGCCCCTTCCCCTTGCCCAGCAGACAGCCCCAGTGGCTTTGGGCGAAGTCAAACATGCCTGCCCCATCAGTTGCTCGCTGCCTAGAAAACGGTTCGTAGGGAGAGCAGCAGGTTTGCTACAGCAGTATCACAGCCATCATGCTGTCCCCACACCAGCCTGTGGCAGACTTCGCTGAGGCTCAGCTGCTCCAGGTGGATGGCACAATCTGACCCAGCACCACATGTCCCTCGCCAAGACCAGGCTGCTCAAGTTGGGCAGATGATGAGGAGCCTACTCGCCAGTACCACTTGCATACGTCTACCGCAAAATCACCAATGGCCTGGACTCAGTCCAGCTTTAGTAATGAATCTGTGGCTAGCAGCAGTCCCCACTCCCGTCCTATTAGTGGTAGTGGACATCAGGATTGTGACAACACACCAGACACGAGAATTAAATTATACTGTGCTTGAGGATGCATTTGTAAGGAATATTTCAGTTACACGAATTGAAAACCCAGCAAGGGGGTAGTCAACTTTTTTGAAGCGTACCTTCCTGTATGCAAAATTTGATTAGAAAGCTTTTTAACGATCAGTGAGGTCAGCCCTAAAATGCAGAACAGTTCTCTGCTGTGAACTGACACATCTTCACAAACAAGGATGTGATTCTGTGACTGTGGGATATTGGCATGATGTAGCAGAGCATCTTATTCACAGAATGGATTGAAAAATTCACCTTGAGTGCTATTCAGAACTGTTTTTCTGATATTGAACTTGGGGGTTTTGGGAAAACACTCAGCACTTGACCTACTCTCAAATATTTTTGACCCTCTAAATGAAGGCGCGAGGCATATTAAGCTTCCTGACGATATAGTAGCTAATGAAGCATTTGTTAATGTCGAAAATGCAAAATATGAAGCTTGTTTTCCATGGTCAATCTTGATTTGCGAGAGAAAAATAGAGCAAGATCCACAGTACACATCTTGATACAGCATAGATCTTAAAATTGAATAATGTAATAACTTTGATTGTATCGAGCTCCACGTCAAAGACGAAGTCATACATACATTTGAGGTGCAGAACCCACTGATTTCGGTTCATGTTTATGGCCTTCAAAAAGAAAACCGTAAGTCAGATCAGAAGAAGCCAGAAAAACATAAAGTCTTAGATTCCCTCCACTTTTCAAAATTTGGAGGTCCACGTGAACTGCTTGTGAAACTGCTTTCACTCTCTGATAAACAAGAAAAAACCTGTCACTATGTTTGGATCAAAGACATGTACCAACTACTTTTTTTCCTAATGACTATACATGGTGGTAAGGTGCATATCTGCCTCAGATGCTTGAACCACATACATGGTGGTAAGGTGCATATTTGCCTCAGATGCTTGAACCACTCCACAATAAGTGAGTTATTGGTGAGACATGAAATTTATTGTTTATCCAGTGGTGTGATACATGTCCTCATGCCTAATTAAGAGAACAAATTCTTAAGTTTACAAATACACACAACCAGGAGCAATGTCTGTATGTGGTCTACATGTACTTCTAATAACTGCACACTCACGAGCAGATTCTAACCCCCTTGTGTAGTACACTGTGAAAGGAACCCCAGCAACTCACGTAGCACCTTGACAGAAAAACGTCTACTGTATGTGGCAGTGTATCAGTTCATATGATTGTATGATTCTAGCCTCAAATTACGTACAATTCCTTGTGGACGTGTTTGGGAAATTCCGGGGTGTATGCTTGACCACATATTCTCTGGACCCTACCTTCTACTATACAGAAACTGGGCTGTCCCGGGATGTGATGCTCAAGGAAACAAAGCACAATGTTGAACTATTGACAGACGTTAACATGCGACCCGAGGGGGACTTTGTCAATGTGTCCATAGATGCGCCAAGGCAAATAACCCACAGATGATGAGTCATTCAGTGCATCCGTTGCTTCGAGTTATATTTTGTATTATGTTGTCAATAACTTATATGGGCTTTCCGTGCAACAACACTGGAGATCGATAGTTTGGCTGGCTGTCCGTAGATGAATGCAAGGGATTAGGTGAAACCATACATAGTGTGGCTACTGATTTTGATATGGGGATATGTGGTGGAGGTACCCTATTAGTTTGCATCAGGCGCACAGTAACTTGTCGCTATGTCCAGAGCAACATCTTCCACCTGGCAACTCCATCCCTAAACTAATTAGTGATGACCACCCTGCCAAACAAGCCAAGATACATAATTCATTATTATAATCTCCAGCAGTGCCTTAGTTTAGGGATGGAGCTGATCAGAATCACTAGGGCTATGACATTCAGATAGGGGTCCTTGTTTAGTGAATACATTGACATCAACACAAAAGAAAGGGCTAAGAGTAAATCAGATTTTGAAAAAGATTTCTTCAAATTTATGAACAATGCAATATTTGATAAACGATGGAAAATTTCAAGAAGTGTAGGGAAATTCTTATTAGATTTTAATGGGATGGACAGTGGGGCGTCAGAAATGTATCACTAGGCCATATTTCAAAAGGGCTCAACTAGCATGTATTGCTTTGGCTTTATCAGCTAAAATTCTGTCTGCAATGTGATGTGCTGACAGATCTTTATTCGCAGCATATGCAATGCCGTGTTTCTTGCATGCTTCGTCAAGCAAATCAACCCCCTTGTGGCCACATGCCAACAGTTTTCCAAATTTTGTTCCAGGACCACAATACTTTCATCTAGGAATGTGACAGTTTGTCGAGAATAGCACCAATTCCTCTAATGTGTCTCCGCTCGTGAATGATTCTGGTATGGTGGATGTGGTTTGTGCACCATGTTAGAGAAAAAAATCGTCAGTGTATATCCGTTTTGTGCTGCAGGAAAACCGAGCCACTTAACAAACACTCTATTCTCTCTTTGTCCTATTATTCTTTCCACAAGAAACACATCTGGTTCTGAGCTTTACTGCAACTCTTATATGTAGAAGCTTACTGGAATTTAGTCTCCTTTGCTATCCTTCAAGACATCTAGGATTTGTTCGTTGCACCTTGGAGAATGTGAATATCTCCATTGACTAATTTGGTTGAGACAACATACAATTGGATAAAATTACACTAAGCTAGCCTAACTACAACGCTAAGCATTGTTTACTATTTTAGATATGTCGATATTTTAGTTATCTACAAAGGACCCACCAATGGCAATCTCTTCAATGAAATTCGCCAGAATATAACTTTCACCAGTGAACTTGAGAATGAGGACTGCGAACTGAACTTGATTTGACTTTAACAGTAGAAGAAAACAATATCTCTTTTAACCCTTTCAATTCCACTTTATGAAATCAGCTTTGGAAAAATTAAAATTCAGTGTTTACTGAATTAATAAAGTGCAGTAAACATCAAAGTATGTGTTTTAAAAGTTTTGGTCGAAGTATTGATATTGATTTTTTATGTCATATATTTCATGCACAACACAGACATTAGTATCGAGGTGCTTTATTCCTTGGGCGTTATTTTGTTGATAGTTAACACTTCCAGATCAATAATGCTAGCCGCGGTGGAGTAGCCGAGCGGTCTAAAGCGTCTCGCTGCGGAGCTCGCGGTTGCTCGCCGTGGAGGTTCGAGTCCTCCCTGGGGCATGGGTGTGCGTGTTTGTCCTTAGATTAGTTTACCTAGGCTTAAGTAGTTTGTAAGCTACGGGACTGATGACCACGCTGTTTGGTCTGATAGATTTACAAATATTTGAACATCAATAATGCTAGCATAATCTTCGCCACAGAACCAAAGACAATTCACTGCTGGAATAAAATGAAAGGAACCACTCTCGCGCTCCACTCCAAGCTACGTACAGATGGCATCGCAACACAACCTCCAAGATGGACCAATTAATGCCTAGGAAGTGGCTATACGCCGTACCAAGTGGCAAAATGTCGTACTAGAAGCATGTTGTTCATCAACAAAAATGCAGCTTTAAGGATTGATGCACAAAATACGGCATAAATCAACTTGGCCAAAAATTGCCACTGAAGATGTCTTTCAAATGAAGGCGAAATACATGTGGCAAACTTGTAGTATTCAGTTGCATAGATAGCTTACATCCACTGGCGAATATAGTTTTTTTTGGGGGGGTGGGGTGGGATGGGGGTGGGGGGTAGGGGGGCCTCAAGGCTGAGGAGGGTGAACATGTCCTTAAGGGCTTTTTGAGACTAGTTTTAAAACACACACACACACTTACTCACACTCACACACACACACGCTCTTATGTATATACAGGGTGTTTCACTAAGTGTGTTTGCCTCTGTAACTTATAAAATAATAGGTGACGGGAAATTTTAATGCGATAGGTCAACACAAGAAATGTTACACTTTCTGAGGCGCTATGAACATAGTTTATTGTATCATTTTCCAAAGAGTTACAGCCAAAGATATATTTTTTTAAATGGAACAATAGTTTTTTTCTATCGTGCATTGGATTCGTTGAAACCAGCTGCCTCCAAATCAATTTAAACTGCATTCCTATCACTGTTAGTTTGGGAGCTACAACCCTTCAAAGTTTAGGGGGCGGAGGCTACGACAGCGTAGCTCACTGGCTGACGGTCATGAGACAGTGGGCCGTGCCCCAGGGGATAGCCACTCGGCCAGTCAGCTACGCTATCGCAGCCTCCGTCTCCGGAACTTTGAAGGGTTGTAGCTCCCAAACTAACAGTGATAGGAATGTAGTTTAAATTGATTTGGACGCAGCTGGTTTAAACGAATCCAATACACGATAGAAAAAACTATTGTTCAATTTAAAAAAAATTATATCTTTGTGGTGTAACTCTTTGGAAAATGATACAATAAACTATGTTCATAGCTCCGCAGAAAGTGTAACATTTCTTGTGTTGACCTACCGCATTACAATTTCCCGTCACCTATTATTTTATAAGTTACAGAGGCAAACACACTTAGTGAAACACACTGTATATACATTTTGTTACATTATCACATTAAACAGTGTAAATTTGCCACACACACACACACACACACACACACACACAAACACACACACACACACACACACACACAAATAAATAAGCAGAGAATTTAGAGCCTGTGGGCACATTTGTTCCGCCCCTCATCATCATAAAGGATGAAACACGAACTTTGGAATAATTGGACTACAAGACTGAATAAGACTGAGCACTTGAAAATTCAAACAAAATTGTGCAATATAGTT
This sequence comes from Locusta migratoria, assembly GCA_026315105.1. Lineage (NCBI taxonomy): Eukaryota > Metazoa > Arthropoda > Insecta > Orthoptera > Acrididae > Locusta > Locusta migratoria. The sequence continues at coordinate 520,134,431 of CM048744.1, read as the reverse complement.
GAAAAATGACGGTTTTGTACAGGATTATGATATTAGATGAGCCAAATGACGTAATGATGATTGTGTCAATACCTAGGCCAAATATTATTTAAAAAAAAAAGAACGTTCAAATGTTTGTAATTCGCAGGGACCAAACTGCTAAGGTCTCGGTCCCTAGCCCCATGAACTATTTAAACTAACTCATTCTAAGGACAACACATACACCCATGCCCGAGGGAGGAGTCAAACCTCTAGTGGAAGGAAGGAATCTTAGGGTTTAACGTTTCATCGACAGCGTGGTAATTAGAAACGGAGCTTACGCTCGGAAACCTCTAGTGGGTGTGGACTCGTACTCCGCGACGGCCATTACAGTGCGGCGCACATTGTTTGACTGTCTTTCTGGTAAATGTAGTGTTCCGAAACTCTTTTTTATTTTGTGGTAAATTATTGAACTTTTCACTGTTTAATGTGGTTGAATCATTGTAACATTTTTTGTAATCATAGGCACTTGAGAATGACTCCACAGTGCACCGAAACTAGTAGTGCATTGTTAATTAGATGTAAGTACTTAATTTGACAAATGAAGACGATTTTACCTGTTGATGCCATGCCGCGGCGGATTAGCCGCACGTATTGTAGCGCCGTGCTGCGTTGCGCACGGCCGTCCGCCGTCGGGGGTTCGAATCCCTCCTCGGGCTTGGATGTTTGCTTCGTCTTTAGTATAAGGTCGTTTATAAGTAGTTTCTAAGTTTAGGGACTGATTACCCCGTAGTTAAGTCCCTTAAGATATACAAACATTTGAACATTTTGTTGATGCCAGCAGCAGAAAACATCTGCACTACTTGAAGGTCATCTATTTATTTCGAAGAGCTGCCAACGTTACGCTGCCCCTAGACGGAAATTATCACTGCACACACGGTTACGGGTAACGTTTCCCACAATGTGACGCTGCCTTCCGCTCACTGCTCCTCGCCCCCCGGCAGCCATGGTACACGCCTCCTGCCGCTGTCAACAGCCAGCACACGAATCGTCTACTTACCGTGGAAAATAATACTTTATCCGGCGTTTATCAAACAATACGCTCTACCGTCTGAGCTATCCCGACACGCTTCACGGTCCGTACACACAACTTTACTTCTGCCAGTACCTCGCCTCCTACGTTCCAAACTTCACAGAAGTTCTGTGAACCTTTCAGGACTAGCACTCCTCATTCTGGAAACAACCCTTAGGCTGTGGCTAAGCCACGTCTCCACCACATACTTGCTTCCAGGAACGCTAGTACTGCATTCTGCAAGGTTTGCAGAACTTCTGTGAAGTTTGGAAAGTAGGAGGCGAGGAATAGCAGGAGTAAAGTTCTGAGGATGGACTCTGAAGTGTCCCGGGGTAGCTCAGACGGTAGAGCACTTGTCCGCGAAAGGTAAAGGTACCAGGTTCGAATCACGGTTCCAGCACACAATTTTAATCTACCAGAAAGTTACAGCGCACATTCCGCTATAGAGTGAACATTTCATTCTGATAGTTCTTCCCTGTGTTTTAAGAAGAATTTCTGCCACCATGAAAATCCTTTGTATCTGCCTAGTAGTGGTACAGTGTACCCTCCGCCACGCACCTTACGGTGAATTGCGGAGTATGTATGGAGATGTAGATGTGTGGAAAAATGCCGTTGGAATTTCTAATTTGCTCCTATGGTTGGAAAATCGAAACGTGCAGCTTCAAACAAAACTGTTTATAATGGGTGGTAGTACTCTCTCTTAGTGTCAAGGAAAAGAATTCACAGAGATGAACCGTTTACCGAACGCGCTGACCTGAACGCAGCCCTTGGAATGCACAGTATTTTGACATGGATAAACCCTTCATTTACGTTTGAGCAGGAACGGCCTTAGCGATCCAGGCGTCCCGGACGAGTCGCCCACTTGCCGCCCTTCATTATATAAATGGTGAACCTGGCAGTGTTTGCAACAGGGTTTTTCAGTGTTTTCTAGAAACAGTCTTAGAGGGCGTAACATCTATCTTATGAATAAGGTAACCTGTATCCACCCAACTTTCACTCACATACAACAACGTTAGTCGAAAGATAGAGCGGTGCACTGCCAACCAAGACTTAGTTAGCAGTGCACCGCTCTATTTTTCGACCAACGTTGTTGTATGGGAGTGAAAGTTGGGTGGATAAAGGTTACCTTATTCATAAGATAGAGGTTACAGATATGAAAGTAGCAAGAATGATTGCAGGTACCAATAGATGGAGGGTGTCCATAATGAGGAAATCAAAGAAAAACTGGGAATGAACACCATAGATGAAGCAGTTAGAGCGAACAGACTGAGGTGGTGGGATCATATTACACGCATGGGAGAAGCAAGGTTGCCTAAGAGACTCATGAGCTCTTGCTTCTCCCATGAGCTCGTCAGTGGAGGGTAAAAGGAGCCGAGGTAGACCAAGAAGAAAGTACTTAGATTCGGTGCAGAATGATTTTGAAGTGAAAGGCATAACATCAGACGAGGCATCAATGTTAGCATTGAATAGGGGATCATGGAGGAATTTTATTAGAGGTACTATGCTCCAGACTGAACGCTGAAAGACATTATCAGTCTCTAATGAAGATGAAGATGATGATGATGATGATGATGATCTAGAAACAGTCTTAATGGTTAATTACGTCATATTATGCCCATAACATGTTCTTTTCCTTGCGAATTTGAATATTTTTAAAAATAAATTAAAAAGAAAGAAATTAAATCAAAATAATGTGAAAGCCCTCTAAGACGCTCCTTATGAAAGGTGTGGAGCCTGTGACATCACTGTCCAACATGCTGCTGCCACTGTCGTAATATTCAGTATAGCAACAATCTATTATTTGGACATTCCCATTTTGGAGTAGCACATTATTTTCAGTCAAATACAAAGTTATGTGCATCAGTATTTGAAGTAAATTTTCCATCATAAGCTTTGTTTAGAAATTAGCTTTTGTTCTTCCCTGACAATAGTGAATTCTACTTTAAACCTAATTTCAACTTCAGTCCATTGAGTAAATGCTTTTTTGTGATTAGAACTTTCTCCATGCATTTTCAAAGCTTCACTTAAATGTTTCCAGTTTCTGAAACTTTCAGTGGTAGTTAAATAGCAGTTGACTTTAAGTCAAAAAGTCGACAACAAAAAGCACACTGTCGTCTGATATTGAGTAAACTAGCCACCATCGTCTGATAACGCTTCGTTTGATAGTTTTGTTGTATAATGAGATGAAGAAATGACCCCCATTTGCCGCACGGGAGTAGCCGAGCGGTCTGGAGCGCCACGATGCAGATCGCGCGGCCTCCCGCGTCGGAGGTTCGAATCCTCCTTCGGGCATCGATGTTTGTGTTATCTTTAGTATAAGTTAGTTCATAAGAAGTTTCCAAAGTTTAGCTTTACAAACATTTTGAACATTTGACTCCAATTTTCATTCTTTGGAAAGTTATATAGAGAAACTTGTGAGGGTGTACAAGTGTAAAGCTATCTTACAGTAACTACTTCTGGTCACCTATCTACATCAGAAACTTTGTATTCTTTTATTTCATGAACGTTGATCTTTCATCAACCACAGAAGTCATATGTTGATTTTGACTTGAAGAACAATCAGATGATTCATGCAAGGATTTACTACGCTGGTTAATTCGATCACCTTGAATAGGTGATTGCATATTTCGTCTGTGTAATTTTAATAGTCTAAAGAAATATTTGTTGATACACGGAACTTCTAATTCAATATCTGAAGTACATGCCTTAGAATTTACCTTAAGGTATTTAAAAATATTCAGGTGATTTTTAGTTTGTTCAAGAACTTTTTGCTTTTCTTTTCCGATTTTCTGTTCCAGAAAGGATTTTTCACCATTTCCATCTCTTCTGGCACGATTTAATAATCTGGCAAATTATTGCGTAGACACTGTTCTATTTTGCGACCACAATATTAGATATATAAGAAATAAAGAAAATAACCTATCAGTCGACATGACAAGAAGAAAATATCAACCAAGAAATTAGAAAGTTCTTCCAACTTACGAGAAAATTAAAATGTTGTCACAGTCACGACACTCGTTGCAGTCACCAGGCTATTAGTCGGCTGGAAGACATGTCCCTACCTCAGACTCTGAAGTAAATTGTAGCACTGCCAACATACGCAGTCTAACAAATGTGGAATGGTGCTGTATTATTCCAGTACGTTAGGGGTGTATTCTCCTTGAAAACAGTGCATACACCGTGCGAGATACTACTATCATTAAGTCAGAAATAATCGGTGTAAATCCACTGCTACTCATTAAATCACAATGTAATGCCAGTTTCACAGTTCGTATTTTCTTTCATTTGGAGCGGCAGCTAGTTTCTTTGGTGCATGAGAGATGATGAGGCTGCATGGGCGCTTCATTGTTTCAGTTCTTGAAACGAATAAGAGCGGCGTTGTGGTTGTTTCGACTCTCATTCTGCCGGTTGTGATGTCGGCTAGAGTGAAACATGGATGGATGCAGGCAATAGGGAGATGACATTCAGCACGTTTTCTCTTCAGCTAACCTGAATTCAGCGCGCACGATTGATATTGAATGAGACGGAATGACATTTTAGTTTCGGAAAATGGGCGATTGTAAATTGCAATACCGACGTTAGAGCAGCGGTGTCCCCTCGACGTACACGGCGCCCCTGGGCGACCGTCCGAGTCACCCCACCCTAAAGCCTGCGCTGTGTATGCGTAAAACATACACAATAGCTCATTTATCTCTCAAGCAACCACTAAACAATAAACAACTTTTATTTTTTATCGCAAATAACTGAGAAAAAAGAGCAAGAAGTAATTAAATGGAAGTTTAAAACAAAAAGTCAAATTACGTTATGTTAATTATAGGGATTTTGCATTTTTAAACTCACAATTACGTGCTGCCGTAAGTAGAAGTTAATTATTCTAATGCTGAGATTCTTCCCCTTCCTCCCTTCCTCATCCTCTCTCTGTGTCTCCCCTTCCTTCTCTCTCTCTCTCTCTCTGTCTCTCAATTTTCGTCGGGACGTCTGGGGGGGGGGGGGGGAGCACGTACTCCTATGCCCCTCCCCCCAGAATCACCTTGCTTACATAAATAAATATCTATATTATATTATAAAAAGCAGCTGTGGGACGAAAGGACAAACAAGAAACTAACAATATTTGCACTGACATCGTTTGCAACGTACTATTCTGTGTACTTTTCATTATTTAGGTGGGCATTAAATTTATAGAAATTATAGCTTTGAAGGGTTTTAGCTGGGACTGGGACTGAAATAACTTTGTTAAGACTGACATTTAGTATAACGACTTTGTGATCGCTGAATCCTGCATTTTATACGTGAACTATTGATCTATGTTTATTTTTGTAAACGAGTATTTGTTCTAAGTTAGTCTTGGTTATGGGTATTACTCTTGTGGGTTTACTTACAAGACCCTATACGTCATACGATTTTGCAGGATTGGCAAATGTCTGCCTGTTTCTATTTTGAGTGAGAAAATCAGTATTAAACGTCACCATAGAAGAATGAGCACACTGAAATGTAAATAGAAAGAGCTTTTTTCCCCTCTTTTTCCCCGTTGAAACATTATTAATAGTGTGGCATCAGACCAATGGTACGTAAACTTTTGAAAATTACTCCAAATGCTCTACTTTCTGTAGCCTACATCTTAATGTATATGTTTAATTAAATGTAGGCCTACATTGTTATAAATGAACGTAACAGATACATTAAAGATACTTGGTTTCTTATCATCAAATGTTACTACTACATCATTAAAGTTACAGTGATGCGTGGAAAATCTATTCCATTGCAAGTCTCCTACATTTGGTCAGGGGACTGGCAATTAGGTCGTCCAGTCGGGAAGTGCAATGTAATAAATTGTAGGAAGATAAATATGATTTATTGAACAGTGACAGTTCTAAACAGAAAAACTTAGGCGGAGTGTAGGAATTCCGTTCTACGATCCACCTCGAAAGAGGCACAAAATTAACCATCCACTGCTAATAAAAGCATTCTTTCATAGGTTCTTCAACAATAACATAAAGAAATTTCAAAGAAAACGAACCGATGGTGAATTCTTTCCTGTAACAGGTTTTGTCTCGATAATTCGTTTTTAAAGAATGACGTTCTTCCTCCAATAGGTATTTTCTTAGTAAATCGTTTTTACAAAGCATGGTATGAACGAGATATTGTAATAGAACTAAATTTTGCTGCTGATCGCGAACACAACTTTTCCTTGGACTCTACTTAGACTCCTGGCCATTAAAATTGCTACACCACGAAGATGACATGCTACAGACGTGAAATTTAACCGACAGGAAGAAGATGCTGTCATATGCAAATGATTAGCTTTTCAGAGCATCCACACAAGGTTGGCGCTAGTGGCGACACCTACAACGTGATGACATGAGGAAAGTTTCCAAACGATTTCTCATACAAAAACAGCAGTTGACTGGCGTTGCCTGGTGAAACATTTCTGTGATGCCTCGTGTAAGGAGGACAAATGCGTACTGTAGTAGTACATTTAGTAAATTTAGTAATTCATGTGACAGTGATTTCGAATATATAGTGCCAGAGATATTCCTTAACATATTTCTGTAGTGCTGTGAACGGTGGAGCTTAAGACACTTTGTCGGCGATTGTTTTATATTTGTGTACTGTGGAGCTTAAGACTCTTTGTCAGAGTTTTTTATGTTTGTTCTCTGGTTGTAGTTTACGAAGATATGTTGTGGCATGTTCTAAAACTGAATGTACGTTTGGTTAATCGAAAACTATTATTATTATTTACGAAGCAACAATAAAAGAATATTAACCTGAAATTGATGAGAGTCTGCGAAGTCATTTTTTTTATATAAAGTATACAAACAACTTCAAACGACCACTTCAAGAATTTGATGAAGGTGAGATATAATCCAGTGATCTGGATACTCTTATTTACTAATCAGATTGAAGCAAGTTACAGAAGACCCCGTCAGCAGTGTGTCTGTGTGGCGCTGAACGAAGATATCCACGAACCTGCATTAAACACGGCGACGAATATCTTTCAAAAATTGTTTACAAGTCATCCTATAAACTTTCTTTCTTCTTTCAGCCTACAATAGAAGTGCAGACTGCTGGCAAAAAACAAACTGGTTCTATTAATGTGTCTGTGTACATTACGACAACACATTACACACCATTACAATTAGAACAGTACTATTATAGTACCATCACGTTTCCGAATTTGATAAAGGTCGGATTGTAGCCTATCGCGATTACGGTTTATTGTATCGCGACGTTGCTGGTCGCGTTGGCCGCGATCCAACGACTGTTAGCAGAATATGGAATTGGTGGGTTCAGAAGAGCAATACGGAACGTCGTGCTGGATCCCAATGGCCTCGTATCACTAGCAGTGGAGATGACAGGTGTGGTGTCACACAAGTCTGAAGTGCGCGCCACATACTTTCGCAGCCCGCCGCCATGCAAGCACGGCGCGGAGTTTGTACGACGTCGGCCACGAGCGCCCTCTGCTGCAACCCCTCTCGTGGCCACCATTGAACTGCATCGGCCACTTGGCAATAGGACAGGCACCAGATAAGACTCATCAGTAGGCAGGCCTCTACCTAGTTAAACTATGTATCTGCATTCCATTAATCTTCAGTTAACGAAGTAAAGTATTGTACTATTTCTATGAAATATATATATCTTGTTCTAATCAAGCTTAGTGTTTCTAGTTTCTGCTGTCCCACTGGCTGGTCACCTCGGACTCTGTAGCCGCACACGCATGCATCCAACTTCCATGTGTCGGTCTCTCTACTCGGCCACCGACGCCTAGGACAACCGGCGGAAACGAGACACAAAAAAAAGCATCTTATCCGCATGGCTGTAACGGATCGTGCAGCCAACCCTGAGCACTTATGAACTTCTGGGTTCGCCAAAATTGTCGCCGTCTCAACAAGTGCTAACAGCATACATAGGACAAAATATTCCCGTGCTGGGAACGAGTAGCCTGCCAGCCTCTTTTCAAGGTGTTACCAAAACTGTAGCTTTTGTTGTTCTTCAGGCCAAATCTACACAGAACATTTTGGACTCGATGCATTTGACTTGTTTGGCTTATCAATTCAAAGAGATTTGCTTCAAATTTCGTCAGTAGTGCCGCAGGACAGAATCAATGCATTCCGTGAAAAATATAGTGACTTGTTTTCGCCGGAATTAGGCTGTGCAAATGACTTCGTGGCGCATGTAACTTTAAAAGAATCTGCAGTACCAAACTTCATAAAGCTAGACCAGTCCCTATCGCCCTCCATGATAAAGTTGGAGAAGAACTTAAACATTGGTAGGATAGAGGGGCGATTTCTCCTGTTTCTGCGAGTCAGTGGGCCTCGCCTTTAGTGATTCTAACCAAGCCGACTGGAAAACTTCGTCTCTGTGCGGACTTTAAATCAACAGTGAACAGTTAAACAATTGTAGACACTTACCCCCTGCCCCGACCTGAGGAACCGATGGACAAATTAGGACAGTCTCGCTTCTTTTGTAAGATTGATTTAGCAGAGTCATACTTACAGATTCCGCTTGATGACGAGTCAAAAAAAGTTTTCGTCATGGGTCTTTTTCAATTTCAACGCATACCCTTTGGCAGTTCTTCCGCCCCCGCTATTTTTCAGCATTTTTTGGAACAGCTGACAGTTTCTTTACCGTGCTGCTCGAACTATTTAGATGATATTGTTGTCTCGGGAGGCACAATTGAATAACATTTATCAAACCTGGAGTGTCTTTTCAAAGTGTTGACTGCATCAGGTCTACGTTGTAATAAAGCAAAGTGTTCGTTTTTTCAAACTAAAATAGAGTTCCTTGGCTCTGTGATTAATGCCCAAGGAATCCATCCCTTACAATCACATCTTCGAGCAATCAAACACTTGCATCCCCCTACGAATGTGCACGAACTGCAAGCGGTAATGGGAAAGCTGAACTATTATATCAGATTTATTCTCAATGCCTCTCAGATTGCAGCTCCACTACATCCCTTGCATCGGAAGAATGTTCCTTTTGTATGGTCTAAAGATTGCCAGGTTGCCTTTGACAAATTAAAGTCTGCATTACTCACTGATGAATGTTTGATTCCCTTTGACCTACGGAAGCCTGTAGTGCTAGCAGTGGAAGCTCTTCTTTCGATCTGGGCGCATTTTTGTCACATCGTATTGTCACGATCGTCCTATTGCCTTTGCATCCAAGCTACTGATGCCAACACTACAGAATTACAGTTAGACTGAAAAGGAGGCCTTAGCAATCATTTACGGCATCACAAAGTTTCATCATTATCTCTATGGCAGAAAATTCTACTTGTTGACAGACCATAAACCTCTCACGTTGTTGTTTTCGCCCACAAAGCCAAATCCGCCACGAACGGCACAAAAGCTTCAGAGATGGTCCGTGATACTGTCTAATTATCAGTATGAGATTTTGTACCGACCTACCACTAAACATGCCAACACAGACACACTTTCCCGACTTCCGGTTGGCCAGGATGTGTCGTATGATTCTTCACAAATGGCGTGTTGCTAGATAGACTCCAGAGATGCTTCCGCTGTCACAGACTTCCCTTTTAACTCTCGTTGGGTTGCACAGGTAACAGCTGCGGATGCGGACCTAAGTGTGGTAGCACGTTTGTTTCGCTCTGGGTGGCTTGCCAGAGCCAAAGATATCGAGCGGGCTCTGGTTCAATGTTATTTTGCACAACGTCATGCATTGTCTTTACGTCAGGGTGTTCTGTTGTTACATACCGACAGCGACCAAACAAGAGTGATTGTTCCTCGTTCCCTGCAACAAAAAGTCTTACGCCTCCTGCATCAAGGACATTGCGGTATTGTTCGGACAAAGCAACTGGCCAGACGTCATTGTACCTGGGTTGGTATGGACGCACAGATAGAGAGTATGACGTCACAGTGTATGGTTTGTGCGGAGCATCAGGCAGCTCCTCCGCAACGTTTCTCGGACTGGCCACGCCCCAAGGGACCATGGAAACGTTTACACATTGATTTTGCCGGACCTTTTTTGGAATACGCGCTGGTTAATCGTTGTAGACGCTTTCGGCAAGTTTCCTTTTGTGATTGCCATGAACTCAACGACGTCGTCTAGTACAATCAGTGCCTTAACATCAGTGTTTTGCATCGAAGGTTTGCCTGAAACTATCGTCAGTGACAATGGACCTCAATTTGTTAGTGCGGAATTTCAACAGTTTTGCCGTGTGAATGGCATTCAGCACATCACCGCCGCACCTTTTCACCCTCAGTCCAATGGTGAAGCAGAAAATTTCGTTCGAACATTCAAGTCTCACATGGAAAAGATGAAAGGTCAGCACTCCAGGCAGCATGCTCTTCAAATTTTCCTGTCTACGTATCGGTGCATGCCACGTGACGGCCCGTCTCCTGCCGAGCTGCTACACGGCCGCTATCACCGCACTCTCCTTCACCTGCTGCAGCCTCCAACGCACCGAGTCGGTTCGTATGGCGCTACGCGTTTTCTGGTTTCTACGCCGGTGCTGTACAAGGTGTTTGCTGGGAAGAACCGTTGGTTGCCGGGCACCATTCAGCGCGTGCTTGGTCGCAATATGTATGTTGTACGTTCTTCCACAGGGTCGGAGCTGTGGCGCCACGCAAACCAGTTGCGCCTGCACAGGCCGCGCGATCCTTTCTCTGGTTTCTTGATTCCAGGACCCAGTTCACCGCCAGGGAGCAACTCCGCCGACGGGTCCAGCGTCTCCGGACTACGAGATCGTCCCCATGGAGGTCGACGCGCCTCCATTGCAGTCGTCCCCGCCGCCACCACCGCTGTCGCCGCTGCCGATGACAGCGTCACCGAGAGGAACTCCGGGACCGTGCGTGCCCCCCCCCCCCCCCCCTGCCTGGGCCACGCACCTCATGGCGGAGGAGTGCGCCCTTCCCCTCGTTTTTGTGGATTTTCCGGGGGATCGCTAGGTGGATACCGGGGCGCGGACGGCGTCTCGATCCCAGTCTCAGCTATGACGCCCGTCCCACCAGTAACGCCCCAGCCCACTCTCCTCCCAGTGCTGCCGCCGTGGCCCTCAGTCCTACGCCACGACGGGGGGAGGGGTGTGGTGTCGCACAAGTCTGAAGTGCGCGCCACATACTTTCGCTGCGCGCCGCCATGCAAGCGCGGCGCGGAGTTTGTACGACGTCGGCCACGAGCGCCATCTGCTGCAACCCCTCTCGTGGCCACCACTGAACTGCATCGGCCACTTGGCAATAGGACAGGCACCAGATAAGACTCTCATCAGTGGGCAGGCCTTTACCTAGTTAAACTATGTATCTGCATTCCACTAATCTTCAGTAGACGAAGTTAAGTATTGTACTATTTCTATGAAATATATATATCTTGTTCTAATCAAGCTTAGTGTTTCTAGTTTCTGCTGTCCCACTGGCTGGTCACCTCGGACTCTGTACCTACACACGCATGCATCCAACTTCCATGTGTCGGTCTCTCTACTCGGCCACCGACGCCTAGGACAACCGGCGGAAACGAGACACAAAAACAAGCATCTTATCCGCATGGCTGTAACGGATCGTGCAGCCAACCCTGAGTCAACAGATGCGGACGTTTGCAAGACAAAACCATATGCACGACCAGTTCGACGACGTTTGCAGTAGCGGTTACCCTTGACGCTGCATCATAGACAGGAGCGCCTGCGATGGTGTACACAACAATGAACTTGGGTGCACGAATGGCAAAACGTCATTTTTTTATGAATCGACGTTCTGTTTACAGCATCATGATGGTAGCATCCGTGTTTGGCGACATCGTGGTGAACGCACATTGGAAGCGTGTATTCGTCATCGTCATACTGGCGTATCACCTGGCGTGATGGTTTGGGGTGCCATTGGTTACACGTCTCGGTCACCTCTTGTTTGGATCGACAGCACTTTGAACAGTGGCCGTTACATTTCAGATGTGTTACGACCCGTGGCTATACCCTTCATTCAATCCCTGCGAAACCCTACATTTCAGAAGGATAATGCACGACCGCATGTCGCAGGTCCTGTACGGGCCTTTCTGGATACGGAAAATGTTCGACTGCTGCCCTGGCCAGCACATTCTCCAGAAAACGTCTGGTCAATGCCAAATTGCATGAAAATGTAATCACATGTCAGTTATCCAATGAATACCCGTTTATCATCTGCATTTCTTCTTGATATAGCAATTTTAATGGCCAGTAGTGTATTATGCTTGAAACAACAAACACAGCATCTCGTCTAATCTACCGCCTTTAAAAATAAAAACATCGCCCACATCCCCGTCAAAGACCATCAAATATACGCTGAAAGACAGCCAGGGCAAAGAAATCATGGAAGACACTTCCGAAGCCGGCTGTCCCGAGCGGCGTGTAAGTTTAGACGTGCTCGAGGAATTGCAAATATATAAACATCTTTCTCGTGATGATGGGCTTATTCTGAACGAGCAGTTACAACTTTGTAATAGAATTATGAAAATAATTAATATAATCCACAGCCACGAAGCTCAACAATCCAACAAAAATGGATGAATTATTGTCAGTAATAGAGGCTTCTTCAATGGTATTAAGCCGTTACTCGGTTTTTGATTTTGTTTACTTCGTGCAGTGTCCGAAATATTTCTTCCGAGTTGATCCAAAATATTGTTTTCCAAAAGGCATGTTAACTAAATTTCATGTTTATAACATTTAATTGCCCGTTAATTTTCTTAACTATTTTGGAACTTCTAAAATAAAGTCTCAAAAAAAGTTCAAATGTTTGTAGAGCTTAAGGGACTTAACTGCGGGGTCATCAGTCCCTAAACTTTCAAACTACTTATGAACTACTTTATGCTAAAGATGGCACAAACATCTATGCCGGAGGGGGGATTCGAACCCCCGACGGGGAACGGCCTCGCGCACCGTAGCATAGCGCCTAAATGCGCTCGGCCACTCCGCCGCGGCATCATATTTATTTACATTAAATATAGCTCTTTGTGACATTTCTTTCTCAAAACTCTAATTTGTTCAGTAGCCTGTTGATAATTGCAGCTACTAGATGGCTCCACTAATGTAACATTCACTTCTCCGCACTTGTCACTTGTCTGATGCTCCGAAACAGCGAGCAGCTCTTAGTTGGCTAGCCTTTTATTTTTATTTCCTTGTGAGTTAGCTTCATCGCATCGTTATAAATTTATTATGTGACTTGTAAGTACTGCATCCAAGCTATACAAACTGGTACTGACATTTTGTTCTTCAAGAACTGTCTCTCTTCCGAAAAAATTTGTAATTTATGTTATAGGCATTTAAAAAAATCTGATAAAGGCATTCCTAGTAATCACCGCATCTGCGTAAAATAATCAACATCCATTGAAATAAAGTTTTGTTTTCAATTACAGATTTCGTAGTTTTTCTAAATGTAATATTTATGGCGTTTGCGGGTAAGATGTGGAAGACAGGTGGGTAATTTGACGAAGGGAAACACGATGGGATAAACAAAATAAAAAAGCATTTTATTTTAAGCACAGAACTGGCATGAATTCGTTGTGCGCTTCGTGTCTGCTGTAGTGAGATCGACTGAAGCAGCATGAACTCATTTACGACAGCAAGAACAAGCAAACAAAGTCCTTAATTCGCCATAGCCTTTTCTGTTTTCACAAAGTTCTTCTCTAACGAAATCATGATCGTCGTCCTCTTCAGTGTAGTTCTCTGATATCGAGGAATCTTCCAAAAAGAGTGCCTCAATACATTTATTTTCCCTTTTCTTCTCCCATTTGGCCCCGGGATTTGTTATTCCTTTTTCTGCTCTTTTCTTTTATATTTCTTCTTCTTAGGTTTGTGATGTGCAATGAGGGCAACATTTCCTCTGGAAGTTGCATACACCACTGCACCGTTCTGTACATCCTGCACATCAGTGGTTATCGATTCCTGTAGCCATTGCTACCTTTTGGTCCTTCCTTTATACTTGTTACACACGTTCAATACTGCACAGCTCATTAAAATGATTTACGAATTGTTTGGTTATGACGACGAGACGTCTTGTTTGCCAAATAAATTAATCAAATGCCCTAAACGGACATTCGTAATTTAAACCTAAGAACAATTCATTAAATTATCTATGTTGTTTAGTATGTGCATTAAAGAAAGAGCATGGTTTATGGTTTACGGAAAAACTATAAACAGATTGAAAAAAAAATTACCACACTAGTTGAAGATGCTATTTCGATGCACTGAAATATTACAACAATCATATAAATGATAGCCCCTCAGTCCTAAGCTGACTCCTTCCCGTGGTGCCCCTGCATATGTACTTGGAATTGATCTTTCAATACCGAATCGAACGTCAGCACTTCAGAGCATACATCCCACAAAAGATATATGATGAGCAAGATGTTTTCAACAAGTGGGAGGGCTCGTATCAGGGCCAAGCATTACAATCATTTCTGTTACACAGAAGGATTATCAACATGTAAAGAAGAGCTTTTACAGAACCTTTGTCATACACAAAAATGGGATTTATTATGTAAAGAAACACACAGGGATATCCACTAGCGGTGCCCTAAGATTCGAGGAATGGAGTTGGTGGCCGAAAGACCTCATGGCCAGTATGGCATTGCCATCTTTGCCAACCCAAAATCTTAAGATACTTACAGCTTCCATCACAGAACAAAATGACATCGAAATCATTACTGTAGAAGTCAGTAACCTTGTAGTTTCCTCTGTCTGCAAGACTCCTAACAAGACATTTTCATATAACGCTTCTACTAATTTCAACAGCTCGAAGGCATCAATTGTTGTTGGTGACTTCAACAGTCATAGCACTGTGTGGGGCTACCCTCATGACGACTCAAATGGAGATGCCGTGCTAGAGTGGGCAGAACTGCTTCAGCTATCTTTGATCCATGACAACAAACTTCCTCCATCTTTCAATAGTGGCAGATGGCAACACGGATACAACCCTGATCTTATTTTTGTCAGCGAGAAATTAGCTGAGAAAAGTATGAAATCAGTTTGCATGCCGATCCCCCTCACACAACACCGCCCAATTATGTGCCAGCTGCTACCAGCAGTAACGTGCAGTTCAGACGAAGGTACATTTTCAAGAAGGCAAACTGACGAGAATTCAGCACAATGCTCGATGAAAGGATTACAAAAATTGATCCCACGCCAGAGGCATATGAACAGTTTCTGGAAGGCGTCCAGTACTGTTCCCGAAAAACTATCCCTAGGGGCTGCAGAACCAATTACATTCAAGGTCTTACTTCTGAGACAGCCACTCTGCTGAAAGAATACGAAGATCTGTTCAATAAAGATCCTTTCAGGGACGAAACTATCAACAGCGCACAACGAGTTATTTCCAATACCTCCGAATCCAGACGCAACCAGTGGATTAAATTAATGGAAGAAACAGGCTTGGAAAGAAACAGTTACAGAGCATGGAGACTACTCAGACACCTCAGCAATGACACAACTAAGACCTCGGTACATTGTAACATCTTTGCAAATAAAATTACAAGCCAGCTGGTGGAGAGTGGTAAACCAATTAAAGCTTGAAGAGGGCCAAAACAAAAAGAAGAAAAGCTGACTACTCACGAAAATAGCATACATTCCAACCATTTTGCTATCGAAGATCCAAATAAATTCAAAAATGGCAAGGCGGCGGGTCTTGATGACATAAGCATTGAATAACTCAAAAGATTTGGACCTGTTAGTAAGAAATGGCTCTTAGATTTATTCAATAACTGCATCACCTACTGCAAAATCCCTAAACTGTGGAGAAAAAAAAAAAGAATTATTGCAATACTTAAGCCAAGCAAGAACGCAAATGACCCAAAGAATTATCGACCAGTCTGTTAGTTGAGTAATATGTATAAAACCTCAGGAAGAATGATATTGGATAGACTATCTGAGGTGGTAGACCCGTTACTCAGAACAAACAGGCTTTAGACCAGGGAGAAGTTGTACTTCCCAAGTACTGCACCTGACACAATACTTATAAGACGGCTACGAAAACAATAAAGTCACTGGGGTAGTTTTCATCGACTTAAGATCAACCTACGACACAGTTAACCACCGAATAATGCTTCGTAAAGTGCATGATATAATAAGGACTATAAACTCACACAAATAATTGAGGGTTTTCTAAATAGGTATTTTTATTGAATTCCAAAGTCATAGGAGCAGATCGAGGACTAAAGAACGGCCTCCCACAAGGTAGCGTACTAGCTCCCACTCTTTTCAACATTTACACCAAAGACCAACCTCGCTCACAAAAGATAAAGAGTTTTATATATGCAGATGTTTAAGAAAAAAACATTTGAACTTGCAGAAGAGAAGCTCTCCTACGCCTTACAAGTGGATGTCGCCTTGAATGAGACCCGCAGACTCATAACTGGATGTTTGAGATCCACACCACTGGATAAAGTTTACTGTTTAGCAGGTATCCCACCTCCAGATATCCGTCGTGAGTGCGCATCCAGAGTGGAGAAAATTAAAGCACTAAACCTTGCGACGCATTCTCTATATGGATACCAACCAGCACTCCAGAGGCTCTGGTCAAGAAAAAGTTTTATTCATTCAACATAAAGCCTCAATGAAGAACCACCAAACTTCAGAGTGAACTCGTGTCGTTCTAGATATAACCACCTCGCAGGATGGATGGTGCCCTCAGAAAGATCCCCCCAGGTCACGAGGAAAGCTGGTCAACCTGGAAGACGCTTAACAGACTGCATACAGGAGTCGGAAGAACGAAGATCAACATGTGAAGATGGGGGTTCCCCTGCGACTCGACCGTATGTGAATGTGGCGAAGAACAGACAATGAGCCATCTTCTCGAATGCAAACGCTGCCCAAGTAGACGCTCTCCCCAAAAGGAGGCATGTGAGCTGGCCGCATACTGGTCGCGGCACACTTAATTACATTCGTGTCAGCTATAATTAATAACAGAACTGATAATACTTACAGTACCAAAGTTTGGATTTTTATTTTGTTTTATACTTTTACTGCCTCGTTTCCTTGTTGTACGTAACGCTGAAAGTATGTATGTCTCTGACACGATTAAATAAAGTCCTAAATGATGGCTGTTCGCCTTAGTATATATTGTAGCGCACGTAGAGTGCTACTCGTTAGCAAGGAAAGACCTTTATTTGCTCTTCTGTCTCGACAATCACATAAAATAAACAATTTGTCTTCTTAGATTCCTCGTCAATTTAACCTAGCATCCCATACTCCAATCTGCCATTTGGATTTACTGGCCTTTCGCCGAACTCCGACATCGCTGAATGAAGAGCGTTGCGCTCGTGGGACTGATGGTGGAAGCAGGGCAAAGACCCGCAGAGCGGCCCTTGTATGCGGGTGCGGGGACAAGCTCGGTTATCGCAGAGGCTTCCAGAACCGCGACCTGCCTCTGCTGGGTTTTGTGCGAACGTTGCTCCCTGACACTTCGGAACAGTGCTCCAACCTCACTGCTGCACTGCTCTGGCAGTTCCAATTGCCACAGAGAACTACAACAGTAGTATACGGTTTAGAACACGTCAAACTTTTATTTCTTTTAATTACCGCAAAAATGCGAAATATTGCTACAATGTTCAAAACATAGGTTTTTTTATGCACAAAGAACATACAAGCACAGACGACATATGGCAGCCCTGCGAACACAGACGTTGTTAGACGTCCGTAGACAAAACTCGGCCGTTGTTAGGAAGGATGCAGAATATTTCGAGGCGTGTCGCGCATATTTAATCACATTTTGAAACCGTGGGGAGGAAAACTGATAATGTACGACTAATTGCAACTTGAGAATATTGTCACGGTGATAGGAAACTGCAGTTATTTGCACACAACAATTTTCTCTGTTAGTTTTCTGTAAAATGCCTTCCACTGACGGAAAATTTCTCTGTCTAACGGTTGAATTACGTTCGTCGTGCCGGGTGGAATCTGAAGTATCTCTACTTCTTTGTCAGAGCAAGCTCGAAATACAGCTTTTAATCAATCAGAACTTTTATGACCACGAATCTAGAAGGAGAAGAGATTTGTTCCCGCAGAACGGAAGAAAGCATGACGCATGAAAAGTGTAACGTTATCATTTCCCATTTTTCCAGTCTTCGATGCGTCTACCACAAGATTGTCTGCGTAGAACATTGTTTGTTTGACACGTGATCCAAAACGTCGAGTTGGTTCTTGAAGACACACATACAGTTTAGGCAGGAATGAGCCATCCAAATTATGGGCATTATAGTGTATGAATGAGTGAGTGCAGTCGTAGACTGCGCAATTGCCTCAATATCTTTTTCCCCTTTGAATGACAGTGTTCTTTTCGCACGCATTTGTTTTTGAAAACCTGACTGATCTGCATTGTAAACGTAAGATTCACTAAAACTGGCGATCTTATTTTTTGCAGTCTTAAGAAAAGCTTCTATCGTTTCCATTTGAGTCACTTCATTTTCCGACCTGTTTCTCGATACAAATTTCTCTATTTTTCGTGCCACAATTTTATGTGATCTTTTGAAGCGACTAATCCAACTTTCAGAAGCTGTAAATTCCTTACCGCCTATCGCGTTGGCAATCTCTAACGCCCAATCACGCAAAGTTGTGTCGCTGACTCAATGACTGTCGTTTGGCATCGATAATTGCTCAAAAGTCGCGCATTTATCTCCGTCGCAATTTCCAGTCGACTCTTACGTCATCCAGCGACTTCCTTTTTCCAGCTATACAATTCACGTTCAGAATGGACAAAGCGATACCTATTTTGAACAGTACTGACACGTAGGCGTTCCTTACCACTGTCGTTCAACCAATACTTCACCGCTTTTTCTTTGTCTCATAAATTAATTGTAGTTGCTGAAATTGCTTTCGGAGATAATTGATGATGGTACGTGGCATTATCACTCGAAGAGCCTTCATGTGTGCAACTTTCTTCCTTTTCTTCGGCGTGTGTAGATTCACAGTCTGCAATATCGTGTGTTTCAGTCGTTTCTAGCCACATGTCTGCGCTATTTACATGATCGTCTAGAAGTTTAACTACCATGTCGCACATCACATAGTCTTCACGCGTGTTTTCTGTTGATTGCTTCATTTGCCGTCTGTGGTATATCTCCATGGCAAGCAGCAAAACATTTACAGGGTTTGCCATCACCTGTGAGGGGAGACTGAATGTTCACCGTAAAGTAGCTTGCGGAGTGTAGATGTAAATTTACAGGATATCTTTCACATCTCTAACCAGTGTCAGGACGGTATGTTTCGAAATACGTACCAGAAATGAAAAGGAAGTGCATGCCACAGAAACGAATATTCGTTTCATCTTTCCACCAATACTGTGCAACGATATTCCTCTTTACTGAACGCCGCTATAAGACGGCCGCACCTCCCGACCATGCGCACAACGCTCACCATAACAACAGCTCACGACTCGCCATTTCCAGGGGTGGCCAGCCGTTACCGCAAGCGCCAAGCAGTAAAAAGCCATTTTCGTGATCTTTTGGTGACTTCCAGGTCATGTCAGCAGCTAACATTCTGCATACAGCATTACTTCAATGTTAACTAACAGTGCTAAAAAAATCGATACATGTTTCGGCATGACAAGTCTGACCATTCCCTTGTAAGTATGGATTTGGTTGCAACCTTAGCAATAATTTGTCAGCAAGTGGTGTAATTAATATTTGTGGGAGAAAAGCGCTTCACACGATAGACAACAAATGCTGGTAGCTACCTGATAAACTAGTTGGTTACGACTTCTACGACTGAATGTGAATGACATAACAAACGTAAACAACAAGTAAGTGGAGGGTGATTAATTTTGTATATGGAGCACTTTCCACGACTGGCAAGAAATATAAACTTGTTGCTTACGATTTCTGTAACGAAAATGTAAGAGTATAACAAACCGTGGTACTAAGTATGTGCAAAATGTTTAACAGACACAACAATCTGCCGCTCTACTCTGAATACGAATCATAAATGAATTTACTTATATAATAGGGGAGAACCTGTTATCAAAGTATTAAACGTTCTTTATTGGTCTTAATATTATGGCGAAAGAAATCCGTCCTTCACACTTTAAATAAGAGGGCTCAGACGATCAGTGATGAAGAACACTTGAAAGCGGAACAAAAAAACCACTGATCCATCTTCGAGGCCAAAGGTTATGAGAAGACGTTGATACAGGAAACCGTGACTACAAATTCTGTAGACAATAGTGAAGACCAGAAAATAACACAAAATATTGCTTTATTACCATACATGCAAGAAGTAACTGAACGCGTGGGAAAAATTCTAGGCAGAGCTGACATCAAGCCTCTCTTCAAAAGATACAACAAAGTAAAAGATTTCATTTTATTTGGGCCTGCAGCATTGTGTATGTCTTTTAAGAACACACAGTTAATACAAATAATACCAAAATGCTGCTTTACTTCGTAGATGTTATACAATGTTAATAAATACAGCAATAGGGCTATTTCAGCACCGCCGGCTGCGGTGGCCGAGGGGACTGAGGCGCTCCAGTCACGGTCTGCACGGCCACTACGGTCGGAGGTTCGAATCCCCCCTCGGGCATGGATATTTGTGGCGTCCTTAGTCTTAGCTAGTTCATAAGTAGTTTGTAAGCTTAGGGAATGATGACCACGTAGTTAAGTCCCATAAGTTCTACAAACATTGAACATTTTTTATTTCAGCACTGGCATCAGGCTATGTCCATATTGCATCGTGCAGTAACTGTAAATTATACCTCCACGATGCAGTATGGACAAAGCCTAATGATGGCCACAGTGCCGAAATAGGCCTATTGCTATATTAGTAACCATTATATAGCATCTACGAAGTAAAGCAGCATTTTGGTATTATTTGTATTAACAATTAACAAAGTAAAAGATGTTCTTCGTTCAACGAAAGACGCAGTCGACAAGCTGAATACTGCCGGAGTTTACGAAGTCAGGTGTGTATGTCGACAAGTATATACTCTGTAGGCGAAACAAATATTCAAATGTTTGTAGAGCTTATGGGACTTAACTACGGGGTCATCAGTCCCTAAACTTACAAACTACTTATGAACTAGCTAACACTAAGGACAGCACAAATATCCATGCCCGAGGGGGGATTCGAACCCCCGACCGTAGTGGCCGTGCAGACCGTGACTGGAGCGCCTCAGTCCCCTCGGCCACCGCGGCCGGCTAAAGGCGAAACGGGACGACCTATCAAGACGAGAATATCACAACACGAAAGATACATTCGTCTGGGACAACACACAAAGTCAGCGGTGGCAGGACACCAGGAGGAGTGCGAAAAAGAAATAATGGTTCGAGAAGCACGTGTACTAGCGAAACAGCCATTTCAAACGAGGAGGAAGATCAGAGAGGCCATTGAAATTGCAAAAGCAACCAGCCAACTTGAACAGAGGATTGGTACAGGCTACCGGCGTCCTGGCTCCCAGCAATGGCAACACTTCAGCCGTCCTCATGCGGTACGTGCTGTTCCAACGTGGTGTAGGTCAGAAGTGCTGCCTACCTAGCTGCAGCCCTGCTACATCCTACGAGCTGCTCATCGTGATTTGCCGCGGCGGATTAGACGCGCGTACTGGAGCGCCGTGTTGCGGTGCGCGCGGCCGTCCGCCGTGGGGGGTTCGATTTCCCCCTCGGGCATGGGTGTGTGTGTTGTCCTTAGTTTAGTTTATCTTAGGTTTAGTAGTTTCTAAGCTAGAGACTAATAACCAAGTTGTTGAGTCCCATAGATTTACAAACATTTGAATTTTCATCGTGATTTGCTTTGCGACCGCAACGGTCTCCAGCACCGTTGCGGGCTGGCGTGTAAATTATTGTGTTTACAAGTATGGATGTGCATAAAATTACACGGTATCTCTGTTAGCGATCATCGAAAAAAAAGAAATGCTTTCTGATGGTTGCATGTACTCTTACACAAATTGTTTTTTTCTTCTTCCATAAGCACAAAACGGTACATTTATCTGAAAACGGTTGAGACTAATAAAGAAATTTACGATAAAATCACTTTTGGCAAAAATTCTTAAAACAATTATCGACGGTAAAATAAATCATTTGCACCATCTCCAATTATCTTGCTCTTATATTCTCATTTCCCACGTTGTAGATATTCTGCATATTCTGAGATAATAGGTTATGACCAATACATTTTTACTTGTTATACACGCGGAACAACGCCTCAACTCGACAATGTTCGTTGTGATAATGTTTGCTTTTAGTATTGTACGTAAACACTGTTTCTCATACACTGCATCTACTTCCGTAAACACGCGCTAACCATGTTCACTTTGCGCTGTGAAACTGAACTATTCCAAGACTGTACTGAACTGCAACTTAATTCAAACACCGTGGAGAAAACCGAGTAGCCTAGATCGAAAAACTCAGCAAATTCTCTCGTGGACAAAGTTCACT
The DNA here is from genome assembly GCA_026315105.1 of Locusta migratoria. Classification (NCBI taxonomy): domain Eukaryota; kingdom Metazoa; phylum Arthropoda; class Insecta; order Orthoptera; family Acrididae; genus Locusta; species Locusta migratoria. Next base: position 520,112,068 of record CM048744.1, on the reverse strand, counting down.
CTTGTTTCTAATAAATAACGTCGAATACCGAATATTATTTGTATATAAACAACAGTCTAGAGTGCAATTTTTTAAAATATTTTTTTCGACTAGTTTCGGTTTTATTTAAACCATCTTCAGGAAATTTAGCTCCATTGATGTTGTGGAGCTGGCAGGAGACTTGGAGCCTTCTAGTGCGTCACACATGGCCATTCCCGCACGGCTCTATAGATCTTTAAGAAAGGAAAGGAAGGAAAGACGATTAGAATTTACATTCTGTCAACAACGTGGTCATTAAAGACGAAACACAAGATTGGAATGTTTTGATAAGGATTGGGAAGAAAATCGACGAGTCCTTTGAAGTCATTTATAGAGAGAAGATATAAGCGTGTACGATGTCCAATCTATTTCTTTTCATAGAATAGTTTTCTTAAAATGTAACGATAAGTTCTTCTTAACAGCTGCCAAATTTGCCTCTAAGGAAGTAAGCAAATCGTTGAGGTTCACCCGCCGGATGTGAAACCAATATCTCGAGAACGTAATGAGATATTGCTGCGCTCTCAATGTTACATAAAATTTCGATATATCCTCTGGTTTTCGCTACTAAGTCACTCAAACGTTTGTAAATCTATGGGACGTAACTACATGGTTATCAGTCCTTAGGTTTACAAACTACTTAAACTAACTTAAGGACAACACACACACCATTTCCAGAGGGAGGACTCCAAACGCCGACGGAGAGCAACCGCACGCTCTGCAGCAAGACGCCTTAGAGCGCTCGGCGATTCCACCGCGGCTCGCTACTAAACAAAATATATGCAAAGCGCATATATTGAGACCTACTGAGAGACGTCCACCTTGGGTTGTCCGGTAATCAGTTTCGCATGTTGTGCTTATTGACCCGCACATTAACGTAAAATTTCGCCTCGCCACTAAAGAGAATCTTGTAGCAATGTCATGATCGACGGCGTGTTGTGCTGACACCCACTCACAGAACTGCATCCTTCGATCAAGGTCGTCTTTCCACCAGATGCTGCTGGAGTTACATTTTGTATTGCTGCCATTTATGTCGCTGTAGGATTCGGTGGATACTGGTCCGAGGAACGCCATGCGTTGGGCAAGTTGCCTGATTCCTCGGACGGGACTCGTGGCCACAGCTTTTAACACTGCTGTGGTCATAGGCTCATGGGTTGCTGTGTGGGGACGGCCTGTGCGGGGCTTACCAGTTACTTGACGTGTTCGCTTTCAGGGTTTCGCTGGTTGAAGTCCCTGGTAATTTCCGAGTAATTCCGGCCGCAAGCTGACATGACGGTTTCGATCCTGTCTTCTTTGGTCAGTGGTATGTTGTTCTTCCCATTAACGGGACACCTGTACCGGTAATATGAAAACGTGATCAGCTTTGAGCATACTGAATGGCGAATTATACCTGTTATAACAAATATTCCATATTAGCTAATAAAGATATTGGAAAACCAACTTCACCATTGTGTTTCTCGTCAAATTCTAAAGAAGTATCATATGACCCTCTTCACATTGAAGAAATGTGAGCTGAATCCAATATGGCGGATACCAAGATGGCGGACGGCTTTCGCAGGTCACCCGAAAAGTTTCTCCCCACCCCCTTTTTTTATATCTGTGTCGACCCCATCCATAACTCTCACCATTTTCGCGATATTTAGTCCGGTCCTAAGTTTTGGGACACACTGTACATAATGCGACCGAAGGTGTTCAGTACTGCCAAAATAATTCAAATGCAAATAAAGACATAAGCTTTTTCAGCTTTCCACTGCTATGCTTCCTCTTCGATCTAGGGTCATCAGCTTTCAACAGCTCTTGCCAACTGGAACTGCTATTCCAAGGCATCCAGTTCCCTCTCCCATCTCATCTACTCACGCAGAGAACATTTGGGAGGCAGATGATTCTTTTCTTATATGAGTAGGTGTAGTACCACAGTCATCACACCCAGGAGATGTGGCGAGATCTGCTGACACGATAAACAACATCTACGTTATGAAAGGAGAAGTTTATGGAGTGCATGACAAGATATATGATACTAGCTTTACCCGCGGCATCACTCGTCCTTGCATATGTGTCAAAGGTCGTCGATTGTACAATAACTTCGCAACATTGTTCAAGTTATGACCTTGATCATCGGGATAAAAGAAAAGTATTCATTTTCCGGGTTTAAATATAAACCGTGCGTTTAATGACGGTACGTATTGTCCTTCTTTATCGAGATAAAAATAAATATATTATTAAATACGAAATAATCTCTGTTATATTGTGATTAAACTTCTGACTGAAGAAGCTACACCTTCACCGTTATACAAAGTGTAAGTTATTGGAGGATTGAAATGTCATCGAAATCGGTCTGCGGTTTGAAGAGTGTAAGCATTGTATTAATTATGTTGTATCGTATTAAGTACAACATAGCAACAATTAAAAATATTTTAATAAATGTGATAAATTTCAATCGTAGAAGAATAAATAGCTTTTACAACGAGTCTTCAAGCGTCTCAGAAGCTGTAAGAGAAACGTTTATGCTCAGCTATTCCATATTTCGAGTTATATACTTAAACCGAACATATATCTTGAATTATGTAGTTTCTAAAGTAACCCGTGTTCTTCTTCAGCGTTCAAGCATCTCCATTTCCAATATCATCAAAATAAATTATTAGCCGTGAAAGCGTAAAAGACAGAGCTTCTTTCGCACGTATAATATTATCAGTATGGATATGGATACTGTGGGAGGGAGGAAAATCGAAAACGATCTACTCTCTGCGAACACGTCGCTCGAACATATCTGGCAGAAAGTGAGTATGTGGTAGAAAGTGCGTTTTGACCGATAAAGGATATTCCCTGCAAGGCTGAGGCAAGTTTCCGCTTTGTCCTTATTTGGGATGTTGTAAATGAATGGACAACGCTGATGACATAAGACAAAATACAAAAGAGACAACAACAGCTAGAAATGAAACTCGAAAGGATAACAAAGAGGACATGAAAAACAGCAATAATAACACAGTATACTAAAATGTCTTCCTAAGTGAACTGGAGTATGATGCTTCAGACTGACAGAGCTCCATTAAACTGTTATCGTTAAATTTCCAACGGTTATCCGTCCTGAATAACGTAACAATATTTTGTAACGCGCGGGAATTAAGACAGAATACTTCTCTTGCGTCAGTGTCCGATGTGCTGCGGTTCTTCCCCTCTATCAGACAGCTGTACAGAAGAGCGTCAGCTTTCGCAAAGTCACGTTCACCCGTCACGTACGTCAACTTACAGAGTGTACCGCGAGTACTTGGCAGAATTTGCCGTAAGCTCAGAAGCGAAAGTGCAAATAGTGACGCGAGAGGAAATGGGCGACTTTGTTTGTCATCCTGTGCACTCCAGCAGTTCACCGAAATGAGGTGGTTTTGTTGCTGCAGTACACTGTTCCGGAGAAAATCTTTCTTATAATTCCTCGAGTGTTTGCGTGGTCGGATTTCTGGTGAGAAACTCTGTCAGCTTGTTTGCGCTCACTTCACGCGTCATTTCTCCAGAATCAGGAGTAAAGTAACTGACTTTTTTTTTACTTGAATATCTGTTATTCATCGCAAGGCCAGCCGCCTCCTTCTTCGATTTTACCGCTTGAAGATTTGGACAACTTCGTTTACGTAATCACTTGAAACCGTTTATGCAAGTCTTCTTTGTTTCATGATTAAGCACGCCAGTTATAAATACTAACAACTCTCTAACTTCTAGTTTTTTCACAAATCATTTGCTGAATCACATCTGCAGATGTGTATAAGAGTGCGATATTGATAATGAAAGAACGAAATTAAAATTGAAACGATATGTTTGACGAGTCGAATGATTTTTCTACCACTTAATGATCTGCGAATTATGTCGGTATTCTCTTCGGGGTTTGAAGTGGTTGCTATCTTCCTACATAGGATCCCGAATATTCTTAGTCTTCCCGAGATTTGTTTTCAGGTATACACTTCCACAATCAGTGCTCTGTCGCTAGCGTGATTTACTCACGCATGTCTGTTACCTTTCTAATTACTGTCTTCGAATGCTTTTTCTGAGTGCTATGAGACAGAAGCTTTGGGGTTGCAGATTAAAGTGCAGTTTAGTACTTATTGAAGAATGACTATCACACATAATTGATATCATAAGTAATACTTTGAGGGGAAACAAGTGAGACAAAAAAGTTATATTAATCATTTACCATCAAGATCACAATGCATGTTTGTGGGTTTACGCAAGATCAGTTGTGATCCTGAGGGGCGTAAACACTTCCGTAAATCTAAAAAATAATCGTAGTACAAGACAATGTCGTTTGTGTAAAATTAATTACGGACTTTTCATTATTAACAACTTTTAAAACCTACATATTACTTTATTGTTGAAATCATTATAGTTCTTTGAGATGCCTCGTTCATTTATTGTTGCTCATTCAACCTTCAAGGAACCACTAGGAATTGAATAAATTACATTACTGGAAACAAAGAAGGAAATATACAAATTGTGGTGAAGCTGTATGAAGTTAACTAGTGACCAGGTGGGAGACTGAGGCGCTCCAGTCACGGTCTGCACGGCCACTACGATCGGGGGCTCGAATCCCCCCTCGGGCATGGATATTTGAGCCGTCCTAGTTCTTAAGTAGTTCATAAGTAGTTTGTAAGTATAGGGACTGATGACCCCGTAGTTAAGTCCCATAAACAATACAAACATTTGAACATTTTGAACCAGGTGGGAAATTCACCATGAAAATCACGAGACTATCACAAGTGAGCTACCTATTTTATTTAGTTTAAAGCAAATTGAACTATTTGTTATCTGTTGAGGCTACAAAAGTAAGCAAAATTGTAATTTACAGATTTAGGATCCACCGAAGATGCCCTAAAATAACGGGCGAAACACGTATGGAGGAAATAGAAGAATTGCAGCACGAAAACAAATATCAAGACATTTTATTTAGCAAAATGGAAGTGGGTGCATTTTGAAAACAAATGTATGAAAACGAGGAGCTGGAGACACTGGCTAGGGAATCGACGTCTAATGTAATGAAAAAAGGACATGACGAGGATTTGAACCGCAGCGCCATGATGCGGGCGTGTGTGTTGTGCCAGCAGTCCCACTTCCTTTTTGTTCTTCGAATCGTACCTTTGTGTTCTATTTTTTTGCGTTAAAAGCACTTGAAGTTATATATCACTAGATACAACGTTTTATTAGTTTAATTTCGCTTGATACTTTAGTTTCACAACAATTATGAATCGTTTTTGATGAAAGGACGCTTATAAAAAATAATTTTCTTTACCTTCTTAGTAAAGTATATGCTTTTTCATGATTCTGACACTATTTGTGCAGTATGTCAACTTAATTTTGAAATTTTGTATTGAAAAAGTGTGACAGCGATGTTTTAGACTCAGCTTTAGAAACATTTGAGCATTTTGTTTTAGACCATTCATTATCGCTAGTGAAATTAAACTAAAAGTACCATTTATTCATTTATTTATTCATTCACTGTACGGAGAAACCCACCGCCCTGAGATGGAAGGTGGATCGGATATTGGCACAACCAGTTACTATTGCAGTCTTTTACTAAACACTTGCTAAGGTTGTTATGAAAAATACTAAAAAGAAACAAAAATGCAAAATTTATCTACTATTATCGAGAATCTATAGCTTTACAATCCTTAAAAAGTTCTACAATTTTTTAATTGGCAGTAGACAAATTTAATGTGGAAATAATCCTAAGTGTTACTAAAACTACCAAAGAAATTGAATTGATAGTGACACTGTCTCGTTTCACAAGCACATACATGCCTATTTACTATAAGGCGTTAATGTGACGATTGGAAACCAACGAGTTTTGTGCAGTCTTATATTTCTATAAGTGTCAAACTCTACAAAAGAGAAAAACAAACTACTAGCGATCGATGCACGCTTACCGTCAGCTCCCCTCCACTCTCACCCGCAGTCTTACATCTTTCGAGGCGTTATATTGTAAAACCATTTAACTCTTATTCTTAGCAATTTCGAATGAAGTTGCAAAGAAAGATTCACCGAAGTACTTCCTCTCTCTCCCTTCTTAAATGGACGTTACTCCATGTCGCGGACCGTTAAGCCATTTGATGTAGGTCACCTTCTGTGAAACCATGGCACTTCTCTGTGAATTAGATAAGACATTGATTCTGCATCTATTATTTATTATAAATTACATTATTTATTTCAGAATATTTTTAACGCTATTTATTCCACGTTACACATATTCGTAGATTTCTGCACTCATATAGGTTTAATTCTAACTGCACGAATCGCCCTCATCATATTATTTTGTTCCATTTAAAAAAAAAAAAATTAAATAATATTAGTATAGCTTATGGGACTCGACTACGAGGTCATCAGTCCCTAAACTTACAAACTACATATCAACTACCTTATACTAAGGACGGCACAAATATCCATGCCCGAGGGGGGATTCGAACCCCCGACCGTAGTGGCAGTGCAGACCGTGACTGGAGCGCCTTAGTCCCCTCGGCCACCGCGGCCGGCTCCATTTTTTATTTTGTTTTTCACCGCAGAATATATATTGGCTTTATTTACAACAGTTTGAAACGAAAACAGCACTGGTTATTAATTGACAAAGTATTCCGAAATGTAGTTATTGTCCAGTTGCAATCGTGCATAATATCCCGAGTTTAGACCATCAGTAACATTCAATTTTTAAGTTAACTACAAAACAATAACTACTGAATCGAGTTATGCAAATTGGTCACAAATTGATATTCATGCAGATATCGATGAAAAATGCAACGTTGGAAGTTTGGCCGTTTTCATCCAAACGAGAGAGGTGGGACATAACGACTCTGATAGAGTATTCCGTGATTTTCCCAATCCTGTACAGGCAAGTACTGAGCCGGTACCTTTGGAAATGATCAGTTTCTGTTCCCTTTTCTTGTTCTAGTCTGATATTACGCTCCATCTCTATCTTATTTTCTACGATTTGTTACGTAAACGATAAGATATTAAAACGACTGCAAAATTGTCTGACTGGATGTCAAAAATTGCCTGCGATGGTCTACTGATTGTATGGTGAAACTTAAAAACCATATTTATGTCAAAGTTTGCTTTGTATTTTAAGCCACTTTTATTAAACCTTGGCGTCTGTTGTTAATTTTGCAGCTGCCGCTGCCTTTATTTTAGCTAATGGCGATAATACAGCTGTTAGCGTATGGATTGATCTGTCGGTACCGCATTGTGTTCACTCACATCTGCCTCTGCTCCACTTCCAGGTTTCGGGAATCTGTTCCACGTTATATTTTTAACACTATCTTTTTCTTTGTCTTCGAATGCATCTTAATTGTTTGCAGTGACTAGAATTACATTTTCATTCATACACTTTAATAGTTATCTCCATTTCTCCCTATATTCTTCCGTTAACTTAAATATTTGGAATTCTTCTCGGATGATCTTTGGATAAGGTTCCTCCTTGCGAAGCTTTTGAAAAATATGAAAAGTCTCACTGCAACAATTTGTGTGCCGCTTTTGTTTCCCTGTTTTTAATTCCATACTTTATTTATTTATTTTTCTTCGTCGCCTTACTCTGTAGTTTTTTTGTGGTCCTTTCTTGGGCATGTGTGTGTTGTCCTTAGCATAAGTTAGTGTAAGTAGTGAGTAAGTCAAGGGACCGATGACGTTAGCAGTTTGAAGCCTTAGTGACACAAAGGTATAATTTTTTTTAACAAAGTTAGATCCGGTTTGATGTTTACCGTAATGAACTGTACATTTTCAGATTATTTTATTGGCTTCCTAGTTAATATTATTTATTAGTAATTTTTCCGTTAGTCTATGACCACATCGTCTGCATATAGTGTAGTTTCAGATAACATTTCCTTGTCAGTTGTGTATCTTCATGTAGGCCTATTTCATTCTTCCACTAGTTGTAAGATGCTGTACGTAGATGTGTGAATGACAAATTACGTACTTTGTCGGACGTCTTGATTAATTAGACCTATTACTTGTTTTTGATCTGTCTGTGTTTATGATAAAGGTGAAGCAGTCAACAATCCGAAGATTTGTTTGAACACCACAGTGATTTACTAGGCATGGTCCTGTTTGGAGGTGGTATGCCGTTGCCTTCCTCCGACCTTCGAACTGACTTACCCAGAAGTGGAAAGTAACAGATAAAAATCGGAGGACCTGGCAGGGATCGAAACCGCGACTCTACCACTGTGCAACCGAGGCGCACCTGATAATTTTGAAATCACTTAAGTTTTGGATTGACTCTTAAGATGCACGGGACATCTCTTTCTTCCATTATTGTTTCTAATAATCGTAACAATAAAACAGCTTGTATTTCTACACTGATGTCAAGTCATATTTATAAAATTCTTTTAATGACAAAAAATTTAAGAGGGGTAGTACGTCAAACTGGCCGACTTGGAGCAGGGGAGGCACCTTGGGAAATTTTAACTTCCACTGTCTATACTTTTACAAAAACTCACAAACCGTTGTCAGCATGACCAGGAAGGATTCAGGATTCACACTCATATCAGTAGAAGTTCAAAAACATTACAAGATACACTTTTTCCATGTAAAACACCATCATTCTTTCACTTACTTTTGCCTACATTTGTTGCTATAGGTACACGTTTCTTCATAAGTAAGAGAGATTCTGCAATGAATTTTGAACAGCATACAAATCATACCAGGTGTATGAAACTATAGAATCAATCTAATTTATGGAAAACGAATGAGCTGTTACATTTTAAACTTCATGTTTACAAATAGCTCACATTTTATAGTTAATTATCTCAATTTTTACCACAGTTTGTAACAGTTTTGGAAAATTGTAGAGTAGAGTTTCATAGGTCTGTAAGTATGATTTGATTGCTGTGCACGCTTCATCGATGAATCTCTCTTACTTAGGAAGGAAAGTGTATCTATACCAACAAATGCAGCCAATGGTAAGTGAAATATGATGAAATGACACATATAAAATTTTTTTGTTACGTTTTTGAACTTTCGCTGCTCTGAGCGTGGATCCTAAATCCTCCCAGGTCATGTGGACAACGGTGGTGAAGTGGCCAAGCGGTCTAAGGTGCCTAGCTGCGGAGGACACGGTTGCTCGCCGTTGGAGGCTCGAGTCCTCCCTCGGGCATAGGTGTGTGTGTTTTTCCTTATGTTGATTTAAGTAGTTTGTAAGCCTAGGGACTGTTAACCAAGAGTACCATAGATTTACAAACGTTTGATTATTTTATCGTGCTGACAAAGTTTTATAAATTTATTTGCGAAACTATAGACAGTGGAAATTAAAGTGCCTCTCATGCTACAATTGGGCCCGCTAGCCGTCCTACTTTATAGTGACTAATGTTAGGCACCTAATGTGTGGGGCCTACTCTGCTCTGCGGACCAGTGAGATGGCGTGGAGATGAGTCTTCAAGTCTCTGGTGGCCCTCTGAACGCAGCAGTACGTATCCCGGTCCCGACTGTACGTCACTTAGGCTCCTTACAAAGTATGATGATGCAATAGTCCCATACAACCGCTCGCTCAGTGAAAGATCCGTACACAAAGAATGGAAAGTTGCACAGGTGACTCCGGGGGCGCAGGACGGAATCCTCCCAACGGCAGGTAGGCGATCAGGGGACAGGACTGAATCCTCCCGAACTCGTACAATGGCACCTCCGGCAAGGACCAGCCCCCAGCCCCCACCCCCGCCCCAAGCCGTTTCTAACCGTACTTGTCACTTCAGTCCACGGCAGATCGCTTAAAAGTGATGTCCTCCGACGCCCTTGAAGTTTCAGTCAGTAAAAATGAAGGGAAAGTGTTACTTCTGAAAGGTGACACTTTCGGATTTCAGAAATTGTTGTAAAGTGGTGTAGCGCGATGGACGTGCAACATTAAGGGTTGCAAAAGTTTTATTAAATCAATTTCTGTTGAGGAGCTGGATATTGTGAACATTCATGAAGACCACAACCACACAGAAGTGCAAGAAATTTAATAAATGAAATCAAGCTTCTAGTGGGAATCGAACCCGAGTCGCAAAAATAGCAGTCTGATCGCTTACCTACAATGCCCCAGCACCTCTTTTAAGAGTATTGCTCATAATACATACAATATCAGTGAAAGTCTTTCAGGAGTATTTCCTAGCCGGCCGCGGTGGCCGAGGTGACTGAGGCGCTCCAGTCACGGTCAGCACGGCCACTACGGTCGGGGGTTCGAATCCCCCCTCGGGCATGGATATTTGTGCCGTCCTAGTTCGTAAGTAGTTCATAAGTAGTTTGTAAGTTTAGGGACTGATGACCCCGTAGTTAAGTCCCATAAGCTTAACAAACATTTGAACATTTTTTTAGTATTTCCTATTTTCCGATTTCCTATTAAGGCAAGTTTTATTAGAAACTACAGATGTTCATAACTTGCTTCTATTCACGTTAAGTCAAGCCAGTTCAATGAGACTCATGTCCCACTCTCCCGTTGAAAGCAGAATTTCTTCTTCCTTAGGAAAAAAATTAGCCTGCCTTGTCCTCTGTTTACAAATTCAACGCTGTATCAAATAAACGTGTATACCAACTTCTGAAAATACTGCACAGATTTATCAATTGCGAGTAAAACGTAATCTTTAGATTGTAAGAATTAAAGTGATATTACTGTACGTTTACTCTGACTCTAAAGTTAACTGGGGCTTAATTCTCACTCTTACTTTACTGTATAATGTAGGAACATACACTGGAACATATGCTAGATAGCTTTGCTTGCCTGGAATATTCACAAAGGTCTGGCCACACACTCTGGTCTCGGGCCGCCACCAACTACCTGCTTAAACAGGTTATGGGAGGATTCAGTCCCGTCCTTTTCCACGCCCTTGCAGGCTCCGGAGGATTCAGTCCTATTTTTCTGACCCCGGGAGGAATGGATCCTGCGCCCGACTCCTGTAGGAGGGATCCGCTAAATGACAGGCCAATAAAATTGACGTCGATTTGCAGCAGAATTTTAGAATTATCTCGAAGAAAACGAGGTATTGACTCATAGTCAACATGGGTTCAAAGAGTATCATTCTTATGAAACACAGCTAGCTCTTTACTCACATGACGTGAAGAGTGCTATCGACAAGGGATGTCAAATAGATTCCGTATTTCTAGGTTTCCGGAAGGCTTTTGACACTGTACGTTACAAGCGTCTTCTAATAAAATTGCGTGTTTATGGAAAATCGCTACAGTTGTGAGATTGGTGTCATAATTTCCCGTCAGAAATGAAACTGTACGTAGTAACTGATGATAAGTTATCGAGTAGAACAGAATTGATATCTGGCATTCTCCAGGGAAGTGTTATACGGCCCCTACTGTTCCTTATTTCTATAAACGATTTAGGAGTGCGCGGTTAGTGTTATCGATTATCGGTTAGCAGAGTCACCAGAAGATCAAAAGCAACTGCAAAACGATTTAGATAAGGTGGCTGCAAGGTGCAAAAATTGGCAATTCGACCTAAGTAATGTAAAGTGTGAAGTCATTCATATGAACACTAAATGAAATCCGTTAAACTTTATTTGCAGGATAAATCAGTCAAATCTACAGGCCGTAAAATCAACTAAATACCTAGGAATAACTTAAATTGGAAAGAACACATAGCAAATATTGTACGGAACGTGAATGAAAGGCTACGTTTCACTCGCATATTTAACATTCAGAAGATGCAATATTTCTAGTAAAGAAACTGCCTACACTACACTTGTGTATCCTATTTTGGAGTACTGCTTCGCATGGTGGGATCTACACCAGGTGGGACTAACAATCGATTTAGAGAAAGATCAGAGAAGGGCATCTCGCTTTGTATTTTCGCTATATAGGGGAGAGTGAGTGTTACGGAAATGATGCACGAGTTGGGGTGGAAATCATTAAAAGAAAGGCGTTATTCGTTGCGGCGAAATCTATATGCGAAATTTCTTTCGCCAACTTTCCCTTGCGAATGCTAACATATTTTTAGCACCCACCTACAAAGGAAGACATGATCATGGAAATAAAATAAGAGAAATCAGATCGAAAATGGAAAGATTTAAGTGTTTCTTTTTTCCGCGAGTTATTAGAGAATGGAACCGTAGAGAAACATCATAAAAGCGGTTCTGCCATGCACTTCAATGCGACTTCCAGAGCATTTATGTAGATGTAGAAGACACCAAATCGTTTGCCGCGGTGGAGTAGCCGATCGGTCTAACATGCCTCGCTGCGGAGACGTTGGAGGTTCGAGCTCTCCCTGGGGCGTAGGTGTGTGTGTGTGTGTGTGTGTGTGTGTGTGTGTGTGTTGTCCGTAGGTTACTTTACCTTAGTTTAAATAGTTTGTAAGCTACGGACTGATGACAACGCAATTTGGTCCGTTAGATTTACAAACATTTTTTGAACCAAATCGTTTGCAGAGCTCCAGAAAGTTCTGGTTTATTCATAAGTGCAGGATCCATGGAACGAATCCTGCGTTCCAAGACATCCCAGATACTCGATCGGTTGCAAGTCTGGGCTCAGGAGTGGCCATCGCAGTTTTGGTTCTCCCCTACATATTCTGGAACATTTCTTGGGTAACAATGTTTTGGCGGGTTATAGTGTTGAAACACCGCAAACCCATCAGCGTATTGGAAGGTAAAATTTGGGTGTAGGTGGCCCTCGAGCAGCTCAACATATTGCGGGGCAATCAGATAGCTAGGGGATCTATCCCATCCCAGGCAATTACGTCAAAGGCCACAACAGAGGCACTATCGACTTGGACGACACCTTGGCAGGCGAGGTCCCTCTACTGATCTGGTCATCACCACACACGGTGCCTTCCATCGGTAGGATGCAGCTGAGATCGTTATTCGTCCGACAATATCACGCTCTGCAATTGTTCCAGTGTCCAGCCTTGGTTATTAGCGACAACTGCGAATCTTTCTGCCCGAAGACTTTGTGTTAACAGTGGCGCTGGCTCCCACACCTCATGGAACCCATCTTCCTACGGACTGTGCACTAGGGGAAGTGAGGCGTATTGTTACTCTTCCCATCCGTTTTGCACCGAACATCTTTCCGCGTTCGAAGGCATCAGCTGACCACGTTATTCCATGTTACACAAATCACTCGCAAAGCCACGTCTCAGGCCACCTCCATAACTGCAGCTGTTACAGGGTACTGTGCTGTGCAAACAACACATCTGCACCACAGTGCCCCACATCCTATAATATTTGCTATATTACTGTAGTTTGTGTTCAATATAACTCGTGTGCCCTCTCAGAAGGGACACCTTTGACCTCGAACGCCGGAAACCGCTCGAAATCATGCTTGGAATAACAAATGTTTGTATATCTATGGGACTTAACTTCTTTGGTCATCAGTCCGTAGGCTTACAAACTAGTTAAACTAAACTAGCCACGCAGGAGTAGCCGAGCAATCTACCGCACCACGTTGCGGATCGCGCGGTCTTCCGCGTCGGAGGTACGAATCCTCCCTCGGGCATGGATGTTTGTGTTGTCTTTAGTATAAGTTAGGTAATAAGTCGTTTATAAGTTTAGCTTTACAAACATTTGAATATTTAATCTTAACTAAGGACAACACACAAACACACACACACACACACACACACACACACACACACACACATGTCCAACGGAGGACTCAAACCTCCGACGACGAGCAGCCGCATGCTCCGTGGCATGGCGCCTTAGAGCGCTCGGACACTCCACAGCGGCTTTGGAATAACAGGAAATTATAAACAGCACAGTGTTGTGCGTCATTTTCATGCAAGACATAGCATTGTACCTCAAGTAACATTTCAACAGAGATATATCAATACGATAGGAATGAAAATATATGTAATTAGCTGAAAATCCGGCGTTGCCCGGGTATTTATTTATTCCAGCCTTAAGTCAGTGGCGGACTATGTCTTTTTTTTTGTAGTATTTCGAGGTCCCCCAAGGCCGGTGAGGAGGAAGAGAGAGAGAGGTAGACTTTACATATATAAACATTTTATTTATTAACATTTTTATTAGATTTCTACACATGTATGAACACAGTGAGACTTTTTTTTAACAACAAGTTACGTTTCGTTCATTAGTGTCGTTCGGGAAATCGTGCTAGTGCCACTCGCGCCACCATTGTTCCACATCTTCACATTTATCTCTACAGTCACTGGCTCGTTTTTACCAATAACTATTTTCTCCCGCAGCATAGGAAGCGAGGGGCAGACTTTGTCCTCTATATTCTATACGCTGTTTTCTGGTAACAAGTCTTTTACCCATTTTGTTTCTCCAACCCTTTCAAGAAGACTCGCGATGCAGGTGGCCGAACCCACAGAGCGATCTTGGTGATTTTGCCGCACGTATGTCCAGCTCGTAGTAGGGTGTTGTCTACTACAAAATGAAGACACCAGAAGCGACCATTGAACTTCGTGCGCCAGCAATCATTCGCTATGCTATTTCCTTTGGAATAAAACGATTGTGTGTATTGCGAAAACCTTGGCAGTCAAGAAATACGTCGCACGTGGTTCTGGATGACTTGCAGTGCAGAAATCACAGATTATTTAAAGAAAAACCATGGAATTGCGAAACTTAATTTCATAAAAAAAAAATGTGCCCCTCTCATTGACACGTGGAGACTGGTGACCTTGTCAGTGTGCTATAATTTTATGTAGTTACTTGTGTAATATGATGCCTTACCTCGCTCCCCTACCCGTGCTCTGATTGGATGCAGTAAACTTGCATTTCCCCTCCCCTTGTGTGCTCTGATTGGACATAGTGTACTTGTGACATATGATATCTCTCTCCTCTCCCCGTGCTGTGATTGGACGTTGTGTATTTGAGTCTCCCTTTCCCTTGTCACATGGGTAGCGTACTTGTAAAATATGATACACAGAATGGTACCCTCTACTTTGATGGTTCAGCATTACATCAGCTGTAATGACACCAGTGACCTTGAAGTGTGTCAAACAGTATCTTATATAAGTACTGAAAATGTAGTTAGTGTGGCTTTTGGTACTGGACTGTGTGAGTGCGAAAGGGATGTGGAATGTGATAACGTGCCATTTTTGAGGTGTGCACAATGTTCTCTCTCTCTCTCTCTCTCTCTCTCTCTCTCACACACACACACACACACACACACACACACACACACACACTTTGTTTAAACCACTTCATATAAATCCCGCATCTGTCCTTCGTGAAATAAGCATTTTTAGGTGTGTGGCACTGCTATATACGTGTGTTTTGCGCTTTAAGTACTTTAAGCTGAGTGTTTTTGGCGCTGCTGATTGAATATGTAATGATACACTGACGCTATTAAATCTCTATCTATATAAAAGCGAAAGGACACTCATTCACTAACTCACTAAACACGAAATCTCAAAAACTTATTCACCTGTAAAGCTGAAATATGGCAGGAATGTAGTTTATAAATAGAAGACGTCAGCTACGAAAGGGCTTTGCGATAGGCCCAGTGATCTTTATACAACCTGGATGAACAACTCTCGTCTCCGAGCATAGAACTGCTCGTAATTTTGCATTGCCCGCCATGTTGAAATTTGGCAAAGGAATTTCCATCATTTTATACAATTTTGTAACAAATTATTGCTTACATGCTTCATGTTTCGAATTTTAAGTCAATATGCAATGTAATAGGATGTTATGATAACAGAATCGAAACTTATTTTGTATTCGTATTGTCGTAACATTCGGTAGCAGCCATATTTGAATTTTTCAAGAAACGAAATATTAGAATCTATGGTTGGCATGCTCAGACAGCTGAAGTTCAACATCCAGGTAGTATAGAGATCAATGGATAGGCCCGTTAGTTCAAAAGATAGGACGTCATAAACAATGAAAACTTCCCCGTCTTGCGGCACGTGATAGTGTGACTTTATCAGTCCACTATTTGAGAAGGAGAGCATTTTGCGCTTAGCAACAAACTTTAAACATAACTTCAAACCTTTAGGAAACTTTTTCTCGTTGACAACCCCAGCAAAATGATGAAAGGAAAAAAGTTTCTCGCTTACCAGTTTTTCGGCGTTCACTCAGCAAAATTACGGAATTTGACATGACGTTATAATTTTTTACTCGTACACTATTAACTGTACTCGCGAAAAATGTTACAGTTTACATACATGCCACTGAACGTACGTACGAAATTTTATCATAGCACAACAAACAGTTCACGAGATATGACATCATAAACAATGAGATACGATAAAAACTGTTACATCACGCGACAATATTCCATATTTCCTTCTAAACCACTTGACCGATTTCAACCGAATTTGATACACACATTCCTTACCGTGAGGTAACGTTTCCTGCAGGGTTAAGAGTCACATATGATACATGGTTCAGGAAATATTACGTCATAAACAATAGGAATAGCAAAAAATCTGACACATAATGCGACGAGACTATATTTACACACTGTATGAGAATGAGAGTACTTAGCGACTTACAAGAAAATTTACAGATAATTTCAGACCTTTACTATATTTTTTTCTCGCTGACAACCACGCAATGTGATTAAAAGCCGTTTGTGAGGTACGGTGTCAAAAGCCTTCTGGAAATCAAGAAATACTAATCGATTTGTGAACCCTTGTCGATAGCACCCATCTCTTCGTGTGTTTCGCATGAACGATATTTTCTAAAACCGTGTTGACCTTGGGTCAATAGATCGTTCTGTTCGAGATAATTCATAATATTTAAATGCAGGATATGTTCCAAAACCCTGCTACAAATTGACGTCAATGAAATAGGCCTGTAGTTTAGTGAGTTACTCCTACTGCCTTTCTTGAATATAGGTGTGACCTGTGCAAATTTCCAATCTTTTGGTACATATACTTCTTTGAGAGAGCGGTTGTATATGGCTGTTAAGTAAAGAGCTATCGCTTCAGCATAATCAGATAGAAATCTAATGGGTATACAGTCCAGACCAGAAGACTTGTTCTTGTTAAGTGATTTTAGTTACTGCACTACTCCGATGATATCTACTTCTACGTTACTCATTACACTCTCTGTTCTTAATTCGAAATCCTGAATATTGGTTTCGTCTTCTTTGGTGAATGAGTTTCTACGAGCTATGATTAGAAACTCTGCTTTAGTAGCGCCTTCTTCGGCAGAATCGCCATTACTATCGCGTAGTGAGTGTATTGTTTGTGTTTTGCCCCTAGTATATTTAACATATGACCAAAATCTCTTTGGGTTTTCAGTTAAACTTCGAGAAAGATTTTCGTTGTGATAAGTATTGTAGGCATCTCATGGGAACTCTATGAATTTCGACTTTTACCGCCTTCGTCGCGTTATTGTTGGCCAGTCAGTTCAGCCTGAGACGCCTAGATTCGTTATATTGGCTTTTCAGACGAACAGGAGAGGGAATGTGCGGAATTTTTGTAGTGTGTTGGATGCCTGTAACTTACGTGATGCAAAAGTATTTCTTAATTCACAATACTTTCCATATGACGAACTCCAAATTGGCTGGAAGAATATCGATACAAGTATTCTCTTTCGTATGTATGCAATATTTCGCTCTTCCTATTAAGATGACGAAGACGATGAAAAAATTGGGTGTCTGTTGAACTCTCAGAAATTCATAGACCTGGCACCAATATTGGTCATCGACTGAACACACTAGAATGAACGTGTAAAATCGGGACCAATAGATATTCGGATTGAATTTGAAATAAAGGGAATTATTCACTATTTTACGACAGCCTATGAGTTATTACTCCATGATCGTCTCGTAAACTATTCCCCTATTACAGGGATTGTACAACGTGTAATATTAATTAAAAAAAGGCATGATGATATGTATTACCAATGTAATTTTTCTACTCGTAAATAAAATTGTCTTTATTATTTAGGTATAAAATAATGTATATGATTTTTTTTTCTTTATGCAAGCATAGTGTATCACACGATTTCGGTTATACACGTCGATGTAACGAGGAAAAGTACAAAAATAACTTAATGTAACTAACAGGCATGGCAGCTCTTGCAGTTATTTAGATTCTTTACGCAAATGTAGTTTATCACGAAATTTATGTTTCACACGTCGATGCACAACAGCTGTTGGAATTGTTCACTTTGTTCAAGGAAGCGTCGTGCACTGCGCATATGAAGTGAATTACCTCAACGTTTATCATCACAGGTAAATACAGCTTTTTATAATAACTTACAATAATTTTTTTAACTTTTCATTCCCGGCTACAGTGCGTGCAACGTTATGCGCCGGGACGTATTATTCCTTATAAGTTTTTTATGTATTGCGGTTTTACCAAGATTTGTTTTCAAAGGAATTTTGTAAAGTAAAAAAGTTATCAAAACATAAAATAAACATGAAAAAGTCAATATCTGGTTTTTATATGTTTCTCAATCATATTGTATTTAATTATATAAATTTTCTTACAATGAGACTGATATTTGTTCCTACTATTCAAAGTTTATCATCTTTTATACATATGCACTTGCGTCTGCTTTTTCTACATTACTATCTGTGACTGATCAGGATAGAGTGCGAACTATTCGCACGGGTCAACTAGTTTTGTATTATTTCAGTACCTCCACATTTATTTTTCTCCTCACACGCATTTACAGATTGCAGTTAAGTATTTTATACGTAACGCCTATGCTGTTCATTAACAACCGGATTCAGTTTTTCCGACTCGATGTTCGAATCGGTCAAGATCGGCGGCAGCCTTTGCCATACTAAGTCGTCTCGCGAACTTCTACCTTTTGGTTCATTGCGTAAGACGTCACCACTGCTGACTAGGCTTTCGTCAGAGGCTAAATGTGTAGCCGTTACAGATACGTCTGGTGCTTCTGCGCCTCCGTATCTACACTGCTCACTGAGGCCGATAAGAAAATTGGTGCACTGCAAACACGCACGTTTTGCGCAGTGAGAGTCAGAGAGTGGCGTCCTATAGAGGCTGCACTTCCGCCGGAAATTTGTTTTTTCAGAATACGCTAACAAATTCACATAAGTGCTTGCACAAGTCATTTCATGCCCACAAACGTTCTGCGGGAACTGCATATCCTCCCGACTCTCATCATCGTTTCCAATTCCTAAAACTCGTTTCTTTTTCAGCCCTCAAAGAATAGGTTCCGATTAACGGCGCAGCGTGCGTTTCCTGCCGTATACAAGTGTGGTGAACGGCATCGTGCTCACAAGACGATTACAATGGCCAGTGAATTTGCGAGCACGACTTTACATACAAAATATGGAAGTATCAATAATAACTCAGTTCCCTGAGACAAAAAATTGTCTCGTTATATCAAAGGTATTAAATATGAGGAGAGGCATTGAATTAAAATTTGTCCTCTGCCTAGTATTCGAACCAAGGACCTGCTTACAAGGCAGGCGCTTTAGACCATTTCTCTGTCTCTGTCTCTCTCTCTCTCTCTCTCTCTCTCTCTCTCTCTCTCTCTCTCTCTCTCTCTCTCTGGGTAGTTTTTTTATTTGCGGTCGCTGATCGTGTTTGTTCGTAGTTGCTCGATAGTTTTTTGGCCGGACGTTTTTTATTACAGAAAGCGTTCAGCCCTCTGACAGGGTGGGCTGAGCTACGGCGCCTGGCCTACCCTCAGCTAACACAGCGTTACGGACAAAACAACTACAAGGGCTGTCGTCGAGAACGTCTCCCTCCAAACCACATGATAGTGCATGCTTCAAGTGGGCAATTGTAGAAGGATTATATCCCGTAAATACGAATGCACAACGCGTGTCTAAATATCTGGAATATGAACCCGAATTGATCTTTGCAAATGTACCCTTGTCTGCAGAACTCTGACATGTGCACGTTTTCGAAAACCAAAATGAAGACGTGTCTGTGAACGTCTACGGCATTAAGTATTCAGATTAAGAATGGATGACTGCAGCCGATAAGACGATAGACAAAGAATTCCGTATCGTGCCGCTGCATGTTACAAAATACCGACAACAAAAGACACGTGAACCTATTAATATTGTAGGTTGATAGTAAATCAGATATAGGCCATTTCTACTACATTGATAACATGTCATGGCTTGCGAGGAATAGCATTACTCTTTCAAAAAAAGTGTGTTTTAATGTGTGAGCGATGCCTTTGCTGTTTTTATAACGAGAACAAATTAGATGCGCATTTAGTTTACTGTGCACAATTTAAACCAGCCACAAGTGTCATACCTACTGAAAAGAATCAGTTCGTAAAATTTACGAATGTCAATAGTAAAGTGAAACTGGGTTTCGTGATTTGTGCTGATACAGAATGCGTCTTGGAACCAGTTGCTGGCTGTAGTCGCAGTACTAACTTTGGTTCGTATTCCGATCATCTGCATGTCCATAAACTGTTCAGTGTAGCATACTACATACACTGCAGTTATGATGCGAGATATTCGCGATTTAAATTGTACAGAGGCAGCGATTGCTTTGATTGGTTTGTCCAACTGCTCTATGCAATCACGACGACTGTGTATTACTTACTATTGGAAAAATAAACATATAGTATTAAGCCTCGAAGAAGAAATGGTGTTTCAAATGGCAACGGTTTGTCATATTTGCGAGAAACCGTTTGAGGAAGACAGTGTTAAACACAGGAATCATTGTCACTTCACTGGTGCATTCCGAGGAACAGCTCATCATAGGTCTAAATTACAGACCATACTTTACAGTTCCCGTTGCGTTTTACAATCTGAGCAATTACGATGCTAATTATTTGATCCTAAACGTTTGTGAACAAAAGGTGGTAGCAGCCGACACAAATATTACATTGAACCCAGGTCGTGTTTCAATTATCCCTTCGAATATGGAAAAATATAAATCTTTTACGAAAAGTATTCCGGTAATGCACAGAGGCCGGGTCTGCAACGTTAATTTCCGATTTATCGATTCAATGGATTTCTTGATGGCTTCAATCGAGAAATGCGCGTCATACTTATCACCATACGAACTTGCGATAGTGAAGTCGTATTTTCGCGATGATCAAGAGTTCGGTCTTGTTAATCAAAAGGGTATTTTTCGTTATGAATATGTCACCAATGAGTCAATTTTACTAGAAGATCGGTTACCGTCAATAGACAAGTTTAAAAATTCGTTAACGGGCGAAACAATAACAAAAGTTGAGCGCCGAAGGGCATACAAGGTACGCAACGCATTCAACTTTAAGTCGCTTGAAGAATACTCTGAATTATATTGGAAAATTGACGTTCTGCTCCTTGCTGATGTTTTCGAAAAGTTCCGCAGCATTTGTCTTACTACATACGAATTAGATCCCGCGCATTACATTACCTCTCCCAACCTGCTCTGCTCAATATCAGTGACACAGAGCTGCAACTGATAACAGATATCAATCAACTACAGTTTGGTTAACGAGCTATCAGAGATGGGGTCGTTCATTTTTCATGTAGACATGCTGTTGCCAACAACAGATTCCTGACCAATTATGATGAACCGTACGTCATATATTTCGATGTGAACAACTTATATTACTGGGCAATGCTGCAACATCTTTCTGTGTCTAATTTTGAATTGCTTTCTTCAAAATGTCAAATATTTTGATGTTACAAATGTACCGGATGATTCGGACACAGGGTACATATTAGAAATAGATCTCGATTACCGTGAAAGTATTCAAAATCTACATTCAAATTTACACTTTTGTCAAGAGAAAATAGCTTCACCATCAGATAGCAAGAAACCGAAAAAAATGATTGCAATACTTCACCAGAAAGAGAACTATGTCATTCATTATAGAAATTTAAAACAGTGTTTGGAACATAATCTGGTTCTGAAAAAGATTCATCGAATCTTATCGTTGAAGCACTCTCCCTGGATGAAGCCATACATTGGTATTAACTCACAAAAACGTCTTCAAACTCATGAAAAAAGCTGGTTTCGGCAAGACCATACAGAATGTACGAAAGATGCAGGACATTAAACTCGCAACATCATGGGAGGGCAGATACGGGGCAGCTGCATTAATTGCAAAACCAAATTTTCACGCGTGTGTGATTTTTAATGAGAATCTGGATGGCACTGAGCTGACTAAATGTAGTCTTTGATAAACCAATTGTAGTTGGAATGGTTGTTTTAGATATTTACAAGACGCTTATTTACGACTTCCACTATGAGTAAATTTTAAAGAAATTTTCACCTACTCACGTAAAACTGTGCTATACAGACACAAATAGCCTCATTTATCATATTAAAACCCCGAATATCTACAAGAATATCAGGAATGATGTGCATAAAAAGTTCGATACCTATGGTTTCCAAGCAAACAACAAATGCGGTATTTCGCTGGCGAACAAAAACGTGGTTGGTTTAATGAAAAATGATCTGAATGGAGAACCTGTTGCTGAATTTATTGGTTTGCGTGCAACAATGTATGCTCTAGAGACAGCGCACTATGCGTCGGGTAAAAGGCATAAAACATTTTTCTTTAAAGACGTTAATTACTGTTCAATCAACTTACGGGTATGCTGCCGGGTGACGTCGTCGACAACCGCCGATATTTCGGCAGGAGGACACCCTGCCATTCTCAAGGCACAACTGCATTTACGAAAGCAATGTGCAAGCGTATTTAATACCCCGGTTTGCAAAGGGTAAACAAGGAAGATAACACACACAGTCGAAAAACACATTTCACATCATATATCCGCAAAATACGACAAATCTTGTTGGAAAGACTTCCTGCGTCTTAGGAAGGCCATACAATCTAGGTGGTACAGCACAGTAAGAATTAAGACTCTTGATGGTCTCCGGTGAGAAAGGAGTTTTCTTCAGGAGGTTATTAGTCTTTCTCTCAACACTTTTTGTGGGGTCAGAACCGATCCTACGATATGTCGAATCAGAAAGTAGGCATTGCATCTTTTGAATGTAATCGTGCTTATTCATCAAAACTGCGGCGTTTCCCTTGTCCGCAGGCAAGATAACAATATCGGGATCCATTCTGAGAGACCGTAAAGCAGACGCCTCAGCTGCTGTTATATTACACTTGAGTGGACGGGCCCCAGTCAACACACGACAAGCTTCCCTCCTAGCCTCTTCTGCAAAATCGGAAGGTAGTTTGGAAACAACCTGTTCAATAGAACTTATGAAATCAACGACCAGCAAACGCTTAGGCGTCGGTGCGAAATTCAAACCCTTCCCCAACACAGATAAAGCTACGTCGTCATAAGTTTTCTCCGTGAGATTGATCACAGATCGTTGCGAAACTAAATTCGAATCAGACTCTGAGCCAAGGAAACGTTCAAATTTCGCCGAATGCCGAGCAGTTACAGACTGAAATTCCCAATCAGACTGTGTCAAAGAGGCACCGTCCAACCAATCCCAAGAAAATTGAGACACATTAGCAGCAATCATTAAATGAAGCCGAAATAACTCCTTGGAAACAAAATCTAATTGACGACGAGTAAAGTGGATCCTTTCACGAACAAGAGCTAAGCCAGCACGTTGCTTGATACGATTGGCGGCAGGAGAATTAATATGGTGCACAATCTTAGCAAAAGTAGGGACAATATTATGATTACGACACTTCAACAAGAACGACAAAGCACATTGCAACCTTACTCTACTGCTACGAAGTTTATCCAACTTCCGTAAACACCGATACATTTCTTCCCCGTAGAGGTAAACAATCTGAGACTTTAACTTTTTCCGGCGTAATGAATGTTCAAACAACTTACGGGTATGCTGCCGGGTGACGTCGTCGACAACCGCCGATATTTCGGCAGGAGGACACCCTGCCATTCTCAAGGCACAACTACACTTAAGGAAGCAATGTGCAAGCGTATTTAATACCTCGGTTTGCAAAGGGTAAATTGCACATTGCTTCCTTAAGTGCATTGCGCCTTGAGAATGGCAGGGTGTCCTTCTGCCGAAATATCGACGGTTGTCGACGACGTCACCCGGCAGCATACCCGTAAGTTGTTTGAACATTCATCACGCCGGGAAAAGTTAAAAGTCTCACACGTTAACTACTGATGACTAAAGACGGTGCACCTTGGATTTAAAAGTAAAAACAACTGTGCAGTACGTAATTATTCCCAAGCTCCATGTTGTATCCACTGTGTTAGACAACAGAAACTGGCTTTGTCTCCACATGATGTCAAGCGTTACATTCTTGGGGATGGCTTGGGTCACTCTAGACAATAACTGATTATTTTGTTTTTGTTTATCATTGTAAATAGAGTATTTGTAATCGTGTAATAATCTGTTATTAATAAAGATCCTGATCCTTTATCTATAAGAACGATAATTGAGTTGTATATCATGTTTTTTATTTGCACAATTATATACAATCATTTCGTTATTAAGTAGTGCTAATAAGAGACGCGTTACAAAGGCCATAGGTGGTGCTGCGGCTATATTTATTTACGCGTTTCGAACTCGTTATCGTCATAATCTAAAACCTGAGGTAAAGTTTCATTCAACTATATAACGTCATGGCTCTGCTGAACTATACTAGTATTGTATTTAATTTAGTTCAGAAGGGCCATGACGTTCTTTCATACAGTTGTATAACGTTCTGGCCCTAACTAGAGTAGTATAGTATTTAGTACAGTTCAGCAGGACCATGACGTTATATAAGTGTATGAAACTTTACCCCAGTTTTTTTTATTCTGACGATGACGATTTGGAAACGCGTAAATAAATAACAGCCGCATTACCACCTGTGGACCTTGAATCTGTAAAGCGTCCCTTAAAGCAATGTTTAATAACGAAATCTGAAAATGGGTGCTTACCTCATTGGTGACTTCATGTCACATTTGGGGTATACAATTTTTTGGAGAATACAAGATATTTTAGGTAAAGTAGATGAAAATCTGTGTACGTCTAGTTTCAGCCTCGTAGATAGATTTTCCCAGAATTTTATTGAACCTCATTTTCTCCAGTTCCACATTGTCGCAATACGCAATGCCAAACAAGCCTACATTTTAATTCTATTTAGTTTAAAACTATGCTTGGCTGCTGTACTGAAACACTTCAGAGAGAAAGTCGTTATCCATGTAAAGGTGAGTGCAAAGTCAGGGACATAAGATTCGGCGACAAAAGTATATGATTCTCTGCCATGTAAAGTTAATTTGATCTTGTATTAAAATGCCAGGGTCTTGATAGGATATTTCATTACGTTAACGTCACGGGGATGTTTCGTCTGTCTCAGATTGTTGCGTATCAAAGTTCATTCATGGCACAAAGAAGACACACAGAAGAGCTATACACTGGTATAGGTAAAAACATATAAACACAGGGATATGTAACACTCACAGGATGATGCTGTGGTCGGCAAAGCCCATGCAACACAACAATTGTATGGCGAACGCGTTAGATCTACATCTACATATATACTCTGCAAATCGCAGTTCAGTGCTTGGCAGAGGGTTCATACAACAGCAGTTCTGATCTTTGTCATTCCATTCTTAACAGAGCGCGGGGATAAAAGAAACACCTTTCCGTTTTCGATTTGATTTCTCTTATTTTATTAAGAAGATCACGTCTTCCTATGTAGGTGGGTAATAACGTAATATGTTCGCTTCGGCGGAGAAAGTTGATGAAAGATATTTCGCAAATAGATGACGCCGCAACGAATTAGTGAGTTTCTTAAATGATTTACACCCCAGCTGGTGGATTATGTCAGTGACACTCTCTTATGTACGACGATAATAAAAAAACGAACTGTCCTTCTCTGAACTTCCTGTATGTCCCCCCGTCAGTCCTACTTGATGATGCGAAATATAGTGTAGGCAGTTTCTTTAGTAAAACTGTTGCATCTTCTGTTCTGCTATTGAAACGTAGCCTTCCCTACGATATTTTCTGTATGTTATTTCTAATTAAGGTTGTTCGTAATTGTAATTCCTAGGTATTTAGTTGAATTTACGGCTTTTGATTTGACTGATTCGTGTAAGTACTTATTTTAGAGATCATATGGAAGACTTCACACTTTTCATTATTTAGGATGAACTGCCAACTTTGCACCATGCAGATATCTTAGCTAAATCGTTTCGGTTTTCGGGTGGCTTTACTAACCGATAAATGACATCATCATCCGCGGAGAGTCTAAGAGGGCTGTTCAGATTGTCTCCTAAATCGTTTATAAAGGTAAGGAGCATTAGGAGCCCTATACCACTTTCCTGTGGAATGCCAGATTTCACTTCCGTTCTATTGATGACTTTCTGTCAATTACTGTGTTCTTTCCGTCAAGAAGAAGAATCTGAAGCACAAATGAGTCAATGTTCCACCAGCAGTGAAACTGATTAGAAGCAAAGTATTAAAAGCCTTCCGGAAATCTAGAAATATAGAATCGATTTGAGGTCCGTTGTCGATAGCACTATTACAGCGAAAAATAGTAAGAGACAAACTTATTAATATCTTAGATTGCGCAAGCAATCGCCAGCCAAGTTAGTCGGAAGCAAGTGATCAGTTGTGTCGTAAATGCAGAGACAGTCTCTCGTGGAGACAGCAGTCGCTGCGTCGGTGAGTTGAAAGCCTACAGTTAGCAGTCTGTTGACTGAGACGACAAGAGCAGCGACAGGGTATATTCCTTAGCTTGTAAACATTTCATAGCTACACAAGAGTGCATTGACAGCTGATAAGTCAGCAGTTAACAGGCTCACTGAGCGAACACTGCAAAACAAGTGGGACACTTCGAACCGACCCAGACGTCATAGCTTCAGCCGATTTCTGTGTATATATTCAAGCTGTTGGAAGTTGTGGTCACTTGATCTTTGGGATCGATGGTGCTCAGGAGAGTAGTCGTCGATCAAATGATCTAATCACTGTATTCAGCTTATGTCTCAGATAAAGCAGTACAGACTAGTAGTCACTAGTCTCAATTAGGAGATGGAGTCCTGGAACTACTACGCTTCGAACTGATCATCATCCAGGGAAGATGGTGAACTGAGATCCAACCGACCTCACAACGTCGAGTATGGTTCCTGCCTGAGACCATCTCAGAATTTTGGTTCTCTAAAGGCCAATGATCCTGTCAATGCGCTAGCACTTTAGTGCTAACCCTGCTAGCCGGTATCAAGAGTACTTCTGTCACTACTACATCTGACTCCAGTGGTTGCAGTGGTTCCACAAACATCTGCATAGACAGAAGGTGGGATCGAGTACACCTTTCTGGTGGTCTCTTCTTCGACTCCGAGACGCAACGACGCGGGTACCGTCCACCCGAACGGCAGCCGACACGTGGAAGGCACCACGAGACGGCTAGCTGACATGACCGAAGGCAACGTAACCTGCTGATCTAGCTCCTGCTGAGCTAGTGCCTACACCACAAAATCTTGTAACCACGGAATAAACTTGTAAACACTGTTCACTAGCGTTCTCTGGCGATCCACTAGGTATTTTCGCCTCATAATGACATAAAGCTCGGCCCCCAACAGCAGTCATCACTTCACGTGAGTAAAGAGTTAGCTGTCTTTGCAAAAACGATACTTTTTGAATCCGCGTTGGCTATGAATCAATAGGTCATTCTCTCGAGGTAGTTCACGATGTTAAAAAAAGTCTATGTTCAAAAATCCTGCTGCAAATCGATAGTCAATGATATGAGACTGTAATTTTGCGGGTCACTCCTATTACTTTTCTTGAATAGTGGGTGACTTGTGACACTTTCCAATCATAGGGTATGGATCAATTGTTGAGGGAGCGATTACATCAGCATACTCTCAAAGGAACCAAATTGGTATACAATCTGGACCGAAATACGTGCTTTTGTTAAGTGATTTAAGTTGCTTTACTACTGCAAGGATATCTACGTCTAAATTACTCTTCGTGGCAGCTGTTCTTTATTCGAATTCTGGATATTTTCTTCGTCTTCTTTTAGCGAAGGAATTTCGAAAACTGTGTTTAGCAATTCTACTGTAGTAGCACTGTCAAATGTTCAAATGTTTGTATAGTCTATGGGACTTAACTATGGGGTCATCAGTCCCTAAACTTACAAATTACTTATGAACTACTTACGAACTAGGACGGCACAAATATTCATGCCCGAGGGGGGATTCGAACCCCCGACCGTAGTAGCACTGTCATCAACATTGCTATTGCCTAGTGCATGTACTGATTGTGTTTCTACACAGGTGTACTTTACACATGACCGTAATTTCTTTGGATTTTATACTAATTTACGAGACAAAGCTTCCCGCATTGAATACCGCGGTACATTTCGTGATTCAGTAATAGTTTGCCAGACTTGGGGATTAGTAGTTACTGCTGCTACAATTGCTTGAACGTGGTGTTACAGTCAGCTCACGAAAGATGGGACAAGGTATGTTCGAGGCAGCGATGAGGTGGGGGTTTTCCCGTACGCTCATTTAACGCGTGCAGCGTGAATATTAGGAATCCGGCAAAATATCAAATCTCCGACGTCACCGGACTGGATAAAGAGCCTACAAGAACAGGCTCAACGACTGATAAAGAGAACTGTTCAACATGACGGAGGTGCTACCCTTGCGTAAATTACTGCGGATTTCAATTCTGGACCATCCAGAAGTGTCAACGTGTGAACCATTCTACGAAACATAATCGATATGGGCTGTCGGAACCGAAGGGCCACTCGAGTACCATTGCTTACTGCGTGACACAAAGCTTTACGCCTCGCCTGGGCCCTTCAACACCGACAGTGAACTGTTGATGACTGGGAACATGTTGCCTGGTCTGACGAGTCTAGTTTCCAATTGTATGGAGCGGATGAACAAATACAGGTATGGAGACAACCTCATGAATCCTATCTGCAGCGGACTGTTTAAGCTGGTGGAGGCTCTTTTCTGGTTTTCTGGTATGGGGTGTGCGCAGTTGGAGTAACATGCGACGCCTGATATGTCTAGATACTACTCTGACAAGTGGCACGCACGTACGCATCCTGGCTGTGCATCTAATCACGTCCATTGTGCTTTCCGCCGGGGTTGGGAATCATAATGCGACAACCTACATGTCCAGAAAGTCTCTTCCGAGTTTAACCCTTTATTTGGCTATGTTGCTCTCAAGCAGCATTAAAATTGCTCATAGTCTTCTGCAACATTTTTGAAATCTCATCCTTGGATGGACAATAGTGGTTGTAACTTTCATTTAAGCCCTGAAATACAGAGATTGTTTCGTCGTCTTTAGCGAATAATTTCTCAATAGTTTGAATCTTTAGCACATACTGGAAGCGTAAGTTCCGGGGGTACTAGTTCCTTTCCATTTAGAAACGATATTCAGATCATGTACATAGAAAACTGCATATAAAGGGAAACTGGAAGCTTTAATGGTGATTTATTACGCCAATTTGATGGCGAGTTCTTATATGGGACACTGAAAATGGATTGATGTTTATTGGGAAGAGGAGGTCTCGCAGACCAGCATTGAAAGACCACCAGTCCAGGAGGAGAAGAAAAAAGTATCTTCTGTGCCATAAATGATGTTAGATATGACAGCTTTGGACATGATCCAAATTATGGACCAAAGACGTTATTTAGGTTTTTGTCTTAACGGGTTCTTGACTTTAGAAGATGGAAATTGTGGGATTGTTCTGGAATTTATATCAAGAGTGACTAGTTTCCGGACATTGCACATGACACAGTCCTAAATACAATTATTTATCCAGACATAGGGACAACAGTGTATATGGTAACACTCATGTAGCAATGTCACTTATAGGTAAAACACTATATTTTGAAACAGAAAACCATGTAAAATTGTTCATATGGCCCTAGACGCCTCATTTAAATAATAATAATCATCATCATCATCATTAGAGACTGATTATCCCTTTCAGCGTACAGTATCTCTAATAAAATTCCTCCATGATCCCCTATTCAATGCTAACATTGATGCCACGTCTGATGTTATGCCTTTTACTTCAAAATCATTCTGCACCGAATCTAAGTACTTTCTTCTTGGTCTACCTCGACTCCTCTTACCCTCCGCTGCCGAGCTCATGAGTCTCTTAGGCAACCTTGCTCCTCCCATGCGTGTAACATGACCCCACCATCTCAGTCTGTTCGCTCTAACTGCTTCATCTATGGTGTTCATTTCCAGTTTTCTTTGATTTCCTCATTATGGACACCCTCCTGCCACTATTCCCATTTATTAGTACCTGCAATCATTCTTGCTACTTTCAAATCTGTAACCTCTACCTTATGGTAACCTATATCCACCCAACTTTCACTCCCATACAACAAAGTTGGTCGAAAGATAGAGTGGTGCACTGCATTTAAATAAATTAATACTATATCTTTGCGAGCATATCTGGGATGCTTTGCAACATGCTCTTCAGAAGAGATCTCCACCCCCTGGTACTGTTGCGGACTTATGGACATTCCTGCAGGATGCACGGTATCAGTTCCCTCCAACACTACTTCAGACGTTAGTCGAGTCGATGCCACGTCATGTTGCGGAATTTCTGTGTGCTCGCGGGGGCCGTAAAGGATATTAGGCGGCTGCACCAGATTCTTTAGCTCTTCAGTGTAGTATTTGAAACAATTTTAAAGGGAAATGTTTCCCCCAACTAACTTAAAGAGAAAACTTCCAAGTTGCAGTAATTCGGGCACAACGTGGCCACTGTCACCAGTCGCGTTACGCGATTTTGTAAATGTCTCTGTGGCAACGCCTTATTGATCAATTATTGATATTGCTTCTGTTCTTTCGGACATGTCCCGCAATCCGCTGTAGCATAAAGAAAGAAACAACCTCGACATTACAGAATGGCGCAAGAGGTAGAACGCGGATGCAATAGCACATCACAGTGTCCAAGACTGAAATGCGAGTCTACCAGGGTTCCATCTGCAGAGAAGTGTGTGGACAAAATTAAACTGAATTAGAATTGGCCACGCCAGGTGCAATGCTATGATGCACAAGTGGGGACTCTGAGATTCTCCAGCCTGTGATTGTGGTGCCCAAGAACAAATGGTCCTACATATGTCAGAGACTGTCCTCTGAGGAAATGTCCAGGGCCATTCAGTGACTTTATAAATGCTACCCGTTCCGCAACTAGTTCAATAACTCGATATTGATTATATATATATATATATATATATATATATATATATATATATATATATATATATATATATGTGTGTGTGTGTGTGTGTGTGTGTGTGTGTGTGTGTTTACTAAAGTTGTAATCGCATCTCTTAAACTTGTCACTGTTGTTGTGGTCTTCAGTCCGAAGACTGGTTTGATGCAGCTCTCCGCAATACCCTATCCTCAGCAAGCCTCTTCATCTCCACATCTTCAGAATAACCACTTGTATTAAAGTAGTATATTTACCACATTGATAAATTTTAGTATTTGAATATATGTATTAAACTTGTATCTAATGTAAAACCAAATAATTGTCTCATATGTAATGCTCAATGCTGCTGTTGTTGTTGCCATACGATAATCATCATCATCATCATCATCATTAGAGACTGATCATGCCTTTCAGTGTTCAGTATGGAGCAAAGTACCTCTAATAAAATTCTTCCATGTTGCCCTATTCAATGATAACATTGATGCCTCGTCTGATGTTATGCCTTTTACTTCAAAATCATTCTGCACCGAATCTTGGTCTACCTTGACTACCCTTACCCTCCGCTGCAGAGCTCATGAGTCTCTTAGGTAACCTTGCTTCTCCCATGCGTGTAACATGACCCCCACCTTCTGAGCCTGTACACTCTAACTGCTTCATCTATGGTGTTCATTCTCCGTTTTTCTTTGATTTCCTCATTATGGACACCTTCCTGTCATTGTTCCCATCTATTAGTACCTGCAATCATTCTTGCTACTTTCATATCTGTAACCTCTACCTTATGGTAACCTGTATCCACCCAACTTTCACTCCCATACAACCTCTACCTTATGGTAACCTGTATCCACCCAACTTTCACTCCCATACAAGAAAGTTGTTCGAAAGATAGAGCGATGCACTGCTAACTTAGTCTTGGTACTTCTTCCTTCTTGTAGAAGAGAGTAGATCTTAGCTGAGCACTCACTGCATTAGCTTTGCTGGACCTCGATTCCAGTTCTTTCACTATGTTGACATCCTGTGAGAAAACACATCCCAGGTACTTGAAACTGTCTACCTGTTCTAACTTTGTTCCTCCTATTTGGCACTCAATCTGTTTAAATCTCTTTCCCACAGACATTACTTTCGTTTTGGAGATGCTGACCTTCATATCATAATCCTTGCACCTCTGATCGAGCTGTGAAATATTAGTTTGCAACCTTTCAATCGAATCGGCCATTACGACTAAGTCATCCGCATATGCGAGACTGCTTATTTCGTTTTCACCTATTTTAATCCCACCCTGCCAGTCTACTCTTTTCAACATATGATCCATAAACAGTATGAACAACAGTGGAGACAGGTTACAGCCTTGTCTTACTCCTGAAACTACCCTGAACCATCTACTCTAACTGCTGCCTGACAGTCTACGTAAAGCCCTTTAATTGCCTGCAGAAGTTTGCCTCCTATAACATAATCTTGTAGAACTGACAGTAGCTTCCTTCTAGGAACACGGTCATAAGCCTTTTCTAGACCTATGAAACATAGATACAATTCCCTGTTCGACGCGTAGCCCTTTTCCATTACCTGCCGTAAGCTAAAGGTCTGGTCCTGGCAGCCTCTAAGAGGCCTAAACCCACACTGATTTTCATCCAACTTGTCCTCAATTAATACTCGCACTCTCCTTTCAACACTACCTGAGAATATTTTGCGTACAACGATACGATAAATAAAGAATGAATGAATAAGCCATGTTTTTGGCCCACTTTAGGTTACGGTAGTAACACTAAAAGTGGGCCTTTGCGATCGTCTTTTGACAGCTCGAAATTTAAATGAAAATAACGGCTTATCAATTCATCTGACACGAAAATTGAATAACCGAATTTGTAGAGGAGAAAATTCTCTATAACTTTGCTCTCTTATGGTTTTTTTTTTCTTTCATATCTCGTAGCGTTTCAAAGATATTTGCAAAAATAACGGCGATTTTGGGATGTATGTCTGTCTGTCTGTCCGTAACGTGTTCCTGTTTTTAAGACGAACCGTTCAACTGATCAACACCAAATTTTACAGACATGATTGTAGGCCGCCAGAGACCGGAACCTCCCTTTTTCAAATTTTTCGGACAAAAAATACGGTAGTAAAACAAAAATATCCGTTTGTAATATAATTGTAATTGCAATCGAACCGTTGATCTGAAACGAAAATTGAATAACCTAATTGGTAGAGGAGAAAATTCTCTACGACTTAGCTACCTTATGTTTTTTCATATCTCGTATCGTTTGAGAAATATTTGCAAAAATAACGGAGATTTGGCACCCTCCATTGAATTAAAGAAAACCAGCCGTTCGGAGATGTCACCTGACATTCCAGGCGTATTTGACGATTTTCTTATTGTAACTTACACGTTGTCCTTTTAAAGCAACGGCACACCGAGGAATTAACAAAAACACATCGTTCTTCGTACGATAAATGATAATCTAATGTCTACAAATGCCATATTAACATCAGTTAACAACGGCCATCAATAGTATGAGATTAAAGAATTGCTGTTTTGATTTATGTCGTTAGCGTAGTGGGTAAGGTGCTGGACTGTGACACGAAAGGTCGGTGGCTCGAAACCCGCCAGTACCTAAATTTTTTTTCCTAAGAGGGTTTAAGACACTCTTATTAATTAATTGGTAATTTCCTAGACGTCGTTTACACCGAAGAAAACGGCGTTGCGATCGATATATATCGAATGTTCGATATGGTGTTTACGTTCAATTTAGTGTTTCGAAACCGGAGATTCGGGCGCTACGTGCCCTCACATATTAAAAAAAAATATACTTGTTTAACCCATACCTAACCTACCTTTTACTTTTAAAACAGTGATCTGTAGCGTAGCATTAAGAAGGTTAGTTATAGGTTAAACAAGAATTTTTTTTTAGTACGTTCAGAAACACAAAATCATCAATGGTAGCGAATCCATTTGTTAAAACTTACTCAGGATTATAAAGGATGTGGTTAGGCTGGAACCTAAGTGTACAGCATGAATAGCACAACGAAATATCACTCAGTAAACACTACACAAGATACGATTCAAAACCAGCGCTTCCATCTGTCACCACATCGATCATGGCGTAAGAATCGAACATTCAATATATATCGATCGCAACGCCGTTTTCTTCCATGTACACGAGGTCTAGGAAATTACCAATTAATTTATTATTTTCCGTAAAACACGCAAGTGCGGATTTTTTTAAAGCCCGTTGTGAATCGTTGCAAGAACTAGCAACAGCAGTGCAAGTTGTCAGGGGTCATCGTTCGGCGAGCGGCCTACAGTGTGGTGGTGTTTAGAGAGACGGCTGAGGGGTGCAGACACTTTCTCCGCGGAGATGCGGCGCGTGGTGAACGACCCTGCGCGGCGCGGCTCGGCGCGGTGTCCCGGATAGCGGCAGCGATGGGGGCCCCCTCCCAGCGGCCGCGGCCTCTGCGCCGCTATATGAGGCGCGCAAGCGCTGCCGCGCCACACTCACCGCCATGCCGGCCGCCACCACCACGCACGCGCTGCTGCTAGCCGCCGCCGCCACCGCCGCACTGCTGGCCGCGGGCTGCCACGCCGCGCCGCTCGACGACTCGGCAGGTAGGCCTCCTCCTACATACCCTTCCTTCCTTAATATTAATCGCGTTCTTGAACCTATCTTACATTAGTTTTCAGTTTAGTGTAGGTCCAAATATCGCTTACTCGTGTTCACAAACAGCTATGAGTGTCTGCTATGATATCGACATCCAAACTCTGGAAACCACGTCACGGTGTGTGCCGCAGGTGTACCACAGTCTAGCATATACAGATATACAGTCACGACGCTTCCACTGAGTTTTGTTATACGCCACAACAGCGCCCCAAGCGGCTGGCGAGGTATTTTTCTGAGTATGATATCGGATGACTCTGAGTAGTATCAAAATAAATGTTCAAATGTTGTACAGCTTATGGGACTCAACTACGGGGTCATCAGTCCCTAAACTTACAAACTACTTATGAACTAGCTAATCCTAAGGACGGCACAAATATCCATGCCCGAGGGGGGATTCGAACCCCCAACCGTAGTGGCCGTGCAGACCGTGACTGAGGCGCCTCAGTCCCCTCGGCCACCGCGGCCGGCTGAGTAATATCGTTTGAATCAATTTATCATACTTTTTACCACGGAGAAGGTATGTAGTGCCATAAAATAAGTAGTAACCAAAAAATAGCTCCACTTTTGTCTTTGTGAGGTCTCCTAAGAACCATTTTAGGGTACGAAACGGCACTTTACAGGACACTTTATTTAAGATTAACTCGAAATCTACACTTTTTAATCATGAATTTCATTTTCTATTAAGAGCAGAAATTGCTAATAAACAACAGAAGACCCAACAATCTATAGAAAGACGCCAGTTTTCTACTCAGAAACGTCGTATTTCTTTACTACAATTTCAGCTAAATCACAAGTGCCGAATAGAAGAAACTTATGTGGAATGCAATACCTACATTATTTAATCTACCAGATCAGCCACTAAAACTGTAGCTGAAGTAAAATCCTCACAAACGTGACAATAAAACTTCGAAAGCAAAAACTGGCAACAATTTTAAAGACAGTATTTATAATCAAAAGCAATTATACTCAAAAGTATGTGGGTTTATAACAGACTAGAGAAGTGTAAAAATGTTCGAATCATTAGACTCGATATTGAATTTTTACACGTCAAAGAAAGTTCCTGTCATATAGAAACAGACTACAACAGGAAATAATTTTTTTCGTTTGTTTATATTCCCTCACTTTCAGCGGAGTGGGCTACAAAATATACAAATATTCGTAAGTATTTCCTCGTGAATGAGTTGTTGTTTACATCACTGAATCAGGGAAATTCGTCTGTTTTTACAGTTATTTCATAATTATTTATGTCTCTCGATATTATACTAATGTTTGTAAAGCAAAAATTACAGATACTATCTGTTTGATTACGTACAAAAGCAGTTACAAACAAACATTTTTGTTTTGACTCCTTGCCCACCACCAGGAGCGCTAGTGTCGTTGCAGCTGTCAGTTGGTAACAACTGTCACAGCAGAGAGTGTCGCGACTGTGTATGTTACACTGTGGGCACCACTGTCACTTCCTCCTATTCCAGTCGCGTATGAATCGCGAGAAAAAAAATCCAAAAGTACCAACGCGGAAATTTTTTTTTTGTCGGCTTGACTTCGTGTGAGCTCAAATTTCTGTAATTTCACCATTGTGATCTTTTCGCGAGATATACGTAGGAGCAAGTAATATATTGGTTCACTCTTTCGAGAAACGTATACTCTCTCCCGAACTGTGAAGCCCGTAATGCAGTACAGAACGCGTCTCTTGCATCGTCTTCCACTGGAGTTTACTAACCACCTCTATGACGCTTCTTTGCTTAGTAAATGAGCCAGTAACGAAGTGTTGGATCTTCTCTATATCCTCTGACAACTCTATCTGGTACTGATCCCCAAAAATGAGTAATACTAAAGCGCTTCCCGAACTACTGTTTTGTAACCTAGTCGCCATTTCGCGTGGCAGTAATCATTTCGTATGGCTCAGTGACGTAGAGCAAGTCTTTCGACTGGACGCCACTTCAGCTTCTAACATGTCTGTAATCTATCGCAGTCATCCAACGGAGTAAAAGAGGACCTGAAGTTTAACGTGGAAACCGAACCACGCGTCTTTTCTGGCGACTTCTCACATTGTTGAGAGGTTAGTTTAAAACCCAAGATGTGAAAATCAGTCATCGCCGCGAATTTCGAACCCTTGACCTTTCCAACCTAAGAACCCTACCGCAACCCTAGATTTCAACTTGGAAAACTGCGCCAATTATTGGGTACTTACCCAACTCAAGAAAAAAGATTTAATTTGCAATAAGAATAACAATAAGGTTATTAATCTAGAAACAAAAACTATCCTATCTTTTAAGTTGGATGAAATCAAGCACACTCTGCAAAATCTCATTAAGTTCTTTTGGAGTAGTTCTTACAGCTACATCTTCGGAGTTCATCATAGACAAAAATCGTAACACAGTATTTTAGCGAAACCTAACCTAACCTAAGATTGGTCAAATTAGATATAATTAATAAACTACTCAGAT
Organism: Locusta migratoria; assembly: GCA_026315105.1. Classification (NCBI taxonomy): domain Eukaryota; kingdom Metazoa; phylum Arthropoda; class Insecta; order Orthoptera; family Acrididae; genus Locusta; species Locusta migratoria. The sequence goes on along the minus strand of CM048744.1, from coordinate 520,075,054 downwards.
TAGGTGTTTGAAGCTGAAACACAATTAGAACTAAAGGTATAACATAATCAGCATATTTTATCACTTGTAGCCTATAATCAGTATTTACTTAATTTTCAATATTTACACAAGTTGTGGCCGGTATTTGGTTACATCGACTGCGTTGTTGTCAGCCAGAGACAGTTATAACTTTGTAGAAGAGTCTAGGCAGAGACAGTACCTCAGAATATGGCTTGAAGTTTGCTCTTCCCCACACTCACACAATGTGTGTTCATTTTGTGCACCATTCCCTCAGTTTATTCAAAGACCTTGCACCACCGGAGTGCAGTGAGTTTTAGGACTTCCACGTACATCATCCTTCTTCGTGGCCAGATGGCAGAGTTTCTTCAATTTCAACTTTGAGTAGACTACCTTTCTTTTCATAATTGTGCCCTACCTTTAGTTGGGTCTATGTCAAGGCGAACAGAGGACTTCTCTGTATAATATCTTCTGTGTAATGAAAAGTACCGGTTTATTCGTTTGCAGTTTACAAAAAATCTATAGTTCTATTCCGACCCCGATGAATTATTTTGCACTTGACCTTCAAAACAAGAGAAAGGTCACTTGCTACACAAAGTTGCTTTCGGTGCATGGCGAAAGATACCTTACAACAGATTGCGTCACAAAATTACAGTTTTACTGTGGTCACGATGATATTTTGCACAATTGAACTTCAAAACTACGTCAGTGTCTACTTGAGGTTTCATACGGTGCGTGTCGAAAGGTACCTTGTAACAGAGTTTAACACCGACTGACAGGTGGCTATAAATGTCGGCAGAAGTGTATACAACCTATGACAGTGCAGTTCGGCGAATGAAGTCAGAGCGGTCGATTAGGCAACACAGGTGAATCACAACTGTGCACCTGCGTAGCGGCCGGTGTTGCCCGCACCGTACTTCAGTTGATCATCGTATGTGTTCCGTGGGAGACCTGCTAGACCAAGTGTTTGTTTTGTGCGTTTGTTCTGATCTAAAAACAGGCCAACGAACGAGCAAAGGATCGATTTAAAGTTTTGTTTTAAAATTGGCAAGACACTAAAGAAACGCATGCTATGCTGGTACGTGTTTATGGGGATCAAGCACTCTACATGAAGTGTGTGTACGAGTGATTCAACCGTTCTCGAGGAGGCCAGAAAAGTGTCTCTGACAATCCCCGGAGCAGGTTACTTGGCGACCGCCGTCCTTGACGGAAACATTGAGAAAGTGAGCGCATTAGTCACGAACGATCGTCGATTAACTGTGCGCATGATAGCGGATGCACTGCAGGTTAACCGTGGATCCGTGCGACAAATCCTTACCCAGCAGTTAAGGAAGAGGGAAACCCATTGTCGTCTTGTGCCGCATCACTTGACTTTGTCGAAACGGCGGATCTTAAACTGTACTGTCACTGAGGATGAAACCCGGTATCTCCGGTACGACCCTGCAACGAAACGGCAAAGCACGGATTGGCGTTCTCCGCTTCACCTCGTCGGAAAAAGGTCGGAGCCGAAAAAACGTGCATCAAAACGATGCTCATTACTTTTTTCGACAATCAAGCCATTATCCACAAGGAATTTCTACCTGAGGGAACGACGTTGTGTGCTGCAAGATACGTTGAAATTCTGACCAGTTCAATGCAACGTCTACGCTTGGTACCAACAAGGTTCATATCGTCAAACAGTTCCTGGCAGAAAAGGGGGTGGTGTAACTTGCACATCCGACATACACGCCGGATCTCAATTCTTCCTATTATCCCGCCTGAAACTCGCTTCGAAAGGAAAGAGATTCGACGATATTCCTGATGTCAAACGAAACGTGACGAGGCTTTTGAACCCCATCCAAAATGAAGACTTTATTCAAAGTTTGCAGGACATGTATCGCAGAGCTTGGCGGTGCATAATTATGGGAGGTGACTATTCACCTAACTTTATTGTCAGAGGTTGTAGAGTGTAGACCTTCCTTACCATCGCGGCAAATAAAACTTTTCAGTGAGTATAGTAAAAAAAATCTGACATCGCTCTATTAGCAAACTGACGATATCAGGTAATCATAAGAATTCAAAGAATTCAAAATATCATTTATGATGCAGACCTTACTTCGTATTATCGCATCTTAATATGAACAATTTGTGCGTGGAAGGAAATGAAATTCACTGCTAATAGATCTGCTTTCCGAATGTTAATACTGTGATTATTTCTTCGTAAAGCGTACAGGAGCAGAGTGAAGATAACTGAAAGGTAATGAAAGATTCTGGTCTGCGAATTTAGTCTTGCTGCTCATAACTCACATTCTCGCGTTACTGAATTAATTCTAAGAGTTTGATGATTTAAAGTCGTGTAATGTTGTGTAATAGTGATGAAGAGAGATGAAACATTCAACACGTACCAGTAACAGACTGCATTATATAAGTAAACATTCTGTTAGTTTTCGACGCAGCCCATTAGCTTGCATAAGTCATGACTAATCACTCAAAAATCATTCAACAGTTGAACAGTTCAATGTGTAATTTTGGTGTGACCAGTCGTGATTTGTGTGTGCGAATTCTAATATTTTATGCAGTATAAAGGAGACCAAATGTGCAAATGTTTGTAAACTTAAAGAGACCAAACTGCTTAGTTGGCCGGTCCATAGACGTACGAACTGCTTAAACTAACTTATGCCTAGGACAACACACACATTCATGCCCGAAGGAGGAGTCGATCCTCAGGGGGGGGGGGGAGTTACGCGAGTCCTCAGAGCTTCATTACTACAGTGAAAATGACCAGTTATTAATAGAAATCGATATGCAATACTTGCGTATTAAATTTTATATCCCAACGAGCAATGTTGTCATTAGTAATAGACTGGCGGTCGTGGTGCACAAGACTCGTAATGGAGTCTTCAGACAAATATCTGTGTCATCAACCGTATATCATCTGCGCTAATTTGACAAAAATTTTCTCCTTCCCATAATACGTGAAGTTAGCCTCCCGCACGGTTCACATACAGAATGTAAAAAGAACCGTTGCTTGTTTGCGGTTAAAAAAAAAAAAAAAAAAAAAAAAAATCAAATGTTTGTATAGCTTATGGGACTTAACTACGGGGTCATCAGTCCCTAAACTTACAAACTACTTATGAACTAGCTAAGACTAACGACGGCACAAATATCCATGCCCGAGGGGGGATTCGAACCCCCGACCGTAGTGGCCGTGCAGACCGTGACTGGAGCGCCTCAGTCCCCTCGGCCACCGCGGCCGGCGCGGTTTTTTATTGGACTGACTTATCTAACCGTGCTGTGGAAGCCGTATGATAAAAAGTAAAATAAAAAGAAAAGAAAAAAAAGGAAACCAATTTCCTCCGACAGCGTTAAAGTTAGAAACGGTGCCAACTCCACCCTTCGTGACCACACTTTTCTTTTATCAGCTCGTTTTACGTTAGTTCATAGTAAATTACTTCAAATACATCGCCAAGTCAAACAGGGCATTTTCAATGCCTCTATCACATACGACAGTGACAACTAATTCGTCACTGAATCTAATCGTTTTTGTCCACTTCATGCAGAGATGAGGTTAACAATCCATTGTAGGCGTAAGTATTATCACAAAAGGATAAGTCGCTAATGACTTACTTTCGTTCTAGAAAGTCATGCTGCAGAAGAATTTGTCTATCGTTAGTTTTAATCAATCACAGTAGTCTTCTGGGGAGAAAGGATGTTTGATTCATACAGTGGAATTTATTTTTCATTTGTGTATAGATGTCTACAGTTGCTGCGAATTTCTTGAAGGAAGTTATTTTGTTGCCTTTGCATGCTTTAGTCACATAACATCATACTTTCCACGCATCATATATGTCATCCACCGCACAAATGAGTCGAAGATCAGATGTTGTGTGACTATCGTTATTCGTTTGACAGAAATGAAAAAAAGTATTTTGAAATCCCCAAAATGGCAAATACTGCTAGTAGCTAATGCATGAAATAAATCATTTGTTTCAAATATAAAAATAGCCTTCATTTCTGAAAAGACTGGCTTAATTTCGTAACATGAAATGATTTGCTAAAATCAGTCTTCAACTTTTCCTGTTGTTTCACTGAACTTTCTTCCTAACTTAAGTTACAAGTCGATATTTGTCACGTAATGGAAGCGGTTACAAACAGAATGACACAGTGTTATAACATTGTGTTATTCAGTGGATGTATAAACGAGGCAAGAATGTTATTCCAGTCCACTACCGAGAAAATCTCGTCACAAAGTTTGCTGAAGGCGACACACCAGGCATCTCGAGAAAGTGGTTTAACGAGACCACTCAGAAAGGGGCATTAAGTTTCCGTTATCACGTTACAGTACGACATGCAACTTTTCCTCTTCCTCAATTCTGAAGTCGACTACTTTCGCCAGTCAGTATAGCAGAACATTTATGCATTAGTTTGGCTGCCCACCGCACCCTTTAGGGACCATAGTTTTCTTACACATCGTCACGGCCCTGGAACATTTGCCACAGAATATTTTACTTCTTAATAGGACGGGAATTTACTCATACAGACATGAAAGTTTCGTAGTGTTCTGTCACCTGTAGCTATAATGGCGCAAGCTGAAATACATTCGTTCTAGGTAAGTTACTGAGTACTTCTGTTTCAGTAGGGAGCAAACCTTTCTAGACCGGAAGTCCTTCGCGTCTGCCGTAATTTTTATCGTGAGTTATATACGTAGAAACGCAAGCGGAAAGGATCAACATCTGATTTTTGCCATAATGTGTGACGTAACGGGCCCGCTAGAAAATGCACAGAACAGAGCGTAATTACAGGGTGTATCTGCAATGAATGTAGAAGATTAGAGGGCTGGTACAGTGGGCCATGACAAGCATACTTCACACAGCAACTCATATCTGCATCCCTAGCGTACGGCGCTAGGCATCATTGAATAGCGTCGCTCGCAGCCAAGAGGGTAGTAGGCACACAGCATCCCATCCGAGTCGTCACAGTAGCGGGACTGCAAGGCAACGTCTTCAATGTATTTGTGACAGCAGGTGAAAGTGAGGTCGGTTGAAGGTTTGTGACCTTTATATGCAAACGCTGTAGTTGGCAATGTTGCAGACAGTCTAGGCGGGAAAACACTAGGGTTTTCGCATGCCTGTTTAATAGGTTTTCCATAGACGGCAGCACCTGTGCACCCTGCAGGGGCTGGTTCGCCCAGCGTGTCATCAAACTGCGACACTATTGTGTTTTTTACTGTGTGGAGCGGGCAGGAAATGGCTTACGGTGCGGCGGAAGGAAATGCTCACGCTGCTCAACGTTTGTACGTTCAGCGTTTCCGAATCGTCGATTGCCAGATCCACGCCTATTTAATAGCATCCACAGGTCTATAAGAGAGACCGCTAGAGATCGACTGACATGTTCTCATAATATCACATTTTAAGGCCACTACGAAACCCAATGCATTCATTTTGTGTTAAAGGTTCGAAGGCCTGACGGATGTGGTCGTCAACGTACCGTACGAGTACCAGGGTTTGAAGAGGTGTCAGTACTGCTGGAAAGCACACCCCCACCAAGCTCGCGGTGTTGCATGAGAAATGGATGTAAGCTATTCCACTATTTTGCGTGTGTGGCATGAAGTTGATTTGCATCCTAACCGCCTACAGGTTCAAGCCCTTAAGCCAGACAGTTTTCCACCTCCAATTGCAAAAGTGTGATATTCAACCGGAATTTCCGAACTTTGTACTTTTTACGGTTGAAGCATGCTTTACACGAGAGGGAATGTTCAACAGCCACAGTCACCAAGTCTGGGCAAGGGAAAATGGGTACGCCGCCTTTGTTCGTGAAGATCGATTTGCTGTCGACATTTGAGCTGGCTTGGTAGGCGGTAATCTGATCAACCCATAAATGTTCCTATGGCGACTGCAATCATCTACCTAACCTTTTTACGAAAAACTCTGCCAGAGTTATTGGAACATGTTCCACTCAATGTGCGACGACAATTGTGATAGCCAGTGTGAAACCTTCGGCTAGACCTGGATAGGCCTGCACATTACCTCGACTTGACGCCCCTCAATTTCTTCTTATGGGTCCACCTGAAATCTGTTGTCTACGAAACACCCATCGAGACTGATTAGGAGGTGATAGCGCGAATTGTAGCAGCCTCCGATGCAACATCCAGTTTGCCAGGAGTGTTCAAAATAGTGCGACAATCACTGCAGCGTCGTTGCACGTCGAGCATTCAGGTAGGAGGGCGTACTTTCGAGGACTTTCTGTTCTTTATGTTAACAAACACTGCAATCCGACTTTTCATTTACGCTGATGCTACGAGTACATTGCCCTGCAAACTCGCTACTGTGACGACTCGGATGGCACGCTGCGTGGCTACACTCTATGCGGCGTGCGACGCATGTCGGCATATGTTAAGGGGCGAGGACACGGGTTGCTATGAGAAATATGCTTCTTACGATCCACTCTACCAACTCTCTCATTTTTCTACATTCATTTCAGATACAGCATGTATATTGACCCAAAAATTAGAGGGGGGAGGGGGGGACTGCACGCTCCAGTCACGGTCTGCACGGCCACTACGGTCGAGGGTTCGAATCCCCCCTCGGGCATGGATATTTGTGCCGTCCTTAGTATTAGTTAGTTCATAAGTAGTTTGTAAGTTTAGGGACTGACGACCCCGTAGATTAGTCCCATAAGCTATACAAACATTTGAACATTTTTGAAAAATTAGAGCATTTCATAAGGTATATCGTAGTTTGTGATTATATCCCCTGGGGTGATCACTAATCTCAGCTATTGTATTTTTATATCTAAGAAATTATATGAAAAGAGCCAGGCTGTAAAAAAAGATGAGTCCATATTACCACCACTTATTCTTGTTGTTTATTGTTTCATGTTTTATTGTTTCGTTTTAGTAAGTTCTGTATATATTATATCGCTCCATTCATTTTATTTAGGTGCCTTAAATTAATTTATGTAAATCTGTTTCCGTGTCATAAATGTTAACTTGAGCAACGGTTAAACAAAGTAAACATGATACTGAAGAGCAGTTTCAGTGTGTAGCCGGCCGGACGTTATTAAGCTTCGCGTGTCACCGTGTCACGCTTGTCAGGGACGCCGCATATTACCGACTGCGCTGCGTCGCTCTGATACGGCGCTGCCTCATTAGCTTATCGTGCGTTTGCTGTCGTTCAACTGTCTCTGGAAAATTGTGACTGTTATTGGCGAGTTTAACGCGGCAAATGTTTGCGACAGCACTTTTGTGTTTGCTGTACAGTCTCATTTTCGAATTTCTGTCGCAACTGATAACCACCGGGAAACCCGCTGTGCTAGCGGAAACGCTGGCAGCATATTCCCCGAATGAAATAGTACATGATTAGAACGTGACAGAAGGGGACTTTGAGGTATCTCATTGTGTATCACGAAAGGCATATCGAACAAGGGCAGTCTTGACGTCGGAAGCTTGAAACCGTACGAAACCACGCTTAGAATAACATTCGATCATTAAAAAAAAAAAAAAAAAAAAATAAAAAAAAAAAAAAAAAAATATTGTGGCATTTTCATGCAAAGCGTTGCATTCTACCACAAGTGACTTTTAAACACAGAGTAGCAAAGTAACAATATATCAATATCATAGGAGGGAAGTTAGACAGAACATTGTGGCCACCTTCCAGATTGACGGTATGTATCTCACAAAAGGGCTGCGTTACATTATGAATCTGTGATAGTCACGTTGCGTGAGGGCAATTTGTGAACATCGCCGTTTCTTTCGTATCCATAATTATCCAAACTATCGTTCCACACGCATTTACTTCAGTCACAAGACGCAGATATAGCCACAGACGAAAGCAATGACAATCGGTCTTGACCAGTGATCTCTGTGTAACTTGGATGAATAACTCTGGTGTTTGAGCATAGAATTGTAGCGTGCCTGCACATTCATATGTTTTGCACACGCATTTGCATTGTCTGCCATGTTGTAAGTGTTATTGTTGTTATGGTCTTCAGTCCGGAGACTGGTTTGATGCAGCTCTCCACCCTACTCTATCCTGAGCAAGCCTTTTCATCTCCTCGTAAGAACAGCAACCCACATCCACTTGAATCTGCTTACTATACGCGTCTCTTGGTCTCCCTCTGCGATTTTTACCCCACACACTTCCCTCCAATGCTAAATTTACGATTCCCCGATGTCTAAGAATGTGTCCTACCAAGCGATCCCTTCTTTTAGTCAGGGTATGCCAAAAATTCCTTCGCTCACCAATTCTGTTCAGTACCTCTTCATTAGTTATGTGATCTACCCACCTAATCTTCAGCATTCTTCTGTAGCACCACATTTCAAAAGCTCTATTCTCTTCCTGTCAGCACTGCTTATCGTCCATGTTTCACTCCCATACAAGGCAACACTTCACACAAATGCCTTCAGAAAAGACTTCCTTACCCTTAAATTAAAATTCGATGTTAGCAAATTTCTCTTTTTCAAAAATGCTTCTCTTCCCATTGCCATTCTGCACTTTATATCCTCTGTACTGCGACCATCGCATGTTATTTTACTACCCAAGTAACAAAACTCATCTACCACCTTCATTGTTTCGTTACCTAATCTAATTCCTTCAGCATCGCCTGATTTTCTAAGACCGCATTCCATTATTTTTGTTTTGGTCTTGTTAATGTTCATTTTATATGCTCTCTTCAACACGCTTTCCATTCCATTCAACTGCTCTTCCAGGTCCTTCGCTGTCTCTGACAGAATTACAATGTCATCAGCAAAACGCAATGTTTTTATTTCTTCCCCCTGAACTTTAATCCCTATTCCAAATTTTTCCTTGCTTTCCTTCACCGCCTGCACGATGTACAAATTGAATAACATTGGAGAAAGGCTACAACCCTGTCTTACTCCCTTCCCAACTGATGTTTCCCTTTCATGCCCTTCGAGTCTAATAACTGCGGTCTGGCTTTTGTACAAGTTGTAAATAACTCTCCTTTCCCTGTATTTTACCCCTGCTGACTTCAGAATTTGAAAGAGTGTATTCCAGTCAACATTGTCAAAAGCTTTCTCCAAATCTACAAAAGCTAAAAATGTTGGTTTGCCTTTCCTTAATCTGTCTTCTAAGATTAGACGTAAAGTGAGTATTGCCTCCCGGGTTCCTACGTTCCTCCTGAATCCAAACTGATCTTCCCCGAGGTCAGCTTCTACCAGCTTTTCCATTCTCCTGTAGACAATTCGTGTTAAAATTTTGCAACCATCACTTATCAAACTGATGGTTCTGTAATTTTCACACCTGTCTGCGCCTGATTTCTTTGGAATGGGGATTATTACATTTTTCTTAAAGTCTGAGGGCATTTCGCCTGTCTCATACATCCTACACACCAGTTCAAATAGTCTTGTCATGGCTGGCTCTCCCAGAGACTTTAGTAGCTCTGAGGGTATGTCATCTACTCCTGGGGCCTTGTTCCGACCTAGGTCTTTCAAGGCTCTGTCAAATTCATCTCTCAGTATAGTATCTCCTATTTCATCTTGATCTACTTCCTCTTCCCTTCCTACAACATCGTCTCTAAGTTCATATCCTTTGTAGAGCTGCTCTATGTACTCTTTCCACCTTTCAGCTTTCGCTTCTATGCTGAGAACTGGTTTCCCACCTGAGTTCTTGATATTCGTAGAGTTGCTTTTCTTGTCCCCAAATGTCTCTTTTATTTTCCTGTAGGCAGTATCTACTTTTCCCCTTGCTATACATTCTTCTACAGATTTACATTTGGCTTCTAGCCACTCCTGCTTAGCCATTTTGCACTTCCTGTCAATCTCATTTTTTAGACGTCTGTACTCCATTTTGCCTGTTTCATTTACTGCATTTTTATATTTTCTCCTTTCATCAATTAAATCTAGTATTTCCTGTGATATCCAAGGATTTTTTGTAGGTCTTGCCTTTCTACCTATTTTGTCCTCCGCTGCCTTCACTATTTCATCTCTCAATGCTACCCATTCCTCTTCTACTGTTTTATTTCCCCCTGTTTCTGCAAATTGTTGCCTAAATCTCCCTCTGAAATTCTCCAGAACATCAGTTTCCTTCAATCTAAGTCCCATCTCCTTATTTTCCTACCTTTCTGCAGTTTTTTCAGCTTCAGCCTACAGTTCATGACTAACAAGTTATGGTCAGAGTCTATATCTGCCCCTGGGTATGTCCTGCAGTTTGTAACCTGGTTCCGGTACCTATGTCTTACCATTATAAAATCTATCTGATATCTTCCGGTGTCTCCTGGTCTCTTCCATGTATACAACCTTCTTTTGTGATTCTTAAACCACGTGTTTGTTACGATTAAATCATGTTCCGTGCAAAATTCTACCAGGCGACTTCCTCTTTCATTCCTCCTGCCCAGTCCATATTCACCTATTATTTTTCCTTCTCTTCCTTTTCCTACTACCGAATTCCAATCTCTCATCACAATTAAGTTTTCCTCTCCCTTAACTGTCTGAATAATTTCCTTTAGCTCCTCATATATTTCTTCGATCTCCTCATCATCGGCAGAGCTAGTTGGCATATAAACCTGTACTACTGTTGTCGGTGTTGGCTTCGTATCTATCTTGACAATGATAATGCGATCACTGTGCTGCTCATAGTAGTTTACCCGCATTCCTATTTTCTTATTCATTATCAGTCCTACTCCTGTGATACCCCCAACTGATTTTGTATTTATAATCCTGTACTCACCTGACCAGAAATCCTGTTCATCCTGCCACCGAACTTCACTAATCCCCACTATATCTAACTTCAACCTATCCATTTCCCTTTTTAAATTTTCTAATTTTCCTACCCGATTAAGGGATCTAACATTCCACGCTCCGATCCGTAGAATGCCAGTATTGTCTTTCCTGATGACAACATCCTCCTGAGTAGTCCCCGCCCGGAGATCTGAATGGGGGACTATTTTACCTCCGGAATATTTTACCCGAGAGGATGCCATCATCATATGTTCATACAGTAGAGCTGCATGTCCTCGGGAAAGATAACGGCTGTAGTTTCCCCTTGCTTTCAGCCGTTCGCAGTAGCTGTGTGGCAAAGCCACATTAGCCGATGTTACAAGGCCAGCTCAGTCAATCATCCAGACTGTTGCCCCTGTAACTACTGAAAAGGCTGCTGCCCCTCTTCAGGAACCACACGTTTGTCTGGCCTCTCCACAGATACCCCTCCGCTGTGGTTGCACCTACGGTACGGCTATCTGCATCGTTGAGGCACGCAAGCCACCCCACTTCGGCAATGTCTGTGGTTCATGGGGGTGGTAATTAGGCAAACGAATTTACATCAGTTAGTACGTGACAAATAATAGCTAGAATACCTGTGGATTTGAAATTTATGTCTACATATGAACTAACAGACTCACGTGAGTACGGAATCGAAACATATTTCCTTTTCGTTTTATTGTAATACTTCATAGCGGCCATGTTGTAATTAGTCAAGAAACAGAATGTGAACATCTTTGGCTGGCACGCTCAGCTATCTGTAGTTCAACATTCAGGTAATATAGAGATCACTGGTCTTGACCCTTACATCACTGAGAAAACAATGTGTAACGCTCCTGATTCTCACTACGGCCAGTTTTGACTACACAGTTACAATCAGTCTGGAAGTATTGCGGCAGGAATTTCCATAGTTGTCCGCATAGAGGATTTTTAATAAAACAGTAATTCCATTATTAGTCTCTGTAATACAGGGTAGGATGTAGCACTGCAACAAATTATTCATTATGCTCTACACATACACACTCGAACAAAAGGTTACACATCAACATAATTTCAACGTAGGTCTCAAACTGTACGAATTATATAGACGATTTTGGGTCTCGTGATTGCGTGATTATTATCGTACTGAATTATGCACTTCTGATGTTTATATTTAGTTAATTATCCTGCAGTAAATCATGAAAAAGATTATGTTGCAGTGATTGAGTGAGACAAGTGTTGCTTCGCTTCATTTAACTGTATTATCTTTTTGTCAATTTCTAATTTACGAGTTTCTCCGGGTATGCTATAATCTTTGGCAATAACCATTACCAGTTGGAAAGTGTAATGCTCAAATGCAAATCTTCCTGGGATAATACACAGCACAAACGAAACAAAACTACTTCGCTTGTTCTGAAGCGGCGAATTTATTTGTTAAATTATGGTTTTTGTGTGTCGAACGTTGCCCAACAAAGTGCACATTCTCCCACCGCAAAGCGCCCGAGGTGCCGCCCATTGCGGTCGTTACTGGTGTCCCATATTTACGATACAGTGTCAAGGCACTTGTGACGTCAGCGCTTCTCAGTAACGACAAGATCAGGTGGAACGTGCCCATGGTCTCACTGCAACACGGCTTGGGAACTCCAGTAGACGTTTCCACGTAGACCTTCAGTTGCACGACTTAATCTACCAGTTGGACGTTAATGAGTGACATGTCGAAAGTCTTAAAATTATTAGTTAGTTGACACTTCTACCCATTTAGTGCTAACGAAACACATACGCATTTACAGCACTAATAAATCGCTGCTGGATCATACCGCGTGCAAGCCGCGATTTACTATCACGTATGCAATTATTTCAGTCACTGAAACCGGCTTATATTATATGCATGGTTTACGTGAAATTGAAATTTTCGTAGGCTGCAATTCATAGTTGTGACTCGGTGTCCTCAGGAAAATTGTGTTATGCTTGCTTAGTGCAATGGTTGCTGGTGCGGTAGCTCAGTGAGTTTGCACAGAGAGCTAGCCGTGTTCTCTAGTAAATAAAAACTAAAAAAATAACGTGAGCGAAGAAGTCAACAATCCCACATCCGCAAAGGTCCGAAGTAACGGGGAAAAAGATAGAAGCTTGGAGCTTTTTTTATTTGTTCATGTTTTTCATCCAATGATTTTTTTAATGATTGGAATCTATCTGTTCCTTTTATAACCTGTAGCAGAGTGCCAAGCGGGAGTGCTCGTCGGTTTGTTGTAACGCGGCAGCTCGTGTAGCCACTAGCCAGTGTCAGGTAAAGAATTATGGAGAGAAATTAGTTTTCTTTTAGCGTTGTGTATGAATTTTTTGTCTTGAGTTTGTTCGTAGAGGTAAATTTTAATCAACGTAGACGAAACCGCTCATGAACTTTAGTTCTACCTCCGTTTTGTCAGATACATTCCACACCATGAGACTGTGATGAGCTTATGACTTAAGCTGAAATTCAGGACCACAAAACACATCGTGTGCCGCAGTTCAGTCAGTGGTCGTTTAAAACGAGCTGTTAACACAGCTTTTGAACATGTCTTTCTCGATTCACACGAACCCGAGAAGAGTTTATCAAAATTTGTAAAGTGTCTCGCCATGTTTGTTTCGTCAACGACCGAGTGGTAGCCAGCAGCCTACGATGCACGCACGTCAGTTATTAAGTTCAAATGTTTGTAAATCTATGGGACTTCGTTAATTATTAGTCCTTAGGCTTCCAAACTACTTAAAGTAAGTTAAACTACCTAAGGACAAGACACACACACACACACACACACACACACACACACACTCACTCATTCCCAGGAGAGGACTCGAATCTCCAACGGCGAGCAGCCGCGTGCTCCGCAGCGAGGCTCCTTAGACCGTTCGGCCACTCCACCGTTACTTATTTGCGAATAACACAAAATAACGCATATTTTTTCATATACTATTAATTCGTTTGCGCCATCGACAGTCAAACAGACATGATTGGATTAGCGCAATAAATTCCTGAATATGCTCTTTCTGATGTTCCAAACTGTCAATAAATTAAACCAACAACAATCGGGGTCAGTTGATCTGTACATTCGTTTTAAAGGTCGCCATTTCTCCTTCAGGGAGATTCTAAAGATACGATACCTTAGAAACTTAATATTTACATATTGCAACTCTGTTTCTGATTAAGACTCTCTCAGCTTAATAACATCTTCACCATCTTTCCCCTCAGTTTCATACCATATTCATGTCGTTGGTAACCTCATCAACTAAAAACGGCTGGTCCGATTTCGTCATTTTTTTGAGTTCAACATAGTGCGAGTGAGGTTTTTACGAAAGAAAATAAGGAAAGTTACAAAGGAAGACGAGGAAATACGAGAAAGGCTAAAAACGCTTTTTCTATGTTGTTGAACTCAGGATCATAACACACGATGAGAACTCTGGAAATGCGTTTTTATTCGTTATATAAATTTACAACTGAACATTTATGGTCCTGTAAAAGTTTTCACATGGGACAATTACGAAGGAAAGGCTAAAAACGCTTTTTCTATGTTGTATGAACTCAGGATCATAACACACGATGAGAACTCTGGAAATGCGTTTTTATTCGTTATATAAATTTACAACTGAACATTTATGGTCCTGTAAAAGTTTTCAGATGGGACAATTACGAAGGAAAGTAGCAAAATTTAGGCAAACTGCAAAAATCACAAAGTCTGTATTCACTCTCGCTCGATCAAAACTGACCAGTCACCATGAAAATTTATATATGCACTATAGGGTGGCTTGCGCAGTATATAAACCTTCACCATGGAAATTATATATGTATATATGGAGAAGGTTTTTATACTGCGCAAGCCACCTTGCCTATTACCTTATAATAGTGTTCTACATCGTTTGCGCAATCAATAGACTTCAAGGCCGTTTGACGATTGCCATGAAAGTTGGCACATGTATGTATGCTTCCATGGCCAAGTCAGCGTATGATGCTTGGCGGAAATACCTTGGACAGATTTCGACACCGTTTGTCCGATCAGAAAAATCAAATGTTTGTAATCCTAAAAGAGGACTTACAATCTACTTACATTAACTTATTCTAAGGTCAACGCATACACTCATGCCCGATGAAGGACTCTTAGACGCAAGGGACCGCGCGATTCGTTACGTGGCTCTCCAGGTCTCACAGACATTCCTCCGCGGCGCGCCGTCACCATGAAAGTTGGCAGGCATAAGTAATTTTTCATGTATAGTAAGGCGCAGGGTATGACGGAGGGGAAGATGAACCTTGACAGGAGGAAGAGATAAGGGCAGGGAAGGAGGGGAAGAGATGGAGAGAGAGAGAGAGAGAGAGATGGTAAGACGATTATCGACTAACAGCAATTTGGAGAAAATAAATACTCGGAAACGACGTGCTTTCAGCCCAGTACATAAAAAATTATGAAAAAAAAAATAGTTTTGCATCATACAACGACGTCTTTTATAAAATGCAAACCACTGCTTGGTATTACAAATATGAAACCAGACAGAATTGCGCGTATGCTGTATGATCTGCAGATTTACAAGTAGAGACTTCATTATTCTGCATGACATCACAAAAGTGAAGTTTCTAAAGTACCTTAGAGCTGTCAGTGACGAAATACACAAAATATTACACCTCATTTTTCATATTCTGAAACGAACGTAGCTGTGAACGACATCACCTTCATCAGATTTTGCAGGTGTAATCAGACGAGCTATCATTAACAGCACGCCAGCTGCTGGTAATCTGATACACGCATTTTCCCCTGACGTTCCAGACTATTTGATATACTGTATTTAGTTCTAAGAGCGGCGGCATTTTTCGCAGAGCTACCAACCAAGGCAAGTGATGTTAAAGGCGCTCTCGGGTTTCAAGTTGCGTTGTAGAGTTAAAACGCCTGGAAATCTGAGAACTTTTCATCAACATATTCGCCGAGAGAGTGTAAACTCTCGTTGTAAGGCAAGTGATGGTTACGCAGAGTCTTCTTACCTCTGACATTTTCACTCCCGGCGTGATTATTTACTACCTCCTTTCCCTCTACGTGAACATGTCAAATCGAGAACTCTAAAATCAGCTCACGTACCTGCATTTTCTCCAGGTCTTTAGTACCACTGCAGATGTGTCAGTTACTGGCTTCTTACTGGGAAAATCCATCAGCCGATTCACTCTTGAACGCAATTCTGAATTGTGCAGTGAAAGGTTTTATGACTGCTTTGCATGCTCAAAGCGTGATGTTCCATAAAACGTACTCATAAAGATGTACTTCAAGGTGGCCGCTCTGTAATAGAGACGCAGAAAGCTTTGCACCATAATGGGTGATAAAGGACGAAACATTTGCGGAGAAACAGGGGTTCTACGGCGTGGTTTGGTGGGTACTCTGTGTTTTCGTGACTCTTCCTTCTTTTTCTGTTCCAGACGACTATGGTTCGAGAGAAAAACGACCGCAATTATCTATCTAATTTCATAGTCATGATATTTTCACGAGATATATGTAGGAGGAAGCAATGTATTGGATGACTTCGAGAAACATTCGTTGACGGAACTTCTGATAATAGCCCAGATCGTGATACAGAATGCTTCTCTTGCAGCGAGCGACACTGGAGTTTCCCGATCATCTCCGTGTCACTTTCACACTTGCTAAATACATATGTAAATAGCGCGCTGCTCTTTGCTGGACCTTTTCTACATTTTCTAGCAACCCTATTTTCTATAGATCCAACACTGACGAATGGTATTCAAGCATTGGTCGAACGAGTATTTTGTAAAATACATCCGTTCTTGATGAGCTGCACGTCCTAAGATTTCTTTCACTTAACGTGAGTCTGGCATATGCTTTACTCACAATTAATTTTTCGTGGTCTGTACACTTCAAATCTCTCCGTGTTCATATTTCCAAATATTTCATAGAAGTAACAGATTGTTCTGCAATTGTGTAACCACGTGACAAAGATTCTACCCTTCTGCGTATTCATAATACGTTAAATTTGTTTATTATGTCAATATCCCACCAATACGCTGGATCATCTATTTCACTACAATTTTGCAGCGTTGCATGTTTTTGGTACAATACAGCATCAACAGCGGAAAGCATCAATTGTAGGTCTCATTTATTATATACTATGTGAAACGTAACGGTCCATAACACTCCTTTGGAGTACCCCAGAAATTAATGTCACGTCGAAAGACTGAGGTTATAGGAGCACTGAAATTACGAAAGACTTCCATTTTCACATACATTAATAAACGTGTTGCATCACCATGATTCTATGGGATCATGACCATTTACATAAAAATGGAATGGAGATATGCAGGCCGTTCGCCGTCGGAGGTTCGAGATCTCCCTCGGGCATGGGTGTATGTGTTGTCCTTAGGTTAGTTTAACTTAGTTTAAAGAGTTTATAAGTCAGGGACTAAGAACCACGCAGTTAAGTCCCATAGATTTATAAACATCTGATCTGATTTTTTTATTTTTATTTTTTATTTTTATTTTAGATAAGCAAAAACAACATTTCAGCTGTCTTCATTGCTCAAGAGAAGAGAAACCGACAAGTCGTACGACAATAACTTACATATTCTGAATGTGGTTCAAGTATGATGATAGCTGTAGCTCCAGTATTGTAGAGGTCAGCGCAACTGCCTAGAAAGCAGGAGACCCGAGTTCGAGTCCCGGCTGGATACACATTTCAAAAATGTTTGTTAAGCTTATGGGACTTAACTACGGGGTTATCAGTCCCTAAACTTACAAACTACTTATGAACTACTTACGAACTAGGACGGCACAAATATCCATGCCCGAGGGGGGATTCGAACCCCCGACCGTAGTGGCCGTGCTGACCGTGACTTGAGCGCCTCAGTCACCTCGGCCACCGCGGCCGGCATACACATTTCGGAAGGAAGCCTGTTAGTATCCGATCTCACTACTGTCACGTATCGCATGGTTTTCAGCTGTTGATGTTACTGAACACGCATCTTTATTGTAGTTAAAAATCAAGCACAACAATACGTACCCGATGAAAAATAATTACGAGAGTTTCAATTTGTCTTCTGCTCCTGTCGGTATCAGCTCTACAGTGAAACTTTAATAATTGGTTATTACAGGTGCATTTAGCGCTTGTATTTTTCGCACGACCCGTGGGTATCTTCTCACGTGCATAAAATGTAAACTCTGAAAGTGTCGTTGTTGTGTAGCTCAATACTGACATGGGTGAATAGTTTGTCTTGTGTTCAAATGTCTTGCCTTACGTGACACGTTCGGACGCTGAAGGTGATAAAAGCAGCTCCTGACTAGTAGTTCCCCGACTAACAGGTAACTCCCAGTGGCTGTCCTTGGAGCGATGGCCTGTTACGTGTCCTACGCATCGCCTGCCGCGAGAGAGCGAGAGGGCGTGACGTGTCGTGATGACGTAGCGGCGAAAGTGTGCTTTCGCGTGTCGCGGCGACTACGCGGGGCTGGGGAGTCCCGAACTTACGTAGGTTACAGCCACCCACGTGCTCTGGCGTGTATCCAGCTGACTCACTGGCGGCACTCAATTCTCAAAGTACTGTGATTCCTTCTAAAACAGGAATACCACAACGAGCGGGGGAGATTCTAGGTGTGGATGAGCTGTAGCACTACCCAGGCGATAGTTTTTAGGGTCATTAAAATTTACAATTTCCAAAAGGACACTTATTAAGACAATGAAAGTGTTACAGAAATTATGAGGTATACGAATAAGTTGAAAATAAAAACCATACATACAGTCGTGTATATTACTGGAAGTTGTGTACGGTACTGTGAATCAGTTCGAAAATTACAGAACTATCAGTTTAATATGCCGTGGTTTCAAAATACTAACATGAATTATTTACAGACAAATGGAAAAACTGGTAGTTTCGATCTTGGGGAAGATCAGTTGGGAGTTTACACAAATGAAGGTACACGTGAGATAATACTCAAGACGTCCCTTAGAAAATACGTCAAGGAAAGGCAAAGATACGTTGTTACACTAGATCGAGTGCTTTGTGTTCTTCAACTGGTATGGCGCAAGTAATCTGAAAATCCTGAAAACCTCGTAGATTTAAAAATTTACTTTTCCGTACATTAACTTTTGTGCCAGATGAAGCACAATATGTTCTGAGCACAGACTTGAGAGTGGTGATCATGTCTGATCATTATTCCTACGTCGTCTGCATAGGCCCCTGTTGCAGTTTTAACTCCTGATAAAGTTATTATTGTCGGATTCTTTTCTAGTTGTGACAGCAGCGATTTTAATGATATAATGTACAGCAGCATAAACTATGTGCTTCCTTGTGGAACACCTTTACTAATTTTTAAGTCTTTAGTTAATTGTGAATTAACTGATTTTTTTGCATTGATTCCCATTGCCACACTTTTTATTATGTCGATCACGTTTCCTTTGAAAACCCATTCGTCTCATGGTCTCGAGAAGATATTTATGACTAACTAGATTGAATGCTTTATTAAAAATCAAGAAACATCGGAGCACACTTAATGTTGGTAGCGTCCGCCAGCGCAATTATGTCTCTGTAAAGTGCAGTCGTTTTCAATATTGGCCGTCTGAAGGCACATGTCTGTTGTTTACCAATTATTTTAGCAGTAAGCGGCATGATTTTCGTTTTGACTGCACGAGTTACAATCTTGTAATCCGAGTTCAAAATTGAGATCGGTTGAATATTAGTTATGTGTTTGGTAGCTCTGTTTTATTCGGAATTAACACGAGTGCATATTCTTTAAAAACTTGCGGGGTAAATTTCCCCTGCAGAAGTTTATTAAACAATTCTGCAACCTCTCCCCCCGTACCTTTTATAGAACTCAACGGGAAGACCATCAGGTCCAGGGGACTTTTAGAGTGGGGAGCTGCATACTATAAGAAATAGCTCTTCATTACTTCAAGCCAAGGAAATGTCACCTTCTTCTTTCGTTATGTTTGAGGTGATGTTAGCAAAGAGTTCATAATAACTGTCTTCCGATGAGTCCGTCAACATGTAGATATTTTTATAGTAATTGAATAATTTCTGGGCTATATCCCTCTGATTACTAATCGTCGTGCCGACTTCTAGTTTTAATTCGTCTATAAAAGTCTGTTTGCGGTTCTTCGCGTGTTTTTCAAGTGCGAAAGTTTTTCTTCGCTGACTGATTTTACTTTTTATTTCATCTCGAGGCCTTTTACCTGCTGTCGTTTAATGCTGATTAAGGATAAACTAATCATCATTAAACGACAGCAGGTAGAAGGACTCAAGATGAAATCAAAAGTAAAATCAGTCAGCGAAGGTTTTCTATTCTCGTTTCGTTTGCGCCAGCTCTTTAATACAGTTTCTCGTAAAATGGACTAATAAAACTCCATTGTCTTTCTAATTTCATTTGCTCTCTGAATACCAAAGGATATTGCATTTCAGCAATTTCGGTTTCGCTTTGTGTGCTCTGATAACGGCCACTAGTACGTAAGCACTGCTCTTATGCACACCTCACTTCCTCATCTAAGTCTGTTTCAGTTAGTAATGAGATATTTAGGTTCCACTGAATGCTAAACCAACGTTTGCTTATTATTGTAGGGTCACACACGCTATAACAGTTTATACTTTGAACGGCTTGTTTTTCAAAGATTCAGCGAGATAGATTCTGTCTAACCTAACAAGCGTTGGATACATGACTCCCCAAGAGTCCTTGCTCTTGAGCTCACTACCAGACAGCTTAACACTCGTGAATAATTAAAATTGGGAACCTGGTCCTAGCGGGCCAGCTCACAAAATCGCCTCCTACTATTAGCTGGCTAGGATTTCTTCTTAATAAGTAAATGATGTCTGCTCTAAAAAGCCGCGCTCTTTCTGCTCTTTGGGAGCTGCCTGAAAGCGCATACAAATTTACGAGTGTAACACCAAAATCGTTAACGCTTATACCTCTACCGGATTCCAACTTCTCAATATCTGCTACTAAAGCCCCTTCCCTTAATAGGGTCGCAGTCCCCACATTCGTTTCTGGAGAAACATTCACCATTTTTACGAAACCTGGAAAGTTAATTTTTGACACTACTACTTCTTGTAGGAGGGCTATGCCTGTTTTATGTCACATATAGAAACTGATTTGAGGCACTACGTTTAGCCTCTGAACTTATGGTATTATTATTTAATGTTGTAATGGAATAAGCCTGTGCCATTATAACATAAATGATTAATTAGAAGGGAAGGGGTTAGTCTTCTTAATGTTTGACACGTTCATGCCAATCCACTTTCGAGTCGCCCTTCTGTTAGTCGTCCTTTGTACTCCGTTCTCATGCGGACAGCATTTACTTTCGGCTAAACTTCGTTCCGTCGGCGACTACAGCTGAAGAGACGTGCAGACGGTGACGTGGGCGGGACGTCGGTGATGTCGAGCTGCATCTCTTCTGGCACCGCCAGTGCTGGAGCTGCTGGCAAGAATTCAGCTGAATTTGCACTTTCGGTGTCACTGCATCATCGGCTACTTCCATAGCCTGAAACTTCCTGGCAGATTAAAATTGTGTGCCGGAACCGGGACCCAAACCTGGGACCTTTGCCTTTCGCGGGCAAGTGCTCTAGCGACTGAGCTACCACTACACGACTCATGATGCCGCCTCACAACTTTAATTCCGCCAGTACCTCGCCTCCTACTTTCCAAACTGGCGGAAGTAAAATTGTGAGGCGGCATCGTGAGTCGTGTTGGGATAGCTCAGTCGGTAGAGCACTTGCCCGCAAAAGGCAAAGGTCCCAGATTCGTGTCCCGGTTCCGGCAAACAATTTTAATCTGCCAGGAAGTTTCATATCAGCGCACAATCCGCTGCAGAGTGAAAGTTCATTCTACTTCCATAGGCTGTTTACTGTTTCCTTCATTCGCGCAATGTGAAGTTTGTAGCGCTTCCTCGAGCTGTTTACTTCCCTGTTGTGCGTTTTCCTCCCTGGAAGTCAGTGTCGTGTTTTCCAGACTCGCCGAGAGGTGTGGTCTGTTTACCATCAACACTTGCAGCTTGTTGCCTGTCCTCAGTTGTCGTCATCTGGTGTTTATCGTCTTCTGCTGCAGGTGTGGCTTGCGTGTCACATCGAACGTCAGCTCCGTTTACTTCCTTGTGCTTCCTCAGCCGGGCTAGTCGTTGCCTCGTGTCTACATTCCTCGCCGAACGACATGGTTTGTCTGCTATCACGGCTATCCTAGCTGTGTTGTTTTCTTAATACATCTTGCAACAATTTGTGTTATTCTACATCATCTACTTCTTGTGGAGAGTGAGATGATAACGAAACGTTTTCTTGTTCTAGCTGCGAGGAATCTACTGAAGAACTGGTTGTTGCTACTTGCAGAAGAATGTTTTCGTCAACACTTCTGAAAATTTTCTTCACAATACACCGCTGCGACTGTTAAAAATTCGTTATTCAGAACACTCGACCGGTTTCGCATAATTAACTTGCATTCTCAGGTGCTTATTTCCTGTATATAAGATAAAGAAAATACAGAAAATGGTGAATCACCTAACACTTGCACCGCAAATATTATATACAGGTGAATCACCTAACACTTCCCCCAAAAATATTGCGGAAAAGGAAAGTGCGATTGATGTGCGCCGGCCGCGGTGGCCGAGGTGACTGAGGCGCTCCAGTCACGGTCAGCACGGCCACTACGGTCGGGGGTTCGAATCCCCCCTCGGCATGGATATTTGTGCCGTCTTTAGTCTTAGCTAGTTCATAAGTAGTTTGTAAGCTTAGGGACTGATGACCCCGTAGTTAAGTCCCGTAAGTTGTACAAACATTTGAACATTTGAACATTGATTGATGTACGGTTTTCACAGAATGGATTAGTAGTCAGGGGCTCATATTTTTAGCCAACAAACAGATTGTAATATTACTTAGAAAGTATTTTAAATTGAACAATGGCTGTTTCTATCATGAACTGGAATTTTTGACACCAGCTGTATACAAATAATTTTGAACGATATTTTTTATCACGCTTAGTTTGGCAGCTACAACCGTTCAAAATTTCGGGGGCGGAGGCTGCGATAGCGTGGCTGATTGGCCAAGTGGCTAGGCCCTGGGGCACGGCCTACTGTCTCATGACCACCAGCCAGTCAGCTACGCTGTAGTAGCCTCCGCCCCCAAAACTCTGAATGGTTGTAACAACTGGTGACATTCCAGTGCATGGTAGAAACAACCATTGTTCAATTTGAAAAATTGTATGTTTGCATAAAAAATACACTTTCTAGGTATTTTTACAATCTGTTTATTGGCTAACAATACGAGTCCTTGAGTACCAATCCATTCTGTGAATACCGCACATTAATCGCACTTCCCGTTTCCGTAATATTTGTGGTGCAAGTGTTAGCTGATTCACCGTATGTGGTTTACAGGGTTGATAAGGTGTAATTCTGATTTGTGTATTTTCTTTCATACACGAAATAAACACATGAGGATCCATATTCATTTTGCGAAACCGGTCGTGTTTTCCGAATAAAGAATTTTTAACAGTCGCAACAGTGTATCGCGAAGAAAATGAATGTGTACGACTGTGGTTGCCCGATGCATAATGAATTGTGTTTACTTCTGAAAATATTTGATTCCAATACAGTTTCTCGCGCTTCTTTTTTCAGTGGTTCTTGCGTGGCGATGGTGTTCTCATCGGGACTACTGCCATCGCAATTCCTACGCTTCCTATTTGTCGTGACATCTGTTTGAACAGGGGGTGATGCTACTCTGACTTTTTTTTTGTTTTTTCTTTTTTGTTTTTTTTACACGGTTGGGACATTCTTGCCTCAGATTCACGCTCTGATTGCAAAAGTGACAAACAGGAACTTGGCCACTGAAGGTAACGTGAGTCTTGTAGTCGCATACCATAATATGAGAAGGGATATTCTGTTTGATAGGCATTTCAACAGATCTGACACCACTGTAACACTGCAAACTGTGCTGGCTAGACAAGCGCTCGTTCCAAATCTGTCTCACGTCCCCATATTTTGCCAGCACATCTTTTAAATAAGCATTATCAACCTCCGGTGGTAAATTAAAGACACAGACATTGGTATACACTACTTCGGCATTGGAAATAAATACTGTACTTGGTTGTCACGGTGGCGAAACTTTGCTTTCCCATTGTGCTCCATCATGATTTTATGCAGCACCACGGGATCCAGAAACTTTACAATGAAACAGTACTCCTTCCTATCATAACAGACAGTCACATAAGGTGGAGTACGCGTGGGGAAATTGGAGTCAGAAGAATTTGAAAAAAAGAACGGACTTAAGCAGGGAAATGCCCTGTCCCCGATACTTTTTAATTTAGCCCTAGAATATACTGTGTAAATGGCAGCAGATAATTCAAAGGGTGTGGAGTTAAATGTAAATGTTAAGATATTAGGGTATACAGATGATCTAAACATCATTAGTGATAGGAAACAATCTCTAACAGCAAATGTGAATGCCTTGATCAAGGCTAGTGAAGACGTAGGTCTGAGGGTAAGTGAAGACAAAACGAAATACTTGGTTACTACTAGAATGCCAACAGCAATAGATCAGGAAATGTTAAGAGTTGGTCACATGCAGTTTGAAAAAGTGCACGCTTTTAAGTATTTAGGGGTGGAGATTATATCGAGAAATGAGATTGAATCCGAGCTGATGAAGAGATTACGGGCGGGAAATGCTTGCTCACTGAATAGATTACTCTCATTATGGTTATTGCCTAGAATTTTAAAGATCAGAATTTTTTTTTAAATGTTTGTATAGCTTATGGGACTTAACTACGGGTTCATCAGTCCCTAAACTTACAAACTACTTATGAACTACCTTATACTAAAGACAGCACAAACATTCATGCCCGAGGGGGGGATTCGAACCCCCAACGGCGAACTGCCGCGCGCAGCGCAACACGTCGCTCCAGTAAGCACGGCTAATCCGCCGCGGCTGATCAGAATATATACAAAACTATTATTCTCCCATTTGTGCTGTATGGGTGTGATTAACTTGGTCTCTCACTCTGCAAAATAAAAAACCGTTTCGAACATTTGAAAACAAAAATTTGAGGAAAATTATCGGTACAAAGAAGGATGACATTAGGTGGGCGTGGCGAAAACGGCATAGCGAAGAGGTTTACAAACTCTATTCAAGCCCTAACATAGTGTTATTAAATATCGTAGGCTGCGATGGGCGGGTCACGTAGCTAGAATGGATGGAGGCAGGGCAGCGCGCAGAGTATTGGTAGGGCACTTATTGTTGGAGGAAAACCTCCTGTGAGGAGATCAAGGCGTAGATGGGAGGACAATGTGAAGACCGATTTGAGGAGCCCAGATATTGAAGGTGACTGAAAGGAAATAGCACAAGACAGGGCGAAAACCTGTTGTTGCGGTATGACCTGTAAGTAAATGTAATAGACAGTGTGCACCTGATCTGATGTGATACCAATAACTTCTGCTATCCAGTCATGAATCTCAAGAGAGCTTGGCAGCACGTAACGGGTGGATTTCTCGAATTCAAACCTGAGCGTAGATATCCTTCGAAATAACGAGGACATGATTGCAGTTACCTAGCGGAAAAACCGCTAGTAATAAACACTCAACAACACTGAACAACACAAACGATAAAGCGCGTGACGCGGTGGAGTGGCCGAGCGTTCCTAGGTACCTAGCTGCGGAGCGAGCCGCTGCTCACCGTCGGAGGTTCGAGTTCTTCCTCCGGCATGGGTTAGCATTTTAAGTAGTTTGTAAGCCTAGGGACTGAT
The DNA here is from genome assembly GCA_026315105.1 of Locusta migratoria. Classification (NCBI taxonomy): domain Eukaryota; kingdom Metazoa; phylum Arthropoda; class Insecta; order Orthoptera; family Acrididae; genus Locusta; species Locusta migratoria. The sequence goes on along the minus strand of CM048744.1, from coordinate 520,049,668 downwards.
GACCAGGGTAGTTAAGTACCATACATTTACAAACATTTGAACATTTTGATAAAGCGCGTGTTTTAACAAGACACTTCCAGAAGGAAAGTTTTGCCAGTGACGCGACAAACGGCTTGTAAACAACACGCGGCTTAATGGTGCTCTCGACTAGGTCCGTACGGCGCGGAGTCTCAAGCGCATCTGCTGCCAGTGGGCATCGAAATGAATAAATTTATGCCCAGACGGGATTCGAACCCGGGACCTCCTGCTTCATAGGTAGTCGCGCTTGACCACTGCGCTATTGGGCACACAATACGATTACATCCCCCCCTCGCAGATGTAAGTTCTCAACTCGTCCACACCCTGATAACGTAGTACCCCTGCCCATTACTACTCTTAAATTGCGACAAAAATGTTCAAATGTTTGTTAAGCTTAAGGGACTTAACTGCGGGGTCATCAGTCCCTAAACTTATGAAATACTTATGAACTACCTTATACTAAAGACGACACAAATATCCATGCCCGAGGGGGGATTCGAACCCCCGACCGTAGCGGCCGTGCCGACTGTGACTGGCGCGCCGCAGACCGCTTGGCCACTGCGGCCGGCTAAATTGCGGCATTTCGCCGCCTCCTCTGAAGAGTCCTGGCGTATTGTGCATCCGCACTGAAGAATGAATCGTTGGCCGTGTCTGTGCCTGTTCTTTGGGATTTTGATTTTGGGATATGCTCGACGCCACCCCCCCCCCCCCGCCACACACACACACACACACACACACACACACACACACATATATATATATATATATATATATATATTCAAGGTCTTTTTGTACCAAGGTTTATTCCTACGCGACAACTATAATTTAAATAAACAGTATGAAAGTTACGGCTTCTTATGATGTGTCATTATGCGACTGCAATCCACCAATGAAAGTAAAATGAACGTTTCACCAACACAGAAAACGACTGGTTGTAGTCATTTCTGAAAAACTTTAAGTAAATTCGGAGATAATTCACTATGAGCAACGTTTCAGCAATGTATGGAACCGGATGAACAGCTTGTGTCGGTGCTAGTGGCAGAATGTAGACATTACGTTAGGTCAAGAACCTGGCTTCAGGAAGTCGCATAAAGACCTTATCGTCAGCCTGCCGCCTTTCCATGAAGGATAACTCTGCAAATTACCCTGAGAGACGGCGTTTTGTGCAACTTTTATTATCTCTGCCGGATAACGCGAAGAAGCACTTACTTTTTTTAGTTTGTTTAGAAAGCGGGTTATATACTTATAACGACGAAGACTGATTACTTCGACATACTTCTCCAAGGTAAACAAGTAGTGCACGTTATGGTTTTAACATCCTTCACGATAAGAAGTCACTTTCTCATAGAGGGATACGCTGCATAGGCGTACACGACGCTTCTATCGAATAGCTTCTTAAGGCTGGTATTTTCTTCTTCTCAGTCCCAAACTCAAGTAGTCCTCCCTGGAAGCTATAAAATTGAGGTGTTGTGTAACAGACGTCTTACGCTGCGTGTACTCAGTAGAGCCGGCCGCGGTGGCCGAGGGGACTGAGGAGCGCCAGTCACGGTCTGCACGGTCAGTCACGGTCAGGGGTTCGAATGCCCCCTCCCCCCTCGGGCATGGATATTTGTGCCGTCCTTAGTGTTAGCTAGTTCATGAGTAGTTCGTAAGTTTAGGGACTGATGACCCCGTAGTTAAGTCCCATAAGCTATACAAACATTTGAATTTGAATACTCTGTAGACAGGGCGAGGCACTTAAAACTGTTCTTCGAAATGTTTGAAAAAATACAAATCGGATTAAAAAAAGTTGCAGTATAAGTTCTTCACCTCCGATATGGATATCCATTAATATAAAGCTGGACCTCCTCTACACCACCCCCGTGGGCGGTAGGGGGAGGGGTGACTTTTTAATCTTAAATAGGAACCCCTACTTTTATTGCAGATTAGGATCTTCCGTGAAAAAATTTGCAACTTTTGTATGAAATTCTTTTTTTGTTTCGTGATAGATGGAGTTGTAATCGGAAAAAATAAAAATTAGTTGAAAATTGTTAAAAACCATCATATCTCGAACAAATAGACATGTGACTCTTTCTCTAGGTTTAACACTTCTGTTTCCGCAAACAGTCCAAATTCACCCCCCTCTCGCCCCAGAGGGTTGTGCAGAGGGGGGGGGGGAGCTTCGTGATAATGGATGTCTCTCTTCGAGATGAAAAACTATTTTTTAAACGAATTTGTATTTTTCGAAATATTCTGGAAAACAGTTTTCAGTGCCTCACCCTGTATAAAGTAGAATGTTGTCAGTGTGTTTGTATACAAATCTACGGTGTTCTTTCAGTATTGATGAAATTATGCACATGTCCTTCAAACCAAGAGGAAGGTCGCTGTATGTGTAAGGATCACGTACAACACGCAGTTCAGGAGATATGTCGTGCCGTGGTGGAGTAGCCGAGCGTTCTAAGGCGCCTTGGTGGGGAGCGCGTGGCTGTTCTCCGTCGGAGGTTCTAGTCCTCCCTGGGGCATGGGTGTGTGCGTGTTGTCCTTAGGTTAGTTTAAGTAGTTTGTATGCCTAGGAACTAATAACCAAAGAAATTAAGTCCCATAAATTTGTAAACATTTGAACATTTTGATATATGCCGTCATAAACAATGAAATGTTCGAAAGTCTGCTGGAGCACGCGACGTTGTTGGACATCTCTGAACTACTGGACCGATTTCAACCAGATTTGTTTAATATATTTCTGCAGGAGTAAGAACCACATACAATTCAGAATATATGACGCTTATGGTGCGTGGCAGAGGGTCCTTTAACTACGGACCTCGACAAAATCTACAGTATCATATCGATCTTAATGATATTTTGCACACTTAACCTATCTATATAAAATTTCGTACGGTACATGGCGGAGGTTACTTTATATGCGGATTTCGACAAAATCCACAGTTCTGTGCCAATCTTGATGAACCGTATACATAAAATTTTGCATTGTACTTTGATCTTACTCAAAATCTACATTTTTTCTTATCTCGATCAAATTTGTACACTTGACATACGGTCATGCGGGCCTCTATGTCGTCCTGCAGAATGGCGCTTTGACTGCTGAGAGGTATAGAGACGAGATCCTTCGAGATTTTGTTGTGTCCTACGCTGGTGCCAGAGGAGATGGGTTCCTTCTGATGGACGATAACGCTTGCCTTCACAGAGCTGAGGGAATTGAATGGAGCGGTCATCTTGTTCATCGGACTTAAACCCGATTGATCATGGCAGGGATGCACTTGACAGACGCACTGCAGCCAGACCAGCACCTTCCACAACGGTTGCAGAACTGGATATTGCACTCATGCCGTGCATGTCGCGCAAGTCTGCAACTGTCCTGGCCGTCCGATGTGATCACTCACCAAATTAGAGAGCAATGAGAATGATTTTCTCACTATCATTGTAACCCCTTGGTGCTTCGCTCTAAATAAACGCCATTTAAACCTCAAGTTGAGACAGCAAAATATCGTATTGTGTCACACACAAATAACAGTTGTAACCAATATCTGAATAAAATAGTTACCATATGTATACTGTATATGATGTCTCACCTAATTGTTTTGAACAGTGTATTTGTACAGCATCGTTAATAGTGCTGTTTAATGACTGAAACTTTTGAGATGGCCCATAACCAGGAATTGCACGTGTTATCGATCCGATGGGGCCGCGGTAGAGTAGCCGAGCGGTTGCTCGCCGTGGAGGTTCCTCTCTGGGGCATGGGTGTGTCTGTTGTCCTTAGGTTAGTTTATCTAGGTTTAAGTAGTTTGTAAGCTACGGACTGATGACCACGTAGTTTGGTCCGATAGATTTACAAACATATGAACATTTTTTTCGATCCGATGGGCGAGCAGGCCATACGACTGGACGAGCTCATCCGATCCATCGACCAGGGGAAAGACGCTTGAGATACGTTCGGACGTTAACGGCGAAGTGGGCTCGAGGACCATAATGCAGCAGCCACAGAACTCTTCTTCCAGCAGGGGATGTAAAGTGAAATGCAAGAAATGCCGATAGTTGCGGCCTGTTAGGAAACGTGGGAGGGACAAAATACAGTCGCCAGTTATCCCATTCCACACAGTCCGGCTGATGATTTGCTGTCAGCATGCCACGGGGTTCTGTATACTATCCCACAATGCTTATTACCGCATCTCTGTAACAAAGTATAGTTTAATAAATGGTCTCTAGCATGGAAACTATGCATTTCCAGACACAAACTCATTAGATGTAAATTATAAGAGACCTTGGCTGCTCCCCCCCCCCCCTCCCCAAGTATGACAAACATTAAACTAACATTTTTATCATTTAGCTGTCATGGTCTGATGTTAATGGTCGTATTTTGTGACTGCAGGCGTGTCACACTGAACGCAGTGAGTGTGAGGAAGTCATAACAAGAGCGCGGATCTTTACGTTATAACCTATTCTTCTCCTGAGTTCCTAGTTGCAAATAAACTTGTACTTGGCCGTTTGATGACTAATTGAAATCGAAACAGCTAATTTTATAGCAGCTGAAATAACCTATTTCTAAGTTAACGCCTATTTTTGCCTATTTAAGCTTTAAAATACTGAAAGGCCCCTATTTCTTCTATTTTCAAAGGACTTGAATCGAAAAATCGAAAGTAAAAGCACGTCTGTACCGGCAGAACTGCGTAAAAAGTATGTAGCCTCAACACGGACGCACTGCAAGCAATCCGATAAGATATTGCGGAGTCTTGCATATGGATTTCTGTAGATGAAATTGCGGGATACTAGAAAAGTGATTGTTAGCAAGTTAAATGCAGAGCGTCGTCCAGAGCTTGTTTGATTTGTACAGAGTAGAGCCCCAAGACTAAAGAGCATATAATGACACACTTCAAATCAACACAGGATTGAACATGCTATATTCAAATGAAAATAAAGTGCTTCCGGGTTTGAAAGATGCAACACAGGTAGTCTATAAGATCTCTCTGTGCATTAAAGCCAACTGAACATTTATGCCACAGTTATTTCCGAATTTTAAGGCTCAGGTAGATCTGTCACGAAAATATTGCTTTTCTGGAGGAAGTGAAAAAGAAAATATTGAATCGCCACGTGAAGTGTGAGAAGAAGTACGGGAAAAATTCAACACGTTTACCAGAACAACACCGGCATGGACGGCCTTTGACAAAAATTCAGTTCCACTGAATGCTACTTTCCTGTCCAAAATTTAGCGAAATAGAAGTACGCCACGTCACATCTCTAGATGTAGAACGTACGTTCTCGGCATGTCGAGACTTTTATCATACAAAAGGTTTCAGTAATTTACTGTGAAGCCAATTACGGTCTGCAAGTCTGAAACCACTGGTTTATACAGCGTTAGTAAACTGTGTAGGCCTATTACAGATATTTCAAAATATGGCTTTTGATCTGCATCGTATTTTTATATTCCAAAAATATAAAGGTTTGCTGTCATTTTGATCATTAATGGTGTGTGATGTTTTCTTATTGTTAAGTGAATAAAAATTTGCTCTTAGCACTGGAGTGCACAAGCCCATAAACATTTCATCAGCACATGCGCGGGCTACATACGTAGCCCAACTAGAAATTTGA